>CP054668.1:15930761-17401925 GCA_013348765.1 Carpinus viminea
GAGGTTGGGGAAGATGGCGAGGATTCACAGGTTGGGGTTTTCCGACAAATTGTTGTTTCTCTTTGATTTTCAATAAAATTTTATTACGTGGCAAATTAATAATCCAATCATATTTGATGGAAGGGCACGCGATGTGAAATATAATTGGTTCCTAACTTAGTGACATGGATTATTAAGTCTACTAACGGTAGATGGATGGAAGGACTATTTTGGTCTTTAGGCAAACACCTCCTGTGATCAAAAGTAAACCTTAAGAATTAAAAAATAAAGTTGTGAAATCCCAAGGATGAATAAGGTATTTAACCCATTAATTAATTATAATATATAGAGATATATTGTTCTACATATATATATATATATAAGAAAGCGAAGGCGCGATCAGACGGGCACCATCAAAGAACGGAAGCCATGTCGAAGACTTGCTTGTCAGACATCTTCGATATTCAACAAATTAAGTGTTCCCACACTCGTTCACATTCCACCCTTCTAAGGCATGCACTATCCCAGCAACGCGCCAAGCACTCATAACTTTTCTTGGCAGCCAATTCTGTCACATAGCAAACTATGGAACATTAAGATATTAATTAAATAATTAAATTTACATTTTTTTTAAGCATCAAAAGCTTAAGGTATTGGTTTATTATTAATAATTTAACACAATATCTCTGTAATTTATCTTTTATTTCGATTCAATCTTCTACATTCTGAGCTCCCAAGCAAAAAAGAATGTTAAAATTTAATTAAATAATTAGATTTGTCATTTTGGTCGCTAACCTCTGCTGGGGCGGAGATAAAGGCGAACGGTAGGCGCCCGTTAAAAAAAAATTTGCAATAATGCGGTAGTAAACCCCTCTAATGGTTTTCACGAGCACAAGGAAAACAATCTTCTTGGTTTGATCAGATTTGTGTACAAATGGTTTTAGGTGGAGAAGAAGAAGAAGCACCGCCATGCGGCAACAAGCATCCGAGGCGCGACGTCGAGTGGTGATTCGAATCATTTCTAGTGCCCGATATCTCTTGATTTGATGAAAGACCTTGTAACATCATCTTCTGGGATTACATATGATAGTGAAAGCATCGAGACCTGGCTGGAAGCCAAGAATTTTATGTGCCTGGCGACGAATCAGATTCTGAGGAATTTTGATTAGATTCCTAACCATACTCTCCGAAAAATGATACAAGAGTGGTGCGTGGAGAATCAAAATTATGGAGTTGAACGCATCCCAACACCCAGAACTCAGTCCCAATAGAGGTCTCGGAGATTTGTTTCAAGCAAATTTCAGTGCTTGGATTGGTTCAGAAAAATTTAGCAATACTCTTTTATCATTCCTGTAACACAGAGTATCACACTTTCTTTTTCTTTTTTCTTTTTTTTTTTCCTATTCAAGAATTTTATTATATATTTATTCATTTTGTAGATTGTAGTGTAGGGCTCCTATGGTAGATGTATTTCTTTTTAATTGGGCAATTTGCAAACTCATATGATTAATTGAAATTTATGGAGCTTTTTAATTGTGATATATTTCTTATTTTGTTTATTTTATTATAATAAAAATAATATTGTTATTCTTTTTGTAAGGTGTGTTTTATATATTTTAGAATTGTCAAAGCATCAACGAGTTTCAGAAGAATATTGCCAATTTTAGGCTTTTTCTTTTTATTAATTCATTTTAGGCTAATAACTATCGAAAAATGGTAATAATTTTATTATAAAAAAAATGATTATTTTATTGACGTCCCTAGTAAAATAAATTCTTGGATCCGCCACTCACAAGAGTGCATGTTGGTCATATATGTGGAAGCGATCATTGCAGGTGTGGTGTAGAAAAAGCAATCTTCCCGCATTTTCTTATGTGGATACAAAATTATTGGCAGTGCATGTCCCATTGCTACGTCAACCAATAAATAAATTTTTAATTATTTAATAACAGGTGTGTGGCATGTTGACTTACAAATAGACGTGGCACAACCACATAAGTCTCAATCAAATTTAACTATTTAGTGACTAACATATGTGTCACATTAGTTTGTAAAGAACTTATAATTAAATTTATTGTATCCCTAATTGTATTTCTCTTAAAGAAAGATTGTCACAAGCAATCATGAAATGGCCGGCAAATTTTACCTTCTCATCAGCATAACTTGATGAAATGATCAAGTTATTTTTCGAGTTTGTGGTGAGCCTTGATTGAAGCTTCTCATGCTCATCCTTGTAAGGTATTGCCACCTGATACAATTATAAGCTAAGCAACATTAGAAAAAATAAAAAATAAAAACATTGCAATCTGGGTTGAGCAAGGATTAATTTAACTGTACCTGGATACCCCTTTCACATAGAGCATTGGCAATGGCATAAGCAACCTTAGTAAGGTTGCCCCTTAAAAACACTTGAGTTGTTCCTTTCAGAATGCTATTTAGCACCACGGCCACTACTAAGCTATTTCTATCTGTTAATTTACCAGTTATCCAAAAAGCTTAAGTTTATAGGAAGAGGTAAATTTAATCATTTAATCATTAGTTTAACACTCTCCCTCACATATGAGCTCAAACTCTCTTTTAATAAGTGAGGCCCAACACGTGGAATATTTAATTTAAATGGGGGTGAATTGATGAAGTTAAGGTTTGATCTTATGACCTTTGGCTCTGATATCATGTTAAATTATCAATTATCCCAAAAGTTTAACCTTATAGGAAGAGGTAAATTTAATCATTTAATCATTAGTTTAACACCATCTACCAGCTTTATTCTAAGCTGAGGGTACTTTTCAATGTAAAGCTCACCATTTTATTAAGTTCCTCCCCTGCAAAAATTTACACAAATAAATGATAAAATACTATGATAAAGAATTAAAATGCTCATAATGGGGATAAAATAAGACTTGTAAGATACTTTACCATTCTTGATCAAATATTATATATTTAACCCTCCTTAACTTATGTTTATTAAGCTCTTAACTTTGTTAATTTCTAATGTTTTGATTAGTTTTGGTGTTTTAGTGTTTGCAGGTTGTTAAGTTGCATTTGGGGCTAATACCATCAACTCGGGGCTTAAGATTCGAGCTTTGACAGCAAATTTGAGTCGACAATAATTGCACGATGAGTCCCACCAAAATGGCCATATCTAGAGTTGTAGAACTTCGATTGGGGTGATCTTGGTGTCTTTGGAAAGCTAACTCAAAGATCTACAACTTTGTATTTCACATGTGAGGGCTAATTTTGAAGGCATTGTTCGAACGCACTGCATGCATTCAAATGCACTTATGCCCATCAAATGCCGAATTATGCATGAGTGATCGAACGCATCCAGTGCGATCGATCGCACCTTATCTACGACAGCTGAAACCCTAAATTTAGCCTATAAATATCCCCATTTCTCTTGTAAACGAACCTCACATTTGAAAACGCTTGAGGCGCCTTTGGCCTAAATCCTCCCCGCTCATCATGAAACCCTCTAAACGTCATTTTATCAATTTATTTTATTTAATGCTTTTAGTTGTTTTAATTTAGTCTCTTATTTTCCTCACTATGGATTTGTTTATATATATTCATGTTTAGTTTACATTTTCGTCATTTAATTTAACGTTTATTGTCGATTCAATCACAATCTCGTGACAAGATTGTGATTGTTGTTTATGGATCGCTTATCGATCCAATATGCGTGATTTATCCGGTTACATCGATAGTTTAAGCGAGTCCAATATCCGTTGTCGCTGACACATCGGATGATTCGATCTCGCTCAACATCCATTGTGACCGCTTATGGGTTAATACATCGCATGATTCACTAGATTTTGTAAAGGCAAAAGAACATGTGAAAGTTAGGCCACGACGTGTGTGTGGACTATCGTGAGAATGAGACATACATTTTAGCCTAATTGTTTGATGGATGTGGATTAGCATGCTTATATGTTGATTAAATTGTGGTGAGGTAGATTAGGACCTTAGCTTTTTATTTATTTATTTTAATGCATTTTAATTATGTTTAATTTTTACACTCCAACTGTTTGATATTGGGACTAGGTTAAGATATGATTAGTTTAGGTGATTTTAAATTGGTTTTAACTAAACACGATTATCTGTGGGATCGACCTCGCACTTGCACACTCGCTAATCGCTTAATGACACGTGCAATTGGCGAGTACAATTAAATTTGTGCAACAACCAGCATTAACACATGGAGTTCCTCTACTACTGGCTTCATAGAGCATTGCACCACCACTACCTTTACTCTCGCTACCATTCTCACCACCATTCTTCCATTGTAACAGAACCAATTACTTGTAAGATACTTTATATATATATATATATATATATATATATATATGTATGTGTGTGTGTGTGAGAGAGAGAGAGAGAGAGAGAGACCATATTGAAGTTTGTTGGAAAATATAAAATAAGAGAATAATTGCTGAAGCAAAAGAGAAACAATTTGCCGGTAGTTCAGTGTTAAACTCTTATGTACGCCATTATAAATGGCACATGGCAACATTGTGTTAATTGACAAATCAAAACCATATCATTGATCATAAATTAGTTATAGAGAAAGAATATTAATTAACACACTATATAATTTGTACAAATGTTAAAGAGGACTCAATGATTATTCGTTCGCTGATAGTTTGTAAATTTAGTAATATGCTCTTGCATGCATGGCAGCTGTGATCCATCCGTTTGCCGAACACATAGCGTATTACATGCTCTTTGCAATCCCATTGCTGACAACAGTGTTCACCGGAACTGCCTCTGTGGCATCCACCTTCGGATACATCATATATATTGATTTCATGAACAACTTGGGTCACTGCAATTACGAGCTCATTCCAAAGTGGCTCTTCTCCATCTTTCCCTCTCAAGTACCTCATCTATACCCCCTCGTAAGTCTCCTCTCCCACCTATACGTTTTGTTCTAATTTATAATTTTTCTTATCTCTATTACTGTTGTTTTATTTGTATGAATTTCAAGAAATTATGATCTAAAATATTTGACTCAACAGGTATCATTCACTGCATCACACCCAATACCATACTAATTATTCTCTTTTCATGCCTATATACGATTATGTATATGGACCGTCACCCGATGTGGTACATTTAACGCATCTTACGACGCTAGAGTCCATCTATCATCTAAGGATCGGATTTGCCTCCTTGGCCTCTAGGCCACATTCGTCCAAATGGTACTTATGGTTGATGTGGCCTGTGACATTATTATGGTCTTTGTTTCTAACTTGGAGTTATGGCCGTACATTTGTTCTAGAGAACATGACCTTCCAAAAGCTCAAATGGCAGTCTTGGTTGGTACCAAGATACAATATGCGGTTGGTACCAAGATACAATATGCAAGTAAGAAATGTTCATTTCTATAACTATTGCGATTTGGCTTGTGTTCAGTTTTGGTTTGTATTTGATTTGTTGGCATGGGATCGGAACACATTCATTTGTTATGTTTTTAGACACATGTTTTAATTTTAACGAGTTCAATTCCAGCTAAAATTGAGCCCAAGCCAACCCAGATTATTGCTAGTAACATTCAATTTGATTCAGCTAGTTGTATTTTTCTTTTTTCTTTTTTTAAGTCTAACTTCTTCCTTTGTTTTTATTTTTTTATTTAATATTTTAAAAAATAAATAATAAAATAATATTTTTTTTATGTGGCCCTTGGGGGTGGTCTGACCCCAAGGGCCATACATTAACCATGGGTGGCGAAGCCACCCAAGCTGGCTGGTTAGGGGTGGCTTTGGCCCCTCCACGGCCAAACGGTGGCCCTTGCGGTGGTCCGGCCACCCCTAAGGGCCAAACAAATTTTTTAAAAAAAATTTGCTTTGGCTGTCGGGGGTGGCCGATCCATCCCCAAAGGCCATGCGGGTGGATTCGGCCACCCCAGACCAGCGGGTTGGGGATGCCCGACGCCACCCTCATGGCCCTTGGGGGTGGATAGATCGCCACCCTCGGGCCAAAGCAAATTTTTTTAAAAATTGTTTGGCCTTGGGGTGGCGGACCAGCAGGCCCACTGTTGGCGTGGAGTGGCCAAAGCCACTAACCAACCACTGGTGTGGCTTCAGCACCCCATGGTCCTGGGTGGTCGAGACCACACATAAAAAATATTATTTATTATTTATTTTAAAATATTAAATAATATTTTATTATTTTATAATAAATAAGACACATGGCATCTTTTGGTTGTTGAATCTTTTAAAGAGATCATGACCATGAAATTCCATAGTTATTAGTGTTTTTGTTTTAATTTCTTAAAATGTTCCGATGAAATGTCAACATTTTAATGGAAGGCAAACAATTAAGATCGTATAGAACATCTCATTTTAGTTTAATTATTTAAAATGTACTAAATGAGGTACAACATTTTAATGGAAGTTTATGCCGCCATACCGTATAAACTATAAAACACTTCTCATCCAGTAATCTTGGGTGGCCTCATATCAAAAGGATCGGGATTCATATCAAACTACACTAACTAATAAAAAAAACAAAAACAAAGAACAAAAAACAAAAGGTACACCAATACCACAAAATAATAATCTGTTAGCTATTTCTTCTACAAAGACAAACATGCTATTAAAAGAAATAAGAAAAATTTACTTGAGTTGTCTTCCTAACCTTCTAAAGTCGTCTCACGATTGTAGCTTGTATGAGTCGAAAAGTGTTTGAGAGCAATGTAGGAACGAGTAGAATTCAATGATTTCATTTAATCATTAACTAAGATATTTTATTCTACGGTTAAGATCAATAACTGGGCGACGTGGAGTGTAATTGCACGTGGAGAAACTCATAGTTAACGATATGATTTCTTTGTGCCTGACAATCACACTTACCAAGGCCAAAAATCGCACCTTGATTTTTATGGTGCTTTAAATAACCATGAGCTCAATCTTATAGATTTAATCAAACAATTTAAGTTAACTCTTTAAATTAAGTATCATAATTAACGCTCAGATCACTACATCCACTCATTTAAGCTATATATGGCCATATTAAATCATTAATATTGCTTGACTCTTGCGTTTATGGCCAAAGAACGCATCTTCCTTTTTTATTTTGAATTTCATTAAATACATTACCTTAAGAAATTTAATTAATTAGAATAAATACAAATTTAATGTATTTTTTTTATTTCAAATATTATTTAATATTAAGTTATAATCTTAGAATTATAAAGAATCTTGAAGAATGTAAATATGAGAATGCTAATAAACAGAAATTTTCTTCTTTCAAATAAAATTTGAATTTTTAATTCAAGATTTATTATCAAATTTTCCTTAACTATATATCCTTAAATGTGCATAGACTCCATAGAAATTGCTCAACATTTAAATAACCTAAACATAAAATTATATATATATATTTTAAATATATCGTTATAAAGTTTATAAGCGTTAACTGTTAACCAAGTCCTGGAGGTCAAATAGGCACAAAAAGAGCAAGTTCATACGTGTTAACCAAGTCCGTTGATCATCTGCCACGTAGCCATGGACTTCTCCTTTTTTTTTTTTTTTGAAGGGATGGACTTCTTGAATCTTCTCGCTGCTTCCATTCTTTCTCCTTTCAGTCCCATGCTTTCTCTTCCACTCTCCAAAATCTATCTCACTCACTCCCTCACACTCAAGGGCATCAAATGGAGTCACGATCGGGGCCCCTCTCAACTGCCTTTGTGGCTCCGCCCCTGAGCTGCTCTGCTGCTCCACCTCCTGAGGATACTGTTTCACGTCCGCCATCAAGTCGTGGGACATGCAAAGTCACAATCTTGCTGCTACCTAGCAATTTCTATTCACAATCTTGTGCGTCAATTAATGGACGGGAAGACAAACGAGAAGAAGAAGAAACAGGGTAAAAAGATTGAGGACCCGAAATGGACAGCGTTTTTTTGCAAACGCTGACCTAGCTGAACCAGGGACGACGTTTAGATGAAACGCGCTGCCATTGCTGGTCCATTCCCGGCATCCGCACAACACGTCGGCAGATGTTGCTTTCCTGGGCGTTTTTCGTAAACGCCGGAGCTGGAAACGCCGGCTTTATGCCGATTTTTGTAGTGTACAAGACTTATGATAATCACACCACCGCTTCTCCAGAAGGGCAAGTTATGAGTCCCAAGAAGAATCATATAAAATACGTAAAACAATATTCCATTGAACAAGATCTGGCCATCTCTGTAAAACAAAAGAAACTACGGAATCATTCATATAAGACCAAATCATGTGTCAATGCATATGCCTGGAAGCTTGAAAGATCTCATGTTATTGTTATTATCATTATTATTGCTTAAAAGCAAATTTTCTCAAACGAATAACAATGGCTTAAATAAAAACAAGGTGATGATAGTTAAGGAAGTTAAAGTATACATACCAGTTCCTTTCTCTATCAACTTGCTCAAATTCGAAACCTTTGTCCACGATCCGATTATTAACTTTGGCTGTTCGGTAACGGGATAGAGAAATCAATATCTGATTGTGCGACATCCTCAATAAAAGGAATGGAAGTACAAGGAAGTTGTAGACGTCTCTCTCTTTCCCCTTTACCATGAACGAGTAAGTGCTATGAAACGCCCATGGAGCCAAAATCACGTACTTAATTC
Organism: Carpinus viminea; assembly: GCA_013348765.1. Classification (NCBI taxonomy): domain Eukaryota; kingdom Viridiplantae; phylum Streptophyta; class Magnoliopsida; order Fagales; family Betulaceae; genus Carpinus; species Carpinus viminea. The sequence continues at coordinate 15,939,349 of CP054668.1, forward strand.
CCAACAGCAGACAAAAAGGAATGTTAAAAATAATGTATATAAATAAAATTAAAGAAATAAAAAATGATGCTAAAACAGCTTAATTTTATGAAGCTCAGTGTACGACAACGTCAACAAGTGAATCTTACATGCATATATGCATGTCCTATGAAAGGAAGAATACATATATATACCTTGAAGTTCCCAAGAGGCTGCCATGGCCAGTCAGTGAGGATCCCTGCTTTCGTAGCTATACTTATAATTAGAGGTAGAGGTAGTGTCACCACCGATTTGTGCTACTTGTGCATGGATTTGGAGGGCTATATACATATAATGCATGCTCTTCTACTATTGGTTAGTTAGGTGTTGAGAAGAAGCTGCTATGAATGCATTAATGACAGATCCCCCAACGGCCATATGCATTAATCAGTTCTGGTGGTAGGCTGCTGGTAGCCATATACATTAGTTACGTACACCCGTACGTGGTGACCGTAGGATCGATATTAGTTTTTGAACATCTGTATTTCAATTGTAATTATCTGAATTTGTTCTTGTCATGTAATCTGTAAATTATAATTAGTAGCTTAGTTTATGCTTGAACTTTTAAACGGTATATGTTTGTTGGGGGAGAAAATCTCCCTTACGGGGCCCCTTCTTATAATTACACTCATTTGGATAAAAATGAGGAAAGAAGAAGGAGAAGCTCTCTCTTCTTTGGATTTTCTTCTTCCTCCCCACATACCTAACTCTCTGAGAGGGACTCCCAAACACCCTCATATGTCTCTCTCCATAAAGTCTCTCTCTCACATCTCGATGAGAGTCTCTCTCTTTCCTCCTATATATCGATCTCTCCTCTCGCATTCCTTTCGTACATACCGATTCATAGAATCTCATTGCCGTACAGAAGGTCTTTCGCAACTTAGCTGTTAACAAAATCGCTAGGCAGCAAATTCTAAAGCCTAAAAACACTCCAACAATGTTGATTATAAAGAGAAGCCTAGGCAACTGCCAACCATACACTGCAAATAACAAGTTTAAAGTTGTGTTGGAAAATATAGTTTTTAAAGTCAAAACAAGCATTTCAATAAAAACTTCATTTTTAAGCTTTATCAAAAGTACGTTAAGGCAATTTTTGAAGTAAAAAATCAAATAATTAGTATTTTAATTTTTCTTTTCACCAAATAAGCAAAATTTTTAGATACTAAAAGTACTTTATAAGCAACATATCTTAAAATAAAACATCTATATAAAAAAGCAAGAAAAAGCTTAGTTCTCTCTCCTCGAAAGAACTCCCCCTTAAAAGAATTTTCTTCTAAATCTTCCTTCCCCTACTTGTCACCTTGTCACCTTTGTCTTCTTGATCACCTGGTTTTTTTTCTCTTGCCTTTCTCTGGTTAACTATTTTTCAGTTTCTTTATGTTTGATCTCTTGGTTTTATCACTATTTTTCTGCTCTTCCTTCACTGGTTTTCTCCCTCCTTTTCCCCTGTTATCCTCAACTCTTTTCTTTCCCTCTATCATGGACATAAACAGCCTTATAGCTCAAACTGAAGCTCTATCATGGGATGATCCCACATCCCAGATTGTGTCACTTATCCCTGAAAACACATTTGATGAATGTCTACCTTTGGTAGGACATGTCATTTCCCAAAAAACACATAAAAATCAATTTGTCTTTGCAGCTCTTTCTAAAGATTGGAAATTTGTTTTTCCCTCCTTTGCTGTCTTGGACCCAAACAAGTTTCTTTTCAAGATATCCAAGCAAGAACACATTGTCAGAATCCAAAAACAGGTTACTTGGAATGTTAATGGCTCTTTGATCATCCGGCAACTTTGGAATCCACAAGCCACCTTAGGTGAACTTCCTCTCAACAAAGCTCCTTTTTGGATCCAAGTACATGGCCTCCCTCTTATCAACATGACCACCAAAATAGCTATCTCCATTGGAAAAGGCTTAGGAAACCTCATCAAGGTTGATAAATTTAGTCGAGCAAAAACCACTTTCAAGAGCTTTCTTAGGCTTCTTGTGGAGATTAAAGTGGACAATCCTCTAAAACCTAGCTTCTCTTTCATAAGAGATGGTGGTGACTCCCTTTGGACTTTCTTAAAGTATGAACGTCTGGATATTTACTACTCCTCCTATGGAAGAATTGGTCACAAGTCTATAAACTGCATGGCTGCACTAGAGAAAAACACCTGACAGATATGCTATTTCTCTAAAAGGTAACATTTTCTCTAATCGCCTACCATCATCTCCTACCTTCAGAACCAATCCATCCATAAACATCTCCCAAACACAACCTTCAATTCCTCAAACTTCTGCAATGGTGTCAAACCAGCTAAGTGGAGCCAGATTATCTCCTAATCCTTTAGCTAAATCTCTGTTAAACCCCACTCAGCCAGCTTCAAGTTCCAAGCAGCTGAAAATATCACCTCCTAAGCCTAGCTTAGCAGCTGCCACATCCCAACCTATCTCTTCATCATTAAATGATACTACTAACACCTTTTCCACCCCTACAGCTCAAGATACCCTTGCCATGCAACCTACCAAAGCTCACATCCATCCCACCTCCAAATCATCTAAATAGCCCTTTTCACAACCTTCTATCTTGTTAGATTCTAACCAAGTGGATCATGGGCCCTCCTTGTTCATTATAGTCCTCTTTAGCTCAACCAACTCAATTTCCCTCCCCTCCACCTCAGAAAACATCTTCACCTCAACTGTCTTAACAGACATTCAAAAAATACCCGCCAAAAAGACTTCTCACAAATCTTCAACTAGCTCCAAAAAAACCATCTATGCAAAATATACTCGAGCTTCTCTTATCTCACACAACCCCAACCTACATGTGAACCCCACTCAAAAAGAAAAGAGCTAGACTATCTGGTGTGCTACTCCCTCACAAGAAAGGCACTGGAAATCCTCTTCTGCCAGCTCTCTCTCCTGATGAGATGGAGACTCCTATCCCTATGGACAGTATCCCAAAACCTTCTTTACTCCTATCTGCTAGGTCTTATTTCAAAGCCTCAAGAAAATGAAAGAAAACCTTAGCCGTAGCCTCTCATGCCATTGTTGCAGTGTTAGAGAATGAAGACTCCATCAACTTAGGGGACCATGTGGTGTCCCCTAGCATCAGATGAAGATCCTGTCTTGGAATTGCATAGGGATTACTCGTCCAACTGCAGTTCGAAATCTCCAGGCATCAGAGCCAATAGCCCGGATGTCATCTTTCGTTCTGAAACAAAAACTTCCCCTTCTTTTGTCTCCCCTATCCTAAACCATCTTAGTTTCTACTTGATGACTCATATTGCTCCTATTGGTACTTGTGGTGGTCTTGAACATTCTTGCCTGGAGAGTTAGGTTGAACTTGAAAGTTTCATTTCTAGCAAAAACAAACATCACCTCTTGATGTTACTCTGACCCTCCCAATTCCTCTTGGATTCTCTCTTGTATATATGGCCCTCTTAAAAAGAAGAACAAAGCAACTTTTTGGGATTCTCTCACAGTTGCTGGTGAAGATTTTGTTTGTCTCTAGCTCTATATAGGAGATTTAAATTTTGTTCTGGACCAATCTGAAAAACTTGGAGGCTGTCCTGTTGCTAGCTCCTCCCACTATCCATTCAGAAAATCTCATTGATCACCATGGTTTGGTTGACTTAGGGTTTTTTGTAAACCCATACACTTAGTGCAATAACAGGCAAGGCCTAGCTGTTATCAAAGAAAGATTTGACAGAGCTCTTGCCTCCCTTGATTGGATTCATATTCAACCAAAATTCTTTTTTATACACCTCCCAGCTTTCATTTCTGATCATAACCCATTCTCTTAAACACAAACACTTCTTCTTCATTCCTTCCTAGACCTTTTAAGTTTGAAGAATTCTGGACCTATGACCCAACCTGTGGTCTTGTTATTGAGGCTGCTTGGAAGTATAAGGCTTATGGCTCTGCAGCTTTATGTCTAGTTAAGAAATTGAACCAGATTAGAGCTGCTCTCAAAAGGTGGAACTCTCTTCACTTTGGTAACATCCAAGTCAAGATCAAAGCTACTTTGGCTAGAATTGATGAAATTCAACCCCCCCCAAAAAAAATCTCAATCTAGTCTACTCTGAAGAAAGAGCATGATAATCTGTTGATAAAAGAAGAATCTCTCTAGAGTTCTAAATCTAGAGAGACCTAGTTGAAGTGCAAGGATCTGAACACCAAACACTATTACTCTTCTACTCTGATTAGGAGAAGATCTAATGCTGTCAACTTTCTGCAATCAAATGAAGGATTATGGTTGTCTAATAAAGCAGAAATTGAGGATATTTTATGTCTCATTTTTCCAATATGTTCTCTTCAACAAGACTACCTATTGCAGAAGAAATGTTGAGTCTTTTTTATTCTGCTATTACAGAAGAGGACAATCTCCACTTATGTTTTGTTTCCTCTGAATTATTGGTGGTTCAAGCCTTCTCCAGCCTTGGTTCTACCAAAGCCCTGGGGCTTGATGGTTTCACTGCTTTATTTTTCAAGAAATACTGGTCTATTGTCAAGCAAGATGTTCTAAACTGCGTTAGAAACTTTTTCCAGAACCAGCAGCTGCTATTTGAACAGAATCATACTCATATAGCACTGGTCCTTAAACAGAATGGTTCACATTCTGTGCACCACTTTAAACCTATCAGCTTATGCAACATCACCTACAAAATCATTACCAAAATCCTAGCCAACAAATTGAAGTCAATTCTTCCAAAGATCATTTCCCCTCTTCAATCTGCCTTTGTTCCCCCCAGAAATATCCAAGACAATATCATTATTGCTCATGAGCTTATACACATTTACAAGTTCAAAAGAGGGAAATGAGGCTTCATGTTTCTCAATATGGATATGGAGAAAGCCTTTGATAAAATGGAGTGGGTTTTCATTTTGTCTATAATGGAAAAGCTTGGTTTTCACCCCACCTGGGTTAACTGGATTAGACTGTGCATTTCCTCATCTTCTTTCTCCATCATTCTGAATGGCAGTCCCTTTGGCAAATTCTCTCCTGAAAGAGGACTTAGGTAAGGAGACCCTCTCTCTCCTTTCCTCTTCATTTTAGGTTCTAAAGTTCTCTCTAGATTGTTGTTTTCTTCTCTTGGTAACCTTAAAGGACTAAAAATTTCAAAAAACTCCTCAGCAATCCACCACCTTCTCTTTGCTGATGACCTACTGATTTTTGGTAAGGCTACTCCCAAATAAGCAAACAACATTCATTCCTATCTTAAGAAGTATTGTCTTTGGTCTAGTCAATCAATCAACTCTGGTAAGTCTTTTATCAATTTCTCAAAGAATACTAACCCTCTACTATTGCTTTGATCCTGAATATCTTACCTTATTCCCTTAACCCCAATTTTACATACCTTGGCCTTCCAATTCTTTTGGCAACTCCAAAAGATGTTTTCGAATATTATTGATAGGGTGACCTCCAAAATGGATGGTTGGTGTGCAAAACTCTTCTCAAGCAGGAAGGATGATGCTTATCAAGTCATTCCTTTTTATACTATAAGTACATTTTGCTTCCCAAAAGCATTTGCAACCAGTTAAATAGAACCTTCAAGAACTTACGTGGGTTTTCCTCCTCAAAACCAGAAACCTCTTCTTAAAGTCTTGAATTCTTTTGCATTCCCAAAGCTCTTGGTGGATTAGGCCTAAGGAAAATGAAGATGTGAACCTAGCTCTTATTGCTAAGCTAGGTTGGAAGCTCTCACAGGTGCAGACTCTTTCTGGGTGCCCCCGCTCTTAGGTAAGTATCTCTTTTCTGATTCTTTTTTTCCCCTTCATCCATTTTTGCCACTTCATGACTGTGGAAATTCATCATCAAAACAAAGCCTTTTATCTCTCTAGGTGCTTGCCACAAAATTCATCAATTTTCCTCTCATTCTATTTGGAACTCCTTTTGGGTTCCAACTCTCTATCTTTTTTCCCCTTCTCCTTTTCCCCATAGCCTATTTGTTGAGCCTGATTTGAAGGTCTCTGACCTCATTTCTTCAAATGGCCATTGGAATTTTCCTCTGGTCTCCCTGTTCACTACCTCCAATGTCTTAGAAATCCTAAAGATCCACATCAATCCTATCCCTCATCTAGTTTCCTATGGACCCCTCCTCCAATTTTTTTTCCACCAACTAAGCCTACAAATTGATCTGCAACAACAGTCTCTCCATGCGGCCTTTTCCTCCAGGACACTAGCTCGGAAGCCTATTTGGAAATTAAAGCTGAATGCTAGATTGGTCCTGTTTCTTTGGAAAATTGCTTGGAACATCCTATCATCTAAAGCATTAAAACCATCTTCTCCAATCTCACATTGAGTCTTTCTACCTCTCAGAATCAAGAAGACTCGTTTTCTTTAGATGCATTTTTGTTAAAGTAGCCTGGAGATCATCTTTTTGGTCCCTTGACTTTCTTGCCCGGTCCTTTCTTTCTCTCCCTAACTAGACCAAAGGCATTATCCAATTTTTTTCCTCTCTAGGTATCCTTTAGCACACTTCACTTGTTTCAAATCTTTGCTTGTGCTTTATGATTTTCTTTGGTTTTCCAAGAACAAAGCTTTACATGAAGGTGTGATCCCTGACATCAATGTTCTTGCAAAATCCATTAGAAGAACATCTCTTGAACATGCTATAACTTGGAAATCTCCTTTGCCTATGGCTCAAGAATTCTGGTCCCCTCCTCCAGCTGGCTCTTTCAAGGTTAATCTCTCAGGTGTGATTTTATAGGGATTCAAAGGGCATATCATCAAAGCTCTCTGGATCAGCCCTCCGTGTGATGCCAATTATGGTGAAGCTCTTCTTTGGGTCGCTTCACTGCAATCTCAATGAAGCTCAAAACCTTCTCTTTAGAAGGTGACTCTTCAGTCATCATTGCAGAATTGCAGACTCCAACTCTTTCTCAAGACTGGCATATAGAATCTATCATTGCAGCTACTTTATCTTCACATCCAACTTCTTCTACTTGGGAAGCTAGGAAAGTTCATGTGCTTAACTTATGCGCCCATCATGTGGCATTTTGGGTTGCGCAAGAGGTTTCTCGGTTGCATTTCCATTTAGTTTCCTCCCCTTCATCTATCCCCATTTGTAGTGGAAAGGATCCTCCTCTCTTGTTCTCTCTTGTAAGACTTTTGGTTCCTTGGTTTTTAATGCAATGTTGTTACAAAAAAAAAAAAACTTTATAAGTTCTATAATGCAATCGTTAAAGTATATAAAATTCAAAGAGATAAAGTATGAAAAAAAGACACAAATTAAAGTGGTTTAGCCTATGACCACACGATAAAGCATTTAATTGACTACATCTTTTTTTTGGTACTTGATAAAAACGGTACAATAAAATGGCCTATTTAGAGTTGAATGAGGCCAATAATACTATAATTACATGATCAACCGGGGCAAAACTAAATGGTCTATTGGAGAGGTATGATACAACCACAACATAAAACCAACAAATACCTAACTTCTCTCCTACATGTCATTTTTTATTAAAAAAAATTAAATTAAAAAATTAAAAATTGAAACATTCATTTTTTTTTTTTCAAAAAAAGAGAACATAAGAGAAAGTTGGGTATTTGTTGGTTTTATGTTATGATTTTATCATTATTCTCCCTTGGGGGCTGGGGCCATGTAGTTCCTAAAATTTGTTTTTTTTTTTAATTTAGAAAAAAAAAATCCTTCAAATTTTTTAAAAATTAAAATTTCACCCTTAAAATTTTTTAATTTGGCCACTATGGAATTAAATAATAAAATTTTACTATACAATTTTCATTTTCAAATAGAAAGGCAAGGACGACCCAACCGCATGTACCCAAATTATTAAACAACCACATATGTGAGTTGAAATGTGACAAGTGATTTGATCAGTGATAGCAAGCAGCAATAAAAACACTTTAATCGTGCATTAGGTGGAAGGCTGGTAGCTAGACATGTATATATTAACATCTTCACCTTTCACCAGAAAGCTCAGCTATGGATGAAAGGGTGGTGGTTATTAACCACTTGTTAAACGCACTAACCGTTAACCATTTATGTATACATAAATATATGAAATAACGTCATTTTTGTGTTTAAAATTTTTTGATATATTTTTGAAAATGTATAAAAATCTAGAAATAAAGTCATATGTAGTATATATATGATATAACCAGAGAAACAGTATTGTTTTTTTTTTAAATTTTTTAATTTAATTTTTTCTTTTAAAAGTGGTTAGTGGTTATTAGATCACTAATCGGTTAGTGGAGATAGTTAGTGAATTTTACTAACACTACAAGAAAAAGTTGAAGTTGATGCTAATACTAGCTATTAGCGTGCGACTCTTGAAAATCGACTAATGGCTAAGTATTAGTGTCAATAAGTTGACGTTGATAGTTGTACCAAAATATGAGTATTAGCGCCCACTCTAGAGTTGACGTTGATACACCGGGAAAATTATTAAGGTCGATTTAAATGACTATTAGTTACATTAATCGACACTAATAGATTACTATTTTAGTGGACGCTAATAGTCATTCAAAATAATTAATTAAGACTATCATTGTCCACTAAAAGAGGACACCGATAGTCGAACATAAAAAAATTAAGACTATTAGCATCCACTTATAGTCATACATATAAATTAAACAAACAAAAAAAATAATTGAAGACTATCAGCGTCCATTAAAAGTGAACGCTAATAGTCATACATATATATAAATTAAAAAAAAAAGACTATCAGATCCACTAAAAGTGGACACTAATAGTCATTCATAATAATTAAAAAATATATATATAATAGGACATTAGCATCCACTAAATGTGGACGTTAATAGTCATAAATATAAATTAAAATTAAAAAAGACTATCTTGTCCACTTTAGTGGATGCTAATAGTCATTCATAATTTGTGAACCACGCCTTTATGAGCGTAGGTCACAAGATTGAATCCTCCTTCCCCCTACCCTTGTGTGGACATGTCAAAAAAAAAAAAAAAAATAGTCATTCATAATAATTTTAAAAAAAAGGACTATTAGTGTCCACTAAAAGTGGATACTAATAGTCATATATAAATTAAAAAATGGGGAAATTACCTTTTACCTCAAGTATCCACCCATTTTCACTTTTGCCTCCAAAGTTTAAAAAGTGACACTTAACCCCCTAAACTTTCAAATTGTGGCAATTTAACCCATTTGGCATTTTTATTCCCAAAATGCCCTCATCACATTTTTTTTTTAAAAATTCAAACGGGTGGCCAGGCCACCACCTATGGGGTGGTTTGGCCACCCCAGCATATTATTTATATATATTTTTTTGCTTTTCTTTTTTTTTAGGATTTTTTGTTTTTAAGAAAATGTGATGGGGGCATTTTAATAATAAGGCCAAATGGGTTAAATTGCCACAATTTGAAACTTTGGGGGTTAAGTGTCACTTTTTAAACTTTGGAGGCAAAAGTGAAAATCGGTGGATACTTCAGGGGGGTAAAATGTAATTTCTAAAAATTTGAAAAGACTATTAGGCCCACTTTTAGTGAACGCTAATAGTCATTCATAATAAAAAAAAATAAAAGAAAAGGTAAAGTCCATATTCCACCTCAAACTACCACCTAATTGACAATGTTCCTCATAAACTTTCAATTGTGACAATGTCCTTCTAAGGCTAGCAAAATGATTAAAATATCCTTATATATTTTCAATAAGACAAAAATACCCCTATAAGCTCAAAATAAAATTATTTAAAAAATAAAAGAACAATTTTATTTAAAAACAAAAAAAATGATCAAATGATCATTCGATCAATTCTAGTGAATTAGTTCGATTGATCGTGATATGATTAAATGATCGATCGATTCTAGTGAATTAGTTCGATTAATCGTGATAGGATCAAATGTTCAATCAAACATCCGATCGATCCTAGTGAATTAGTTCGATTGATCGTGATATGATTAAATGATCGATCGATCATTCGATCGATCCTAGTGAATTAGTTCAACTAATCGTGATAGAACCAACTGTTCAATCTAACATCTAATCGATCCTAATGAATTAGTTCGATTGACTGTGATATAATCAAATGATCGATCAATCATCCGGTTAATCCTAGTGAATTAGTTATATTGATTGTGATAGAATCAATTGTTCAATCTAATATCCGATCGATCATAATGAATTAGTTCGATTAACTGTGATATGATCAAATGATCAATCGATCATCCGATTGATCATAGTGAATTAGGTCAATTGATTGTAACAGAATCAACTGTTCAATCAAACATCCGATCGATCCTAATGAATTAGTTCGATTGACTGTGATATGATCAAATGATCCATGATCATTCGATCGATCCTAGTGAATTAGTTTAATTGATAGTGATAGGATCAAATGTTCAATTAAACATCTGATTGATCTTAATGAATTAGTTTGATTGACTATGATATGATCAAATGATCGATTGATCATCCAATCGATCATAGTGAATTAGTTCAATTGATTGTGATAAAATAAAATGTTAAATATAACATCCGATTGATCTAATGAATTAGTTCGATTGACTATGATATATTCAAATGATCAATCGATCATAGTGAATTAGTTCAATTGATTGTGATATGATCAAATGATCGATCAATCCTAGTAAATTAGTTCGATAGATCATGATATAATTAAATGATCGATCGATCATAGTGAATTAGTTAGATTGATTGTGATAGTATTAAATTATCGATCAATCCTAGTAAATTAGTTCGATTGATCGTGATATAATTAAATGATCAATCGATCATAGTGAATTAGTTAGATTGATTGTGTGTAGTATTAAATTATTGATCAAACTTGACACAATGTCTTACAAGTTTTTATTTTATTTTTAAATTCAATTGGCTAGCTTATATGATTCACTAAAATAAAATAAAATAAATAATGTAGAGTTGGATTGAATATATATAGAAAATGGTGTATATATATTAAATAAAAATATAAAAATATATAATTGTAATTTATTTATTTATTTATTTCCTTTTCTATAGTTCTTAATTTTAATGCCACGTTACTATAGTTTTTAAATAAATTATATATATAACCCACACCTTCAAATATATATATATATATTAATGACTATATATATATAACCAAATTAATATATAACATATATATATTAATTACTATACTCTTATTAAAAAAAAAAAAAGTACAAGATTAGTGGACGCTAATAACTCATTATCAGCTTGAGTTGATGCTAATAATCATTTAAAAAATTAAAAAAAAAATATATATATATATATATATATAGGATTATCAGTGTCCACTTTGTGAGTCAACGCTGATAATAGCTTAAATGGACGTTAATAACCTTATAAAATATATATATATATATATATATGGATTATCAGGTGGATGTTAATAACCCATTATCTCATAAGCGACGTTAATAGTCGATTATTAGCGTCCATTAATACTCTTATTAAAAAAAAATTAAAAGGCGGTATCCATTGGCGTGGTGGGAGAAATTTTTTATGTATCCCCCTTTTTTCTTCTTCTTCGCCTCGTTCTCCCTCATTCTCTCCTCAACACCTTTCTCAGCAAGCCCTCCAAGGCTCCAAGAACCCTTCCGACAAGTCCCACATTTTTTATCTCCGTTCTTTCTTCCTTTGCTTTCCTTTTCTTTCTAGCTCTCTCTCTCTCTCTCTCTCTCTGTTCTTGGTTTTTTTATAGCCGAATCTCACCGTCTGAGCGAGAGAGAGATTGAGGATGGATTTTGTTCGTTGTTAATTTGCTATTAGTTTATTTGATGAAATCTTTTTTATTTTTTAAATTTTGATTGGGTTTTGGAAATTTTGTTTGCAGGGATCGTGCTCAAGCACCGAAGAGCGAGCGAGAGAGAGAGAGAGAAACGGAGCAACTGAGAAAGCAAGCGAAAGCTACATACAAGATTTCAGGGGTTTCCTGACAAAGAAGCAAAGCAGCTATGCAGGTTTGCCCTCTATTCTCTGCTTCTTATTCGATTTCTGGTCTTCCTTCGGATCTGAGATTTTATCGCTGCTTTGCCTTCGTTTCTTATACTGTTATCTGTGTATTTGGGTGTGTATGAAGGTTGTTGTAAGGTTTGTCTCACTTGAGGTACTGCCTCTAGTATTAGTTAACATTTTTTTGCTACTTTAAAGTGGAATCATGATGAAAAAGAATTGCTTGTAGTTTGTAATTTGATCTTCGTTTTCCTTCTTTTTCTCCCATTTTCTTGGCTCAATTATGGCTGTTTCTTTGAAATCATATTTTGTAAATTATCTGGAAATAATATGCAATTAAATGGCTGTGACGTTATGATGTTGATTCATATGTTCTCGAATATAATTTCCATGAACAACATGATTCTTTTATGTTTTGTGCTCACCGGTTTCCTAATCTTGATTTGGCTGATCTAGATTATATACATAAGCGTAAAAGTTTATGGTAATTAAGATATATTTGTTCTTCAATTAGTTCGTGGTATTTTTGCTTAAGTAAAGTCTTATTATATGCTTACTTTTGAGGCATATTTTGTAGACACTTGCATTGGAAGATATTGGGAGACAAATTTTGATCGGTGGTGAGAGGTATGGCCTGAGGCATGACTGTCCAGGACTTGTAGACAACCTCTTTATATGCATTAATGCACAGCAATGTCTTCATGTTTATGCCATGCACTGCACAAGGATATCCCTTTTATATGTCCATTTTCTGCATGCCTTTAGGTGCTTTTGTTTATGTGTGACTAGTGATCAATGTGAACAAGTCTTAAGAGTCTTTTACTCTAAAAGAAAAGAAATTCAAATCTTCTACTGGTTTTGGTTACAACTGAACCTTTTATTTCTTGTTTTGTACCATATAAATGAGATGTAGGCACATGGGTGTAAAATACATTTTAGGCAAATTGTGTTGTTTTTGTTAACTACTATGTCACCATTGCCAATTATCCTTTGAAAATAATCTTAATTTGATCTTGATTCTTAAGAACTTGGGAAGTTCCTTCTCTTAGGGAGTTATTGCTCGTGTTTCCTTCTCCTAGAACATGGATCATGACATTTCAACAAAATTAAAGTATTGATATGAAATATTGTGAAATCTCTCTCTCTCTCTCTGATTCTAGTTCTACTTTCTTGAGTAAGTGAAAGCATGACTAAGATATGCTTCTCTAAAATCAATGACATTTCAGACTTGTAGTTTTGATATGTTAATAGAGTGCATTTACTAGACACATTCAATAGTGGATAGTCAGGTTTTCTTCTTGAGGACATGGCTTTCTAACTTCAGTGCTTTCTTGCATTTTTTAAGTTACCAAACGTTTTAATGTACAGCAGCTTCAGTTTGTAACTGCCTACATTGTGTTTCATTTTACATGCTTAAGGATATCTACTCAATTTATCAAAGCGAGATAGGTTCTACATAATTGATCACTTTTACCAACAATGCCCACCTCCTCCCATTTAAAGAAAAGAAAATCTGTCCATACATTCTCCTACCACAAAATAGCAATGTTGATACCTTGCATATATGTTTGTTATAGAGACTAATCTTTTGAATGTGTATAGATCTGCAGTTTCCATAAAACCTCTAAATGCTTTGTTGATAGAGCACCTCAAGTGTTTTAGTTGATTGTCCAGGCTTCAATTCTGTTGCTTAGTCCCTTCTTCTCCATGCTGATTTTGCAAGTTCAGCTTGTGCCTCAGGAGTTTGTAACAGGCATGCAGGCTAAACACTTAAGCTGCAGTTTTTTTTTGGCAAAGTTTCTGATTTGATGATTCTTGAAACAGGATTGGCTATTTTTAGTTGTATGCCAACAACATTATCACTCCATGAACCTTTTTTTTTTGCTTTCATAAAGTACTATGCTATATGCTTAAAAGGGTAAATTTGGCATAATTGCAGCTTGTTGGTGGAACTTTGCTCTTGCTCTTGCAATGACTCTGATATCCAATTTATTAGGCATTTTAACAGTAAGTTTAGACTTACCAGTACTTTCATGGATTTCTTCTCCCACAGTCCTTGTGACTGCAAACCCATCTTTGCAATGCAACTGTCTGATTGGAGCTTATAGATTTGTTTATCCTGATATCTACATTGCTTTTTTTGTTCTTCCATCAAATGCAGTTGTTGAATAACTCTCTATGTTTTCCTTGCATGATATCTCTAAGATCTAATACATTAGTAGAGCAAAGAGGGTAATTGTTTAATTCTATGTTTTTCCTTGCATGATATCTGATGCATTAAATAGGAAATAGTGTGCAACATTACAGGTTTGCAGTGTTCACTTTTATGAATTATGCCTTTCTCCTACTATGTTGGAATGAAATTATGACTAAGAGCATGTCTAAATGACTCGACAAAGTAATAATGCTCTATTTGGAGTCACATACATAAATTTGCTCTTGTAGTTCTATGTTGTTGTATCTAATATTATCATTTTGAGTGTATGCATCTCATAAACAAAGGAGAAATAATGATGGAAGAAATACTTCAAAGAAAATAAATAATTATCAAAGAAATGAGTATAATGAATAGGAATTAGATTTATATTCATACTTTTAGAAATTTGATGTGCCATGATTGTAACTTATTGGCAAGTAAGTTGCTCTTTATATACTCTCCCACATTCTCAATTTTGAATCCCCAATATCTAGAAAACATAAAGTGAAAAGCATTCAACCCTTCCTCTCTTTCTCATCTCAACTTGAAATCGGAGAAAATGATATATTTTTCATGGAATGGGAAAGAAAATTCACAGGTATATATATATTTTCCTAAGAAGTATTTCTTTATTTTTCATCTATTTAAGTTTAGATCCCTATTGTTTGTTTGTAGATCGATTTATTATTTTAGATTTTGTTTGGTACTCGATGCAATATTGGAAAATGAAATCATGTCAAAGTTTTGTTGATGAGCTTTGTATATTTTGGTTAATTTTTATATCAGATTTCATATTTCATTGCTATTTGAGCTTTAGAATTCTTCTTTGCTTCTTGATTGGTCTATGAGTGGGTTTCTTTTCTATTGATTTTCTGGATTTAGCTTGAGTTTGTGGATGTAAGTTTAGGTTTATATGAGGATTTACATTATCTTGGTACATATTGCTTTAGGTTCTTACTTGAATGTCCAATACATTGTAAACCATTGTCAGATTCAATTGCCTAATGCCCTAAGCTCAAGTTTTCTATGGTCTTTGTCATCTTTTTTTTTTGTCTTTTTCTTTTGTTGGTCAAGACATAAGCTCATGGCATACTTTTCTTTTCTTTCTTGTGTAGGTCTATGTCATCACATGCAACAAGTAGCATCTAGGAAAGTTTGCTGTTACAAACTTCTAAAACATGATTACTAATCTGTAGTAAAGAGAAGGATCTTATGAGTACTTAGGGTTCACAACAAAATAAAGTTTGGAAGTAAAATTAGGGATCTATAGGGCTGTTTACAGTTATTAGAATTGTTGTTTAGAGAGCAAAACAGTTAGCAATAACAGTTAGTAGAATTGTTGTTTATATGCCATTCTGTCATCTCCCTCTCTCTCTCTTTCTCTCAGTTATCTCTCTCTTGCTTTCTTCTTGTTTGTTTGATTTCGGTAGCTGATTGTGGTTGATTTTTGGAATGGGCAGTGCAGTAATGGAAGAAGATGAAGGTGGGATGAACTCACAGCCAAGGCAAGGTTAGTTTGATTTTGTGATTTTTGTTGAAGGCTTGTTGGTTGAATAGAGGATTTTTGTTCTGTTGGGCTTATTTAATGTTTAAGAACTTGGCCGGAGAGCCAAAGATGATAGGGATCATTATGGAGTAGGATAGTTATCATAATTTTCTTGTTCTTTTTGCCCTTACTAGTTAGGTGGCTTCTCTTATATGCTTCGTGTATATATGTGGGTTATGGACCTCTTTCTTACCTCTTATTTTATAATTAATAGTTTTAGATATGTTTGTTAACCTTTTAGTGCTTGTTATTTAGCTTTTAAATAAAAATTAAATTAATGTAATTTAATAGTATTTATTTTTTTATTTTTCAAGACTACCAGCATCAACTTTGAGTTGACGCTAATAGTAACTTTTATTTTATTTGTTAAAACTATTAGCGTCAACTTTGAGTTAAGGCTATAGTGCAACTATCAGCGTCCACTCAAAGTCGACGCTAATAGTGCACTATCCGCATCGACTTTTGCCTTCCCTCCATTCAAGTTTTAGCGTTAAAATACAAGGACTTTTAGCATCGACTAAAAGTCAACTATTAGTGTCCAACTTTTAGCTGATGATACTATTAGAGTCGGGCTTATAGCGTTGACCTCATTAGCATCCAATTGTTGACGCTAATAGTATTAGCATCGACTTTTGGACTTTTAGTGCGACAAAAAGTTGACTCTAATACCCTTATTTCTTGTAGTGTAATTACCTAGGTTAGCAATTTTAGTCAATAACCACTAGCGGTGGCTACGAATAATGATATAAGGAAGATTAGAGTCTTCTTTGAGTTATCCCAAATGTGATGCAATATTTAAAATGACCACCATTCATTATTAAATTTTAATCTATTGATGATTTTAAATGTCATATCACATTTCTAATGACTATAAGGAGACTCTAGTCTTTCTTATATTATTAGTCGGTGAATCCTCCATTACTTTTTCATTGGATCTTTAAAAGTTAGATATGGTTATAGTTTTTTTTTTTTTAATGGTGTCCACTAGGATTTTTTGCATGGTATCACCCTTACATCAACACTAAGATAAGCTTCTTTCCGACAACTTCAATCCAACCTTATTCAATGTTTTTTAATTGGGGAAAATATATTCACCGATTTGCATTTTGCCTCAAAATTTAAAATGTGATACTTTTACCCTTCCAAACTTTCAAATTATGGCATTCAACCTCTTTGGCCTTTTATTCTCAAATGCCATCATCATAAATTTTATTTTTAAAAATCTAAAAAAGAAAAAAAAAAATTGCTGGGGTGGTCGAACCACCCTATAGGTAGTGGCCCACCTGCTTGGCCTAGGGTGGTTCGCCACCCTCGACCTGTCGTTCTGAGCGATCGAACCACCCCAAAGGGGCTCAGGTGGTTCACACCCTGGGCCAAACGCCAAGGTTTTTTTTTTTTAGGGTTTGGCCCAAGTAGGCGAACCACCCCAGTGGCCTAGGGGTGGTTTGTCGCCTTGGGCCAAACACCCAAGGTTTTTTTTTTAGGGTTTGGCCCAAGTGGCAGCCGAACCACCCACTCAGGCCACTGGGTGGTTCGCCGCCTGCACCGGCCTAGGGGTGGAACGAGGTGGTCGGGCACCACCTATGGGGTGGTTTGGCGACCCTAGCATTTTTTTTTTTGGAATTTTTTTTTAAAATTTATGATAAGGGCATTTTGGGAATAAAAGGTCAAAGGTTGAATTATTACAATTTGAAAGTTTGAGGGCTAAAGTGTCATATTTTAAACTTTGGAAAAGTGTAAATCGTGAATACTCAAGGTAAAATGTATTTTCCCTTCTTAATTTGTTAGGGACATCTGTTCACTTGTCACAATTATTGTTCTGTAGGTAGTTCCATTTTGAAATATATTGTCTCTACAAAACGCCCTTGTGGCCAATTCCCAATAGTTTTAGGCTTTATGGCACTAATTTATGATTGCTTTGAGTTGCTCACCATTTATTTATATTTCTTATGTTATAAATTTTCCTTTCTCCGTATAAAGTATTGAATAAAAAAAAATTATAAAAAAAAAAACCCTACATTTTCACATGATAACTTTAGGTTTTTACCAGCAAGGTGAGTAATGCTCGGGTCCTGTACCATGTGCACATAAAATGTAAGATGCAAGTTACTAATGCTATGTTAATAATTTAAAATGTGTGACGTACTCTTTACTTATATGTTTGGTGTGCTTAGACAAAGAACATAAGTCAAGGCCTAACACAAGATCAGAATGTTGATTATATACCCCATAATGATTGGAATGTTGATTAGATTGTTACGTCAATATTGTGGAATAGCTATAAAATAAAATGTGGCAAATATATGTAATGAAAATGTAACGCCCTAAAATTGGCATTGACCACTAACAAGGTTAATGGCAATTATCCTAGTTTAACCATCTAGTGGCTAAATGAGGAATTGTCCCTCTAAGCATCATTAGAGTTAATGCAGGAATATAAAGCAAACCGGATAACAGCATAAATATCTTAAGGCAAAGTCTATAGTAGCAACTGTACCACTCTTGGATTCTAGAAACATGTTCCTTATAAGAGTAATAATTGTAAGTCTAATGATTTAGTAAGTAAACCTCATAATTGGGTATGACATGAGTTTATTGAAAGAGGTGTTATCTCCATTAATACATCGTAAAAGTATCTTTTGTTTATAAAATGGTGTACTTTTGACAACAATCACCTAAATATTTTAATGCAATAAAACTAATGTTTATAAGTCATAACTATTATATATGGTCTATTCAAGATATTATTTTTCTCGAGGGTTGACATTGTCCCAAAAGACATGTAATATAATACTTAGTCACCATTGTTTGCTACCGTCCATAGCACTAGCAACCGAAGTCTCGATCTCGTGGCCCACGCCTAATGATGTATGTCATAGTGACCACCAATTAAGGATGCTATCAAAACAATCATTGAATCCAAAACCCATATAACACATTTTATTTGACTACAGAATCAAGTTTATATAGTAAGCCATGACCATTATAACGCCAAAGATAACGCCATACCAAGCATCTTATTAACTTATTAAAATAGTTACCAAGTTATATGAAAATGTAGACATGCTCATATTATACACGTACGAAAGAGTTAGTT
This sequence comes from Carpinus viminea, assembly GCA_013348765.1. Lineage (NCBI taxonomy): Eukaryota > Viridiplantae > Streptophyta > Magnoliopsida > Fagales > Betulaceae > Carpinus > Carpinus viminea. Next base: position 15,958,105 of record CP054668.1, read on the forward strand.
GAAATATCACACGTTTTTAACGAAAGTGTTTTAAGTGTTTACTTACCTTGTGTGCTCACCGAGTCCTTCACATCGCAAATCCCAACTATAATGAAACACAACTCATTGTTATAAGGATGACTTAGAGAACTTTTATGGTTCCATCTAACAAAAAGAGATGTAAAACCTTTGGACCACATATAAGGGGCGTGTGACTGCTCTATGGGTGAGCACTGCCCATAAGGCAAGCATTAAACCAAAGAGTTGAGGCTTTGCCAAAAACTCCCAAAATGTGTTTTAACTCTTATCTACATCTTTGGGTTGGTACTTTTCTTCTTAGACTCAAAATAGACATGTATCATAATAAAACACCACACAAAGAATCAAAGGGGTATTTAAAACATTTTGAAAACATTTCTTAGTTTTGTAAGAAAATGGGTACAAGAGCTTATCATAGCATCTTTAAAACCTCTAATACTAGGAAAACAGTAACAACAATTTAAAAAAGCATAAACGTACTGTCAAGAAATCACCTTAGAAGATAGCAAGGGCTCCAAACTCTCTCTTTCTTCAAGCCTCTCCTCACTTTAGGGTTAGGTTTTCTAAGGTTGAATGTGGCTAAAGGTTGATCAGTAGGGTTTATGTAGAGGATGGAGGTGTGCCTTGGGTCTGAAAATTGGAGAATGGGTTAAAAATGCTTTTTTAGAGTTGAAGGCGAGCGCTTGGTACTATTGCTTAGCATGTATTGTTTACACATGTAAAAATGTTCGTGTGTATGATTGAATTTTGTTTGGTGGTTAAAGCGCCAGTTGGTCCTGGGCCAGTGTTTGGCTAGTGAAGGTGTTTTGGGGTTTTCTACTTCTAAAGGTCTCAATGGGCTTGTGTTATTTGAAGAAGGTTTGGGTTCCTTGGTTTAAGGCTTTGTTTTGAGGAGTTATTAACCGGTTAAATAATAAATCTTTAACCTTTTAAAATATGTTTTTTTGTATTACAAAAAAAGAGAAGTAATTAAGAAAATTTTAAGATAATAGGGTAATTTAAAGAACCCTAATTTGAAATCTTTAAATCTTTATAGTGTAGTAGTAATTGAAAGATCCTAAGCCTCTCAATCGAATGATGAATGTTTGAGGAAATTAGGAAGCCAAAAGCCTCCCATTATCTTCCATTTTAGTCTAGATGTAAAACACACGGCTAAAAATAAAATCCAAATGTAAATATGGTACCACCTCTTTTAACACACTTAATTAGAACATAACTTTGTCCCCAAGAGGTAGTTTAATCGGTTAGGACCACGTCTCATGAATGGAGGCTACTAGTTCAATTCTCTCTCCTCTTATGTGGACATGTCAAAAAAAATTAGAACATAACTTTTGTTATGAAACCTTTGCCACTAGCCACCCACCAACCTTGTAGTTTGTTTTAATTTCTTCAATGAGCATTGAGGAACAGGAAGTACTAGATAACTAAATAAATGAACACATAAAATTTTTAAATTGTTGTGGTAGGCTTTGAGTGAGACAAGAGAGAGAATTACATTTTTTAAAAGATGTGATACAACCATATATAGACTCAACAAAGACCCAACTTCTCTTCTACGTGTCTTTGCTAAATCTATGTTGTAGCTTTAGGAAAATGTTAAAGGCCCAACTTTTTGTCCAACAAATGTCTAACTTTTGCCTTCTTTGTAATTTAAAAAAAATGAAAAAAAAAATGTTTAAAGCAATAATATATTTTTTGGTCTATCTTTTTTTTTTTTTTTTTTTTGGCATTTTTTATATGGTATTTTTCTTCATAATAGTGACATTTAAAAAAAAAAAAATTGACATTATTATGAAGAAAAATACCATTTTTCATTTTTTTTTTAAATGTAGGTAGACAAAAAAATATATATTATTGTCTCAGACATTTTTTTTTTCTTTTTCTTTTTAATTACAAATTAAAGAAGGCAAAATTTGGGATTTGTTGGGCAAAAAAATTGGGTTTGTATCATGTCTCGTAATTTTAACATTTCTCTTTTTTTAATTTAAAAATTCTTATCATATCAGTTTAAAATTTTTTGAGTTGATTTGTTTGTTTTGATTAAGAAAGATGGCATGATCCTCTCTTACCAAAAGCACCAACGACAATGATATAATTAAGATATTATTTTATGTAATTTTCTTTGGTGGATTTTGAGATGACAGATGAAGCTCATAACTAATACTGTTATGAGATTTTTTTTTTTTTTTTGACATGTCCACGCAAGAGGGGGGGAGAGGAATTCAAACTAGTGACCTCTGCTTCATTAGGTATGGTCATAACCGATTAAACTACCTCTTGGGAACTTCTTTTCTTTTTTTAATTACATAATTAATGTTAATAATTCTTTCCATTGGTATCCAATATCTAAGCCCCGATTTCATAGATCTCTCATAATTAATCACCGTCCTTTCTAGCCCTTAAGCAATATTAGTTGAGAATAGACTAAAATTTATATGGGTTAGGGCTTAATTAAGGTAATGGTTGAGGAGTAGATCTTTTTTAATACTCATAACTAGGTGTTCGGTTTATAATCAGTTATTGCAAATAATCAATTGCTTCTACCTTAGGCTTATCGGATTTTAATAACCACAACCGCCTAGGCGGTTAGCGATTATTATTTTATAACCGGTGCGGTTATTCAAACGCTAACAAGTGGTTATAATCTGGTTTTTAAATATGGGCTTTTGGGCTTTTTTATTTTTATTTTTTTTAGGCATTCTTTTTCTATATATTTTAGGCTTATTTTGTCATATTTTTTGGGCTTATTTTGCCATATTGGCTGAAAAACGTGCTATTTTTCGGGCGTACATTACATACATAGTCATAATGCCCAAATCCATTAAATGGTCCAAAACCAAAACATACTACAAACCACTAAAGTCTGAAACCAGCAAATGTAAGCAAAACAAATATTACAAGCCTTAGGTTTCATCTTATTCTCCAACTAAAATGGCGTCGTTTTAGATTTTTTTTAATATTTAATTAATATAATTATATTTTTATATAATTACATATAAATAAAGACGGTTAGCGATTATTACCACTTTTTCATACTCTTAAAACCACAAACCGTAACTGTCCTAGGCGGTTAACAGTTTTTAATAACCGCTTTACAAAGCGATTAGAGGTTAACGGTTAATGATTATTAAAAAGCGGTTATAAACGGTTAGCAGTTGGTGGAGCAGTTATAACCATCCCGCCTGAACACTCCTACTCACAACCACATACTTACCTTAAGTTATCAAAGAAAGAATTCCAAAAATAAAATAAAATAAAAATTTATCAAAGAAAGTACTACTTCTATATGTATATATAACATGTGATTAGAGTTAGTCACTAAAAACAAATTAATACCCTCTAATCACATGTTGACACATATATTATGCTAAATTATCAGTTATCTTAAAAGTTTAATTTGATAAAAATAAATAAATTTAATCACTTAATCATTAGTTTAATATTATCAAGTTATAAACGAGTTCTAAACCATATGCAAATCTAACATTTAAAAAAAAAAAAAAAAATTGTAATTATTTTCTAAATTTTTAATCCTTTATTAGAGATCGAACCAGGTTCTTTTATGTAACTTATACTAGACTCAATGATCGATCATGGTTCTCTAAACTCAACTATGATTAGATTTTTTTTTGTTTTCATTTGTTTTTAAAAATGATAATAAATTACAGAACACTAAAAGAAATACAAAACTCAATTGTCCTTCACAGTACGTAACACAAGAAAACAACAACAAACCCAACACACAGCCTCAACAAACCCAACATAGACTGAAGATCTCTAGACGTGACCTTAACAAACACAAAATTTGAGCTCTTAGACCTTCAATCTACATCTGTTTGGATAATCAATTGTTTTATAGTATTTATTACTATTTTTTGAGTTATGTTTGGGTTTTTTTCCAGCCAACTCTAACTTTTTTAACCCAACTCAAAATAATAATAATAATAAGGATAAATATATTATATATAAATCCGTCAACGTGTCAAAACTTGAAAATGCAAAAAATTTCCTGCCGTTAGAATTTTTCGCAAAGGTTTAACGGGCATCATTCTCATTGAAACGCACCAAATTTTTTTTTTTTTTTGCATTTTCAATTGACCAAGGGAGTAAAAATAAATAAATAAAAATAATAATAAAAACAACTTTGAGATTTTACAGTTTTGGTCTGTTGACTCAGAGAGATCTATAATATATTTACCTTAATTAATAATAATAATACTAATAATAATTTTTTAAAAAATTTAAAAAAAAAAAAAAAAACCTAAGGGTAGTCTAACGACCACCCCCACTCCTGGGGTGGTGGCCGGACCACCCCTAGGTGTTTGGGTTTAGGTGTTCTTGTCTTTTTTTTTTTTTTTTTTTGAAAAAATTACAGTTTACCCCTTTAAAGTTGATAATGTTTTTAAATTTAAATACCAAAGTTTTAATTTTTGTGATTCACCCCCACAAAGTTCTAATTTTTTTCAATTCGACTAATATTATCCCAAAATTCTCATATTGCCCATTTTTTTTGATAGATAAAAAAAAAAAATTGGTGGTGCAAAAATGGCCAGATAAAAAATTAAAAATTAAAAAAATTAGGGATAATATGAAAAATTTTGGATACAATTGGTCAAATTGAAAAAATTTTGAACTTTCAAGGGGTGAATTGCAAAATTTAAAACTTTAATGTTCAAACGAAAATGCAATCAACTTTAAGAGGGTAAACCTAATTTTCTATATTTTTTTTAACCAAGCAATCTCTACGTTTATGGATCTTGCTACAGGCTCTCTATACATAAAGCATAGATGTTTTTCTTTCCAGTAGAACCGCATGCATGCATCAAATAACATGAGATAGGGCTATATTTTATATTGAGTCTAAGAGAATATATAAATAGAAATGCACACATTAATTAATTATAATATATAGAGATATATTGTTCTACATACATATATATATATAAAGGAAGCAAAGCATGATCGACGAGACCATCAAAGAACAAAGCCATGTCAAGACTTGCTTGCTGACATCTTCGATATTCAACAAAGCGTTCCCACACTCGCTCACGTAACCACCCTTCTAAGGCATGAAAGAACGCAACGCCAAGCACTCATCACTTTTCTTGGCAGCCAATTCTCACATAACAAAATATGGAATGTTAAGATATTAATTAAATAATTAAATTTACATTTTTTTAGCATCAAAATTTTAAGGTATTGGTTTATTAATAATTTAACACTATCTCTGTAATTTATCTTTTTATTTGTGTTTGGGAGATAAAACAATTATAGAGTTTTTATCAAGAATACATTAATATACATACTTGAACACAACTTTAATCCAAAAGCCTAAGCTAATAGGGCTAAGATTTACTTAGGTATATTAAACACTATTTTCTTTTATATTTTCTCAATGTGGCGAGACTACGTCAAGAGTTGCGGATGCGAACACAACTCTAAACTTGAGTTGCGGATGATTAAGGCACAACTCTAAACCTCGACGATCCAAACACCGTCCTGTGAAGATAACTATGGCTCGATACCATTTGTTGGGAGATAAAATAAATGGAGTTTTGATCAAGAATACATCAATATACATAGTTGAACATAACTTTAGCCTAAAAGCCTAAGCTAATGGGCTAAGGTCCACTTAGATATATTAAGTACTCTTTTCTTTTATATGTTTTCAGTGGAACTCAACACTACAAGTGTACCAACAATAATTTGGATTAAATCTACTACATTTCGAGCTCCCATGCAAAAAAAAGAATGTTAAAATTTAATTAAATAATTAGATTTGTCATTTTGGTTGCTAACCTCACAAGAGTGCATGTTGGTCAAAGATGTGGGAGCGATCATCGCAGGTGGTGTAGAAGAAGCAATCTTTCGCATTTTCTTTGGTGGAATTGAGAAAATGGAATGAATAATGTTCCTTCGATGCCTTGTTCCTCTTCTTTCCATCCATCTCCCACTAACCAAGTCTGCAAATCTCTCATAATTAAGTTATATATTATAATGTCATATGATGCTATAATTTTGATTATAATCTTACATAAACTCATTATGTGGTAGTGCACGTGTCATTACTATGTCAAGCAATAAATAAATTTTTAATTATTTAATAAGTGTGTGGCATATTGACTTACACAAACGTGGCACTACCACATAAGTGTCAATCAAATTTAGTTGTTTAGTCACATTAGTTTGTAAAGAATTTATAATTAAATTTATTGTATCCCTAATTGTATTTCTCTTAAAGAAAGATTGTCACGAGCAATCATGAAATGGGAGGCAATTTTACCTTCTCATTAGCATAACTTGATGAAATGATCAAGTTATTTTTCGTTTGTGGTGAGCCTTGATTGAAGCTTCTCATGCTCATCCTTGTATGGTATTGCCACCTGATACAATTATAAGCTAAGCAACATTAGAAAAAATAAATAAAACATTGCATTGTGGGTTGAGCAATTATTAATCAACATTTAAAACATACTTGAATACCCCTTTCACATAGAGCATTGGCAATGGCATAAGCAACCTTAGTAAGGTTGCCCTTAAAACACTTGAGTTGTTCCTTTTGGAATGCTATTTAGCACCACAGCCACTACTAAGCTACTTCCATCCACCAGCTTTATTCTAAGTGAGGTACTTTTGGATGTAAAGCTCACCATTTTATTAAGTTCCTCCCCTGCAAAAATTTACATAAATAAATGTCGATAAAATACTATGATAAAGAATGAATACTCATGATGGGGATAAAAATATAAAATAAGACTTTGGCTAAGATGAGTGTAGTAATTTCTGTTTTATCATTATAATTAATATTAGTAAGCTAGATTTACTTGCCTGATTTAGAAGACCTAGACTTAGCACCTTAACTCCTCTCACTTCAGCATCTAGTATAGCTTCTTCAATCAAGTTGTTGAGGATTCCTTTCGCCATTGTAACAAGTTAGACTAATTAAAAAAAAAAAAAAAACAACTAGCTAAAATCAAATTGAATGTGACTAGCAATAATCTGGGTTGGATTGGGCTCAATTTTAGCTGGAATTGAACTCATTAAAATAAAAAATGTGTCTAAAAACAAAACAAATGAACGTCTTCAATTCCAATTTCAACAAATCAAACATGAACTAAAACTGAACACAAGCCAAATCGCAATAGTTATAGAAATGAACGTTTCTTACTTGTATATTGTATCTTGGTACCAACCAAGACTTGCCATTTGAGCTTTTGAAGGTCATGTTCTCTAGAACAAATGTACGGCCATTGCTCAAAGCTAGAAACAAAGACCATAATAATGTCACTGGCCACATCAACCACAAGTACCATTTGGACGTATGGGGCCTAGAGGCCAAGGAGGCAAATCCGATTCTTAGGTGATAGATGGACTCTGGCGTCGTAAGATGCGTTAAATGTACCACATCGGGTGACTCTTGGGTCTTTTAGTGAAGCCTCGTAAAGGGTATCCGTAGGACTTATCCATGGTCCCATACAAGTAATCATATATAGGCATAAAAAGAGAATAATTGGTACGGAATTGGGTGTGATGCAGTGAATGATACCTGTTGTGTTGAGTCAAATATTTTAGATCATAATTTCTTGAAATTCAAACAAATAAAACAACAATAATGGAGATAAGAAAATTATAAATTAGAACAAAAAGTATAGGTGGGAGAGGAGACTTACGAGGGGTATAGATGAGGTACTTGAGAGGGGAAAGATGGAGAAGAGCCATTTGGAATGAGCTCATAATTGCAGTGACCCAAGTTGTTCATGAAATCAATATATGTGACGTATCCAATGAAGGATGCCAGAGGCAGTTCCAGTAAACAATGTTGCAGCAATGGTATTGCGAAGAGAATGAAATACGCTATGTGTTCAGCAAATGGATGGATCACAGCTGATGCATCAACATATATATTACTAATTTTACAAATTATATTCTCATATCAAGAAAAAATAGAGGTTTTTCCACAATATAACAATTTAGTAAAATGATCAACGCATAGAACATAATAATATAATGAAAATCAACCATTTGATCAATACTTGTAAAACAACCAAAGGTTAGTTTTCATTAGCACATCATACCATTATATGGCATCTATTAAATAACATTCCATATATTTGGTGTCATAAAATAAAAGTATCTTACAAGTAATGGGTTCAAGTTACAATGGAAGAATGGTGAAGGAATGAATGGTAGTAGAGTAAAGGTAGTGGTGTAATGCTCCATGAAGCCCAATAGTAGAGAAATTTCACTGGACCAACATAAGAAGACATGCACATAACCATAATAATATTCTTTCTCAATAATTTATGATCATTGATATAGCTTTGATTTATGTCACGTCACGTGCTTGTACACATGGAATTTAAATTAATTAAGAGTAGTTCTTTCTTCTTTTTATGACGGGAAACTCTTACAAGGTGTGGCTCTTCGAACCAACCCTTATAAAATAAACCTCGGTCTTATACGTGCACTGTAACTCCGAAAATTTTCTTACACGAAACAAGTACTTCACTAGAGGGGTGTGGCCTCAAGATCAAGCAGTTTATACTCAATAAATTTTGAATTGATCAAGGACTTACTTCAATAGATTGCGACACTAAGTTAACCCTATAGGGTTAATTAAGATTAGTGTTATGCCTTCTTAATTATTAATGGACAGACCCTATAGTAAGGCCTCATGGAATTATTTATGGACAGACCTAAACTTGAGGCCTAGAATTAGGGTATTGTAAGTGGCATTTCCCTATTAATTAACTAAAGACGGATTGGGCAAAATAGATTAAAAGCATTTTCAGCAATAGCAATTAAAATAGTTATTAAAAAACAAGGATAAATTTTCCTTGTATGAAAGCTGTTTTAATAAATAAAGAAACAACTTAAGACTTAAAATTTATGTTGTTTTCTCCTCTCTTTCCTTGCTTTCAGAAGAAGACAAGGCTGGAATAGAGAGGTTGACAAGAAATTGTTTATCTTTTTCAACATATAGATTTTCAACCTCAATGACCCCTCGCTGACCCTGATTAAAAATTTCAGAAACATAACTTCCCAAGTGAATTAATCCAATTCGCAAACCAAAGGTGGCCCATGGCCACCTCCAGGGGTGGCCAGCGCCACCTCCTCCTCAAAGAGGTGACACTGTCGGCTGCCCCCTCTATTTATTTTTTAAAAATTAATTTTTAATTTTTATTTTTTTGTTTAATATATTGTTTCATCATAATTTAATCCATTAGTGTGTTGATGGAATTTAACTAAAATGACTAAATTGTTATTTTAGTATACCTTGAGGACCTTTTAGTACAATGAGTGATTTGTAATTTAAACCAACCACAATGATTGATTTTGTATTTATCCTAAAATAAAAATAAAATCTTACAAGTAATGGCTGATACAATGGAAGAATGGTGGAATGGTAGGAGAGTAGAGGTAGTGGTGGTGCAATGCTTTGTGAAGCCAAGAGTAGAGGAATTCCACTGGACCTGCATGAAGAAGACATGCCATAACCACACCACCACTTCTCCAGAAGGGTAGGTTATGAGTCCCAGGAAGAATCATATGCCCTATGTAAGGAAGAATCATATAACCTATGTAAAACAAGGTTCCATTGAACAAGATTTGGTCATCCTATAAACAACAACAACAACAAAAACCAAATTTTGTCGTGAGTAGTGATTTTTCAGTGTTTGGCTTCACCCAAGAATTCATGTTTGCTATGACCTATTGGTGCTCTTGTTGGAGAACATTTCTTTGGGATTGGGTTTTGTTGATTTGGATTTGATTTATTTGGTGCTTTGATTTGGTTCTATTGTTTGGATTTGATTTGGCCCTTGGATTCTTGATGAGGGGTGGAGAGAAGGGAAGGAGGAATGGATGAGAGGGTTTTCTGACTAGTGGGGGAGGAGGAGAGAGATGAAAGGGAGGGAGGAGGGAGAGGAGGTTGTTGGTGAGGGAGGAGAGGAGGAGGATGGAGAGGAGGTTGGTGATGAGGGAGAGAAGGGTTTGTGATGAAGAGAAGGGGGTATGGTGGTGGAGGCGCCATGGGGGGTTCAGCACCAAACTGTTGCCTCGATGGCCCTTCCCAAGGACCAAACCCACCAAACCCATTTTTTTTTTCCTTTTGACCTTGGGGTGGTCCGCCACCCTAAAGGCCATATCAAAAGACCCAAAAAATATCATTACATTATTTTATTATTTTTATTTTATTTATTTTTAAACGTTAAATAATAAAATACTAATATTTTCAAATGGACCTAAGATTTCTCCTAAGGCCTCTTTGGTCCAACAAGACCGAAGAGGATCCTTTTCCTCTAAACTTGAGGCCTAGAATTATACAGTACGTGGCATTTCCCGAGAATTGCTACACTTACAAAGCAAGGAAAAGGATTTGTGGCAAGGAAAAGGACAATTTTTGTCCTTTTCCTTGCCACATGTGTTTGTAAGGATTTTTGTGAAAATCCTTAGTAAGTCTAGCAACTCTCTTAATTAACTAAGGACAGATCGAGCAAAATAGATTGAAAGCATTTTGCAATTAAAATAGTTATTAAAAAAAAATGATAAATGTTCCTTGTCAACATAAAAGATACACTAGATTATATAAAAGTTTTTTTAATAAATAAATAAACTTAAGACTTAGAATTTATAAGAGGAAAAAAAAAATTATGGGAACAAACATGCCCCAAACTATTATTTATTACTTGTTCACTAACCTTAAACTAAATAACTAACAATTTATTTAATTTTAATTAAATTAAGATTCCAATCACTAAATATTATTCTAATTTTAAATAGCATTACCTCTCTCTCTCTCTCTATGTATATATATATAATGTGTAATAAAATAAAAAGAATCTTACAGGTAATTGGCTCGGTTACAATGGAAGAATGGTGGTGGGAATGGTAGCGAGAGTAGAGGTAGTGGTGGTGCAATGCTCTGTGAAGCCAGTAGTAGAGGAATTCCACTGGACCCGCATGAAGTAGACATGCCATAACCACACCATCGCGTCTCCAGAAGGGCAGGTTATGAGTTCCAGGAAGAATCATATACCCGATGTAAAACAAGGTTCCATTGAACAAGATTTGGTCATCCCTATAAACAACAACAACAAAAAAACACCAAAGGAATCATATAAGACCAAATATATTATTATCGTTATTATTCGCAAAAAGTTAATTTTCTCAAACCAACAACACACTTCAATAAAACATGGTGATGGTTTAGGAGGTTAAAATATATTTTATTAAATTTACTTACCAATTCCTTTCTATCAACTTGATCGAATTCGATACCTTTGTCGACGATCCGATTATTGCCCTTGGCTGTTCGGTAACGTGAAACAGAGATCCATATCTGATTGTGAAGCATCCTCAACAAAAGGAATGGAAGTATGAGGAAGTAGGAGATGTCTCTCTCACTTTCTCCCTTTACCATGAATGAGTAAGTGCTATGAACCGCCCATGGAGCCAAAATCACGTACTTAATTCCCAACAGCAGCCAAAAAACGTAAAGTTAAAAAATAATGTATATAAATTAAAAGAAATGAATTTTATATATATATATATATATATATATATATATACCTTGAAGCTCCCAAGAGGCTGCCATGGCCAGTCAGTGAGGATCCCTGGGTTGGTAGCCATACTTGTAATTAGAGGTAGTGTCACCACCTATTTCTGCTACTTGTGCATGGATTTGGAGGACTATATATAATGCATGCTCTTCTATTATTGGTTAATTAGTTGTTTAGATGAAGCCGCCATACTTATATTAAAAAAAAAAAAAAAGATGAAGCCGCCATGAATGCTATGACAGGTCCCCCAACGGTCTTCTGTAACGTGGCAGGCTGCTATTGAATTTTTTTTTTTTTTTGACAAGGCTGCTATTGACTTTTTTTTTGTTGTTGTTATGCCTGCGATATTAATTCACACAGTTATGTACGTTTTATCGACGTCCACGTAGAGTAATTTGAACTGAGAGAGCATATATAAAATTTATCTGTGGTTTTATTTTTTGTATTTTTTTAGGTTAAATATCTTTTTGGTATATGTATTTTGCACTAGTATTAAATAGTTACTAAATTTTTAAAAGTGTCACAAATAATATTTATAATACTTAAAAAGCTCCACTTGATATTACTGTTAAGATTTTGTTAATTTTTTGACGAAATAACACGTTAGACTTATATGTAATATGATACTTGTGATTTGAAGGTGACATGTGGGTGCCACCTCATATGAAAATAATATATATATAGAATAACGATATAAGGAGGATTAAATTCTCTTAAAGTCATCTCAAATGTGATATGACATTTAAAATTATCATTCAATTTAAAATAAGAGAAAAATATAAAAAAAAACCTCCCAAACTATCAACCGTTTACAATATAATCTCCAAATGTTTAAAAAGTAACAAAATAGCTTCCAAAACTACCAAAATATAATAAAAAGACCACTTATATTTTTTTTTTGACATGATCACTTATTTTTTTATATTTTTATAATATTTTTATTCTTTTAATAAATAAAATAATTGTAAAAAAAACAATTTTTAAGAAATATAAAAAACCAATAGACTAATAAATAAATTTAAAAAAAAAAAAAAGAAAGAAAAAGTTTCCTTTTAGGTGTGATGCTCAACTGATTCAACTATTCCCTTAAGGACAGGTAGCAACCAGCTATAAAGTCAACAAGCTTCCTTAATTATGTCGGAAAGCATCATAATAGCTAGCTAGGTTGAAGCTATTTCATCAGACTGAACTGAAAACGTTTTCCATTCATTGATTCTGCTGACCAATAAATGTAGGTGCCATTGGGTCTGTTAACAATAATTAGAATCTTTACGGTTTATTTTAAATAGATAACATCATTTAGTTATAATTAATGATGTTTTTATCAACTCAAAATATATATAAAAATATATATCTCTATACTAATTAATTAGATATTATCAAATTTAAATAAATTGAAAAAATTCAGTTCCATTTAACAAATAATTTTGCCTTAAATAAATACTATAACTGATGTTTATTGATATGGTATAAAATTTTAATTTTTTTTTTCAATTGAAAAGTTAAAAATAAAAAATAAAAAAAACCTATTTCATAGTTATTTTTTTATTTGAATAGTAATATCAAATTAATGATGTCATCTAAACAGTTAAAAAAATGATAATGTTATGATGTTAATATATATATTTATTTATTTATTTGGAGAAAAGTGGCAGTAAAAAAAAAACAAAAACAAAAGGCAAAATGGTTTGCCAAGGGACCACCATTGATCAAAAAATGTAGGTGCTCAATTACTTCAAAATGTAATGAAAGTGGGTATTTGTAGTTGTGGTATAAAGTCTAATAGGTATATACTTGAGAGAGTAGTTCTACTTACCACAAGACCACAACTTTTCATAAATATCTTACAAATTAAATTAATGCCGTAAAGTTTAATACTTATTGAATATATATATATATATATATATATATAATTTTCTCTTTTTTATAACACAGGCTGCTTTAATTGTTACTAAATTCATCCACATCAGTTTTGTAGAATATTTATGATATGTAATATTATTCCTTTTAAAATATAATTTTTTTTTTTTGACATGTCCGTACAAGAGGGGAGAGGGGGATTCGAACTAGTAATTCCCGTTTCATTAAGCGTGATTCCAGCCGATTGAACTACCTCTTGTGGATAAAATACAAAATTTTTAAATTGTAAGGTTAATTACTCTTTTTTTCTTGGAGGATGTGGGATGCATGGCTTGGACACCTCTATATTTAGATTTTCATTTTTCTTTTTCTTTCGAGAAAAGGGGTTTTTTTTTTTTGGTGCTTAATAGTTAATAATATAAAGGGCTAATCTAGTTTTTTTAACATTGTAAGGTTTTTTTTTTTTCGGGAGGATGTGAGGTGCATGACTTGGATAGCTCTATATTAAGATTTTCATTTTTTTTTCTTTCAAGAAAAGGTTTTGTTTTGTTTTTTTGTGCTTAATAGTTAATCATATAAAGGGCTAATCTAGTTTTTTATCGGTCAAAGTGATAGTATTTTGTGAAGATTTTGGTCAAATTGGTAATCTGTAAGGCCAATGACCACTTTTTCCATCCATTCTAATATCTGACATTGGTGGTTCAAATGTCACATTTGTTAGTTCGTTTTCAAATGTCACATTTGTCAGTTCGTATGATTAACTCAAAAACAGGTGATAGTTTTGGAAGTTTAAATATATTTATGCTTAGATTTGTGCTATTTTTAATAAACATGGCTGGTTCATATTGCAATGGATTTTAAACTAAGGTATGCATGAAAACTTCTCAAATGACCCTTTTTCCTTCTCCCATATATTCTATTCAATATGATATATATTAAAATGGGAGCTAGAACTTCTTCACTAGAATTATGACTAGCCAGTCCTGGTGTAAGGCCCTTTCACTCCCAAAATAGAGCAGGTATGGACAAGTGGTGGCTGATACAAAAGGAGTACTAAATACATTAAGGAAGTGGCAATGTCGACCTAGCAAAAGAGAGGCAAATTTCGCAGCACATAGTCTAGCCAAGATAATTATTACACATATCATGAACAGGGTATGGATTAGGGACGTCTACACAATGTTATAACTTCAGACTTAGGTGCTCTAGCTAGAGTCTAGATTTGTAGAACTCACTGCTTGAGATTCTTTCTCTTATTGAAGGAAGATTGATTTTTCCCAAAAATAATAATAATTAATCTACATGATTGCCCTATCTAAGCCCATGATTCCATGGAGCCCTTAATTAATCACCCTTCCCTTTAAAAAACTGTCCAATTTTTTAATGTTTCACCAGGGTAGTTAGGCTTAACTAAGGTGGATGAGGAGGAGCCTCTTTAATCGTCACAGCCACGTAGAAACTTTTGATGAACCTAGATTAAGGTACCAAAATATCAGTAAATAATGCTATACGTATTGAAAAAATGCTACTCAGTATTTTTGTGTCAATTTTAGCATTTTTATTTGTGTGACACATTTACATCTACATTTTTTAAAAAAATAAATAAAATAAAAAATTGAGAAATGGACATTTGATAATATTTCTCACATTTGATAGCATTTCTCATATTTTTAATTAACTAGTATATAATTATTTTACAAGAGAATGATAATCCAATTCACTATAGCCATCTCTAATTTATCGAGGCATTAAAACAAACCAAAAAAAAGTCAAGTTGTCCGATCGGATTTGATGATGTTGTTTAACAAACATCATCCACACGGAACTGATTATGTATGGGAGGAAAAAAATGTGTGTAATACTTACTATAAAAAAGAGAAAAAAATTTTGTTTTGTAGTAATTATTTTATTTAAATAATAATAAAGTAAATGATGTGTTGTTTAACAACCCCCTTTGTATTGAATGAAATACATGTTCTACCACAGTGAAAAGCACCTTCGGATGGGGTATATAAAATAAATTGATATGCCATAATTGATAAGATTAGGTAGTTGATGTGTGTGGGTGTTATTGTAAGGGATGGTATGAGTAAGGTTTTTAACATGTATGTCACTTCCGTATATCACTAACTCAACAAGGTTTTTAATGTGTACGTCACTTGTTTTCTTTTTTCAAATTTGTACTCACTTGGTCAATTGAAAAGGCAAATTGACCCCTATCATTACATATTTTTCTAAATGTTTAACGCCCATTAGTCCCAATTAAATGCACCATTTTGTCACGTCAGCATATTAATTTTTTTATTAATTTAATTTAAAATTAAATCTAAAAATAAAAATAATTGAAGGGTGGCAGCCACCCTTCAATATATATATAGATCTTCAAAACACTAGAGTATATCTAAGTTTTGAAGAAAAAAAGATGAATAAACCCAAATTTATGAGTATTCTCATTCATAAAACTCACATATAATCAAAATTTATGCTTTCTACAAGCTATAAACACGATTTGTAGGTCTCCAAATCGTAAACCTAAAAGTAATATGTAATAAAGTTGAAATAGAAATTCTACGAGGCTACCTGATATTCGAAACTAAGCTAGAAAAAAGATGATTCCGTCTTTATATTTGAAACTTTTTTTTTTTTTTTTACATGTCCACACGAGGGGATGAGGAGGATTCAACTAGTGACCTCTTAAAGCGTGATCCCACCACTTCATTAGCGATCCCAACCAATCCTCAAACTCTAATATATACTTGAAACTTAATATATACTAAATATATTATATATAAAGGAAATTTGAATTAACTGCATCCACATACTTTAAAATCACTATTTTTGTTCACATATATAAATAATAATTTTTGTTAACTGCATATGCAAATAACAAATATGGGATTGTTTGAAAACCCGGTTATGGTTTTACTGTTCATTGAGGATGCACTGTAACGCCTGATATGTTTGACCGAGTCAAGTTTGAAACACACAGGGCAATCGATTAAATTACGTTTTTACCTTCTTTTTTTTTTTTTTTTTTTCCTTCAGCACGGTTTGTTCGGCGTTTCTTCTCTCATTCGGTTTTCCTCCAGCATAGTGGTGAGGATTCAGATTTCAGATTTTAAATCATTCATTTGACATTCGTGTAAGTTCGATTCATATCAAGCAATACTGAACAATTTATGTAAAAAAGGACTCCGAACATGATTTTACTACTCTCTTTCATTTTCCAACAATTTCTCAGCAACCAAACAGGGAACTGGAGAACTTCAGGAAAGGACCGACCTCTGATTGAGAAGAAGATGAGGCCACGTGGAGGAGGGACCGGTCGTCCTCGTTCCTCAGAGAGAGAGCTCTGGAGAGCTGCTCCCGAGAGAGAGATTTGAACGTCGAGGCGCCTCCGGATTCCGCGACTCTGAAGAGGTCATTGTCTTTGATATGAAGCTCTTCTCTCTGGGTATCGATCTCCATGTCCATGGCGCTCGATGTGCTGACGGGTCGCTGGGGTTAGGGTTTTAGAGATCCTTTTGTGCGAGGAGAAAGAAAATGACTCTGGATTGTACAGTTGAAGCATGAAGTTCAACGGCAACTGGAGTTTCGTCCAGTAGATTGTACAGTTGAAGCATGAAGTTCACGGCCAAGGTCTCGTCCTGGTCGACATGGAAGCTTGCCTCGTTGAGCTCTTGAATCAGGGGTTAGCACGGCTCAAACTCGAAATTTATTTTGAGAATATTAGCGAACTCGCCCTGATTTCTCTCCCCCCTCTCAATTTCTGCCCTGATTTTTCCGTCCGACGAACCTGATTGGGGGCTCTGTTTTGTTCCGTAAGGTGAGCATGAAACGAGCTTGAAGATGAAAAGTATAAAGAGTATCACCGTAATTTCATATTATGATGAGGCTGAGTTTGGACACAAATTCAAACATATAACGACAAAAATGAACAATACATCCTCAATAAACAATGAAACCACAACTCCTTTCAAGTTATCAAACACCACCTATGTATCAATAATAAATATGAGTGGTTATTATCCCCGCATTTCACCACTAATTGTTATTTTATCTTATGAAAACCTATCCTAACTAATTGCTTCCTACCTATCTCCTTCCCAACTATGTACGGTGGAAATCAATGCTCTGTAGTGTCAATATTTTGTGTCGTACTTCAATGGTAAGCTCTGGCTGCACTGACTACTTTTTGGTGCCTGTCTACCAATTAAACTCTATAAACTATTGCTAATATTATTCTTCTCAAAATTAACCTATCGTATTTTTATTTTTATATTACATTAATTATATTTTATTATTATTTAAATTAAAAATAACTATAAAAAATTTACATTTTATATAAAAACATTTTAAAAAAATACTTTACCCTCTGAATTATTATTAACCCATTTGTAAGTTTACTTCAAATATTTAAAAGTATCACTTTCTCTCACAAAGTATCTAACATTGGCAACAAAGACCCAAGTTTACACTATACTTCATGAGGTAATTTATGTTTTACACTTTAACTCTTGATTTTACACTTAATCAAATAAACCTAAATACTTTGTGAGGATAAAGTGTAAACATAAATTACTTTAGGGGGTAAAGTGTAAATATTGGAGGCTTTGTGTTAAGGTTTGAAACTTTGGGGAGTCTTATGTAAGTTTTTAAACATTATGGATAAAATTGCAAATTTATTGATACTTTAGGAGGTGAAATTTTATTATTATTATTTTTTCACATTAATCAAATTTGCTATAATAAAACTTTACCCTTTTTTTAACTTCCTTTGGCAAACAAGCCCTTGGCTTACTAATTTCTTGGTAAATGTGAATTCATGGGTCGGTTTGGTGATGGACGGTTATTGTAACATATTTTGTGTCCATAAAAGATAGTTTAATTGATTAAAATCACTCTTAATAAAATATAGGTTATTAATTTAAATTTCTATCCCTTTTGTATAGACATATTAAAAATATATATATGTTGTAATAATTTTTTTATTTAAATAAGGGTTAAATACTCTATTAGTCCATAAAATTTTGAAACTTTATTTTTTCCTCCCTATGGTTTGAAAAGTAACCAAATTAATCCTTATGATTTTGAAAAGTAACCAAATTAGTCATTCTTTTAGTTGACCGTTAGTTGACTTAACGGATTGATATGTGAATCAATTAGAAGTTGACATGTGGCCACCTAATTAAATTTTTTGTTTTTTTTTTTTTAAATTCAAAAAAAAAGAGAAAAAAAAAAACCTTGGAACCATCACCATCTCGGCGCACATTAGCACCAGCACCACCATGGCCAGTGACCCAAACACATTTCCTCTTTTCATACCCTCCATTGCTCTCTCTCTCTCTCTCTCTCTCTCTCTCTCTCTCCCTGTTAGTTTCTCTGGAATAATCTAGCTTGAAGATGCTCTGTTTTTGGCCTTTCTTTGATTTCACTTATGTACTTGTTTGTATCAAGAGGCTCCTGCTTCTAGACTTCTATGACGACGGTTAGATTATTTACCATGGGGGTGGCCGAGTCACCCTTTCCCCGTCTCCAAACCTTCATTGGGGGTGTTTGGGCCACCCTAAGTATTTTTTTTTTTTTAATATTTTTTTTCCGAATTTTTTATTTAAAAAAAAATAAAAAATTTAATTATGTGGTCACGTATCAACTTTTAATTTATTCACGTTTTAGTCCATTAAGTCAATTAATGATCAACTGACGGAAGGATTAATTTGGTCATTTTTCAAAACCACAAGGACTAATTTAGTTACTTTCCAAATCTTAAAGAGGAAAAAATAAAATTTCTAAGAGCATTCACAATGAAGGAGCTAAATGACACTTTTATCTAAAATAGTTCATTAAATTGATAAAATACCCTCTACATTGGAGAAGCTAAAAAAAATGTAGAATAGATATTTTATTAAATGAGCTTAAAAAAAGCTATATGTAGCGGCACTATTCAAATAGTTATTTTCTTAAATTTTCTTCCCACGTCTTTTTTTCTTTCACTATCTCTCCCAAAATTTTATTCTCACATTTTTTTTACTGTTTTTCTCACTTATTTTCTCTTTTTTCAAAATTTTCTCCTACTATTTATCTTTCACATTTCATTTTTTCCAAAATTTTCTCCTATTATTTCTCTCTCCACATCACTTTTTTCTCAAAAGTTGAAAAATAAGATATTTAAGAAAAATACAATCATTATAAAAAAAATAAAAATAAAAATAAAATGATATAGATAAAAATATAACTGATCGGATGTAGGAAGTTATTAAAAAGTTATTAGTTAAACTAGATAAATTGAGTTTTAAAGAACTATTTTATATAAAAAAATTAACCTTTTTATTATGAATGTCCTAAATCGACTAATAAAATATTTAACTCTTTAAATAATAGTAAAAACAATGAATACTATATAAAAAATAAAAATATTTTGAATAAATAGTAAGAAGCTTTGAGAAAAACGTTTCCAATTTAATGAGGCATTAATTGAGAACCACAACCACAAAATTATGACACGCCGACAATGGACGGAGCCGTACCTGAGAACAGTGAGAAGTGAAAGGGTACGGTCTCCTTAATTAATTGTGTACTGCAGTCAATTTAAAAACCAATTCATTTGTTGGTTTTGTCTTGTTGTACAAGATATTCTTAAGTATGTAATTGGGTACGGTCTCCTTAATTAATTGTGTACGGTCTCCTTAACTTTCAGTCGGTGGTGTTTGATCAACTTTGTGTAGGGGTGTTTTTTTTTTTTTTTTTTACATGTTCGTACAAAGATAGGGGGAGATATTTTTTGTGTGCCGAAGAAGTTATAGGAAATTTTTGTTTTTTAAGACAGTTGGATTTTATTTTATTTTTGTCTATCCATTTTTGTTGTATTAGTACGGCTCTCAGTTGTTAAGAGTGGGTGTCAATATTAATTAAATACATAAATTTACACTTAAGTAGTTTAAGGACCTATTTGAGATTGCGTTTGAAAGGCTTAAAAGCACTTTTAACACTCAAAAAGCTCATTTACAAAAAAAAATTGTTTGGTAAAAAAATTAAAAACGTTTAAGGATCAAAAAAACCTAAAAATTGTCAAAAAACACTTTTAACAAAAGCTTAAAAATGAAGCTTTTGTCCAAAAGCTTTTTTTGACTTAAAAGCTTTAATTTTCAAACTTAATTCCAAACAAGCTCTAAGCTTTTGAAATAATTGTGAATTATCATACTACCATAATAAAATTCTGATTTCAAAGATTAACTCTATAATTTATCTACAATTTTAATTAAATATTTCATATGCAACAATCTCACTAACCCACATAAAAATTGAGGTAAAGGATATTTGATCTCACTAAAATTGATTGGTGATTCTCTAAATTTAATTCATCAATTGCTAACAAATGGAAATTTGGTTTTTCCTAGCAAGCCCTTTTCAACATAAGGACATAATCATCTCAAATTGTAATGGGTATATTAGGTTAATGGGCTTTTGGCCTTGGTAGGTTAGTGGGCCTTTGAACTTTGAGTTGTAATGAGTCTACCATATTGTAGTTGGTAAATGATCCAAGGTTCTCCCAAGGTCTTCTTTACGTAATATGATTTAAGAAAAATAAAATTGTAGTATCGTTTTTTTACCAACTGATTAATTTTTATGAGTTAATAGTTAGATTCTAATACTTTAAAACTTATTTTTTGATTCAAAACTAAAACCTAAGGATAGAAGGTTAACCATTTAGGGATGGTATCACCCAAAATGAATTTGATCATCCTAAATTTGATGCTAATGCCTAAAAAAATCAGTGGTGAATGTCACTACAATTTTATTTTTTCTTAAATTATGTTTTACGTAAGACTGTGAGAATGCTAGGAGAACCTACAGGGAGAACCCCTACCATTTTCCTTATGGTTTTGATTGGTAGTTGTAAGGTCTTTATAAACAAGACCCAAGAGACGTATTAGGCATTCAAGTTGTAATCGGTTTACTATGATAAAAGGAGAACGAGTTCTTGAATATTCAATGGAGGCCAGACACCTTGCACTCCTATTTTGTTTATACAAATTCAATTCTTTCATCCCAATTTTCATTTGCAGTAGTTCAATTCTATTTTAATTCATATGCATATTATTAGTTGTCCATAATCGATATAATTGATTTTATTTATTTAGTAAGAAGTCACGATTGAAGAAATAAATAATGAAATGGAAAAATAAGATAATAGTGGAATAAATAGAAATAAAGGCAAGTGATTTTATGTGATTTAGTCTATGAAGCCCTAACGCTACATTTATTCTTATTCACTTAGAACCTGTTTAGGATTGTGGTAGAAAATAGAGCTTTTGAATATAAAGCTTTTGCCTATGTGCTTTTGTCAAAAATACTATTACTGAAAAGCTATTATATGTTTGATAACTGCATGTCTTAAGTGCTTTTTTAATATGTTACTGATATTTGGTAACAAAACTCAAAAAGTGCATTTAGTTGCAAAAATGATATATAAGAACATGTAATTAATTTTTTTAGTATAGCTAAAAAAAAAAAAAAAAAACCATTACGTGAAACCAAATATATGTCATTTTACATAAAATCATTACATGTTGGTAATGACAATAAAGGCCTAAGGTTGGTAATATATATATTTTTTTCCCATTTTATATTAACATTTTTATATAAAAATGGTTAACGTTAACTTTTACAAGTACAAATTATTTTGTAATATTTTATGTAACAAAACGTCAAAATTTTCATTCTTTTGTACTTATATGTAATAAGAAGTTATGTCAATCATTTTCTTTATGTCATTTTTTAAAGTATTTAACATACTTTTTAACACCATAACACTTTATAGTATTTAACACATAAAAAAGAATAACATTCAAGGAGATCTTTACAACATTTTAAATTGTTTATTAAAAAAAAAAAATCAAAAAGAGAACATTAAGGTGTCATAAGTAAATTAGCAATATGATCACGCTCAATGTTTATAGAATTTTCATTCGATGTATCTGATTGTTGTATGCTTGACTCTTCTTGTGCTTATATCGCTTATCTATAGGTAGTAAATCCCATCATCATCATATGGTTGAACTCAGCATCCTTTATTGCATGCTTCCTAATGAAGTTATAAAGAGCCATAAATGCCACTACGATTTTCACTTATTTATCATAAGGAAAATTCGATATGCAATACAATAACTTCTACTTATTTTTTCAAACTCCAAATGTTCTTTCAATAGTGCATCTAAGTGATGAATGTGCATGATTAAAAATTTCATGCATACCCCTCGGTTGGCTTCCACAAAAAAGTCTGGTAGATGATACCGCTCCCTTTGTATGGCCCCATGTATCCCTTCATGTGAGGATATCCTGCATCTACCAAATAATACTTTCCTGTAATAAATATGTGAATAACACTCATAAAAAATATTGAAATATATATTTTTTAATGTATAATTCATAATTGTTATTTTTATTAAATATAAACCTCTAGGAGGGTGTAAAAATCGCAATTCTTCCTTTCAAATAGCTTCTAAAAAAAATACATGTATCATGTGCAGTACCTCCCCATCCAGCCCAAACAAAGATGAAACACAAACGAAAATCACAAACAGGCATAACATTTTGAGTAGGAGTTCCTCTTTGACCAATATATGGTATTTATTTTGATGGAAAAGTTTTAACTAGTACATTGGTTCCATCAATGACTCTAATACAATATTTGAAGTATGGTCAATATCGCTAATCATCACTAATTTTGCTTGGAACATCCCTAAACTCCCTATTAATAGGATTAATAATGTCAATCGTCATTCTTGAAATGGCCATTAGAATACAAGTAAATTGTCTACTAATTGTTTCTTTTGAATGTTGAAACATTTCTTATACTATCCTATTCCTAAACCCATGGCCTAAAGTATTCAAAAACTTAACCACCAACTCTTCAACAGTTAATTTCCTAGTACCTCATAAATGATATCTTTCCTTCAACTCTTTACACAAGTAAAGGAATAAGTATATTTTCATTCTGAAATTTTGTTTGCACCTATTAGGATTATCCGGTAAAATCTTCATAACCCACTTATAACCTGTTTGGGAATATGTCTTACAAGGTTCCTTTACAATATATGGCATATAATAGTTCTCAACAAATTCTACTGCTGTAGCTGTTAAAATAAAAACATCATTTTCATTTTCCTCTTCACCATAATCACTATCACTTGTATCATCTTGAGTACGCTATAATCACTATTGTCCAGTAAGAAAACAAATAAATAAATAAACACAACATAAATATATAAGAATCCATAAAAATAAGAAAAGAGATATCTACGAGTTATGAAATATTCTAATATACTCACCTTAGTACACAAATCAACACATAAAAAAATAACATTCAAATAGATTCTTAAAACTTTTAAATAGTTCATAACAAAACACAACATTAAAGAATAACAACATTATTCCATGTTACAGTTAATTTCTCTATTTTCATTCTTGATAAAGTCAATTTGCAACCATGGCTCTTTAATAGTCACAAACATCTCTATGATCTCTTAAGAAATACCTCATTGCAAACTTAAGGATGTCAATGTTATTTTTTCTTTCAGAATCCCTAACAACATCCATAACCTCTTCAATATTATATCCAGTTTATCGTAACTGTTAGATGTCACTGTATTCTTACTTTCTATTACATCACAAATACGACTCAAATGTTAACTAATGATTTGAACTCTTTTCTTTCTTTTCTTGTATTGAACCACAAGACCAAACTTCTTACTTCATTTTTCCCATGTATCTAAATCAGCAGGAATATCATTAATGCCATATGTATTGAGATTTGGTTGATCATCTCAAACATTTTCACATTCTAGAACATTGTCATCTTCATCAAAGTTGACATTTAAACAATTTATGGCATTAATATCATTAGGAACCAACCCTATGGATGGTGCCCAAGATCCTCCCGTGGCGTTATATCTCTAAACAATATTTCCACCTTTATAGCATAAGCCAAACCAGTATGCGAAACTTGGTTATACGGAACTTCCTAATTAGTTATATGGAAAAAATCAATAATAGACATTTTATAAATCACTTAAACAAAAACAAATAAGTAAAAGTATAATACACTGCAATTTTTTTTCCCACCAATCATCGGCGCATCAATTGTCTTTTTCTGGATCCCATCCAAGGCGGTTCCTTGCCTATCAATCTCTTCCAAATGTTCCATTCTTTTCAAACTATCCCACTTGTTCTTAGTTGTTTATAACAATATTGTTTTCAGTTTTTTCATTAAATTTATTTATCACATTTTCCATCTGTCTTATTGAAATGTGTTCTGGGCGATTACCAAAGCATGAATCTCGATAATACATATATCAAGATAATCTTCTAGCATTTTTCAAATCCAAACTACTTTCTTTATCTAGTATATCAGTAGTAAAAGCTTTGATTTTTTTACTCATATTTTGTCAAATAATAAAGTGATAAAATTATAAATGAAAAAATATGTTAAACACTATTAAAAATGAATAATCTGTTTAAAGTGCTGGCTTTGATAAATGAATATATATATATTGAGATGAAAAATACGCATGTTTACAAACAAAATGGCAACAATAAGCAATATTATCTCAAAACAAGCAACTTGTATCATTAACTGATATTACTTTTTGGAGAACTCAAGTAAAAAAATACAAGGAGAAACTTCACTTACCCCCTTGAACTTTGGCCACTTTTGCAAATACCTCTCCAACGTTCAAAACCTTTCACTTAGGTGTATCAAAGTTTGGTTTTCTCTCACTTTGCCTATTCTGTACAGAAAATCCTAACAGAATGCTAATTTTACCTCTGACTCCAAAACTAAAACCGCGTCGTTTTGGAAATGGTGTAGTTTTGAAGTTAGGGGTAAAATTAGCATTGCGAAGGATTTTTTGTACAAAAGGGGCAAAGTGAGAAAAAAACCAAAGTTTGATACACCTAAGTGAGAGTTTTTGAACATTGGAGGGTGTCTGCAAAAACTGCGAAAGTTTAGGGGGGGTAAGTAAAGTTTTCCTTATATAAGAAAGAGTAAACATTAATGGTATAAAAATCTACAACAAAAGAAAAAAAATAGTGTATTAACTAAGCTTTTAAGCCTTTGAGTTGAAAAAGGCCATAAGCCATGATACATCTTGGACCTTATACTATTTTTAGACCAATTTTTTCAAAGGAATTTGGAACTTTTTGTATGGCATGTGTATAAAGTTAGTAACTTACCCAATTGTAAGATTTTGGACCCAGCCTAAGAGTGTTTCCATGGCCTCAGGAGTCACCATTCTCATAAGATTTCAATTTAGAAAGTTTTGTAAAGCTTTCCTTGAAAATATTTCAAGGTATGTCTTCCCCACAAGAAGTGGATGCACAAAAAGACGATTTTTAGAAAAATCAATTGACGTCTGAATATTTTGGTTCAAAGCTTGTAGTATAAATTTTCTATCAGCCAACAACAATTTTCATAAAGTATGGTTGGAGATTAAAAAGTGTGTCAACCATTATAATCATTCCTTTTTCAAACAGTGATGCTCTGCACATACCATCTACCCCATGTGATGTCTTGCACATACACACTACCCAAGACCAGTCCTACATCACATGTTTATTCTCTTGCCCAAAACCAATTATATTCATCCTTGAAACAAATAAAAAAAAAATTGAAGGAAAAATTCTATCCCATGTGAAGCTCTACACATACCACACCCAAGACCAGCCCTACACCTTTACACCACGCGTTTTCTCTTTGCCCAAAAACAATTATTACCATAAGCATTTAACACTGCTGAAGCCATCTTCTTTTCCCCTCTATCCTATTTTTTCTTCTCTAACTCTTCTCTGCGCACAAGTTTTCTCTCTTCTTATTTTTTCTAATATCATTCTTCCCATTATTTTTTATAATACTTTCTTTGCAATTCCATCCTCTGTATTTTTTATTCTCTTTATTTTTCTAGTACTCTCTCTCAAGATTGGAATAAAACAGATGAAAATAATAAAAAATCAAAGGAACTCACTGGAACGAGATGAACTTCTATTTGATCTCTCTCCTTGTAGTGGCTCTCAACTATGGCAGAATGATAATTTGTTTCATTGTGACATTTATATTTGGGTATGGTTGCTATTTGTTGAAATTGGTACAGATATTTTTGTCTTGTTCATATATTTCATTGAGAGCATACTGTGGCCCGCCTTTCTTTCTAAAAGTCCGTTTCACAAAAGCCTCATTTTCGAGCTTCGGCCTAAACGTGATTTTGAGTGTTTAGAACCTCATAAGCGCTTGGGAAAATTTTTATCAAACAACCGTTTTTTTCTTGAAATGGGCTTCTTAGGCCTCAAAAACCAAACATGCTCTTAATATCTTTTATAATACATGATACTCCTATTTATAGGAGACTTTGGGAACAACATATTTGCTTTCATTAAAATGGTTCTAGAGAGAGAGGCTCTACATTCTCTCTAAAATTTCTCTGTCTCTCTCTTCTTCCAAACAACACCAAGAAAAATTTCAAAAGGAGGGAAGATCTAGATCTTCTTCCTCCCCTTTCATGGTAGTAGTGCCTGGTATCTTCTTTGTAGGCTCTTCTGGTCTTCGTTTCTGGCGGATTGTTTTAAATCTAGTTTGTAGATTTAGATTTATATCAAGATCTAGTCTCTTAAACCTTAGATCTGATTGTCTTCTTCAGCCAAGGTGTATCTTTTGAAGGGATGTCTACGATGTTGTGCTCTTCCACTGCTACTTGTGGGGTTTTGTTTTGTTTTTTATTTTTTTGTTTGTCTTGACCTTCAGGGTGAAGATGAAATAAATCGATGTGGGGCCTCAACTCTCATTGCCAGATTGTTAGTTATTAGTTGTTTTTATTTTTGTTTTTGTATTTTGGGTACCCATGTCTTAGATCTGGTGTGCATGAAGTAGATATGTTTCTTAAATATAATTGTACATGGGTTAGCAAAAGCTTAAAGTGATCATTTTTATGACTTTGTAACCTTCATAGCTTTTGACTAATATTTATGCTCATGAAATTTCATTAATGGAAATTTCATATATATATATATATATATATATATATATATATATATATATAAAGAGGAGAATTTGGGTAGATAAATATAGTAATCAAGTCAATGTACTGTAACCTTTCCCCTGGCCTATTTATTTAGAAAAAAAAAAAAAAAAGACAATGTAATTTGATTACCACCAAATCTACTTATAATCAAATTAATCAAATTTAATAATCAAATTTATTATAGGAGATTATAATTAATTACAACAAATCTTGAAATCAAATCTCCTAATATACCCTAACAATGACAGTCACAAAAAATTAACAAACCATCCAAACATTAACCTTGTGTTGCTCAACTGGTTGAGATTAATCTTTATTCTCTTCTGTTTCAAAAAAAAAATAATTATGGAGCCACAACTCTTTGCTTGCATTAACTTGTGTATGGTAGGCGGTTAGTAGAGGCAGTTAGTGAATTTTACTAATTGCCTAGGTTAGCAATTTTAGCTAATAACTATCATCCATAACTATCACCTTTAACGGTGTCTCCAAGTAATGATATAATGAGGACTAGAGTCCTCCTTGAATCATCCCAAAATGTGATGTAACATTTAAAATTAGCATTCATTATTGAATTTTAATCTATTTGTGATTTTAAATGTCACGTCATATTTGGGATAACTATAGGAGAACTCTGGATCAGGATCCCCTCAAATTCTGAATCTTGACCGTCCATCTTGATCTTAATGGTAAAAAATAAAAGGCTTTTCAGTTTTTTATAATTAAAAAATCAGAATGTGTTTTGACTTTAAATGTGAAAACTGAAAAGCCTTTTGTTTTTGGCCATTAAAATCAAGATGAACGGTCAAGATTCAAAATTTAAGGGCCTCAAATTTTGAAAGAATTTGAGGAAATCCTGATCCGAGAACTCTAGCCTTCCTTATATCATTACTCGATGGCTCCTCCTTTACTCTTTCATTGGATCTTTAAAAGTTAGATATGGTTATAGCTTTTTTCTTGGTGTCCACTAATATTTTTCAGCGTGGTAGCACCCTTACCGAATACTAAGATAAGCTACTTTACGACAACTTCGATCCAACCTTATTCAGTGCATGCGTGCTAGTTTCTTAATTTGTTGTGGGACATCTGTTCGCTTGTCACAATTATTGTTGAGTAGGGAATTCTTTTAAATGAGAAGAAAAAAAAAAAAGGTACGTAGTTCCATTTTCGAAATATATTGTCTCTACAAACCGCCCTTTATGGCCAATTCCCAGTAGTTTTAGGCTTTATGGCACTAATTTATGATTGTTTTGGGTTGCTCACCATTTATTTATATTTCTTATGTTATAAATTTTCCTCTCTCCTTCTACAGTATTGAATTAAAAAAAAAAAGAACCCTCCATTTTCACATGATAACTTTAGGTTTTTTTTTTTTTTTTTTTTTTCCAGCAAGGTAAGGCTCGGGTTGTAACACCCCTAGCCCCACTAAGGCTAGGTCTGTCACCTTTCTTCTTTTATAATAAAATCTTTGCAAAGATCCATAAGGTCTATCAGTACTTGATTTTTCAAAATGCGATAAATGTATAAAACATTTATCAAGAGCTTTTATTACAAGCGAAAATTAGAAAACATAAACTTTAATTGGAAGATTATTTTATTACAATAAGACTTAAAAAGACTATGAAAATTTAATAGTTATCCACCTTTATTCCGGCCTCCTATTCCGGCAAGCTTTCTACGAAAACAAGAAATAAAAGCGAATGAGCCCAAAGGGGCCCCAAGTAAAATCCACAACCATAAATAGTTTTACTCCTTGTTCTCGATTTTCACAATAAATAATATATCATCATAATAATATATGTATGCACAGTTGCATCTCGTATATACATATTATTACATCTAGTAATAATTCATCGTCATAAATCGTTATCATAAATTATTATTGTAAATCATTATCATAAATCATCATTGTAAATCTTCATCATATTGCATCATTATAAATCATTGTCATATCTTGTCATTTCAAGTCATCATAGTAAATCATTGATGCAAATATTTTGTCATTTTTCATTTTAAGGCCCATGTACACTATTACCCACATGCGAGGTTGCGGGTCCTTGTGACCATGGCCTTTGGCTGTGGCCTCAGCCATGCCCGACGACCGTCAATTAACTCTTTTACTTGGTGCACTCAGCAGTGCATTGATGGAATACCACCGTCGGTATAGCCTTCTTGATGGTTTCGCCTCCATCCGAGTGTCGGTCGAACTCCTCTCATTCTTTCTTTCTTGGGGCCAAAATACTCCTCTATACATGTGCCCTCATTTCATAAACATTCATAACATTTCTTATACTTTTCATTGTACTTCTTTTGATGCATCTTAGGGCAACATGTATGAGGTTTTATTATCATTTTATAATCATCATGTTCACAAAGAAATTCATCTTTCTCAATCTTTCATGCATGCCACATAACTTTATAATATGTAAATAAAATATATAAACATTACAGTTGTACATAAATTGCATGACATGATAACTTTAGAAGGGTAGTGAATGTACTTACCTTTAGACCAAGGCTTAAGTTTCCAAAGAATCTATGCTCAATTTGACTATCACCCACTACTTTATTTGAACTAATTTCTTAAGACCGCTTTCTCTCTCATGTTCTTCCTTTCTTGCGGTATGTATCGCCCTTTCTCTCTCTTTTTCGTGTAAACACTTCCAAAAAGAAGAAAGACCGAGTAAGCGGAAGAAGGAAGAATATAATAAGAAGAGAAGGAGAAGAGTGGTGAAATTGTGAAGGAGAAGCTCTATTTATAGGAAAATTTTAAGATACTATTCTACCTTTCATTTACAATTCTACCCTCATTTTACTATTTCACCTACCCATACCATTACACCTACCCATACACATACCTATACTATTACACCTACCAACATTACTATTTCATCTACCATTTACAATCACATTATTCAATAACTACCATTATCTAATTACCACCCTCCATAATACCATAAACTCCTTAAAGAAAATAATTGAATAATGTTATCAAATAAATATATTAAAAATAAGACTATTAAAATCTGGGGCGCTACACGGGTCCTGTACCATGCGCACATAAAATATAAGATGCAAGTTACTAATGCCATGTTAATAATTTAAAATGTGTGATACTCTTTACCTATGTTTGGTGTGCTTAGACAAAGATCAAAAGTCGAAGCCTAACACAAGATTGGAATGTTGATTATATACCCTATAATGATCGGAATGTTGATTAGGATTGTCACATCAATATTGTGGAATAGTTATAAAATAAAAATATGGTATGTATAGGTAATGAAAATGTAACGCCTCTAAAACTGGCATTGACCAGCCTAACAAGGTTACTGGCAATTACCCTAATTTAACCAAATGGTGGCTAAATAGGGAATTGCCCCTTAAAGCATTATCAGAGTTTATGCATAGAAATGCGAAATAAATCTGATAAGTCTATAAATCATTACAAGAACAAATATAATCCTCAAGTTAAAGACATTGAGCAACTATCAATAATATAAAGCAAACCGGATAAGAGCATAAATATCTTAAGGCAAAGTCTGTAGTGGCAATTGTACCACTCTTGGATTCTAGAAACATGCTCCCTATAAGATAATAATCGCATAAGTCCAACGACTTAATAAGTAAACATCATAATTGGGTATGATATGAGTCTATTATATATTATTAAGTAGAAATAAATGTGCAATTTTGGAAAACATTTAAAAGAGGTGTTGTCTCCATTAATATACCGTAATAGTATATTTTGGTTGAAAAAAATGGTGGTGTACTTCCAGTGGCAATCACCTAAATATTTTAATGCAATAAAACTAATACTTATAGGTCATAACTATCATATATGGTCCATAACACTAGTAGCCCAACCAAGTCCAATATCGGGTGGCCTAAGCTACTAATGATGTATGTCCTATAGTGACCATCCATTAAAACTGTGCTGGTTATGAAACAACCATTGAATCTAAGGCTTATATAACACACACTTATTTGACCATATAAAATATAGATATGCTCATATTATACACGTGCCAAGTTAGTTGAAATATCACAAGTTTTTAACGAAAGTGTTTACTTATCTTGTATGCTTACCCGAGTCCTCTAGCATCATGAATCCCTACTATAATGAAACACGACTCATCATTATAAACAGTACTTAGAAAACTTCTACGAGGTTCCATCTAACAAAAAGAGGTGCTAAAACCTTCAGACCACATGTTTCGAGCTAAGGGGCGTGTGACTTGCTCTATGGGCAAGCACTCACTCCATAGGGCGAGCATTCGACCAAAGAGTTAAGGCTCAACCAAAAACTCCCAAAATGTATTTTAGGCTCCTATCTACATCTTTTGGGTTGGTACTTTTCTTCTTAGACTCAAAATAGACACATGTATCACAAGAAAACATCGCACAAAGAATCAAATGGTATTTAAAGCATTTGGAAAACATTTTTTAGTTTTCTAAGAAAATGTGTACAAGAGCTTATCATAGCATCTTTAAAACCTGTAATACTGGGAAAACAGTGACAAGAATTTAAAAAGGCATAAATGAAGTGTCAAGAAATCACCTTAGAAGATAGCAAGGGCTTCAAACTTTCTCCTTTCTTTCTCCAAGGCTCTCCTCACATTAGGGTTAGGTTTTCTAAGGTTGAAGGTGGCTAAGGGTTGATCAGCATGGTTTATATAGAGGAAGGAGGCGTGCTTTAGGTTTGAAAATTGGAGAATGTGTTAAAAATGCTTTTCAGAGTTGACAACGAGTGCTCGGGTATTATTGAGCGAGCGCTCATGTACTGTTCACACAACGGGTAAAAATGTTTAAGTGTACATACGATTGAATTTTGTTTCCAATGGTTAGGCAAGTGCTCGTGTGGTCTCGGGGCGAGTGTTTAGCTAGTGAGGGTGTTTTGGGGTTTTCTGCTTCTAAAAGTCTTAAGGAGCTTGGGATATTTGAAGATGGTTTGGGTCCTTTGGTTTAAGGCTTTGTTTTATGGAGTTATTAACCAGTTAAGTAACAAATCTTTAACCTTTTAAAACATGTGTTTTTTTGGGGTATTGCAGAAAAAGAGAAGTAATTAAGAGAATTTTAAGATAATAGGGTAATTTAAAGAACCCTAAATCTTTATAGTTCAGTATTAATTTGAAGAATCTTAAGCCTCTCAATCGAATGACAAATGTTTGAGAAAATTAGAAAGCGAAAAGCCCTCCTATTATCTTCCATTTTAGTCTAGACGTAAAACACGTGGCTAAAAATAAAATCCAAATGTAAAAATACTACCACCTATTTTAACACCCTTAATTAGAACAAAACTTTCATTATGAAACCTTTGCCATGAACCACCCACCAATCTTGTAGTCTATCTTTAATTTCTTCAATGAGCATTAAGGAATAAGAAGTGTTAAAGAGTCAAATAAATGAGTTTAGGAAAATTTTTAAATTGATGTGGTAGAATATGAGT
Source organism: Carpinus viminea (assembly GCA_013348765.1). Taxonomy (NCBI): domain Eukaryota; kingdom Viridiplantae; phylum Streptophyta; class Magnoliopsida; order Fagales; family Betulaceae; genus Carpinus; species Carpinus viminea. The sequence continues at coordinate 15,991,059 of CP054668.1, forward strand.
GGCAGATAATGGGGAAAAAATTATATTTTTTTAATTTAAAAACTCTTGTCATATCAATTTAAAATATTTTTTAAGTTCGTTTGTTTGGATTTTTAGTACTTGACGAATAATTAAGAAAGATAGCATGATCCTCTTTTCCCAAAAACACCAATGACAATGACATAATTAAGATATTATTTTGCGGTTTGTTAGGGGTTGTCCTTGTAGTGTTTTCCTGGCGTTCTCTCAGTCTTACGTAGAATATGATTTAAGAAAAAATAAAATTGTAAAACCTTTTTTTGCTAACAGATTAATTTTTATGAGTTAATATTTAGGTTTTAATACTTTAAAACTTGTTTTTTTATTCAAAATTAAAACCTAAGGGTGGAAGGTTAACCCTTTAGGGATGGTATCATTTAAAACTGATTTGATCATCATAAATTTAGTACTAATGTCTCAATTTTGGTGCTAATGCCTAAAAAAACCAGTGGTGAAAGCCACTACAATTTTATTTTTTCTTGAATCATATTTTATATACGTATGACTGGGAGAACACTACGAGAAGAACCATTAGCATTTTCCTATTATTTTATATAATTTTCTTTGGCAGATTTCGAGATGAAAGATGAAGCTCATAACTAATACTGTTATGAGTTTTCTTCTTTCCTTTTTTTAATTACTTAATTAATGTTAATAATTCTTTCCATTGGTATCCAGCATATCTAAGCCCACGATTTCATAGAGCTCTCATAATTAATCACCCGTACTTTCTAGCCCTTAAGCAGCATTAGTTGAGAAATAGACTGAAATATGTATGGGTTAGGGCTCAATTAAGGTACGTGGTTGAGTAGATCATTTTTAATCCTCACAACCACATACTTACCTTAAGTTATCAAAGAAAGAATTCCCAAAAAAAAAAAAAAAAAAAAAAAAAAAATTATCAAAGAAAGTACTTCTATAAGACAAAGTTTTCCTTCAAACTAAGTTAAAGGAAATAGGCTGGAGGAATCTCCTCCAACCTAATATATAAAAGTGACATGTGTTATTTTTTTTAATAACATATGAGTTTTTAATAAAATTTATTCCAACTTTGTTCTTGCTATTAAAAAACATGCGCATTTCACATGTTTAAGGGACACATGTCACTTTATAGACTAGGTTGAAGGAAATTCCTCCAACTCAGTTTAGAAGAAAACTTTGTCTACTTCTATATATATAAGGGAAATGCTAATTGTTCTTCTAGTGTTCTCCTAGCGTTCTCCCAATTATGATGTGGCTTTTAAAATCACTAATAGATTAAAAATCAATAATGATAATTTTAAATTCAATGGTGATTTTAAAAGTCACATCACAATTAAAAGAATACTAAAAGAACACCTAACATTTCCCTATATATAACATGTGATTAGAGTTAGTCACTAAAAACAAATTAACACCCTCCAATCATATGTTGACACATATACCATGTTAAATTACCAGTTATCTTAAAAGCTTAAGTTGATAGAAAAAAGTAAATTTAATCACTTAATCATTAGCTTAACATTATCAAGTTATAAATGAGTTCTAAACCATATGCAAATCTAACATTTTTTTTTTATAAAAAAAAAATTGTTATAATTTTCTAAATTTTTAATCCTTTATTAGAGATCGAGCCAGGTTATGCTTTATGTAACTTATACTAGACTCAATGATCGATCATGATTGATCTGTAAACTCAACTATGATAGCATTTTTTTTTTTTTCCATTTTTTATAAAAATGGTAATAAATTACAGAACACTAAAAGAAATAGAACACTCAATTGTCCTTCATAGTAACACAAGAAAACAACAACAAACACAACATTCAGCCTCAACAAACCCAACATAAACTGGTTTGAAGATCTCTAGATGTGGCCTCAACAAACTCAAAATTTGAGCGCATTGACCTTAACCTCAATCTACATATGTTTGGATCATCAATTGTTTTTTTAATATTTTTTTACTATTTTTTGAGTTTATGTTTGGGTGTTTTTTCCGGCCAACTCTAACTTTTTTAACCCAAGTCAAAATAATAATAATAATAATAATAATAATAATAATAATAATAATAATAATAATAATAATAATAATAATAAGGGTAAATATATTATAGATAAATCCCTGAGTCAACGCGTCAAAACTATAAAATTCTTAAGGTTTTCTTTTTTTTTTTTTTTCAAATTTTTACTCCCTCGGCCAATCAAAAATACAAAAAATTTCCTACCGATTTTTTCACAAAGGTTTAACGGGCGTCATTCTTATTGAAACACACCATTTTATTATTATTATTATTTTTTTTCGATTGACCAAGGGAGTAAAATTTCAGGAAAAAAAAAAAAAAAACCTTAGAAATTTTATAGTTTTGGCCTTGACTCAGAGATTTATAATATATTTACCCTAATTAATAATAATAAAAAAAAAGACAAAATAAACCTAGGGCGCACACTGGTGGTGGCGGACCACTAGGTGTCTGGATTTAGGTGTTCTTGTCTTCTTCTTATTTTATTTTATTTTATTTTATTTAACCAAGCAATGCATGTCTACGATTATGGATCTTGCTAGCAAGCTACAGTCTCTCTATACATAAAGCATAAATGTACTTTTTTTTCTTTTTTTCTTTTTCTTTTTCAGTAGAACTGCATGCATGCATCAAATAACATGAGATATGGCTATATTTTATACTGAGTCTAAGAATATATAAATAGAAACGCACACATATTAATTAATTATAATATATAGAGATATATTGTTCTACATATATATATATATATATATATATATGAAGGAAACGAAAGCACGATTAGACGGGCACCATCAAAGAACGGAAGCCATGTCGAAGACTTGCTTGCCAAACATCATCGATATTCAACAAAGTGTTCCCACACTCGTTCACATTCCACCCTTCTAAGGTATGCATTATCCCAGCAACGCGACAAGCACTCATCACTTTTCTTGGCAGCCAATTCTGTCACATAACAAAATATGGAACGTTAAGATATTAATTAAATAATTAAATTTACATTTTTTTAGCATCAAAAGCTTAAGGTATTGGTTTATTAATAATTTAACACAATATCTCTATAATTTATCTTTTATTACGATTAAATCTTCTACATTTTGAGCTCCCAAGCAAAAAAGAATGTTAATTTAATTAAATAATTAGATCTTTCATTTTTTGTTGCTAACCTCACAAGAGTGCATGTTGGACAAAGATGTGGGAGCGATCATCGCAGGTGTGGTGTAGAAGAAGCAATCTTTCCGCATTTTCTTTGATGGGAATTGAGAAAATGGAATGAATAATGTTCCTTTTGATGCCTTCAGTTGTTCCTCTTCTTTCCATCCATCTCCCACTAACCAAGTCTGCAAATTTCTCATAATTATGTTATATTATAATGTCATATGATGCAATATTTTTATTATAGTCTCATTACAAAATCATTATGTGGCCGTGCACGTGTCATTACTATGTCAACCAATACATAAATTTTTAGTTATTTAATAATTGGTGTGTGGCATGTTGACTTATAAACAAATGTGGCACTACCACACAAGTCTCAATCAAATTTAATTGTTTACTAACTAACATGTGTCACATTAATTTGTAAGGAACATATAATTAAATGTATTGTATCCCTAGTTGTATTTCTCTTAAAGAAAGATTGTCACGAGCAATCATGAAATGGGTGGCAAATTTTACCTTCTCATCAGCATAACTTGATGAAATGATCAAGTTATTTGTCGAGTTTGTGGTGAGCCTTGATTGAAGCTTCTCATACTCATCCTTGTAAGGTATTGCCACCTGATACAATTATAAGATAAGCAACATTAAAAAAAAAAAAAAAAAAAAAAAAACATTGCAATCTAGGTTGAGCAAGGATTAATCAACAGTTAAAACGTACCTCAATACCCCTTTCACATAGAGCATTGGCAATGGCATAAGCAACCTTAGTAAGGTTGCCCCTTAAAAACACTTGAGTTGTTCCCTTTGGAATGCTATTTAGCACCACAGCCATTACTAAGCTACTTCCATCCACCAGGTTTATTCTAAGCTGAGGGTACTTTTGGATGTAAAGCTCACCATTTTCTTTAAGTTCCTCCCCCTGCAAAAATTTACACAAATAAATGTCGATAAAATGCGATGAGAGAATGAATCCATATACTTTTCTATTTGTTAATTTTTTTTTTTTTCAATATTTCCAATAGGAGGAGCTCATGGGGATAAAAATATAAAAATAAGACTTTTTGGTAAGATAAGTATAGTTTCTGTTCTTTATTAGTTTGCATTAGAAAGTTGGATTTACTTGCCTAATTTAGAAGACCTAGACTTAGCACCTTAACTCCTCTCTGTTCAGCATCTATTATAGCTTCTTCAATCAAGCTGTTGAGGGATTCTCTTCGCCATTTTAACATGTACTGAAGAGTTTAATGGGAAAAAAAGAAAAAAGGAAGATTGAAGTTAGACATATATAGATATAAAACAACTTAGTTGAATCAAAGTGAATGTGACTAGCTAGTAATAATCGGGTTTAGCTTGAATTTAGTTCTAATTGGAATTGAACTTGTTGATATCAGAACAAGTATATAAGTATATTGTATCTTGGAATTTAGTTCTAATACAGACAGAGATATGAATGTTTCTTACATGTATATTGTATCTTGGTATCAGCCAAGACTGCAACTTGAGCTTTTGGAAGGTAGTGTTCTCTGGAACAAATGCACGGCCATAGTTCCAAGATAGAATCAAAGACCATTGCAATGTCACAGGCCACATCAACGACAGGTACCATTTGGACATGTGGGGCCTGGAGGCCAAGGAGGCAAATCCTAGCCGTAGATGATAGATGGACTCTGGCGTCGTTAGATGTGTTAAATGTACCACATCGGGTGATTCTTCGGGTCTTTTTAGTGAAGCCTCATATAGAGCATCTGAGGACATGTCTGTGGTCCCATACACGTGATCATATATGGGCATGAAAAGTGAATAATTGGTGCGGAATTGAGTGTGATGTAGTGAATGAAGCCTGTTGAATCAGATTTTAGATCATAATTTCCTGAAATTCATTTAAGGAAAACAGCCATAATGATAACAATAGCAGAGATATAATAAAAATAATTCACAACTCTATGCTGTTTTTGCATGACTAATTGCCATGATTTTTCTTTTCTTTTCTTTTTAATGAAAACAATGTATTAATGACGGTGAAATAATTTTTTTTAAAAAAAATAAAAGCGAAATGAACTGAAGAATATCCAGTTAGTTATACTGAATTGGTATTTTTGTCTTTTTTCTTTTTGGAGGATAAAAATAACTCTCTACTATAACTAACTGAATATTCTCCAATCGAAAGAAAACACGCTGTCCCCTTCTATTCAAATGGGCCAACAAATTAAATAGATGGAAGTGGACACGCAACCATTTCCTGCCACCCCTAATGAAAAAGTGGCCACACAATTTTAGGGAAAGCGATACAAGAGATCAAGAAAAGTGGTTAGGGATTGTTTTGCAAAATTGAGTGAATTTTTGGGTCCCTTGTCTAACCCAACTTATATTCACTTGTGGCGAGGACCAAAGGCACCAGAGCGCTCCTGTTGAGCAATGGGGTCCAATAAGGGTTCTCTTCTTAAATTAGGTATACCTTGGGGATTCCTCTCTAAATTGAAGAAAGTTCATCAGGAAATCATTCTGCATCTAATGACTCAAAGCTTGATATATCCTTTTCTGGTTTGCACTTGTGATGAGAGAGACATGACTTGTAATTTCAAAAGAAATTAAATGTGGACAAGTGAACACCTTACAATGTGTACAAGTGTCAAGTTAATTAATTATGTGTCTTCTCATGTGTCGGATAGTACGGGAAAATGATGTCATTGTCAATGCAACAAAAGTTAGAATTAGGATTCTCTTTAGTTCAAGTGAACTAGATAATATTTAGTTGGTTATAATGGAGGGGTATTTTTGCCCTCAAGAAGTAAGAAGACAAAAATACTCCGTCACTATAACTAACTGGAGAGGATCATATTCCCAATAGTCATCATGTCAGTGAATTAATTAATTATAGGAAAAAAAAACTATTTTTGCATGTAGTTTGATCGGTAAAAGAACACTTAGACATTATCTTGAAGGATGAATCATAATAAGGTGAAAGTGATGAGGGCATGGAGAAACTTACGAGGGGGTGTACATGAGGTACTTGAGAGGGGGAAAGATGGAAAATACCCATTTTGGAATGAGCTCATAATTGCAGTGACCCAAATTGTTCGTGAAATCAATATATGTTACGTATCCGACGAAGGATGATATAGAGGTAGTTCCGGTGAGCATTGTTGTCAGCAGCGGTATTGCGAACAGTATGAAATACGCTATGTGTTCTGCAAACGGATGGATCACAGCTGCCATGCATGCCATGCATATAACAATTTTTACTATCAACAATCGTATAACAGTTTACTAAATAATTAAACTTAACGATATGACATGTAATGAAAATCAATCATTTGATCGGTACTTATAAAATAACTAAAGGTCATTAGCACATCATACAAGTTACATGGCATCAATTATATAACATTCTATATATTTAGTGTCATAAAATAAAAAGTATCTTACAAGTAATTGGTTCGGTTACAATGGAGGAATGGTGGTGGGAATGGTAGCAAGAGTAAAGGTAATGGTGGTGCAATGCTCTGTGAAGCCAGTAGTAGAGGAACTCCACTGGACCTGCATGAAGAAGACATGCCATAACCACACCATCGCTTCTCCAGAAGGGAAGGTTATGACTCCCAGGAAGACTCAAATACCCTACGTAAAATAGGATTCCATTGAACAAAATCTGGTCATCCCTGTATGTAAACAAGACCAAATCATGTTCGTTGCATGCAACTGAAAGAGCATTTTTTTTTTTTTTTTTATATGAAACAACAACAGTACGTACTACTAATCGAACGTACCAGTTCCTTTCTCTATCAACCTGCTCGAATTCGATACCTTTGTCTACAATCCTGTTGTTGCCTTTGGCTGTCCAGTAACGGGATAGAGAGATCCATATTTGATTGTGAAGCATCCTCAACAAAAGGAAAGGAAGTATAAGGAAGTAGCCGATGTCTCTCTCATTTTCTCCCTTTACCATGAACGAGTATGTGCTATGAACCGCCCATGGAGCCAGAACCACGTACTTAATTCACAACAGCAGGCCAAAAAAGGAAAGTTAACGAAGATGCTTTTATGAAGCTCATAATCAACCATATAATGACAACATCAACAAGTCATGAATCTTTTCGTAGTATACAAATTAACAGCTATATATATGTACATTCAACGTGATCCCGTTGAGTGCAGACAATTACGGAGATATTCCGGATTAATAAATAAATACCTTGAAGCTACCAAGAGGCTGCCATGGCCAGTCAGTGAGGATCCCTGGTTTGGTAGCCATACTCGATCCTAAGAGGCTGTGTCACCACCGATTTGTGCTACTTGTGCATGGATTTGGAGGGCTATATATAATGCATGCTCTTCTATTATTGGTTAATTAGTTGAAGAGAAGCCGCCTCCCATGAATGCAATCACAGATCACCCAACGACCAAATGCAACGTGGCATGCCGTCACTGGCTGTCAAGCCCCATATTTTTATGTCATAACTAAGATTTCAAACAAGATATTATTCTTTTTTCCTCTCTGAATATATTAATTCATGGACGACATGACATTTCAAATGAGAGATACCCGTGTCAACCCATGGGCCATCATATTTGCAAATTGCAAGAGCTATAGCACATGCAGTCACCCCCAATTATGGTGTTATGAAAATGGTGTCAATTTATTGGTGTGTGTAACACTCAAGAAAATAAATCACAAAAGATATTGTTAAGATAATAGTAAAATGCATAAAACCTCCCTTTAGAATACTTTAATATATATAAAGTAAGAGAATGCCTGAGAGAAATAGTACAAAACAAAATGAAAATTAGGTACGTCGAAGTTGTGTTATTAAATATTACGTTTTTAAAATTGCACAATATTTAATAAGAACATTTAAAAAAAAAAAATTTGCAAAATCAAACCTAATTTTCACTGCATTAATAATATTGTAGCCGGAAATTGTGATGTGATTCATCTTTGAGTTGAGCTAATTTAAGTACGTACTTGTAGTTTGATTGAATATGGAACGTACAAGATGCATGCGTGTCTTAAGATGACCCATTACATATCATCGAATGGCAACAAAAACACATTAATCTGTTCGGTGGTAGTAGATGACACATTAATCATTAATTAATAATGGCCGGGTGATACAAGACATAAATATTAAAGCCCTCCATGTGGAATGTACAATAAGTTTGCAGAAGCATTTATGTTATCAGGTTCATATACTTTTCACAAAAAAAAAAATGAAAAAAGAAGAAGAAGAAGAAAGAGGCTGATCATATAAAATTTCATATGAATGCGATGGTTTTTTATTATATTTTTATGCTTTTTTTTTTAAAAAACAAATAATGATAATAATAATTTTTTTTAATGTTCAAGCTGCAAATGTGACTGGATTGTAGAATTTTGCAAACTTGATTTTTGAAAGTTAAATTGTTCTATATATGTATATAGTAATTAGCTATAGCGCGATCAAATAACGGAAGCTATGTCGAAGACTTGCTCGCCAGACATCCTCAATATTAAACAAAGTGTTCCCACACTCGTTCACATTCCACCCTTAATTCTAAGGCATGCACTATCCCGGTAATATGCCAAGCACTCATCCCTTTCCTAGGCAGCCAATTCTATCACGTAAAAAAAATTGAGTATTAAAATATTAATTAAATAATTAATCTCATCTCTGTAATTTGACATATAAGTTGGGTGTCACTTTGTTGAGTGAGAATTTGAACTCTCACTTAAAGGTGAACATTAGAATATTAATTAAACTATTAAATAAACTATTTCTTAAGAGAATAAAATTTTAGGATATGTGATGAATATATAGTGTCAAATATCGTGACATTAAAAGAAGAAAAATGTCAATAGGTTAATTGCTAACCTCACAAGCATGCATGTTGATCAAAGATGTGGGAGCGATCATGGCTGGTGTGGTGTAGAAGAAGCAATCTTATCACATATTCTTTGGTGGGAATTGAGAAAAAGGAATGAATAATGTTCCTTTTGATGCATTCAGTTGTTCCTTTTCTTTCCATTTATCTCTCACTAACCATGTCTGCAAATCTCTCATTATATCATGCATATCATAGTGTAAAAAAAGTTAAAAATGTCCTTTATATATATATTGATTATGCCATGAATCTCAAGAAATAAGGAAAATGCTTATGATGCTATAATTTTACTATAATCTTGTATTCTTGTTACAAACTCATGATGTGACAATGTACACGGTATTATCACGTCAACCACAATCAAATTTAATTATTTAATAATTTGGCGTGGTAAGTGCCACGTGAACTTAAAGATGCATCATAAAGCCACATGTCACATTAATTTGTAAAGAACGGAAATGTTATTGTAGCAACCTAGATTTTATTAATATGATTTATGAGGTATTAATTGAATCATTAAGATATTTATTTGATGATGATGATTTTATTGTAGGTGATTAATTTAATGTGTTGAGGATTTTGTTAGATTATTTGTAGAAGTTAGATGAGAATGATATTTTGGAGAATATCTTATATTAAATATCTTTTATAATATATTATAATATAAGATATTATATTAAATGTCTTTTATAGATATTTTATACTATTTTACTATTCAAGCTTTATAGAAAATTCTGAACGTATCCTCAAATATCGCCTATAAATAGGCCGAAGCTCATAAATGGTTTTCATTCAAAAATTCCTATCTCTCTCAAGTACTAGAGTTTGGGAGGGAGAAAGTTAGTAATTGGGAAATTATGGGTAATGATCAATTGTAGCAAAATGAGTGTTGACAAGTAATTACCTTTGATGATTCATTCATGTAATCCTGTAAGTATTTTACTTCGAGTATGATATTGATATCCAATAATCTGGATTCTTGTAATTTTATAACTTGTATGACCGTTTGATATATATATATAATTCAACAATGATTTATATTATCAAATCAATTGACTCACCGCTTCAGTTTTGTAGTACTTGTAGGAATGAAAAGTCAAGGTAATTCAAATTGAGATGTACAAAGATTTCAAGTTGGTAAAGTTTGTATAGAGTTTAGAGTCATTTAGATTTGTATAAATGCCTTACGACATAGCTTTGGGTGTTTTTGAATAAAGAAAAGTATTTATAACGATATTATTTTGTATTAATAATTTCACTTTTTTTGCAGTATGAAATTATTTCAACGTAACACTTGAATTTATTTACAAAATTAAAAACGAGATGTTACAGTTATAGCTAGGGCTGTAAGCGAACAAAGCTACCCGTGAGCTCGCTCGGGCTCGGCTCAATAAAGCTCGGCTCGTGCGCGACTCGATTATTAAATGAGCCGCTCGTGGACACAAAAGCAAACTCGATTATTAAACAATACATACCCGTATAAAACTCGACTCGCTCGTTTAAAGTTCGTGAACATACTCGTATAAAGGCTCGACTCGCTTATTAGCGCGACTCGTATATATTTATTATATATACATATTAATTAATAAATATATGTGTATATGTATTAATTTAATAAAAATAACTTATATAGTATATTACTTGTTATATATTAAGTAACAAATTAACAATAGTCAATGTATTAATTATTAAGTATTTCTCAAAAAAATATTAAATAACAATAATTAATTGGTATACAATATATAATTATATCTATGATTATAAGTATGTATATAATATATAATTGAATGATAAAAGTTAATCATATGGTTATATCTTAAATGACCTAACAATTAATGATATTGAAACTTGAATCAACAATTTGGTTTATTAATCATATGATTTAGTGAAAATCATGATACTTAATCATATTATTCAAATAATCATATCAATTCATATAATGCATATCATATATAATGACAATGTGATTAGAATAATCCCAAATGAAACAATTATAATTAGAAATTTAAAATTGACGATAACAAATTAACAACGCATGTAATGTCCTATAGTCATAGATTAAGTATTGACATTGTTAATGATAACTTAAGAAAAAAAAAAGGATGATATCAATCATCATTCATCACATAAGATTTATGAATATAATCCACCATAGGTAGCTTAATCAGTTGGAATCACGCTTAATAAAGCGGATGTTACTAGTTCGAATCCCCCTCCCCCTTTCTGTGTAGATATGTAAAAAAAAAAAAGAGATTTATGAATATAAAATATTTTTTATGAATACAAAATAAAACAAAATCTTTCATTAAACACTGAGCATGAATCTTTAATATTGTTAGTGTGAATGTATAATATCTAATTATCTATAATAGTTCAATACAAATCAAGCGCATAGAATTTTGGAGAATAGTAATGAAATCCATATAAGGAAATTTAGTGAAATTTTGTCACTTAATGCTAAAAATATCATTTCATTAAGCACATAATTTTTTTAAAATCATGACAAAGCCATTAATTTGTGAACTTAATGAAATCTCAATCTCATATAAGGTGACTTTGGTGGTGAGAGAGAGAGACAAACGTGCTTTGATTTAGGGTGACTAGGTGAGACATGAGTTAATAAAGAGAGAGATTAGAAGGTCAAGGCATTAAGAAACTTAATTCATTGACAAAAATAGAAGAAGAAAATTATTAAAAACTGGTTCATTCTCACGGTTCAGTCTGTGCAGTCTGTAGACTTGTAGTTATACGGTTCAATTATTAAAAATTATTAATAAAAAACTGGTTTATTATTTAAAAGTATGGGTTTACGTTACATGTCGCAATTCTATGAAGGGTTTCGGCTATAAATATATATATATATATCTTACTATGTACGATATTATATCATACGCTTATGCGATTAATAATTTAGTTAATTTATAGTAACATTAATCTATGAGGAAAAAGATTCTTTCCATTTCAAAATTAATCTATTTCCTTCATTTAGTACATTTTGAATGGTAGTTTCCAATATATGATGATATGTAACATATGTTAGTTAAGTGTTATTATTATTTTCGTTTTAGTGTATTTAATAATTTTTAGGCTAATTATATATAAAATATCATTTATGGTAATGGACTTATGTCACTTATTTATGGTCAAGTATAAATTGCATAATTAAGTGTAATTACTATGAAAATAAATATTTAGATTATTACCACAAATTTGGTAATTGGTTAATTGGTGCTATTGCAAATTATGGTGTATAAATATAATGTATAATGTATAACGTATTAATGTTATTGATGTGTATAATTAGTAATTACTAATTTAGTATTAATGAATTTAATGTATAATTAATAAGTTTATAATGGTGTAAGTGTAAGTGTGTAATGTAACCGTGTAAAGCAAAATTTTCTTACGTGATTATAGCTGTGATTAAACGTGATTACAGCTGTGACACACGATGAACAAATCGAGGCAAGAATTCAGGATAAATGTCCACCGTCCGATCTTCATTTATACCTTTTATACCAATCGCAGCCGTTGATTTGAGAATATGGGATACAACTGTCAAGCATTCATGGATAGAAAATAATGAAGTGCTTTAATTATTCAATGAGATTGATATATTGTAAGTAATCTGACGGCTTAAATTTAATCTTGGAATGTATGATTATATTGAAGGGCAAAGATCACACACTGCATCAATTTGAGTTGAATGCACACTTAGGGAAACAAATCTAAAACACTTCGATTTTCGTTTACAACCATAAACGCGAATACCAAATCCCGAATATTTTGGCCGGATTTTTGTGCGATTCAAACCGTCGATTTACTGCGGAAGGAAGAACACCAGAAGATCATACGATTCAAACCATTGATCTTCGATTTGTTTCGAAATTGGGGAGATCTTTTGAATCGTGAAGGTCGAAGGAAGTCAGAGTGCATTCAATGCAATCGTTTGTCCTCAACCACTCGTTTTGAAATCTAGTCTTGATCGAGTCTCACAAGCAATTTGATTTGTGTGTCTAAAGGGTTTTGAAACCCTATTTTCATCGAATTCCAACCAGATTGCCGATCTTTCTAGAACTAGAAGAGAGTCGATCTCTCTCTCTTGCTATTTCAAGTCCCATCTTGCCGTCATATCCCCAAATTTGAGTCACTCTCAATCTCCTGCAATCGTCACCTCACCTCCCAATACACACATCAATGGCAGAGTCAAGGCATGCTCTTGATCTGATTGATATGCCCGTCACTCTCGAGTTTCTTCAACATAAAATTGATTGGAAGAGGAAGAAAAATCTGGGTGGTTTGGGCAGTCTAGCTAAAGAAGACTACAAGCTAGGTATTTTTCTTTCAATTAGTAGAATAGTAGTTAATTTCTTCTCTATTTGTAAGCCTTAATGTTAACCTTAGCCCTAACTTATGCAGTTATGAATAATTTTTCACCTTTCAGGGGACAACCGTTCAATCTCTATATCTTTGATTTTTTTTTTTCGACTTTTCAAGTCTCAACCCAGGATTGACATCCAACTGGATCAACAACATACTACTGATTCTGAGGTTATTTTATTTCATTAACCAATTTGTTCATAAAACCCTTTTTGATTTATGCTTTCTAGTTCATATCATGTTTCATTTTTTTTTTTGCTGAATGGTTTATAATTTTATGTTCTGATTAATGATCGTGATTTGTGGAAGTGAAACCCTATCTTGTTTATGCTTTCAAATTAGTTCGGTAACTTCTGTGATGTATAGTTTATGCTCTTGCACATTTGCTTAATTATTATTCATTTGCTTGCAAATTACAATAATTTAGTGTTTTTTTTTTGCTATCTAGTTGTTACTCGATTAGTGATTATAAAACCCAAGATACCTTCCCTTACTTTATGGTTCTCTAAATGTATGAAATTTATATGAATATGCTATGTATAAATTATTTTTTCCGCCATATGGTTTATGCTCAGTAATGTGTATGCCAATGGCACTATAAATTAATGATCATGCAACATGCTCTTTTATGATAAAACATATTAATTATTTGCATACTAAGGCTATTGTAATATCTTAAAAGGCATGGAGGGAGATTCGAACCAACCTCATCCAATGGTGGAGGTTGAGGAGGATATGGAGGAGTATGAAACTGAGGATTCTATTGGTATTAGCAATGTTGGTACTAATAGTTCCCCAGAAAATGAAGTGATTGGAGATATTGTCTCTAATGAGGTTCCAAACCAAGAAGTTCTAGAAAAGGTTGCTTATCAAAGGAAGCAGAGGGCAAAGACCTCTCATGTTTGGGAGCATTATGTTGAGGTGAAAATAAAAGGTAAGACAAAGCATCAATGCAAATGGTGTAAGAGGACATTTTGTGTGTCGAGTTCAAGCTGTACAAGTACCTACCCGGGTAGGCACTTAAAAAAATGTAACACTTTCCTTGGTTCTAAAGAGAAGAAAAAGCAAAAGGTTTTATCTATTGATGGTACTGGGGATGGTGTTGGTGTAGACATCATAAGAAACTATACCTATGATGAAAGGAAATCAAGAGAACTTTGTTCTCATATGATTCTCTATCATGAATACCCATTTAATATTGTAGAGCATGTGTTATTTAATAAGTTTGCAAAGTCTTTAGAGCCTCAATGGGCAAAACTGAGTTGGGATGCAGCAAAGAATAATTGTTTTGCCACTTTTGAGATTGAGAAGAGGAAATTGAAGAATTTGTTGAGAGGTGTTCACAAAGTTAACATTACAACTGACATGTGGACTTCATGTCAAAAACTGTCTTATATGGTTGTCACATGTCATTTCATTGATTCTGATTGGCGTCTAAATAGGCGTGTGTTTAACTTTTGTAATGTGCCACCACCACACACTGGTTTTCTTATTGTTGATGCACTATAAAAAAGTTTTCAAGAATGGGGGATTGAGAGAACAAAATTGCTTCCATCATAGTTGATAATGCAAAGGCAAATGATACAACCATTAAAGTATTGAGAAATGTTTTTAACAAAAAAATCTTTGCTTATTGATGAAAAATTGTTTCATGTTCGTTGTTGTGCCCACATAACCAATTTGTTAGTTCAAGATGGCCTTAGTGAGATTTCTGAAATTGTTGATCTGTTAGAGATGGAATTAAATACTTGTGGCATCGGAGTAGGTTGATTAAGTTTAGTGAAATTTCAAAGCAATTGCAATTGGCCTCTAAGAAATTAATTTTGGATGTACAAATTCGGTGGAATAGTACATATAAGATGCTCTCAACAGCAATTGAGTTCAAAGGGGTCTTTCCGATGTATTCATATATGGAAAAAGGATTTCTTTGGTCGCCATCTGATAAGGATTAGGAGAAAGTTGAAAATGTGTGTCAATTGTTGGCTGTCTTCAATGATGTAACCAATATTGTCTCGAGTAGTAACTACCCTACTTCTAATTTATTCCTACCTGAGGTATGGAGGATGAAATATGTATTGGCTATGAAGTGTGGAGATGAAAATGAGTACATTAAAGCAATGGCTCATAAAATGAATGTCAAATTTCTGAAATATTAGGAAGAGTGCAACTTATTGATGTCAATTTCTGTTGTGTTAGACCCAAGGAATAAAATGACATTGATATGATTTTGTTTCCTTTAATATATCAAGAGGGAGATGCGAAGGACAAGGTTGATCTTATCCTTGATGTTCTAAAAGATTTATATAATGAGTATCTTGAAGAATATAATGCAAGCATTGTTGACGAATGTGCAAAGTAACACACCTGAATGCTCTTCAAGTAGCTCAATCAATGCACCTGGGAAGAGCATTCAATCTGGTAGGGAAATTTTTTACTCATTCATTAAAAGTGTCGACACAATGCAGCAGCTAGCTAAATCAGATTTGCAAGCATATTTGGAGGAAAATGTATTGATTGTTGACAAGGGTGTAGAAGTTAATGCCTTGGATTGGTGGAAGGCAAATACCCTTAAGTATCGCATTTTGTCTATAATGACTAAGGATATATTGTCAATACCAATTATTACTGTGACTTTGGAGTCCACATTCAATGTTGGTGGAAGGGTTATTGATCCTCATAGAGCTTCGTTGTCTGCAGAAACTATTCAAATGTTACTATGTGGGGGTGACTGGGTTAGAGCACTATATGGGATGAAAAGGAAGTGCAAAGTAAGTGCTTTTTTTTTTTTTTTTAGCAATTAGCTGCAATTGAGTAATTTTTATGACCCTTTGCATTTACAAAGTTCTATTTTTTTTTTTTTTTTTTTTAAGGAGGAATCTGAATTGGAGATCACCCTACCAACGATATAATAGCCAGCGAACTATCATTTTAATTTTGTTTAACTTGTAGAACTTCTGTAATTTAATAGTATATTTTGTTTGGGAACTTTTGTTGGAGAGTATCATTTTATTGAAGTGTTGAAAACATGAAGACTAAAGGTCCAAAGGTTTTTTGTTGTCTAAGGTAATGTATGACTTCCTAATTAAAGATTATTGTTTTCTTTTGAATTTACAAAGTACTAACTATTTTTAATTATGTATTTGTCTAAAATTAGGGGGAATATGAAGTGGAGATTGCTGCTTTGAAGTAATAGGACTGCTGTGCTGATTGCTGAACTGCATATTTTAATATGACCGTTGTCTCTTGAACAACTTGAACTGCATATTTTGTGGATTTCATTTGTTATTGCATTTTTTATGGTTATTGTTATGTAATATTAATCATGTGTTATTTAGTTTAAGTGTGTATTCAAAGTTATTAGAAAATTTGTAATAGTATTACTGTGTATTTAGGTTATTTAGAAAAATTTTAAGTTGCTAAAGTTGTTGCCTTGCCGAATTCCTGCCTTGTTGCCTTGTTGAATTCCTACCTTGCTGAATTCCTGTCTTGCTGGTTTGAAAATTTTGAGTTTTGATTAATTGAAATTATTGATTGTTTGGATTTTAGTTATTAGATTAATTATTAATATGTAGATGTCAATGTTATTGCACTTTTGATTTGTTATTGTTATCTCAATCATGTGATATATATGTTATAATTTTTTTGAAGACATGAAGGCTTATAATTGGTGACTTGAGGTTAATTCATTTTTAATGATAAGGCAAATTAAATTTTGTAATTAAATCATACCTCCCTTGACATTTTAATGCAAGGGAGTAAAAATATATTAAACATTTTTTTAGTGTGTATTCAGGTTATTGAGAAAATGCTGAAGTTGTTGAAGTTGCCGGTTGCTGCCTTGCTAGTTTGAAATTTCTAGGTTTTGATTACACGCTGGTTTGAAAATTTATTGTTTTTCTTTCATTTACAAGTTACTGCCTACATGCTGGTTTGAAAATTTATTGTTGCCTTATTATTTTTATTTCATTTGCAAATTGCAGCCTTACTGATTTAAAAATTTGTACTTTGCTGCTTCTAAACCTCAAAGCTGAGTTGTTGGCAGTGGTATTGATTGGAATTTTAACAGCTAAGTAAGTTTTTGAATAGTCAAATGACTCAAATCTTTTGTCTATCATATATTTAATTTTGCTTTTGTATCTTAATAGTTAGAAAAAAATGGAGCAACATTTTGATAGAATTATATATAAATGTTAATTGCTTTCTGTTTTATTCTTTCACAGATAAAACTGAATCACCGAAGTTACTTGAGGGAATGTTGGACATATGTGGAGTGCCACCAGAAAAATTAAAAACCATATGTTCAAGTATCGTCAAGTTAGATAAGCAATCCTTTAAGCAACTAAAAAATAGATGGTAATTAAGAACACTTTTTTTTTTTTTCAAGTACATGGTAAGAACACTTGTATGCAAATGGTTCTTGTGTATATAGGTAACTAGAGGCTTGCCCCACTACTACTTTGGGGGAGGGCTTTGAAACCATGTAAAAATGATCTAATGATAAAAATTCATTTCATAGTAATGTTACACAATCTTTTTGATTTCTTACCAACTTTTAACACAATTATTGTGAGTGATGGTGGACCTAGTTATTACAATTTCACTAATTTAAGGATATTTCTATGATCCTCTATTGTTTTGTAAATATGTTGGTTTGATAACTTTTGTTATGTATTCGATGTTTTAGAATTGGATAAATTTTTGTATGGGTTAGTCATGTATATTTCTTGTTAATTATTGCTAGGTTGAGGAGAATGGCTTAACAATTGAGACACAAATAAAATTGGCACTTTTGTGAAGGAAAAGGGATTACCTTCAGAATTATTGTCTAAATTTAAGCAGGAGGGAAGCAAGTTCTTGGGACATGTCACATGAATATGATGGATCTGTGGAGGCATTGCCATCTTCGATTCTACTAGACTGCCAGCTGCTTGTCTGCTGTTCAGCCCTTACTTTTTTCTACCAAAAGCTGCTTGTCTTGTGGATTTCAAGATTTCATTTGTAAATTGAACTTTTTATTTGTTGTCTTCACTTGTTTAATAAAGGCCATGTCTGTATTTCATTTGCAAAATGTAAAGTGATTGTAAAGTTTTTAAATTTGATTTGTAATTGCATATCAATATATCATAATGATATTGCAAATATTCATTAGTTTTTTTTGTAATACTATTTCATATTGGATATTGCGATATGTAATTGTTTTTGGATAATTTTGGAGTTGTGATGTTTATCTTGTAAGTTGTATATATATATATTTTAATTATTGTTATTCATTCTTTTTGTTAATTTTAATTTATTAATACTTTTTAAATTTTTTTAAAAATATTTTATGCATTGCGAGCCGGGCGAGCCGAGTACCCGATAAGGGGCTTGGCTCGTCTAAGAGTCGAGCTCGAGCTCGGTCTCGCACAAGAAATTGTTCTTGGCGAGCCGAGCCAAGCTAGTGTTTTTAAACCCGTCACGAGCTCGAGTCGAGCTTGAACTCACTAACTATTTTCACGAGCCGAGCTTGAGCAGCCTTGGCTCGCCCAAGCTCGGCTCGTTTACAGCCCTAGTTATAGCATCCCTAACTTCATTTCTTGTAAAGAAAGATTGTCACAAGCAATCATGAAATGAGTTGCACATTTTACCTTCTCATCGACATAACTTGATGAAAGGATCAAGTTATTTTTTGACATTGTGGTGAGCCTTAATTGAAGCTTCTCATACTCATCCTTGCATGGTATTGCCACCTGATACAATTATAAGCTAAGCAACATTAAATGACAAAAAAAAAAAAAAAACTTCAATCTAGGTTGAGGAAGGATTAATCAACAGTTAAAATGTACTTGGATACCCCTTTCACATAAGCATTGGCAATTGCCCCTTAAAAACACTTGAGTTATTCCTTTTGGAATGTAATTTAGCACCACAGCCACTGCTAAGCTACTTCCAACGTCCACCAGCTTTATTCTAAGCTGAGGGTACTTTTGGATGTAAAGCTCACCATTTTTATTAAGTTCCCCCTGTAAAAATTTATATAAAAATAAGACTATGATATGGATTGAATTTCTCTTACACCAACAATTCTCCGTTGTGTAAACTATAAACCAACCATTGGATCAACAAAATAAGTTTCAAATAACATATTAGAAAGCAGGATTTTCTTTCCAAACGACAAAAACAAAAAGACACAACAAGGAATGAAACAACTAGGAAATTCAAATAATCAAATCACTTGTCCGGACATTAACAACCGCGGAGAGACAATATTATACATGTGCATGTATGCTTTTTATATTGTAATCTGCAGAGGATATGGTTGTACGCAGGGACGGATTTTAAAGGGGGCTGGGCCCTCCTTTCTCTTTTTTTTTTTAAATTTTTTTTTTTTACTTATTTTTTATTACAAATAATTTTAAAATTTGTTAGAAAAAAATAATTTAGGATTTGTTTTTCTTATTTTGATTGGAAAATGTCGGATTCTCCCCATAGTGTTCTCCTAACGTTCTTTTACATAGAACATGATTTAAGAAAAATAAAATTGTAGTGGCATCCACCACCGGTTTTTTAGGTATTAGCACCAAATTTGAGGCATTAACACTAAAATTGAGCCATTAGCACTAAATTTAAGATGATTAAATCCATTTTGGTGATATCATTCCTAAAGGGTTAACTTTCCACCTTTAGGTTTTTGTTTTGAATAAAAACAAGTTTTAAAACATTATAACATAAATATTAACTCATAAAAATTAATCATTAGCAAAAAAGGGTCTTAACAAACACAAAATTTGAGCTCGATCTTTTACCTTAACTTCTACATATGTTTGGATAATCAATTGTTTTATATTATTTTACTATTTTTGAGTTTATGTTTGGGTGTTTTTTCAGACAACTCTTAACTTTTTTAACCCAACTCAAAATAATAATAAGGATAAATATATTTATATAAATCCAAATCAGCATCAAAATTGTAAAATCCTTCATTTTTTTTTTTTTTTTTTCGAATTTTTACTCCATTGGTCCGTTGAAAATGCAAAAATTTCCTACCGTTAGATTTTTTTTCACAAAGGTTTAATGGGCATCATTCTCATTGAAACACACCTTTTTCTTTCTTTCTTTCTTTCTTTTTTTTTTTTTTTTTTTGCATTTTTGATTGACTATGGGAGTAAAAATAAAAATTAAAAAAAAAAACTTAGAGATTTTATAGTTTTGGCCCATTGACATAGAGATTTATAATATATTTACCCTAATTAATAATAATAATTAAAAAAACCTAAGGGTAGTCTGACAACCACCCCCACACCTAGGGTGGTGGCCGGACCACCCCTAGGTGTTCTTGTCTTCTTCTTTTTTTCTATTTTTTTGGGGGAAAAGTTATAGTTTATCCCTCCAAAGTTGATTTTTCTTTTTTTTTTTTTTAATTATCATTTCCCCCCATGAACTACCACGCGATTACCATTTGCCTCCATAAACTACCAATTTTACATTACACCTTCCATGAACTACCATTTCATTACCAAAGACTTCCTACCGTTAGTTAAAGATGTTAAGCATGACGGTTAACATGTTACGTGCGTGAATAGTGTCGTTGACTTACGGAATAGTATCATGAACAGTACAGTTAACCGTTCGACTTAACATCTTTAACTGATGATAGGGGGTCTTTGGTAACTAAATGATATTCATGGGGTGTAATGTAAAATTGGTAGTTTATGCAAACAAATAATGTCTAATAGTTCGTCTTGAAATGACAATTACCCCTTTTTTGGAAAAAAATTATAGTTTACCCCTCCAAAGTTGATACTCCAAAGTTGATAGTGTTTTTCAATTCGAACATTAAAGTTTCAATTTTTGTAATTCACCCCCACAAAGTTTCATTTTTTTTTAATTCGACCAATATTATCCCAAAATTCTCATATTGCCCATACTTTTTATTTTTTATTAAAAATAAATAAATTTGGGAGTGAAAAAATGACTAGATGGCCAAAGGGGTGGCTACAACAAACCCAAATTTTTTTATAAAAATTAAAAAATTAGGGGCAATATAGAAAGTTTTGGATACAATTGATCAAATTGAAAAAATTTGAAACTTTGGGGAAGTGAATTGCAAAAATTGAAACTTTGGTGTTCAACTGAAAAACGGTGTCAAATTTAGGGGGATATACTGTAATTTTTTTTTTTTTTTAACTTTTATGGATCTTGCTATAGTCTCTCTATACATAAAGCATAAATGTTTTTTTCTTTTTAAGTAGAACTGCATGCATGCATCAAATAACATGATATAGGGCTATATTTTATATTGAGTATGAGAGAATACATAAATATAAATGCACACATATTAATTAATTATAATATATAGAGATTTATTGTTCTATATATATATAAAGGAAGCGAAAGCACGTCAAACAACTCAAACCAGCACCATCAAAGAACAAAAGCCATGTCGAAGACTTGCTTGCCAGATATCTTCGATATTCAACAAAGTGTTCCCACACTCATTCACATTCCACCCTTCTAAGGCATGCACTATCCCAGCAACGCGCCAAGCACTCATCACTTTTCTTGGCAGCCAATTCTGTCACATAACAAAATATGGAAGGTTAAGATATTAATTAAATAATTAAATTTACATTTTGTTAGCGTCAAAAGCTTAAGGTATTGGTTTATTAATAATTTAACACAATATCTTTGTAATTTATCTTTTATTTGTGTTGGGAGATAAATCGGTTATGGAGTTTTTACCAAGAGTACATTAATATACATAGTTGAACACAACTCTAGTCCAAAAGCCTAAGCTAATGGGCTAAGGTCCACTTAGGTATATTAAAAATTATTTTTTTTATTTTATATTTTCTTAATGTGGGACTCAACACTCACATGACCAAACTCCACCTCGTTTGTGAGTTTTTTTATATCCCAGGAAGATAACCATGGTTCTGATACTATTTGTTGGGAGATAAAGCGATTATGGAGTTTTTACATAGTTGAACACAATTCTATCCCAAAAGCTTAAGCTAATGAGCTAAGGTCCACTTAGATATATTAAGCACTATTTTCTTTTATATTTTTTGAATATGGAACTCAGTACTTACAAGTATACTCACAATAATTTGGGTTAAATCTACTGCATTTCGAGCTCCCAAGCAAAAAAGAATGTTAAAATTTAATTAAATAAATAGATTTGTCATTTTTGGTTGCTAACCTCACAAGAGTGCATGTTGGTCAAAGATGTGGGAACGATCATCGCAGGTGTGGTGTAGAAGAAGCAATCTTTCCGCATTTTCTTTGGTGGGAATTGAGAAAATGGAATGAATAATGTTCCTTTTGATGCCTTCAGTTGTTCCTCTTCTTTCCATCCATCTCCCACTAACCAAGTCTACAAATCTCTCATAATTAAGTTTTATTATAATGTCATATGATGCTATAATTTTGATTATAATCTCGTTACAAACTCATTATGTGGCAGTGTAAGTGTCATTACTAAGTCAACCAATAAATAAATTTTTAATTATTTAATAACTGGTGTGTGGCATGTTGACTTACAAACAGACGTGGCACTATCACATAAGTCTTAATCAAATTTAACTATTTAGTGACTAACATATGTGTCACATTATTTTGTAAAGAACTTATAATTAAATTTATTGTATCCTTAATTGTATTTCTCTTAAAGAAAGATTGTCACGAACAATCATGAAATGGGAGGCAAATTTTACCTTCTCATCAACATAACTTGATGAAATGATCAAGTTGTTCTCCGAGTTTGTGGTGAGCCTTGATTGAAGCTTCTCATGCTCATCCTTGTATGGTATTGCCACCTGATACAATTAGAAGCTAAGCAAGATTAGAAAAAAAAATAAAAACATTGCAATCTGGGTTGAGCAAGGACTAATTTAACTGTACCTGGATACCCCTTTCACATAGAGCATTGGCAATGGCATAAGCAACCTTAGTAAGGTTACCCCTTAAAAACACTTGAGTTGTTCCTTTTGGAATGCTATTTAGCACCACAGCCACTACTAAGCTACTTCCATCCACCAGCTTTATTCTAAGTGAGGGTACTTTTGGATGTAAAGCTCACCATTTTTATTGAGTTCCTCCCCTACAAAATTTACATAAATAAATGTCGATAAAATACTATGATAAAGAATGAATACGCTCATGATCATGGGGATAAAAATATAAAAATAAGACTTTTGGCTAAGATGAGTGTAGTAATTTCTGTTTTTATCATTATAATTAATATTAGAAAGCTAGATTTACTTGCCTGATTTAGAAGACCTAGACTTAGCACCTTAACTCCTTTCACTTCAGCATCTAGTATAGCTTCTTCAATCAAGTTGTTGAGGGATTCCTTTCGCCATTGTAACATGTACTGAAGATTAAAAAAATAAAAACAAAGGAAGAAGTTAGACTAATTAAAAAAAAAAACCAACAACAACAATAACAACTATTAGCTGAATCAAATTGAATGTTACTAGCAATAATCTGGGTTGGCCTGGGCTCAATTTTAGCTGGAATTGAACTCGTTAAAATTATAACGTGTGTCTAAAAACATAACAAATGAACGTGTTCCGATCCCAACAAATCAAATATGAACTAAAACCGAACACAAGCCAAATCGCAATAGATATAGAAATGAACGTTTCTTACTTGCATATTGTATCTTGGTACCAACCAAGACTGCCATTTGAGCTTTTGGAAGGTCATGTTCTCTAGAACAAATGTACGGCCATAGCTCCAAGTTAGAAACAAAGACCATAATAATGTCACAGGCCACATCAACCACAAGTACCATTTGACGTATGGGGCCTAGAGGCCAAGGAGGCAAATCCGATCCTTAGATGATAGATGGACTCTGGCGTCGTAAGATGCGTTAAATGTACCACATCGGTGACTCTTTGAGTCTTTGTAGTGAAGCCTCGTAAAGAGTATTCGTAGACTTATCCATGGTCCCATACAAGTAATCGTATATAGGCATAAAAAGAGAATAATTGGTACGAATTGGGTGTGATGCAGTGAATGATACCTGTTGAGTCAAATATTTTAGATCATAATTTCTTGAAATTCAAACATATAAAACAGCAATAATGGAGATAACAAAATTTACAAATTAGAACAAAAAGTATAGGTAGGTGGGAGAGGAGACTTACGAGGGGGTATAGATGAGGTACTTGAGAGGGGGAAAGATGGAGAAGAGCCATTTTGGAATGAGCTCGTAATTGCAGTGACCCAAGTTGTTCATGAAATCAATATATGTGACATATCCGAAGAAGGATGCAACAGAGGCAGTTCCGGTGAACAATGTTGCCAGCAATGGTATTGCGAAGAGAATGAAATACGCTATGTGTTCAGCAAACGGATGGATCACAGCTGCCATGCATGCACCAACATATTACTAAATTAATTTACAAACTATATAACATTTGTACAAATTAATTAATATTCTTTCTCAATAATTTATGATCATTGATATATATATAGCTTTGATTTATGGCACGTCACGTGCTTGTACGCACAGAATTTAAATTAATTAAGAGTAGTTCTTTTTTTTTTTTTTTTTAATGACAGGAAACTCTTACAAGGCGTGGTTCTTTGAACCAATACTTATAAAGTAAACATTGGTTCCATACGTGCACAGTAACTTTGAAAATTTTTCTACATAGAACAGAACATGTACTTCACTAGAAGGGTGAAGGGTGTGGCCTCTAGAAGCAATTTATACTCAATAAATTTTGAACCGCAGACTTCTTCGATTGATCAACACTAAGCTAACCCTTTAGGGTTAATTAAGATTAGTGTTATGCCTTCTTAATTATTAATGGGCAGACCCTATTGTAAGGCCTCAAGGAATTATTTATGGACAAACCTAAACTTGGGATCAGATCCTCTCAATCCAACAGGATTGGAGAGACCTCAATTAATGGCCAAGATGGCCTTAGGAGATCCTAGGGCCATCAAGGGGATAGTTGTACCATTAAAAAAATAATAATATTTTATTATTTTACTTTTAAAAATAAATACAAAACAAAATAATAATAATAATAATTCATTTTCCTCTGGTGGTAGTCCCAAGCGACTCCGACAACGCCAAGGTATTCCCAAGGGGCTCCGACAACACCAAGCAAAAGCTAGATCTCAGTTCCGGCTTCCAAGATGGTTGTCATGAGTGGTGATTTTTAGTGTTTGGCTTCATCAAAGAATTCATGTTTTGCTATGACCTATTGGTGCTCTTGTTAGAGAACATTTCTGGGATTGGGTTTTGTTGATTTGGGTTTGATTTTATTTGGTACTTTGATTTGGTTCTATTGTTTGGATTTGGATTTGGCCTCTGGGTTCTTGATGAGGGGTGGAGAGAAGGGAAGGGAGGAGGGAGTGGATGAGATGGTTTTCTGACTAGTGGGAGGAGGAGGAGAGAGACGAGAGGGAGGTCGGAGAGGAGGGAGAGGAGGTTGGTAGTGAGGGAGGAAAGGAGGAGGACGGAGAGGAGGTTGGTGATGAGGGAGAGAAGGGTTTGTGATGAATAGGAGGGATGTATGGTGGTGGAGACGGTGGCGGGGGATTCGGCCACCAAACGGTGGCCCTTCCCAAGGGCTAAATCCACCAAACCCATTATTACTATTATTATTTCCTTTTTGGCCTTTGTGGGTGATCTGTCCACCCCAAAGGCCATATCAAAAGACCCAAAAAAAAAAATATTATTACATTATTTTATTATTTTAATTTGGGTTAAATACCTAATTTCCCTAGAGTTTCATAATTTTATTTTTTTCTCCTTAAGATTTGATTTTGATCACAGGAAGTCCTTATGGTTTTGATAAGAAACCAAATTGGTCCTTGATCGATTAACTTTATTGACTTAGAAATCCACATGGAGAATGAAAATTTGACACCTAGCATGAGTGGCCGCTATTAGTGATGACATGGCCACCTAATTAAATTTTTAAAAAAATATTAAAATTAAAAAATATTTTTTTTCTTCAAAAAAAAAAAAAAGAGGAAAAAATTTTCGTTACCCTGCACACCTCTACAGTTTCATTAGAAAACATGGAGAGATGTAGGTGTTCCAATCCACCCCCACGCCCAAGAATAGCTGCCCCTCTGTTGGACATTTGGAATTGTGAGAAGTCTTGAGATGCTTGGTCCTTGGTGATGAAACTAGGGTTAGTGACAACAGCATACCAAGATTTGTAGCGAATCAATGATTTGACAAGCAGCCTTGATAAGATTTCCATTGATAAATCTCCTGGCAGATCCCTTCCCCACAATCACCTTGGCTCCAATGGTGGTTTGGGGGTGGTTTTGGCCACCCCTATGGCCAATGGTGGTTTGCAAATCCCTTTTTTCTTTTTCTTTTTTGAAAAAAAAAATTAATTTGGTGGCCATGTCATCACTGATGACATGGCCACTTATGTTAGGTGTCAAATTTTTATTCGTCTATGTAGACTTCGTTAAATTAACTTCAACTAACTAAATGACCAATTTTGTCCTTTATCAAAACCATAAGGATCTCCTATGATTAAAATCAAATCTTAAGGAAGAAAAAATAAAGTTATGAAACCCTAGGAGAAATTATGTATTTAACCTTTTAATTTTTATTTATTTTAAAATATTAAATAATAAAATACTAATGGACTTAAGATTTCTCCTAAGGCCATCCTGGCCGTTAATTGGAGCAGGACTGCATAGGATCCTTTTCCCTAAACTTGAGGCCTAGAATTAGGATATAGTACGGATTTTACAAAAAATCATTACAAACACATGTGGCATGGAAAATGACAAAAATTTGTGGCAAGGAAAAGGACAATTTTGTCCTTTTCCTCATGTGTTTGTAAGGATTTTTGTGAAAATTCTTGCAAGTCTAGATTCTCTTAATTAACTAAAGACAGATCGAGCAAAATAGATTGAAAGCATTTTGCAATTAAAATAGTTATTTAAAAAAAGGATAAATGTTCCTTGTCAGCATAAAAGATACACTATATTATATAAAAGTTTTTTTAATAAATAAATAAACAACTTATTACTCAGAATTTGTAAGAGGAAAAAAAAAATTATGGGAACAAACATGCCCCAAACTATTATTTATTACTTGTTCACTAACCTTAAACTAAATAACTAACAATTTATTTAATTTTAATTAAATTAAGATTCCAATCACTAAATATTATTCTAATTTTAAATAGCATTTCCTCTCTCTCTCTCTATGTATATATATATATAAAGTGTAATAAAATAAAAAGAATCTTACAGGTAATTGGCTCGGTTACAATGGAAGAATGGTGGTGGGAATGGTAGCGAGAGTAGAGGTAGTGGTGGTGCAATGCTCTGTGAAGCCAGTAGTAGAGGAATTCCACTGGACCCGCATGAAGTAGACATGCCATAACCACACCATCGCGTCTCCAGAAGGGCAGGTTATGAGTTCCAGGAAGAATCATATACCCGATGTAAAACAAGGTTCCATTGAACAAGATTTGGTCATCCCTATAAACAACAACAACAAAAAAACACCAAAGGAATCATATAAGACCAAATATGTTATTATCGTTATTATTCGCAAAAAGTTAATTTTCTCAAACCAACAACACACTTCAATAAAAACATGGTGATGGTTTAGGAGGTTAAAATATATTTTTATTAAATTTACTTACCAGTTCCTTTCTCTATCAACTTGATCGAATTCGATACCTTTGTCGACGATCCGATTATTGCCCTGGGCTGTTCGGTAACGTGAAACAGAGATCCATATCTGATTGTGAAGCATCCTCAACAAAAGGAATGGAAGTATGAGGAAGTAGGAGATGTCTCTCTCACTTTCTCCCTTTACCATGAATGAGTAAGTGCTATGAACCGCCCATGGAGCCAAAATCACGTACTTAATTCCCAACAGCAGACCAAAATGTAAAGTTAAAAAATAATGTATATAAATTAAAAGAAATGAATTATATATATATACCTTGAAGCTCCCAAGAGGCTGCCATGGCCAGTCAGTGAGGATCCCTGGTTTGGTAGCCATACTTGTAATTAGAGGTAGTGTCACCACCGATTTGTGCTACTTGTGCATGTTGATGGCCTATATATAGAATGCATGTTGGTGGCCTATTATTGGTTAATTAGTTGTATAGAAGAAGCCGCCATGCATGAATGCTGTGACAGGTCCCCAATGGCCATCTGTAACGTGGCAGACTGCTATTGACTTTTTTTTTTTTTTTGGGATGCCTGCGAAATCATGACCAAAATATTAATTCACGCAGTTATGTACGTTTTATCGATATCCACGTAGAGTAATTTGAACGGGGAGAGCTTGTATTTGAGGAAACTTTATTTTGATTCCTTTCAACTTTAACCCAATTTTATAAATCTTTATTAATTTTTAAAATTTTTTATTTTGGACTTTTGAATTTTTAATTGCTCTCAATATGAACCTTTGATCTCCCCATCAGATTTTAAATGTTATATGGTGTTTATATCTCTAACTTTTGTATAAAATTTTAATTTTCAAATTTTTTTATTATTATTTAAAAAATAAAAATTAGGAATATTTTGATTTTTTTTGTATTGTTAACGGCTAAAATTAACAGAATGGTTTTAATTGAGAGCAATTCAAAGTTTAAGGATCCAAAGTGAGAAATTTTAAAGTTTAAGGAATGTTTGTAAAATTGCGTAAAAATTCAGGGATCAAAGTGAAGTTTCTCCTAAAATTTATTTGTGTTTTTATTTATTTATTTATTTTTAGGTTAAATAACTCTTCGTACATATAGTTTGCACTAGAATCAAATAGCCATTGGGTTTTCAAGAGTGTCATAAATTGTATCTATGGTATGCAAAAAGCCCCACTTGGTATACTACGGTCAAGATTTCATTAATATTTGGACGGAGTGTCATGTCAAACTTACACGTGACATGGTTCCTGTGATTTAAAGGTGCCACGTGGGTGCCATCTCATGAAAATAATATATATATTAAAAAAATAAAAATAAAAATAAAAGAAGAAGAAGAAGAAGAAGAAGAAGAAGAAGAAGAATCCTTGGTTAGTTTTAGGAACAATCTCGATCAGTTCTCTCTCCGTAAGTGTGCATTGTTTTTTTTTTTTTTTTTTATAGGTGTGTGCATTGTATTCTGATAGTGGGCTGGTCTCTTTTGCCAAAGCTACAGGGTCACTTGCGAGCCTGCAATTGGAAGAGTGCCATAGGATCACCAAAGTTGGGTTTTTTGGTTTACTAAACTGTGGTGCAAAGTTGAAGGCTCTTGCTATATTGAACTGCCATCTACTTGCAAATCCATGCGTGGAAGAGGGAGGGACAGCTACAGCGTGGAAGAGGGAGGGATGGAGATGGCGTGGAAGACGGCTTCGGCGCTAGCCTTGATAGAGGGAGGGACGGCACCGGCCTGGAAGAGATCGAGAGGAAGAAGATGGGTACTCGAGAAGATGAATATATCCGTAGGGGGAAAGAGATGAGTGTTCGAGAAGAGTAATGCTACAAGTCTCTCTTGTGTCCATCTTAAGTTCATCAAAGAATGATGTGCCTATTAAAATTACTATTGGGCTTGTGATTGATCATTATTGGATTTTGATCAAATGATAATTTTAATAGCCACATCATTCTTCGATAGACTTAAAATGGACATAAAAGGGACTTCTAGAATTACTTGTTCGAGAAGGCTTAGGTTATTGGGTTATGTTGTTCAAGATTGTTTCTAAAATTGAACAAAGGATTTTTTTTTTAATATATATTATTTTAATCTGACGTGGCACCCATGTGGTGCCTTCAAACCACAAGTACCACACTACGTGTAAGTGAGACGTGGCACTTCGTCAAAAATTAACGGAATCTTGACAAAAGTATCAAGTGAGGTTTTTGCTTAACATAGATACCATTTATGACACTTTCAAACCTAAGTAACTATTTGATTATGGTGCAAACTTCGTACTATAAAGGTTTTGACATGTCCACACAAGGTAAGACGGATGGGGATTTGAACTAGTGACCCTGCTTCATGAGGTATGGTTCAGCGATTGAGCTAATCATTGAGGACAAAAAATTATTTATTTTAACAAATATCTAAATGATTAAAAATTTGGTTGAAGTTTATAATATTTAAGAACTTATTTTATTTTTTATATATATGGTGTTATATCATTTAAAATTTTAGACAAAGTGATAACGCATCAATACATATATAATTAAATCTATGGTAAAATTCACTTTGCCCTCCTGAATTTTAGGATTTTTAAATTTTAACTCTAAAGTTTCAAAATTGGTAATTTATTTCTGAAGTTTCAAAAGTGGCAATTTAAACCATCCGTTAATTTTTTCCATTAAATTAGACTTAAAATCAGAAATTACGTGCTTTTTAAAAAATTCCTATCCATTTAAACGGAAAAATTCATTGGAAGGGTTTAAATTGCCACTTTTTGAAACTATGAAATACATTGATAATTTTGAAACTTTGGAGAAAATTGAAAAACCCCTTTAATATATGACCAATATATATATATATATATATATATATGTCCACATAAAGGGTAGGGAAATGGAGGGAAGGAGACTATTAGAATTAATGACTTCCACTTCATAAGGTATGATGTTCAATCCATTCAACTACCTCTTAAAGACCGGTAGCAACCAATTACAAAGTCAACATGCTTCCTTAATTATGTCGGAAAGCATCATAGGAAGCTAGCTAGCTACGTAGGTTGAAAATATTTCAAGAACTGAAAACATTTTCCCATTTATTGATTTTGCTTACCAATAAATGTAGGTGTCATTGGGTCCGTTTAACAAGAATTAGGATCTACTCCAGTTCATTTAAATTATATAATATTTAGTTAGTTATAGTGGATGAGTATTTTTGTCCCCTCAAAAAGTGAAAAGACAAAAATATCTCTTCACAATAACTAATCGATATTATCCAGTTCAAATGAACTGGAGAGGATCCTGTTCTGTTTAACAAACAATTTTGCCTTAAATAAATACTATAACTAATGTTTATTGATATGGTATAAAATTTTAAATTTTTTATTGAAAAGTGAAAAAAAAAAAAAAAAAGGAAAAACTTCATAAAGCCCCAGAACTTTCACCCTTTTTGAAATACCTCCCCCTAAACTTCAAAAACTCTCAATTTAGCTCCAACTTTCAATTACTCTCAATTTAGACCCTCCGTCAATTTTAGACCAAAATATCCTGATTTTCATTTTAAAAAAAAACGATTTGGAAGTTAGAATTTTATACAAAAGTCATAGTATAAAAATTATTTAATAATTAAAATCTAATAAATTGAGTTTAAATTGAGAGCAATTGAAAGTTTAGAGGGTAAATTGAGAGTTTTTAAGTTTAATGGGTATTTCAAAAGGGTGAAAGTTCTATGAAAGTTTCCCAAAAAAAAAAAATAGTTATTTTGAAAAAATAGTTACCAAAGTTAATGAATTCAACATTAAAGTTTAATTTTTTTTAAAGTTTCAAATTTTTGCAATTTGACCAATTATATCAAAAGCTTATATTGCCCCTAATTTATTTTTTTTTTTAAAAAAACCAAAAAAATCAAGGTGGCCATAGCCACTTTGGCCATCTAGCCATTTTTTGCAAATTTATTTATTTTTTAATAAAAAATAAAATATGGGCAATATGAAAATTTTGGGATAATATTGATATTGAATTGAAAAAATTGAAAACTTTGTGAGGGATGGATTGCAAAATTGAAACTTTGGTGTTAATTAAAAAAATCAATTTTTGTAAACTGTAATTTTTCTTATTTTTATTTAAATAGTAATATCAAGTGAATAATGTCATAAAAAAAATTTGAGAATGTTATGATTTTTTTAAAAATTTTAGAAAAGTAGCAGTAAAAAAAGGCAAAATGAGCCATAAGGACCCACCATTGATCAAAAATGGAGGTGCCCAATTACTTCAAAATGTAATGAAAGTGGGTATTTGCAGTTGTGGTATAAAGTCTAATAGGTATAATGGTATATACTTAATTAAGAGAGTAATTCACTAATTCTACTTACCACAAGACCACAACTTTTCATAAATATCTTACAAATTAAATTAAT
This sequence comes from Carpinus viminea, assembly GCA_013348765.1. Lineage (NCBI taxonomy): Eukaryota > Viridiplantae > Streptophyta > Magnoliopsida > Fagales > Betulaceae > Carpinus > Carpinus viminea. The sequence goes on from CP054668.1 coordinate 16,023,507, forward strand.
GCCGTAAAGTTTAATACTTTTTTTATAAATAAATATATCTTTCAAGAGATATATATATATATATATATATATATATATATATATATATATAAAAGGCTAATCTAGAATAAATATATCTTTCAAGAGAGATATATATATATATATATATATATATATATATATATATATATTGGTGTAATAGTTAATAATAAAGGGCTTTTATCGGTCAAAGTGACAGTATTTTGTAAAGATTTTGGTCAAATTGGTAATCTGTAAGGCCAATGACCACTTTTCCATCTATTCTAATATATGACATTGGTGGTTCAAATGTCACACTTGTCGGTTCGTATAACTAACTCAATAACGGGTGATAGTTTTGAGGCTTAAATATATTTATGCTTAGATTTGTTCTATTTTTAATAAATAGAGATTTAATATATAGAGTTCACATTGCAATGGATTTTAAACTATAAGGTATGCATTGGTGATATTAAAACTTCTTAAAATGACCCCTTTTTTCCTTCTCCCATATTGAATAGAATATATATATATACATATTAAAATGGGAGCTAGAACTTCTTCACTAGAATTATGACTAGCCAGTCCAGGTGTAAGGCCCCTTTACTCCCAAAATATGTTGAAAAAAATTTGGAGAAGAACGGGTTAGGCATAATAGGAGGGTAAAATAGTCTAAGCAAAAAGTGAAAATATAATTTTACCCTCCTTATGCCTAACTGGTTCCTCTCCAAGTTTTTTTAAACCTAAGAGGACCCTGGTCCGCCTCTCAGAAGATGAGGGGCAACTCCTTATGTCGAGTAATTCTAAAAGTCTATCTTGTGTCACTCAAAGAATGATGTGGCTTTTAAAATAATCATTTAATCAAGAGGTGTGATATATAAAAACTTAAATCCAACTTTGGCCCAACTTCTAAGCCAAATTTCTCTTTCTCTCTCTAGTTTAAGACTCTCTCTCTCCTCTATATCAGTTTTTTTTTTTTTTTTTTTTTTTAACTTAATAGAAAAGTTGGGCTAAAGTGGGACTTAAGTTGTGCCTTTATCGTCTTCTTTTAATTAAAATCCAATAATAATCAATCACAAGCTTAATAGTAATTTCAAGAGCCACACAAAAAGAACTTATAGCATTACTCCCTTATATCATCAGCTATACACACGTACGTCAATTATTTATTGGCTGTGATATAGAGATCTATGTTTGCATTGCATGTAATGGTTTCTATTTAACAAGATATCCATTTTGGACGAATAACCTATGCCCTAGTAATCGTTAAGTAGTAGACCTTTTAAGGAATATATATATATGGTAAAGTCCATGAATCTCCTTAAATTACCTATTCAATTGGCAATGTTCTCTAAACTTTTAACTGATGAATGTATTTCCTAAAGCTAGAAAAAGATAAAAATACCCTATAAATTTTTAAAAAATTAAAAGAAATAACAATAATTTTTAATATCAAAATAATTTTATATATTTTAAAACGATTTTTAAATGATAAAATGATTTTTAAAAAAATTGTTCTAAGAAACGATTTTTTAAACAAAATTTTTTAATTTGTTTTAAAACGGAATTTTTATTTTAAAAATTATAAAACAAAATGAAAATGAAAATTTTAAAAACATAAAATTGAAATTTTTAAATTTGGCCACCCTAGGATTATATATATAGTCATTTTGTTTTTATTTTACTAAGGGTAGTTTGTCATTTGGGGAACATACATTGACCATGTTTTGGATCGTAGTTTGAAGAGGGTATATTGAGTACTTTTCCCATATATATATATATATATATATACACACTTAACTGGTATAAATACGTTCCATAGTCCCTAAAAGCGGTAACCTCCATCCCCAAGAATGTACAAAATAAATTGGGATGTGGCAATTGATTCCACAAACAAGCACATGGGGATTGTTATCATTGTACGTGATTGTATGGTCGTGGTAAGTGTAGCAAAATGTGAGACTATTAATTTGGGGTGTATAGGAGCCCGTAATAACCAAAGCACTAGCGGCATTAAACGCAACAAAGTTTAGGCAAGACTTGACTTTCAAAGTGTTCTCCTAAAATGGGATTCCTTGCAAGTGGTAAATGCTTTTAAATGCCATGGGACCAAAATAGAGCAGGTATGGACAAGTGGTGGCGGATAAAAAGGAGTACTAAATACATTAAGGGGTGGCAATGTCGACATAACAAAAGAGAGACTTAATTTCGCGGCACATGGTCTAGCCAAGATAACTATTACACATATCATGGACAGGGTATAGAAGGAGGATTATGCATAATATTCTAACTTTAGAGTAAAGTGTTTTATATTTGTAGAGCTGCTCCAGATTTTGAAGATTGAATTCACCCCCCCCCCCCACCCCCCCCAAAAAAAAAAAAAAACAACTTAATTAGTCTCTATGGTTGCCCCTATCTAACCTATGATTCATGTAGCCCTCTTAATTAATCACTCTTCCCTTAGATAAACTGCCCATTTTGTGATGTTTTACAAGGGCAATTGGGCTCAACTAAGGTGGTTGAGGGGTCTGGATGGATCCTCTTTAATTTGTCAGTCACGTACAAACTTTTGGTGAACTTAGATGGAATGAAACAAAATTTTTTTCAATTTAAATGAATTGAAGAATATTTAATTAATTATAATGAATAAATATTTTTATCTTTTTATTCTTTTAGATAATAAAAATATTCATTTATTATAACTAACTAAACATTTTCTTATTCAAAATTTAAATGAATTGAATAAAATCCTTATGAAAATATCAGTTTATTAAGGCACTAATTGAGAAGCATAACGACAAAATTATAACACGTGAAAGTGTACGGAATCATATATTAAGACAAACCGATTCCCAGAAAAAAAGTCAAAGACCGATTGTCCGATTCAATGTGTTGGTTCTGTTGGGAACATTTCCCAGAATGTTTTTAAGAGGTATGTTTCTGAATTGAATGAAATACAAGATATCCTACGGTGGAAAGCATGTCCAGATGATTTAGTTTCATCTTCAATTAAATAAATAAAATAATATTTAGTTAGTTATAGTTGAAATATATTTTAATTCACTCAAAAGTAAAAAATTAAAATATTCTTTATTAGAACTAACTGAATATTATTCAATTTAAATAAATTAAAGAAGATCTTGTTCTCCTCCAAATAAGGTATATAAAATAAATTGAGATGCCCTAATTGATAAAATTAGATAGTTGGTGTGTGGGTGTTATTGTAAAGGATGGTATGAGTAAGGTTTTTAATGTGTATGTCATTTCCGTGTATCGTCGACTCAACAATGATTGAGGTTTATGCAGCCTAGAATGCAGTATATTTTTTTAGAGATCTGGGCTTTCAAATGTTATTTTAGAAGATGATGCACTAGAGATTATTCATGTTTTTTCAAACAAAATACCAACTATGACAGAGAGACGATATTTTGTTTGACAGCATGAAAATTGTTTTGCAGAGTTTTTAATATTGGGTTGTGATGCATACAATAAAAAATGAGCCAGAAGATGGAGAACCAGAAGATAAACCAGCGGAGGAGAGAGAAGATGAACCAGCATAGGGGAGAGAAAGAACAATAAAAAATTCTTAACAAGAGGTAAATATGAAAGTTCACTGTAACATATTTAAAGAAAATTATTATTATAAAGTGTCTGCCGGAAAAATGTTAAATTTAATAAAAAAAGCTAATTTGAATGGTCAATTAAAAATGCTCTTAAGGAAAGCAAATATCACGATATACTTGTCGGCAAATGCACCAGTCCAAAATCAATAGATAAAATTTGAATGGAAGAGAATGTTAAAAGTTGTAATTTTTAATGCCTTTTGGATTTATTCAACAAATAAATCTCATATACCATTTCACCGACAATTTGAATAGCTAATAGCTATTATATATCCTAACTAAATGCTTTCTAGCTATCTCCTTCGCAACTATTTATGGTGGAATTCAATGCTATATGAAGTGTCAATATGTTTTGTACGGTACTTCACTGGTCAAACTCTGGCTGCACAGACTACTCTTGGCATACTAATTTCTTGGTAAATGTGTGGGCTTGAGAAGCTACAGTCATAAATTATAATGGTAGGAACCGAAGTATGTGAAAGTTATTACATGTCAACATGTGATTGGAACACATTAAACACATACAATTTTTAGTGTAATTACATGATAACAAGTGTGGAACGTTATACATGAATGCCAAAATATTATTAACTACATTACTATAAGGTTCGAGTTCATCTAAAGTTATTGTTTATATATACAAATAGATACAAGACAGCATACTTACATATTTCATTTAAAAAATAATTTGAAGAAACAAATAGATGAGGCTCGTTATGGAATATGTATAAACCTAAGGTGGCACTGCCATTGCTTGTAAATTTTTTATTGAAGTAGTAATAAAAAATGGTTGATTAAAACTGCAGTTGGGTTTTAATAGGATGCCATTGAATTCTTAAATAGTAAAGTTTTTTCTTCCATTATTATTTTTGTGTTGATATTTCACCTAGTTACACTATGTTTGCTATTATTATATCTACCTTGGATGTTCAAGGGCTTGGTGATAATTTACCTAAGCTTGCCAAAGCTTCTCTAGAAGAACCATCTTTGTTTATCTATGTTTGTTAAAGGAGTAGACTTGAGGAAGTGGATTGTAACAAATTTGATTGATATGAGAATTAAAAAAAAAAAGAAAAAGAAGTAAGAATGTTTTGTATAAATAAGTGAAAAAATTTGTTTTGTAGTGATTTTTTATTTGAATAATAACAAAATATTGATGTGATATAAAAATAAAAATGTTTAAAATTGATTTTGAGAAAAGTTTTTGAAATTTTGGGTCTAACCGATCCACTCCTAGCTTATAGATAGAGAAGGATTTTCTGTGCTACCATTTCCAAGCACCCTTGAACTTTCTACAGCAGTTTACAAGTGAAATTAATCAATTATGTGTCACTGACAACGGCAACAAAAAATTGAATTTTTATTAAAAGCAATTACAGGTCAATAACGGCATAACCATGGATTGCAATTAATAGCTAACCAACCTAATAGTTACAGTTGCAGTTATTTAAAATGAATAACCACCTAAACTTGTTGTTGTTGCTGTTATTAGGTAATAACCATAACTACAACCGATTGCAAAGAAAACAGTAACAAGAAGAATGAATAGATAATTCTAAATATTGAGTCTATTAAAGATTTAAGAATTCTTCTCAAAACGCTAGATTCTATATAGGATTTGAAGGAAAAAAATGAATAAACTCAATTTCAGTATTCTCATTCATAAAAACTCATATATAATCAAAATCTATATTTCTGGAAAGCTATAAACATATATTTATAGGCCTCCAAACCCCAAAACTAAAAGTAATACAAAATAAAGTCTGAATTGAAATTCTAAAAGGTCGAAGCCACCCTCAGTCCAAGCCCTTAGGGCCTTCCTTCTCTCTCTCTCTCTCTTTTATTCTTTTATTTATTTTTTATTTTTATTTTAATTTGGCCCTTCCGAACCACCCTTATGGGCCAAATCAAAAGAATAATAATAATTTTTTAAAAAAAATTTAAAAAAAAAATTTAGTTTCTTTATTTTTTTTATTAGTAGGACATGTGGCATTGTTGTAATTGTTGGATCTCTTTAAAGAGATCCTGACCATGAATTGGATACTCTCCAATCCATTTTGTACTAGAGAGGATCCAGTTCCTTGCTCAAGCTAAGCAAAGTCAAGTAAATCTTTAAATTTATTTATTTAATTATCTATTTACAAGTTATTTACATGTTTATAGAGGCTTCAATATGACATTTTTGCATACAACAAAGGCGCCCAACCCTAATATGGTACTTTGCATTAAAAGAGGTTTTCATTAAAATGACTCTAGCAATTGTTAGTGCCGTGGGATTGATGGCAATTAAGGAATTATGATTATCTCTAGTTCATTTAAACTGTATAATATCCAATTATTTATAATAGAGGGGTATTTTTGTTCTCTATAAAATACTCCTATATTATAACTAATTTGATAATATCCAGTTCAAATGAACTAGAGAATCATGTTCCGCAATTAAGAGCTTTAAAGCATAAATTGATGGTTGGGCGGCCTAAAAGTAAATTACCCTTTTATTATGTCATTTTTCTTTGACGGTTTTGGAGATGACAGGTGGAGCTCATAACTAATACTGTTGAGTGCCATCTAGATTTTAAATCCTTCTTATTAGTTTTCAATTTCTTATAAATATATATGCATTAAATCTTAAGTGATCTAAACATGTTCCACAGTTACTGTAGTACCTGGCTACCTCTTTTTCTATGAATGTACAAGATAAATTGAGATGTGACGATTGATTCCACAAACATGTGTTTTCTAGGAATGTACAAAATAAATTGGGTGTGACAATTGATTTCACAAACAAGCACATAGAGATTGATATCGTTGTACGTGATTGTATGGTCATGGTGACTGCAGCAAAATGTGAGACTATTTGTAGTGTACTCTGAAGCCCATGATAACCGAAGCACTAAGGTATTAAATGCTATGGAGTTTAGTTGAGACTTTACTTACAAAGTATTCTCCTAGAAGGGGATTCATTGCGAGGGGTAAATAATTTTAAATGTCGTGGGACAAAACTAGCTAGAGCAGGTATGGACAAGCGGCGGTAGATTCAAAAGAAGTACTAAGATAATTATTACACATTAAGGAGGTGGCAATGTCAACCTACCAAAAGAGAGGCAAATTTTCAGCACATGGTCTAGCCAAGATAATTAGTACACATCATGAACAGGGTATGGATTAGGGGACATCATACATATAATGTTATAAGTTCAGAGTTAGGTGCTCTAAAGTCTAGATTTGTAGAACTCACTACTTGAGATTCTTTCTCTTTAGTAAAGGAAGATTGATTTTTTCCAAAAAAAATCTTAATTAATCTACATGATTGCCCCCTATCTAAGCCCATGATTCCATGTAGCCCTCTTAATTAATCACCCATCCCTTAGAAAAACTGTCCAATTTTTTTAATGTTTTACCAGGGTAGTTCAGTTGGGCTTAACTAAGGTGGTTGAGGGGTGGAGCCTCTTTAATTGTCACAGCCACGTACAAACTTTTGATGAACCTAGATTAAGGTACCAAAATATCAGCAAATAATGCTATACGTGTTGAAAAATGCTCTCAGTATTTTTTATGTGTCAATTTTTTAGCATTTTTATTTGTGCGACACATTTACATCTACTAATTTATTTATTTATTTTTTAAAAAAATGAGAAATGGACATTTGATAATATTTCTCACATTTGACAGCATTTCTCATATTTTTAATTAACTAGTATATAATTATTTTACAAGTGGATGATAATCCAAATCACTATAGCCATCTCTAATTTATTGAGGCATTAAAACAAACCAAAAAAAGTCAAAGACCGGTTGTCCAATCGGATTTGATGATGTTGTTTAGCAAACCGAAAGAAATTTTCTCCAAATTGGTTTAAATGAAGAGAGTCCCTACAACATTCAATAAGAATGAATATTAAAAAATAAAATCTCAACTCACCATCATCTCTTGCGTCTTGCCCACATTATAACAACCACCCATTCTTCAACTGAATCTCAATGGAAGAATGGGTTCACATCGTATCAACTGAATCGTCAATTTTTTGAAGTTGTATTTGGATTTCATTTTATTGAAGGAGAAAGTTGGGATTTTGTATATCTTAGAATGTTTGCAGGTCACAGTGACCCAAGCGGCTCTGCAACCCACTTACTCCCAATTCTACAACCCAAGTTACCCAACTCTTGAAAGTGAACAATCAATGTCAACCAAATCAAAACCACATCCTTTTGAACAATCAATGTCAACCAAATCAAATTAAACCCAACCAAGCATAAACCTTTTGAACATTTCCGTCAATGAAACCCAAAAAAACAACACCCATCTCCCAAAACTGGGTTGTAGAATAACAACAACCAAAAAGAAACAACACATCCTTTGGACCTTGACATCATGGAAAGCTCTTAGCTGCAACAGGGCCGACCTCGAGAGAGGTATTGAGAAAGGCATTCTGCTCCTCGATGGATCATCGAGAGGTGCTTGGAGACGAAGGTGACTTGAGTCTTAGCCATAGTATTTTATGGTTTTTTTTGAAATAATTTAATTTATCTACAATTTTAATTAAATATTTTTATATGCAAAAAATGTCACTAACCCACATAAAAATTGAGGTAAAAGATATTTGATCTCACTAAAATTGATTGGTGATTCTCTAAATTTAATTCATCAATTGCAAACAAATGGAAATTTAGTTTTTCCTAGCAAGCCCTTGTCAACATAAGGACATATTAATCATCTCAAATTGTAATGGGTATATTAGGTTAATGGGATTTCGGCCTTGGTAGGTTAGTGGGCCTTTGAACTTCGAGTTGTAATGAGTCTACCATATTGTAGTTGGTATATGATCCAAAGGTTTATGGCTTTGATCGGTAGTTGTAAGCGTTCATAAACAAGACCCAAGAGATGTGTGATAATAGATATGAGTGGTTATTATCCCCTGCATTTTCACCACTAATTGTTTATTTTATCTAATTTAGAAAAAAAAAAAAAAATTGTTTATTTTATCTCATCAAAAGACTTACATATCCTAACTAATTGCTTCATTGCTTCCTATCTGTCTCCTTCCCAACTATATACGGTGGAAATCAATGCTATGAAGTGTCAATATTTTGTGTCGTACTTCAATGGTAAACTCTGGCTGCACTGACTGCTCTTTGGTGCCTGTCTACCAATTAAAGTCTATAAACTATTGCTAATATTATTCTTCTCAAAATCAACCCCTCCTATTTTTATTTTTTACATTACATTAATCAAATTTTATCATTATTTAAATTAAAAAATAACTATAAACTAAAAATTTTACACTTTATTATACGAAACATTCTTTTTTTTTTAAAAAAAAAAAATTACTTTACCCCATGAACTATCAACTTATTTATAATTTTACCTCAAATATTTAAAAAGTGACACTTTCTCCCACATAGTATCTGACGTTGGCAACAAAGACCCAAGTTTACAATTTACCTCATGAAATAATTTATGTCTTACAGTTTACCCCCCTTAATTTTACACTTTATCACCCCGAAATCTAGATACTTTATAAGGGTAAAGTGTAAACATAAATTACTTTAGGGAATAAAGTGTAAATATTGGGGGCTTTGTGTTACAGTTTGAAACTTTGGGGGATCTTATGTTAGTTTTTAAACATTGTGGATAAAATTGCAAATTTATGAATACTTTAGAAGGTAAAAAGTTTTTTTTTCCTTTTTTCACATCAATCAAATTTGGTACGATAAAACTTCACCTCTTTTTAACTTCCTTTGGCAAACAAGCCATTGGCTTACTAATTTCTTGGTAAATGTGAACTCATGTTGGTCTGGTAACGGATGGTTATTGTAATATATATTTTGTGTTTTAAAAATAACTCAATTGGTTGACCACGCTTAATAAAATTAAAATTACTAATTTGAATTTTTCTTCCACTTGTATGAAGATATTAAAAAATAAAAAAATATATTTTGTAATAATTTTTTATTTAAATAATAGTAAAAAACAATAAATGTGATATAAAAATAAAAATATTTTGAATAAATAATAAGAAGTTTTGAGAAAACTTTTCCATTCTCCAGTGATAAATCGATTGGCCGTGAAACCACGCTTTATAAAAGCGAATTCTGTTGAATCCTCCCTCCTTTAATCTTGCATGGATATGTGAAAAAAAACTTTTGCAATTTAATGAGGCATTAATTGAAAAGCAAACCCACAAAATTGTACTGAAAAGTGAAAAATTTAAAAACTAATTCATTTGTTGGTTTTGTCTTGTTATTCAAGAGATTCTTAAGTATGTTCTTCGTATGGATATTTTTGGTGTGAGCTTTCACTTTCAGTCGGTGGTGTTTGATCAACTCTTTTGAAGGGTGTCTTTTGTGTGCCGAGGAAGTTGTTGGATTTTTTTTTTTATATGTCCATACAAAGGAAAGAATAGGAAATTTTGAATTAGTAACATCTAAGTAATTAATTCGATTGAGCTACCCTCTTAAAATAATTGATTTTTTTTTTTTTTGTCTATCCATTTGTGTTGTATTAGTATGGGTCTCAATTGTTGAGAGTGGGTGTTAATATTAATTAAATACATAAATTTACACTTAAGTAGCAATGGTCTAATTTAAGATTGCGTTTGAAAGGTTTAAAATCTTTTAATACTCAAAAAACCCATTTGAAAAAAAAAAAAAAAAAAGTCATTTGATAAAAATTAAAAGTGCTTTTAAGGGTTTAAAAGTCTAAAAATTATCAAAAATACTTTTGGCAAAAGCTTAAAATGAAACTTTTGCCCAAAAGCTTTTTTTACTTAAAAGCTTTATTTTAAATATAATTGCAATTATCATACTACCATAACAAAATTCTGAATTCAAAGATTAACTCTATAATTTATCTACAATTTTAATTAAATATTTCATATGCAACAATCTCACTAACCCACATAAAAATTGAGGTAAAAGATATTTGATCTCACTAAAATTGATTGGTAATTCTCTAAATTTAGTTCATCAATTGCTAACAAATGGAAAGTTGGTATTTCCTAGCAAGCCCTTTTCAACATAAGGACATAATCATCTCAAATTGTAATGGGTATATTAGGTTAATGGGCTTTCGGCCTTGGTAGGTTAGTGGGCCTTTGAACTTTGAGTTGTTATGAGTCTACCATATTGTAGTTGGTATATGATCCAAAGGTTTATGATTTTGATCGGTAGTTGTAAGGTCTTTATAAACAAGACCCAAGAGATGTATTAGGCATTCAAGTTGTAATCGGTTTACTTTGATAAAAGGAGAATGAGTTCTCGAATACACAATGGAGGCCAAGCACCTTGTATGCCTATTTTGTTTATACAAATTCAGTTCTTTCATCCCAGTTTTCATTTGCAGTAGTTGAATTCTATTTTAAATCATATACATATTATTAAATCAGTTACACAGATTGTAGGTGTCCATAATCGATATAATTGATTTTATTTATTTAGTAAGAAGTCACGATTGAAGAAATAAATAATGAAATGGAAAAATAAGATAATAGTGGAATAAATAGAAATAAAGGCAAGTAATCTTAGGCAATTCGGTCTATGATATACGTCCATAAATAAAACCTTAAGGTTACATTTGTTCTTATTCACTTAATATCTTTTACAATACATGATACTCATATATATATATATATATATATATATATATTTGAATAATCATGATACTCTATTTATAGGAGAATTTGGGTAGAGAAGTATGGTAATCAAATAAGTGTAATTTGATTACCATCAAATCTACTTATAATCAACGGATGGGTAGTGGTATTGTAGCTCGTGACCATACAGGGGCTGTTTTGATAGCTCTGAGTGCCTCCCGTCCCAATGTTACTGACCCTAGCACAGCGGAGGCCATTGCGGCATGGAAAATGGTGGAGTTGTGTGTTTCAATGGGGTTCTCTAATGTTATTCTAGAAGGAGACTCCCTGGAAGTTGTTAACGCCTTGAATCGGGATGGACAGTGCTGGAGCAGATTTGGAACAATGGTCAATGACGCGAAGATTCTACTTAATAGCCTACAGCAATGGCGGATAGGCCATATTAAACGCTCTGTAAACATTGTAGCTCACAAGCTTGCTAAGTACGGGCTTTTGGTCCATGAAGACCAAGTCTGGAATGCCAACCTTCCTGTGGACATTCTAGATTCTGTAATCTCTGACCAGTTAGCTCTTTGAGCTTTTTGAAATAAAGCACCATTCAAAAAAAAATTAAAAAAAAAATCTACTTATAATCAAATTAATCAAATTTAATAATCAAATCTGATTATAGGAAATTATAATTAATTACAACAAATCTTGAAATCAAATCTCCTAATATACCCTAACAATGACGGTCACAAAAAATTAACAAACCATCCAAACATTAATTAATTAATTAACTAGAAATATAAAACAATACATTAATATTATATTTTAATGGCACTTGCATTTTGATTGAGTTGGGAAAATCAAAGGTTGAAATCCATGTCAAAGAGTTGCTGGCCAAACTTTCTCAATGGGTATTGTGGCCGCTCTGGGTGAGGTGAACCACCCCAATGGTCAAAACGGGGTGGTCGAAACAATCCCATAATTTTTCAATATATATATTAGTGTTTAATTTTTTCAATTTTTTTTTTTCAATTTTTTTTAGGACACATGCATGCCATTTGTATGTGATGACATGCGTGACAGAGTGTGACGGAAGTGTTAAGTTGGTCTTTTTCTATAAGTTGAGTACCATTTGTGATAGGATTTGAACCTCAAGTGAAAAAAAAGGGGGTGCAAACCTATTTACTAAAAAGCTATTAACCCTAAAATAATTTCAATATGTTTAAGGGAGGTATTACACTTGGGCTACAAATTATCTTTCTTTAATAACCTAACTATAGTACTTTTTGATTGTTTGTTTGGAATTTTTGTGAATATCTGTAATTTCTTTGAAAGCTGTTTGGAAAGAAGGATCAACACATAAATTATAGACTTTAAAAATATTGCTCCAAATTCTTCGACTACTTCCCTAAAGATACTGGGATTTTTTTTTAAAAAAAATTTAAGCTGAATATGCGATTGAATTACCAACTTTTTTTAATCACTACATCCGGTTATACAAATATTTTGTTAATTAAAAATTTAACTAAAGAGCTTTTTTTTTTTTTTGCTACCAACTGTTTCAAAGTGCCTACATCCGACTCACTTAACATTTTAACTATCTACTTTCATTAGTCCATATAAAAATATTATTTATTTTCAAAAGAAAGAAAGTCATATTGATTTTTTTAAAAAAAAAAATTAATTTGCTTAGCACTATAAGTGCAGCCAATTGTCACAATTACAATGCCTAAAATTTTAGGAGTTCAATTGCCTAAACGTAGTCATGGCCAGCAACCTCAACCTAGCTTGTCGGTGTCCTTTGAAGCCAAATTTTTTTGTGAAAGTTTTCAACAAGGCTCATCATATGTATCACAATACTTACAGCCCTATCAAGCATTTCTCGCATTCGCAGCTATTTTATGTTAATTAGGAAAATTTACTTATTTAGTCACTATAGTTTGTAGTTGTGCCAAATTGATTATGAGATATCAAAAGTATTTTCAAGATTAAATTCCGTGGAAATTAACTAGTAATTGGCTTTTTGGTTTGCCTCCCAGTCATATCCCTCACAGAGCAAGATCAGTGATTTAACCTCTCCTAAAGGAGAGAAAAAATTAGAAGACTTTAACTACAGGAATAGAAAGTAATAAATAAATACCACAATTATAATCACTAGAGTAAAGATAAATACCATAACATAAATAGATCTTCCAAAATGTGTTGGTCAAAAATCAATCATCAAAATATAGTACAAACCATAATTGTCTAGAAATAAGATAAGAAAATTCAACGCCTAATCTTAAGTAATGCTAACATAATAACAAACTTGATCATCTTTGCCCGTATGGTTCTTCCATCATCCCACATGGATTTCAGCTATACCGGGTCCATATCTTAAAAAATGACCTGAATTAGGTTCTGGGAAACCACCATGATTTGGTCTAAAGGCATTCTCCTCTATGCTAATTAAACTACACAATTATACATAATGGAGTGAGAAAAATAAAAGGGTTAAATCCAAAGACTTAGTTAGTAATAATGCACAAAATACCCATGTCATCTAGTGATAAACTCTGTTTGATAAAGTACGCAACATTTTAGATATGACAGTTATCCATGAATGTAATATAAATATAATATATGTTATAATTATGAGAATCAATAATAGTTCAACAGTATAGTTTACTCGAAATATTACTCATTTTCAATAGGGTTGGCACTGTCCCGAGGGACTTGCAATACAATACTGGTGCCTCGAATATTGCACACCACCATCCATAACACTAGCAGCCCAACTGAGTTCAACCTTAGGTGGCCCACGCTACTAATGATGTACATTCTGTAGTAACCGCCCATTAAAGCTAGGCCAATCACAAAACAACTATTGGATCCAAGGCTAATATAACACGCACATTTGACTTTAAAGTTAACATGTATAGTAAGCTTATAGCCACTATCTCGAACGTATCGGTGTCCCCTGTCATATGATGCAATTAGTCTTATTTGTATTTTACATGCATATGTTTACAAGTCTCATTATAAAATAATACATTTTCACAAATGATAGAATTCATGGTTTAGCAAAATGTATTTCATGAGAGTTGTAAATATGCATGTTTGGTACACAAAATAGTCGTACAATGCGAGAAAAGAAATGACGAGCATTATGTGAGTTTGAACGCACCCAAGTCATATAAATCCTCTATAAAGTTCTCCAAGGGGTCTAGATTCTCCAAATCTGTGAAAAACCTAACATTAGTCTTAAGTCCAACTAAAATGAACCTAGACACGAAAACATGGGTCATAGGATGCTCAGCCAAGATGTTGACGTTCCTTGGAACGTCTTTGGGAGAGCGCTTGACCCTTAGGGGTGAGCGTTCGTCCAGAGAGGTTTAGGTAGAATCTCATTTGGTCTAATGCTTTGTCAAGCCTTCTCAACTGGTCTTAAGGCTACAAAAAGGGATTTTTTTTAGCATTTCCTAACCTAAAATAACATATTCATGCATAAAGAAATATGTCAAACAGAAAAGAATGTTCTAAACAAGATTAAAGCTTAAACTTCTAGGTTCTAACGACTAAGCTATGGTAAGACATCAAACCATCACATTACAATCAATAGTGGATTGGCACTGGCATGTTGTATAATTGATGGCTAAGTCTCACCAAGTGAGAGGCAATCAATTGTCCTTGTCTAAAGAGAGGGGTATTGCCTCCCCCTCTTTAATGATAAAATTGTTATTTTATAATAAATCGAGTCATCAACTATACCACATGTCAATTGACTATTAATTTTGATATGGATCTACATGCATGTGCATCCAATATAGATAGTTAATATATTGGTTAATAATGAACCGCTTTGAAAATCTCTAGATGTGGCCTTCACAAACACCGTACCAATTTCAGCGCCATGTTCATTATTTGTATGTCATATAATATAGATAGTTAATAAAGAGGAAAAATAAAAAAGTCATATTTTTATTTCATTATTGCCTCATTGTACTGAACAATTGATAATGTCATCTCAGCATGTAGAGAATGATAATGATAGCGTAAAATAACTAATTAATTCGCACTGCTGCCTTAACATTGTAAGTAGTATTAAAATAAAAATGTGATTTTTTAACATTATACTTAAAGGAAAAATCTCGGTGAGCTCCGTACCTCACATCTTTCTTTAATCATGTTTTTTCATAATTGTTTCTTAAAAGGAAAATGTTAGGGGTTCTCCCAGTGTGTTCTCCTGGGGTTCTCCTAACCTTATATGGAAAATAATTTAAAAAAAAAAATAGATTTAATGGCCCACCACCGATTCTCTTCCAATCGGTTTAGAGATTAATTTCTCTCAACCGGTTTAGTTTTACTTTTCATTTTACATTAATTCTCTCTCTCCCTCTCACTGTCTCCTTCCATTGCCGTCACTCTCAGTGAAATCTCGTTGTCTCCCTCTCTCGATGTCTCTCTCCCTCGCCCTCGTCACTATCGTGACACCAGGGATCGCCATCGCTCTCAACAAAATCTCGCCGTCTCTCTCCCTCATCACTGTCGGCTGTCGGGACACCGGGGAATTGCCTTCGTCACCGTCGGGATTCACCGGAGAATGCTATTATCAGAACGGAACCTTGTTCACTGTCGTCTAGAGGTACAATTATTTTTCCCTTTTTTTTTCTTGAATTAGGGCATTTTATGCTCGAATTGGGTCTTTTGGACAGTGCTGTGTTATGTTGTCCAAACAAAATTTTATGTTGTTAATTTGCAAATTGGTTGCTGGAATCGCATGGTTAGAATTAGGTCTTTTGGACATTTGCAGATCATATTCATTAGAGAGTAGAGAGCACTCAACTTCTGCATGTGCTGGATTCAGATATATATGTGGATAGATGTAAGTAATAATTAAGAGTATAATTCAAAGACTTTGGCTTACTTTGCATATATAATCTTCTACAACAGCACCAAAAGGGATGATTTTGGCTCCAAATCTTGCTGCCATTCTGACAAACTCAGACTGTTCTGGCCAGAATAACTTGTACTCTTCACCCTAGACAGTACGAAGAGCAAAGGACTTCAAAACTACTTACATTAATGCATAAATTAATGACAGTGAAGGTAGAGAAGACAACAGTGAGCATTATGAGATCATCTAGCAGTTCACCTTAAAGGGTAAATTTCCATTAATGTAGTTTGTGTTTGTGTATGCAATATATACAAGGAGTAGATCGATCAAGGTTAACTGTAATAATTACCTTCGGATGATAATCGTGATTTCTAAAATCACAAATCACAGCTGTTGTTGTAGTTATTCCTTGTAGGTCTTTGGATTTCATATTCATTTACCATAGATCATAATAAAACCTCCATTTTCATATGGAAAAGTGGAGGCTAAAATGAAGACAAGGAATCAACCATTAGAGATTTTGAAACAATGAGAAATATAAGGTAAAAAGTAGCAATGTACTTATTATATGTTAATTTATATCAAATTACGGATAATCCGAATGAGATAAGAATTTCTTACTAGAATAAATAATGGCCTCCTCTCCCCACTACCTAATGCATAATTCCATATTAGGAGCCTAAAGCTTAAATTCAATATTGCAAAAACAGGGAGTTGACCCCACTCAAGTATTTGATTTGTAGGTCATACATCTTGAACATATGGCATCTACGTCTTTGAAATATAGGCTTTAAGCTTCACAGACTTTTTTTCAGTAAAATAAGCTCAACTTCTGCATGTGCTGGATTCAGATATATGTGTGGATAGATGTAAGTAATAATTAAGAGCTGGTGATAATGAATATTCATTTGATTGGCTTAACCAAGAAGTAGGCTGGTGATACAACCAGGATGCGGATTTTGTCCAAGTTTTAGACATCTTTTCATAGTTTGAAGTATTGGCTAATGTTCGTGAGCAAAATGGAAAGAAAAGAGCCAAGCGTTCGGACGGGATTCATAGACGTCCGGACGTGATGCAATTAAGAACTCCAGTACTAAAACCCGAGTGCTCCGCTCGCAGTCCGAAGTCCGTCTGCCCGGCCCCGGACGCCTCAACGCGCGAAAAAGAAAGGAGAAAGTGCATTTGTGACCGTCCGGACGGCCAATGTTACCGTCCGGACGGCCCATTAATGAACTCATGTTCCCCGTGTTTTTTATAGCCCGTCCGGACGAGCCCACTTACCGTCCGGACGGCCCGTAGCTTCTAGGTCTAAAATACATTGTATTTGAGTTCTATTGAGACTAGAAGTCTTTAGGTGTTATAAATAGATCTCTACAGATCTGTTTAGGTTACGAATTCTACATCTAGAATTTGCGTGTGCAGCCAAGAAAGCCTTTGATATTGAGAGTTTAAGTTCTCTTTCTTGGAGTGTTTAGTTTAATGTTCATCATTGTTCGTCGTCTGTTGAAGTGAAGTCAACCGGAGTTCCGGTGAAAGGAAATCACGTAGAAGGATTGTGCCAGCTGTCTCTGGAAAGGGCTACTGCGGTAGAAGACGAGTGGGTCACTTGTCTTATACAAGATCGTGTCATAGCAAAGGTTTTGTGAGTATGAACATCTTGTAATCCTTTTTCTTTTACCGATTTAGTTGATTTCGGTTTGGCTGCCTGAGAGGTTTTACAATTAGAGAAGTGCTCTAATTGGTTTCTCTTCGTAACCAAAATATCGTGGTTCCGCTTTTTATTGCTTTTGATATTTTGTTGATTAAATTGTTTATTGCTTCATAGTTTAATTCCGCATAAATTGTGATAAACAATTGTTTGGAGTCTGCTTAGCGTTTTTCAATTGGTATCAGAGCGGGTTCACTCTGTAGGGATTAATTTCTTGAGTGTGATCCTAGACTCCGTCTCAAAATGTCTTATACTGTTGCACCTAATTCTCTTCCGCCTTTGACGGATCAAACTATACGCTTTGGAAAATTCGATGAGGGCATATCTTAAATTTGTGGATGTTTGGCATATTGTTGAACTGGATGGTCTATTCCGATAAAACAATGGCTGAATGGACAACTCTTGAAAATCGTGCCTCCTCTGCAAATGACAAAGCATTACATTCCATCTTCACAGCTGTCTCCATGGAAGAATTCTCAAGAATTTCTCGATGTGTAATAGCTAAAGAAGCATGGGAAACCTTAGAAATAACTCATGAAGGAACCGAGGTTGTTAGAGCTTCAAAACTTCAGATGTTAGTCTCAAAGTTTGAAGAGATTAGGATGCAAGAGGATGAGACTTTTGATGAATTCTATTCTAAGCTCAGTAGTATTAGAAACAATACTATAAATCTCGGAAAGAAAATGTCCGATGCAAAAATAATCAAGAAAATTTTGAGATCCTTACCCACTAGGTTTTTGCCCCAAATTGCTGCCATAAACCGTAGAAATGACTTGGATACTATGAGAGTAGAGGAACTTGTAGGTCAATCTGCACTTTTGAGCTCTTGTTGCCTCAACCAAAGAACTCAAAAATATTGCTCTTAAGACCAAAACTGCTGGTAAGGAGAAATCTGGAGGTTCAACAGATGAGGATTCAGAGATGAGGAGGAAATTGCCATGATAGTCGTGAAATTTCAAAAATTCTTCAAACCTAAAATGGAAATTTTAAGGGTAGAAATTCAAGAAATCCTGAAAATTTAGGCATGATGGTAGAGATAACCTCCAAGATAGGAATACATTGATCAAGGATAAATTTCTAGTGGTCCTAAGTGTCATGAATGTGGGGGTATTGGACACATCCGCAAATTGTGGAAATTTGAGAAACTCAAACGGTAAGGTTTTTAATGTGACTCAAAGTGATGGACAATGAAGAAAAAGCTGAAAATGTTGCTAATTATGTAGCTTTTGGGGTTTCTTATGAGAGTGAGCATGAGGCTAGTGAGTGTAACTCTCTAGATAGTGATTATGGTATTTGTGACAATGAATCAAGAGGAAGGTGATCTACAAAATGCTTATAATACCTCTATTTTTGGAATACAATAATTTGAAGAAGTTGAATAAGCAAACCTTGCGAAACTTAAAGAAGTTAATCTTGAAAAGGATAAACTGTCTAGTACCTTGAATGATTCACATGCTATTCATGATACCTTGAAATCTGAAAATGATAGTTTGATTGCCAAAGTGAAATCCTTAGAGAATGATCTTAATGATTCAAGAAATCATCGAACACGTTCTCTAATGAGAAACTTAATCACATGTTGCATAATCGTAAACATTCATTTGATAGAACTGGATTGGGTTTGATAAACTGTTGTTTCTTCTACTAATGTTGTTTCTCCTTCAAAGTTGATTTTGTGAAACCTGTGTAAAGAAGAAAACTTGGCTAAGAAGAAGGAAATGCTTCATCCGGTCAAGAGGTAAGAAAGGTAAGGAATTCTAATCGATTCTTATGTGTCTCGCTCTACACCGAGACGTGCTCATATGCCAAGGAACCAACCTACTCAAAGGTTCATTCCTACATGTCATCATTGTGGTAAGATTGGGCATATTATCGAATTGTTTTCAGTTGAATAATCATGAGTCAAAAGAGACTATCTTCTTTTGGAAATAGTCATGATGAATTATTTAACATGGTGAAGGGTGTTATCACCCAGTTAAATGACTTGGCTAAGAGTCACACTTCTGTTCCCAAAACGAAGAAAATTTGGGTTAAGAAGGAAAATACCACTCACCCCTTGAGGGGGAGTGGTGGTGATCTCACCTTGGATTAGGTGAGTCACCCTCATGCCTAGGATTGGTTGTCTTGTTTTATTTTGAATATCCTAGAGCATGTTTTGTTTTGTTTTTTGTTTAGTTTGTCTTTTATTTTATTTTTTGTGTGTGCATTTGATTTTTGAAAAATTTCAAAAAGACAAAAATATTCTAATTTGGTTATTTTTATTTCTTCCTTCTCTTGTCTGATGCACCTTGAGTGTCCATTATGTGCTCATGTTTCTTCCATGGATTTAATTCCTTGTGTTTTAAAAAGTTTTCAATATGCATGAGTTGTCATATTATTTCAATGGACATTACTCCTAAAGCTTAAGCTTAAATTGTAATGCTTTGTTCATGCTTTAAACTTTTGTGCACACTTAAGCTTAAATTGAGTTTTTTTAATATGAGTTGTGTGAGGTAACTATATGAGGGTTTTGACTAGTTGTATCTATCAAATTGACCATACGCTAGTTGAACCTAGGGCTTATAAATTCCTGCATTTCTCAAAGCATTAAATGTTTCAAGACACCTTCTCATAAAAAAAAAAAAATGTGAAATAAAATATTCAAAGAATACATTCCAAAGGAATTAAATTCACAGTGTCAAGCTTGCTTTGTTTCAAAAGAGGAATGCATTGGATGAGAGTGGCTAGGCCCTAGTATGATAAGGTTTGACTTTTGATTTGATTTGCTTGTTAAAACCTTTATCGTAGTGAAACCTCCTATTTCAACTTATAAATTTGTTTTATTTCAATGGTTATTTACACACAACACAAGCATGGGTTGAATGGAATTCTGGCATTGCTTGGGTTAAAGAAAGTGTTCGTGCTTTATATAACTCTCATGTATATTTTAAATTTTTTGATAAATTGGAATATTCATTGCTTGAAATCATGAGTTTGTGATGTATGTATCCTGTGTGTTTTCTTGACTTTTGAGGGGAGAAATTTTTTAATGGTTCTTGTTGATTGTTTGGTATTTTTTGGGGGAGTTTCGTTCTTCATGATCTTGTGTTATAACATGCAATTCTTCATCGGTTAATCATGAATTTTATTTTTTTTTTATTTTTTGTTTTTTGTTTTTTTGTTTCCTTTCCACATATGCCTTGATGTTTTTTGTTAAGTGTTTCAGGAAATTTGAAATATTTTGTCAATTTGTGACAAAAAGGGGGAGTTTGTTGGGGAGATGATTTTGTTCTAAATTGCCAAAGGGGAGTTTGTTAGTTTGAAGTATTGGCTAATGTTCGTGAGCAAAATGGAAAGAAAAGAGCCAAGCGTTCGGACGGGATTCATAGACGTCCGGACGTGATGCAGTTAAGAACTCCAGATTAAAACCCGAAAGTGCTCCGCAGCCCGCTCAAGTCGCTTTCGCTCGTCCCGGACGCTCTCACGCGAAAAGAAAGGAGAAAGTGCATTTGCCTAGCACCGTCGGACGGCCAATGTTACAGTCGACGCCCATTAATGAACTCATGTTCCTGTGTTTTTATAGCCCGTCCGGACGAGCCCACTCATTCCGGACGTCTGTAGCTTCTAGGTCTAAAATACATTGTATTTGAGTTCTATTGAGACTAGAAGTCTTTAGGTGTTATAAATAGATCTCTACAGATCTGTTTAGGTTACGAATTCTATATCTAGAATTTGCCGTCGTGTGCCAAGAAAGCCTTTGATATTGAGAGTTTAAGTCTTTCTTGGAGTGTTTAGTTTAATGTTTATCATTGTTCGTCGTGTTGAAGTGAAGTCAACCGGAGTTCTGAAAGGAAATCACGAGAAGGATTGTGCTATGTCTCGGAAAGGGCTACTGCGTAGAAAGAAGTGGGTCACTTGTCTTATACAAGATCGTGTCATAGCAAAGGTTTTGTGAGTATGAACATCTTGTAATCCTTTTTCTTTTTACTGATTTAGTTGATTTCGGTTTGGCGCTTTGAGAGGTTTTACAATTAGAGAAGTGCTCTAATTGGTTTCTCTCGTAACCAAAATATCTGTGTTCCTTCTTTATTGCTTTTGATATTTTGTTGATTAAATTGTTTATTGCTTCATAGTTTAATTCCGCATAAATTGTGATAAACAATTAACTAATTCTTAAACTATCCATTTGATTTGGCAATATTTTAAAGATGCTCTTTTCTATAACATTGAGAACCTACTTTAAGAATAGTGATAGCCTCCTAAGGGTATTTTAGAACACGATAACCTTCCTATTTTGGAAGGGTGATTTGATAGTAGTACCATGTGATGGAATTAATAGGTGGTGGTTGTTTTAAAATTGAAACATGTTGTATATCAATATATCCACTCGGGTAGTCCATATGTTGAAAAGTAGTAGCAATAGCGCTTGTGGCGGTGGTGGTTGTTGAGTATCATTTTAAGATTGAAACATGTATATCAATATATCCACTCGGGTAGTCCATATGTTTGAAAAGTAATTTGTTGATCTATATTACTATTTAGTTTCTATTTTTATGGTGTATACCTATTAATGACTTCGTCTTTTGCATGATCTGTTGTATCTGTTGAAGTTGTGCTCGTCATTTTGGTTTCCAGTCTTAACAATTTGGATCATTCCCCGAAAGGCATATGCCCAATTTTCAGAACTTAAAATGATTTTTTGACATTGGTTTGCTATTATTTTTTTCAGGAATGGGAAATTGATGTCAAAAATTTATATTGATCATGTTTTTCTATGGGATTCTTGTTTGTTCTATTGTGCAGAAAGAGGCACTTGACTAAAAAAGTTTGAATGGTTAGCAGACATGGGTCTTTGTGGTGAGCAAATTCCTCAGAAGCGTTCAAAGAATGTTCCTCACTTCCAAAGTGTTGAACCAACAATTTTACCTCCTCCAGTCCCACTAAATCCAGCATGCCCTACAAGAAGCCTAGACTCAAATTCCCATGTCATCTAATGATGGATGGGAATTCAAGTAATACCCGAAATATTACTCATTTTCAGTAGGGTTGGCACTGTCCCGTGTGACTTGCAATACAATACTGGTGCCTCGAATATTGCACACCACCATCCATAACACTAGCACCCCAACTGAGTTCAACCTCGGGTGGCCTACGCTACTAATGATGTACGTTCTGTAGTAATCGCCCGTTAAAGCTGGGCTAATCACAAAACAACTATTGGATCCAAGGCTAATATAACACGCACATTTGACTTTAAAGTTAACATGTACAATAAGCTCATGGCCGCTATCTCGAACGTATCAGTGTACCCTGTCATATGATGCAATTAGTCTTATTCGTATTTTACATACATATTTTTACAAGTCTCATTGTAAAATAATACATTTTCACAAATGATAGAGTTCATGGTTTAGCAAAATGTATTTCATGAGAGTTGTAAATATGCATGTTTGGTACACAAAATAGTCGTACAATTCGAGAAAAGAAATGACGAGCATTATGTGAGTTTGAACGCACCTAAGTCATATAAATCCTCTATAAAGTTCTCCAAGGGGTCTAGATTCTCTAAATCTGTGGAAAACCTAACATTAGTCTTATGTCCAACTAAAATGAACCTAGAACATGAAAACATGGGTCATAGGATGCTCAGCCAAGATGTTGGCGTTCCCTGGAACTTCTCTGGGAGAGCGCTTGACCCCTAGGGGCAAGCATTCGTTTAGAGAGATTTAGATAGAATCTCATTTGGTCTAATGCTTTGTCAAGCCTCCTCAACTGGTCATAAGGCTATAAAAAGGGATTTTTTTAGCATTTCCTAACCTAAAATAACATATTCATGCATAAAGAAATATGTCAAACAGAAAAGAATGTTCTAAACAAGATTAAAGCTTAAACTTCTAGATTCTAACGACTAAGCTATGGTAAGACATGAAACCATCACGTTACAATCAATAGTGGATTGGCACTGGCACGTTGTATAATTGATGGCTAAGTCTTACTAAGTGAGAGGCAGTCAATTTTCCTTGTCTAAAGAGAGGGGTATTGCCTCCCCCCTCTTTAATGGTAAAATTGTTATTTTATAATAAATCGAGTCATCAATCAACTATACCACATGTCAATTGACTATTAATTTTGATATGGATCTACATGCATGTGCATCCAATATAGACAGTTAATATATTGGTTAATAATGAACTGCTTTTAAAATCTCTATATGTGGCCGTCACAAACACCGTACCAATTTCAGCGCCATGTCCATTATTTGTCTGTCATATAATATAGACAATTAATAAAGGAGAAAAATAAAAAAAGTCATATTTTTATTTTATTATTACCTCATTGTACTGAACAATTGATAATGTCATCTCAGCATGTAGAGAATGATAATGATAGCGTAAAATAACTAATTAATTCGCACTGCTGCCTTAACATTGTAAGTGGTATTAAAATAAAATGTGATTTTTAACATTATACTCAAAGGAAAAATCTCGTGAGCTCCGTACCTCACATCTTTCTTTAATCATGTTTTTCATAATTGTTTTTAAACGATGCAATTTCTGCACTTATGGATCGTACACTCTCTACGATACAAAAACTTCAAATGTAATTTTTATTTTCAATTGAACTGCATGCATCGATCAAATAACATGAGATATATGCAGATATATATATTTTATACAAGTCTAAGATAATATATAAATAGAAACACATATAATATAATGTTAGTAATTACGGTGCTCCCATGACAAATCACAATCAAAACATTTTAAATATCATCAATCAATTAGTGATTGCACAACCGCTAGAGAAATGTAAAAGGAAAGAAGACATATAGCAGTAATTTCCATAATTGCCAAAGAAAAGAGAAGGAAAGGAGACACCTAGCAAAGAATCAATCACGCATGTAAACAGAATTAGCTCAACAAGGAAGTTTACATTTGACATGAATTATTTTGTGTAATGAGTAATCCCACAATATCAGCACTCATGTTAATGTACATACCATATACGTGCACATTCCTTAGACAAATTCATTATATATAATGCCCATGGCATTACAGCTTTATGCATTGAATAAAATACCAAAAGTAACTTATACATTTTCATATAACATATAGAGATATATTGTTTTATATATATATATAGGAAGGTAAAGCACGTTCAAACGGGCACCATCATGGAACGGAAGCCATGTCGAAGACTTGCTTGCCAGACATCTTGATATCAAACAAAGTGTTCCCACACTCGTTCACATTCCACCCTTCTAAGGCATGCACTATCCCAGCAACACGCCAAGCACTCATCACTTTTCTAGGCAGCCAATTCTATTGCATAATGAAATAGGAAGCATTAAAATATTAATAATTAAGTATCTTAGAATCAAAAGCATAAGTTATTGGGATTATTAATAATTTAACATAATTTGCTGGAATTTATCTTTTATTTCAATTAAATCTTCTACATGCTCAACTCCCAATTGTGAGGAAGAATGTTAAAATTTAATTAAATAATAAAATTCATCATTTGGTTTCTAACCTCACAAGAGTGCATGTTGATCAAAGATGTGGGGGTGATCATGGCTGGTGTGGTGTAGAAGAAGCAATCTTTCCGCATTTTCTTTGGTGGGAATTGAGAAAAAGGAATGAATAATGTTCCTTTCGATGCATTCAATTGTTCATCTTCTTTCCATCCATCTCCCACTAACCATGTCTGCAAATCTCTCATAATTATGTCATATTATAGTGTCATATGATGCTATAATTTGTACTATAATGTCACCAACTCATTATGTGGCAGTGCACGTGTCACTACCATGTCAACTATTAATTAAATTTAATTATTTAATTGTATTTCTCGTAAAGAAAGAAGATTGTCACAAGTAATTATGAAATGGGTTGCAAATTTTACCTTCTCATCATGATAACTTGATGAAAGGATCAAGTTATTTTTCGACTTTGTGGTGAGCCTTGATTGAAGCTTCTCATGCTCATCCGTGTATGGTATTGCCACCTGAAACAATTATAAGCTAAGCAACATTAGAAAAAATAAAAACAAAAACATTGCAACCTAGTTAGGTTGAGCAAGAATTCTACATTTAAAACGTACTTGGATACCCCTTTCACATAGAGCATTGGCAATGGCATAAGCAACCTTAGTAAGGTTGCCCCTTAAAAACACTTGAGTTGTTCCTTTTGGAATGCTATTTAGCACCACAGCCACTACTAAGCTACTTCCATCCACCAGCTTTATTTTAAGTTGAGGGTACTTTTGGATGTAAACCTCACCATTTTTATTAAATTCCTCCCCCTGCAAAAATTTATATAAATAAATGTCAGATAAAATATACTATGATAAAGAATGAATATCTATATGTACTTTTCTTTTTGTTAATTTATTTTTTTCAATATTTCCAATATTAGGAGGAGCTCATGGGGATAAAATATTTCCAATATTTTTTCAAGATTAGTTTAGTTTCTGTTTTTATCATTATAATTAATATTAGAAAG
Organism: Carpinus viminea; assembly: GCA_013348765.1. Lineage (NCBI taxonomy): Eukaryota > Viridiplantae > Streptophyta > Magnoliopsida > Fagales > Betulaceae > Carpinus > Carpinus viminea. Next base: position 16,049,774 of record CP054668.1, read on the forward strand.
CTAGATTTACTTGCCTGATTTAGAAGACCTAGACTTAGCACCTTAACTCCTTTCACTTCAGCATCTAGTATAGCTTCTTCAATTAAGTCGTTGAGGGATTCCTTTCGCCATTGTAACATGTACTAATTAAAGATTTTAAAAAACGAAGGAAGAAGTTAGACTAAAAAAAAAAACCAACTACCTGAATCAAATTGAATGTGAACACTAGCAATAATCTGGTTTTGCTTGGGCTCAATTTTAGTCGAAACTGGACTCGTTGAAATTAAAATGCGTGCCTTAAAAGATAACAAATGAATGTGTTCCCGATCCCAACAAATCAAATATGAACTAAAACAAAACACAAGCCAAATTGCAATAATCTGCATATAAATGAACGTTTCTTACTTGTATATTGTATCTTGGTACCAACCAAGACTGACATTTGAGCTTTTGGAAAGTGATGTTCTCTAGAACAAATGTACGGCCATAGCTCCAAGCTAGAAACAAAGACCATAGTAATGTCACAGGCCACATCAACCACAAGTACCATTTGGATGTATGGGGCCTTGAGGCCAAGGAGGCAAATCCTATCCGTAGATGATAGATGGACTCTGGTGTCGTAAGATGCGTTAAATGTACCACATCGGGTGACTGTTCGGGTCTTTTTAGTGAAGCCTCGTAAAGAGTATCCGAGGACTTGTCCATGGTCCCATACACATAATCGTATATAGGCATGAAAAGAGAATAATTGGTACGGAATTGGGTGTGATGCAGTGAATGATACCTGTTGAGTCAAATATTTTAGATCATAATTTCTTGAAATTCATACAAATAAAACAACAATAATAGAGATAAGAAAAATTATAAATTATAACAAAACGTATAGGTGGGAGAGGAGACTTACGAGGGGGTATAGATGAGGTACTTGAGAGGGGGAAAGATGGAGAAGAGCCACTTTGGAATGAGCTCGTAATTGCAGTGACCCAAGTTGTTCATGAAATCAATATATGTGATGTATCCGAAGGTGGATGCCATTGAGGCAATTCTGATGAACACTATTGTCAGCAATGGGATTGCGAAGAGCATGTAATACGCTATGTGTTCGGCAAACGGGTGGATCACAGCTGCCATGCATGCAAGAGCATATTACTAACTTTACAAACTATCGGCGAACGAATAATCATCGAGTCCTCCTCTTTAACATTAGTACAAATTATATAGTGTGTTAATTAATATTCTTTCTCTATAACTAATATATGATCAATGATATGGTTTTGATTTGTCAATCAACACAATGTTGGGCCATTTATAATGGCATAAGAGTTTAACACTAACTACTGGTAAATTTTGTCTCTTTTGCTTTTGCAATTATTCTCTTATTTTATATTTTCCAACAAACTTCAATACGGTGTCTCTCTCTCTCTCTCACACACACACACGCATATATATATATATATATATATAAAGTATCTTACAAGTAATTGGTTCTGTTACAATGGAAGAATGGTGGTGAGAATGGTAGCGAGAGTAGAGGTAGTGGTGGTGCAATGCTCTGTGAAACCAGTAGTAGAGGAACTCCACTGGACCAGCATGAACAAGACTTAGGATAACCACACCATTGCTTCTCCAGAAGGGCAGGTTATGAGTCCCAGGAAGAATTATATACAATACGTAAAATAATATTCCACTGAACAAGATCTGGTCATCCCTGTAAACAAAAGAAACTACGGAATCATTCATAGAAGACCAAATCATGTGTCAATGCATATGCCTTGAAGCTTGAAAGATCTTATGTTACTGTTATTTATCATTATTATTGCTTAAAAGCAAATTTTCTCAAACGAATAACAATGGCTTAAATAAAAACAAGGTGATGATAGTTAAGGATGTTAAAGTATACGTACCAGTTCCTTTCTCTATCAACTTGCTCAAATTCGATACCTTTGTCCACGATCCGATTATTACCTTTGGCTGTTCGGTAACGGGATAGAGAAATCCATATCTGATTGTGCAGCATCCTAAATAAAAGGAATGGAAGTATAAGGAAGTTGAAGACGTCTCTCTCGCTTTCCCCCTTTACCATGAACGAGTAAGTGCTATGAACCGCCCATGGAGCCAAAATCACGTACTTAATTCCCAACAGCAGAAAAAAAAAAAAAGGAATGTTAAAAAATAATGTACATAAATTAAATTAAAGAAATAAAAAATGATGCTAAAACAGCTTAATTAATTTTATGAAGCTCAGTGTACGACAACGTCAACAAGTGAATCTTACATGCATATATGCATGTCCTATGAAAGGAATAATATATATATATATATATACCTTGAAGTTCCCAAGAGGCTGCCATGGCCAGTCAGTGAGGATCCCTGGTTTGGTAGCCATACTTGTAATTAGAGGCAGGGGTAGTGTCACCACCGATTTGTGTAGTTGTGCATGGATTTGGAGGGCAATATATATATATATATAATGCATGCTCTTCTACTATTGGTTAATTAGTTGTTGAGAAGAAGCCGCTATGAATGCATTAATGACAGGTCCCCCAACGCCCATATGCATTATTCAGTTCTGGTGGTAGACTGCTGGTAGCCATATACAACCTTTAAATGTTAACTATTAAGACTTCAAAATCATACTCATGTATCTCCATAATGTTTAAACAAACATATTGTTAGAGGAGCTCTTCGTTCATCACTTATTTTTTTAATTGTTTCACTCTCTCTCCTTGCTCATCTTTATCTCTCCGTACGTTGTGCGTTATAGAAACGGATAATAAAATAATGAGATATAAAAGAAAATGAGAAAACATAGATGTTAGGTGGTTCGACCTATGTCTTACATTCACACCATAAAGTTTTTTTCTTGATTTGCTAAATTTTCATATTTGGAGTACGAGAAATGCTATATTTTTCAAAGTTTCTTCCAAAACTCGCTCTCCAAATGATGTGTCACAATCTTATATAATGTATTATTTTAGGAAATGTGTTAAAATATTATGAAATTGTAACATATTTTTATGAATCAAATTTTGGAGAAAATGACAATTCAAGTGCCTATCATGTAGCTACTCACACACACATATATATATATAGGGGTGTCAAGCCGCTAGCAATGGAGTTCGAGCTCGGCTCGCATATGCTCGGCTTGTGCTCGACTTGAATATTAAATAAAGTGTTTTGTGAACACGAATACTGGCTTGAATATTAAACGAAGCAAGTTCGGCTCAACTCGACTAAACTCATGAGCAGCTCGCATAAGGCTCATATTGGTAGTTGTTCACATAATTGCTCATATTAATATTAAAAATTGATTATTATTTTTTAATATGTATCATTTTATAAAATGATGCATATCCTCTCTCTTCAAAACCAAGTGTCTTACTATATTGACTCAGGCTCTGTACTCAATTAACCAGATTAAGCAAATGCTCATATGCAAGCTGATTTCTTGAGCCGTTTAAGAATACTTTTAGTTTAAATTTATAATAAAAATTAATTAAATTAAATATAAAAGCCAGTAAAAAATTAATTAAATTAAATACAAGAGCCAGTTTGGCGGCATGGCTTAACTCGACTTATTATGAGCACGAGCTCAATCTCGATTTTGGCTCGTCTTTAAGCTTGGCTCGAGCTCGAGCTTGAGTAAAATTTAAATAAACCAAGCCCAAACAAGGGTAGCTTGCTCAAGCTCGGCTTATTTACACCCCTTAATATATATATATATCAATCAAAATGGATAGGACGATTAAACAAAGAAAGACTAAATCATGCCAAGAATGCTAATTCTGAAATTTAAAAATCTTGCATCACACAAACGTAAAAGCACAAAAGCATTAATTCCTAGTCTAGTTAAAGGTTTTATAGCAACTTGAACATATCCAATATGCAAGAACTTATAACCTTTTGCCAATGAATCATTAACAAACTTTTTTTTAGACAATTGGAATGTTGAATTATTATCAGAAATAGCAAATGTTTGTTTAACAGTCTTAACAGAATATTTTGGTTTATATATATATATTTATTGGGTTTGCTAGGGGTTCTCCCCATAGTATTCTCCTAACATTCTCAGTCTTACGTAGAAAATTATTTAAGAAAAAATAAAATTGTAGTACCGTTTTTTTGCCAACAGATTAATTTTTATGACTTAATATTTATGTTCTAATGTTTTAAAACTTGTTTTTGGATTCAAAACTGAAACATAAGGGTGGAAGGTTAATCCTTTAGGGATGGTATCACCCAAAATAAATTTGATCATCCTAAATTTAGTGTTAATGTCTAAATTTTGGTGTTAATGCCTAAAAAAATCGGTGATAGAGGCCACTACAATTTTATTTTTTTCTTAAATCATGTTCTACGTAAGACTTGGAGAATGCTAGGAGAATACTAAAAAGAGAATCCCTAACATTTTTCATATTTATTCTATCCCATCTTATTTATGGCTAGTTTCTTAACTTGTTGTGGAGCGTTTGTCCGCTTGTCACAATTGTAGTTAAAAAAAAAAAGACAACCCCTTATTTATATTTCTTATGTCATAATTTTTCCTTTCTCTTCTGACTTCTACTATATTAAATTAAATTTAAAAAAAAAAAACTCCATTTTCACGTGGCAACTTTAAGTTTTTCTGTTTTTCCACGAGCATGGTGAGTAATACTCGCATCCTATATTCTATGCACATAAGATGCAAGTTAGTAATGCGATGTTAATAATTAAACATGTGCGCCATGCTCTTTGCTTATGTTTGGAGCGCTTAGACACATAACACAAATCAAAGCCTGATACAATATGGACCTATAGTGCCACCTCTTTTAAGACCCTTACGACAGAGCTATTATTAAGAAACCTTTGCCACGAGCTTAGTACCTACCTACCTTGTACTGGTAGCTAGTGATCTGTCTTTACTTTCTGCGATGAGCATTGAGGAATAATTAAGAAAGATAGCATAATTGATTTAATTATGTCAATATCTTTTGGCGGATTTATGGCGTATATTACGCATTAAATCTTAATTGGTCTAATTAAACATCTTCCAGCTATAATAGTCTCCTCAAAAGTGAAAGGATCAAGATCCTCAGCAATTTTTTCAAAATTGTTAATCAGTTTTTTTGAATTTTAATATTAGCGTTAATTGGCTCAAAATAAAACACTCATTTTTGTTGGATAGTATATTTGAAGTTGAATTTCAAAATTCAAAAATTTGCTTATCTCTCCTATTAAATGAGTGTTTAATTTTAAACCATTAGATCTCTTTAATGGTTGAGATTTTCAAAAAAATTGACTATTATTGGGGATCTTGATCCGTGTACAGGAGCCCGTGACCGACAAACCACTAGCGGCATTAAATGCTACGAAGTTTAGTCGAGACTAGGCTTACAAGGTATTCTCTTAGAAGGGGATTCATTGCAAGTGGTAAATGCTTTTAAATGCCATGGGACCAAACTAGCTAGAGTAGGTATGGAGTATGGTGACGGATACAAAAGGAGTACTAAATACATTAAGGAGTTGGCAATGTCGACATCCTAAAAAATAGGCAAATTCCACTGCACATGGTCTAGCCAAGATAACTATTACACATATCATGAACAAGGTTTAATTAGATCGGGTGTTATATATATACTAACTTTAGAGTAAGATGCTCTAGATTTGTAGAGCACACTACTTAAGATTCTTTCTCTTTATTGAAGGAAGACTGATGTCCCACCCCCCCAATCTAAGCCCATGATTTTGAGCCCTCTTAATTAATCACCCTTCCTTTCTAGTCCATAAGGTATTAGTTGAGAAATGCCAAATTTTATATGGGTTGGGGCTTAATTAAGGTGGTTGAGGAGTGGCTACTCTTTCATTCTCTTTTTTATTTTTTATTTTTATTTTTTAATAAAATAAAAAGATCGAACTAATAAATTCTACTTCAATAAGTGTGGTTCAAGTCGATTGATCTACCACTTCGGGACTCCTCTTTCATTCTCACAACCACTTACTTACCTTATGTTATCAGAGAAATTACTTTTTGGTGAAACTAATTTATTGATATACGTATTTGCATGTAACTGAATAGAGTTAGTAAATAAATAATTAAAATCCTTCAATTACATAAGCCAAAGTTTTAAAATTCATAAGTTCTTTTTTTCCAATAATTTATTCCTTAGATCAATTGAAATAACAATAAAATTTTTGCCATCAAAATTTTTTAACAATCATCAGTCTGAGTCAAAACGCATTATTTTACCTTATTAAAATATTAAAATTTGTTAATTTAATTTTAAAATTTAAATCTAAAAATAAATGAACACGAGGGTGGCCGAACCAATTTTCATAAATATCTTACCACCTATTAATGCCTAAAGTGGTTTTTTTTCAAAATATATATATTTTTAAAAAATGACATATATATATAAAGAATATATATATATCATTTTCATTTTTTAAAAAATACCAAAAAAAAAAAGATAAAAAAAATATATTATTGCTTTAGAAATTTTTTTCATTTTTTGTTTCATTTTTTTTTTTAATTACAAAAGAAGACAAAAGTTGAACATTTGTTGGGCCAAAAAGTTGGGTTTGTATCATGTCTCGGGACTTTAACATTTTTTTAAAAAAAATTTAAAAATTCTTGCCACATCAATTTAAAAAATTTTGAGTTAATTTGTTTAAATTTCTGGCACTTCTCTTGAGGAATAATTAAGAAAGATAGCATTATGTGATTTTCTTTGGTGGATTTTGAGATGACAGATGAAGCTCAAAACTAATACTGTTATGAGTTTTCTTCTTTTCTTTTTTTATTTACTTAATTAATGTTAATAATTCTTCCATTGGTATCTAAGCCACGATTTCATAAAGCTCTCATAATTAATCACCCGTCCTTTCTAGCCCTTAAGCAGTATTAGATGAGAAATAGATCCTTTTTAATTCTCACAACCACAGACTTACCTTAAGTTATCAAAGAAAGAATTCCAAAAAAAAGTGAAAATATAATTTTACCCTCCTATGAACTACAATACATTGGCACAACAAAAATTCAACTTATGTCAAACTTCTCTCTTACATGACAAAAGGTGGATTTTGCAGCACCCAATAGGAGGACATCTCATAAATGGAAAAAATGCACACAAAAAACCTACACCCTAATACAACTGATTTTCAACTAAAGAAGAAAGAAAAGAGGGAAAAGAGAAGGAATTGAAGAATGAGACCCACGGCCAACCACATGTTCTCTCTCGGACTCTCTAGTGAGTTCATAGTTTTTTTTTGGTTTTAACTTAATAGATGGCTGTGGGACTTTAGGGGTGATAAAATGGCTTCTTTTAAGATGATAAAATCAAAATAGTTAATCAATCAGGTTCTAGTTTTGAATCCAAAATTAAGTTTTGAGGCATTAAAAACAAGTTTTGTAGTATTAAATTTTTTTTTTGAAACATTAGAATCAATTTTTAAAGCATTAGAATCGATTTTTTATGTTGGGCTTGGTAGAAAAGTCCTGGAGATGGTGACCCAAGTGTATGGTGACTAAAGTTGCAGAGATGGTGACCATTTGGGTCTCTGTGACTCGACCATGGGTAACCATCCTGGTGATATTATGGTAATGCCATGAATTGGTGAGTTTGATTGGCAAATTGCGGAGTAGATGATTTTTTATTATTATTATTTTTTAAATGCCATCTAGAAGATAAGTTGGACATAAATATACCTGATTTTTAAAATGACCAAAATATACCTGATTTTCATTTTTTAAAAAAACAAAATAAAAAAAGATTTAGAAGTTGGAATTTTAGACAAAAGTCAATGGTATAAATGTCATTTAATGTTTAAAATATGACGGAATAGTCTAAATTGAGAGCAATTGAAAGTTCAATGGGATAAATTGAGAGTTTTTTAAGTTTAAATATTTTAATTTGTGAAAGTTTGGGGAATTTTTATTTTAAAAAAAAAAAAAAAAAAATCTATTTTATAGTTATTTTTTTGGAAAATTACAGTTTACCCTCCAAAGTTGATAGCGTTTTTCAATTTGAACACCAAAGTTTCAATTTTTGCAATCCACACCCCCAAAGTTCTAATTTTTTTCAATTTGACCAATTATATCTAAAGCTTCCCATATTATCCCTAATATATATATATATATCAAAAACTAACTAATAAAATTCCATAGTCCTAAAAGCGGTACCCTTTGACCATCCCCAATTCAAATTAAAAAATGTTGTCAACTTTGAAGGGTAAATTATAATTTTTTCTTATTTTTTATTTAAATAGTAATATCAAGTGAATGATGTCATATATAAATTTTTTAAAAATGAGAATGTTATGATTAATTTTTTTTTTTTTTTTTTAGAAAAGTAGCATTAAAAAAGGCAAAAAGTTTGCCCAAGACTTGACTTTCACCATTGATCAAAAATGGGATTCCTTGCAAGTGGTAAATGTAATGAAAGTGGGTATTTGTAGTTGAGGTATAAATTCTATTAGGTATAATGTACTATATACTTAATTAAGAGCAATTCGACTAATTCTACTTACCACAAGACACATGGTCAACTTTTCATAAATATCTTCAAATTAAATTAATGCCGTATAGAAGTTTAATACCTTTTTTGTAACTTTCTAAAAGTGTTTTAAATATATATCTTTCAAGATTTTTTTTTTGTGCTTAATACCCCCCCAAAAAAAAACAAGGCTAATCTAGTTTTTATCTAACCTATGATAGTATTTTGTAAAGATTTTCGTCAAATTTTAATCTGTAAGGCCAATGACCACTTTCCATCTATTCTAATATATGACATTGGTGGTTCAGTCACGTACAAACTTTTGGTGAACTTAGCTAACTCAAAACGGGTGATAGTTGAAGAATATTTAAATATATTTATGCTAGATTTTATCCTTTTATTTTTAATGGAAAATGTTAATATTCTTTATTAAATATTCTCTGGCGTTCTTCTTATTCATAAAATATGATTTAAGAAAAATTGAATAAAATTCTAATGCCTCCACCACCCTTTTTTAGGCATTAGCACCAAAATTATAAGCATCAAATTTAGGATGATCAAATCTATTTATTGATACCGATTCCTAAAAAAGTCAAAGACCTTTCACCCTTAGGTTTTAGTTTTGAATCTAAAACAAGTTTTTAAGAGGTATTAAAACCTAACTATTAACTCATAAAAATTAATCCTACGGTGGAAAGGGGGCATTAGTTTCATCTTTTTTTAAATCATATTATATGTAAGTTAGGAGAACGTTAGAGAACACTATAAGAACTCCTAGCAAAATTTTTAATATATGGTTCATATTGCAATGGATTTTAAACTATAAGGTATTCAATTATATTAAAACTTAAAATGACTTTTCTCCTCAAATAGAATATATATATATATATATATATATATATATATATATATATAAATGAGCTAGAACTTCTTCACTAGAATTATGACTAAGGTCCAAGTGTAAGGCCTTCACTCAAAATATGTTGAGGTTTATGCAGAGAAGAACAGGTTAGCATAATAGAGAGGGCTTTCAAATAATTTTAGAACAAAAGATGAAATTATCATTTTACCTCCTTATACCTAACTCTCAAGTTTTTTCGACAGCATGAAATTGTTTTACTGCTTTCTCATTAAGAAGATGAGGCAATCCATATCCAGAAGATGGAGAAGTCCAGAAGATATCACTCTAAGAATAATGTGACTTTTAAAATCATCATTTAATCAAGATGTGTGATATAGACACAACTTAAGTCCAACTTTGGCCCAACTTCTAAGCCAAATTTATCTTTCTCTCTCTAGTTTAAGGCTCTCTCTCTCCTCCATATCAATTTTTTTTTTTTAACTTAATAGAAAAGCTAATTTGAATCTCAATTTGACTTAAATTGTATCTTTAACATTTTCCTTTAATCAAAATCCAATAATAATCAATCACAAGCTCAATAGTAATTTTAAGAGTTACATAATTCTTAGAGCGACACAAAAAGAACTTAGGAAAATGTTAAAGGCATAACTTTTTTGTCCAACTTTTACATTTTTTATTTTTATTTTTTTAAAAACAAAGTAAAAAATGAAAAAGGTGTATGAAGTAATAACATATATTTTTTGTCCTTCTTTTTATTGGTATTTTTTAAAAAATAAAAATTGCATTTTTCTTCATAAAAATGGTCATTTTTCATTAAAAAAAAAAAAATCAAAAGACAAAAAACAAAAAATGACCATTTTTATGAAGAAAAATGCAATTTTCATAAATTATTAAGTGTCAACATGTGATTGAAACACGTTAAATGCATACAATTTTTTAGTGTAATTACATGATAACAAGTGTCGAACGTTATACATGGCACGAATGCCAAAATATTATTAACTATATTACTATAAGGTTCGAGTTCATCTAAAGTTATTGTTTATATATACAAATAAATACAAGACAGCATACTTGCATATTTCATTTTAAAAAATAATTTGAAGAAACAAATAGATGAGGCTCGTTATGGAATATGTATAAACCTAAGGTGGCACCGTCATTGCTTGTAAATTTTTTATTGAAATAGTAACAAAAAATGATTGATTCACAGTTGATTGGCAAATTGCAGTTGGGTTTTAATAGGATGCCATTGAATTCTTAAATGGTAAAGTTTTTTCTTCCATTATTACTGTTGTGTTGATATTTCACCTAGTTACACCATGTTTGCTATTATTATATCTACCTTGGATGTTCAAGGGCTTGGTGATAATTTACCTGAGCTTGCCAAAGCTTTTCTAGAAGAACCATCTTTGTTTATGTATGTTTGGTAAAGGAGTGGACTTGATGAAGTAAACTGAAACTATAGTAAATTTGATTGATAAAAAATAAAAAAAATAAAAAAAAAGAAGAAGAAGAAGAAGAAGAAGAAGAAGAAAGAAAAAAGAAGTAAGAATGTTTTGTATAAACAAGTAAAGAAATTTGTTTTGTAGTGATTTTTTTATTTGAATAATAATAAAATATATTAATGTGATATAAAAAAATAAAAATATTTAAAATTGATTTTAAGAAATTTTTTTTGAAATTTTGGGTTTAATCCGATCCGCTCGTATGCCAAAATAGCTTATAGATAGAGAAGGATTTTCTGTGCTACCAGGTTTTTGAGTTTCAATTTGAGAAGGATTTTTTTTACCATTTCCAAGCACCTTTGACCTTTCACAAGTGAAATTAATCAATTATGTCTCACTGACAATGGCCAAAAAAATATATATATATTAAAAGCAATTACAGGTCAGTAACGGCATAACTATGGATTGCAATTAATCGCTAACCAACTTAATAGTTACAGTTGCAATTATTAAAAAATGAATAACCACGTAAACCTATTTCTGTTGCGGTTATTAGGTAATAACCACAACCACAACCAGTTGCAAAGAAAACAGTAACGAGAAGAATGAATAGATAATTATAGATCTTGAATCTATTAAAAATATGAAAATTCTTCTCAAAATGCAAGATTCTATCTAGGGTTTGAAGGAAAAAGATGAATAAACTAAACTTTGAGTATTTTCATTGATAAAAACTCACATATAATCAAAATATGTGTTTCTGGAAACATAAACATATATTTATAAGCCTCCAAACCCCAAAACTAAAAGTAATACAAAATAAAGTCTGAATTTAAATTCTACGAGGTCGAAGCCACCCTCATCCCCAATGGAGCCCTTAGGATGGTTCAGCCACCCCTAGGGCCTTCCTTTCTCTCTCTCTCTCTCTTTCTTCTTCTTCTTCTTCTTCTTCTTCTTTTCTTTCTTCTTCTTCTTCTTCTTCTTCATCTATTTTTTTTTTTTTTTTAATTTTAATTTGGCCCTTCCAAACCACCCCTAAGGGCCAAATCAAAAGAATAATAATAAATTTTTTTAAAAAAATTTTTGTTTTTAATTTTTTTAAAAAAAAAATTAGTTATTTTTTTTTTTTTTATTAGTAGGACATGTGGCATCGTTGTGATTGTTGGATTTCTTTAAAGAAATCCTGACCATGAATTGGATACTCTCCAATCTATTTTGGACTAGAGAGGATCTAGTTCCCCGCTCAAGCTAAGGCAAAGCCGAAGTAAATCTTGAAGTTTATTTATTTAATTATCTATTTACAAGTTATTTACAAGTTTATAGAGGCTTGAATATGACATTTTTGCATACAACAAAGGTGGCCAACCCTAATATAGTACTTTGCATTAAAAGAGGTTTTCATTCAAATGACTCCAACAACTGTTAATGCCGTGGGATTGAAGGCAATTAAGGAATTATGATCATTTCTAGTTCATTTGAAATGTATAATATCCAATTACTTATAGTATAGAGGTATTTTTTTTCTATAAAAAATACTCTTATACTATAACTAACTTGATATTATTCGAATGAACTAGAGAATATCATGTTTTGCAATTAAGAGCTTTAAAGCATAAATTGATGGTTGGGTGACCTAAAAGTGAATTACCCTCTTTGACAGTTTTGGAGATGACAGTTGGAGCTCATAACTAATACTATTGAGCGCCATCTAGATTTTAAATCCTTCTTATTAGTTTTCAATTTCTTATAAATATATATGCATTAAATCTTAACTGATCTAAACATGTTCCATAGTTACTATAGTCCCTGATAGAGACAGAGACGGATGGAGAGGGGGGGGGGACCTGGGCCACCACCCCCCCAATCTTGAAAAAATAAAAATTAGCTAGGAAAAAAAAAACTATATTTAGTCCCCCCCAATAGAAGAAGAAGAAGGCTGGTCCTTCCATGGCAAACTCTGGATCCGTCCTTGCTGACAGAGAGACAGAGAGGGACCTGGTCCCCCCCAATTCTGAAAAAATAAAAATAGCTATAAAAAAAGAAAATTTATATTGGTCCCCCCAAACTGATCTAACAAAGGCTGGTCCCCCCAACCTTTATTCTAGATTCGTCCCTGGTCCCTGGCTACCTCTTTTTCTGTGAATGTACAAGATAAATTGGGATGGACAATTGATTCCACAAACATGTGTTTTCTAGGAATGTACAAAATAAATTGGATGTGACAATTGATTTCACAAACAAGCACATAGAGATTGATATCATTGTACGTGATCGTGTGGTCATGGTGTGAGTGCAGTAAAATGTGAGACTATTTTGTAGTGTACTGAAGCCCATGATAACCGAAGCATTAGCGGCATAATGCTACGGAGTTTAGTCGAGACTTGACTTACAAAGTATTCTACTAGAAGGGGATTCATTGCGAATGGTAAATGATTGAGTAAAGTCTACTTAACCCCCTCAAACTACTACTTTAATAATAATTTACCTCCCCCCAAACTATCAATTACGACAATTTATCTACAAAATGAATGTGCCACTTCTAACAAAATGCGAAATTAATTTTATAAAATTTTTCAATAAAACAAAATATCCTTAAAATTTGAAAAGAAATTAAATTTTATTATTTTTGTTTTCATTTTGGTAAGGGTAATTTCGTCATTTTTAAAAATTTGGTGGTACATCATTATTATTTTGGTAGTTTTAATCATCATGATTGATAGTTTGGAGGGTAGATTGTCATTGAATTGTAGTTTAAGGGGGTTAAGTGGACTTTACCCTAAATGACTTTAAATGCCATGGGACAAAACTAGCTAGAGCAAGTATGGACAAGCGGGCGGCGGATTCAAAAGAAGTACTAAATACATTAAGAAGGTGGCAATGTCAACCTACCAAAAGAGAAGCAAATTTCGCAGCACATGGTCTAGCCAAGATAATTATTACACATATCATGAACAGGGTATGGATTAGGGGACATCATACATAATGTTATAACTTCAGAGTTAGGTGCTCTAGAGTCTAGATTTGTGGAACTCACTACCTGAGATTCTTTCTCTTTATTAAAGGAAGATTTTTTTTTTTAAAAAAAAAAAAACACCCTTAATTAATCTACATGATTGCCGCTATCTAAGCCCATGATTCCATGTAGCCCTCTTAATTAATCACCCTTCCCTTAGAAAAACTGTCCAATTTTTTTTAATGTTTTACCGGGGTAGTTCAGTTGGGCTTAACTAAGGTGGTTGAGAGGTGGAGCCTCTTTAATTGTCACAGCCACGTACAAACTTTTGATGAACCTAGATTAAGGTACCAAAATATCAGTAAATAATGCTATATGTGTTGAAAAATGCTACTCAGTATTTTTTATGTGTCAATTTTTTAGCATTTTTATTTGTGTGACACATTTACATCAACTTATTTTTAAAAAATTAAAAATTAAAAAAAATAAAAAATTGAGAAATGGACATTTGATAATATTTCTCACATTTGACAGCATTTCTCATATTTTCAATTAACTAGTATATAATTGTTTTACAAGTGGATGATAATCCAAATCACTATAGCCATCTATAATTTATTGAGGCATTAAAACAAACCAAAAAAAAGAAGTCAAAGACCGGTTGTCCAATCGGATTTGATGATGTTGTTTAGCAAACCGACAAAAAAAATTTTCAAACTGGTTTAGATGAAATTTCATCTAACCCACATTAAAGAGTGCCAAGTGTCTAAGTATTTAATATGCACATCTAATACATAAATTTACACTTAAATAGTTTAAGCTTTTGAAATAATTGTGAATTATCATACTATCATAACAAAAGTCTCAAGTTCAAAGATTAACTCTATAATTTATCTACAATTTTAATTAAATATTTTATATTTTATATGCAACAATCTCACTAACCCGCATAAAAATTGAGGTAAAAGATATTTGATCTCACTAAAATTGATTGATGATTCTCTAAATTTAATTCATCAATTGCAAACAAATGGAAATTTAGTTTTTCCTAGCAAGCCCTTGTCAACATAAGGACATATTAATCATCTCAAATTGTAATGGGTATATTAGGTTAATGGGCTTTGAACTTTGAGTTGTAATGAGTCTACTATATTGTAGTTGGTATATGATTCAAAGGTTTATGGCTTTGATCGGTAGTTGTACGCGTTCATAAACAAGACCAAAGAGATGTATTAGGCATTCAAGTTGTAATCAATTTACAACTTGAATTAACAAATATGTATCGATAATAGATATGAGTGGTTATTATCCCCGCATTTTCACCACTAATTGTTTATTTTATCTTATCAAAAGACTTACATATCTCCTAACTAATTGCTTCCTGCTCCCTACCTATCTCCTTCCCAACTATGTACGGCGGAAATCAATGCTCTGTAGCGTCAATATTTTTTTTTTTTTTTGTAAACATAGCGTCAATATTTTGTGTCGTACTTCAATGGTAAACTCTGGCTGCACTGACTAACTACTCTTTGGTGCCTGTCTACCAATTAAAGTCTTTTACATTACATTAACCACATTTTATCATTATTTAAATTAAAAAAATAACTATAAAATAAAAAATTTACACTTTATTATACAAAACATTCCCTTTAAAAAAAAAAAAAAACACTTTACCCCTGAAGTATTCACTCATTTATAATTTTACCTCAAATATTTAAAAAGATACTTTCTCATACAAAGTATCTGACATTGGCAACAAAGACCCATGTTTGGTTTGCGACCTCATGAAGTAATTTATGTTTTACACTTTACCCTCCTTGATTTTACACTTTATCACCCGAAACCTAGATACTTTGTAAGGATAAAGTGTAAACATAGATTACTTTAGGGGATAAAATGTAAATATTGGGGACTTTGTGTTGTGGTTTGAAACTTTGGAGGGTCTTATGTCAGTTTTTAAACATTGTAGATAAAATTGCAAATTTATAGATACTTTAGGAGGTGAATTTTTTTTTTTTTTTTTTTCACATCAATCAAATTTGCTACAATAAAACTTCACCTCCTTTTTAACTTCCTTTGGCAAACAAACCCTTGGCTTACTAATTTCTTGGAAAATGTGAACTCATGGGTTGGTCTGGTAAGGTACCGTTATTGTAATATATATTTTGTATCCCCAAAAGATAACTCAATCGATTAAGATTACGTTTAATAAAATAAAAATTACTAATTTAAATTTCTCTTCTACTTGTATGGACATATTAAAAAATATATATTTTTTGTAATAATTTTTTTATTTAAATAATAATAAAAAAAAATAAATGTGATATAAAAAATAAAAAATATTTTGAATAAATAATAAGAAGCTTTGAGAAAAACTTTTCCAATTTAATGAGGCATTAATTGAGAAGCAAACCCACAAAATTATGACACGCCGAAACTGGACGGAGCCGTACCTGAAAAGTGAAAGGGTACGGTCTCCTTAATTAATTGTGTGCTGCAGTCAATTTAAAAACCAATTCACTTGTTGGTTTTGTCTTGTTATTGAAGAGATTCTTAAGTATGTTCTTCGTATGGATATTTTTGGTGTGAGCTTTCACTTTCAGTCGGTGGTGTTTGATCAACTCTTTTGAAGGGGGTGTTTTTTGTGTGCCGAAGAAGTTGTAGGATTTTTTTTTTTCTAATTACATTTCCACGTAAGGGAAAAGGTAGGAAGATTTGAATTAGTAACATCTACTTCATAAAGTTATTCATATCCAATTAAGTTACTCTCTTATGACAACTCGAATTTTTTTTTTTTTTTTTTCTTTTGTCTATCCATTTGTGTTGTATTAGTATAGGTCTCAGTTGTTGAGAGTGGGTGTTAATATTAATTAAATACAATTGTGTTTAAAGGTTTAAAAATCGTTTAACACTCAAAAACCCATTTGAAAAAAAAAAAAATTATTTGATAAAAATTAAAAGTGCTTTTAAGGGTTTAAAAAGTCTAAAAATTATCAAAAACACTTTTTGACAAAAGCTTAAAATGAAACTTTTGAAAAGCTACTTAAAAACTTTATTTTTAAATACAATTGATACGACTTAAGCTTTTGAAATAATTGCAATTATCATACTACCATATCAAAATTATGAATTCAAAGATTAACTCTATAATTTATCTACAATTTTAATTAAATATTTCAATGCAACAATCTCACTAACCCACATAAAAATTGAGGTAAAAGATATTTGATCTCACTAAAATTGATCGGTGATTCTCTAAATTTAATTCATCAATTGCAAACAAATGGAAATTTAGTTTTCCTAGCAAGCCCTTTTCAACATAAGGACATATTAATCATCTCAAATTGTAATGGGTATATTAGGTTAATGGGATTTCGGCCTTGGTAGGTTAGTGGGCCTTTGAACTTTGAGTTGTAATGAGTCTACCATATTGTAGTCGGTATATGATTCAAAGGTTTATGATTTTGATCGGTAGTTGTAAGGTCTTTATAAACAAGACCCAAGAGATGTATTAGGCATTCAAGTTGTAATCGGTTTACTTTGATAAAAGGAGAATGAGTTCTCGAATACTCAATGGAGGCCAAGCACCTTGTATGCCTATTTTGTTTATACAAATTCAGTTCTTTCATCCCAGTTTTCATTTGCAGTTGAATTCTATTTTAAATCATATACATATTATTAAATCAGTTACACAGATTGTAGGTGTCCATAATCGATATAATTGATTTTATTTATTTAGTAAGAAGTCACGATTGAAGAAATAAATAATGAAATGGAAAAATAAGATAATAGTGGAATAAATAGAAATAAAGGCAAGTAATCTTAGGCAATTCGGTCTATGATATACGTCCATAAATAAAACCTTAAGGTTACATTTGTTCTTATTCATAATATCTTTTACACATGATACTATATATATATATATATATATATATATATTTGAATAATCATGATACTCTATTTATAGGAGAATTTGGGTAGAGAAGTATGGTAATCAAGTAAGTGTAATTTGATTACCATCAAATCTACTTGTAATCAACGGATGGGTAGTGGTATTGTAGCTCGTGACCATACAGCCATACAGGGGCTGTTTTGATAGCTTTGGGTGCCTCCCGTCCCAATGTTACTGATCCTAGCACAGCGGAGGCCATTGCGGCATGGAAAATGGTGGAGTTGTGTGTTTCAATGGGGTTCTCTAATGTTATTCTAGAAGGAGACTCCCTGGAAGTTGTTAACGCCTTGAATCGGGATGGACAGTGCTGGAGCAGATTTGGAACAATGGTCAATGACGCGAAGATTCTACTTAATAGCCTACAGCAATGGCGGATAGGCCATATTAAACGCTCTGTAAACATTGTAGCTCACAAGCTTGCTAAGTACGGGCTTTTGGTCCATGAAGACCAAGTCTGGAATGCCAACCTTCCGGTGGACATTCTAGATTCAGTAATCTCTGACCAGTTAGCTCTTTGAGCTTTTTGAAATGAAGCACCATTCCAAAAAAAAAAAAAAAAAACAAAACAAAAATCTACTTATAATCAAATTAATCATATTTAATAATCAAATCTGATTATAGGAAATTACAATTAATTACAACAAATCTTGAAATCAAATCTCCTAATATACCCTAACAATGACGGTCACAAAAAATTAACAAACCTTCCAAACATTAATTAATTAATTAACAAGAAATATAAAACAATACATTAATATTATATTTTAATGGCACTTGCATTTTGATTGAGTTGGGAAAATCAAAGGTTGAAATCCATGTCAAAGAGTTGCTAGCCAAACTTTCTCAATGGGTATTGTGGCCGGTCTGGGTGAGGTGAACCACCCCAATGGTCAAAACGGGGTGGTCGAAACAATCCCATAATTTTTCAATATATATATATTAGTGTTTAATTTTTATAATTTTTTTTTTTAAAATTTTTTTTTAGGACACATGCATGCCATTTTAATGTGATGACTTGTGAGACAGGGTGTGACGGAAGTGTTAAGTTGGTCTTTTCCTGTAAGTTGGGTACCATTTGTGATAGGATTTGAACCTCAAGTGAAGGAAGAAAAAAAAAAAAAAGGTGCAAACCTATTTACTAAAAAGGTAATTAACCCTAAAATAATTTCCATATGTTTAAGGGAGGTATTACACTTGGGCTACAAATTATCTTTCTTTAATAACCTAATTATAGTACTTTTTGATTGTTTGTTTGGAATTTTTGTATATCTGTAATTTCTTTGAAAGCTGTTTGGAAAGAAGGATCAACACATAAATTATAGGCTTTAAAAATATTGCTCCAAATTCTTCGACTGCTTCCTAAAGATACTGGGATTTGTTTTTTAATTTATTTATTTTTAATTTAAGCTGAATATGCGATTGAATTACCAACTTTTTTTAATCACTACATCCGGTTATACAAATATTTTGTTAATTAAAAATTTAACTAAAGAGCTTTTTTTTTTTTTTTTTTGCTACCAACTGTTGAATAAAGTACCTACATCCGACTCACTTAACATTTTAACTACCTACTTTCACTAGTCCATATAAAAATATTATTTATTTTCAAAAGTAGGGCTTTAAACGAGCTGGGCGAGCCGAGGTTTTGGCAAAACCGGCTTGGCTCATTAGGGAGAAAATTTATTCGAGCCGGTCCCGAGCTCGAGCCGAGCTAAAAAACCAATGCTCAAGCTCAGCTCATTAGAAAAATCATAGGCTCGGGACCGAGCTTGGGCTCACCAAAACGGGACGCTCAAGCCGAGCCGAGTACTCGAGTGGCTCGACTCGGCTCGAGCTCAAGAATCTGAAAATAATTTTTGGGCCGATTTTCAAGCCCGAGCCCAGTTAACGAGCCACACGAGCCTCAAATTTTAGGCTCGGCCTGAGTAAGCTCGTTTAAGGGAAAAAAAAAAAAAAACCCAAAAGGGCCAAAACACGTTCTTACAAAATCAGTGAAAAAAATCATCACAAAACTGTAACATAGAAACTATATTAACATAATTGTATATATCAACAATTCAACATCAGCAACCAGCCTTGATTGTCATAAGTCATAACTCAAACAATCTAGTAATTTAGAAATGAACCTATTAGTCTATTATAGTATTACCTAATAGCTATACTGCCTATACATATAATATAGATTACAATTTACAAACTCAAATTGAAAATGAACCTAAAAAGAGATTACAAGCAAATTGAAAATAAAATTTACAAGCAAACTGAAATTGACCAGATTAGAGATTACAGAGAAACTCAAAAAGATGAACAAATAATAGAGATTACAATCAAACTCTAAAATATGCAACTAATAGATTACAATTTACAAACAAACTAAAAATGAGCATAAACCAGCAAGATAAATTATAACAGAATTACATTATACATAAATTTTGGTTCCCACTTGAAGACTTGCAGTTTCCAGTTGCCACAAACTAAAGTCTGCATTCAATGATTTAAAAATTAAAGTTAGTTACTCATCAAAGTAGGAACTAGGAAATATAATCAAATTTAAAAAGAGAGAAAAGACTAGACCTATGAGAAAAATGCAACCAAATCAGTGAAATCACACTCCAAGTTGCCAGAAGCCCACAGACTACACAGACTTAACAGACTCACTGCATTCAATGAGAAAAAAAATGGTTAGATGTTTTTAACTCCCTTGCAAGATGTCAAGGGAGAATTATCACTTAAGTTGGTAAAAAAAAAAAAGAAATTCAAATGCCCAAATAATGATTATTCAAAAAGCAGATCTGCAAAATCAGTGAGGGCAGAATGAACACAAGTTGGTACATTAATAATAGAAGGAAAACAGTAAACATAAACAATTTCAGATAATCACTCATAGACATAGGGTCATAGAGCATTCACAAAAAATTAGGTAATTCCACTACCACCAATTTCTACAAACACAAATACAGGTAACAAGGTAATTCCACTACCACCATTTTACATGAACAAAGCAAAAAATATAATCAAATTCAGAAAGAGATGAAAGATTAGGCAAATGAGAAAAATGCAACTAAATTACACTACCCTAGTTGCCACATGCCTAGTCACTGCATCCAATGGAAAAAAAAAATGGTTAGATGTTTTTTAACTCCCTTGCAAGATGTCAAGGAGAATTATACTACGATTTGCTTTGGAAAAAAACAGATTGTCCAATATTCCAATTCCAACAAAGAAAAAGGTTAAAGGTATAATAATTGATACATATTACATAACAACATAAAGATATAATGTGAAAAAATATTACAGATTTAGGACTATTCAATAAAAAAAAGTTAAAATATTACTGATTCAATAATAAAAAAGGATATAAGGCTGATTGATTAAGAGAAATAAAGAACCCTCACAAGTACAAAACATGAGCAAACAAAGATTCATAGCTCCACTTCCACCATTTTCTACAAACACAAACCCAATATTAATAATGTGAAATTACAATTAAAAAGAGCTTGGAAACTAAATGAATGACATAATTATAACTTACGGCATCACGAGATTTTTCTTAATACCATGCGATTGCCCTAACTAATCCCGAACCACATAGGAGCATCTGGACAGTATCAGTTGATAATGATGCTCTATGGGGTTCAATTACTCTACCTCCAGCACTGAATGATGATTTTGAAGCAACTATGCTGATTGGAACAGCCAATAAATCCAGTGCCATCTTAGATAAGATGCGATATTTCAAGGCATTAGATTTCCACCATTCCAAAGCATCAAAGTTTACATCACTATCATCACCATTCTCACTTTTAGAAATGAATACATCTTCTTCAAGATAAATATCCAAATCAGTTTTCAAGGGCCGAATGATGTCACTGCTTCTACAATGTTGCCTAAACCGTGATCTACCACCACTAAAAACACCCTCTGTAACAGAGGTAACTGAACTACTAGAACCACCTTCAGCAGCAGCTTGCTGTTGAAGTATAGATGAATTATGGGCAGCAACATAAACTTCATACAACTCTTGCAAAACCCTCAGCACACCCTTTATGCCATTACCTTCAACATCAAGTGGATAAATGATAGGAAAACAGAAACTTATCAACTTCATTTTGTATCTAGGATCCAACACAGCAGCTAAGGCCATCAACATATTCGTCTCTCCCCAATACTTATCAAATTTATCACTCATCCTAGCTGCCATTAATTTCATGTATTCATTCCTATCCCTAGCCTTAATATCCACAATTTCTTTCATTCTCCACACCTCAGGCAAAAACAGATTGGATGTTGGGTAGTCACTTCCAGAAACAATGTTTGTCACATCATTGAAAACAACTAATACTTGGTTCACATTCTCAACCTTTTCCCACTCTTCAGGACTTACCACCCACAAAAAGGCCTGTCAACTCTATGGTATCTAGGAAACACTTCCCTAAACTTAATTGCAGTCTCCAACATCAAGTAGGTGCTATTCCATCTAGTAGGAACATCTAAAATCAGTTTCTTACAACCCAAGTCCAACCCCCTTGCTATTTCACTAAACACCTTCAACCGCCTCTCAGAAGCCACTATATATTTAATCCGCCTAATAGAATCTATAATGTCCCCTATTTCGCATACTGCACTAACAAATTAGTAATATGGGCACAGCACCTAACATGAAACAAAAGCCCCCCAACAGGCAATAAAATACCCTTCAACCGAAAATCATCTCTCAAAATGTCAATGGCAGAACCATTAGCACTTGCATTATCAGTAATTGTAAATACTTTTCTCATAATGCCCCAATCATTAAAAGTGTCTCTCAAGGCATCAATAACAACACCAGAATGTGGAGGAGGCACATTACAAAATTCAAAATCCTCTTTTGGAGTTGCCAATTACAGTCCACAAATGGCATGTAACCACCATATATGAAACCCTTTGAGAGGAGGTCCACATATAGTGGTTATGTTTACCCTATCAATCCCACTTAGCGTGTTTTCGGTTTTATCTTTTCAATGTTATAAGTAGCAATGCAATCACTTTTTACGGGCATGGCTAATTTTTTTCCAGTGTGGTGTACAAGCCCTCATGAACTTGTTGAAAAGTTCATGCTCCATCATATTAAAAGGATACTCATGTAGAGTACCATATGAGCAGCAAGTTCTAACTCTCTTCTCATTGTAAACAAAGTTTGACACTATCCCAAAACCTTCATGGTCATCACTAGGTTCAAAACACAAAATCTTTTGCTTCTACGGTTATTTAACTCCACGAACTTCTTACATCCAGTTAAATGCCTACTAAGGATGGAGGTAGTACTAGATTTCCCTACAGCAAACAAACCCTTACACCAATGACACTTGGTTTTTCTTACACTCATCGTAATTGATGAAAAGTCATTCCAGACTCTTGAAGTCTTCTTCCTCTCCTTCTTTTGGAAGGCGGCAGCCCCACCTTCACCCCCAACCCTAGCCCCAGACCCAGCCCCATCACCATCCCCATCCCCATCCCCATCCCCATCCTTATCCCCAGACTCAGACTCAACAACAACAGGTTCATCTGGCGTGTATTGACTGCTAGCAGCCACACCAGATCCATGAGTAAGGTCGACAGCAAGTGTATCATCACCCAAATCAACCTCATTGATTTCATTGAGTTCAATTGTTTTCTCCATAACTGTTACTAATTTGTAAAAACAAATCATAATCATACACTTAACAGAAATACAGAATTATACTCATAAACAATTAAAAAAATCGTACTCAAACAAATAATGAAATCATACTCAAACCCTAAACAGAATCATACTCAAACAATTAATAGAATCATAGTAATAAACAATTAACGAATCAATCGTACTAATAAACAATTAAATAGAATCATACTGAAACCCTAAAGCAGAATCATACTCAAACAATTAACAGAATCATACTCACAAACAATTAACTAAATCATACTCAAACAAATAATGAAATCACACTCAAACACTTAACATAATCATACTCAAACCCTAAGCAAATCATACTCAAACAATTAACAGAATCTTAGTAATAAACAATTAAAATGAGAATCAATCATACTAATAAATCAGAATCATACTCAAACCCTAAACAAAATCATACTCAAACACTTAACATAATCATACTCAAACCCCAAACAGAATCATACTCAAACCTTAACAGAATCATACTCAAACACTAACATAATCACACTCAAACCCTAAAAAGAATCATACTCAAACCCTAAAGCGAGAATCATACTAATAAAGAATTAAAGAATCATACTCAAACAATTAACAGAGTCATACTAATAAACAATAAAATTAATCATACTCAAACACTTAACATAATCATACTCAAACCCTAACGAATCATACTAATAAAGAATTAAATAGAATCATACTCAAACAATTAAGTCATACTAATAAACAATTAAACAAATCATACTCAAACATTTAACATAATCATACTCAAACCCTACTCAAACCCTAAACAAAATCATACTAATAAAGCATTAAGCGAATCATACTCAAACATAATCACACTCAAACCCTAAGCAGAATCATACTCAAACCCTAAGCAGAATCATACTAATAAAGAATTAAGCAGAATCATACTCAAACAATTAACTTGAGGTCATACTAATAAACAATTAAACAAAATCATACTCAAACACTTAACATAATCATACTCAAACCCTACTCAAACCCTAAGCGAGAATCATACTAATAAAGCATTAAGCAGATCATACTCAAACCCTAAGCAGAATCATACTAATAAAGAATTAAGAGAATCATACTCAAACAATTATGAGTCATACTAATAAACAATTAAACAAAATCATACTCAAAACACTTAACATAATCATACTCAAACCCTAAAGAATCATACTCAAACAATTAACACAATCATACAAATAAACAATCAAAAGAATCATACTAACAAACAATTAAATAGAATCATACTTATAAACAATTAAGCGAGTCATACTAATAAAAAATTAAGAGAATCATACACAAACAATTATGAGAGTCATACTAATAAACAATTAAAGAACCATACTCAAACACTTAACATAATCAATTAATCATACTCAAACCCTAAGCAGAATCATACTCATTAAAAATTAAACAAAATCATACTCAAACAAAGCAGACGAATAAGTTTTTTTAAAAAATATAAAACACACGAAACTTCAAAGTTAAAACAATCAACGGATGCGACCTTGTTATGCTATTGGCTTGCAAATTAAGTGCAAAGCAGAGACTCACAGAAATGATGAAATGAAAGCATTAGTAATGAGCAGTAGTTAGGGTTTTCAAGAATAAAATTAAAAAAAAAAAACTTAACTTAACTTAAAATGGCGAGAAGCGAGAACTCGAAGCTCTTGATTAAAAAGTCGAGAAGGTTTTACATTTGAATCTTTAGGGTTTTAAGCAATAAGTAGCAAGCGAGACATACATCATCATAGGTTCATATACTCGAATATATAAGGGGGATCATGGGGGATTTGAGAATAAACAAAAGATGGCAGCAGTACTTGGTAGCCCGATTGATTTCCATTTCCATCGAGTCAAATCAAGAGCAATCATATTTCTCTCGCCAAATGGACCAAATCGGTGAAATCACAACAAAATGTAACAGATCGGTTAAAAAAATTGAAATAATCATATAAATAGTGTAAATAAGATAAGAAAATCAAGATTAAGTGGCCGAGATTGAATGGGCAAGGAGAACTCTTTTGGTTTGAAAAACTTATGAGTGGTTAGGAAGCCATTGGATGGATATCAGATGATCCATCAACGGCTCGTGCGTCGTGAGAGTGTTGCGTGCAAGAAAGTATTCAACCAACTATTTGGCGGCATTGAATGCTCGAGAATCGAAACGAAACCCTATATCATCTCCTCACCGGTCACCTCTCGATCTCATAGTCATAGTCTAAACCCTAGCTAATAGGTGGCACTTATGCAGACTCAAAGTCGTAATGGAATGGGAAAGGGAATGGCCGAATGGGTAATGGGTTCACACGGAGAGAGAAGGAATTCAAACATGAATCCCTTCTAGTTAGCCACTGGTTAGAACCCTAAATGGTGTCGGTGAGTGGTGAGTGGTGATTACGGTGATTACGGTGAATACCTTGAATGGTGACTTGGTGACTCGGTGAGAAGTGAACGAAGAAGCGAGTTGGATGAGATGCATGTAGTTGGAGCGATTGTGAATGACCGAGGTATGATTAGGGTTTTTAGGGTTTTTGGAAATGATCTGACCGTTGGATGAGATCGTTTAAAATGTAATTAGGTTAGATTTTATCAAATTTTGAGGATTTTTCTTTGCGTGCCACGTGTCCTAGTTTAGCGTTTAATATTTTTTGATCCAACGGTGACGTTTAATAGCCAAGCGTTGGGCCCAAATTGAAGAACCTATCGCCTCGTTTCCCGTGCATGCGTAAAGTAGCAGTGGATAATTATCCGGTCGTGCGTGCTTCGTGAAGCCGTTTATTGTGTACTCAAGATTTCATCGGACCGTTTAATTTCATATTGATTTTAAAACTTATTTAAGATTAGTGAGCTCATGTGGTTTTGAAACACGAGATAATAACGATTGGCGATTGGTTTGTTGTAAACCATTTTATCAATCAACGGCTCAAGTTTCATCTCAAAAATATGGAGCCCAAAGCGATCGTTGAGATATCGAGGCGTGTCGATCTCGAGCGTCGTGCGATCGAAGACGTGAAGCGTCTTGATCCTCCAGGCATGACTCACTGAAACCGGCACCATTTACCGCATGACTTTTATTTGGTCCGTTGATTCTATTGTCATTAATTTCATTGAATTTGAGATCGTCGATAAACAAGCTTATATTGTGATGCGTTGCGGTGGATAACTATCACACATAAGTGGTTTCGTTGTTGTCCACTTAAGCGATCGAGCTACGGATTAATCAACTTTAATCCAACGACTAGAATTAATAACGTTATATAACTATAATTTTAATTACTTATTAATTTTAATTTTAAATACTTATTAATTACTTATTATTTATTAATAACGTTATAACTTATACTTATAATTATAGTTATACTAATTATAATTATAATTTTTATTTGAATTATAATTATAAATTATAATTAATTATACTTTCTTAAATAATTTAGGGTTTTAGGCCTTTAGGGTTTAATTCATATTAGATATTTTATTAATTATATGATATAATTATATGTATACAAATAATAAATTAATGATTATTTATTTTAAATTTTAATGGTCAAAATTAAAAGGTTTTCGGTTTTCACATTTAAAGTCAAATTTTGAATATTGATATGCGATCCGATCTTAACGGTAAAAATAAAAGGCTTTTCAGGTTTTAATAATTAAAAAGTAGGATCCTCAAATAATGAATCTTGATCCTCAAATTTTGAATCTTGACCGTCTATCATGATCTTTAGAGGATCATACTTTTTAATTATTAAAAGCTGAAAAGCCTTTTATTTTTACCGTTAAGATTATGATGACGGTCAAACAAATTGAGGGCATAAATTTTAAATAATTTGAGGAGATCCTGATCCTAAATTCCTAATGTACTAATGACTAATGAGGTATTTTATTAATGATATAATTTTTTTCTACATATTAATGATATAATCATATTATTGATATATGTAGATAATGATTAATGACAACATAAATACATAATCAACATTATATGATATAATCTATCATACTTTATTAATTTACCATAATTATATGGTGTAATTATTACTAATTTACCATATTAATGTAGTGTTGTTACTATATTAATTAACCATAACTTATCATGTTATATACTTATATTACTTATTTATCAACTTATCCATACCCTATTATTTACTAAGTAAGTAAGTAATTAGACTAAGTAGCTAGTAGTCTATCATATGATAAATTAAAAATTAAGTATAGTTAGTATAATAATTTACCATAATTTATATGGTGTAATTACTAGTTTATTACCAATTTACCTTATTATATGTAGTATTATTATCATATTAATTAATCATAACTTATCATATTATATTATTTATTTATCAACTTATTCCAACCTTACTATTAACTAATTAAGTAAGTAACTAGATTAAGTAGTAGTATATCATATATATATCATATGGTAAATTAAAATTAAGTATAAATGTATAATTAGTATAATAATTTGCCATATTAAATTAGTATAATAATTTACCATAATTTTATATGGTGTAATTATTACCAATTTACCATATTATATGTAGTATTATTACCATATTTCATATTGATTAATTACATGGTTAATTTTTTTTTTTGTTACATTGTTCGGGTTGGGTCAAATGATGAAGCTTCGAGCTCACGAGCTCTAAACGAGCTCGGGCGAGTCAAGCTGAGCTCGCGTTTATCGAGCTCACGAGCCCGTCGAGCTTTAATCGAGCGAGCCGGGTAGGTGTCGTTAGCTAATCGAGCGAGTTTCAATGATGTGAACGAGCTTCAATAATGTCGATCTCGAGCTCGGGTCGAGCTTAGTTGATCGGGTATCGAACGAGCTGTCGGGTGTGTCGGCTCGTTTACAGCCCTATTCAAAAGAAAGAAAATCATATTGATTTTAAAAAAAAAAAAAAATTTAAATTTGCTTAGCACTATAAGTGCAGCCAATTGTCACAATTACAATGCCTAAAATTTTAGGAGTTCAATTGCCTAAACGTAGTCATGGCTAGCAACCTCAACCTAGCTTGTCAGTGTCCTTTGAAGCCAAATTTTTTTGTGAAAGTTTTCAACAAGGCTCATCATGTTTATCCGAAATATTACTCATTTTCAGTAGGGTTGGCATTGTCTCGAGGGACTTGCAATACAATATTGGTGCCTTGAATATTGTACACCACTATCCATAACACTAGCAACCCAACTCAATTCAACCTCGGGTGGCCCACGCTACTAATGATGTACATTATGTAGTAACCGCCTGTTAAAGTTAGGCCAATCACAAAACAACCATTGGATCCAAGGCCAATATAACATGCACATTTGACCTTAAAATTAACATGTATAGTAAGATCATGACCGCTATCTCGAACGTATCGGTGTACCCTGTCATATGATGCAATTAGTCTTATTCGTATTTTACATGCATGCTTTTACAAGTCTCATTGTAAAATAATACATTTTTACAAATGATAGAGTTCATGGTTTAGAAAAATGTATTTTAGAGAATTGTAAATATGCATGTTTGGTACACAAAATAGTTGTACAATACAAGAAAAGAAATGACGAGCATTATGTGAGTTTGAACGTACCCAAGTCATATAAATCCTCTATAAAGTTCTCCAAGGGGTCTAGATTCTCCAAATCTGTGGAAAATCTAACATTAGTCATAAGTCCAACTAAAATGAACTTAGAACACGAAAACATGGGTCATAAGATGCTCGGCCAAGATGTCAACGTTCCTTAGAACGTCTCTGGGAGAGCACTTGACCCCTAGGGGTGAGCGTTCGGCCAGAGAGGTTTAGGTAGAATCTCATTTGGTCCAACGCTTTGTCAAGCCTCCTCAAGGTCATAAGGCTACAAAAATGGATTTTTTTAGCATTTCCTAACCTAAAATAACATATTCATGCATAAAGAAATATGTCAAACGGAAAAGAATATTCTAAACAAGCTTAAAGCTTAAACTTCTAGATTCTAACGACTAAGCTATGGTAAGACATGAAACCATCACGTTACAATCAATAGTGGATTGGCACTGGCACGTTGTATAATTGATGGCTAAGCCTCACCAAGTGAGAGGCAGTCAATTGTCCTTGTCTGAAGAGAGGGGTATTGCCTCCCCCTCTTTAATTTTAAAATTGTTATTTTATAATAAATCGAGTCATCAACTATACCACATGTCAATTGACTATTAATTTTGATATGGATCTACATGCATGTGCATCCAATATAGAGAGTTAAATATATTGGTTAATAATGAGCCACTTTGAAAATCTCTAGATGCGGCCTTCACAAACAAACACTGTACAAATTTCAGCGCTATATCCATTATTTGTATGTCATATAATATAGACAGTTAATAAAGGGGAAAAATAAAAAAAGTCATATTTTTATTTCATTATTACCTCATTGTACTGACCAATTGATAATGTCATCTCAGCATGTAGAGAATAATAATGATAGCGTAAAATAACCAATTCGCACTGCTGCCTTCACATTGTAAGTGGTATTAAAATAAAAATGTGATTTTTTAACATTATACTCAAAGGAAAAATCTCGGTGAGCCCCGTACCTCACATCTTTCTTTAATCATGTTTTTTCATAATTGTTTTTTAAAACGATGCAATTTCTGCACTTACGGATCGTGCTACACTCTCTCTGATACAAAAACTTCAAATGTAATTTTTATTTTTCAATTGAACTGCGTGCATCGATCAAATAACATGAGATATATGCAGCTATATATATTTTATACAAAGTCTAAGATAATATATAAATAGAAACACACATAATATAATGTTAGTAATTACAGTGCTGCTCCCATGACAAATCACAATCAAAACATTTATGATCCAACAGCTCAGCCAAATATCATCAATCACACAATTAGTGATTGCACAACTGCTAGAGAAACAGAAAAAGGAAAGAATCCCCCCTCCCCCTACTCTTGTGTGGACATGTCAAAAAAAAAAAAAAAAAAAGGAAAGAAGACATATAGCAGTAATTTCCATAGTTGCCAGAGAAACAGAGAAAGGAAAGGAGACACCTAGCAGCAATCAATCACGACAGAAACAGAGAATCTGCTCAATAAGGAAGTTTACATCTTTGACATGAATTATTTTGTGTAATCTGTGTAATGAGTAATCCCACAATATCAGCACTCATGTTAATGTACATACCATATACGTGCACATTCCTTAGACAAATTCATTGTATATAATGCCCATGGCATTACAGCTTTATGCATTGAATAAAATACCAAAAGTAACTTATACATTTTCATATAACATATAGAGATATATTATTATTATTATTATTATTATATATATATATATATATATATATATATATATAGGATTTCAAATGAAATGGATAATATCCATTTAGTCACTTTTCTAGGCAGCCAATTCTATTGCATAATGAAATAGGAAGCATTAAAATATTAATAATTAAGTATCTTAGAATCAAAAGCATAAGTTATTGGGATTATTAATAATTTAATATAATATCGCTGAATTTATCTTTTATTTCAATTAAATCTTCTACATGCTCAGCTCCCAATGTGAGGAAGAATGTTAAAATTTAATTAAATAATAAATTTCGTCATTTGGTTTCTAACCTCACAAGAGTGCATCTTGATCAAAGATGGGAGTGATCATGGCTGTGTGGTATAGAAGAAGCAATCTTCCGCATGTTCTTTGGTGGAATTGAGAAAAGGAATGAATAATGTTCCTTCGATGCATTCAATTGTTCATCTTCTTTCCATCCATCTCCCACTAACCATGTCTGCAAATCTCTCATAATTATGTCATATTATAGTGTCATATGATGCCATAATTTGTACTATAATGTCAAAAACTCATTATGTGGCAGTGCACGTGTCACTACCACATCAACCATTAATTAAATTTAATTATTTAATTGTATTTCTCGAAAGGAAAGAAGATTGTCACAAGCAATCATGAAATGGGTTACAAATTTTACCTTCTCATAAGGATAACTTGATGAAAGGATCAAGTTATTTTTTGAGTTTGTGGTGAGCCTTGATTGAAGCTTCTCATGCTCATCCTTATATGGTATTGCCACCTGATACAAATATAGGCTAAGCAACATTAGGAAAAAAACAAAAAAACAAAAACATTGCGACCTAGCTAGGTTGAGCAAGAATTCTACATTTAAAACGTACTTGGATACCCCTTTCACATAGAGCATTGGCATAAGCAACCTTAGTAAGGTTGCCCTTAAAACAATTGAGTTGTTCCTTTTGGAATGCTATTTAGCACCACAGCCACTGCTAAGCTACTTCCATCCACTAATTTTATTCTAAGCTGAGGGTACTTCTGGATGTAAAGCTCACCATTTTTATTAAATTCCTCCCCTGCAAAAATTTACATAAATAAATGTCGATAATTAAAATACTATATATAATAAAGAATGAATATATATGTACTTTTCTTTTTTGTCAATTTATTTTTCAATATTTCCAATATTAGGAGGAGCTCATGGGGATAAATATTTCCAATACTTTTCAAGATTAGTTTAGTTTCTGATTTTATCATTATAATTAATATTAGAAAGCTAGATTTACTTGCCTGATTTAGAAGACCTAGACTTAGCACCTTAACTCCTTTCACTTCAGCATCTAGTATAGCTCCTTCAATCAAGTCGTTGAGGGATTCCTTTTGCCAATATTGAAACATGTACTAAAGATTTTAAAAAACAAAGGAAGAAGTTAGACTAAAAAAAAAAAAAAACCCAACTAGCTGAATCAAATTGAATGTGATCACTAGCAATAATCTGGTTTCGCTTGGGCTCAATTTTAGCTGAAACTGAACTCGTTGAAATTAAAATGCGTGTCTTAAAACATAGCAAATGAATGTGTTCCGATCCCAACAAATCAAACACAAACTAAAACAAAACACAAGCCAAATCGCAATAGTATATACTCTGCATATAAATGAACGTTTCTTACTTGTATATTGTATCTTGGTACCAACCAAGACTGCTATTTGAGCTTTTGGAAAGTGATGTTCTCTAGAACAAATGTACGGCCATAGCTCCAAGCTAGAAACAAAGACCATAGTAATGTCACAGGCCACATCAACCACAAGTACCATTTGGACCTATGGGGCCTAGAGGCCAAGGAGGCAAATCCTATCCGTAGATGATAGATGGACTCTGGCGTCGTAAGATGCGTTAAATGTACCACATCGGGTGACTCTTCGGGTCTTTTTAGTGAAGCCTCATAAAGAGTATCCGAGGACTTGTCCATGGTCCCATACATGTAATCGTATATAGGCATGAAAAGAGAAAAATTGGTACGGAATTGGGTGTGATGCAGTGAATGATACCTGTTGAGTCAAATATTTTAGACCATAATTTCTTGAAATTCATACAAATAAAACAACAATAATAGAGATAAGAAAAATTATAAATTATAACAAAACGTATAGGTGGGAGAGGAGACTTACGAGGGGGTATAGATGAGGTACTTGAGAGGGGGAAAGATGGAGAAGAGCCACTTTGGAATGAGCTCGTAATTGCAGTGACCCAAGTTGTTCATGAAATCAATATATGTGATGTATCCGAAGGTGGATGCCATAGAGGCAGTTCCAGTGAACACTGTTGTCAGCAATGGTATTGCGAAGAGAATGAAATATGCTATGTGTTCAGCAAACGGATGGATCACAGCTGCCATACATGCAAGATCATATTACTAACTATTGTGAGTGCATTTGTAAGTATTGTGTCCTATATTGAGAAAATATAAAAGAAGAGAATGCTTAATATATCTAAGTGGACCTTAGCCCATTAGCTTAGGCTTTTGGACTAAAGTTGTATTCAACTATGTATATTAATGTGCTTTTGGTATAAACTCTATAATCGTTTAATCTCCCTAACACTAACTTTACAAACTATAACATTTGTACAAATTATATAGTGTTTTAATTAATATTCTTTCTCTATAACTAATATATGATCAATGATATGGTTTTGATTTGTCAATCAACACAATGTTGCCATGGGCCATTTATAATGGTGTACATAAGAGTTTAACACTTAACTACTGGTAAATTTTTGTCTCTTTTGCTTCTGCAATTATTCTCTTATTTTATATTTTCCAACAAACTTCAATACGGTGTCTCTCTCTCACACACACACATGCATATATATATATATATATATATATATATATAACAAGTAATTGGTTCTGTTACAATGGAAGAATGGTGGTGAGAATGGTAGCGAGAGTAGAGGTAGTGGTGGTGCAATGCTCTGTGAAGCCAGTAGTAGAGGAACTCCATTGAACCAGCATGAACAAGACTTATGATAACCACACCATCGCTTCTCCAAAAGGGCAAGTTATGAGTCCCAAGAAGAATCATATAAAATACGTAAAACAATATTCCATTGAACAAGATCTGGTCATCCCTGTAAACAAAAGAAACTACGGAATCATTCATATAAGACCAAATCATGTGTCAATGCATATGCCTGGAAGCTTGAAAGATCTCATGTTATTGTTATTATCATTATTATTGCTTAAAAGCAAATTTTCTCAAACCAATAACAATGGCTTAAATAAAAACAAGGTGATGATAGTTAAGGAAGTTAAAGTATACATACCAGTTCCTTTCTCTATCAACTTGCTCAAATTCGATACCTTTGTCCACGATCCGATTATTACCTTTGGCTGTTTCGGTAACGGGATAGAGAAATCCATATCTGATTGTGCAACATCCTCAATAAAAGGAATGGAAGTATAAGGAAGTTGAAGACGTCTCTCTCGCTTTCCCCCTTTACCATGAACGAGTAAGTGCTATGAACCGCCCATGGAGCCAAAATCACGTACTTAATTCCCAACAGCAGACAAAAAAAAAAAGGAATGTTAAAAATAATGTATATAAATTAAATTAAAGAAATAAAAAATGATGCTAAAACAGCTTAATTAATTTTATGAAGCTCAGTGTACGACAACGTCAACAAGTGAATCTTACATGCATATATGCATGTCCTATGAAAGGAATAATATACATATATATATATATATATATTATGCATGTCCTGTGAAAGGAATATATATATATACCTTAGAGGCTGCCATGGCCATTCAGTGAGGATTCCTGGTTTGGTAGCCATACTTGTAATTAGAGGTAGTGTCACCACCGATTTGTGCCACTTGTGCATGGATTTGGAGGCCTATATATAGAATGCATGCTCTTCCATTATTGGTTAATTAGTTGTTTAGAAGAAGCCGCCATGAATGCATTAATGACAGATCCCCAACGCCCATATGCATGCGTGCGTCATGACTTTGATTTTAACAACATATGACTTAGATTTTAATTGGTTGTTGTAGATATGCCGCCATGAATACAATGACAGATCCTAAACGCCCAAATGCAACGTGCCATTTTTGGTAGCCATACCTGTAATTAGAGGTAGTGTCACCACCGATTTGTGTGCATGGATTTGGAGCTATATATATATATATATATATATATATAAAAGGAAAATGTTAAAGGCCCAATTTTTTGTTCAACTTTGCCCAACCTTTACCTGTTTTATTTTTAAAAAAACAAAGTAAAATGAAAATAAGTGTAATATATATATTTTTGCATATTTTTATGATCATTTTTTATGAAAATGACCATTTTTCTTTAGAAAAATAGAATTTCATTTAAAAAATACCAAAAAAGAATGACAAAAAAACAAGATATTATTATTCAAATAATTTTTTTCATTTTTTATTTTTTTTTTTTTAAAAAAAAAAAAAGAAGACAAAATTGGGCAAAAGTTTCTTTATCATCTCTCTATATAATGCATGCTCTTCTACTATTGGTTAATTAGATGTTGTAGATAAGCCGCATGAATACAATGACACATCCTAACGCCCAAATGCAACGTGCCATTTATGTCATAATATTGTAGGGAGCGAAAAGTAGCTAGGTTAATATGTATGATTGTCTAGAAAAGGAAGAATATGCATTAATCAATCAAACCAGGATCAACCATTCATTTAAATTAGATAATATCTAGTTAGTATTGTTGGGATATTTTTGTCATCTTAAAAAGTGAAAAGACAAAATACCTCTCTAATATTTGGATGAATCAAGAAATGTAATGTAATAATCTGTAAAGTTTAATAGTTATTGGATATATATAATTTTCTTTTTATAACAAAGGCTGCTCTAATTGTTATTACATTCCGCCACATTAGTTTTGTTAAATATTTGTAATATAACTTTTAAAAATACCAAATTTTTAAATTGTAAGGTTAATTAATTTTTTTCCATAGACGTCACTCGATCACTTACAAGTTGCCCCATAAGCTAACACATCACACTCAACTGCATTGAACTACGCATTTTGTTACAATAAATAAATAAATAAACATTTAAAAAAATTGTTTGAGAATCTCGTTAAATCGATAGAATATGTGTTTTTAGACATTAAAAGACATAATTATCTCACATAATTAAATAAATACAAAAAAAAATAATAATAAATGAAAATTAACAATAAAAAATAAACTTGAAAAAAAAATGGTGGTTGCCAAACCACCCCTAGGGTTCTACCCCATGTTTGGTAGTGTCCAAGGTAGATCAGCCACTTCCAAAACTCATTAGGGTGGTTGACCCACCCTTAAGCCTTTTTAGATTGAAAGGAATTTTTTATTGGCTAAACATTTTACGTTGTTTTTTGCTTTATGTTTTTTGTTTGTGACATGAAATAAAAGTGAAGATATTTTTGAGTATTTTGTGAGTATTTTATATTTTTAATTGTTTGTTAAAGCTTTTGCTTTTTCTTTTACTTTTTTTTTTAAAAAAAAAAAAAAAAGAAGCAAAATGCCACTCTAATTAGAAATCTTTAACAAAAGAGTGATGTTTGCTTTCTAGTTGTGCAACATAAAGATAAAAGTAGTTTTGTGTTACAATCCTTAGTGTCTCACTTGGCTTATGCACTATCTTAACTGTGTATCATTCCTTTGTAAGCTGATTTTCAACGTTGAGTTATATATATAGTTTGGATCATTTGGTGTCCAACAAGTCTAGTATGGAATCAAACGTAGTTGTCAAGTATGGAATCAAATGGGTTGCAGTGTTGTGATAGAGTCACGGAAAATTAACTCACTAACCAACATAAAAAAATTGAGGTAAAAGATATTTGATCTCACTCAAATTGATTGGTGATCCTCTAAATTTAATTCATCAATTGCTAACTAATGCAAAATTTAGTTTTCCCTAGCAACTAAGCCCTTGTCAACATAAGGATAGAATCATCTGAGATTGTAGGTGTCCATAATCGATATTATTTATTTTATTTATTTAGTGAGAAGTCATGATGATCACAGAAAATTAACGAAGCCCAATATCTAAACATTAATTAACTAACTAGATATAACAATTAACATTACATTAATATAATATTTTAATGGCACTAGCATTGTGATTGAGTTGGGAAAATCAAAGGCTGAAATCCATGTCGAAGAGTTGCTTGCCAAACTTTCTCAACGTTGGACATTGTGTAACCGCACTCATGTTCATCCCATCCTTCCAAGGCATGCACCATCCCAGCTACACGCCATGCACTCATCACTCTTCTTGGCAACCAATTCTGCATGTTCACAAAATTCAAATTAGAAAAGATACTATTTATAATTTAGTACATAGTTTTCACTTTTTTTAATTTTTTTTTTTACCTATGTTTTAATTCATATCACAAATAGTACTTAACTTATGAGTAAATATCAATTTAATACATTTGTCACTATTCTATTAGCCAAATTAACAAACTGCCATAAGAGTGGTTTTGGCTATCCCCTACGGCCCGTTTGGGGGTGGCCAAACTACTTCTAAGACATTTGGGGTAATTCGGTCATTCCAAATGGCCAAAAAGGGGTGGCCAAAACCATCCTTAAAGGCATTGGGGGTGGTCGAACTACCCTAGACCGACTACAAGGATGGTTTCGAGGTGGATGAAACCACCTCCATTGCAGTTTGTTAGTTTGGTTAATGGAATAATGATGGAGGTACTAAACTTATAAGTCATGTATCATCTATAATATGAATAAAAACCTAAGTGAAAAAAAAAAAAAAAAAAAAAGTGTGAAAACCTAAGCACTAAAAATGTAATTAATCCTATATATATAATCTTGAATATTGTCTTCGATATTTCTCTACTAACCTCACAAGAGTGCAAATTCTCAAGATGCCTTGGAGTCACCATTGCTGGTGTGGTGTGGTAGGAACAGTCCTTGCGCAATTTCTTTGGTGGGAATTGTGAGAAGGGGATAAATAGTGTTCCTTTCTGAGCCTTCAACTGTTCTTCCTCATCCACTCCATCTCCCACTAACCAAGTCTACAATAATCATAATGATTTTACTGCTTTTAATTAGGATTAAAAATGGCTTTTTTTAAGTTACCTATAATATATTATGGGAAAATTCGTAGATTAATTAATTACCTTTTGAGCATAACTTCTTGAAAATGCCAAATTAGTTTCAGACTTGGAGTTGAATGATTTTTTGAGCTCCACGTACTCATCTTCTCGTAATGTAACTACCTGGACTCATTTCAAATTAAGCATAAATTAGTTTTTTCTTGGCTCGACTTGGCTGCTTTCAAAATGTGGCTCGACATTTTATCACCTATTTCACACCGGTTGACATGGTAGGGTTGAATGGGATAAAATGGGTGTGAATACACCCTAAGCCGTCTCGACTCAAGATAAATGTACCTGGATACCCCTTTGGCATAAGGTAAAGGCTAGGGCATATGCAACCTTTGTGAGCCTGCCTCTGAGGACCACTTCGGTTGTTCCTTTGGGGATTCTGTTTAGCACAACAGCAACTGCGAGGCTACTCCCATCCACCACCTTGATTTTTAGCTTAGGGTGTCTCTCTACATAAAGCTCACCATATCTATTAAGCTCCTCTCCCTGCATTGAATGAAGCCAGAAAAGTGTACGTACATGTGATGAAAATATATATGCCATGAAAAAAGTATTTTCATAAAGCAAGAAACAAAAATTGATGAAAAGAATGTAGTTATGATCGAGTCATGACATGGGATCCGGATTCCTGTTATTCTATGTCAAAAAAAGAAAGAAGAACAGAACTAATAACAAGGGATCTAAATCTATAAATCAACCATGCATTAATCGATTCCATGTGCATAGATGGTTAAAACTTGCCTGATTTAAGAGACCAAGGCTCAACACTTTGGCACCTCTTTCCTCTGCATCCAATATGGCTTCCTCAATCAAGCCATTGATAGGCTCAAATATTTTCCATTGCCAAAAATACTAAAAAAACACAGTAAATCAAATGACTCATAAAACTAAATTAAATGAGAAAAGAAATCATAAATTCTTATACCTGAAAGTTGTACTTTGGTATGGCCCAAGTTTGCAATCTGAGCTGATCGAAACGGTGCCGCTCAACAACGAAGGTGCGTCCATATAACCAAGTGACCATCACAGAGAGAAAGGTGAGAGGCCAAAGCAAGCAGAGATACCATTTGGAAGCGTGAGGCCTGGAGGCCAAGGAGGCAAAGCCAAGGCGGAGATGGTAGATGGAGTCGGGCGTGGTTAGATGCGTGAGGTGCACCACGTCTACTGATTCTGCTGCCCTTTTCAGCGAGGCTTCATGCAGTTCGTCGGTGGATTTGTCCATGGTGCCGTAGATGTAGTCATACAGTGGCATGAAAAGCGAATAATTTGTACGAAATTGTGTATGATGCAGAGAGTGATATCTGTTGTGCCAAATTCTTCTTTGTTATATATAATTTAATTTTCTTCGGTAAAAGCAACAAAAACTACATAATTATGCCCCTCTAAACTATCATCTTAGTTGTACTTATACTTTCAAATTCCGATTTATTATAGTACCAAAATATTTCGTTACGTACCCTCTATATATAAATATACCCTTTCATTTTATATTATCGGTCTAGCACTCTAGCTTGTAGAAAATTGAACTTTTTAAAGAGATTTTAATTAATAAAAGGAAAAACTTAACTTTAGATCCTTAAATTACCATTTGTTATGAAAAGACCTCCCTAAATTTCATAAACTCTCAATTTAACCCATTAAACTTTCAATTTCAATCAATTTATCCCATCCGTCAAATTTAAAATGTTAAAAGTAATAAAATAACGTTTATACTCTTAACTTTTTTATAAAGATTTCAAATTTACCCTTATTTTAAAATAAAAATAAAATAACAAAATTGAAGGGCCATTTGATCTTTTTAGGCATTTTTGTTAGAAGTTAACGGTTAAAACTAACGGAGGGGTAAATTGATTAAAATTGAAAGTTAATGGATGTAAATTGAAAGTTTTTAATTTTAGGGGGCCTTCTTAAAACGCGCGGTAGTTAAGGGGTATAAAGTGAAGTTTTTCCTTAATAAAACATATATTTAAATAAAAAATGTAAAATTTTGAAACCTATCATCCTTAATTTAAACAGAAATAAAACAAAATAAGAGAGTATTGAATTTTTTACGTACACTAAAAAAATGGATTAACACAATTAATAAAATCGTAATTATTGATTTTTCAAAATAGATAATATGTTGGACATCCCAAAATAAAATAGATGATCAATAATATGCATGGGACTAGACAATATATATATATATATATACACACACATGACACATCTTACATCTCTTTCACTAGCTTCTTTAATTTTAATACTTCATCCAAACACATCTTACGCAGGAAACAGTGAAATATATTGGAAATTAATTAAGGACATATCATTGCTAGAAACTAAAGCAACATCAAAGAAAAAGAAAAAAAGAACAGAAAAAGAAGATTTAGACATGATCCTGAGTGGGCAGAGAAACTTACGAGGGGGTGTAGATAAGGTACTTGAGAGGGGGAAAGATGGAGAAGATCCACTTGGGAATGAGCTCGTAATTGCAGTGACCCAAGTTGTTCATGAAATCAATATATGCGATGTAACCCAAGAGGGATGCTACAGAGGCAGTTCCGATGAACACTGTTGTCAGCATTGGTATTGCGAACAGCATGAAATACGCCATGTGTTCTGCAAACGGGTGGGTCACAGCTGCGCGACATAATTATGTATGATAATAATATATCATATATAAATACATAATATTGGTATAATGCATCTCCAAAGTATATGCTGCTAATTAAAAGAGACCCATGCATATAGATTCAAAGATTTGATTGAGTTTAGAAAGAGTCATACGAGCAAGCAACTCAACACGCTGAATCACTCAAAACGTAAAGAGTAATGTTACTCTTCACACTAAATTTTTACATCAATTTCATATCATTTGATATTATGTGCTTCTTTTTTTCTTTTTTTTTTTTTATATATATGTTTACATCTACATAAGTAATGGAAGATGATTCAACTAATGATTTTATTAACATTACTCAAAAGTCAAAGAATTAATGCTCAAAACTAATAGTAGTAGTGTAGATGAATGAACTTACAGGAAATAGGCTCGGTGACAACAGAGGAATGGTGATGAGAATGGTAGCGAGAATAAAGGAAATGGTGGTGTAATGCTCTGTGCAACCAGTAATAGAGGAACTCCACCAGGCTTGCATGTATCAGAATTGTCATAATTACCCCATCTGTCCTCCACATCGGCAGGTTGCAAACCCCGGGCAGTAGTTTGCTTGCTATGCCACCGTAGAATATTGCTCCATTCAACAGTATCTGGTCATCCCTACCAAAAAATAAATAAAGAATTCAATAAAAATTATTATATATCCATAGTTTAAATTAGGAAAAACTTTACTTAACCCTTTCAAACTTTCATCATTTTTACAATATCACAAAAAAAGTCCTAATGGAGGAATGTCAAAATTACCGAAATGCCCATCTTTAGAAATAAAATAAAAAAGAAAAGAAAAGAAATTACAAAAATTCAAGCGTTGGCTAGGATTTAATGGAATTTAGAAAAGCACCCATGCCTGAATCTTTCTTTTTCTTTTTTAAATATATATATTTTAAGAATTTTGATAAGATTTAACGGAAAAATTAATGAATTAATAATATTTCAAAAATTAGAAGTCTGATGGTACTCTGAATTTAAAGTTTTTGAACTGTATTCAGGTAATTATAATAGACTTAATAGTGATAAAAGTTCAGAATGAGGGTTAAGTTTATGTGTATACGGACGGACCAATTGCTTTCCCTGTCAACTTGTTCAAATTCAAGGCCCTTGTCGACGATGAGGTTGTTGCCTTTGGCAGTCCAGTGACGAGAGAGGCTGACCCAAATCTGGTTGTGGAGAATCCTCCACAGCAGAAATGGGAATACGAGGAAGCTGGAAAGGTCCCTTTCACCCTCATCCTTTGTTAAAAATGAGTACGTGCTGTGAATGGCCCAAGGAGCCAGGACCAAGTACTGAACAAAACCACATTAATTAATTAGAACAACAACAATAAGTCTTAGTATAGAGAAAAACCAAACGGACCCTTAGTATGAAGAAAAACCAATTTATAAGAGTACATATATTTTCTACTTTCTTCTTAACTAGCTTATGCACGTAGGTGATCATCTCCATCGATGGTGGATTAAACAATACGGTGATTTCAAGAAGACTTGCTCCTTACTGGGTGTGTTGTTTTTGTGCATGTTTGAGAGAGAGAGAGAGAGAGAAAGACCTTAAAACTTCCAAGAGACTTCCATGGCCAGTCGGTGAGAATTCCTGGTTTAGAAGCCATATACTTTCTTCACTACTTCCCTTTCTCTGCAATCTCTGCCTCGGTAAGGCCTAATATATATATATATATATATATATATATATATATATATATATATACTTGATTACCTACAAGAAGATACGTCTATTGCCTTGTCGAGTCATGGGTATATATACCATTGCTGTATTTCTTAAAAGCTTAAATTAATAAGAAATTGTAAATTTAATTATTTCATCAATATTTTAACACTTCATATGTGGACTCTCGAGTTCTACTTACTTACTCTTTTTTCTTTTCTTTTTCTTTTCTTTTTTCTTTTTTATGTCCACACAAGAAAAGAGCGAGAAAAGATTTAAACTAAGAACTCCGCTTCATCGGATGTAATTCATAAATGATTGAAATATCTCTTTAACAAATGATGTGTAATTCATTCATTTGTATTTATTACATTTATCTTATTTAATTGTTTTGTTTTTCTTCAATGAATGAACTATACATCAATTTAATAAGTTTCGTTAGTAAAATAGTTAATAACCTTAACAAAATATTTAATTAAAATATGAGGTAACGATGGAGCCAATTTAAGGAAGAAGGGTAGAAAGCCTCTTTGAGGTTGTAGAAGATATAGGGAAGAAAGAGTCAAAGAAAAGGCAGCAATTCAAATTGAATGAGCTCCCTGATATTGTAATTCACCTCTTTTGTTGACTCTTGTAAATGGCAGCTGGCTCGCCTTGATGAGAAATGATAGAATTTATTTTATTTTTAACTACTTTCAACTACCTCATAACGAATGAATGAATTTACTATTGAAATTGTGTGGAATTCATTTGAATCCACAAATCTAATGATATATTGAATTTATAGGATAAGATAGGAAAAAATTGAGAAAATATTAACGTAAATCATTGATCATCACCCTTGAC
Organism: Carpinus viminea; assembly: GCA_013348765.1. NCBI lineage: Eukaryota > Viridiplantae > Streptophyta > Magnoliopsida > Fagales > Betulaceae > Carpinus > Carpinus viminea. The sequence goes on from CP054668.1 coordinate 16,092,743, forward strand.
CCTTGCGTTGGTACAAATCAACTATTATGTTAAATTACTAATGATCTTTAAAACTTAAATTATAATAAATAATGTAAAACCCCTTGATCCTGGCACTTACTATTTAATTCAAAATACAACATTCATAAAAGATATATAAATAAAGAGTAATATTATTAGACACTCATACAATTAAGATGATATGATACGCACTAAAAATCAACCTCTGAATTACTTTTTATAAAAATAAAAAATCAATAAATAATTTTCGGTGCAAAATCAATGGCCTTAATTTGCTGGTCCTCATAGATTGGTTGCTTTTACTCATGGCGGTATAAGTCATCAGATTTTTGTTTGTTTTGTAGTAACCGTGGCAGGTAAATGAGATTTCCTTAAGGGCATGAAAGCCTTAGATAGAGGGCTCATTCTAAACACACCTTTAATTTCTTAGGATGCGTTTGTCTTGCCACTTCTATGAAAAATGGTTAAGTATTACAGTTTTTGTGAAAATTGTCCTCTGATAATCTATATTTTAGTGACTCATACACCGAATGTTGTCACGTAAATTATTTATCATAACAGTCTATATAAACGCCATGTAAATTGTCAAATTAGTTTATAAGATATTTATAGTACACTACTTTTATATGTATACATCTTTCACTAACCACATTAGGCAGGTTTAAAATAATAATAATAATATTTTGAGATAAATGGTAATTTATCAGAGCAAATGTTGTAAGTTTTAGTACTATCTTCCTCATTTACCTTTTATTTCATTTCAATATTTCAAATTTATATATTCATATCAGTTTAAACTTTTGAAATAAGCAGTGAATTAAGAGATAAAATCGTTGATGCTCAAAGTATTATGCCTTTAAAAGACTTAACAAACACACTTTTATAGGAGTGAAATACTAAAGACAAAAAGATAAACTACCTGAGTTCTTACAACTAACCTTTAGTCTTTTTTATCAATATTTATTTATAGGGCTTATTATAGTCCTTGGCCCCCATAGCTTTTATTCTTTAGCCTTTTTAATAAAGGGAACTTCCTTACGATCTATTGGTAGCTTCTTTAGCCTTTTTTAATAAAGCACTTTGCTTAGAGTTTTAGAAGTCCTTCTTATATTATTTTTGTATCCTTTTAAAAAATGAGATGACTTTTAAAATTATCATTTGATCAAAATCTAATAGTGGCAATCACAAACTCAAAAATAATTTTAAGAGTCATATCATCATTGAAAAGATATAAGAATGACTTATAGCATTACTCAGATAACTTAAAACCAACTTTAATTTCCTAATTAAAGCTGAAATTACTTGAAATGGTCGACGAGAGATATAAGCTTTGAAACAAATACAGGTGTATTGATTTTACTACGGCTAGAAGCGAAACAACACACAATAATAAACGTCTCTTTTTCTTTTTTTCTTTTTTCTTTTTTCAAAATGAACTAAATTCCTTGATTTGGGGGTTTCCAATATTATTGAAACCCAAAAAAAAAAAAACATAAACCAAAGGAAAAACAAAGATCAAAAACACTTTCACACCATTTCATGTGACAAATATGAAATAACCGTCCAACTTGTTCCTCGAAGATAATTGGCAGAACAAAATATTTTAAGGGTCACACTTTCCACCATGCCCCCAAAACTCGAAGGTGTAATATATATGTGTGAGGAAACTTCATAAAATCTCTTTGAATTTTTATGAGTTTTGAAAGTAACTTTCAAAGTTCAAAATCTGTTAATTGATGGACTAATTCTACCTTGATGAAGCACAGTCCTTCCCCAGCCAACTCTTACAACAACAACAAAAAAAAAAACCCTATTACGGCAACCTTGAAGGGTATTTTTGTTCTTTCATTTTTTTAGCAAAAAAATGCTTCTAAAATATAAGTAATTGGATCATGTCATTCAAATAAACTGGAGATGATCTTAAGGATATATTATTAATTCAAAGATGAGGTATGATATAGTCACAACTTAACCCAACTTCTAAACTTAATTTCTCTCTCTTTTCTAGTTTAAGGCTCTCTCTCTCCCATTGGTAGTTTTTTTTTTTAAAAAAAACTGCCACTTAAGAGAAAAGTTGAGTCTTAATTGAGTTTAAGTTGTGATTTTATTATTTTCCTTCAAATATTATAAAAATAAAAAATCAAGTCAAATAGGAAAGAACCAAATGGGCTAAATGGGCCCAATAGAAAATTTGATCAGGTAAATTGGACTACTACTGGACCCGACCCATCCCGCCAGTTTTGCCACGTAAGCCCCGTTCTTTTTTTTGTGGCGGGAGAAATAGAATTAGAAAAGTCCGCCAAAATGTGAACTTGGAGAAACGGCGGCGTTTTCCAAAACGTAAAACGAATAAATGATGCCTCTCTTTCCTCTTCACCTCGCGCTCTCTGAAATCCTCACCAGCCAAAGCATCCAAAACGGCGACGTTCTTCATCAAATCTCTGAAACTATACACTGGGCAAAGTTATCAATGTAAGTTCACACTTGTTCTTATTCCCTTCTCTGATTCAAATATTAGCTGTGAAATTATTCATTTATAGAAAAATGTTAATATCTGCAAACGCACTGTTTGGTTGCCGATAAACTGCTGGAAAACCCATAGGGAAAAAACACGAAGAAATTTGGAAACTTTTTTGGCTTTGGTTATGCAAGATCTTAGCTTTCTTGAAACCAAAAACTACAAAATCAAAGATGAGTTTTTTTTTTTTAAAAAAAAGTTTAATTTCTCTTTTAGATAGTTTTCTAAGCTACCAAACACCATAAAGAACCCGAGTGGCGGAAAACCAGAAAAGCATTAATCTCTTTTGAACATTGTTCCTACAGTTTGGTATACTATTGAGTGAAAGATATTTACTGGGCCAATTATTATCGTGATTGTTATATGTATTGGGCTTTTTTCAGCCATGTATTTTATCTCTTTGCATGGTGATAATAATTTGTATATAAGCTACTAATTCCTGGAACAAATTAACTGAATGGTATATGTTTAAAGGAGATTGAATTGGGTGGGTGGTTTTGATTGCAATTGCCTCAGCATTTGTGATCCATTGATAGCTGAATCCTCTACCTTTTTTTCTTTTCTTTTCTTTTTTTCCTTTTTTTCTGGTGAGGTTTAATATATAGGAGTAGCCCAAGTATGATGGTTTTTATGGCTTTAATTTGTTGTATGTTAAACTTTGATTGTGGATAGGAACATAGTTGAATGACATTATCATGCTCTATGAACACAGTGGAATTATCAGTAAGCTATCCAAGAAATGTTGTTGATGTTAAACTACCACTTATCCCAAAAGTTTAATTTAACATAGTATCAGAGCCAAAGGTCCTGAGATAAAACATTGACTCCTTCAATTTATCCCTTATTTCAATTAAATATTGCACGTGTTGGGTCTCACCTTTTAAAAGAGAGTTTGAGCCCACGTGAAGGAAGTGTTAAAGTAATAATTAAGTGATTAAATTTATCTTTTCTTATAAGCTTAAGCTTTTAAGATAATTGGTAATTTAATAGTTGATAACTTTGGCTCTAGAATTGAGTTTTGTGTGAATGTTTTATCACATACCTCACTCTGTTGTTACGAATCATAATAGAGAGAGAGAGAGAGTAGATGGAGCAACCACGGCCAGGTCGTAGAGGAGCAGAAGCAGTTCTGAATCTCCAACCCAGCTCTTCAATTTCTATTGCCTATCACCCTCTCTTTGGTCCTCATGATGATCTGATCCTCCTTGAGCTTGATGAGAAACTTCTCCCAGATGTTCTCCAACAAAGGCAAGCTATAGCTTCAATTTAATCCTGGGGTTCTAGTTAGTCTCTCTGATTTCCAACTTGTTGCACGCTTAATGTAATCTAAAGACTAAGGTTTCCTTTTCCAGGATAACCTTAAGAGGGCAGCCTGATGAAGATGCAGTTCTCTGCACTGGGTCAAAAACTTATGCTGTGAAGTTTGTTGGGACTTCCAATTCAGTATTGCTTATACCCCCTTCAGATCAATCAGAATTTTGTGAAGATTCTTTAGATTGTGATGGGAAAGATGATGGCGAACAAGGAGTTGTGTCTGTCATCAAAGTTGCAGCTGGTAGCATGGAGCTAGTGGAAGTTGCTCCAAGACTTGACAAACTTAAATTGCTTCTCTGTGTGAATCCTTACAGGTTTGGGGAAGAGATTGAAATGAAGGATTTGGAGGAGACAGAGAAAAGTAATAGAGGGCTGTATAAATGGGACGATCTTGTTCAAGAGGTTCAAGCTAGTGATGATGAATTAAGGTCTGGATTACAGGCTCTTTCAGCGGTGGAGATTGGTAGTTATTGGAGAATTGTTGATGAGAAGTACATGGACACAATTCTGAGGATGCTTTTACATAATTCAGTATTAAATGATTGGTCACTTGATGCACTTAATGAGGATGAAGTAGTGGGTATGCTGGAATCTGATGGATTTCCTCAAGAACTTGCACGGCATTGTTTGGATGTATATGGTAGTAAGGTGGATGAGAGTGTGGGCAGCCATGTGTGGAGGTTGGATGAGAGGCGGTATGTGTGCATTTTGCCAGAGAAATTCTGAAAGAAGGGAAGAGGAAAACTGATAGTTTCATGGCAGAGTGGCTGCAAAAGATTCCAGAAGGGATGCACGCAAGCTTTGATATGTTGGAAGGTGAAATTTTGACAGAGAGGCTTGGCGTTGAGACATGGGTTTGTCCCTTTAGCGTGTCTTCTCTGCCGTCTTCACCGGCCGAGCGATTCTCCATCCTTTTCAGAGAGCGACCGAAATGGGAGTTGAAGGATTTGCAGCCATACATAAGGTTTGATTTTGTTTTCTTATCATCCTTTTCCTCTCAGTGTTACTCTTGGTTTCACAATTCAGTTTTAATTTACTCTATCGTTCAGGGATCTGAATGTACCTGGTCTTTCTTCGGAAGGTTTGCTCCTAAAATACACTCGAAGAACACAGCCAACCATGGATGCAGAACCTGTTTTAAGTGCAAGATAGTTTGGACATCTATCTCACTAGGTATTTTCAGGTGTCATATGTGTTTACCCTCTGTTGTTCCAATGGGTTTGTGAAGAAACGCAGTTGGAGTAAAACTTATTGAAGTTTTGCTCTTGTTAATATAGATTATATCTATATGATTCCAATTTCCAGCTAATTGTGTACTTAATTTTCTTATTCAGAGTGTCCCATAATATCTGAATTTATTTGAAATCTCGCTGAGAACAACAATAAAACTAAAGAGGAAACAAGCTAGCTTTCAAAAGGCTTCACTTAACTTTCTTTTTTCTTACAGAAGGGTATCCTTAAGTATTTAATGGAGAGAAAACCCATGTAAAGGTGTCAGGACGCGGCCAAAAGCGTCAGGATTGTCGCTAAGGTTTCATAGCTAATTTCAGTGAAAGCTCAGCAACATCAAGACAGTCTTACTGATGGTAAAAGTGACAGAGAGCTTTGAGGTTCTTCAAAATTCTTTTTACTCCCATTTTTTGGCAACTGTAAGTCATATGGAGATGAGAGGATCCAGCAGTAGATAGACAGCTGCATCTTCAACATGGTTTCAACTTTCAGGCAACACCGTTAATGCAATCAGATACAGATGGAGAGAGAGAGAGACGTTAGTTTATTTAGTTAGGGGTGGGCAGAACCCGCCCGATCCGACCAACCCGAGCCACCCCAAGCCGATCCGGGCGGATTTTATGCATTTTTTCGCGGTTCGGTTTAAAATTTCAAACCCGGTCGGATCGGTCGGTTCTCGTGTTCACTAAAATTTTTCATGGTACTGATATATAATACCTTTAAAAAAAAAAAACCCTAGAACTACATGTAACTCCCACAGCCTCCATCACTCCCGCAGCCCCAGCCTCCATCACTCCCGTAGTCTCCCTCACGGGCCTCACCCACTGCCCACCGGCCACCGTAGAGCAAAGTCTCATCTCTCTCTCACCTCTCGGCTGGGTCGCCTTCTCGGCCATCGTAGAGCAGAGTCTCAACCACACCAACCGCTCAAAGCTCTTCTCTCTCATCTGCGGTGGCTCCACTTCTCGCGCTACGCGTCAAGTACACTCAACCCCACCCTCTTCAACAAAACCTTTAATCTGTTACTTCTATTATCAGTACCCATCTTCGATTTTGAATCTGAAATTCAAGTTTATGACTTTCGGATGATCTGGGATTGGTCAATCAGTGCCGAAGATTGGTCCCATTCATAATCACCACCAAGGAAACGTTATATTTTAGTTGTAAACTTAATACCCATGTCTTGATTTTTGTTGTTTTCAATTCGTATTGTGAATTTTTAGTGATTGTGATTTGTGATATAGGGGTTTGTAGCTTTGCTTGAGCTTGAGCTTGAGATCTTGTTCTTGAAGCTTGTTTCTTGGTTGATGGGGTCTGTAGCTTGAGATTTGTCTTTTCTTTCTTTCTTCTTCTGTTTTTTTTTTTTAAAAGATTTGAAAAATACCCGACCCGACCCGAGAAACCCGAGCAACCCGACAAAAATAACCCAAGCCGACCCGCCCGATACCCGCCGGTTTTTCAAAATTTTAGTGTTATCACGGGTTGAAAATGTTCAAACCAGCGCGGGTCGGGTAGCCATGGCCAAACCCACCCGATCCGACCCGTGCCCAGCCCTATATTTAGTGGTTGAGTGATGTGGCTTAATTGCCACGTGTTGTCGTGTTTTATTTTATAACAAGGAGCCCCCAATGTGGGACACTTCTTGGTCCTCCGCGATGAAAGGGAGTAAAAAGATCGCTACCAATCGGTGACTAGCCTAGTTAGGCATCTAGTTTCGCTTCCATTTTGGCATCTGCTTGTAACTGGATAACTGGATATATATATATATATATATTTTTTTTTTATGGCATTTTTAAACATTGAATTTTTATGGCATTTGTAAACATTGGATTTGAAAGGTATTTTTAAACAATCAAGTTTTAAGACATTTTTAAACATTGGATTTTTACTTTTTAGGCCCAAAAAGCTCAAAACAATGATTTTTTGGGATTTTTTTAGGGTTTTTTTTTTTTTTAACAATCACAACAAAGCCCAACTTATTGGGACAAAAATGCTAATTGTGTTTTTTTACAAATGGGCAAAAAAAATTGTTAAATTAAGCACAAAAATTAGACCTAATACCTAAAATAAGCCAAAAAAGATTATAAAAAAAAAAAAATTGGTTACCCGATCCAAATAGTTGGGTACCAACCAGAATCATCCAATTATTGTACAACCAAACACCTAGTTCCGGTTCCCAATTTTGGCCAATAACTGGGAACTAAGACCAGGTTGACACCCCTACCATGCAAGGTATCCTCCCAACAAAGATTGGTTAAGTGTGGCCTTAAAGAATTGTTTCCGTTCTAAGGAAATCAATCTTTAGACTTACTGTCCAAATTTAAGATTTTCACCATTTGAGCCAACCCTTAAGGTTCAAAATAAAATAAATACATCAATAACACTTAACAATCAACAAGGGTGTTTGACTTTGCCTCAATCCATACATTAATATTGGAGAAATACTACACGCATCCAAAATTACCATTGGATCCTAACTTTAATGGTGATTTTGGATACCATACTTGAGAAAGTGTGAGAGTGGAAGAGTTGAAGCGAGAGCATGTGTAATATTATTTCTTTTAATATTACGTGTTGGTTGAATTTTTTCTTACTCAATCCATTAAATTGATTAGTGCACAAAATATATATAATTTTTACATGCTTTATTAAAAATTCATATGAAAATTATATATGTTTTAAGCACATATCAGTTCAATAGACAAAATTAAAAATAAATAATAATAAAATAAATAAAATTATTCCACCCAATTTGATGAAAAAACCTTATCCTTACTACTCTCGGCTAAAAACCAAAATCGATAAGCCTAACCCTCAAGAGTTAGTTAAAGCCTAAATCCCACTTCACAAAATAAATAATAATAATTTAAAAAAAAAAATAGGAGGGACAAAAATCAGTATGTAGTAAATTTCTGTCTGGTTAGGAAGGGTTGGTAGTCACCATGAGTCTGGCCTAAGCTCAATTGGACCAACTTGGACACGCAAATTATCCAATGCCAGTGTATTAGAATCAGGGACCATTGACTAATTTGACTGACAGCTCCAAACAAGTGCATTCAAATACTCTATATTAAATTCTCTCCACTCACGTCATGGGCCTTATACCATGATATGATTATATGAAAGATAAAGTTGGAAGAATCCAATCCAATGGAGGAGGAGGAGACAAAAACCATCACGCAACAGCTGAAAACGGAAGATAATTAAGTAGTTGGAAAAGAATGGCAGGTGAAGAGCAATTAGACTACGACTACTACAACACCCACAAGCAACAAATGCAGTTAAACGTGAAGACTCTTTGCTTTTCCATTAAAGTGTCATCATTTTTTTGTATGAACTTTTCTGCCTAGTCCAGTGAGAGTCAGCTTCCTTGTTCCTTTCTATATTCTAACACTCCAGCTGCTTTACAAAAACAATATTCTAACTCTCATGCATGCCATTGAAAAAGTTAATTTCTCATCCAAACTCTTATGTTATGTACATGTAGGTATGCTTCTTTGCAAGAGAGAAGAGGATGAACAGGCAAAGACATAAATGAAAAGTTCCTGCAAGTCCCATGTGCAGAAATCCTGAGCAAAGTGGAGAGTGAGACTGAAACTTATCTCAAATCCAACTGGGTATTGTTGTCTGAATAAAATTGTGGAATCTGAGCATTCTAGCTATGTCTTCCTTGAGATTTGCATTTCCTTACAAAAATATATGAGCAATGAGCAAAATCCTTCTAAAAACACTTTTGGCTGTGTACTTTACAGTCTCTCTAATTAAACTTTGTCTGTTATCAGATTTTGAGTCTTCCCTACTATTCTATGTCTTATAAGCAATCAAATGTACGTGACATGATATATGGTGGGGTTAGTCTTCTTAGAAAATGAAGAGTTCAATGATGAAGAAAACATGTCACTATGTTGAGCAAGTATTTCTGCTGCATGCTAATTATGCGATCAAATTTGCATGAGAATCACTAGTGATGTACCTAAATTTTGAACCACATAATAGTCAATTTGGTAACAATTCTAACTTGTATTTTTAGCATAAATTGGAATGTCCTTTTCACTATATTTTTATCTTTAATTTTGGGTTTTTCGGAGGAAAATTTGTTTTTCCTGGATTTATTTCTTTAATGACTCTCATATCAGTTATAGATCTTTCCTATTTCCTTTCTAAGCATCTTTCTTATTTCCTTGTTTGTTAGGCATAAGTACAATTATTGAATTTTCTTGCTTTTTTCGTATTAGTACTTGTAGTCGTGATATTTCATTTGCAAGCATTCCAATTTAAGTTACTTGAATAAAACTTGAACCTTATATATATATATATATATATATGTGTGTGTGTATACTGTATCTGGAAGCACTTATTTGACATGTTTTTGGCTAGGAGTATTAGAAAAGTTCATTTTGAGTTCAGTGAAGAAGCTTGCAATGGGATTCCTGGATCTATTCATTGTGGCATTGATGCCAGTGCTGAAAATACTCTTAATTACTGCTCTTGGATTATTGCTTGGAACAGAACGTATAGATCTCTTGGGGGCAAATGCAAGGCAAATTTTGAATAGAGTGAGTTCAATTTTCTTACAGATCAGTGTTCTTTTTATTCTTTTAGTTATTTTGTTTATGTCAAGCATGTTGGCTACTAATCTATAGAGTTATTTCATTGTAATCAACCATATGGCCAAATCCTACCATTCGGAGACGAACTTTTCTCTGAAATTAGTAATTTTAGAATATGCTGGCTAGCTTCCTTGTAATGTCCATTGGCAGTGATATTAATAACATGGCCTCATGGCTTCTTGAAGGCTTGAACTGTGTATTTATCTTGATCTCTCCTCCCCAGTGCTCACCAAAGGGGTACTTTTGTTTTTAGTTACTTTTATTAAGAAAAACATTATGTTTTTTGCTAGTTTATGTATGCTGATTTTCAATTCTATTGGTTTTTCATCTGCTAAGTAAAAAATATGATCAAATTGTGTTGATGGCTAATTGGCTGTATACTGTTGTATTATTTCTTCTTTTCTATTTTTGAAATTAAGGACTAACAACAGTACTTTCTTCTATATAGATTGTCTTTTTTGTGTTCAGTCCTTCACTTATTTTCAGCAACCTGTCTGATGCAATTACATTAGACAGTTTGGCAACCTTGTGAGTTCAGCTCTGCCATACTTCTGAAGTTCTTCCCCTCCCTCTTTTTTCGTTTTTTTTTTTCACTTTTGCTAACTTTTGGTTAATCTATAGGTGGTTCATGCTACTGAACATCCTTCTCACATTCCTTATTGGCACTGCCCTTGCATGGATACTCATAAAAATCACAAGAATTCCTCGACATCTGCAAGGCCTTGTCATTGGTTGTTGTTCTGCAGGTACACAAGAATTCGAATTCGAATAAACACTTGGTTGGTGTATATTTTCTAGCCATACAGAACGCCCAAATTGGGAAAATACAAACTATCTTTAATAATGAGCGTGAGGTAAGATTTGAAATGATGACTACCTTAGCAGTTATAGTATAGGGTTTTCTTTTGAAAATTTCACTTACTAATTAGATGCAATATCCTAGAACAGATTTATGTTGAAACTTGAGCCTTCAAATTGATTTAATGAATGCAAATATTTTCTAAATCCAGATTGTAAGTAAATCAGAAAAGCCGAGTACTTAAAACAGTTTAATATGTTTATTAGATCTGGATTCCAAGTGCTACAAATTTGTCAGCCACTTTGAATTAAAATAAGATCCAAATTAAGCAAGATGTATAATTTGTAGTTTGAAAATTTTATGGAGGATTATCTTTGCCCCTCTGTGCCTCTAAGGATTAGCAGAAAGTACAAAGAATATGTTCTCGAAGAAGTACATGACTCTGAGAATTCCATTCGGTAACATTTTATATATAAGTGAAAGGTAATTGTCCATCATGTATTCAGGTGGAGATTGCTATGTGCAGGAAATTTAGGAAACTTGATTCTGATTATAATCCCAGCAGTCTGTGAGGAGGAAAATAGTCCATTTGGAGATTCTTCTGTGCTCAACAGATGGAGAGACTTATGCTGCACTTTCTATGGCGGTAATAGTCCATTATTCTCACTTTATAATCACAGAAATGAATGCATGTCAGAGTAAGACCAACTTGATGTGAATGATAAGACGTTGCTCAGTGCCTCCAATGACATGTCCCATTTACAAGTTCATCAAAAATTGATAGGCCACCTCTTGGATGAGAGGTCGGTCACAAACTATATCGATAACCCGGGCTCTTCTGAACCGGGCTAGCTAAATTTGCATGTCATATAGCTCTTAAAATATGTCGGATGAAGTTCAAGCATTTTGTTATTTCTTGTTTTGATGATGCAGGTAGGAGCAATATATATATGGACTTATACATATCCTATCATGCGGATATCTGCAAGCAAAAAAACTGAAGAAATTGTTATAGATGGCTCTTCAAATGGGGATAACAATTCTAGAGAAACCTCACATTTATATTCAGAGATTGACACAGAAGCACTTCTTCCTTCAAAGGGTTGCCCAGGCTCTGAGGAATATATGGATCAGGTTGAAGTCCCATCTACTGGATCTAAAGAAAAAGCAAAGGTTTCTTCTATATGCTGTGGTTCCCTTTCCATAAGATTCAAAAGCTTTTTTGCCTCAAAGTTTGATTTCCATTCAACATGATCAACAAAATCAATGAGAAGTAAAGAAAAATTATTCTTAATGCCTGTATTAAGATGAGTGAACGCTAAGAAGCAGGCTAGCACTGTGCAGGTCATATAGAACATAGCTTCAATACAGGAGATTGAGGGCATATACTTCGACTTTATTAACTTTTGTATAGTTGAATGGAAGATAATACTGTCCTATCCTAAAATGGTAACATGTTTCATCAGTAACAATGAGATCTCATGTATGAGACCATTTATTGAAAGAAAGAAAAAAGTTCTAACAGAGTAACTAATGGTTGTGATATCTTGGTACATTAAGAAGCATAGCTTTCACATAAGCAAGTTGACTATGCTCAAGTTAAGGCAACTTAGCCTTTTCTTTTTCTTTTACTTTTTTACTTTCCTCTTCCAATTTCCTCCTTGAATAAAATAACATTTTTAAAGATGCTTTGGACAGGTTACATTGCTGGAGAAGACTAAGCTGCAACTTAAGATGATTATTGGGCGCATTGACTTCCAAAAATTGTTTGCACCATCTACAATTGCAGCGGTATGCTCATAGTGCTTGTTCTATCCAGCACAAAAGTTTTGTCTTTGTGCTGTCAGCAGTCAGTACAGTCAGTTTTCCCTTCTATAATCCTGGTAAATGTGCTTGTTCAAATACTAAAAGAACAAGCAGATAATCTTTGAAAGTCTATTCCATCTTGACCTTGAGTTAGAGAAACTATGGTAGTTGAATCACATTCATTCCAAAAATAAACTTTTTCTAGGACTTGATCCTATACTTAATGGAGAAAGAGATAATTCAGTACTATTCAAGACTAATGCACTGCCAGACTCATTTTAAATGCTCTACATTATTGTTTCAAAGTAATTGCTTAATTATTATCTTCATATAGAGATCTCCAAATTAAGATGCTTAGCGTTTCTTCTATAGATTTTCGGGTTTATCATCGGACTAGTCTCTCCAATTCGAACGATACTGATTGGTGATGATGCTCCTCTTCGTGCCATCTACAGTTCTGTGAGTTTGATAGGGTATGAATCCAACCCCAGCCTCAATATTGGCAACTTGGATTGGTGTTAATATCTACATGTGAAAGTTTATTTTGGAAATAAACATCAATGCATCAGTTTCATGTAGATAAATCAATTAAATATATGTTTAGAAACAGTAGGCCTTCTCTCTCTCTCTCTCTCTCTCAGCTAAAGTATTTCATTTATACCAAGAAGCAGAAAAAAGTTAGACCTACAACTATTTTTACAAATTATTGACATGGGTCAAAGCTTTAAAAAATGTGGCTGATGTGGCTCTAATCACATATTGACACGTGTTAGCAAGTTGTAAAAGAGTTGTAGGTAGAGCTTTACTCAAGCAGAAATAGCAGCAATAGTTCTTCCTAACTCACACAGTCGTAAGAATATATCAGCAGTAGTAGTATTGGAATGGTAGATATGATTGTCATAGCAAGTTATGTAAATCCTTAGCTCTTAGAACTTAGAAGCCATGGCAAAACATGAAGCATTCATGTTTCAATTTGGTGTTCTATATACACTTTCCAGCTCGAATTGGGAATTTGAATTAAATTCTTTTAGTTTCCTTTGTTAAATCACCCCTTTTTCCAAAAGTTTAAGCATCACCCAACAATTAGAATTTTTAATTGAAACATAAGTTAAATAACAGAGACGAGGTTCAGACTTTAATATCATATTAAATCACCACTTACCCTAAAAGCTTAAACCGATGAGAACAGATACATTTAATCATTTAATGTATATTCTAACATCCTTTCTCTTCTACAGGGATGCAGCAATACCATGTATGACACTGATAATTGAGCAAACCTTCTTAAAGGTAGCTTTTTATACCTTATGTTGGCTTTAAAGTTCTTTCATGGATTTTCCATGAAAGGTTTCAAACACTTTATAGATATAATTTAATTTTTACAGGTCTCAGGCTCCAGAGTAGGTCCATCAATCATCTTAGGGATTATTGCAATTGGTACATTATCATGCCTTTACTGGGTATTGTAATTGTTAAGGCTGCAAACCATTTTGGCATGGTGGACCCAAATTCATTATTTCAGTTTACACTTATGCTTCAATATGCACTTCCACCAGCAATGAATGTAGGTATGTATGATTACTTTTCCTTCTTTCTTTCTTTTTTTTTTTTTGCAACCCTTCAAGCTTCAAACCGTCCATTTTGAAATAGAAGGTAAAGTGTTAGAGTTAGGGTTTGAATTTAAGACCTTTGTTCTGGTACCACGTTAAATCATCACTCATTCAAAAACTTTAACCTTTGACACCTCGGAAATTTAAGTTTTGCATTAGGTGGATGGATTGTGAAGGCATCTTAAATGAATGTTAAGTCTCACATTGATTACTTATCAGATGAGACCAAAGTTTATCAATGATTTTAGAAAGCTTCAACCGTAACATTTACCTAGTGCTTTTGGAATAGTAACACAAATGTAACTAGTATTTTTCTTGGGTCGTGATTAACAATATCACTTGCGCTGAGGCATTACACGAACGTAGGCTTTGATGAGGACGTCCGGGTATTTGAACGGGGAGATTGTGAATATGTTTGGATGTGCATTTGTGGTTTGTGATTTGCTGCAATTATAGGCATAGTTTTCATTGCTAACGATATGTGATGAACTTGGCAGGTACTATTTCTCAATTGCTTGAGACTGGACAGAGCGAATGCTCTGTCATTATGCTATGGACTTATGCTGTGGCAGCATTTGCTCTAACACTCTGGTCAACCATCTTCATGTTGGTTGTTGCTTAATCACATTATCTGCATAAAATGATCAAATTACACTAAGAAGCTTACCTTCTTTTGTTACTATTTATTCTCTACAATTTTGAGAGGAATTTTGTAAAACATATACTGAGCTTACTTTTTTTTAGATCTACACAAATAAAAGGGATCTAAAAGATGATGGGTTCTGAATTCTTTTCCAATTCTGAATTCACTAGTTATCATTAGCTCCTTGATACCATTGATCGTGGTGATGTAGTTGTTGCAGTTTTTTAGCAGGATTCAAATAGGTTTGTCTCAATCTGTATCCCTTTTGCTTCAATAATTACTTTATACAGCCCTATAGAGAGAAACAAGTCACTTGTTTAGCCTATATTCCTACTCTTTTGTTTGTACTTCTATGGTGTTATTTTCATCTTCTACACTTTCCAATTTGATTATTAAAAAAAAAAAAAATCACTTTGTTCACAATTTTAATGGACATTATGTCACAGCATGCCCTCGTGCTTTACTTTTTTGATATTGAGACCTTGGTTTTCAATATAATGAAATCGATACCCATTGTTTTGAATATTTGTTGATCAAGACCTCTATTAGTATTTTGGACAGAGTTTTCCTCCAAACTGTTATTTTAATAACATGTGAGATGTACATGAGTTTTTAATATTATTTATTCCAACTCTGTTTACATGTCACTTTTACAGATTAGGTTGGAGGAGATTCCTCCAACCCAGTTTGGAGGAAAACTCTGTCCTAGTATTTTTCATCAAATAGATAATATAAATAACATAAAAATACAATTATACATTTCAATAGGGACGGAGGCAGAGTTTAATATGAACAGGGGCTAAGGGCCAATAAACATTAAAATTGTGACAACTATGTATATAAAACATTTTAAAAGGAGAATCTGGTTTACATGCTGTTATTTTAGTAACAACATGTATGCTGAAGTAAAAGCATGTATGCCATTCTCTCATTCTTTAGCCTTTCCACTTTAGGATTAGGATCCCCAACAATAGCTAGGGAATTGCCAATGGGTTTTTTTGTCAATTTGGACCGTTAATTCCATCCCCTAGGGGAAAATGGGGTGGTTAGCCACCCCATAATTTTAAATTAATTTTTTAATTATTTGATTATATATATTTTTAATGTAAATTATAAAAAACCCCATTGGCAATTCCCCAGCTATTGCTGGGGATCCTGATCCAGTCATCTAACCATCACTACCCTTATTCAACTCGCTTCATCTTTCAATACAACCTTACACATTCCCATGAAACATTATTACTATTTCTTACTCAAATTCGCTGTTATTTCTTGGTCACATGAAAAGTCATATTTATCTTGTTAATAAAGTGTGAGAATACCCTTCCCCAACTCTTATGTATAATACCCTAGAAGAAAATACCAACTTAGTACCTTCATTAGGTTATGTTAGCCCAAAATTGTAAAAAATTTGTTAAAATAATTATGTATGTTTAGCATTGTTCTTCTAATTTTGGTTTGAAATATTCTCTACTTTATTTCAAATTTAACTTTGATCAATAAGGATTCTTCAAATACCAAATGCCAAAAAGTAAAAGTTATTTAGTTTTTTAATCTTATATATTCATTTTCATTCTCTCTCTCTCATCTACCAAGAACAATAATAATAATAATAATATTTGAAAATAATAATAATGGATGACACATGCTATTCTCTTACCATTTAGCCTTTCTACTTTACCCACCGTATATCTTGGTCATCTAACCATCATTATCCTTATTCAACTCGCTTCATCTTTCGATATAACCTTACACATTCCTATGAAACATTATTACTATTTCTTATACAAATTCATTGTTCTTCCTTAGTCACATGAAAAATCATGTTTATCTTGTTAGTTAAGTATGAGAATACTCTAGAACCTTTCTCTAACTCTTATGCATATATAATACCCTAGAGGAAAATACCAATTTAGTATCTCTGTTAGATTCTGTTAGCCAAAACTAACGGAATGCCACATATTGTTATATACAAATGTCACGTGTCCTAAAAATTAATAATAATTATTAAAAAAAAACTAAATCCTTACAAATTTTGTTTGAAAACTTATGGGGGTGGCCAAGCCATCCCATTTTGCCCATTAGAGTGAAATTTTTTATTTTATTTTATTTTTTTAGTAAAATTTGAATTCCAGGTAAAAAATATATATATATGCAAACCAAAATACCAATAAATTATTGAACCCAATTTCTAAACAAAAGCGCAATATATATTTATTGCGCCAAACTATGGGCGGGAAATTACAAAAGAGAAAGCATATTGAAAAAATATAGAGCCCTCCCCCATGCTTCTCTCTCTCTCAGTCTCTCTCTTACTCTGTGTGCAGACTGCAGTAGCGCACAGCTTCAACAATGCTTCCGAGGAAAAAGCCCAATCCTTTTTCTTCCTCCTCCTCTTCATCACCATCATCATCATCGTCGTCCAAGAAATCCAACCCAACCAATAAACCCCACCCCTCCAAGTTTGGCATCCAACATTTCTTCCAACGCCATACCCAGAACGCCCTCTTAGCCTCTCAAAAGAGTCAGAACCCCAAGCCCGCCTCCCCTCCCTACGCCGCCACCCATGCTCCGAGTTCGGGTCCAGAGAAATCGGGCTTGCCTGTTCCAAACCCGAGGAATGATCCTGGAAATGCACCCAATTTGCAAAAGCCCGACTCGAAGCATAACGTTTCGGCGTATGGACCGAATAGCGCGTCGCAGAATACGCCGACGGGTAATGTCGCGGTGATGGATGTTATTTCTGATGAGAACCTGTTGGAGGGTTCGCAGGCGAATGATCAGAATAGTGATAATGTTTCGGTGATGGATGTTAGTTCTGATGAGGATCTGCCGGAGGGTTCGCAGCCGCAGGCGAATGACCCGAATGGCGCGTCGCAGAGTACGCCGACGGATAATATCGAGGTGATGGATATTAGTTCTGATGAGGAACTGCCGGATGTGTCGCCGGCCGTTTCCAAGCCAAAGTTCTCGCCTACAACGGTAAATTTACATCGGAAACTTCATTGCAGTTCAAGCTTAAGGTGTATTATGCTGACTGTGTTTGTAGTATTTTTAGCTCTTTTTTTTTTTTTGGAAATTAAATGGTTCAGATTTTGTGACATTACTGTTTACCCAAATGCAATAAATTAAGTAAAAAAAATTAAGAAGATTATTATGACATGAACTAGTGATTGATATGTAGTGTACTTATGAAATGTCTTACGTTGGATTGGATGTAATTATTTTTCGACATCTGATGATTTTATATGTTTTATTGTGTATTTAACTTTGTTTTCAATTGTATAGGTAAATGTGGCTCCAAAGAGGTTCAAGGTTGTCCACACAAAGAAAGTTGGGTCATCATCCTCTAGAAGGGAGGTCTTGGAACAAAAATCGGGAAATACAAATCATCCGGAAGAACCATACGGTGGCGGTGAGGTGGAGGTGAACATAGTCGGTATGTAAGTGTTAAATCACAACTTATTTCAAAAGTTAGAATATTTAATTGAACCGGAAGGTGAATGGTGGAGATTGTATTTAAACTCAAAACTTAAGTCGATAAATATGGATGAAGTTAATTATTTAATTTAGATTCTAACACTGGTTTTATTTTTACAGATCAAGCGGGCGATCGGAGAAGAGCGGGAATTGGACGTATGGCAGAAGTTTGGAATCTGCCAGAGGGAAGGAAAATCCCCATCTTGTGTAATGACTTTGGTCAACCACTCGATATTGAAGGCCATGTATACACGAGGTTCCTTGGCTCCATTGCAAGGACACATAGCATCTTGCCAATAAATTTCAATAATTGGAAGAAAGTGCCCAAGACAAACAAGGAGGCAGCTTGGAATGTCATTTTGGTAATGAATTTCATTGTATATATTTTCTTAATCTTTGTTGCAACCTAACCATGATATCATCTTGGTTTTAATTTGATTGTAGTCAAAATTTTTATTGCCTGATGATGGGGGACAATATGAAGTCATAAAAACGTGGTCTATGAAGGACTTGAGGGACAAATGGAAGAACTGGAAGCATAATTTAAAGAAGAAATATTTTGATGAGTCCAAAACTGCAGAACAAGTAGTGGCTAAAGCCCCCCTTGACAAGGTTGATGTCACTCAATAGACAGAACTTGTTCACTATTGGTATTCGGAAGAAGGAAAGGTAGTAGTGTCTGCCTCTTAAAATATGATGTAGAAAGCAATACAATCACAATACTTCTCACTGTCTTATTAACAATGTAGATCAAGAGTGATAAAGCTAAGAAGAGCCGCTCAGAACAACATAATCATCACGCAGCGGGATCAAAAAGTTATGCCAGACATGCATATGACATGGTAGTTATTTAGTTAGTAGTACATATGAAGTGCTTGATTTTATTTACAAACGTACTAACTCGTTATATGTAGGAAAAATCTACCGGAGTTAAGCCAAATAGGGCCCAAGTATATATTGCCACGCATAAGCGTAAAGACGGCAACCCCCTTAATGATGAGATAGGAAGAAAAATTGTATGTCAATTCTGGATTAGTTTACATTATTATTATTATTATTTTGCAATTGGCTTAGGATTCTATGCTTTGTTCCAGGCACAAATGGAGGAGCTCTTAGCACAAGAGCCTCCAAACTCACAGGGGGGTAAGCAAGGGAGCATTGTTTGGTCTCTAAATGATGCTTACGCGCAAGTTATAGGTCCAGGGCAATATGTGTTAGGAAATTAATCCTATTTCCCAAGACCTGTGAGATGAAAAATTAAGAAGAATGCGGAATAACAAAGATTAGGCAATCACACACGACACAAAGATTTAAGTGGTTCGGCTTAACAAGCCTACATCCACTGGCGGAGACGACCCGGAGAAAATTCACTATCAAAAGGTGAGTACAAGAAAGTAACAGGCTGAGAAAACCACTCAAACCCAAAGCCCCAATTACACCCAATTCTCACTTTACCCAAAGGAGAATAAAAACAAAAGAAAAAAAATACTCTCTTTCTTGCTCTCACTTTTTCTCTCAATTGTTGGCACACTCAATTGAAAATACAAAGGGCTCATGCCTTTATATAATTGTCAGAGTCTGTTGTACTAGAGGAATCCAAGTCCCATGTAAACAAGGATTCCTACTCCAATCCGTCAACAATTCTACTCCAATTCTTAGAAGGACTTCAAGTCCAATTCATACTCTAAGGAAAACCAATTCCAAGAGTAATTAGGAATAGAAACGTGAGCCAAAATAAAAGACCTCCTTAAATGATGTTGGGTCCCACCATCTTTATGGTGAAAGTCACAAAACTCCAACAATCTCCCACTTGACTTGAATCCCATCAAGTTGCAACAAAGTGAATCTCCTCCGGATGTCTCCTCCACTTGTCTTCAAGCTAAAGACCAACTGAAGTGCACAGCTTCAGCTTCTCAATAGTCACTCCTTTTGTCAAGATGTCTGCTGGATTCTCAGTTCCACGAATCTTCTCAAGTAACAATTGTTCACTTTCAAGAAGAGATCGAATGAAGTGATACCTCAACTGTATATGCTTTGTTCTTGAATGATATGCCGGGTTCTTTGCAAGAAAAATGGCACTCGACTATCACTTGTAGAATGCCCTTCTCATTCTTCTTTCCCAACTCATCCAAAAACCTTGTAGCCAAACCATCTCCTTTCCAGCCACACGCCACACATACTCCCTCCGTAGTGGAAAGGGCTACAATTTTCTGTAACCTTGAGGTCCAACACACACAGTACCTCCCGAGTATATACAAACCTGTAGTACTTTTCCTACTATCAACATCACCCGCTAGATCAAGATCCACATAGCCCTCGCAGCTTTAAATCTGCACCTATGAAGCAAAGGGACATATCTGAAGTTCCTCTCAAATATCGAAAATCCACTTGACTGCCTCCCAATGTGCTTCCTGGATTACTCATGTACTGCCACAACTCCCACCGCATGTGCAATATCCGTCTAGTACAAACCATTGCATACATCAGACTTCCGATAGCTGAGGCGTAAGGTACCTTGCTCATGTATACTTTCTCTTTATCTGTCTTTGGTGACTGATCCTTGGTTAGTTTGAAGTGACTCCCCAAGGGTGTGCTTACTGACTTAGCTCCATCCATGCTAAATCTGCTGAGAATCTTCTTCACATACTCTGCCTGTGAAATCTTCAGTGTACTATTGGCCCTGTCCCTGATGATTCTCATCCCAAGGATTTGTTTAGCAGCACCCAAATCCTTCATTGCAAACTGCTTTGACAGCTGGTTCTTCAACTTATTGATTTCTTCCATACTGGCCCCTGCAATGAGCATATCATCTACGTACAAGAGTAGAATAATGTAAGAGTTCTTAAAACTCTTGACATAGCAACAGTGATCTGCATTGCACCTTGTAAACCCAGTACTACACATGAAGCTATCAAACTTCTTGTACCATTGTCTTGGAGCTTGTTTCAGGCCATACAAGCTTCTTCTTAGTTTGCACACTAAACTCTCTTTTCCTGAGACCGTGAATCCTCGTGGCTGCCGCATATAAATTTCTTCCTCCAACTCACCATGAAGGAACGTCTTTACATCTAATCGCTCTAGATGTAAGTCCTCCGCCGCCACAATACTCAAAGACAATTCTTATGGTTGTCATCTTCACCATCGGAGAGAATATGTCCGTGTAGTCAATTCCTTCTTCTGTTGGAATCCTTGACTACCAATCTTGCCTTGTAGCGCTACCATCATGTTCACCCTTTATTCTAAACACCCATTTGTTGTGCAAAGCCTTTTACCGGCCGGCAACTTTGTCACTCCCAAGTCTGGTTAGTCAATAATGAGTCCATCTCATCCTTCATGGCTAACTCCCACTTGATTGAATCTTCAACCTCCAAGGCTTCAACAAACGCCTCTGCTCGCCGCCATCCGTCAACAAAATATGAAACAAGGAGGGGTGAAAACGCTGGAGATCTAATGGTTCGTAGATCTGTGGACAGCCTTGTCGGTGTACTGCTCAATATGTTGATCTACTATTTCTTCAACTTCGGACCTCTTCGGTCTCGAATCCTTATCAACTTCAATTCCTTCTCGAGTTGTACTTTTAGAAATTCCATCTAGGTTGATAAATTCAGGCTTCTCACCTCTAACTCGTACTTAATGGTTCTGCACTTGAATTATTCTTATACACAACCATCTCATTAAAAGTAACATTCCTACTTCTAATGATCTTCCGGTTTTGATCATCCCAAAACCTATACCCAATGCCTCATCCCCATAGCCAATGAAATAACATTTTCTAGACTTAGCATCTAGCTTGCTACGAGCATCGATTCAATATAGACATACGAAATACAACCAAAAACTTTCAAGTGAAAAGATTTACCTTTTTCCACCTGCACTTCTTCGTAGTCTATGACCCAAAGGAACCGATGGTCCTCTGTTTATCAAGTAAGCAAGTATCATCGTGATTTGCCCGTAAAGTTTTCGTAGTCCAAAGATGCAACCTCATACTTCTTGCACGCCATTGAGGGTCCTGTTTCATGCGCGCCACCACGCCATTCTTGCGTATGCTCGAATAGTTTTCTCCATTTTAATCCCATTTGCCGCACAAAACTGCTTTGAAAACCCCATCTTCGTATTCTCCCCATTGTCCGATCTTAGGCACTTCAATTTCAGACCAGTCTCTCTACTATGACCTCCACTTCTTAAAACTTCAAATACATCGATTTAAGTTTTAAGAAGTAAACCCATACCTTCTCGCTTGAATCATCAATGAATGTGATATAATACCGCGAGCCTCCAAGAGATGCCATCAGGGGACCCCACAAGTCCGTGTGTACCAATTCCATTTTTCCGCTTCGTGTTTTGCAACTTTTGCAAAACTCACCTTCTTCGCTTTCCTAGGATGCAGCCTTCACATAAATCGACTCAACCGATTTTAACTCCGTAGTTTCTTGATGTAAGTACCTTCATCCTTTCGCTCATGTGCCCAAGCCTTAGGTGCCATAATTTTGAGTCAAGACTTTATCCGCAACAGCAATTGTATCTCTACTATTTGTCGTCATATAGAGAGTACTGTTATAACCATGAGCCAAAATCCTAGCTCCTTTGCTCACCTTCCACTTTCCACCGTGGAAATGAATTGAATGCCCTTCATCATCAAGTTGTCCCTCAAATCGTGTTCTTTTTCAGCTCGATATGCCCGACCTTTTGCGCTTCCATAATGTCACTGTGAACTTTGATGCTAACATCGCTGTGCCCACAACATCCAAAGGCTGTTCACACCAAATATACCTTCCGAAATTTCCAGCCACATAATTTTCGAGAATTTCACGAATTGGTGTGGTATGGAAAGAAGCTCTGAGTCCAAGACCCAAGAATCAAGAGGACTGCCAATGATAGAAGTAGGGCATCATATACTTCTTCCGCTGCACGACATTTGCGCCCATTGTCGGGCCTTCTTCTTTAGTTCTCTTTCTTCTTGTAGTGGCATGTCTTGCCACAATTCCAACACTCAAAGTTGTCGCCCAAACTTGGATTTGCTCCTACCCTTCCTGGATTTAGATTTGCCTTCACAGAGTTCCTCTTGACCTCTCGCCTTGCTTCAAGGTTTAAGGTCGCACTGAACCGGAGGTTTCACCGTAATCCTTCCCGGACCTCCTCACTAAGAACTAAATCCTCGACATCTTCATAGCTTAATTTACTCTTCCCCGCAGAGTTACTCACACCATCCTTACGGCTTCCCAGCTATTTGGCAAAGACGCCAAGACGATCAACGCTAATTTCATCATCAAAATCAATTTCAATCAAGACAATTGATTTGTGATAGTGTTGAACTCATTGAGATGTTGTGCCACGACGCCTTCCACCATCTTTAGGTTGAACAATTTCTTCATCGTGCACCTTGTTGTTAGCCGACGGCTTCTCATACATGCTTGACAAAGCTGCCATTAGACTCAGTGGTCTTCTCCTTTACAACGCTGTGCAACTGATTTTGACAATGATAACTTGATAACGCCGTGGCTTTTACGATCAAGCGAGCCCACTCGCTATCATACATGTCGTCAAAGTTGTTCTCCCAAAGAGGTTGATGAAGATCCTTCCCATAAAGGATATCTTCAATCTGCATCTTCCAATATGCTAAATCTGGTCAACGAACTTCTCGATTCCTATCTTTCCTTCTTCTCTTGCCATCGCTCCCACTTGAACCAAAGGCTCGATACCAGCTTGTTAGGAAATTAATCCTATTTCCCAAGACCGTGAGATGAAAAATTAAGAAGAATGCGAATAACAAAGATTAGGCAATCACACACACACAAAGATTTAAGTGGTTCGCTTAACAAGCCTACATCCATGTGAGGAGACGACCGGAGAAAATTCACTATCAAAAGGTGAGTACAAGAAAGTAACAGGTGAGAAACCACTCAAACCCAAAGCCCCAATTACACCCAATTCTCACTTTACCCAAAGGAGAATAAAACAAAAAGAAAAAAATACTCTCTTCTTGCTCTCACTTTTTCTCTCAATTGTTGGCACACAATTGAAAATACAAAGGGCTCATGCCTTTATATAATTGTCAGAGTCTGTTGTACTAGAGGAATCCAAGTCCCATGTAAACAAGGATTCCTACTCCAATCCGGTCAACAATTCTACTCCAATTCTTAGAAGGACTTCAAGTCCAATTCATACTCTAAGGAAAAACCAATTCCAAGAGTAATTAGGAATAGAAACGTGAGCCAAAATAAAAGACCTCCTTAAATGATGTTGGGTCCCACCATCTTTATGGTGAAAGTCACAAAACTCCAACAATATGGGCGTGTCCGTGGATTGGGAAAAAATCTTACCCCTTCATCCCACCTTGATTATAGAAAGAAAAGCTCTTTCATGGATGGAGTTGTAGAGGGTGCCTCCAGAGAGAAAGATGAGCAAGAAATTGCGGCGCTAAAGGACTATGTTGTTAAACTAGAGGACAAAATGTCGAGTCTCCAAAATATGGTTCAACACTTTATACAACGGATGGATATACAGGTTAAGTTGTAATCTATTATTTCCACAACAATGTTATGCTACTCTATTTTAATCCATTTGGTTCCATCATCTCTGTGATTCTTATTATTTGTTGTATGCAGGGTAACTTTGGGCCTAGCGATCCAGATCATAACTCTCCATGCGGACGTTCGAAATCATCTGCAGCTAGTCATACAGTGGCAGCTCCATGTGATGGTAAGTTATTTCAATTCCATTGTCATTAACTTGTTGGTAGAATTACCGTGAAATATAGCAAGCGGGAGGCTTGCATGGAGTTATAAGGATGAGTAAAATAGGATTTGGAGTGTTTGTCATGATTATATCTGATACTTGGTTTGAGTTTGTGACCTCATTAATCATATAAGAATAAATAAATTAGCATCCTCATGCAAATTATATACTAGAAAAGCATGTTTGGAATCTCAATTCAAATTCTAACATTTGGGTTGATTCCTGAGTAACCAATGCAAGGCATCATTCAAAATCTTGACATTAACCAGATCATAGATTTTATCTGAACCCAAAGATATACTGCAATTTAGCATGTTTCATGCATTTAAGGACTCATTTATCAGAAGTGAAAGTGCAGATACATCTTTGTATCAATAGATCCAAGTGCTTCAGCACAATTAGAACCATAGGATTGAAATGCTCATCTATAGGTTAATGCATTATTATAAGTTACACTAGGTAAATTGTTATTACTATGTGCCACTTTTGGATGCCATACAAATTTATGCTGTGTGTGTGTGTGTGGCATTTCTAAATGTTTATGATTCATCATCTATATGGGAACATGCATAAAAAGGCAAACCTTTAAATCCTTCTAAATGTAGACATGTCACAGGAAACTTCAGATTCATAACACTTCAGCCGCTTTCTCGAAATGCTAAGGGTCCTCTTATAGATCTTGTGCAAATACATTTAGTTTCCAGTATTCCCATGTTCCTTCAAGATCTTCTTCTCTTTCTTTTTCATCAATGAAAATTAAGGTAGTGATTTTCTAATGGTTGTCATTTGATTGCTTCCCATTGTAACGTGACTACCGCCTTCTAAGATTGATTTATGCGGATTCAGTCCCTCATATGAGGCATCAAGATTATTGTGTTGATGGTTTATAGAAATTGGATTGGATGATTCTTACATGGTATTGTCTTATGGTCATTGTAGGATGCGATTCTTACATGTTGTCATGATTCTCATTTGCAAATGATGATCAGGGTGAGGGTGGAAATGCTGCCTGAGGGTGAAACATCAGATGTCAAGAAATCCATCAATCTTGGTTGCAAACATGAGATATTTCGCCTTTTGTACTGTGCAATTTTGAAGGATGTCATGTTACAATCACCATCTTCCTGTGTAAGAGAGAAACAAATGCTGAATTTCAAAAATGAAATGTATATGTAAATATGTTATCATTGCATCTTTCATATCCTTGTACATCCATTTTCACCTAAACCATGCGAGTAGGATCTTTTACTACAGATTAAAAGAGATATACGATCATCAAATTTAATGTAAAAGACAAAAATAAGAGTTGCTATAAAATTTAGAATTCTATTATACCCCTGCTCCTGTTTTAATCAAATGTGTTGTGGCAAGCCATGTGATAAAATGGTATTAAAATTCTTAAAAATGGGAGAATCTCCTAAAGATGGGAAAATTACAACTTGAAAAGGCAAAATTCCTATTGTTTGAAGGGAAATAAGCAAAAGATGACAAGTTTTATCCATAAAAATACAATTTCTTTGCTTATAACATAAAGGGCAAAAATTGGAAGAAAAATATACTTAATTCTTAACCGTAAAAGATTATATTTTTAACAAATGATATTTTTTAAGCGTTTTGATACTTAAAAGGGAAAAATTCAAAATTAGTCTTATGATTTACCTAATTTGCAGTTAACTTCTTATGATATTAAAATAAACTTAAAAGTCTTTGAAGTATGCCAAAAAAATAATTTAGTCATTACAATCAAATTATATTTACTAACTTGACAAATTCTGATAGTGAAATGTTAGAACTAATAAAATTGTGATACTTATCATATTTATGTTAGTATCACACTAACGAAATCTGTTAAATTAGTTGACGGAATTTAATTGTAAGGAGTAAATTGTGTTTTTTTTTTTTTGGGCATAGCTCAGGGTAGGGGCCTTTAAGTTCATTTTCATATTGCATGGAGCTAATTGTAAATTAGTTAAACTATAATTACTAATTTTTCATTTTTCCGTACTTAAAAATGACTAAAATTATATAATATGAGAATTTACTATTTCATTAAAATTGTTTGGGATCCTATACGCTAAGGGCAGCCCAATCCCAATATATAAATATCTATATATATATATATATATATATATATATATAATCTAAAAGAGGAAAAAACAAAAAGACCGCCATAAGTATGGGCGGGAAATCACTGATGACAAAGCATATTGAAAAAAAATAAAGCCCTCCATGCTTCTCTCTCTTGATCTTACTCAGTGTACAGTAATTGGAAGCTAATGAAGTGAGAAACCCTAGTTCTTAAAGCACAGCTTCAACAATGCCTCCGAGGAAAAAGCCCAATTCTTCTTCTTCCTCCTCATCAGCATCGTCATCGTCGTCCAAGAAATCCAACCCAACCAATCAACCCCAGCCCTCCAAGTTTGGCATCCAACATTTCTTCGAGCGCCACACTCAGAACGCCCTCTTAGCCTCCCAAAACCCCAAGCCCGCCGTATCGACCTCGCAAAATCCCGCCACCGATGCTCCGAGGTCAGGGCCAGAGAAATCGGGTTTGCCTGTTCCAAACCCGAGAAATGATCCCGAAAATGCACCGAATTTGCAAAAAACCGATTCGAACCAAAAGGTTTCGGAGTCTCGGGACCCTAAAAAGTGCTCGGGTTCGCAAGCGAATGATCCGAATAGTGCGTCGCAGAATACGCCGACCTACAATATCGCGGCGATGGGTGTTAGTGCTGATGAGAACCTGTCGGAGGTATCTCCGGAGGTTTCCAAGTCCGTGTCTCTCAAGCGCTTCAAGTTCTCGCCTGGAATGGTAAAGTTACATTGGAAAATCCATTGTAGTTCAGCTTAAGGTGTATTAGTAGTGCTAATGATCACGTCCTTGGTCATTGTTTTTTTTAGGTTGGTAATGCTTGAGTTATACTGATTGTGTTTGTAGTATATGTTCAGCTCAATTTCTTGTTGGACTATTTTTGAAATTACATGGTTCAGATTTTATCAAATCAGTGTTTACCCAATACAATAAATTAAGTAAATTTTAATTTTTTTTAAAGGAAGTAAATGCCGGTGGAAAAATCCCAACTATTTAATTTAAAAAGTTTTAAGAACAGGTAGAGTTACAATGAAACACTTGTGTTATGCATGTTACAATTGAATTGTTAGTTTAACAATGTTATGGAAATGCTGAAGGTATACTAATTAGAGTGATTTCTATTTTCGTACAATTTATTTTTGTGAAAATCGGCATGGCAATAGTTGATAAAGCAGAGCCAGGATGATGGGGGTGATGAGGTGACATGGAAGATATCTCCGGTGAACGAAAAACTCCAGGCAGTTTCGAAGCGCATACCGGAGATGATGAGAGCGTTGGCAGACTCTTCAAGGCTCAATGCTTTACACCTTCGGCAATGCTCTCAGAATAAGGCATGTTGGTTGGTTAAGAATTTTGCATCTGTTGACAATTTGTTGTCGTTTGATCACATGCTTGACTAATAGGGGGGTACAGATTTCTCCTGGTACAGCTGGCAAGGTTGAGAAGTGGCTTTCATCCCCGTCAAAAAAGGCTGATGAAAAATCTCTGGTATCCACGAATAGGGTTGGCTTGAAAAGGGTTAACCCAGATCGGGATATGGATTTGTATGGAAATGAAAATGACTTGACTAGCACTGGAGTTGCTAGTAGACAGAGTCCATTCCGAACTCCGCCATCTCTATCATATTGCCATCATAAGGTAATTCTGTCATAAAAAATATTTCGTCCTGTTTATATTCTAGGAAGGTGGAGGACAAAGAGAAAAACATTTTTTGTAAATGGTTCATTATTTAGGATACAAGAAAAGACTCTTGATAAAGTCCCTTCAACTAAGTTTGATTTTCTATATATTTCAAAGTTCATAATTTTTTGTCCTGGCTTCAAACACCAGAATAATATATGACTAAAGAGTTTCTGATTTCTTGATCCTTTTTTTTTGGTTCCCAATGTAAAGTGTGTACTTTTCCTTTTCTGATTTACATTGTAATTAAACTGCAGATTGCTGATGGTGTTGCATGTAATGGAGCATCTGACCAACTGGGTTTAAGACAGCACAAAAAGGTATGGATGTACAATGCTGTTTTACTTATGCTGGTCAGTTTTCATGCTGCTTTTCTGATTCAAGTGTTGGATTATTTATTTGTTCCTATGTTCTCTTAGGCATTGCTTGAACTTTTGGATCAAGTAGAAGATGTCATTTCTGTAGAAGACTCATTGTCTAGTGATATGGAGGCATATTCATCTAAATCTCATGATAGAAATGATGATGAGATTCCTGTCAAAGTTGATCCTGCAGTAGAAAGAGTGGCTATGGATTTACCAGAAGAGGTCACTGGGGCTTCTTCCAATTGTAATTTTCTTGTATTAGAGGTATGCTTTACCTTTTCAATTTAACGTCCTTTGTTGGTGGCGTGCTTTACTTTAATGGTTTGTTGATAAGGGAATGAATGAGGTCTTAAAGATTGATTATGTGAAACACATCTCTGCTACAGGTGTCTGAGAGGTGTCGGCCTGCTGACTCATCTGGTACCCAATTCCCTTATAAGGTTTTCAGTAAGCTTTAAACACAAACAACCTCATTGCTGCAATAGAGCTAGAAGAGTAGTAAAGCTGATTGCTTGCTTTTCAGGTTCTTCGCTTACTGAACGAACATAGTGGAGAAGAGCGTGCTGTGTATTTGTGGGAAGAGTGGTAAGTAAGGCACCTGTCTTTCTATGAAGCATTTTGTAACTTCTCACCTTTTTTGGAACCACTCCCTGCCCCTCCTGGCTCTATTGAGAGTCACATAAATCTAAAAATTTGCTAATCTTGATTGGTTGTTGTATAGGTTAATCAACGGCTGTTGAAAATTATGTTTATAGTGTTTCTCAAGTTTTGTCTTCTTTCATATCTTGTCAGGTTTTATAGCGTAGTTGCACCTGGAGATACTGTGAATGTAATTGGTGAATTTGATGACCAAGGAAAGTGTGACATAGATCGTGACAGTAATTTTATAATTGTTCATCCCGACATATTGCTGTCTGGAACACGGGTAAAAATCACCTGCTTGTCGAATATTGTATTTATATGTTTTCATATGAGTCAATGTGTTGTGGCTCTGCTCCTGGTAGCTACTCCAAAGCATTGTTATGAAGATATAAGTTGACTAGATTTGAGCTTGCTTTTATTTACTTCATTTGTTCCTCATAACAAGACAAATATTTTAGGTTGCTGGCAGTTTCAGTTGCCCTAGACGAACTGTTCTGGATGAGAGGCTAAAGTCCAGTGAGTATTCAACAGCAGCATTGATTGGTACCTTGCTGCACCAAATTTTTCAGGTTTCAGAACTCCCTCTAGTACCTTGTAAAAATATTTGATGCAAGTCAATATTCTTTTCATGAGGTACATTGTAATATTTCTTTTCTTTTTTCAGGCTGGACTCATGAAGGAAGTTCCAACCATACAATTCTTGGAGGAATATGCAAGAGTGGTGCTCCAAAAAAACATTGAAAGCTTATATGCATGTGGAGGTGGAAACTTATATAATTGTCAATTAACTATAATTTCTAAATTCTCACTGGCAATGTCCTCCCCCATTTTGGCGGACTCATGGAACCTTAAGCATTTGCATCTGTTCAATGGACCATAATATCTTTAAGTTTTACTTCTTAATATTTTAATTAAACTTCTACTAACAAAATATTTCAAATAAGAGCCATCTGTTAACTCTATGGATTATCTTGTCTAAAACTCTTAGTTTCTTCATATGTGGGGTTTGCAGTAAATGAAAATGATATACAGAACACCTTGATTGAGGCTGTCCCAAAAATTTTGAATTGGATCATCACATTCAAAGACTCACAGGTAAGCTTATGTAGTTTTCTCATTGCTGCTACTTGTGTTCTTGATATCTTTTTGTATTACTATAGATTGGGTTCATTATTGCCAAAACTTAACCTCATCCTAGCTGGATTGATTGTGAACCCCATAAATTCCTGCATGGAGCCAATTCATTTATTTTAACTGCATTTTACAGGACTGCACTGTGGGGCCTTTTTTTTTTGGTGCACTTGTTTATGTCTTAGTGGTAATTGTAACATTGTAATACCCTATAACCTGTATCCGAATTGTGTAAATAGACCTACATTAGCACCTGTTGCAAGTCCCAATTCCATGTCCAACTTGTTCTGGTGGGTGGGGAGGTAGGATGCATGAACCCACCCCATTTACATCCCACAGTTGCTATTCACGCCTTTATATTTTGTTTATATGATCTACTCTACAATTTATTTATTTTATCTACTTTTGTATTCTTCTTGCATTGTTAGACATTTTATGTGTTACAGAAATAAATTTGTCTTTGCAGATATACAATTTCTCTTTTTCTTGGTTGTTGGTGTGCTTGAAGCCTTATAGATATAGGCATAATATGTTGCCATTCTATTCCTTATAAAGTTATGGAGACTTCCAACTCTTGAGTCTAATGATTTTATAATTTGTCTGTTGGTAGGTTTCAAAAGCTCCTTCTGTTGATTTTGGATCTGATGATGGGCTGAAAAAAGTTAACCTATCTGAGGCAAGGCCTCTCGCCTACTTGTAATTGTATGATTTTTCATTTTCAATTTTGCATCTATACACATGCATTCATGGTTATTATACATTTATAGATCATATGGACATAATTTTACATTGTTTGCATGCATAGATTTTGATTTGCATGTACACTACCTATCTTTCTGGCGGTCCCTATAAATTTATGACAAACCCACACCTGATAATCGATGGTAGTAGCATACATTTCAATCAATATTCAATTATTCATATGCTTATCACAATTGTAGTTGTCTCTAGTTGCAATTACCCATGAGAGACACTTCTAGTTATGTGAAGTTTGAGATAGTAAAATGGAGTGCTACTTTCTCCTTCTTATTCAGATCAATTTAGATGACATTGACATTATATTTAGAAGATTTCTGTTGTAAATGCAGGTAATTGATATTGAGGAGATGGCATGGGCCCCTAAATATGGCTTGAAAGGGATGATTGATGCTTCTGTCAGAGTCAGTATAACATCAAACAAAAATCAAGCTAATGAGAAGATTATGCCTTTAGAGTTTAAAACTGGAAAAGTATCGAATGGCCAGGCAAGTTTATAATTGCTACTGCAATTTTTTAGCTAAGAAATGCTAGAATATTTGAAAATTTGAAATACTCAAATCACCTTATCTTCTATGGTATTATCCTTTTTTTGACACTTATGATTTATGCAGTCATCTATGGAACATTGTGCACAAGTAATCTTTTATACTCTCCTTATGTCTGAGAGGTATGCCTCTTATCCTTTCCTTTTTTTTTTCTTTTTCTTTTTTTGGGAAAAAAAACGGTGGGGGGAGAGGGGGGATGTCAGATGCCTTTGTTATGAAGAAATTTTAAGAATAAAAACGTACTTTTATTTACTTTGTTTTTATTCAGGTACAAAATGCATATTGATCGTGGTCTTCTATATTATCTTCAGTCAGATCAGACACAGGTAAATTCAGATAAAACTACACAAGCATTTTCTCAAACTTTTAAGGTTATTGAGTGGTATTTACCATCTATAAAGGGAATTGTGGTTCGAAGATCTGATTTGGTTGGGCTAATTATGCGTCGTAATGAACTTTCAAATGATATTCTCAAGGCATCAACAGTGCAACAATTACCCCCAATGATACAGGTATGATCGTTACCAAATTGTTAAGTATAATGTGTTTCTGGACAATACCTTGCTGGAATTGTATTTGATATTTGCAATTTTCTACAGAGTCTGAACATGTGTAAAGGTTGTCGCCATCTTAATGTTTGTAGCATCTTTCATAAGGTAATCTTTTGATTTGAAGGACTGAAAAGTTGTTATGCTACTTAACTGCTTCTGTTTGTTGGCTATGGGAGTGGGGTAATGGGAATCTCATTCACAAGCTAGTCATTCCCCATGTTTGCTTTGTGTAAAATCCATTATCAATGCAATGAGAATGAATTTTTTGAAGTTATCAATGCAATGAGAATGAATTTTATTTTATTTTTTTAATTAATTTATTTTTATTTTTATTATTTTTTTCCATAACTTGGTATCCCATACCCATGAAATGTGAGAAAACTTATTCCCACCCAGTGAGTGGTACTGGAATCCTCAAAATTAATTTATTGTCATATGGCCTTGAGAACTCTATTTAGTTCTCTGCTAGTGTTGTCATCAGCTGTAATGTGATATTGATGCAGGCACATGGTGGAAGCATCGAAACTAGTGGATTAGGAGATGTGTTTGATGCACATACTAGCCACCTAACAGTTCCGCATTGCACATTCCTTCGGCACTGGGACCGGTTGATTGACTTAGAAGCTAGAGAGATTGAGGTGCATTTTTTGAAGCCATTATTTCCAGTTTTTATTTATGCTAGACTCCCCAAAATATTGTACATAATTTTTTGACACGCCTTTTCTTTTTTATTCTCAGCTTGTAAAGAAAAAAATCTGGCGTTCGCATAGTTTGAAGAGTGATAATTCCACTAGTTTCCTTTCTTCTCTTGTTCTTGATGCTTCAGATGAACTTCCATATCAGAAGTCTCATAAAGAAAACCGGTTTATTTATCGTTTTGTGTATCGAGATCTAACATCTTTCAATATGAAAGCTTCTGATGGAGATTCTTCAACTGTTGACACTTCTCCAACAAGTGATATGGACTGCACACTTAAAAGTGGAGACTATGTGGTACACTTTTTTTCCTGTATTAGATTTGTGCACGATGTCATTTTAGCTAAGTTCACATCAAATAGGCACAACTTTGACTTGAACTGTGCTAACTTTTTGGTAATTATGCCTTTTCTGTTCATTAACTATACAAGCTTATCTTATTGATGCATGCACAAAAAAGCTGTTGTTTGCTTTCTTAAGCAACTATAATGTACAAACTTACAAAGCTACCTTATGAGTTAGCAAGCATGATGGTCCAATTTCTTCCGCTAATATATGACAATTTATGAGCTGCAGTCATTTGCACATTATGCCTGTAATAATTTCTATATCATGCGGCATATTTCCTCTTTAATTTTTCTCATAATAGTTCTGTATTTTCCCCCTGTTATGTTTAGATACTTAGTACCGAATCTGGCCATCTAACCATTGCAAGTGGGGTCATTACAGAGATCAGTCGCTTTCACGTTTTTGTAAGTATTTCATTTGCTATAACTCTTCACATCTACTACTGTAAACTGACAAATTTGTTAATTGGTGCCAAACCTGCCCCAGCAGGATGTGTTACAGAACATAGTAGTTTCTGCTCTTGAACTACGATATTTTAATGAATTTATCAGTTTACAAATTGTCTTCTATAAAACTCTAGGTTTCTTTTTCTAAGCGCCTACGACTTCCTGGGAGCAATCCCTCTTCAGAAGCTCAGAATCTTTTTAGAGAGGTTTGGCGGATTGACAAGGATGAATTTATGACTTCATTTGCGGTTATGAGGTACATAAAGTATTTTAACTATTCAGAGGTGTTTTGTAGCATTAGACTTGTACCTTGGCTGAATTCGTGCTTGATGTTATTTTTTGAAGGTTTAACCTTGCACAACTTTTTCTACGAAGTGTGCAAAGTACTCATCTTCGGAAGATAATTGTTGACCTTGAGGTGAATTTTGTTGCTATCTAGTTTGTCCCGGACGTTTTAACGTTTTGCTAATCCTATGGCGCCTTTTTTGCATGGTTCTGCATGTGCATCCTTTTAGGCTCCTAAATTTGACAGTGGATGTATATTCAGCCAAGATCCAGCAATAGCTTATGTATGGTCAGAGAAGAATTTGAATGATGATCAGCGTCGAGCTATCCTTAAGGTTTTCTGTACAGCATGCTGACAACCCAATTTATTGAACAGTCACTTGTTGAAGCTATTCTGACCAATTATCTATGGCTTCTATATTTTTACTTATTTATCTATTATTCAGATACTTACGGCAAAGGATTACGCTTTAATACTAGGCATGCCTGGAACGGGCAAGACTTCTACAATGGTGCATGCTGTGAAGGCCTTGTTGATGAGAGGTGCATCCATCTTGCTTACATCCTATACAAACTCCGCTGTTGATAATTTGCTTATAAAATTAAAAGCTCAGGTCATTACTACCGTCCTTTCATCTTGTATTACTATATAAATGTTTGGTTTCTTCCATTTTTCTTTCTTTTTTTTTCATTTTCTTTATCTTTCACTTTTGTTATATTATGCTTCAAGTGGCCAGTGAATATACTTGTTGGCTTGAGTTAATTATTTTGTCTGTTGCTTACTAATTTTTACTCGTATGAAGCTTCTTTTGGAATGAATTTTGTTATAAGTTGTTTGTAAACCAAGTAATAAAAGATTTGTAATAGGTGTTTGTAAACCAAGTAATAAAATATTTGTAATAGGTTTAAGAGTAAAAATGAAATAAGATTGTGTTTGTTGCTAATATGATTTTGAAACTATGGGGAACCTTCTTTCTATAGCCACTTTTGGTCTTTCATGTTACTTGATGCCTTGTATACAGTAGCCCAACTGAAACTTTGAATCCCAATTTTCTTTTTCTATGATAAGCATGTTTGACTGTAATGCAGTATTTGGCGCACTGGCAACATGCCCATAAGCTTGATCTATAAAGTTTCCTTAAACTGATGTCTTATCTATGATTTTTTTTGATTTATTGATAATCATGCCTATTCCTTCCACTTCAGTCAATTTTTCTTTTGGTGTTGCCTCTAGCATTGGGCACACCAGAATTCTTAGTGAGAAGCAATTAGAACTTCTCAATCCTCAGTCTAAGCAGTGCTTTCTTAGTCTTCAAAACCAATTGTGGTGGAGATGCACATCAATTCATTCTTCTGATTGTCTTTATGATTCTATGATGATCATTGCACCCTGTATCCTCTTGTTAAATTACTATCATCAATTTCTCTTGCGTGGTATTGAAATTTAAAATTAGCAGGGCATTGATTTTGTACGTATTGGAAGACATGAAGCTGTACATGAGGAAGTTCGTGGACATTGCTTTTCTGGTCAGATTAAAAGTTGTTAAGAGCATTCCTTGGAATAAAATCAGTTTAGTTCTTATCCATCTTATGTTAAATGTTTCTATGACAGCAATGAACATACAAAGCGTCAAAGATGTTAAACTAAGATTAGACCAAGTCAAAGTTGTTGCAGTTACTTGTCTTGGAATTACCAGTCCCTTGCTCGCCAGCAAGAGATTTGATGTCTGCATCATGGATGAAGCTGGACAGACTACCCTACCAGTATGCCTCCTTTCTTGTTTATGTGTTCTACTGTATCTATAAATTAATTTTTGTTGAGTAGGTTTTTAAAATGCAACTGGAGGCATCTTCTTAAAACTAAAATCAATGAAGTGGGGATACTGAAATTTTATGGCTGAGAGATTTTGAAAAGTGAATCGCTCTCTCTCTCTCTAGAAACACACATATGTATGTGCAACCACACACAAGCAAGCGTGTGCAGACTCACACAAACATTACACAGTATTTTCATTTTTATGTCAGTCACACGTGTGGACAGTGAACATATCTTTCCCTTAGAATAAGATATGGATGGATGACATGTGTGATTGCCCTTTGGTCTAGTTGATTATTAACTATGAAAGTTGATATTTTGAAACATACCAATAAATTTGAAGCATGCATTACAATAATATTTAATAATAAATATGGAACATAGCTCGAATGTGTATATTTGAGCGGGTGAGAGCACAAAAAAAATGATAAAATAAGAAATGAATGTGATACAGACATGGAAAATAGGGACTAGCTGCTAATTTTTAGGTGATCTCCAGTTTTGGCAATTTGAGTGTTTATATGTTTGGGGCACACATCTCTGATAGGTGCAAGGCCTGTATGTGCATCTTGCATATGGTTGAAAGTAGAGCTTAGTTAAGTTGAGTTAATTGTTCTGCCTATATATTTAGAACTGTTTACTGTTAATGACATGGTGGTCCGGTTTATGCAAAATTGTTTGATGTAGAGAATCATTGTTAATAAATGCTGTTTGCTGTGTTGGACTCTAATGGATTTATGAGTGATTATCCTATCAGGTATCTCTGGGACCCTTGATGTTTGCTTCAACATTTGTACTTGTTGGTGACCATTATCAACTGCCTCCTCTTGTCCAGGTGATATGTCTTATGTGTTTATAGTTCTATTTGCCAACTTTTCCTGCTGTAATGTTTTAAGCTCATTAAAAGTATGGTGCTTATCAATTTCTAGAGTACAGAGGCTCGGGAGAGTGGAATGGGGATAAGCTTGTTTTGCAGGCTGTCAGAAGCACATCCTCAGGCAATTTCAGCACTGCAGAGCCAGGTTACTTGAATTCAGTGTTGGATTTAAAGTCTTGACTCTTCATTTGGTACTTGTTCTGTACCAGGTCTAATTACTAAGCTGATCTGCATGCAGTACCGTATGTGTCAAGGCATTATGGAACTATCAAATGCCTTGATATATGGTGACAGATTACGTTGTGGTTCCCCCGAAGTAGCCAGTGCCAAACTTCAGTTTTCTAGTTTGAAGTCTTGTTCATTGTGGCTAAAGGAGGTAAAATCATTCTTTTACATGCAGTTCAATTGTGATCTATTCTCTTCTTGCTTGTAGCTGATGTGTAATTTTCTGTGGTCATCTTGTGTATGGTTAGTTTTGTGCAATTGAAATTCATCTTTCGATTTTAAACTTCTTGATATTAAATGACCTTATTGAGCGATTCATGATTGCAGGTTTTGAATCCAGCCAAACCAGTCATATTTATTGATACAGGTTTACAAATATCAAGTCATTTGCTTTTCTTGTAATTTCCATTCACAGATTTTTATTAGATGGCTTAGTTTCTTACATATCATTTTTTCACAACTCAGATATGTTGCCTGCTTTTGAGGCAAAAGATAAAAAGACTCGGAATAATCCAATTGAAGCTTACATAATTGCAGAGGTATGATTTTAGTTTAAATGTGCCGTAAATAGTTCTCGTCACCTAAGGCCCAGTATCAATTCATTTGAATTCTGTTTCTTGATTCAAGCTCTATAAGTGCTTTAAAGCTTTAATGAATAATATTTGTTCCCCATTTCGTTCATCATATAGGTCACCAAGCAATTGGTTAACTATGGAATTGGAGGGGAAGATATTGGCATCATTACCCCTTATAATTCCCAAGGCAAATCTCATCCGCCATGCTCTATACATAACCTCTGTGGAGATACATACCATTGATAAATACCAGGTGAGGCTGAGTATATGACTGTTGTGTCATTGTTTATTTTTCTGAATCTGTTTTGATAGTTAGCGCTTTACTTAATTACGATCACATCCTATATCATCGAAATTTGTAACATTTTGTTTTCTTTTTTTTTTTTTTCCTTTGGTCTAGGGAAGAGACAAGGACTGCATTCTTGTGTCATTTGTTAGATCTTGTGAAAATCCAAGGGACTGCTCTTCCTCCCTTCTTGGTGACTGGCATAGGATTAATGTGGCTCTCACGCGTGCAAAGGTAGGCATCAGAAGTTCTTTCCCTGTATCAAAAACTAATATTTGGCCATAAATTTCGAGTTTGCTTGAACATTTTGGTTTCAATTGTAAATCTTGTGCTTGGTGAGTTGATTATATGGGGAAATGGAGGGAAAAAGAAAATTGAAGCATCCTTCATATTAGCATCTCACATGGAAACAATCTCTTGTTTCATTTTTGTTTGGACGTACAGAAAAAGTTGATCATGGTAGGGTCATGCAAAACCCTATCGAAGGTTCCATTACTGAAGCTTCTCATCAAGAAAGTTGATGAGCAATCAGGCATTCTGAGTGTATGCAAGAAGGATATCAATTACAGGGGAGAGCTGAAGAGATGCTCCCAGTTCAGATAAAATTTTCCCCCATTTCCATTCTTTGTCGGTGTAAATAAAATAATTTTGATTCTGATTTTTTTTTTTACCTATATAAAGATGATGTATAGAAGGGAAACTTATTTTCTTGTAACATTTTTGGAAATGTAAATAAGAAACTTCTCTCCCTCTCTCACTCTTTTTCTCTCATACGCCCAAGCGAATCCTGATCATAATTTTCATGAGAAAGTTAAATAATGAAATATATAGATTATCTTGTCTAAAGTCGAATGGTGTGTTTCACAACAAAAAATAAATAATTGCTTGAAAGTATATGTAGCATTTTTCGTTACTTAAATAAACCATACACATTTTCTTTTTTTTCTAAGAAATATTATATACTATATTTTTATCCTATAATGTTGATGTGGTAGTCCAAATCTATTTTTTTTTTTCTTCCTAAATAAGGACCAATACTATGGTTGGTTGAGACTGTCATGTCAAAATTATAGAATAAAAATAAAATTTATGGCATTACTGCCTTTTTTTTTTTTTTTTTTTTTTTTTTTTTCTTTCAATTCCCCATTTGCCACTATAAAATGAAAAAAATTAACTCACACTCTTCTCTCTCGAAAATAGAGTAGAAAGCCAAAAAACGTCAGAGGAGGGTAAACTAGATCTAGTTTCCCTCCTCTCCTCCCCCCACGTCACTTGCTGCTCTATGTTTTTCTCTCTTTTCTAGATCCTCTAGTCTCTTATGAGGTTTTATATATTGTCTTTGACGATTTATCTCCGATCCTCCAAAAAACGTAGCTACAGTCTGTCCCCCATGCTGGCCACATGCACCTCCCTCCTCACTAGTCGTCTCAACTGCGTTGTTGGCTGGATTTGTGAATTTTAAGGGTTTTTTTTTTCCAGTTCCAGCCTATAACGCACCACACTACAGCCCTCATCGGCATCCCATTTTCTGGCACCATCATTCGTGCCTCCCCCTGACATCTACCATCTTGTTTGACTTATTTGGAAATCGGATTAAATCTAAGTTTATAGGGGTTCTTTTACTTCCAATGGTTTTATCCATCATAGTGGGTCACGGCCGTCAAAAGTAACATTTTCAAGTAACTTCCACGTTCCTGGATCTCCGTCAGAGCTCTAAGGTGCTTGTAGTCTATCTTAATTAATTGGGTTACTATGTTCTCTTAATTTTGTCTTGTCTTTCATTTTTCCTGTATTTCGCATCCGTAACTTATTCTGATGTTGCAATGAAAGTTGTACATAAAAAAAAAAAAATAGTGCCACTTTGTTTAGACACACCCACACAAACCGCCGGAGAGATGTGGTTCACCTCAGCTTTGGGCATGAAACGCTTCATTAACAATCTTCTCATCCTCTCTCCTCCACCTCAAAAAATAAACCAAGTACCATGGGATTAACTGGGACTCATCCAAAACACCTCCTCAGTCCTTACCATCGTTATTGTGTGCCGCCCCATATTGTATCCTAACCAAGCCACCATGCATGGTGTCCCCATACCAGTCTGGTGGTGAGTGGAGAGATAATGGCATATTCAGCTTGGGACGACGACGTTTCAAAGTTTGTAATTTTTTGGGAAAAAAAAAAAAAAAATTCCTGAAAAATATGTGTCTGAGCCCGGGTTCGAACCGGGGACCTCTAGTGTGTGAGACTAGCGTGATAACCGACTACACCACCCAGACGCCACGCTACTTGGCGATTAAACTACAATAATAATTATATATTACATATAATTTTACTTGGAAGAATTTCTCCCTTCCTCGCAGTCAAGCGACTTGTCTTTTGAGTTTTGACAAAGCTCCAACTCCAACGACCAGGCTGTTTTTGGAAGTTTAGACATCTTTTTAAGAAGGTTTCCAATTTTTCACTAATTCTCTAATTTTTTTTTTTTTAAAAAGAGATTAATCATATGATGAAAATTTTAAAATCTTAACCATTTTTTTTTAATGAAATAGTTGACATTTTTATAATTTAATGAAATACAATTTATGAGAATTTCAAATCCCTTCTAAACCCTAAAGCAAATGATAATTTTAAGATCCACACCAATTTTTAAGAAATACGAGGAGGATTTTTAGTATTACTCAAGTCTCCCCTAATATTGCATGCTATTACAAGTTCATTGTATGTTCATGTTGAGTTTTAATTTGTGAAATTTAGTGACAAAATATATTCATCTACAATCCAGTCTGCAGTGCATGCATCTAATACATAACCACATGTTGCTTCCTGAAATCAATTCATTACGTACTCTTATCCATAATCTCCCATTTAATTACTCAATAACATGTAAAGCAAATCATACCTTCCACCATTCCCATTGCATGAAATGAATATTTTGCCATATCATTTAAATTTTTTTAGATAATTTGACATAATATCAACCATTAAATATAACAAAATAAAATTTTGATCATAAAATAATTCGTGATTCCCTCTGAAAAAAAAAGAAAAAGAAATAAAGGAGTCATACATATATACATCGTACATGGTAAATGCTCTTTAGGAAATCCATCTCCAAACCCACAATTTCCTTAGATTTTATTTTTTCATTAAAACCCATATAGAATTATCTTATTCTTTGCCAAAATTGTAGACCTCGAGATTGACTTTGTGGAAATCAATTATGTAAACCAAAATCAGAGTCGAGATATTATATATGTTTCCAATCAATTATAGAAATAAATATTTAATCATAATGTTGTAGAATTTATATATGTGTCCCTATAAATACCTGCAGTTATATATCAAAGCCCCGATATTGTTCAAAGTATCATATTATAATTATCAGAATTAAGCTAGCCATGTATTCTAGGAGTTGTGTCTTTGGTTTTGTTATCCTCTCCATCTTTTTGTTGATTGATCATAGAGTTTCTTCATTAGAATATGGGGAAGCTCTGACAAAATCTTTGCTGTATTTTGAGGCTCAGCGTTCAGGGAAGCTGCCATCTAACCAGAGAGTGCAATGGCGGGGAGATTCTGGGCTTCAAGATGGCAGTGATGCAGGAGTAAGATTATTTTATTTACGTGTAATTTAATTAATTAGATTTTTTTTTTTTTATCTTTTTATGTTTTGTTTTTTGGGTAGAAATTTTTGAGAGAATATGATGAGGGA
The DNA here is from genome assembly GCA_013348765.1 of Carpinus viminea. Lineage (NCBI taxonomy): Eukaryota > Viridiplantae > Streptophyta > Magnoliopsida > Fagales > Betulaceae > Carpinus > Carpinus viminea. The sequence goes on from CP054668.1 coordinate 16,134,516, forward strand.
GTTTGTCATTTAAATTCTATGGAAAATATAGTACTAGAAAGGATCAAATTTGAAATCTCTCTCTCTCTCTCTCTTTTCTTTTTCTTTTTTTAAATGAGATGATGAAATTACCTTCAATCACATGATCATTTTTCATTACACTTTCGGCTGATATGACAGTATTCATCGGTATTAAATTTTCTCATTTTTTAATAAATGTTAATCCAAATTTTTTTTACAACTTGTTGGCATGTATCACCATGCAATTGAAAGACTAACACATGTTAATAAGTTATATATATATATAACATTTTTCTATTTCTTGAGTAAGAATTGTAGGTAATGTTACAAATGAATGTTTTTTCTACGTACTATATATGTAGGTTGATCTTGTAGGAGGATACTACGACGCCGGGGACAACGTAAAGTTTGGTTTCCCCATGGCTTTCACGATGACAATGCTTTCATGGAGCGCAGTAGATTTCCGAGCACAACTCGAGGCCAAGAAGGAGCTTTCAAATGCACTGGACGCCATCAAGTGGGGCGGCGATTATCTGATCAAAGCCCATCCCGAGCCGAACGTTCTCTACGGAGAAGTCGGTGACGGCGACTCCGACCACCAGTGTTGGCAGAGGCCGGAAGACATGACAACCCCACGAACATCTTATAGGATTGATGAACAGCACCCAGGCTCTGATCTTGCTGCTGAAACTGCTGCTGCTCTTGCTGCTGCTTCTATTGCTTTCAGGGAAACCGACTCCATTTATGCTTCCCAGCTTTTAGACCATGCAAAACAGGTTTCATATCATTCATCATCATCAAATTGCCTTGCAAAAACCATCAAACATATATATATGTTCTGATTTTTTGTCAGACATACATATACCATTGTTTGCATGCAGCTCTATGACTTTGCAAGCAATAACGGCATTTCATGAGGTGAGAATTCTACTGAAGTGATGGATTTGAGGTAGTGTTATTGCATGATGTCGTTGCAGATTGTAATTTGAACTTATAATGTTTTTTTTTTTAATGAATTTTCCCAAAGGATAAAAGGAGTTGATCATCTAGTAATTCTGAATATGCCTGTTTAATAACAGGATGAACTGTTGTGGGCGGCTGCATGGCTTCATCGTGCCACCGGCGACCGAACTTTCCTAGATTTCTTAGACAAATCATGGAATATTGGTGGCACAAGATCCATGTTTTCGTGGGATGACAAGTTCGTTGGGGTACAAGTCTTAGCCGCCAAGGTACTTTTCCCTTATTCCTATACATATATACCACACGTACGTCACTATCCAACCGTTATCTAATATTCTAATTACTATATTGACGTGACATTGTGAATCTACCATTGATTTTTTTTTTTTCTTCTTTAATAAGGACTAATCAACTTGCATACATGTACTATGTTGACCCAACCTCGTTTGGTAACCATTTGATTTTTTCTTTTTCTTTTTTAATCCAATGGCTATTACATATGTCACGTCAGCATAATACAGTATATTTGTGCAATTATGTGCAAAACATTTTGTATAAAAAAAACTATAACATGAGAATTATATAAAACAAGTTTGAATGTTTGGTATTGAGATCTAATGTTTTGCTCAGATGTTGCATACCCCAATCTCATGTGAACCAAGGAAAGTGCCCGATGTACTACAACTTTTAATTTAATTTCTTTACAAACTCACGCCGTAGTATCTTAATAGTAAAAAATTACTCAACAAAATTTATTAGGTCAGTTTATAAAGAACCTGTAATAAATAAAAGTTATGGAAGCAAACATGGGGAAATGTTTATTACAGCTTGTTTTGGAGGGGAAGGTAGAGCATTCAAACACATGGGAGCAGTACAAGAAGCAGGCAGAGCAGTTCATATGCTCGTGTCTTGAGAAAGGCAACAATAATTTCAGGAAGTCGCCGGGGGGTTTGCTGTGGTTTCAACCATGGAATAACCTTCAATACACCGCCACTGCCACCTTCATTGCAACTGTATATTCTGACTATCTCACGGCCAAAAATGCTTCCGTCCAATGCCTCGGTGGCATTGTTCAGCCCTCTGAACTAATTGCCTTTGCCCAATCACAGGTACACTATATATAATTAATTTCCTTGTATTAATTAATATTTATGATTAGTCATTAATAATGAAATATTTAATTAATTGAAATGAGAGGTGAATGACAAAGACAAGATTGGAATGGATTAAGATCCCTTAAATTTCTCTTTAAATTTTAGATCTCAAATTCATAAATCACAGCTGTTCATTTCATCTAAGTATCTAAAATAAGTTATGGATCATCTTTTAATGAAGTCATGTATCATTATTTTTGATGCTTAGATGAGATGAACGGCTGAATTTATGAATTTGAGAATCTCAAATTTAAAAGAAATTTTAAAGAATCTCAATCTGATTGGAATTGATCATGCATTACTTTTGATTATGTCTGGTAGTTCTTTAAAATTCACTTTTCTATGTATCATCATTTAAAATTCACTTTTTGTTAAAATAAGTTATGTATTATCATTTAATGAAGTCATGTATCATTATTTTATATGCTTAGATGAGATGAACGGCTGAAATTTATGAATTTGAGAATCTTAAATTTAAAATAGAATTTTAGGGGATCTCAATTCGATTGGAATTGATCATGCACGGCTTTTTATTATGTCTAGTAGTTTTTCAAAATCCACTTTTCGCTAAAATTTGGTTAAATTCAACAAAAGAAAACAAGCTCTTTATTCTCTGGCCTCTCCTTTTTAGGGTTTATCAAATATTTCCCCACATTTGGAGAACATAATTATTTCTCTACTCCAATTTTCATGTGTTTATATTTTTCCTACCAGTACTTTATCTCTCTTAGTTTTACGGGTTTGTGGGGGGTGCTTTTGAAAATAAAAATAAAAATCAATAAAGATGGAATACAAATTATATTTAAATAGAATAGACTAAAATTTAGAGAGTTTATTATTTGGTACCTTTGCATAGCTTCTAATTAAACTAGTGAGTTTTTTTAGCCAAATTTTAACTAAATAATAGAGATCCCGTTCATTAAGAATGCTCTTAAATCACAGCTTATCTCAAAAGCTTAGGCCGATAGAAATTAAATCGATAAATTTACTCATTTAATTTATATATTAGAACATATTTTTTTAACCCAATTAAATACACTAGGTGGATTATATATTGGGTGAAAATCCAGAAAAGATGAGCTACATGGTGGGATTCGGCTCAAACTATGTGCGACAAGCTCATCATAGAGGAGCATCCATTGAATCCATAAAGATGAACCATGAAGCTGTGACATGCAAAGAAGGGTTTGACCTATATTTCAACAGGGTTGAGCCCAACCCAAATGTCTTGGATGGTGCAGTCGTTGGAGGCCCCAATGAGAACGATGGCTACACCGACTCTAGATCTAACTTTCAACAGGCTGAGCCAGCAACTGTTAACACTGCACCACTCGTTGGCGTTCTAGCTCGACTTGCCTAAGCTAGATCAATCTCTTTCAAATGCATGCATGGCTAACATTTTACGTGCATGGGCATCCAAGGATCCACAAACTAATTATTATATGACAATACCATTGTAATAATATAATATAACCCTATAAGATCGATGGGTAATGCTAGAAATTATCTTACAATATATAGGATGTTAGTATGAAAGTGGAATAGTTATGAAATAAAAATGTGATCGATCTACAATATTACTTGTACTCAAATAAGCACGTTATAGTGGTACAAATGTTTGCAAGTTGAAAATATATACGGTCTGTCTTTGGTTTGATAACAATTTAGATTCAAATTCTACGGTTATTATCATTTGTGTATGATCATTTTCACAATCTTGTTACATTAAGAACATTCACAACATCAACTACCCTATACATGCTTCACTTTCCTAAATATTGAGAAAATCTTAATAAATAAATAAATCACAAAAAATTACTTGCAGTAGTTTCTTTTTTTTTTTTTTTTTTTTTTTTTATAGGTTTCCAAAATATTGAGTATGCTACCATACTACCCAATGTAGCAGTTGAACAATAACATAGCAAGAAACATATAGTGACCCAAATTATTAAGGGGTTTGCTAGGGGTTCTCCCCATAGTATTCTCCTGGTGTTCTCCCAGTCTTACGTAGAACATGATTTAAGAAAAAATAAAATTATAGTACCTTTTTTTGCTAACAGATTAATTTTTATGAGTTAATAGTTATGTTCTAATGCTTTAAAATTTGTTTTTGGATTCAAAACTAAAACCTAAGGGTGGAAGGTTAACCCTTTAGGGATGATATCACCCAAAATGAATTTGATCATCCTAAATTTGATACTAATGCCTCAATTTTGGTGCTAATGCCTCACAAATTTGATGCTAATGCCTCAAATTTGGTGCTAATACCCAAAAAAACTGGTGGTAGAGGTCACTACAATTTTATTTTTCTTAAATCATGTTTTACGTAAGATTGGGTGAATGCCAGGAGAACCTACGGGGGGAACCCCTAGCATTTTTCAATTATTAACTAGGAGTAAGTAGCTTAGTTGGGAGAATTAATTTGAGCTTTGGGTCACTAAGAATACTAGAGGGGTAATTTGAACTTTTAGGTAGATGTACGCTAGGTCTGGCGGATGAATGTTGCTAGGGCTATTCAGGCAAAGCGATTATAACCGCCCCGCTAACCGTTAACCGTTTTATAAAGTGGTTATTAAAAATCACTAACCGCCTAAGGCGGTTGTGGTTAGCGGTTTTAGTGGTATGAAAAAGCGGTTATAACCGCTAACCGCTTTTATTTATATATAATTATATAAAAATATATATTAATTAAATATAAAAGAAAATCCAAAAATCTCGGAAAGATTTATATGTTTCCCATGGTATTTCTCTGCTAATTATTTTTTGGTAACTAATTTTCTGCTTATTGAATTTGGGTTTGACATATTTGCTTTAGACAACTCAAATGAATCCCTTGGCTTGGTTATGTAATTCATCAAAGAACAAAATGATTTTTCGTATGGACACCGTTTATCGAAAGCAGTTTATGCAAATGAATACTGTGATTTTTTTAACCTTTCTTCGGATGTTGTTGTATAGGGAGCTTGATCTTTGGAATACTCCAAGCTTTCGGCTAGAATTGAAGTTTTAGAAAAGAAACATAAGGTAATGACGTGAGTTTTTAGGCCATATTGAGGGGGGGGGGGGGAAAGGCCAATTGTTGCAACTTTAATGCCTTTGTATGAGTATTTAAAGAATCAGAATCAAAGCCAACAAAAATTATTAGAAATGATGATATGTTAACCAATAGATTTTGTTCATGGATTCAATTAAGGGTGGAAATGCTTTGAAGATTTCTCTAAATAATAACATGCGAATGAAAAAATGTGATTTCTGTGAATAAAGAGTAAAACATGCTATTTTGGGTCATTTAATGGATTTGGGTATTATGACTATGTATGTGAAATAAACCCAAAAAATAACATGTTTTTTTGCCAATAGGATAAAATAAGCCCAAAATATATTAAAAATGAAGCCCAAAATATAAAAAAACCCAAAAGCCCATTTTTAAAAATTGGTTATAATTGCTTGTTAGCGATTTGAATAACCGCTAACTGCCGGTTATAAAATAACCAATAACCACTAACCACCTAGGCGGAAGCGGTTGCGGTTGCGGTTATTAAAAATCCAATAACCACCTAAGGCGGAGGCGGTTATTGTAGTTATAACTACTTGAACACCCTATACGCTGCTATTTGTAGTGCGAACGTATAGTGGGGACCACCGGATACGCTCTGCACATCGTACAGGCGGACATATGTGGAACCACCAGACATATGCTACTTTTGAAATACCCTCTGGTTAATACCTGGATGTATGAAGCAGCCTTTGGACCGCTAGACGAAGACCACCAGATGTATGCCCCTTTGGCCGGATGTTTGCAACTTTGCTAGGGGAGTTGTTGGCAGCCATCTCCTATAAATACCCCTACCCCCTTTAGTTTCTTCGCTTGTTTTCAGACACCCCTAGACTACCAGTGTGAGTTTCCAAAGTGTTGTGAGTGTGGTATATAGGGATCCCGGTTGTAGGTATCGGTTTATGGTCGTAAATGTAAGGATTAAGAGTCATTTAAAATTAGATCAATACAAGACAAATATAATTGTACAAGGCAACATAGGAATTCGGCTGTGAAATCTAACATAGATTGTAGATAAACTGATTGACAAATTTAGAGCATAACCTAATATGCCGTTGAAGGCAATTCTTGGGAAAGTGAAAGATAAATGAGGTGTTGATGTGAATAATTGGCAATTGTACAAGGCTAAACGAATAGCAAAGGAAATGCTTCAAGGCAAATAAAAGCTTCAATACAATAGACTTTGAGATTATTGTGAAATAGTTAGACAAATGAACCGGGGTAGCTGTTTGATGATGAAAGTTGAGAGACCTTTACCTGACCATCCAGCATGTTTTCATAGGTTGTATTTCTCTTTGGTTACCATGAAGAAAGGATTTCGAGCTGGTTGTAGGCCCATCATTGGGTTACATGGATGCTTTTTAAAGGGGCCTTATAAGGGTCAGCTTTTGTCGGCCATTTTGAAAGATGGCAATAATAACATGTACCTAGTGGCTCTTGCAATTGTTAAAGCAAAAACTAAAGATAGTTGGATATGGTTTATTGAGACTTTGCTAACGGATCTTGGCACCCCCTATACAAGGATGGACATTTAATTTTGATTGTCAAAAGGTAACTATACTTTAAGTTTATTATGTTTCTTTGTTTTAGATTTTCGTTGTTTTCATCAACAAAGTAAATAAATGTTGTTTACTATTTGTGACCGAGTGTAAGGGCTACAACCAGCATTCGATATGGTGCTTCCTGGGGGTGACTATTGATTTTGTGTGAGGCATTTGTATATAAACTACAGAGATAATGGTCATCGTGGTCTTGCATTGAAGGACAAGTTATGGGCTACAGCTGCGGCATACACCAAAGCTGATTTTTACAAAGAAAATGGATGAATTGAAGCATATAAGTGAGTATGTATACAGTTATTTGATGAAGATTGACCGAAACTCATAGTCAAGGGCTTGGTTCAATACATCCCCCAAATGTGATCTACTTGTGAACAACCTGTGCAAATGCTTCAATGCTTATATCCTGAATGCGTGTGACTTGCCGATCATATCAATACTAGGAATGATAAGGATGAAGTTGATGAAGAGATATCAGGCAAAGAAGGATAGCATCCGCACCATGACTAGTAAGCTTTGTCCTAGAATTGTTGCCAAATTGGATGAAATTAGAATGGTTGCTGGGTATTGCTACAACACTTATGCTGGGGAGGGGTTATATGAAGTGACACAACAACAAGTAATATGTTGTAAATTTGTTGAGGAGAACTTGTGGTTATAGACAGTGGGATATGATAAAAATTCCATATGCACATGTAGTGTCTGCAATTTGATTTTTTTAATGTAAACCCCGAAGATTATATAGATGAGTGGTATACAGTTGAGATGTACAAAAAAGCCTATGATGAGATTGTATATCCAATGCCTGGAAATGACCAATGGGTGAAGACAAACTATGATCATGTCGACTCCCCTTAAATAGAATACAATCAGGGAGGCCCAGAAAAGTAAGGACAAGAGGTCTAGAAGAGCTGTTTAATCAATATTGTATGAGAAATGGTGGAGTTAGGATGAGATGCAGCAAATGCAGAAGAATTGGACACAATAGCAAGACATGTCCATGAAATAGAACAGAGGCAATGAATTACAGGAAAAAAAGCAATAATGCAAGAAGGCATGAGGCAGATGGAGTACTAGAGCTTTGTCATTTATTTTCTTCTTATTTGTTGTTTTTAAAATATGTTAAGGTTTGACATGTTTGTTATCATATGTACAAGATGGTAGTAGTCCAAGTGTACATGGTCAGACCCCAGCTCCCAAGCCAACCATTGATGATGAAACAGTAAGATCCAACCTCTTCAGATATCATTACTCATTGTAATTAGTTCATTACATTTGATTTATTTCGTTGTTAACATCATTTTCGCAGATTGCGCAAGCTACTAATGCATCTTCTAGAGGTAGATGGAGTAATTGGGGTATGGGTAGGGGTAGAGGTAAAGGTTGACCTACCCTAAAAGGGTCAACTAAAATGCAGAGGGATGGACTAAGGATTAGGGGAAGGCTTATTGGACTTCAGAGGGGTGGACCAAGGACTAGGGGATGGCCTACTAGACTGCATAGAGGTAGACCAAGAACTAGAGGAGGGCCTACTGGACTATATAGAGGTAGACCTAGTGACTATGAGTGAAGGTAGAGGTCAAGTTCAAGGTACAATTCATACAGTGAGATTACATGGGCCTTCTCAGTCTACACCGTCTCAGAGCAATGCTAGTGTGAGCAAGTTATTTATAATATTATTTCATTGTAGTACATTTAAATTAACGTGTATTTTACTGTTGGATAGAAATTAATATTTTAAAATGTTACATAATTTCAGGATACTGTCAATACAGTATGATTATATGGACTTCCTCAAACACAGTCTACACCGTCTTAGACTCTCAGGGCAATGCTAGTGTGAGCAAGCTGTTTATAGTATTATTTCATTGTGATGCATTTAATTTAATATTAATTTAACTTTTAAATTTAAGTGGACTTTTTTAAAATGTTATATAGTTTCAGGGTACTGTTAATACAATATGATTGTATAAACCTCCTCAAACATAGTCTACATCGTCTCAGATAGATGCTAGTGTGAGTACTTTATACACTAAGTGTTTCTTTTATTTTATTTTCCTTTAAATTTGGCATTAATGTGAGCACACACTTGTTGACGCAGGGACATGGGACATCACAAACATAAGAGTTTGCTCAACCAATTGAATCTTCTCAGTCTCCTCAACGACAATTGAGGCATAGTACTACATGTGCATTAGAAACTACAAGAAGAGGTAAAACTATTGTACCAACCGTGGAGAAGGAAATTGCAGTAATGGAGGCTAATAAGAAAAAAAAAGGAAGAAGCCGGATTGACAAAAATATTAGATCCAAAGAAAGGAAGAAGCCGGATTGGTTACTTTGGACGTCTACTATGTAGGGTTAATGGTAGACATATTTAGCTTGTAATACTACAATTTGGTCATTTTGGATGTGTAATATATAGGGTTAATGGTAGACACATTTAGCTTGTAATGTTATAATTTGGTCATTTTGGATGCATAATATATAGGGTTAATGGTAGACACATTTAACTTGTAATGCTATAACTTGGTCATTTTGGATGTGTAATATAGGGTTTTTTAAATGGTAGACACATTTAGCTTGTGAATGCTACAAATTGGTAATTTTGGATGTGTAATATATAGGATTATGAATGGTAGACGCATTTAGCATTCGGCTTGTTAATGATAAATTGAGTGAAATCTATGTTTGGGTTTAGGAGTTTAGCATTCATTTTTTCCACCTGTATAGGTATGGACCTTTGCTGCTTTATTTTCATAATATGTGTGAATGGTATGCGCATGGTGTTATGTATTTGATGGACAAGTTTTTGGACTATTATATTTTGCCTAATTACTTTGGCAGTGCACAAAGTAAGGCAACAACCTTCTTTCTAAACCCCATTCTGTCAACTTTTCATATCAAACTATGTCCACATTCAAATATCCAAATAGAAGCAGTTCAACATAAATTAATAGTACTTAAACTACATAGGTTTCTCCCTTTCACGGCAATATTGCCCTACTAATAGTACAATGATGTTTGTTCCTATCACTAACAAAATAAGACAACAAAATTTTTAAAATCAAACAAGTGGCCAATGACATCTTTAAGTTTTTTTTTTTTCCATGCTAGTGTTTTTGCACTTTTCAGCATCAATCTGCAACGTCAATTTCGTCAGTTCAATTTCAAAATCCTTCTTCTGATTAGCTATTTGGGTGTTGAACTGTGATACAGGGAGCATAGCTTCTTCGTTAACCCAAATACAATAATCACAACCACGATCACCTTCGTTCTGCATATTTCATAAATGATAATTACTAATCAATTGACAAATAGATTGTAATATAATTTAGTGCTAACTCAAAACATAACATATTCAAAACTAAATTTTTATACATGAATATGAGAATCAATATATACTTATGAAAACCGCTTCTCTATATGAGAATTTTTATTAACTTGTTTCAAGTTAATAGTTTGAGATTGCCCCGTCATATGTTGGGGACAAGAGGTTCTTTTGCGGTACTGCTTTGGTTGAGTTTTCAACAGAGGAGCAAGTTGAAAAGGTTTTGAAGCAAAGTAAGTTGTGCTTTCTATAAACTTTCTTAGGGAAATTTTTGGAAAATGGAAAAATTATTTTATCTTTTCTTATGAGTGAGTTCTATGAAGTTCTACTATGTAAATTTTATGCGTTGGCTGCCAGATGTTCCACCATATCACTTTTAAGTAAATGCATATGTTAGATGTTGTGGCTGAAAACATATCTCAAGGCACTTGGAAAAGCATAAATAAAGATTAAGAAAGTAGTCTTACCAATTTAGTATTGATTTATTATTCATTTGCTTTTTAAGCTCTTTTCCTCTTTATATTGGTTCTTCTCCAGCCAAAGGATGCATTACTGGACATAAGGATAATGGACATTTTTTCTGGTGAATTGAGATTGGTGGCTGTTTCTTGTGAGTGGTTTTATTCGAGTTTATCTATGATAGTTTATATCCCTATAACCCAACAATGAATGAAGCGATTTACATGTGTGTATTTTTTATCTTCTTTGGAAGATATATAAATTGAATTTATTTTTATTTCTCTCATTTCTTTTGTATAGAATGAATTACTTGATGCATGTTCTGAGTCAGCAACCAAATGGGTGAAGTAAATATCAAGATAATATCTATTAATTTGTGAATGTTGTGAAGTTTATACGAGTCAATATTTCCCATGCATTGTCATGATCCCATTGATTTACATCTTTTGTTTCCTGCTAATTGTACTCTGTAACCCGATAGATATGTTTTTTCTGTTTATATTGTCTCTTGCTAGTACAAAAAGTTAATTGGTGCCATAAAATAGAGTTCATATGGCAATATTTTAAGGATGTTATATAGATTTTAAGGATGCACACAATATAGTTGTCATGTCCTGATTGATTGCACCTTAGTTTTACACATAGTATTGGCATCTGGAAAATCCTTTTTCAATTCAATACACCTTGTCATGCTTTTAGGTGATCAATATCACCCTTATAATTATCTTCACCTCCTATTACTAATTTATTCCACAAAAACTTATACTTGTATTTACTTGAATTTTTCAGGAGTACAAGATCAAAATGACATCTAGTGGTAGAAATTGTCATCACTCTCCCTCCCCTCAAGAAGTCCATAGGTTTTCTTTGAGACCCTTAAATGTTAGGGACATGAGATAATTGGATCATCTTGGCAATCTCTTAAGTGGGAGGATTTAGTGAAGTTCTTTCTTTTCTTTCTATTTTTTTCTGGATTTTTGTTTTTAATTTGTTTATTAGGTACTGAGAAACAGAGAAGTGATAGAATGTATGAACTTAAAACAGAATGGCTGAAAAGTTTGCATTTATAAAATTCCAATTATGTTTAAGATAGACAATTGGCTAGATTCTTGCATTGTGCAAGAAGCTAGGAAAAAAAAATTGGAAAAAAAATATATTAAAAAAAAAGTGTTGGTTTTTAAAAAAACCGACATCTTTTAATTAGTGATAGTTTTTTAAAAAAACAAACACCTTTTAATTAGTGATGATTTTTTAAAAAAACGACACTTTTTAAAGGGTGATAGTTTTTTAAAAAACCGACACCTTTTTTAAGGTAATGGTTTTTAAACCAACACCTTTTAAAAGGTATCAGTTTGGACAAACTAATACTAATTAGTGTTGGTTTTGCCTAAACTAACACTTTCTCTCATTTTCCTACCCTTATTTAGCTACCATTTGAAACCATGTACGATGTATATATATACCTTAGGAAATCCATCTCCAAACCAACAATTTCCTTACATTTTATTTTTTCGTTAAAACCCATATAGAATTATCTTATTCTTTGCCAAAATTGTAGACCTCGAGATTGACTTTGTGGCAACCAATAATGTTGTAGAATTTATATATGTGTCCCTATAAATACCTGCAGTTATATATCAAAGCCCCGATATTGTTCATAGTTTTATATTATAATTATCAGAATTAAGCTAGCCATGTCTTCTAGGAGTTGTGTCTTTGGTTTTGTTATCCTCTCCATCTTTTTGTTGATTAATGATGTAGTTTCTTCATTAGAATATGGGAAAGCTCTGACAAAATCTTTGCTGTACTTTGAGGCTCAACGATCAGGGAAGCTGCCATCTAACCAGAGAGTGCAATGGCGGGGAGATTCTGGGCTTCAAGATGGCAGTGATGCAGGAGTAAGATTATTTTATTTACGTGTTTTTAATTAATTAGATTTTTTTTTTAATGTTTATTTTATGTATTGTTTTTTGAGTTGAAATTTTTTAGAGAATATGATGAGGGAGTTTGTCATTTAAATTCTATGGAAAATATAGTACTAGAAAGGATCAAATTTGAAATCTCTCTCTCTTTTTTTTTTTAATGAGATGATGAAATAACCTTCGGTCACATGATCATTTTTCATTACACTTTTGGTTGATATGACAGTGTTCATTGATACTTAAATTTTCTCATTTTTTAATAAAAACTAATCCAAAATTCTTTTACAACTTGTTGGCACAGCATGCAATTGAAGCCCTGTCAGCCACTAATTTATTATTATTTTTAAATACCTTCCAATTACATACACATGTGAATAAGTCCTAAAATATATATATATATATATATAACATTTTTCTTTTTCTTGAGTAAGAATTGTAGGTAATGTTACAAATGAATGTTTTTTCTACGTACTATATATATAGGTTGATCTTGTGGGAGGATACTACGACGCCGGGGACAACGTAAAGTTTGGTTTCCCCATGGCTTTCACGATGACAATGCTTTCATGGAGCGCAGTAGATTTCGAGCACAACTCGAGGCCAAGAAGGAGCTTTCAAATGCACTGGACGCCATCAAGTGGGGCGCCGATTACCTGATCAAAGCCCATCCCAAGCCGAACGTTCTCTACGGCGAAGTCGGCGACGGCTACTCCGATCACCAGTGTTGGCAGAGGCCGGAAGACATGACAACCCCACGAACATCTTATAGGATTGATGAACAGCACCCAGGCTCTGATCTTGCTGCTGAAACTGCTGCAGCTCTTGCTGCTGCTTCTATTGCTTTCAGGGAAACCGACTCCATTTATGCTTCCCAGCTTTTAAACCATGCAAAACAGGTTTCATATAATTCATCATCATCAAATTGCCTTGCAAAAACCATCAAACATATATATATATATATATATATATATAATGTTCTGATTTTTTGTCACACACACAGACACACCGCTAACACAACATACTATATACCATTGTTTGCATGCAGCTCTATGACTTTGCAAGCAATCACCAAGGGTTGTACCAGAACAGCATTTCTGTAGCAAGAGAATTCTACGGCAGCAGTGGATTTGAGGTATTGTTATTGTATGACGTCGTTGCAGATTGTAATTTGAACTTATAATGTTTTTTTTTTTTTTTAATGAATTTTCCCAAAAGATAAAAGGAGTTGATCATCTAGTAATTCTGAATATGCCTGTTTAATTAACAGGATGAACTGTTGTGGGCGGCTGCATGGCTTCATCGTGCCACCGGCGACCGAACTTACCTAGATTTCTTGGACAAATCATGGAATACTGGTGGCACAAGATCTATGTTTTCGTGGGATGACAAGTTCGTTGGGGTACAAGTCTTAGCCGCCAAGGTACTTTTCCCTTATTCCTATATATATATATATACCACGTCACTATCCAACCATTATCTAATTGCTATATTGACGTGACATTGTAAATCTACCATTGATTTTTTTTTTTTTTTACTTTAATAAGGACTAATCAACTTGCATACATGTACTATATATGTTGACCCAACCTCGATTGGTAACCATTTGATTTTTTTTTTTAAATCCAATGGCTATTACGTATGTCACATCAACATAATACGATATATTTGTGCAATTATGTGTCAAACATTTTGTATAAAAAAAACAATAACATGAGAATTATATAAAACAAGTTTGAATGTTTGGTATTGAGATCGAATGTTTTCTCGGATGTTGCATACCCCAATCTCATGTGAACCAAGGAAAGTGCCCAATGTACTGCAACTTTTAATTTAATTTCTTTACAAACTCACGCCGTAGTATCTTAATAGTAAAAAATTACTCAACAAAATTTATTAGGTCAGTTTATAAAGAACCTGTAATAAATAAAAGTTATGGAAGCTAACATGGGAAAATATAATATATATATATATATATATGTGTGTGTGTGTGTGTGTACGTGTTTACTGCAGCTTGTTTTGGAGGGGAAGGTAAAGCGTTCAAACACATGGGAGCAGTACAAGAAGCAAGCAGAGCAGTTCATATGCTCATGTCTTGAGAAAGGCAATAGAAATTTCAGGAAGTCGCCGGGGGGTTTGTTGTGGTTTCAACCATGGAATAATCTTCAATACACCGCCACTGCCACCTTCATTGCGACCGTATATTCCAACTATCTCACGGCCAAAAATGCTTCCGTCCAATGCCTTGGTGGCATTGTTCAGCCCTCTGAACTAATTGCCTTTGCCCAATCACAGGTACACTCTATATAATTAATTTCCTCGTATTAATTAATATTTATGATCCGTTATTATTCATTATTCATAAAATATTTAATTAATTGAAATGAGAGGTGAATGACAAAGACAAGATTGGAACAGATTGAGATCCCTTAGAATTCTCTTTAAATTTTAAAATTTTAAATTCATAAATCACAGCTGTTCATCTCATATAAACATCTAAAATATATTATGTATCATCATTTAATGAAGTCATGTATCATTATTTTAGATGCTTCGATGAGATGAACGGTTGTGATTTATGAATTTGAGAATATCAAATTTAAAGAAAATTTTAGGGAATCTCAATCCGATTGGAATTAATCATGCATGGCTTTTTATTATGTCTGGTACATACCATGTTAGAGCATCCTCAATGAGTTCTTTAAAATTCACTTGTTCACAAAAATTTGGTTAAATTCAACAAAAAAAAACAAGGTCTCTATTCTCCTCTCCTTTTTAGGGTTTGTCAAATATTTCCCTACCAGTACTTTATCTCTCTTAGTTTTACGGGTTTGTGGGGGTGCTTTTGAAAATAAAAATAAAAATCATTAAAGATAGAATAAAAATTATATTTAAATAGAATAGAGTAAAATTTAGAGAGTTTATTATTTGGTACCTTTGCATAGCTTCTAATTAAACTAGAAAAAGTGAGTTGTTTTAGCCAAATTTTAACTAAATAATAGATCTAGTTCATTAAGAATGCTCTTAAATCACAGTTTATCTTAAAAGCTTAGGCCGATAGAAATTAAATAGATAAATTTACTCATTTAATTTATATATTATAACATATTTTTTTGTCCAAATTTAAATACACTAGGTGGATTATATATTGGGTGAGAATCCAAAAAAGATGAGCTACATGGTGGGATTCGGCTCAAACTATGTGCAACAAGCTCATCATAGAGGAGCATCCATTGTATCCATAAAGAAGAACAATAAAGCTGTGACATGCAAAGGAGGGTTTGATCAATATTTCAACAGGGCTGAGCCCAACCCAAATGTCTTGGACGGTGCAGTCGTTGGAGGCCCCGATGAGAACGATGCCTACACCGACTCCAGATCTAACTTTCAACAAGCCGAGCCTGCAACTGTTAACACTGCACCACTCGTCGGCGTTCTGGCTCGACTTGCCTGAGCTAGATCGATCTCTTTCAAATGCATGCATTGCTAACATTTTATGTGAATGGGCATCCAAGGATCCATGAACTAATTATTATATGACAATACCATTGTAATAATATAATATAACCCTATAAGCTGGGTAATGCTAGAAATTATCTTATAATATATAGAATGTTAGTATGAATGTGGAATAGAGTGTGCTATTGATCCCCTCCGCACCTGCTGTAACACCCCCAAAATTAGCCTTACTAACATGGCAGGGTTATTGGTAATTACTTTAGTTAAACCAACTTGTGGCCAAATGAAAAATCGTCCGTCTAAGCATCATCATAGTTAATGCATTGGAAGGTGAAATAAATATGAGAAAAACTATAAATTATTACAGGGACAAGCATATTCCTCAAAGTAAAGACATGCAGCAGCTAATCATAGTAATAGGCAAACTTGATAATAGCATGTAAACCTTTAAGCAAAGTCTGTAGTGGAAGCCATGCCATTTCTGGGTTCTAGTGACAGATTCCCTATAAGGGTAATAACAGCGCAAGTCTAAAGACTTAGTAAGTAAATCCCACAGTTAAGTATGAAATGAGCCCATCTAAGCAGGAATCAACGTGCAGTTTTAGTAAACATTCAAAAAGAGGTGTCTTCATTAATACATCATAAAAGTATTGTTTGGTTAATAAAAGAGCGGTGTACTCCTAGCGGCAATCACTCAAGTATTTTAATGCAGAAAGACTTGTACTTTATAGGTCATAACTCTCATGTATGGTTTACCCAAGATATTACCCATTCTCAGCAAGGTTGACGCTGTTCCAATGTACCTATAATACAATATCGATGCCCTAGCCATTGTACGCAGACATAACACTGGCGGCATGACCGAGCCTAACCTTAGGTGGCCCACATCATTAATAATGTCTATCCTATAATGACTAAGCCATTAGGGAATGGTTACACCTAGTCATGAAACCATTTGATCAAATGCCTACACACACATACACATTTGACCATAGTATGAAGTCTATATAGTAAGCCCATAATCATTATATCGCACATATCAATGTACCATGTCATACAATGTATCTTATTAACTAGTTATTAAAGCAATTACCAAGTCATTACAAAAATTTAGACATGCTTATATTATACACATGGTCAGTCAACTAACATATCCTACGTTTTTAAGGAAAGTGTTCGTAAGTATTTACTTACCTCACACGCTCGTTTGAATCCTCCGGCATTGCTAAATCCTGCTATAACGGAATATAACACATCGTTATACGTAGTACTAGAGGATCTTTACGAGTAGAATACTAGGGTAACCCAATGTAAGGGGTTACTATGACCTAGGTTGCACAAAACGGGCTAAGGCGGATGTCTTTCCTCTTGACTATACATCCATGCCCAAGAGCGTACATCTGGTCATAGAGTAGGCAATTTGGCCAAAAGCTTTCTAATGGGGTATAAAGGATTTCATGCGATCTAAGGGCTATTATAACTTCTTTTAAGCTATAAAATAGACATATGGAACTTAAGAAAAACACATCACTTGCATCGAAAAGAGATTTAAACTCTTTTTAAAACATTTATTGGTTTAGTAAGGAAATGAATGCAAGAACTCAACACATTGCCTTTAAAACTTATAATATAGTAAGAACAACATAAAAGCATAGAAATGGGCAGGAGTTACCTTGGAAAATGGCAAGAGCTCAAGCTACCTTCTTTTCTCTCTATCAAACCTCAAAACTCACAAGAAGCACAACCTCACAGGGTTCTAGGAGCTTGAGGGCGTAAATGGGTGAGTTCAAAGGGTGAAGGGGGTGGGTATTTATAGGGAAAAGAGGGCTGATGGTACTACCAACTTCTCTAAAAAGTAGCAGATGTCCAGTATTATTGGAGTGTACGTTTGGTACTATTTACTCAACGGTTAAGAGACTACTTCATACTTTTAGGGCAATAACCAAGAGTTAACCAAAAAACAACGTACGTACGGTGGCCCCCTTGTGTATATCTATGTACTATTGGCAGAGTATGCCCAGTGGTTCCCAGTGTACGTCATCTACTAAAGACAAGAGTGCACATCCGGTAACCCTAGAATATGTTCGCTTATAAAGGATTAGGCTTAGGCTTCAAAAGGATTTGAGGGTTGTTAGGCTACAATTATGGGCTTAGGTCCTTCATCAAAACCGAGTTTTATTAAAACCTTCTTAACCGTTCTTTTGTAGAAAATCTTTTAAATAAAAATGATTGCCGTCCAACTTCCACTGTTTGATCTTTACATGCGCCCCCGATCGTGCTCATTGGCCCTATCCTCTTCCAACGCCACCTTTCTCATCATTTTCCGGCAAATATGTGGTCAACTTTTCTTTCGATTACAGTCATCCGCCTAGTGTGCTCCTGCTTTATGGTTTTCTGGTTTTTGTTTTTCTTCCATGTATTTTTTGTTTTCCTATTATTTGTTAAATAAGTCTTGAATGTGAACGATATCTTAGTTTTCGAATCTAGAAGGATGAGTTTTCAACATTAGGTTCTCTACTCTCAGAGTCTAGGAATAAGAGCTACTTATGTATTGGATTTAGTCTACTTGGAGCAGATATGATATTAAAACTAAAGACTAATCATGAGTTAGCAAATTGATGTCATTGATAGGTTTTGATTGTTATATTGTAATGTATATATCTTTGATGTCTGTAACTTCATAACTTCAACTATGATTTGCTTTAAAACTTTTTTTCTCTATTTGTAAAAGTTTTTGCTAGTGATCTTTTCTCCGATGAATGAATATAGAATGTTTTTCCCTTAAAAAATATAATAGTTGACTAGTTGTACAAGAGTTTCCTAAAAAATATTACTCACGATTAAATGATGAAATTTATTCTTTCTTTTTTATCAACATAAGTTTTTAAAATAATTATTGGTTTAACACACTATTAAAGCTGTAATTTCGAATTTCATCATCGGTTTTGTATATATTAATCTCATATAAAACAAAATTAAATAATTAAATTTACGTTGCATTAAATTTGCCAAATAACCATAATCCATTTACATTCATTTATCAATTAATACCGATGTAAACATGTGTGGCTTGGATTCATTGAGGGATGATAGGCCATAGGGTAGCCGTTGCTTTGGTACTTAGTTAGCTGAGGTCGCTTTCACGTGAGAGCCGTACGGCAATTTTGGTCAGTGACTGCCAGCGCAGCACAAGGATACAAAACGTGCCGTATAAAACGTTCCCATCGATCTGCTTGATTGCTACACATTAACACACGTGATTTTTCCCCCTTCATAATTTTCTACTTTTTTGAGTTATTGTAAATTTGATCCCTCAACTTCTAAAACTTCATTTTCACACCCTTAATTTTCCACTTGCTTTCAACGGAATCCTCTCATCAAGATCACAAAAGATTATAACCAAAATTCTCTTTAATCTTGCAATCTTTTATCATTTATTTTTGCATAAAAATATAATTTTTTTCGATGAAGTTTTACTTTTAGGGATAAATCTAAAATTGGTTCTTGTGATTAGTATAAATTACAAATCATTCCATGTGGTATAACAAATAATTTATAAGTCCATGTAATTGGCCTAAATTATAAATTATTCCATGTAGTATAAAAAATAATTTATAAATCCTCAAAGTAGGTCAAAATAATTGTTTACTTTCTAAAATTAATTTTTGTTAAGTAACTTAATAGAAGCTATTATTTTGTCACATTATACTGTTACAATAAATTAACATAATCTCCTAAATCCCCAAAATTTTACATTTTACCTAACTCTCCCTCATTTTTATCTTTCTTGCCACGATTTGAAAACATGTTGTGAGAATTTTATGGTCGAATTTTGTGAAGTGGCTGAGGAAGATGAAGATAAGAGAGGGTTATGCAAATGGTAAAATTTTGGGATATAAAAAATTAGGTTAGTTTATTATAACAATATGACGTAGAGTGAGGATGATGTATAATTTTAGCTGATGTCATAAAATGATGTGAAAAATTATAATTGTCATTTTTGAAAGTAATAAATTAATAATAACACATGTCACGTTTTCATTAGGTATAATGTGACAAAGTGACAGATTTTGTTAATTTACTTAATGAAAACTAATTTTAGGGATTAAATTGTTATTTTGGCATATCTTGAGAACTAATAAATTATTTTTTATACCATTTGGAGTTAATTGTAATTTAGGCCAACTATAGGGACTTATAAATTATTTTTTATACTATATGGATTGATTTGTAATTTAGGTCAACTATAAAGATCAATTTTGCATTTATCCCTTACTTTTATTACCAAGTTATATACATAAATTAGATGTTAATAAAAAAATTAAATTTATTTTATTGTCTTCATATATATGTCCAAATATATCCCTTTCCTAGATTAGGAAGATCTTTGTGTAATATATTACATAAAGGAAAATAAGTCCAAAAACCTTACCATCATGAAACTCCTTTGAATGGACTTATACCATGGAGTTGCTACCCATCTGGAACCTTGTTTTTCTTCGACCTCTTATGGACAATTCGTCAATTCCTCTTTATCCTCTTATTTTTTATATTTAATTATATATTGTCATATGACGTGTTATCATGTCATTTATATATATTTTTTAAATGATATATTATCTTGTATAATATAGTTAAATTCAATAAAACAAAATCTAATCTATAAAATGATTTCTCTATATTTAAATAGGGCTGGCAATTTTTATACGACTCGCAAAAATGACACGAACACGACACGAAAAAACAGGTAATGGGTTTGGGCTAATCGGATTCGGGTCTTAATCGGGTCTACCCGTTTAAGACTAAGAAATTTTCGTGTCTAGCGGGTCAACCCGACAGACCTAGTTACTGGTGGGTCGACTTGCTAGACCCGATTTTTTTGTTTTGTTTTGTTTAAAAAAAAACTTAAAAACTAAAAGCCCTAAAACTAAGTCCAAGCGCCCCCAGTGACCCACCCTTGACCCCACTCCCACGACCACGGTCCCCACTCCCCAGTCTAGTGTTAGTCAGTCCCTCACACTGCTCACGGCTCTCACCGGAATGGAACTCACACTGCAAAAGATAAAAACTCTCTCTCTCTCTCTCTCTCTCTCCGGCTCTCTCTCTCTAGGGTTTCTCCAAAGTTCGCACTCAAATTCTACGCAGGTAGCTTTGAATCCCATCCTGCAGCTGAGCACCTCATCTTGCTTGTCTAAATCTCTCTCCTTTAATACCATTTCTTTGTGGTGCCGTGGAGAATCAGAGACGAACAAATACGGCATCGTCCTTGGTGGTTGTCGATTGAGTTAAAGTTGAGTTTGATGGATTTAATTACTCTTTACTCCCTTGGTTTGGAAGTCGATGTTTGGTTTTGTTTTGATCGGTACGAGGTTTAGTTTGAGGTGGAGGTGGGTTATCCAAGTGATTTAGGTCATTTCACTGTGTTTATTTTAAACAAGTCGGGTCGTGTGTACCCAATATGATCCGGTTATTTTAAACAGGTTAAATGGGTAGTGTCGAATTATCCGGTTATTTTTGTATTGTAATTGTGTTAGGCATTTACCGTTTAATTTAAATGGGTCGTGTTATTCGTGTTATGTGTTAATCATATCAACCCTACATTTAAAGTGAAATGGAAAGAATTACGATAAGGTGAGACTCTTTGAGAGGATACACACTCTTCTCTTCTTTTATTTTTTGGCATGTTTATCCTTAAAAATAAGGGTAAATATATGATAAATAAGTAAAACGCGTAATTTGAACTCACTCCCTCACTTTTTAATTTTCAATTTTTATACATGACTTTTCGAAAATTTGAAATAGGCCATTCCGTTTTGTCCAAGTTTTCCTCTGTTTTAAATTTTATTTTTTGACAGAAAAGTTGACTTGGCACTAACTGCCGACAAAAAATTTGGACGGAAAACTCATGGAGAGAACTATTTCGAATTCGTGAAAACTCATGCATTAAAACTTAAAGGGGTAATTACCTTTTACCCTGATAAGCTACTGATGTCTTATCTTTCTCCATGAGCTAAATATATTTGTGCATATTCTTATCTTATGACATTTTTTGTTAAAACTAACGGTCAATGGAGAGAGAAATTTTCTTTTTTTCATTTTTGCCCTCACTCCAAATCACTAAAACACACTTTTACCCTCCTAAAATGGGGGCAAAAATGGGACAAAAAATTTCTTTCTCCGTTGACCATCCCTTTAACTGACAAAAGGGGGTAAAGTGTCATAAAATGATAATTGATAGGTCAGTATTATAATGGTAGCTCATTGAAAAAAAACATCTGACAAAATGAATTACCCCAAACATAAATATTAATAAGAGAGGGAATGAATTCAAAACACGCGTTTACTTAAAAATTTATAATACATTTACCCTAAAAAGAAAGATTAAAATTATTATTGTTCATTTACTAAGGGAAAACCCCAATATATAATTTGCAGGATACTTTGGCTTCATTCTAAAGGCAATCACTACACGATATTTTCTACCTAACAAAACCATGGTTTATTTGACGATGATTGCTTGTGGTTTTAGGTTAAAAAAAGACAAAGACAAAACAAGAGACGACTTTCTCTATGGATCCAAAAAACCAAAAATAAAAAATAAAAAAAATGTTGCTAGAGTACTACAATTGCTCATATAAATTTCTTACAAGTTAGCTAGTCTGTTTCATAGTACATCAGCAACAAAAAAAGTAAACTGCATATGACTGTCCTGGTCCGTCCACGTAACAATTCATATAATTCTTATTAGTTTATAACGTTCATGACCATTGATGTGGTACCGAGTCATGGAAATATGAGCTTATTACGTCAATCACTAATATTATATATATTTGATTTAGCAATGCAAAAGATCGAGCAGTGCAATCAACATCATTCAACATAAAGCATCGTGCTAGACTGTTATATATATAAACAAAGACCTGAGGATCAATGCTTTCACCTTCTCCAACTAAAGAATATTGCTTGGAAACTACACAAACTGCTTCCAAATTGAAATGTATTCGCATACGACACTCTCACCTCTCCCAAATCGACCATGTTTTCAATTAGCTGTGATCACTATCTAACTTCAATCATCACCAACCCACCTTATATTTTTCATTAATTCAATGAATCTCTCTCCCTTTTTCCTCTCTCATACGTGGAGAGATAACATTCCACGTGCGGCCGACCAAACATTGTGTGAAAATCCCAAAACGACAAACCATAGCATAACTATTAATTATGATTGCTTTTGTATATGATATCTTATCAGAAACTTTTATTTTATTTATTTTTTTTTACTATTCTTTCCACAGATTCCAATGCCTGCCCACAAAATGTCCAGGCCTCTCGGATCAATAATAATTTAAAAAAGAAAAAAAGAAAAAAAATCTAACTTTTAGGAGTTTGTCTTGTCAAATGAAATACATTTCAACTCTATTGTCGTTACATGTATATATTCCTATTCCTAATCAACTTTTTTTTTTTTGTTCCTTTTTTATAGGTTTTAGTTTTTAAAGATAATTATGACACTCTAATGTTATGAATTTAAATCATTACTCTTAAATACCATATTTTTGGTACGTAGTAGAAATATATATTTTAATGAAGAAAGAAACGAAACAGCCAACTTTTTATTCCACTGGAACTCACTACCTTGGTGCTAATTCTGCTGAAGCCTGAGTGACCCAAAAAGAAAAGATTCTAGCGCTAATTTTTACGGTCACGTTGAGTATGAGATCGATTAATAAGTAAATGAAATCTAGTATGAATGTCAGCTGCATAGCGTGGAGGCCGCAGGGCAGAAAAAGCTGGGGATAAATAAATAATGGAAGTTGGATCCCAAGCACCAATGTTTTGGGCATGGTTTAAAAAGTTGGATCAACTGGCGGGCGGGATGGGTCACTGGAGAAAGTGAAAAAGCTAGAGAAATAAAGGGGCAACTTTGAAAAAAGTATGCCAAAATATTACATATAGAAAAGAAAGAGAGCATATCAAATGATGATATAATTAAAGCTCTTCTCCACTGCATAGTTAAAAGTTTGCAAACGATTCCCACTGCATCTAATTGTTCAAAAGTTTGCAAAAGATTTGTGCAGCTGTGGGAGGGAGAGGGGACACGGTTTTCAAGAGGGCAACTTTATGAAAAGTTCTCTATAATGTTATTTTAAAAATGTTAAAGAGAAATATTGGGAAAGGGATCAACAATTTATTTTTTTGTTTTCGAATAATAATTCAATTGATTATGAATCACGCCTTATAAAATAAAGGTTATTAGTTTGAATCTCTCTTCTTTTTCTTGTTTAGACATGTAAAAAAAATAAAAAAATTATTTTTCCACTAAATCATTTTACACAAAATTATATGAATTTTAAGTAATTTGAAGGTATATATCCTTGAATATTCTTTTCTGCTTTTTTTTTTTTTTTTAGTGATAAGAATGAATCCTAAAAGGTCAACCATGATTTACAATGCCAAAATGGAAAAATAATCCATGATTTACAAATTGTTCAATTATGATGAGTTATAATTTAGACATAGATCGAGTTGGCACTTTTGATCAACCTGACCGTAAAATGATGATTTATGAGATTGAACTTAATTAACAAAGCAAAGTTGGGTTCCATGAAACCAAAAAATTCTAGAGCCTCATCTCTATCATGATTTTATGTAAAAAAAAAGTCAAAGAAGATATTTACTAACCTGCATATGGAAATCAGTAGAGTAATTATAGTCTTTTTCTTTGATATTGAAGGTTAAAAGAAAAATCAAAGTAAAAGTTGCACTTGATATATAGTATGATATATATTTAGAAGGCAAAATTCCATATTATTCCAAAGTGTTGGGATTAATAATTCCTCCTTTTTAAAGTTGTGTGTTTTTTTGTTGCTAAAAAGTAAAAGCATAATTAGCAAACAACTCAAAACACAAAATAATCACAAAACACTCAAAATTATTTTCACTCATATATCATCACATCATAGGCTCACAGCAAAAAAAAAAACCCTAAAATTTTATAAAACGAACCCCAAGTTTTTAGAGAAGTTACTATCAATAGAGTGACAAAATTTAAACTTTTTTTTTTTTTAATCTTCACAATACTATTGATGATGTACATTAATTGATTATATTCTTTGTATTCTCATGAACTTACATTAATGATGTTGACTATAAGTAAGTGAAGGCTGTCCTTATATTAATTGATTATATTCTCCTTATAGGCTGTCCTTATATGCGGTAGTTTGCTCTACGGTAAGCCAAGTGTCCTTATATATAGTCTTCTTTCAAAACCCCCAAGGGTCCTTTTTTTTTTTTTTGTCACCTATATATAAGGACAGCCTTCACTTACTTATGGTCAACGTCATCAATGTGATTATTAAGCTAAATAACTTTGAGTTTAATAAAACTGTCATCGGTGAAATTGAACAGAAATAATTGAAGAAAGAAAGGAAGAGTGATAGAGCTGATATGACAACAAATTATATATATTACTTGACAGTGATGAGTTAACCATAGATAGAGATATCTACCAACCAAATATGAGAGAATTATTTTTAAGTGTATAATTTATTTTTTGAGAAACTTTACTTTAAACTCATGAACTATATCACGCGATTTGACATACTCCCCTGAGCCCCTTGAACTTTGAAACTTATTAATTTAGATTTCTGAACTTTCAATTACGGTCAATTTGAATCTCTTTATCAAATTTTAAACGTTAAAATTCAAATAATTACGTTTATATTTCTGACTTTTTATAAAATTTCAATTAAAAATTAAAAATATATATTATAAAAAAATCACAAGATGACCCATTGGGCCACCTTGTGACCCTTTTTTTTTTTTTTTTTTAATAGCAGGAACAAGTTATAATAAATTTTATTAAAAACTCATATTTTGCTCAAATTACTAACAATTATGATAAAAAAAAATTATTGAAGAGGATTGACAAATGTTTAATGCCTTCAAATCCTCAAGGAGTCAAGAGGCACTAATTTGAGGAGGGATTTAACCAAAATAGTTTTTTTTTTTTTAATTAAAAAAAAAAGCCTTTGAGTTAACTTTGTTATCACATCACCAGCTGTCAATTTTCCATACTGTATTACAATTTGTCAGTTTGTAATTAAAATCCTCCCCTCAATGATCAACTTCATTAAGAATAATTGATGGTTAACAAAACATGCTTTTTGTTTTTTTTGAAAAAATTGTTATGATTTGACTAAAATGGAAAGTACTTTTGAGTGTACGTTATATGAGTATATTTTGTATATTAAGTTATTTCTTAAT
This sequence comes from Carpinus viminea, assembly GCA_013348765.1. Taxonomy (NCBI): domain Eukaryota; kingdom Viridiplantae; phylum Streptophyta; class Magnoliopsida; order Fagales; family Betulaceae; genus Carpinus; species Carpinus viminea. The sequence goes on from CP054668.1 coordinate 16,160,684, forward strand.
CTTTTTGTTTTAAAGACAAAACAAAATGAAGAAAAAATACAACCTAAAACACCAAAATACTCAATACTGTTTTTAATTTTATGTTACATCATAATACTTTTTCAAACCAAAATAAAAAAATGCCCTCTAGAACATATTAACAAACAGAACAGTCATGACAAATGACGAAAGGCTACGGAGGATGACATGAATGGTTTACACTATAGTGAGACATTGAATCTTGATCTCTTATCTTTTTATAAGCCTATGCATGAGTTGTCACTATTAAATTCCAACGTAATAGTATTATTGATTGTTTGAAAGCTCGTCTCTTTGTACTTGACTTGTCAAGTTGAAAACATTATAGATGAAAAATGCTACACACACTCTTACACTCTCAAGTAGTCAAGTTCAAATTCTTTAACATGACCGTGAAAATTACCGTTAGATTTAAAATTCAATAATAATATTTATTATTACATTAATTAGATAGTACACATGAGAATGTAAGTGTGAGAGTGTTATTGATTCTATGCCTATAGCATATAAAATATATATATATTAAAAAAGGGCATAGTTGAAAGTTGCTCCAAATTAATAGTAAAGTAATAGAAACAAAAATTAATGATTTTTTGTTAAATTATTATTTATCTTAAAAATTTAAATTATTAAGAAGTAATAAATTTAATAATTTAATTAATATTATAATATTCTGTGACGTGAGCTCAAATTCACCATCAATAAGTGAAGTAAAATGAAAAGTAAATTACAATAATGAAATTCAAATTTAAAACATTTATTTATACTATATTGAGTCCTTAAAATTTTAAATTAATAAAAAAATTAATATAATTATTTAGTTAATATTTTAACAATCTTCTAAACAATCTATGTCACAGTAGGTATAGGCGTGCATTGAAGCGATATGACTTCATAGGTTTTCTTAAATATTTGGAACTGACTGTATACAAATCTGACATGAAACAGCTGATATATATGTGGTCCAACAATCGAGCGGTCCATATCGATGTTTAGACATCTATGGAGAAGAAGTGGTTGGTGATCAACGATTGTGATGTATCAATTCAAAGACAAAACACCACATCAAATCAAATGGATCTGACTAAGACCAACTAGTCCACATGGAATACCCACCGGTCCACACCAGTACACGTTAATAATTTCTATTTTTGATCCTGGTCGGCCATTTTCATCATATGTTCAATGCACCTTCAAGTGCATTATAGAAATTCCAAAATTTTCAACTTTGATCACCTTAATGGACCGTTTCAATAATGTGTGTTCAATATTCATTATATAATTGGAAAGATTAAATGTCAAGCAACAGATGCCTCTTATGAGAAGTCAGATCATTTTTTGTTCAAATAAACGAGTAAGAAGTCAGTTTTTTAAATGAACTAAAGATGATCTTGTTTGCTTTTATACCCCTTAAAGACTATCTAAATATACAGCCAAGCTATAAAGAAATCATTACTTATGACTAACTAAAACCAACTACTTAATATAAGAAAATTTGTTCAATATTCATTATATCATGAAAATTTGTCTTTTTATTTTTGGAGAAGTCGCGAGATGAATACACTTTGGCTAAATCAAAATTTCGTGAATGATATTTATGAGATGTGTTTGCTGTCATTGTACACATCTCTTGTCCATCTTTTTTATTTATTTTTATTTAAAATCCACCCTTGAATATATAAGATGAACATGGTGGATTTTCCCATCTCTTTCTATCAAGATGGAGAAAAGATTGGTAAAAGATAAAAACCAATAATTTCTCCCAAGGTAGATATATAGGAATAGGATATATATGGTCTCAACTCTCAACTAATGAATGAAACATGACAACAAAGAAAAAAGAAGAAGAAGAAATATATAAACAAAAAAGGAAAGTGATGAATACTTTAAAGTAATTGGGTTTTGCCCAAATCTAATTACACTTGCAAGAAACTTTTCTGAAATAAAGTCTTAAAAAAAGATCAATTACTATATTCCTACAACATATATGTGACTTCTTATCTCAGCACGCTATCTACAAACAAAAATATATAAGATTTTTGTTTTTTTTTTTTATGTTCTCCAAACAAATAATTCTCAAAACACATAAAGCACTCTTCAAAGGGAGCAATTATATATAAAAGATATATATATTCCTTACAAATTCCGTTCAAGCTTTGTGCAAAATACAAACCCTAGCTTGAAAAATGAAAACTTTAGTGATTCTCAAAGGATTTTCCACCACTCAAAAGACTTGATAAGACTCACACATGAGACACCACTTTCCACCATTTTATCTAGCTCACACGTACACCAGTGGGGTTGTTGGCTTGATTTTAAGCCATTTATTGTTTCTCCCTCCAACTTTAGAATTTTGTAAAAGACCCCATCATTTTGGTGCTCGAGAGAAGAAGAAAAAAAGTAAGATCCAATCATTTAGCTTTTGATTGGTGCTCGCTCACATGGCCAAACACTACGCTAGAAAACTCCAACATGAGTTAAAATAAGCAGCCAAAAAAGGCCTTAAAAATGAGCTCTCATCACGTGATATCTCTCACTCCCTCCCAGTGAAAAATCATAAAAAAACAAACTCCTACATCAATGCATATATACTCTTGTGATGCCCGAATCCTTATGTTGATTCCTCTCTCCCTCTCCACCTCTCCTCCTACTTCTTTGTCATGGTCCCCATCAAACCCTGCTCTCCAAACTTTCTGTATTAGTCTTTACAGTTGGTAATATATATTCTTAGGTTGTCTGATACAGAAACAGAAATCTATCAGCAGCTAGCTACAAGGAAGAGAAGGAAGCATGCTTTGGGAGGACATTATCATGTTCAATTTACGTCGTGTAACACGTAAGTACTATACGTTATAGCTATTTCACATACAAAGAGACACATATAAGTACCGTGCGCATGCGCGGACACCTCGAATGGAGCCTCAGCGGTATCATACCTCGAGGTCTTGTGTTCGAGTTCGGATTTAAGTGATACCTATGGTTTGTAGGCAATTGCAGGTATCCGGAGCTTACTCTATAGAGATGGGTCTGAAAGACCCTCCTTTAGAGAGGTTCCGCGTGATGAGACATTTAGAAACTTATGGGATTGTAAAGGAAACTAAAACAACCCCATAATTATACTTACTTGGTGTTATGGCTAAAGCAAGCATGTTAGTTCCACAGTTGAAAATGCAGCACAAAGTATGGTTTAACAACTCTTTTAAGCCCACAAACACAATTTTTTCTGTGTTTTTCGGTAAGTTTCATGTATTTTTAGCTTATATATTCTAACTTCATTCTTGAATCATGACTATTTCAATATAGTTTTTGAAACTTCAAAAACACCTCAAATTCAATACCCTTAACTTATCGAGTCATGCTATTGGTCCTCCCCCGTTCAACTGATTTTACAAATCCAATGGTGGATTTGCAAGAGTTGAACAGAAGGAGGATCAGTGAGGAGGAAAATAATCATTTCTCTAACTTATCATACCATTGTTTTTTTTAAAAAATATATTTTGCGTAGGAGACTAATTAATTTAGACAAATAACTTTTCTTTTGATATCTAAGATAATTAGTTTGGTATATATAACCGCAAATCCCATATATTAAACTTTGTACTTTTCCTTCTTTTGTTTAGGAGGAAAAAAAAATCTATTTTACTTTTTTCGAAGGGCCTGTTTGGGATTGCATTTGAAAGGCCTAAAAGTGTTTTTAACACTCAAAAAGTTTGTTTGAAGAAAAAAAATATTCGTTTGATAAAACAAATTAAAAATGCTTTTAAAGGTCTTAAAAGCGTAAAAATGGTCAAAACCTACTTTTGACAAAAGCTAAAAAATAAAGCTTTTGCAAAAGCTTTTTTTGGCTTAAAAATTTAATTTCTCAAACTCAATTGCAAATAGACATTTTAAGTACCAAACACTTACGCTTCCAAATGGTTTTCTAAATTCCTGAGCTACTCTCCACCAAATTAAACTTTACTTCTAGCAAAAATGTTTTAATCTCGTCTTATAGTTGTCGATTCAAACTATGTAAGTGCAACAAACTCTCACCCACGGCCAGGCCTCAGAAATAAAAAAATATAAAAATAAAAAAAAAATCACCAAGCTAGGTCCCGACATTTTTGCTTACATGGATAAATCGTATGGGCTGCGGTAGATCTTGAAAATAGTTATAAATTAAATGTTCATACTTATCTACCGCTGATATATATCTATAAAAAGCCGTTTCTAGAAGGACCCGCCTCTAGTATATACTTTAATTTATTGGACAATGTATCCAGCAAAATGACAAAATTATTCCTAACATTTTTTTAATAAGTCAAGAATACCCTTAATTTTTCTTTTTTTTAAAAAAATTAGTATTTTAGTTTTTATTTTAGTAAGGATAATTTTATCATTTTATAAAAATTGGGATATATTGTCATTATTTTGGTAGTTTGTAAGGTAAATTGTCGCAATTAATAATTTAAGGAGTAAATTGTCATTGGGGTGGTAGTTTGAGATGGTTAAGTGGATTTTACCTTAAATTTAATATTTAGTAGTTAATATAGTAAGTGTCACGGAAATTGCCATTATTTGTAATATTCGTCACATTTGCATCGACAAATATGTATTTTCACATGGATCTATTATCATACAAAGGCTTTCAAGATATTCCTTCCAATATTCCTTTGTTTTAAACGAATGCATAGAAAACTCAGATAAGATTGTCCTTTTAAAGTGGAGAAGATATGGCTCAAACTTAAGATATTTAGTCTAATACTATGTTTACTTAATTACTTAATTAATATTCTAACATACAATTTAATCTACATTATACACTTTTCTAATAGCCAGAAGTAGAGATGAAGATCCTCAAGTCCATAAAAAGGGAAGACCTGAGGATCCAAACTAGTCATCTCAAATTGAAACCTATGTACAAATCAAAATTGCTCATTGTACCAAGTTTTTTCTCTTAGGTTTCTTACAAAGTGTCCATAATATGGGAGATTCCAGAAATCTCAAGTAGTTTATGAACAAAACCAAAAGGAGGGCAGCCAAACAGAGAGATCAGAAATTCATAATTACTCAAACACCAAGGAAATTGGACAATTAATCTGCAGAATACATATGAACTATTTCATTGTAACATACATGTTATTGAGTGTACCCAATATATCATTCCTAAGCTCCTAGCACCAAACCATGTTTATCTGCCTAAGAGTTGCATTCCCTAGCAAAAACAAAGGCAAGCAAATATTAGTCAGCCACCCTCTGCTAGTGAGCTCCAGTAATATGTTCTGCATAGAATAAGATAAAGTTACAATTAGATTTTTCTTTGATGAAATTATTGATCACAGGTATAATTCACACATAATCTTTATCGCTGTACTCAAGTTTGATATTTGTAGTTATACATGAATCTAATAAAAGAAGTTATAGATCAACTAGCTTGTCTGTCATGGCCATGGACTATAGCACAGAAGTGAAACAAATTTGTGTACGGCTTTTGAAACCTGTTTCATGATGTTTGAGAGAAATTAAGATTCTTCAATTTTGGACAGGATGGCCGCAGCTGGAATCACCGTGTCTTTGGGAGCATGTCAGCATAGTTGTGCCACTGGTGTTCCTTGCAATTTTCTTACTACATCTTGCAGGAAAACTTCTGGGCCTAATTTTCAAACAGAGAGCAAAGGTTACAGATAGAGCCATAGACAAGTACCCCATCAGAATAAAAGTCAGCATTGCCTATAAGGCTAGCATAATTTGTACCAGTTTACTACTGGGGACTCATTTTTTAATGCTACTGATGCTGCTAAATGGTATGGGAACTCGGTGCAACTCTAAGGCTTGGGCCTTTTCATCAGAAACCTTGCAAGTGCTATCATGGGCAATTACACTGGTTGTAGTATACATAGTACCAAATAGAAAGTACATCAAGTTCCCCTGGATCCTAAGAGGATGGTGGCTTTGCAGCTTCTTGTTGTCCATCATCTGCATAGCTCTTGATGCCCATTTTATAACGATAAACCATGGCCAGCTTTGCGCAAGAGATTTTGCAGACTTCCTTGGTCTGCTTGCATCCACATGCCTCATGGGCATTTCAATCAGAGGGAAGACAGACATTGTCTTCATTGTCCCAAGTAGCACTGTTGAGCCCCTTCTGAATGGAAAAACTGATAAAAATTTGGAATGCATTAGGGAATCTCTATACGGGAAAGCTACTCTTGTCCAACTAGTTACTTTCTCTTGGCTCAATCCTTTATTTGCTCTTGGGTTTAAGAAACCCCTTGAACCAGAGGAAATTCCAGACGTTGATATTAAGGACTCTGCAGGATTTCTTTCCCACTCATTTGAAGAGAGCCTTCAACAAGTTAAGGAGAGAGATGGAACTACAAACCCATCCATCTACAAGGCAATCTACTTGTTTACCAGGAAGAAAGCAGCAATCAATGCATTTTTTGCAGTGGTTAGTGCTGTAGCATCATATGTTGGCCCATACCTCATAGACGACTTTGTAAATTTTCTGTCCCAGAAGAGCACCCGGAGTTTAGAGAGTGGCTACCTTCTCGCACTAGGCTTTCTAGGTGCCAAAATGGTTGAGACAATAGCACAGAGGCAATGGATTTTCGGGGCACGCCAACTAGGCCTTCGCCTTAGAGCTGCTATGATATCTCACATTTATAAAAAAGGCTTAGTCCTGTCATGCCGATCTCGCCAAAGCCACACTAGTGGAGAGATCATCAACTATATGAGTGTAGATATCCAAAGAATCACTGACTTCATCTGGTACTTAAATATAGTTTGGATGTTACCCATACAAATTTCCTTAGCCATCTACATTCTACATACAACTCTAGGTTTAGGTTCAATGGGTGCATTAGCCGCAACTTCAGCAGTTATGGCTTGCAATATACCCCTTACAAGGCTCCAAAAGAGATACCAAACTAAGATCATGGAAGCTAAGGACAATAGGATGAAAGCCACTTCAGAAGTTCTTCGAAACATGAAGACTCTTAAACTTCAAGCATGGGACAGTCAATTCCTTAACAGTTTAGAGAGCTTGAGGAACATAGAGTATAGTTGGTTATGGAAATCACTAAGATTATCAGCATTGTCAGCTTTAATCTTCTGGGGATCACCTACGTTAATTTCTGTGGTAACTTTTGGGACATGTATGCTAATGGGGATTGAACTCACAGCTGGGAGAGTCTTATCTGCTTTGGCCACCTTCCGAATGCTACAAGACCCTATATTCAGTCTGCCTGACTTACTCTCTGCAATTGCACAGGGAAAGGTCTCAGCGGATAGAATAACTTCCTACCTACAGGAAGAGGAAATTCAAAGCGACGCCATCAAGTATCTTCCAAGAGATCAAACAGAGTTTGACATCCAGATTGACAGTGGGAAATTCAGCTGGGATCCTGAGTCTAGAATTCCAACTCTTGAAGGAATACAGTTAAAAGTCAAGAGGGGAATGAAGGTGGCAATATGTGGGACTGTGGGATCAGGGAAGTCTAGCATGCTTTCATGCATTCTTGGAGAAATACAAAAGCTATCAGGGACAGTGGAGATCAGTGGTACAAAGGCTTATGTGCCTCAGTCTCCATGGATACTAACAGGAAATGTAAGGGAGAATATTCTCTTCGGGAATCAATATGACGGTCCTAAGTACGACAGAACAGTAAAAGCATGTGCTTTGGAAAAGGATTTTGAACTTTTCTCCTCTGGTGACCTAACAGAAATTGGAGAAAGAGGGATAAATATGAGTGGAGGCCAGAAGCAAAGGATACAGATAGCTCGTGCAGTTTACCAGGATGCTGATATATATCTACTTGATGACCCTTTCAGTGCTGTTGATGCTCATACTGGCACCCAAATTTTTGAGGTTAGTAGACCATGTCAGAAGTTAAAGTATAGGGATGTCTCTCACATTTAGGTCCTATAACTAAACAGCTCAGCCACTTCTAGTATGAGGCAACATTTCAATAGAAATTGACCTTTTTTTTTTTGTGGGTCAATAGAGATTGACATTAGTGTATTGTTTCATTTACCTTTTGCAGGAATGCCTGATGGGGATTCTTAAAAACAAGACTATACTCTTTGTTACCCACCAAGTTGAGTTTCTTCCAGCAGCAGACCTTATTCTGGTAAGCAAGACATAACAACTTCTCTCTCCATTCTTTAATCATTTAAGAAGATAAAAATATGACATTATATAGTAGTGACCTATCAAAAACAATTTCTAGGATAGTTTTGAGTGATTGAAAAGGAGATGCTAAAAAAAAGAAGCATATGTTATCCAGGACTACTTGATAATTTGAGAACTCTTCTTACAGAGAGGAACCTAATGAAGAATTAATTTTATTTTGCTGAAGTACATATAAATCACAAGAATGTTAACTAGGGAGTTCCAAAATTTACAGAATTTGCTACAAAGCTTAGGATTGTGATTCATTGAACTGCATCTGACATAAATTTCAACAGGTGATGCAAAATGGAAGAATTGCACAAGCTGGACGATTCGAGGAACTTTTAAAGCAAAATATAGGATTTGAAGTTTTAGTTGGGGCTCATAGTGAAGCTCTAGAGTCAATTCTCACAGTTGGAAACTCAAGTAAAACATCTCCAAGTCCAACAGCTGATGATGAATCCAACATAGATTCAACTTTAAATGCAGAGCTTTTACACACGCAACATGACTCAGAGCATAATCTTTCTCTAGAAATAACAGAAAAAGCAGGCAAATTGGTCCAAGATGAAGAAAGAGAGAAAGGAAGCATTGGTAAAGAAGTTTACTGGTCTTATTTGACCACTGTGAAAGGTGGACTCCTAGTTCCATTCATCCTTCTGGCACAGTCATCATTCCAAGTATTACAGATAGCAAGTAACTACTGGATGGCATGGGCTACTCCTCCCACAAGTGAGACTCAACCGAAAGTGGCGATGAACTTTGTATTGCTTGTTTATATATTACTTGCCGTTGGAAGTTCACTTTGCGTGCTGGTGCGAGCCACGCTAGTAGCGCTAGCAGGACTTTGGACATCACAAAAGCTTTTCACCAAAATGCTGCATAGTGTGGTCCGGGCACCAATGGCATTTTTTGATTCAACCCCATTTGGAAGAATCTTAAACCGGGTAACTTATACTTTGACACAGTTTATGTTGATTTTAGTTGAATGTATGTATTATGCTGAGTCTATGCCATTAGTAAGTGTACTATCATTTTCTTACTAAATAATAATAATAACAGTTAGATGTTAGAAAAAAACAGCTTAAAACGATAAGAGGAATTAAAAGAAAAAAAAAAGAGAAACTTAATCGAAAATTGCAGCTACATTACTGTCAGTAAGTAATTACTTGAACATGTATGCATTCATGAATTTCTAGTTACCTGAATGTTTATAAAATCTAGACAAAAACAAATGGCATTAGCAACTAACCAATAACTTGCAAGGGTTATATACAACAACCAAAAAAGGAAATTCAAACAAGTTCAAATCAATTACAATTCACTATGCTGTTAATAATATGTAGAATTTTAGAGGATAAGGAATCACGGAAATGAATGTGAAGGGAAGAACCTATTGACACTAAAGCAAAGACAACTCTCAGAATATGGAACTCCTTTCATAGCTATTATCTGCTCAACAAAAAATTTCAAACAGGCTATCAAATCAAAGAGAAGAAACAGTTCTTGTTGCAAAATGGTATCCTGTTTCTCTCCAAAAGCATCCCACCGGCACATCCCAACATAACATAAGAAGGAAATTTTCAGAGAATCCTCTAACTCCAGTGAGACTACCCCCATTAAAAAAATAATTTTTTTTAAAAGATGTGAATTATGAGAAGCATAAATGGTGAGATACCAAAATAACTTTCCTTCAGACAAAACATAAAATCATAAGCCAAAGTTTTGACTTGTGGCTTCAAAACCAGATGTCAGAAAATAATAGCTTTCAATTAGTGATATAACTTCAATAGTGATATTTTTCAAGAAAATTGACAGCCTAAGGTTGCATCACTTGCAGGCATCTACAGATCAAAGTGTGGTAGACTTGGAACTGGCAGGAAGAGTAGGTTGGTGTGCTTTCTCAATAATTCAGATTCTAGGGACTATTGCAGTGATGTCGCAAGTGGCATGGGAAGTATTTGTAATTTTCATTCCAGTAACTGCAATCTGCATATGGTACCAAGTAAGTGACTTCTTTCATCTTCTATATATACTGGATATGATTACTTAATATTTGGGGAGCATGAGAAGGGCAATCACAATTTTGATTTCTAAAGCAATCTGAATACTATCATATTAACAAGAACCGTTGCCAACAGAAAAAATAATAATAAAATCACAAAATAATATATTTTTTTTGATAATTAAAATCACAAAATAATAATAAAACACTAATAAACTTATGTGTTGAAAACCAATAATGGATTCACTTCTAACGTTATGAAAAGCATAATTAGGTGAGATTATTATTAAGTAGCTTCAGAATGGCCCCTCTCTCTCTCCTGGAGCTGATCAATTATTAATTGTGGTTATTCCAGCAATATTACATACCAACAGCAAGAGAACTGGCCCGCTTAGCAGGTATTGAACGAGCACCAATCCTCCATCACTTTGCTGAAGGTTATCAATCCAAGTGAGTATCACTAGTCTTTTCAGAAACAATGCACTATAATTTCGATGAATGTAGCACTTGTTAAAAAAATATTTGCTACCTTTGAATTGGGGGTTGAAAATCTCCGAGGAAAAATTAGGATTAGGTGCCAACATAGCAAAAATGCATTACAACACATACTCACTCAGTGACTTATTTTCTTGCAAGTAGATAGAGTTTCTTTAAAAAATATAAAAATATGAATATAATGAGAAAACTTATCTGGAATTGCACTTTGTAACAGGCATTGCAGGGTTGGCAGTAACATATGGAATCAATTTGAACGTTTTGCAAGCTTCAGTTATATGGAACATATGCAATGCAGAAAATAAGATGATATCAGTTGAAAGAATTCTTCAGTACTCAAATATAAAAAGTGAAGCACCACTTGTGATTGAAGAAAGCAGACCACCAAACAACTGGCCAGAAGTTGGAACAATTTGCTTTAAAAATTTGCAGGTAAGCCTCTAAAGCATGGTTAAAACCACAACAAAATATGTTCAAAATATTCAACATTGATTTAAATATCAATTTATTTTTGTGATCCATCCATAGTCAGCACAATTTCTAGTTACCTGAATGTTTATAAACCCAGTTTAACAAAAATCAATTTATCCTGCTAAGTTGTTGCCTTAATTTACTTATACACATTCGACTGTCTTGCAGATAGGAAATTAAAACAAGTTCAAATCTTACATTCACTGTACATTTCCAGGAAGGAAGAAAGTTGGTGTTGTAGGAAGGACAGGGAGTGGGAAATCAACCCTCATACAAGCGATTTTCAGGATTGTTGAACCCAGAGAGGGAAGCATCATCATCGATGATGTGGACATTTGCAAAATAGGCCTTCACGACTTAAAGATCAGAAACAGTTCTTGTACCACAGGACCCTGTTTCTCTGAGGAACAATTAGAGCAAACCTTGACCCTCTACAACAATATTCTGACAGTGAAATATGGGAGGTAATATTCTTGTCAAATGACAAACTGTAAACTGAAATATAGAACATAATAGGTTCTATCCTATCAATACCAAGAATCTAAAGCATAAATAGTGGTAGATTATAACTTTCCTTTAAAAAAATAAATTTTCAATAACAAGTTACAAATGATCTTATATAATTGTAAAATAAGTGTAAATATACTTAACAGAAGGGAGTCATCATTATCAATGTTTCTATCTGACATCATGCTTATTGGATATACAGGCTCTAGATAAATGTCAACTAGGTCATCTAGTGCGTGCTAAGGAAGAGAAGTTGGATTCCACAGGTCAGGTTCATCAACTTGGACTATTAGACATTGTTGATTGTATGCCTTTTTTTTGTTTTTTTTTTTTCTTTCTGTGAGACTCTCTGTAATATGCCAAGTAAGTGACTTCTTTCATCTTCTATATAGTGTGGATATGATTATTTTGTCTTGGAAGAGCCTTGTTGAAGAAGTAGCATTTTGATTTCTGGATGAATACTATCAGTCTATCGGTTGATTCTGCAACTGATGGAGTGATACAGAAGATCATTAGTCAAGAGTTCAAAAATCAGATATTTTTTTATAAGTAGAATCACACAGTTATAGATAGTGATCTCGTTTGGTCCTCAGCGAAGGCAAGTATAATTCATGAACATATATGACACACATAATTAGTATATTATTAAAATATTCAGAAGAGTTTAAAGGGCTTTTGATTGAACAGGAAGAATTGCAGATTCAGCAATATTACTACCAACAGCAACGACCGGATTCTTTCTTCTCTAAACTCATTGAACGAGTACTCCTCAAGATCACTTTCAACAACTTAGCAAATAGCAACAATCCGTGCTTTTGAATCAAAGAATCTCAGATATTAAATTTGGTGGAGCAAGAGATCAAAAGGTAATAACAAGCATAAGACTAAGATCACCTTGAGAAATGCTTGAATGTTGTCCACGAGTCAGGGAATGACTTTCTTTTCTCAATTTGCTATCCATTTATGATTGTTTGTGTTAATGCCTTACCAATGATTTTTATGGTTTATGTTCAAATGGAGTTATCAAACAATGAGTAAACTATGTGCATGCTGATTCCAAAACAATAACAAAATCTGATCATAGTTGTTAAAAAGAATATTTGCTACCTTGTTTAAAACAGAAACTGATTTCATGCAGAAAACATGTTTGTCAACACATACTCATCAAGAATAATTTTCTCAAGTGACTTGACATAACAAAACATATCATTTTCTTTCTTTTCATCAACTTTTCCAGGCAACCAATCAAAAATTGCAGAAGAAACATTCACAAGTGATCAGTAACATATGGAATCAATTTGAACGAATCCCCACCAGTTAAATTCCCAAATATTTGAAAATAAGATGATATCAGTTGAAATTCTTCAGTACTCAAATTACTTAGTATATATATATATTGACAATTGAAGTGAGAACCTGAACCAAACAACTGGCCAGAAGTTGGAACAACTGCTTTAAAAAATTTGCAGAAGCCTCAAGAGATGGAAATAGAAATAGCAGAATATGTTCATTAACATATTCAACATCTGATTTAAATATCAATTTGTGATCCATCCATAGTCCAATTCAGAGAAGTAACATGGTTGTGTGTCACCCAGTTTATGACGGAATCCAATTTATCCTGCTAAGTTGTTGCCTTAATCAAAAAAAAGTCAAGACTGTCTTGCAATGACCCATATGAACCATCTTCACAGACGCAAGTCCATAGCTGCTGTGTTTCAGGAAGGATTGATAGAATGGCAGTAGGAACGATGAGCTTATCAACAGCCGTCCAATCCCTCAAAATCAACGATGCACCTGCTTCAGGATTGTTGCCCCACTCCTTCATCATGCCATCTTGGGTCGTCAGAAATAGGCAAGTTCAGTTCCTCTCGACTTAAGATCCCTCCGTTAGCATCATAGAAAATGGTGGGGAACAAGAGAAACCTTGAACAACAATATTCTGACAGTGAAAGGGAGGAGGTAATTTCTTGTCACATTTTCAAAGCCAAACAGTTATCTATATAGAACTATAGGTTCTATCCTATCAGAACTGTTTGATGATTATACATTCATTGCTGTGCATTCCTTTGATGTTCTAGTGTCAAGTAGATACCAATTATGGCAATTAACGTCTCTATACAATGATCTTATATAATCTGTAAAATAAGTGTAAATATACCACAGCCGCATCATTATCAATGTTTCCCAAATCTGACATCCATACTGAGATAAGTTTCCTGTTCTTGCTAGAAATTCATGGACTAGGTCATCTAGTGCTCTTAGGAGCATGTTGGGCTTTTATGGTGTTCATCAACTTCAATGTCAAAACATTGTTGATTGTATGCCTTTTTTGTCTAGTTTTGTTTTTTTTTTAACTCTTTCTTAGAGACTCTTCAAGGTTGGTTCAAATTAACCTCGATCGAAAGGTGTTAAAATAGAACATGAAAGGCACTTCAAAGAAGTTATTTTGTCTTGGAATATCTAGAATACCTTGAAGAAGACACAATCGTGCTGGATTCAAACCAAGATTTCGAGGCATTAATTTTCATGTTCTAGAAAGGCTCGATTGCAAGGGCGATCACATCCAGTTTGAACGAGGCTGAATTAAAAGACTCAGACAGGATTGTCACTATAAACGATCACAGAATGATCGCACACAGTTGATTGAGATAGTGATCATCGTTAGATCTAAGACTCTGCGAAGGCAAGTATAATTCAAAAAATATATGTTTTTACACACACACAAGTATATATCATGAAAATATTGAACAAGAGTTTAAAGGGCTTTTAAAATTGAACAGGAAAAATTGCAGAATATGACACTCCAGGAAAGCTACTTTGAAAAAATTCTTTCTTCTAAACTCATACAGGAGTACTCCTCAAGATCACGTTTCAAAACTTAGCAAATAGACATGATTAATCTTATCAAAGAATTGATAAGAATCTCCAGATATTAAATTTGGTGGAAAGAGAGAGATCAAAGATTTTAACAACAAGCATAAGACTAAGATCACCGTTTGAAATGCATGTGAATGTTTCCTCGTCCATCATTCGGAGAGAAGAATGACTTAGCCAAAAAGCGTTATTTTTGATCGACTTGCTCATTGAACTTCGCTTTTTATAAAACTTTATATCCAAAAAAAAGCCACGACGTTCACACACCCTGGTGAAGCAATTCCTTTTCATTGATACTGGCATTTAAGATGTTCTTGAGTTAATAAAAACATTATCCAATGATTTTATTATTCAAACCATAGAAATGTCTACAGTCAATAGAGTTCTGTGTTAAAGCAAATGAGATTTGTTAGTGAAGATGATTCATATAAAAGAAGCTGGTGCCGGTGGGAGGTATATGGATAGTTTTAAGAGAAACTTATGTTCGTGCAGAAAACATTAATCTGTAACATAAGTCTTTTTATAGTAAATTTTCTTTGACTTGACCAACAAAACATATCCATTGGTTTTTCTCTTTTCATCAACTTTTCTGTCAAGATTTTTTTTGATAAGTCAAAATATATTAATAAACACTGTCAAAAGGAAAAGAACCCATAGTACACAAGGCCCGTATTTAAGACAAGCCAAGGGTTAGAAGATTCCCAAATATTTGTTTATGATAAAACGTAAAGATCGGTAAATCAAGTGATAATTACTGTAAAATAAAATAATAAATATATATTTTGACGACCTAAGTAGAACCTGAAAGTATCTTGCATCTTCTCCTCCAAATACACATAAGACACAAAAATCATCTTCAAAAATCAAGAGATGGAAATAGAAATAACACCAACATAATATGCTCATAACACTGGAATACTGTCTAGCTTTGTCTCAACAACGCTACGAGAATGGCGTCTAAGATTCACCACTCCGCAATGAAGGAGAAGATGATTTAATGACTCCCCATCCAATTATCACAAAGCCAACAGTCCATAGCTAATCACTATCATGCCTCGGAGTCGGATTATTGATGGCAGTGAGGATCTTACCTCTAGTGACCGTCCAAGCCGCAAAACGCCAACGGTGCACCTTCATCCCGTCAAGCCTTGCCCCACCTCTCCTTCACTAAGCCATCTGAGATCAGAGAACCTGATAGTATGATCCTCTCTTGAAGGCACCCCGTTTGGTTGCCCAGACAAATGGTAACCCCTCTAAAATAAGAATACAAACAATTATATGCTTATAAGCTAGAATCTGAAGTATATTCAGTGAAAGCAGGGTGAAAACAATGTTCCATTGAATGGTACCATTAGGAGCAGCTCCATATTATCGCTAATAGAAAGCTTATACACATTGCTGCAACACCTAAACAAACTAGGAAATGTCTCTTTGAGAGAACTCTCCACCAAACATCCTCCCAAAACTAATCTTAAAGCCAACCCATCAAAATCTAAAATGCTGAAATTACTCCCCCATATGTCAAAGCCCCACCCCATGTGACTCCGTAATATCACAAGAAAACGCCATCCATCCTGAGAAGACCCATACTTAGCCACCAAAACCGATCTCCACCAAGCCCCATCTTCATGAGCATACCGCCATAGCCATTTTCCTAAAAGAGCTTAATTAAACTTTCTCACATTTCGGATTCCCAATCCGCCTTCGAAGATGGGAGAACACACCGTGTCCTAGTCAACTAAATGAAGCTTGACCTCATCATTCAAACCCCCTAAAGGAAAATCCCGTTGAATCTTCTCAATACGTTTTGCCACATTAGCCAGAATAGGGAATAACGAAAGCATGTAAATAGGCAGATTAGAAAGTGTACTTTTGATCAAAGCAACCCTCCCCCCCTTGGAAAGATACGTCCATTTCCAATGAGCCAATCGCTTAGCCATCAAATCCTCCAAATCCCTCCAAATAACCTTAAGCTTAAACGACGCCCCCAGCGAAAGACCCGAGTACTTCAAAGGCAAGTCAGCAATACCACAACCCATGCTTCCAGCCAACTGATCCACATCATCCATAGAGCCAACCAAGATCAAAGAAAACTTAGTCAAATTCACCTTAAGCCCAGAAACCGCTTCAAAACAAACAAGAAGCACACCCATGTAACTAATTTGGCTAGCATCCGCACCATAGAAAACCAAAGTGTCATTCGCAAATAAAAGATGGGAAACCTCCACTTGATTATGATCCCTAGAGCCCATAGAAAACCCTGAAATCAACCCCCTAGAGTAGATAGCACCAATTGATCATAATCTTCCACTCGATCATAATCTTACATTGCTATAAGATTATTACAATTATATATATTTAAAAGTTATTAGAACCACATTGCTCTCGCTCTCTCTCAAATGTGAATGCAACGTTTCTCTCAAGTGATCATCGTGGATGTATTGTGAAGTTGAATCATTGTTTATTGTTGTGATGGTGCTTATTTGAGAAAAATCCATGTTTATGAGTGGTGACAAGGTCTTCAGCCTAATTTTCCAATTTGACAAAGCCAAAAGATAAAAGAATTGAATCTTAGCTGGTGGAACTTTATCTTTCCATAGGAGCCCACTCAATCATTTTCCTTTAACCCGAAGTCTAATCATTTCCATATAGATAAGTCCATGGCCAAAAAAAAAAAGATTTTTTCTTGTTATTCCAATTTTTCAACTTTTTAGTCTAGAAGTTTGATTTGCTCCTGTAACTCATTGAACAAATAAACCATAAAAATAATCCCTATAAGAAACTAGGTCTGGGAAATAACTACGAGTACTATGAAGGGTTGAATACTTGAATACATTATGGGAAGCTCAGTTTTACACAACTAAAACACAAAATCTCTAGAGAGACTTGAAGGAGGACATGGAAAACCAAAAAAACAAATCAAGGAAAACACCTACCCATTGGCCCTTCTCTATTTCTTTTTCTGGCTACTTTTTTGTCTATGTCAAATACTGGAAAATTACACTAAGCAGCCTTGGTAGATTCTTCTGGTAAATCATCTTCATCATGGTAGATGTTCTCTGCCATCTGCCAGATTTGAAGTATGTTGTCCTCTGCTACGCTAGCGACAACCCAATCTTCACATGGGTTCCAGGAAAAATCAGATATTTTACTCGTGTGCCCACCATGAATGAAAAGCAACTCTGGCGGTCCGTCTTCAGCATCCTCTGGTGTCTGCTCTTCATCAATCCTAAAAACATATAGCCAAAACAATTGTTTTATAAGCAATCTCATCATTATTTGCGAATTAATTGGCTAGGTTAATCAGCTAATCAAATTACTGTACATATTCTGCGTGTTAATAGTTTTATGCTCTTTTTCTTCAATTTGTGGCTCATATACATCTTCCATGCTCACTATAGCCAAGCAAGAACTAACAGCTAAATCGAGATCCACTTTTCATAGCATAACTTGTCCGGGAATACCTTCACAGGCCAACCAATAAGTTGTCCCAAAACCAACATGATTCAATGCAAAGAACCAATTTATTAGAATTACACAAAATAGTACAAGGATTTCAAACACAATTTAAACCTCATAAAATTGAAGATATATAGGATTTAATACTAACGTGGCCAAATACATTCATTGACAAACCACAAGAAAGACAAGAAATAGTTGGTCTAGCAAATACCTGCTAAGATCCCACACCATGAGTCTCCTACCAAGACAACAAGAAGCTAAGATAGTCTCATTCTTTGGATTCCAGCCAACTTGGAAAACTTCCTCCCTGTTGTACATCATATAGCAAAAACCAATTGAAGAATAGTTGCACAAAAAAAAAAATAAACCACCAAAGTTCAAAAGATATATCTATATAACTCAACATTTCAAATCCAGAAGAAAATTCTTACTTGTGACAATCAAAGGTGTGGAGTGCAGCATTGATCTTGCGTAAATCAAACAACTTAACAGTTTTATCAGTAGACCCCGTAGCGACAACCCATTCATTAAAGGGATTGAAAGCTAAGCAGTTAACCTGACACAATATCATAAAAAAATATTACATTTTCATCAACTGAACAAAAAAGAAAGAAAACAGCATATTCTCTGGACAACAGCCAAGGATACATTGTACGTAAGAAAATATTAAACTTTCAGCACTAAAAGCATCAAAAGCACATAGGAAGGATTTTGCTGCGCTGTAAAAGACAAATCAAGTATCCAACCATTAATTTGCAAATGAATTTATTTACATTCATAACTCACAAGTATGTGGAGATATTATAACCCAACGGTGGTTTGGCAAGATATTGATCCTATGAGATGTTATTAAGAGGTAAAAGAGTTATCCGTGTGTAACTTAAACATAACCCTATATACACACATACTAGTAGTCTCTGCAAATACAATTGTGTAACAAGTAGGGTCCCATCCTAAATAAATGGGATGGGATGGGTTGGGTTGGGTTAGGTTGGGTATGGGTATTACTCATTTAGCTATATTGGTAGTAAATGGATAAACGGGATTTATACATCCTACTCATTTATGACCTGAACTGACCTGCCTTACCCATTTGAAATCCCAACCTTTTCTAACAGTTTGATAAAGCTATCGTCTAGTGTATAGTTGTGCCTTTGAAGCACCCAAATTGATAAAGTAAACTAGAATGTAGCGACTTAAACCATCTGTAGCAATTTGACTGAATGTACATAATCATATTTTTAACACTTACCTCACTTTGATGAGCAATAACAGATTGGACAGGCTTGCTAACTGATGGAGTCCGGAGATCCCATATAAGCATGTGTTGATCATCGCCAACTGAACCAAATAAATATTCATGCCTCAGATGCCATGCAACATCTTCTACAACACCTTCATGCACCTATTATAGTAACAATTCCAAACCACGTAAAAATGCATATCATACACCAGTAAGTGGCAGATTTCAGGTCTTTACAGCCATCAAATACTTCAATTCAATTGTAAAATCCTCCTAAATTATAAAATGTACTTCATGTAAAGACTAAGCAGGTTCGATGACAGCATCAGCTTCACATAATTAAGCTTCTTTTTTTAACATGCAAAGCATGCTAAACCCTCAAATGTTTTAGCCTTTACATAAAGATGATTTATCTTAGCCATGAAATGGGTGAGATGGGTACACAAAGAGTTACTTAGCTAGATTGTTTGAAGAACAATTAACATCAAAGTAAAATAGAAGCACCTTAAAAATTTGCATGGCGTCAAGTGTTTTGTTCTTAGGAGTAGCATTAATATCCCAAAGGCATATCTGAGCATCGTCAGAGCCACTCAATAAATGGCCCTGCTTAAACTTACTCCACGATAAACCATATCCTTCAGTGCTATGGCCCCTCAACCTTAAGTCAGGACTGCAAGCACCATCTAGAGGAGGCTTAGATGGGTGTTTGCTATAATCAAAAACATAAACTTCCGCACTGACTGTCTTAGTGGCAATAATAAACGGGTTTTGAGGCATATATCGAGCTCGATTAACCTCTCCATCATGATTTATTTGCTGGATTATTTGCACCTGCAAGAAAAAAGCATTCAATATTAACAAGCACGAAAAAGAACAAAAAGAATAAAAATAAATAAAAACCAACTCCGAGGCCAATATAAAAATAGTGAACAAAACACACCAATATATTGTTTTAATCACAATGACTTAATTACCAAATATTGTTATATCACCAAACATTTACCATAGCAACTTTCACCTTTCTTTGGGCACAGCTATTGTATTTTATATCAAATTTTTACTTGAACATATTACATTTTGGATCGTAGTGTTAGAATAATAATTAAATGCATAAATTCACCATTTCCTATCAACTAAATTTCAGTAATTAAGTATTAGTTTATTATGGCATTATAGCATATGATACTAACATCAAACCTCCCATTATAAAAAATTAAAATTCCAGATGTTGCGTTCCCCTTATGGGAGGAAGCGTTAGGATATAGTCTATCATTAAAATTCACCATTTCTCATAAGCTCAAATTTTTATTTATTATTTTTTTATATATATAAATATGCGATAATTCATCATGCACAACAACAACATAGAACGATAAAAACTTTGTCAGCTACCTCACCAAACAAAAGAGAGCACACATCTAAACAAACAAAAAGCCACTTCCATCAAAAAGCTAAAATCCACATGTTGGTCCAATTTTTTACGAGACTCTGGGCCCAGACGCGATGAGATTAAATTCACCATTTCTCATAAGCTTAAACTTTGATAATATCTGACAATTTATCAAATAGAACAAGAACACTGAACCAACAAACAGAGGAAAAAGCTAGAAGAAAATAAATGCCCTGATAATTGGAACGTGATTACAGACCTTGCCATTAGCGCAGCCGAAGCCGCCGACGTCTGTGCGGTCGTCGTCGTAGTGGCGAGCGTCGTTCTCGGCGTCGTCGAGGGGCAGCTGGACCTGCGCGAGCATGAGGTAGTTGGGCTCGTTCTCGGAGGTGTGCGTCCCGAGAATCATCTTCTGCACGGAGTAGTCTTTTCCGGCAGGCTCCTCTCGGTCCGGCAGCCACTCTACGGTGAGGGAAGGCCACTCGAGGGCGTGCGTGATGACCAGATCGTAGAGGAAGGGCGTGTTCTTCTTCCAGATCTTGTACTCCTCGTTTATCAGCCTCTCCTCTATCTCCCCCCTCATCTCCTCCTCGTCTTTTCCCATCTTCTTCCTTGCTTATGCGGCTGTTTGGATTGGATTTTCTTGGGGTTTTTCTCTCTGCACTCTCT
Organism: Carpinus viminea; assembly: GCA_013348765.1. Classification (NCBI taxonomy): domain Eukaryota; kingdom Viridiplantae; phylum Streptophyta; class Magnoliopsida; order Fagales; family Betulaceae; genus Carpinus; species Carpinus viminea. The sequence goes on from CP054668.1 coordinate 16,181,973, forward strand.
CTGTTTGTTATGTTCCCGCCAAGAATTGGGGGATTGAGTTAGTGGAACCCTAGAGCTGACACGAGTGTGAGAGAGATATATGTAGTCAGGGAGTTGCTAGATACACCTGGAAATTTTTGGTGGGAGAGAAACGGTTCGGGTCGGGCCTGTGATAACCGACCCAAAGGATCAACTTCCTTTTGCCCTTTGGCTTAGTAACTTTTTCTCTTAAATATCAGCTCTAAGTTAAACACAAAAATATGATAATCCAATCAAATATTTAATTTACTTATTTTTCTACTACAAGAAGAAAAAAAAAAAATATATTGTTAAATTGATCTATATGGTTTGACATGTAACAAAGAAATTAAGTGATTTCAAAATGAATTTAGGATTTACATATTTTTTTGGTATGTGTTGCTTTATACATTTTCCAAAGTGATAGATACGGTCTTCATACTTTTATTGTTTATCGTTTTACTCATCCCGTTGAAAAAATTAAAAGATTTTCTACTATGTAAAATCAGTAAAATACTGTCATGTGCCCATTATTGTCATATCATATCACTTAAATAAATAGCGGTTGCCATAAATGGGAAAAACTCCCCACCAGGTGGGGTTTTGAAATGAAGAGGATCCGGTTGGTTGAAATTTGAGGGGCAAAATTGTAATTTTACTTTGTGGACAATTTTGTCCCTAAAATAACCAACCGGTTCCTCTCCATCTCATTTCCGTTTGCCCAGTGGGTGGGTTGGGTCCACCAATTAGTGTCCCTGAGACATTGAGATTCCGAAAACCCTTTCACACATTGTTATGCACAAAGGCGACCTTGTTTGTCACCACTCATAAACATGGATTTTTCTCAAATAATTACCATTATAACAGTAAACAATGATTCAACTTCACAAGACATCCACAATGGTCACTTGAGAGATGCATTGCATTCACATTTGAGAGATAGAGAGAGCAATGTGATTCGAAAAACTTTTAATTATATATATAATGGTACTAATCTTACAAGGCTTCTTGAATCATGGAAAAGTTTATGATAATGCATATCTACAGAAAAAAAAAGAAAAAAGAAAAGAAAAAAAGGCTATACTGTTTGTTTCATAAATTGCTAAGCACAAAGATTTCCTACCAATGTTACAGACACTAGTTTTTTACAAGCTTGGAATCGAACTGCATTTTTGAAAGGAGTTGGAACTAGACCGAGCCGTCACTTTTTTGTGGTTCAAATTGATTATTCATCATTTAGAAGTAAATCTGCTGGACTAAGATGTTTTTGGTCAGCTTGGATCTCATACTTTTTCTGCTTTTTTTGGGTGTGATTGGCATCCATGTTCATGAAATGGAAGCCCATTATATACCTATACTCCCCAGTCCCAAGGCAGCGGGAGCAGTAGCTGAGACCACTTCCACCGCAGGTCTTGCACCTGCAAGAGTGATTCAAGGCAGTTCATGAAGGCCAACAGAGGATGAAAATGAAATTATTCATCAAGTGCATTCATAATGTCACCATTTTGGCCATTCTCCTTTAGGAAGCATTGCTAAATGAACACAGTTCGTCCTTCCTGTGAGATTCAAAGAGAACGATAAAATTAGCGGCAGAGGACAAAAGAAAGAAGGAACAGAAAATAGCTCATGATCTCCTTGAACTCATTATCAGGTCCACTGAAAACAGGAAAAGGAAGCAGATAATAGTTTATTTAGCAGATGGCGAGAAGAACTACACTGACAGCAATCTGAAACTTTTAAGGATGAAATTGCTCAAGAAAAAGCTACAGGGACCAAATTGACAACAAGTCCAAACTTGGAAGGACCAAAATATGTTTTAGCTTTTCTTGTTCAAATGGTAGGTTACAAAATTTACAAATGCATCTAGTAAGTCTGAACCCAAAACGTCATTTCCCATCTTTCTAGTTTATAAGAGAATGGAATGTCATTTGAGCTAGAGCTCATTGGCACAATCGAACTCATATTTCCATATTTATTTTTTTCCTTTTCATACTAAGTTAGCAAATTTGAATATTTCAATGAGGAAAGAAGTTGAGTTCAATCGTTTGTTAGATATCTAAAAGGTTAGCACAAAAATGAATATAAAAGAGGCGTGTTCCACATGAATTCGGACATAAGAGCTCAATGGCACACTTTTGACATGATTTGGCATAACTTCAAATTTGAAAAACTCAAGGTGCTTCTTGTGCTATTTGAATTCAGGTTCCTATTCAAATGAATTTTACTTCCTAGACTTGCCAAAACATGGATTCCTATCTACAACTTTTAGATGCAAAGAACTAATAAATCATAACAGCATCACTATGCAGACCTACATTTTTGTCCCTACTTGAGATCAAATATGAACTACAGGGACTAATTCTCACAAACATTTATCTACAGAAAAATTGAAAACTAAGAATGCAGTTTAAAGGCACTGAACCAATACTTGATAAGTCAAGAATCAGCACTTCTTATTTCAAATTAAAACCACAGAAAGCAATAACTGATATATTTAAAACAAATATTATTGGAAAATTATCATCATTGAAAGGAAAGAAGATTAAGTGATGTTTGACAAAGACAGCCCTATAATGGAACCCTTGTACATGTCTATGCCTCTGTCTGTATTGTGTGTGTGTTAGAGAGAGAGAGACCTCTTCCATGACAACACTGGCAATCAACCCTTCCACTCCCTTTGCAGACTACACAAGGTGGATCTGGCTTCTTTCTTTCTTCTCTATGAGTATTTGACTGCAACAACCAAGAGGCATATAAATCTTGTACCAGAAGCTAATAGTAATAACCAAGAGACATTCAATACCTAAGGATGAATCATGGAAAAAAAAACCCTTTTAACAAAGAATTGAAATATTAAAATGCATTAGAAACTTTCCTAGGAATATATATTGAAATGCCTTGAAAGTCAAGACATTGAATTTATCATAACAACTTGCAGAATATGAGCTATGATGATGAGAAACAGTATTTTGTATCGAAATTTAGAAAAAGAAAAAAGAAAAAAGAAAAACGCATTTCCATTGATTCCAAGTGTTGCAATTATACCCACAACGGCAATCACAACAAAACTACTTGCTGGACAAGCTCAAGCTATCTAACTTTTGACGCTGATCTTAAAAAATACTAATTTTGCGTACAGTAACTAGATAATAGAGAAAATTAAACTTGAATTTCAAGCAAATTTACTCAACAAAAACCTCCCCTTCACTGAACCCAATACTTCAAAAGCAAAAAATATGAAACCTTAAAGTATAGAAACAAATTATCTTTCTTTTCCTTATCTTTCCCAATTCCCACCATTTTTCTAGGCAACAAACAAGGGGGGGATAAGAGAGAGGAACTGAACTTGCCTCGGCTCTGACTACCCAAGATGGCTTAGTGAAGGAGAGGTGGGGCAAGGGGCTTGGATTCCGCCGAGCAGGTGCACCGTTGGATTTTGCGGCCTCTAATTGAACGGCCGTTGATAAGCTTATCGTTCTCACTGCCATTCTATCAAGGCCGACTCCGAAGCACAGCGGCTATGGACCGTGTGTTTTGGCTATATGCAGGTCATTAAACGACGAAGTCGTTTAAGCGATGTCTTAGACGGGCTGTCATTGCGTTGTTGAGACAAAAGCCAGATAGGATTCTAGTATTAATGAGCATATTCTACTATTTCTATTTCCATCTCTTGATTTATTCATATTTTGTGTGCAGTGCAGTTCAAGGAAAGGAGGAGAAGAGCAGGTGACGTCATTCTTCAGGTTCTCTTCAATTGTCAATAATTTTTTTTTTTTTTAAGTAATTGTCAATAATTCCTTTCCAGTTTTCCTCATTGACAGTATAGTGATCACTTGTGCGGTAATTGGTTGCCAGGAAAAGTTGATGAAAAAGAAAGAAAATGGATATGTTTTGTTTTGTCAAGTCAAGAGAAAATTATTCTTGAAGGCTCAATACAAAGTTGACAAACATGTTTTCTGCATGAAACCAGTTTTTTCTGTTTTTGAACAAGCCGTAATGTTCTTTGACTATGATCAAGATTTTGTTACGTTTTGGAATCAGCATGCACATAGTTTACACATTGATTGAAGCATCCATTTGTACATAAATTGGCATAAACTAATTATTGGAGCTCTTTTATTAGCTGAGACAATCTTAAATGCTGCACTAGAAAAGGAATTATAATGTCTTCCTCCTGGTGTTTTCTTTTGTGCATTTTATTTTATAGAATTTATACACCTAAGGCAATCAATCTTCTCTCCTGACTCATGGATGAGAGAAACATTCAATCATTTCTCAAGATGATCTTAGTCTTCTGCTTGTTGTGATTACCCTTTTGATCGTGATCCGCCAAATTTAATATCCGGAAATTCTTTCAGTCTTTGAAGTGAGAGCAGCTAATCATGCCTATTTGCTAAGCTGTTGAAACTTTGTGATCTTGAGGAGTACTCCTGTATGAGTTTAGAGAAGAAAGAATCCGGTCGTTTCAGTAGCTCTCCTGGAGTGTCATATTCTGCAATTCTTCCTGTTCAAGCACAAGTCCTTTAGACTATTGTTCAATATTTTCATGATATATATATATTCAAATGAATTAAACTTGCCTTCACTGAGGACCAAAATGAGATCGCTATCCATAACCGTGTGGATTCTGTGGGCTACAGTGACAACTGTCCGATCTTTGAACTCTTGACTAATGATCTTCTGTATCACTCCATCTGTTGCCGAATCAACTGATGCTGTCGCTTCATCCAATACAAGAATGCTACTCTTCTTCAGCAAAGCTCTTCCAAGACAAAATAACTGTCTTTGGCCCACACTCCAATTTTCTCCATTTTCGATGACTGTTAATAGGCATGCATATTACAGATAAGTCTCCAAAACAAAAGAAAAGAAAAGACATACAATCAACAATGTCCAATAGTCCAAGTTGATGAACCTGACCTGTGGAATCCAACTTCTCTTCCTTAGCACGCACTAGATGACCTAGCTGACATTTATCTAGAGCCTGTAAAGTTTATAATTTTTTTCCAGTTAGCAAGATGCCAGATAGAAACAATGATAAGATCATTTGTAACTTGTTATTGAAATTTTGCATTTTTGAATGAGGTAAGATTCTTGGTATTGATTGGATAGAACTATTAACTCCCATATTTCAATTCAGAGTTTTGTTATTTGACAAGAATATTACCTCCCATATTTCACTGTCAGAATATTTCTGTAGAGGGTCTAGGTTTGCTCTAACAGTTCCCTCAAACATTATTGGCTCCTGTGGTATGATGCCAAGTCTTGATCTTAAGTCGTGAAGGCCTATTTTGCAAATGTCCACATCATCGATGATGATGCTTCCCTCTCTGAGTTCAACTATCCTGAAAATAGCTTGTATGAGGGTTGATTTCCCACTCCCCGTCCTTCCTACAACACCAACTTTCTTCCCTCCTGGAAATGTACAGTTAATGTTTTTCAGGACAAATGGAAGATGTTCAGCGTATCGGATCTGCAGGATAAATTGAGAATTTTCGTTAAACTAGATTTGACATACAACCGTGTTGTTACTTCTTGGAATTGTGCTTACTATAGATGGATCACAAAAATAAATTGATATTTAAATCAATGTTGAAGATTTTGAACATATTTTGTTGTGGTTTTAACTCTGCTTTAGAGGCTTACCTTCAAATGTTTAAAGCAAATTGTTCCAACTTCTGGCCAGTTGTTTGGTGGTCTGCTCTCTTTAATCACAAGTGGTGCTTCACTTTTTATATTTGAGTACTGAACAATTCTTTCAACCGATATCATCTTATTTTCTGCATTACATATGTTCCATATAACTGCAGCTTGCAACGTTCAAATTGATTCCATATGTTACTGCCAACCCTGCAATGCCTGTTAAATAGCCCAATTCCAGATAAGTTTTCTCCCTATATTTTTATTGTTATAGCTTTTAAAGAAACTCTATTTACTTGCAAGAAAATAGGTAACTGATTGAGTATCTGAATCCTAATTTGTCTCTGCTTGGAGATATCTAAGCCCCAAATATAAGGAAGCAAATAATTTTTTAACGATATACAACTGCAGTTGCTACATTCATGGAAATTACAGTGCATTGTTTCTGAAAAGACTAGTGATACTCACTTGGATTGATAACTCCTTCAGGGAGGGTGACCAGTAAAACCAATGAGAAGCCAAACACAAAGTTGGATAGCAAATTGAGTCTAAAAGAAAGCCATTCCATTGCTGACACATTATGAAACCATGGCCTGGAGTGGTTGTCAACAAGACCGAGGTTCCCGTCAATGAAACGGTCTTCTTGATCAAAAGCACGGATTGTTGCTGCTCCTGCTAGTGATTCTGCAAAGTGGTGGAGGATTGGTGCTCGTTGAATACCTGCTACGCGGGCCAGTTCTCTTGCTGTTGCTATGTAGTATTTCTGGAAAAACCACAATTAATAATTGATCAGCTCCATGAGAGAGACAGAGAGAGAGAGAGAGAGAGAGAGAGAGGCCGTTCTGAAGCTACTTAATAATAATCTTACATAATTCTACTTTTCATAGTGTTAGAAGTAAATCCATTATTGGATTAGAAGACATAATTTTACACCGTTGGCAGCACAGTTCTTGTTAATATGATAGTATTCAGATTGCTTTTGAAGTCAAATTTGTTATTGCCTTGTCATGCTCCCCACATATGAAGTAATCATCTCCAGTATATATAGAAGATGAAAGAAGTCCTTACTTGGTACCACATGCAGATTGCAGTTACTGGAATGAAGATGACAAATACTTCCCATGCCACTTGCGACATCACAGCAATAGTTCCTAGAATCTGAATTATTGAAAAGGCACACCAAGCTACTTTTCCTGCCAGTTCCAAATCCACCACACTTTGATCTGTAGATGTCTGCAGTGATGTAACCTTTCACTGTCAGTCTTCTTGAAAAATAACACTAATTGATTGAAGTTATATCACTAATTGGCTGTCAGTCTTCTTGAAAAATAACACTAATTGATTGAAGTTATATCACTAATTGGTTTTTGATTTTTTCATATTTAGTCTGCTGCCTTTTGGAAGCTATTATTTTCTGACATCTGGTTTTGAAGTCATGAGTCAAAACTTACTAATGGCATAGACTCAGCATAATACATACATTCAACTAAAATCAACATAAACTGTGTGAAAGTGTAAGTTACCCGGTTTAAGATTCTTCCAAATGGGGTTGAATCAAAAAATGCCATTGGTGCCCGGAGTACACTATGCAGCATTTTGGTGAAAAGCTTTTGTGATGTCCAAAGTCCTGCTAGTGCTACTAGCGTGTTTCGCGCTAGCACGCAAAGTGCACTTACAATGGCAAGTAATACATAAACAAGCAATATGAAGTTCATTGCCACTTTCGGTTGAGTCTCCCTTGTGGGAGGAGTTGCCCATGCCATCCAGTAGTTACTTGCTATCTGTAATACTTGGAATGATGAATGTGCCAAAAGGATAAATGGAACTAGGGCTCCACCTTTCACAGTAGTCAAATAAGACCAGTAAACTTCTTTTCCAATGCTTCCTTTCTCTCTTTCTTCATCCTGGAACAATTTGCATGTTTTTTCCGTTATTTCTAGAGAAAGATTATGCTCTGAGTCATGTTGTGTGTGCAGAATCTCTGCATTTAAAGTTGAATCTATGTTTGATTCATCATCAGCTGTAGGACTTGGAGCTGTTTTACTTGAGTTTTCAACTGTGAGGATTGACTCTAGAGCTTCACTATGAGCACCAACTAAAACTTCAAATCCTATATTTTGCTTTAAAAGCTCCTCGAATCGTCCAGCTTGTGCAATTTTTCCATTTTGCATCACCTGTTGAAATTTTTGTCAGATGCAGCCCAATACACCACAATCCTAAGCTTTGTAGAAAATTCTGTAAATTTTTACTCCCAAGTTAACATTCATGTGATTTATATGTACTTCAGCAAAATAAAGTTAATTCTTCATTAGGTTCCTCTCTGTAACGAATAACGATAGTACTCAAGTTATCAAGTAATCCTGGAATAACAGCATATGCATCTTCTTTTTTAGCATCTCCTTTTTCAATCACTCAAAACTATCCTGATTTTTGTTTTTTCAATCAGTCACTACTATATAATGTCCTTTTCTTTTATCTTCTCAAATGATTAAAGAACGGAGAGAGAAGTTGTTATGTCTTGCTTACCAGAATAAGGTCTGCTGCTGGAAGAAACTCAACTTGGTGGGTAACAAAAAGTATAGTCTTGTCTTTAAGAATCCCCATCAGGCATTCCTGCAAATGGTAAATGAAACAATACACAAATGTCAATTTATATTGAAATGTTGCCTCAAACTAGGAGTGGCTCACCTGTTTAGTTATAGAACCTAATTGAGAGAGTCATCCTTATACTTTAGCTCCTGACATGGTCTACTAACCTCAAAAATTTGGGTGCCAGTATGAGCATCAACAGCACTGAAAGGATCATCAAATAGATATATATCAGCATCCTGGTAAACTGCACGAGCTATCTGTATCCTTTGCTTCTGCCCTCCACTCATATTTATCCCTCTTTCTCCAATCTCTGTTAGGTCACCAGAGGAGAAAAGTTCAAAATCCTTTTCCAAAGCACATGCTTTACTGTTCTTCCATACTTAGTATCGTCATATTGATTCCCAAAGAGAATATTCTCCCTTACATTTCCAGTTAGTATCCATGGAGACTGAGGTACATAAGCCTTTGAACCACTGATCTTCACTGTCCCTGACAGCATTTGTATTTCTCCAAGAATGCATGAAAGCAGGCTAGATTTCCCTGATCCCACAGTCCCGCATATTGCCACCTTCATTCCCCTCTTGACTTTTAACTGTATTCCTTCAAGAGTTGGATTTCTAGACTCAGGATCCCAGCTGAATTCCCCACTGTCAACCTGGATGTCAAACTCTGTTTGATCTCTTGGAAGATACTTGATGGAGTCACTTTGAATTTCCTCTTCCTGTAGGTAGGAAGCAATTCTATCTGCTGAGACTTTTCCCTGTGCAATTGCAGAGAGTAAGTCAGGCAGACCAAATATAGGGTCTTGTAGCATTCGGAAGGTTGCCAATGCAGATAAGACTCTCCCAGTTGTGAGTTCAATCCCCATTAGAATACATGTCCCAAAAGTTATCACAGAAATAAACATAGGTGATATCCAAAAGATAAAACCTGACAATGCTGACAATCTTAATGATTTCCATAACCAACTATACTCTATTTTCCTCAAGCTCTCTAAACTGTTAAGGAACTGACTATCCCATGCTTGAAGTTTAAGAATCTTCATGTTTCGAAGAACTTCTGAAGTGGCTTTCATCCTATTGTCCTTAGCTTCCATGATCTTAGATTGGTATCTCTTTTGGAGCCTTGTAAGGGGTATATTGCAAGCCATAACTATTGAAGTTGCTGCTAATGCACCCATTGAACCTAAACCTAGAGTTGTATGTAGAATGTAGATGGCTAAGGAAATTTGCATGGGTAACATCCATACTACGTTTAAGTACCAGATGAAATCTGTGATTCTTTCGATATCTACACTCATATAATTGATGATCTCTCCACTAGTGTGCCTTTGGCGGGATTGGCTTGACAGAACTAAGCCCTTTTTATAAATCCGAGATATCATAGCAGCTCTAAGGCGAAGGCCTAGTTGGCGTGCCCCAAAAATCCATTGCCTCTGTGCTATTGTCTCAACCATTTTGGCACCTAGAAAGGCTAGTGCAAGAAGGTAGCCACTCTCTAAACTCCAGGTGCTCTTTTGGGACAGGAAATTAACAAAGTCGTCAATGAGGTATGGGCCAACATATGATGTTCCAGCACTAACCACTGCAAAAAATGCATTGATTGCTGCTTTCTTCCTGATAAACAAGTAGATTGCCTTGTAGATGGATGGGTTTGTAGCTTCATCTCTCTCCTTAACTTGTTGAAGGCTCTCATTGAATGAGTGGGAAACAAATCCTGCAGAGTTCTTGATATCAACATTTGGAATTTCATCCATTTCGATAGGTTTCTTAAACCCAAGAGCAAATAAGGGATTGAGCCAAGAGAAGGTAACTAGTTGGACAAGATTAGCTTTCCCGTATAGAGATTCTCTAATGCATACCGATTTTTTATCAGTTTTTCCATTCAGAAGGGGCTCAGCAGTACCACTTGGGACAATGAAGACAGTGTCCGTCTTCCCTCTGATTGAAATGCCCATGAGGCATGTGGATGCAAGCAGACCAAGGAAGTTTGCAAAATCTCTTACGCCAAGCTTGCCATGGTTTCTCATTATAAAATGTGTATCAAGAACTGTGCAGATGATGGACAACAAGAAGCTGCAAAGCCACCATGCTCTTAGGATCCAGGGGAACTTGATGTACTTTCTATTTGGTCCTATGTATACTGCAACCAGTGTAATTGCCCATGATAGAACTTGCATGGTTTCTGATGAAAAGGCCCAGGCCTTAGAGTTGCACTGAGTTCCCATACCATTTAGAAGCATCAGTAGCATTAAGAAATGAGTCCCCAGTAGAAAACTGGTACAAATTATGGTAGCCCTATAGGTAATGCTGACTTTTATTCTGATGGGATACTTGTCTATGCCTCTATCCGTATCCTCTGTTCTGTGTTTGAAAATTAGGCCCAGAAGTTTTCCTGCAAGATGTAGTAAGATAATTGCAAGGAACCCCAGTGGCACAACTATGTTGACATGCTCCCAAAGACACGGTGATTCCAGCTGCGGCCATCCTGTCCAAAATTGAAGAATCTTAAGTTCTCTCAAACATCATGAAACAGGTTTCAAAAGTCATACACAAATTCGTTTCATTTCTGTGCTACAGTCCATGGCCATGACAGACAAGCTAGTTGATCTATAACTTCTTTTATTAGATTCATGTATAATTACAAATATCAAACTTGAGTGCAGTGATAAAGATTATGTGTGAATTTTACCTGTGATGAATAGGGACCTTTGTATTATAGACAAACAAGTTAATAAATCCTACGGTCTATTCAAAGTAGTGGTCGTAGGTGTCTAACACTAACATATTTTCCATATATTCTAACAATTTATATGTATTCTGTAGATTAGTAGGCCAATTTCCTTAGTATTTTACTAATTATGAATGTCTCATTTCTCTATCTGGCCGGCTCTCCTGTTGGTCTTGTTCATAAACTACTTGATATTGCTGGAATCTCCCATAACATGGACACTTTGTAAAAATTAAAAAAAAAATAAAAAATAAAAAAAACACCCTAAATTGAAGTTAAGAACTAAATTGAAACCATCATGATTCAAGAATTAATGAGGTTAGAAGATGATACATACTTGGAGGGCTAAAATTGTTTTTTGAGTAAACTAAAAATACAGGAAAACTTAAACAAAAAAACACAGAATAAAAGTGTGTTTGTGGGCTTAAAAGAGTATCTTTGCATAATCCATCAATACTACTAACTAAAATGACAAAAACCATAACACCAACAAAGGAGTAAGCGCATGTTTATGTCTCAGTGTTTCAAGTGTGCTTTTTGCGTGGAAGTATCCCTAAAAAATGGCTTTAACTTACGTAAATTGAACATCATGATGTCCTCCAAAAGCATGCTTCCCCAGCTTCGACCTACTGCAGTCTTCCTTCTAGCTGCTTACATCGAACAACCTCTCAGACCAGCTAATAATTAAAGGCATTGATGGGAACCAATGGACTATGAGATGTGATGGTGACAGACAACATATGACTTGAATATTCTCTTGGAATTGTGTTAATTAATGAACATTCATGCCTTGTATTTACACATTCCTTAGATCCTGAGTCATATTCTACATAATAATGACTCGGCATTACAACAGTGGAGTGCCACGCGTTTTTATTGAGCAGAGGAGTGCCAACACACACCACACTTTTCATTCTTTTCTTTTCCTTTTTTTAAATTTTTTTTTCTTTTCTCTCTCCCACCGCCGACACCATCATTCTTTTCTTTTCTTTTTCTCTTCTTTCCATGCACACTGACACAGCATGCCTACCTCAAAGGTGCTTTTTTAAAAAAGAAAAGAAAAGCCATGTTTTTTAGTTAGATCCCTCCTCAAAGTTGAGGCTGATTGGATGTAGGGAGAGATGGGGAACAAGCTAAGAGTGCCTCTTGAGGATTTGGAGGCATCAAAGCTATTTAGGTTAACAATTAAGAATGACCCTTGGGGTTTAAGAAGGCTATAAGGACAGCCATCACTTCCTTGTAGTCAACATCATGAGTGTAAGCTTATGAAGAAAGAAGAAGAACATAATCAATGTACATCACCAATGTGTTGGGATTTTTTTTGTAATTTTATCCAAAAGTTTTAATGATAGGTTGAATGTATTATTCTTTAAAATGCATCAAATAAAGAAAATTAATAGATTTTGAAATGGAGAGGATTGTTTTCCCATAAAAAAATATCAAATACACTTATAAATGTTAAGTCTTACATTAATTCTTTATTAAGTGAGATTAGATTTAATAAGTAACTATATCAAGCTCCAAATTGACTAGTCATTTTGCAGTGATAACTCCAATGTGGATAACTCTTTACTTAGGTCATTATAGCTTATGTTATGTGTATGCTGCGAATTTTAATACAGTAGCAATCAAAGAGTTTTTTTTTGTTTTTTTGTTTTTGTTTTTTGTTTTTTCTCTTCTGGCAGCTTCTATGAGAGGTTAATGCAACAATATTCATCACTTTGGTGTCTAAAGTTCCAAATTCTTACGAATGAGTGAATCCAGGCCTATTCATGCTGTACTAGACTTTATAAATGCATTTCCAAGCTGCCTGTGAAAGGCTTGAAGGCTGTTTCAATGATCTCATTAGTTCATCTCAGACAGCTTTCATACCCGGCCAGCAGAAAGATTGCGGAAAAACCCTTGCTTGCTTAAGATTTAGATAATTGCAAATGCTTGCATATGTATAGTAATGATATTATCTCAGCTTACAAGAATCATTTGCTGTAGCCTAATAGTAATAGTACTTCCATCAGTATGCTATGTAGCCACGAGATACAGCAATGATGGTGACATGCTCCCAAAGATTTTATATATGAGGTTATGTCAAAGTCGCAGATCATGTTAAAAATTAAGAGTCCTAAATATATGAATGCAAGTTTTCCTGCAAAATGTAATAAGATAATGCAAGGAACCCCAGTGGCACAACTATGCTGACATGCTCCCAAAGACACGGTGATTCCAGCTGCGGCCATCCTGTCCAAGATTGAAGAATCTTAAGTTCTCTCAAACATACATGAAACAGGTTTCAAAAGTCATACACAAATTCGTTTCATTTCTGTGCTACAGTCCATGGCCATGGCAGACAAGCTAGTTGATCTATAACTTCTTTTATTAGATTCATGTATAACTACAAATATCAAACTTGAGTACAGTGATAAAGATTATGTGTGAATTTTACCTGTGATGAATAGGGACCTTTGCATTATAGACAAACAAGTTAATGAGTCCTACGGTCTATTCAAAGTAGTGGACGTGGGTGTCTAACACCAATATATTTTTCATATATTCTAACGATTTATATGTATTTGTAGATTAGTACGTGGGCCAATTTTCTTAGTATTTTACTAATTTAGAATGTCTCATTTCTCTATCTGGCCGGCTCTCCTGTTAGTCTTGTTCATAAACTACTTGATATTGCTAGAATCTCCCATAACATGGACACTTTGTAAAAAAAAAAAAAAAAAACCCTAAATTGAAGTTAAGAACTAAATTGAAACGATCATGATTCAAGAATTAATGAGGTTACAAGATGATACATGCTTGGAGGGCTAAAATTGTTTTTTGAGTAAACTAAAAATACAGGAAAACTTACCCAAAAAAACACAGAATAAAAGTGTGTTTATGGGCTTAAAAGAGTATCTTTGCATAATCCGTCAACACTACAAACTAAAATGACAAAAACCGTAACACCAACAAAGGAGTGAGCGCATGTTTTATGTCTGTGTGTTTCAAGTGTGCTTTTTGCGTGGAAGTATCCCTAAAAAATGGCTATAACTTACGTAAATTGAACATGATGATATCCTCCAAAAGCATGCTTCCTTCCCAAGCTTCAAGCTTCTTCAGTCTTCCTTCTAGCTGCTGATGGTTTCTCTGTATCGAACAACCTCTCAGACCAGCTAATAATTAAAGGCATTGATGGGGACCAATGGACCATGACAAGTGTTGATGACAGACAACATATGACTTGAATATTCTCTTTATTCAATGCACAAAACTTTGGAATTGTGTTAATTAATGGACATACATGCCTTGTATTTACACATTCCTTCGATCCAGAGTCATATTCTACATAATAATGACTCGGCATTACAACAGCAGAGGAGTGCCGGGTAGAGCTGCGGTCCCCGCCATCTGTTCCAGCAAAAAAAAAAATATGTCTTTCGTATTTTTTTTTTAGGATTAATAATCTCTTTTGTGTGATACTAAGATTTTAACGTATTGTTTAGGCATGTGAGCAGCAATCAAAAGCTAACAACCCCACTAGTGTGTGATAAAGTGGTGGAAAGTGGAGGTGTCTGACTCTTCAGTCTTTGAATATTGGTGGAGAATCCTTTGGCAATCACAAAAGTTTTCTTAGGGTTTATATTTTGCACGGCTCTCTTTGTTAATGTGTTTTTGGTTTGAAAATGTATTATGATATGACATAAACGTGAAGATTGTTTATTAATATTTTTGAAACAAAAAACAAAGAGTTTAACAAATGGAACATCTTTCTTATATTTGATTAATTATATTCTACTGAGATAAGAAGTATAATCATACTGTTATAGAAAATTAGCAATATGGTAATTGGCCTTCTTGAAGATATTATTTCAGACCAATTTCTTGTAGCTGTAACTAGATTTGGTATAAAACTACAATACTTTTGAATAACCCTGAACTTGTAGCCTCTGCCATGAACAACATATCGCACTTTATTTGGACAAAACTACCAAAAAATTGACAATGTCTTTCCAAGGCTAGCAAAATCACAAAAATACTCTAATAAATTAAAAAACAAAAAATGAATAATAAATAAATTTCCACACCTTTTTTTTTATCAGTAGTTTTAGTTTTATTTTAATTTAGGGTTATTTTATTAAGGGTATTTTCGTCATTGGGGACATTGATAATTATTGGTAGTTTAGAGAAAGGGCATTGTCTCAATTAAAAGTTTGGAGGACTCATTGTCAATTTAGTAGTAGTTTAAGGGGTATGTGGATTTTACCCTATTAGTATTACTTTCCTCTTGGAAACTTTTTCTAAACCAGTGGCTGTGGGGGTAATTGCCCTGTTTTGGGAATTTTTCTTAAAAATTATTTATATCGTAGAAATAATATGTGTATTTGGTCCTAAAAATTAGGTTTGACCCCTATCAAAATAAAAAGTCATTGGCTGCCCCCAAAGTTTATATAAATTGTTATATATTAAATTTCTTATTTTTTATCAGTTTAAACTTTCAAGATAAGTAATGGTTTAACAAAGATCATTGATATTTTTTTTATTACTTTACTATTAAATTTGGGGTGATGTTTTCAACTTGACAAGTCAAAACTACTTGTTCTTTATGAAATTGATCACTGAGAAATATTTTCCAAACAGGCAAATAGTTAAACTACATTAAGGAAAATTGTAAAACTGGTGATGTGATAACAAAGTTAATCTAGAGAACCATTCTTAGCACTTAGCAGCCAGCACAACTCAAAGGTGATTTTAAAAAAAAAAAAAAAACCATTTTTTTAGTTAGATCCCTCCTCAAAGTTGAGGCTGATTGGATGTAGGGAGAGATAGGAAACAAGCTAAGAGTGCCTCTTGAGGATTTGGAGGCATAAAAGCTATTTAGGTTAACAATTTAGAATGGCCCTTGGGGTTTAAGAAGGCTATAAGGACAGCCATCACTTCCTTATAGTCAACATCATGAGTGTAAGCTTAGGAAAAAAGAAGAAGAAGAATATAATCAATGTACATCATCAATGTGTTGGGTTTTTCTGTAATACTGTCCAAAAGTTTTAATGATAGTAGTGCATTAAATGTGCTACCCTTCAAAATGCACTAAATAGAGGAAATTGAGAGATTTTGAAATGGAGATGATCATTTTTCGTTAAGAAAAGACCTAAGATACTCATAAGTGTTAAGTCTTACATTGCTTTTTTACTAAGTGAGATTAGCTTTTACAAGTAATTATATTAAGCTCCAAATTGACTAATCATTTTACAGTGATAGCTCCAATGTGAATAGCTCTTTACTTGGGTCATTACAGCTTATGTTGTGCGTATGCTGCGAATTTTAACACAGTTGCAATCAAAGAGTTTTTTTTTTGTTTTTTGTTTTTTCTCTTCTGGCAGCTTCTATGAGAGGTTAATGCAACAATATTCTTCACTTTGGTGTCTAAAGTTCCAAATTCTTACGAATGAGTGAATCCAGGCCTATTCATGCTGTACTAGCTAGACTTTATAAATGCATTTCCAAGCTGCCTGTTAAAGGCTTAAAGGTTGTTTCAATGATCTCATTAGTTCATCTCAGACAGCTTTCATACCCAGCAGAAAGATTGCAGAAAAACCCTTGCTTGCTTAAGATTTAGATAATTGCAAATGCTTGTATATGTATAATAATGATATTATCTCAGCTTACAAGAATCATTTGCTGTAGCCTAATAGTAATAGTACTTCCATCAGTATGCTATGTAGCCACGAAATACAGCATGGAAGGGTTTTTCTTGATTCAACTTCTATCAAAACAAATGGGACCTATGATCCGGTATGGGAAATACTAAAACTCTTATTGCATGAGCACCAAGGCACATGAGGATGAAGGCAAACTCGAAAAAAAGGAAAGAAAAAGTATATCTATCTTAGTCAAGTGACAAGAATATGCTGTTTTATTTTTGCTTCCAGCCTTCCACTCTTTCCCTTCTTATATAGATGGAGTGCGACACTTTCTGATTCTTGCCAAGCAATTGTCAGTTGGCCTTGTATGTGGTAAGTACCTCACTGAGCATCCAGGGTTGAGTCGATCCAGCCTGAAAAATAAATAGAAAAAGAGAAAAAGATAGAAGAATAAGATATAGATAGGCAAATGCTTGTATATGTATACTACTACACTACACTAAAAATTCTGTTGTCCTATTCTGTTCTGTTCTGCAACTATTTGAGGTTAGATTGGTATTAAATAGATTGCAAACTTTCTAAGTTTTCCGCTATCATCTCAAACATCATTTGTTTTTACTCTCAAGCTTGTAAGAGATAAATCAGCCTTTCTGTTTCTGTCAAGTTAAAGAACAGTAATTTGGGGATGTTATTTGCATAGGAATCTATGAGTTAGCACAAAAGAAGAAGAAAAGGTTGCAAGATAAACTCACCGATAATGAAGAAGAAAATGGTGTAGGAAAATAGAGATTTCCAGCTTAGCAAGATCATTTCCAGGGCACAACCTGCTTCCTGCACCAAAGGGAAGGAAGGTTCCTGCTTTTGGTGTATAATCCTGCACATTGTAAAGCATATCAGCAAACTATAACCATAGCACACAGCTAAACATATATCAAAGCATGAGACATAGCTGCATAAGTACTCATTCATATATCAAAGACAAGCATCTTACATTGGTTTGAAGAAAGATAAAGGTGCTGGATTACTTACATCCCATCTGGAAGGATTAAATTCCTTTGGATTTGGATAAGTTTCAGGATCCAGGTGAACACTTCTAAACCAGACTAGGACTTTCCAACCTTTAGGAATGGTATAACCTGAAAAACATCTAACTCCTCATCAGTAAATCATAAGGTGTATTATAGGTGCTGCAATTAAGCACATTCTTTTCGTGCCAAAGGTACTGCACTATCCATTGCTGTATGACAAATGGATGCACAAGTAGTTCCTGATAAACATGTGCTTTCCAGAGAAACATCTAGATACACATTCATCTTTCTCTATTTACAGGTTATACCAACACATTAGCTAAATTTAATGCACTCTTGAGTACCAGAATTACCAAGCCTCATAGCCATATCAGAAAACTAAAAAGAATGAAAATCCACAACAGAAACTGACCGCCTATATTGACATCTTTTTTTGCCTCCCGGAAAACTGTCAGTGAAAATGTTATCACACGAAGTGCTTCATCGATCACCTACCAAAAGCAAAAATCAAAAGATGAAAAGAGCAACCAAAAAAAAACAAAATGTTATGCCAAACTGACTTAGTGCAGCCAAGTGAAAATGAATTTTAGCACTTGGATGTGGTACCTTAGAAAGATACTCCATTTCTCGAATTTCTTTCAGTGTCAAACTCGTCTGTGTCGGTGGCCTCTTACTTACAATTTCATCTTGCTCTGCCTGCATTTGTGTGAAAACAGAAGCCAGAAAGAAAATCAAAATCAAAATTGAAACCACAATGAGTGAAACTCTGTCCAAAGAAGAAAGGTGGGGAAAAAATGAGTAAAACAAGATTAATTGTGCTAGAGAAATATGTAAATTGCCTGCAGCCTAGAGAGTCCACCAACAGTCGCAAAAAATATGCCCCACAAACTCACACTGCTTCAAAAAACAGCACTTGGAGATAAATGCTGTGAGTGCACTTGTAAGTATTGAGTCCCATATTGAAAAAATATAAAAGAAAAAAAAAGTAGTTAATATACCTAAGTGGACCCAAAGCCTATTAGCTTAGGCTTTTGGGCTATTGTGGTGTTTAAATATGTATATTAATGTACTATGGGTAAAACTCCATAACCGCTTTATCTCCTAACAATAAACAAGTATCCTACACAAGTTCTTGATGTTGACAAGATCTGAAGTGGAATGCAGATTGGTCTAAAGTCTCAAGAAACATATATGATTTCAAGAACTAGATGTTGATGCTATTGAGCTATATCTAATTCCAGTACCTTAGCTTTTTCAAGAAATTCTGGGTGCTCTTCTAGGAAAATGGTAGCCCACATTGCAGTATGGCCTGATGACTCATGGCCTGCATTCAAGTACATCACCAGAACATCTATGATTTCCTCGTCAGTCAATTTTCTACCATTTTCATCCTCAACTTCAAGCAAAGCATCCATCATATCTTTCTTCTTAAGTGAGACACCACTCTTTCTTTGATTTCTTCTCTCATTCACAATATATTTAAAATGAGCAACGAGATTCTTTCGAGCCTGAAATGACAATTTTCAGCTTGAATTATCACACAAAAACAATGATTCACTTCACAAGTAACTCAAATAAAACTGAAGAACATAACTAGAACTCACCTTGAGTGCCTTATAGTAAGCAAATCCAGGAAGGTTAATTGCCATGGCTCTAACCCCATAATTAAGTGTTGTATATTCCCTCTCCAAAGCCTCCATTACTGGTTCACTTTCTGAGCTAAGAAAAATGTACATAATTATCCTAAAAGTAAGCTTCCGAAGCTGAGTTAAAAACTCAATTTCTCCCATTGTTGACCATTTGTTCAAGGAAGCTACCACATTTTCTTCTATATATTTAGTGTACATGGACAATGCCTCATTTCCATTGACTGGAGCAGCTGTTAACCTCCTGAGACGCTTATGTTCTTCAGAAGAAATGCCGATGAATGACTTCTTTCCAATCAGTTCAGTGGTGGATCTAGGCCAACCAGGCTTAAAGCATTCATCATCTGTCAAAACTCTTCTGCATGCTTCAGGTGATGTAACTATCACACTTGGGCTCCCAAACATGAAAGCCTTGTAAATTCCCGTACGTCCAAATCTGCATTGTTGATAGATTATGTCATTTTAACTGAAAATCACTACTACAGAAACTGCTACAGACATTGCTTATTAAGATTCCTTTCTTGGAGCAAAAGGGTTCCAAAAGCATGCTGCTAGAAGGCGGGGTATAATTATAAAGAAATCTTCTAATCCCATCCATTGGAAACCCTAGAAAATATCAACAAATAATTCCAACAGTACCATGATTATAATGTTACAAAATTATAAGGGCCGAATACACCATCCATCCATAATTAACTTTATTTTTTTTAAAAAAAAAGTAGCAGGAGATGGTGGCATGAATCCGGATCCCTTGTTATTCTCTGCCTAGAGAGAAGAGAGCAGAGATAATAACAGGAAATAGTGAGAGGAACCCTGCTCAGGCAAGGAGCGTCTCTCACATACTCCTGTCTAAAGAGGGACATGGGATAAGAGGAGAGATCCCCAATTATAAGGAATCTCTGTCTGTAGTGGCACACATATCAATTGTCTCAGAAAATACCTCTGAAAAGAATAATAAAGAATTGATCTTATAGAGTTGGAAACCATTCCACCACAACATAAGCATAACAAGATTGCAATTGGATAAATAAAAAGTGAGCATCTCATTCCAATTCAGGCATACTTTAAGAATTGTTAACTTCTAACCAGTCTTAGTTCTTGGTATGGACCAGAGGCATACTTTAAGAACTTTTTTCTTTTTGATATTTCAATGATGTATTATACTTTCCAGATATCTTCTTAAATTGACAAACACTCTTCATAAGGATTTTATTAAAAAAAAAAAAGTGTCTTTCAAGCTATGACACATATCACTTTTAGATACTAGTTTTTAAAAAATTTGTGTCTGCTTTGGAAATAGAAAAATGCTTAGGGCAATTCAACCTCTATTATAACTCTTTTACAAACTTCGTAACAATTCATATATTTATGGAAATGATTGCTAGATGATAGTTCACATTTTAGTGGCTGACCTAATAAGTGTCTCACAAACAACTATATATATATATATATATATATATATATATGGCCGTCTCCTATATTTAGGGTTGCAAAATGATTTTTCTTTTCAAACAGAGTAGGCCAAATTTCTGAAAGGAGGTGGGGGCCAGATGATCACTTTTTTATCCAGCAAAAAGGCTACCACCACCACCCCTTGCAATGTGGAACTATAATATAAAGTTAAGCAAAAAACAAAAACTGCCGGCCCCAAATTTAATAAAAATAAATAAAACCATTTTACCAATTCCTATGTCTACAAGAACAAGAATATATATATATATATCATCAATAGAATTAGAAAATCTCTTGGATTTTCTTAAAGGTAAAATGAAAATCAGCCAATGAATTGTAATATTTGGTTGGAAGGTGTTGGCCACTATATATGTAATGCACACAACATAAGACAATTCTCTAGATGGGGATCTTTTTTCTAATGGCTCAATCTTAAATCTTTAATTGTATATTTGTATTACTCTTATTGGTTGTACTTGAAAATTAATCTAATTAACCTACTTACGTCTCTATCAGTATGTAACTCCAAACTTTTATATGCTATAATATAATACCACGTTGGATTTAATGTGTATCTTAGAGGAACCCTAGAGTTTAAAAAGATTAATTTTGTTTCTTACACCCTCTTTTATTCTTTTATTTTTGTCTTGACAGCCTTTTCTATTGAACACATCTATAAAGACATCAAGTCCAACAATGTATAGATAGTATTTACATTGGATAAATATCTTAGAGATAATCGATATTATATATAGGTTCTTATTTTTAAAGAATAATATTAATATTTTGTCACCTTCTACCTCGAAAGGACATTTTCAATAAATATTAGTGGTGGAAAAATCTAAACCACTTAATTTAAAAATAATAACGGAGGCGTTGTCTTGTAACGTGTTTGAAAAACACTTTTTGTTTTTGAAGCCAAAAGAATAAAGCTATTTAGTAAACTTTTATACTATTTTTATATAATTATAATGACGTGACCGTGAAAATCAACATTTAGACTAATTGGGGCTTAAAATAAGAAAAAGTCAATTATTGATTTTTACTACCACATCACTACAACTTTATAGCAATCGTAAGAGAGTCTATTAAATAGAATAACAAACAATTAAAAAAAAAATTAAAAACCCTAATATTTTTAAGAACTTTATAAAAAATGAGTGCATCTACTATACGGTCACAGTAAAAGATGAGTTTTTTGCCATCCATCCACAAGTTGACACCTAAGCATTTAAAGAAAAATGAAAAACTTCAAATCAGATCAAAACACCAACGCCTCCTCTCTCTCTCTCAGCAAAACCCAGCAATTTCAGTCACCATCTCCAGCGACTCTGTCACCATCTCCGGCGACTCTGCGTCACCATCTCCGACGATTTTTTTACCATACTCAGCTTAAAAAATCTATTTTAATGCCTCAAAATTTATTTTTGATTTAAATCTAAAACCTAGAATTGGAAGGTTAACCCTAGAGGATTTAATCACCCTAACGCCGGAGAATATGACTATCGGCGCCGAAGAGGGTGAGCACGAAGACCCACGTCGGAGACCCACGCCCACCATCTCCGGCCAGCATGAAGTGACCCACGACCAACAGCTCCGTGGATCTTCTTCTCCGCCTCTCTCTCTCTCTCTCGCCTCACTATGTCCATCCCTCTCCCAGCTCTATCTCCCGGTGGCCGGTCAGGATGGGTTATTCGTTCTTCCTTCTCTTCTTCCTTCTTCCCTTCTTCATTCTTCCTTCTTCCCTCAAATTAAACGAGAAAAATCTAGTGTTTTTGGTCTACACAAGTTTTTTGCAATTTTTTTGTTTTATATGAGATGTCTTATTTTTATTGTGTGGCAAACCTCTCCTTTGCGCCACAACTAAACTTAAGATATTCCCATAAAAAAATATATTAGCCTAAAAACTCTAGAATATTTAAATTACACTATTTTTCCTTCTTTAATGTGGTGTGTTCTTTGACTTGGAGAAAGTTTGTGAAGATAAGGACCCTACAAGCCCAAGTGAGCCATCGTGACAGATAGCCACATGATGACGTTGACATCTTAAAAGCAGAATCATGAGAGGACAGAAAATTTAAAAGTTTGTCCTATCCCATCTCCGGCTACAAATACAAAAAAATCGAACGGTGAAATTTGGAGCATTCCATCATGGATGATGCGGCTGCGCCGCAGTAGAGACGACTGTCCAAGAACCTTTTACTTATTTAATGGAATTTGAAAATGATATACAAGACTACAAGTCACACTAGAAGACAGTCGAAATGACAAAAATACCTATGTTTTCGGAGCGTTGTAAGATATTTTTATAAGAAACTTGTATATTCGAGTAGGTAGTAAGACTGTAAGACTGGATCAAAATTTATTCTCAAGGATAGAAAATGAGTTTTTATGGAATTTAGCTGTCTGACGGGTAGCTCATAATTTATTCTAATAGATGGAAATAAAGTTTCTATGGAAATTATTTACCTGAATAGATAACCTGGATAGCTTAGAATATATCCTAACATATGGGAATGAAGTTTATATGGAATTTATCTTGATTTGAATGAGAGAAAAAAAAAATAGACGATTTTTAAACACTAAATAAGAAGCGGCCTATTTAGCCAAAAAACTATACACTCTAAAGTTAGAGCTCAGAGAAACTCTTTTAGTATACCAACTAAAAAACAAAAAAAAAAAAAAATAGAAACAACGTTAGAAAAATTTCGACCCGCAAACAGCCGAGTAAGTAGCGGACAGTTCAGTAGTTTAGGACAGTCAAAATGACAAAAATAGGCCCGTGTTTTCTCCCATGGAACGAATCATTTGGGTGATTCCGTACTCACCAAGGTACGTCCGAGAGCAGAGACAGAAGACATTTCCAATGGAGAACCCCCAGTGTCTCCATGTGGCTACTTCGGACCTTTGGTAAATTCAGACAAGAAGGTAACATGTCCAAATTACCAAAATGCCCTTGGTGGAACTGTAGCTTTAGAGAACTCCTTGAGTTGGGAGACAGAGGAAGAGAGACAGAAAAAAAAGAGAGCAATTTAGGCTACCTCAAGCAAAGATGTGGACTTTAAAAAACTCTGCACACAGGTACTCTTTTGGTTAGCAATTGCCCGGGATATAGTACTTTAATGGGTTTTCTTTATAAATCATTCACTTTTATTCGGCTCAAATAATGCCATTGTTTTCTTTATAAACCATTCACTCTTATTCGGCTCAAATAATGCCATTCCTTCCGGTATCCAATCTTCGAATACAGGTTTTGTTTATAAACCATTCTTTCCTATTCCGCTCTAATAATGCCATTTTTACCCGTGCCCAATCTTCTTGGTGTAAAAAAGAAAAACAAATAAAAACAAAGATATGTAGAGAGAGAGGTGACCTGGAAACAAAGGTGGAGATGAAGGAATCAGGATCATGGGACTTGAAGGCTCGGAGGAAGGACCACATGTTCCCTATGAAAGGCCAACCCAAATCACCAGGAGGAAGAGAGTACTGTCTATCACCCAATCGGGTTTCGTGGAGCCACCAATTTGCATTCTTGAGAAGCCATTTGAGGGCCACCAGAGCACCAAAGCTGCACAACAGGACGACCAAGATGGAACCCAACTCCATGAAAACTTGGCAACAACAACGACAACAAAAAAACCTGCTGCTTCGTTCTTTTTTTTTTTTTTTTTTTCTTCTGTCTGTCTGTGAGGGGCCACCACCACCACCACCGCCACCACTATATCCGAAAGTCGAAAGTCTTCTCAAAGTGCGAAAGGATTCGAAACAACACGCATCCCTCGCACTCGCAGTCTCTGTCTGTGTACAACGATGCCCACTTTACTTTACAGGCAACTCTGTCTCTCTCTCTCTCTCTCTCACTCACACACACACACACCAACGTCAAAGAGTCGAACAAAAAAGAAGTCCTGTATGGAGGACGAACAAGGGAATTATGACAACGGATTTTATGGCATTTTTGACTGGGTTTCTTTCAACGGAGGGGGGATTGAGAGAGAGCTGGACGGCAATATAATCTATATATCGCCCTTTGTCGTGTTGTAAATTGTTGTGATTCTCTTCAAAACAATATGCACTTCATCCTATCCCCCTCTCTCTCTGCTCTCTCAGTGCTCAGAGTTTGATGTGTTCTTGCTTGTCGTCTTTCCCAAAGCCCATATTATCCTCCCACGCCCGGCTGACCAACTGCCTTTTTTTTCACAGTCGGTAAAGGACACAGTACATTTTCTGAAAAACCATGTCTCAAATTCCTTTTTTATAATGCTAAATGACGTGTTGCCCAAAAATTCCCCCAGATTTATTTGAACGAAATGTGCAAACTTATTTAAAATAACGTTAAATGTCATTAATAGTAATTATTAATTTAAACTAAATTTAATGTGAATTTTAAATATTTATAGATATTTAAAATAATTTTAAATGAATTTGACGATATTTCTTTTAAATTGATTTTTGTTCTCACATGAATTGTGACACATTATTTGAAAATTATTATTTTTAAAAAAAAAAAAAATAAAACTTTGGAGAAATGTAATTTTGTCTGGCAATTTTTTCAATGTTTCATCTTTTCATTGCAGACAAAAGTAGGCCCCCGAATATCCTTATGTTCGTTAATTTATTTATTTGAATAAGAGTTTTCTGATCTTGATTTTTATTTTTATTTTTTAAAAGTGCTTTCTTTTTTTGGAGTGTATACCGTTTTATTTTGAGAAAATAGATCTTTTACAAAAAAAAAAAAAGGTGGTTGTGGGGCCAAACTCTTTAGAGATATTTTTATTTTCTGTGCAGAAAAAATATAATATGATGTGATTTAAAGGTGAAAATCATTTTTTGTATTTTGATTATTTGTTAATATTTTTATTTTAAGAAGGAAAAATAAAACACAAAAACCCAAAATTTTTAACTAACGGAACCATGGTCAACTTTAAATTTGAACAATCACCTTCATGAACCTCTAAGTTGTCAGTACAACTGACATATGGTAAGCTAATAATAAGAACATTACTAAATATTAAATACTGGACTTTCATTTCATAGTAACAATTAGTATCATATTCATTACAAATGAATAGGAGATGTTCAATTAATTATAATAGATGAATATGTTTGTCATCTCAAAAAGTAAAAGATAAAAATAAACCTCTATTATAACTAACTAGATAAGGATAATCTCTATTTCAAATTAATCAGATAATATCCAATTAATTATAATAGAGGTTTATTTTTGTCTTTTTACTTTTCAAAGGACAAAAATACTCACTAACAAAAATAATATCCGGTCACTTTTTGGGGAGACAAAAATACTCATTAACAAAAGGGAAATTTTTTTTTTTCTCTCTAGCCTTTTCGCTCAACCCCCCTACTTTGGCGCGTCACCCCTAGGGAAGAGGGTTGGCCTCCGGCCATCCCTCCTCCCCACGTTTCCTTCACACCGGACTCTAGTTATTTACTTGATGCCCTAGTCCCGGTGTCCCTCCCTTTCTTTTTCCTCTTTCCCCTCCCTTTCTTTTTTTCTTGTTTTCGGCTTTTTTCCTTCCTTTGGTCTTTTGGATCTCGGCGTTTTCGTAGCCCCACTGCCTGTGGCAGGTCATATGCGCATCCCACGCACCTTTCTCCCATCACCACCTTCCTCAGTGGTGCTTCTAGATCTTGTCCGAACCTCTTTGGTTGATCGTTTGGCATTTTATTTCTCTGTTCTTGCTTTGTTTCTCATTGTATTTTGTATTTTGTTTGTTTTCCTATTTTTTGGTTTTGGTTTTCCCTGTATTGTTCTTTCTCTATTTGTTTTGTGTGTGTTTTATTTTTGCAATTCTTCCGATCTCTTCCGTGTCAATTTCGTCGCCCTCCACCTACTGCCGGCCTTTATTCAGCACTCCCCCGCGACGAACTTCAAACACATTTGTCAATGGTAAAGGTCTGTTTGAACACGATGGTTTTTCCTTGAATTTTCTTTTTGCTTGTATTTGGTTTTTCCTTGTATTTCTATTGTGTTTTTGCTTGTAATAATGCTCTCGTCGTTGGTTTGATTGGATCCCCTTTGGTCCCGACCTTTGTGTCATGAATGTGTATGTTACCCTGGCTTTCAGGTTGAGGAGGAAGATTAGTCTAGACTTTTGTGTCATGGATGAATGTGTATCCTAGCTTAACTGTCAAGGAGGATGAGTTGCGAATTAAGAGGTTTTTACCTCTTAAGGTCATGAAAATAATGCTTCCTGTGCAGCTCATGGAGTCTGCTTGGTGCAGAGTTGAATGTTTAAACTGCTGGTTAGTCATGGTGTAACGAATGTGCTTGGATTGGGTTGATTGGTTGGCCATTAGTACCTGTATTTGGAATTCTGCCTGTAACTATGTAGCTTTGGCTACAATTACTTCAGGGCTTGCCCTGTGATTGTAAGAGCTTTCGCTTTTGATTTCTTTGGAATGAGAATGAGTTATTTCCCTTAAAAAAAAAAAAAAAAGGAAATACTAATTGTTCTTCTAGTGTTCTCCTCGTGTCCTTCTAATTGCAATGTGACTTTTAAAATCATCAATAAATTAAAAGTCAATAATAATTTCAAATCTAATGATGATTTTAAAAGGTACATCAAAGTTGAAAAACCACTAGGAGAACACTGGAAGAATACCTAACATTTCCCTTAATGCTAGGTGCTAATGCTCAATTTTAATACTAATGCCTCAAATTTGGTGCTAATGCCTAAAAAAACCAGTGGTGGAAGCCACTATAATTTTATTTTATTTTAAATCATATTTTACGTAAGTCTGGGAGAACGCTAGAAGAACACTATAAGGAGAATCCCTAGCATTTTTCTTAAAATCACCAATAGATTAAAAGTCAATAATGATAATTTCAAATTTAACAGTAAATTTTAAAAACCACATCAGAGTTGGAAAAACACCAAGAGAACACTAAAAGAACACATAGCATTTCCCTTAACAAAAATACCATCCAACCATTTTTTGGGGAGACAAAAATACTCATTCACTATAATGAATTGGACATTATTCCGTTCATTTGAAATGGAGATAATCCTATTCCACAAAATAATCAGTTAACTTAGGTTATGTTATATTTACTACTCTGCATTCAATCTTGTACATAAGCTCAATTTCCTTAAAAATAAATAAATAAACCAAGTTTGCATAGGTAGCAACGGACAAAGATTCAAACAATTTTGTTGTATGAATTGTCAAAAAGAACAATTATGAAACCTACTTGTTTGATTGGTTAAAACAAATGAACCTTATAGAGATTCTCACATATTTTTTATCCGTATTGTTAGTAATTCGAACAAAAAAATTGTTGAAAATTCAGATTCGGCCGTAGCGCGTGCCACCTGGCAATATGCCATGTTACCACTTTAGGATGAGCTACAATTTCCTATAAAAGATGTCGCCCAAAAAGGATATGGATGGATGATATATTACTTAAAGAGGTAGGAAAATGTTATCCCATATGGCAATTAAGTAAATCCATCCATTGCCTTCCACTTTTCAAAATGCCTTCACCTTAGCTCAAAATATTAGCCTGATAGGATCACATCTCATGAAGTGGAGGTTACCAGTTCGAATTTTCTCTCCCTCTTGTGTAGGCATGTCAAAAAAAAAAAAAAAAAGGCATATGTAGGAGATATAAAGCCTTGAAAAATGGTTCTAAGGTTTGAATTTCTTTTGGGGGAAACAATTTTTTGGGGTCACTTTCGCAGTAAAACCAATCTTACCTAATCTATGTGGAAACACCTTCACTAACAACAACAAAATTTGACGTGTCTACAATAACCCATTTTTTGCCACTTCACTAATTGCGTGGCAAAATATATATGGTTATTAATTAATAATAAAAATTATGCAATGCTTTCACTATATATGGCTGTTATATGTGCATTGTATTCTTTAATTTATTTGGAAATAATTAATATTAGGTAACAAATCCAAATAAATAATTAATATTAGGTAACAAAATATATATGGTTATTAATAAATAATAAAAATTATGCAATGCTTTCACTATATATGGTTTTTTTTTATGGACACTATATATGGTTATTATATGTGCTTTGTATTCTTTAATTTATTTGGAAATAATTAATATTAGGTAAAAAAATCCAAATAAATAATTAATATTAGGTAACAAAATATATATGGTTATTAATTAATAATAAAAATTATGCAATGCTTTCACTTTATGTGGTTATTATATGTGCTTTGTATTCTTTAATTTATTTGGAAATAATTAATATTAGGTAACAAAATATATAAGGTTATTAATTAGTAATAAAAATTATGCAATGCTTTCACTATATGTGGTTATTATATGTGCTTTGTATTCTTTAATTTACTTGGAAATAATTAATATTAGGTAACAAAATATATATGGTTATTAATTAATAATAAAAAGTATGCAATGCTTTCACTATATGTGGTTATTATATGTGCTTTGTCTTCTTTAATTTATTTGGAAATAATTAATATTAGGTAATAAAATATAGTCCCCAAAAGGTAGTTCAATCGGTTGTGAACCACGTCTTATGAAGCGGAGGTCACAAGTTCGAATCCCCCTCCCCTACCCAGCTACTCTTGCATGGACATGTAAAATATATATATATATATATATATATATGGTTATTAATTAATAATAAAAATTATGCAATGCTTTCACTATATATGGTTATTATATGTGCTTTGTATTCTTTAATTTATTCGGAAATAATTAATATTATGTAACAAATCTAAATAAATAATTAATATTAGGTAACAAAATATATAAGGTTATTAATTAATAATAAAAATTATGCAATGCTTTCACTATATATGGTAATTATATGTGCTTTGTATTCTTTAATTTATTTGGAAATAATTAATATTATGTAACAAATCCAAATAAATAATTAATATTAGGTAACAAAATATATATGGTTAATAATTAATAATAAAAATTATGCAATGCTTTGTATGTGGTTATTATATGTGCTTTGTATTCTTTGATTTATTTGGAAATAATTAATAATAGGTAATAAAATATTTATGATTACTAATTAATAACAAAAATATTAGGTAACAAAATATATATGGTTATTAATTAATAATAAAAATTATGCAATGCATTCACTATATATTTAATTAATATATATTGTTTGCAATCTCACCCTTCGTTAAATTTTTCCAAAATACCCCCATTTATTTTAGAAAAAAATATTGCAAAGATTAAAACGTTGGTATGAATTTAACAATATTTGCAAAAATACCCATGCCTCAATTTTTACAAAATATATATTCTATAGAAAGGGGACTTTTTTTGGATTTAACGAAAAATCTTAACAGGTGGGGACATTGAAAAAAGTTAACTACACTAAATTGAGAGGTCTTGAACTTTAGGGGCCATTGCAAAATGGGTGACAATTCAATGGGGGTAAGTAAAGTTTCCTAAAGATAATAATAATAATAATAATAATAATATAAGGTAACTTCACTTTAGACCCTTAAATTACTATGCAATTTGACAAGCTTCCAAACTCCAAAATGGCAAAACCTCTAAATTTAGACCAGAACTTTAATTTTAATTGCAATCAATTTGAACCATCCGTTAGATTTAGCCATTGGTTCTAAAAGCAATACCTAAAAAGACCAAAATATCCATAATTTTCGTTTAAAAAAAAAAAAAAACCTTGTGACCGCAATTTTTTTAACTTTATTTTTAAATTTGGAATTAAGAGCAAATTTAGAATTTTATAAAAAAGTTAGGGGTATAAATGTTATTGTTTCACTTTTAACGTTTAAAATCTGATAGAGGAGTTTAAATTGATTGCAATTGAAAGTTCAGAATCCAAATTGATAGGAAAATTCAAATCTTTTCAAGTTTTTCAGGATAAAAGAAGAATATTATTTACTTATAGTGAATAAATTTGTTCTTGCCCATATTAAGAATTATCAAAGGTCTAGCTATAAAATATAAGTAGCGTGGCAGGCTTAGTTTGAGTATAAATATCAAATATTGGCGTTTTTAGTTAGTGGTAATGTAAAATTATCAAGAAAAAGAAAAGTCATAATATATTGATTAGTACAAACTAATCAACAGTTATTCTTTTCTTTTTGCTTCTTAGTTATTCGAAAAATTAATTATTTTGTCACAATATTTAAACAAAATTCTATTTCTCTCTAAGGAATAAATATTGAACTTTTAATTTCAAGAAAAGAAAATAATGTATTTCAGCTTCAAAATAAAATCAGTATATATACAAGTTTATTTAACTTTTTTTAAAATTAATTTTAAAGCTTTAAGCTTCTTTTTTTTTGGTTGAAAAGATTTAAGCTAATTTTCCTCTCTTGTGGGGCACTATGTCTTGCAAATCAAGATCAGGGTGGGTCTGCCTTGCTCTAATTACTTCCTTCATTATCTTTCCATTGGCTGATACTTGCCGTCCATGTTGGACCTAAAATTTCTTTCAATCAATCTGTGCTTGATAGCAGCAATACAACTTGACATAAACTTGTTTTGAACCGGCCAAAAAATAATAATAATAATAAATGAAGTTTTCTTTCCGGAGGAATTTCTTGTCTATTAAATTGAAAGCGTTCAAATGCATATAATTCTCACGTTAATTTTTTTTTAAAAAAAATACGAACGAAATGATCTATTTAATAAAGCCTTTTAGGATATATTTGACCATTAGGACATCAATGAAAACCAAAGTAATTTACATTAATTAGACATGGAATGTTTTGGCTTGTATTTCGTTAGAATAAAAGACATTACTTATGTTCTTTATCTTTCACGCTATCTGCTACACCACAAATGCATGCATCCTTAAGGGATGAACCCTTTTTTCTTTGTTGGAGAAGTTTCATGTATAATTCTCATGTGCATTTAAAAAAAATACAAACGAAATGATCTATTTAATAAAGTCTTCTAGGATTTATTTCACCACCAAGGTATCAATAAGAACCAAGGTGGTTTACATTAATTAAGCATGGAGATTGCTTTAACTGGCTTATATTTTGTTAGAATAAAAGATGTTGTTGCTTACGTTCTTTATATCTCACGCTATCTGCTACACCGCAAATGCAAGCGTCTTTAAGGGATGAACCTTTTTTTTTTTTTTTGGTTTACACTAATTAAGCATGGAAATTGCTTTAATTGGCTTGTATTCGTTAGAATAAAAGACGTCGCTGCTTATGTTATTTATCTTTCGCTATCTCGTACACCATAAATGCATGCATCTTTAGGGAAGAACTTTTTTTTTTCTTTGTTGGAGAAGTTTCATGTATAGATCAACTATTCCATAAATGTGTGTGTGGTAGAATAAAATGGCAATCAAAATCACCAGAATAGGAAAAGCATGATCCAAAGAAGGACTTGAACAACCATGGTCCATGAAGCCTTGTTTATGTTGTCACTTTGGGGAACATATAATATATGCCTTTTTCAAGGTCTTGTGTGTTATGACTTGCAACCACTAGTTTTAGAAAATGTCCATTATCTCATTTAGATGGAACAGAAGTATACTGACTATAATAGTGTTGCCATTGCTTGTAAATTGTAATTAATCATTTGTTTTAAGGTACTATTTGTATATACCTACAAGGCTACAAGATCACTCTATTATTTTTCAGCAAGAAATATCTATCTAGTGCCTCAAGATTGTTTTATCTTTTCAAAACTTAAGGGTTTGTTTGGCAAAACTTTTAGAGTGTATTTTTTGTTTTTTGGTTGTACTATGACATAAAAGTAAAAGTAGTTTCGAGTGTTCTGCATTTTGAGTTGAGAAAAAAACCCTTAAGCCGTTACCAACAAACCTAATATCATTTATATATTGTCTATGAGCATGGATTTCATCGTTGCAAATTGCAATGCTTATAGATATTAGCAAGAGAGAAATACAAAATAACATATGCTTGTATTATCACATTTATGTGATATATATTCCAAAAGAACTAGTTTGAATCGGGTATATAGTCTAGTTTCACCTAATATATAACCAATGCAGAACTAATTTAATTTCATTCAATTTAAGACATTAGATTCTGCTTCACTAAAATTATTGACATCCTCCTTAAGGTTCGCATTGTGCTGCAGTGTCTTAGCATTGCACGGTGTTAATATGTTAACTCATATACTACTTATTACAATCCAAGTATGCATTAGCCACATCTTCGCTAAACCCCAAAAAGATTAGGCACAATTGGAACTTTTTGAAGCCACTTATAACATTTGTCAGCATAATGTCTCAACAATTCAATTCAGTTAATTCGGGGTACTACAACCGCCTTTATTCAAATTTCTAACATCCTTATCAGAGTTTGTGTCACACTAATAATTTTTTAAAATTATTTTAAAAGCTAAGTTCAAACTAAATTGATAAAAATAAATTTAAAAAAATCCATCAAACACTTTCTTTTTCATCCTTTATTTTAAAGAAAGTACTTCAGTGATGCTTATTCTTTTATTTTATTCATTTCCCTTTCTTAAGCTTAATAAAAAGCCTCTTCCTACAAAAGCTTTAAAAAGTAGGGTAAAGTAGAGAAAAAGAAAGGAATGGAATGGAATATGTTTTCAAAAGGGATTCTTTGAAATAGACAAAGTGAGATTATTCTTCAAAATTTGAAGAAAATTTAAAAGAAATGGACGCGGAATTCTCTTATACACTGAGTGTGGGCAAAAACAAGATAATTTGAGATACTAGTATTAAGGGTGTGTTTGAGAATGCGATTTTGCAGAATAATCTCTTTTTTTAAAAGATATCGAAAAACGTAAGGTGTTTGACATTACGATTTAAAATTGATTTAACTTAAAATAGAAAAAAAAAATCTACGATTTCTATAAGCAGGTTAGAGGGTTCTTATTTGAAAAAACGTGAATTTAAACCAAAATCACAACTTCACATACAAATATTTGATAAAAAATACTTTTAATATATTTTGCCAAACGCCTTTGGGATTTTAACAAGTAGCAATTTTCAAAAAGTAATTTTTAAAATCACACTTATTGAAACTGAAATCTCAAATAGACCTTAAGTTTAAAGAGATATAACACAAGTTCTAGTGGAGTTGAGTCAGGCTATAATTCAAATATTACTCTTGAAAGAGTGCAAAAGGTTCCCGCTATCTATGTTCCTCCTAAGTAGTTTTCAGTGGGTAAATATTGCTATTATAGTTATACTTAGATATAATAGTCACACTTTGTCACACTCTCTTGCCCTTTTAATTTTATTTATTTATTTATTTTTAAATCAGCATTATTCACATGCAGTATATTGAATAGGGCATTGGACCACAGAAATATTCCTTTTTTTTTTTCTCTGAACTTGCATGTATCACAATAAAAGGCTAGTATAATTGCATACGCATAAAGCAACACGTACAGCAGCTGCAATATATATATATTAACTTAATAGTTATGGAAAATTAATGATCATAAATAATGAAGATTTGAGCATCCACTAAAAAAGCAATGACGCAATGCCTATTAAATCAAAGTTAGATACAATAAATCTTTGAAAAGAAAATGAAGAGAAAAATCGAATTAAGGTCATGATCAACCAAACTAAATTACGTATCATGGTCTTCAGATGCTCTAGATCGAATCTGTAAATATGTGACAAAATTAGTGGAATTCCTACTCAAACATACGTGATTAGATGTTGATCAACATCTAAGTTTGGTCTGTCACCATTTTCCACCGGCCCGCCCTCCCCATAAAGTGCAGAGACAA
This sequence comes from Carpinus viminea, assembly GCA_013348765.1. NCBI lineage: Eukaryota > Viridiplantae > Streptophyta > Magnoliopsida > Fagales > Betulaceae > Carpinus > Carpinus viminea. Next base: position 16,216,390 of record CP054668.1, read on the forward strand.
AAGGAATAATGCACACCTTTTTTTTCCTTGATTACTAATAATAATGCTTTGAATTATTGGGAGATATATCCTACAAATGGAAAACTTTATCGAAGTGCACCATATTGCCCAAAATCTATAGTAGGATGGGGGGTCGCCGCGACCTCCGATCCTCCAACGACAAATAAAAGTGAGGGCGGCTATTAGCCCCATAAGAGCCATGACATAATAGATAAAGTGGGAACGATCAAGAGTGGGAACGATCCTCCCTTATAACATTTTCCCGTATTTGATTAAAAAAAAAAAAAGTGGATGCACAAACACCCATCACACAATAGATAGGACGGCCGCGCGGCCAACCCCCTCTTACAACAGAGGAGTCACCACGTGACCACCTCCTCTCATTATTGAAGTGTCACGTTTTTATTTTTTAGTTCTAGCTTATGTGTCAATGACATGATGTATCCAGTGTAGTGTGACTGGATCATCTTTGTACACATGTTCACTTGTTGTTGGACATAACAAGATCTAATGGCAATGTGTCACTAATCACAATTAAAAAATGATTTTATAAATCTAAAACCTTAAAATGCGATTTGATAAAAGATGAAACCTCAAAAACCTCTAGAACTTTTTCCCTTTTATCTAATGGCCTGTTTAGGATTGTAGTTTCAGTAAGTACAATTTTAAAAATAACGTTTTTAAAATCGCTACTTTTAAAAATCGTAAAGGTATTCAGTAAAACATGTTAAAAAATACTTTTTTATTAAATATTTGTTATGCGAATTCATGATTTTAGTTTAAATTCGTACTTTTTCAAATAAGCACCCTTTAACTTGCTTATTGAGATAGTAGATTTTTGTTCCTATTTTAAATTAAGTATTTTTTATATCGCAATGTCAAACACTTTACGTTTTGCGATATCTTTTAAAAAACGTAAATTATTCTTGCGAAATCACAATCTCAAACACACCCTAAATGTAAGACATATAGTAAGAAATATATATATATATATATAAACGTTAATATACTAATTAACATGCTATTAATGCTATGTTAAACCCTAAATCCTTGGAATTAATAAGGATCCTCCCAATTTCTAGCTGGGATTTGAAGTTTGTGTTTTTTAGAAAATAATATTCACCTAGGACTAAGAGGATACTAGGAGAACACTAAGAAAGTACCTAGCATTTTCCTATAAAGTCAAATGTTGGCATGTCTTTCAACAGATTTAAATAACGTGGTATCGTGTAAATTGTCGATAGTATCATGATCCTCACCGATTCATTTGAAAATGGAAGGATATTTTCGTCTCATCAAAAAATGAAAAGAAAAAAAAATACTCTTCCCACTAAAACTAATTGGATATTATTCAGTTCAAATGAACTATAAATGATCCTATTCCTATTGGGATACACAAACTTTAAATCGCGACTATAAACAAATAGTATTCATTTAATTTGAAATTCGATGCAAAAATTAAATATAAAGTTCAACTCTTTAAATAATGATCTTGATGGAAAAAGTAGTAAAGGGAAAATGACATAGTTTCAGGAATCAGGATCTAAATAATACAAAAAAAGAATCCTTCATTTCCTCAAAAAAAGTCTGGATCCATCGCCGGCCTTTACAGCTAAGTGGCCGGCCATTACCTCATCTCTCCCTTTGACGAGGAGTAGGTGGTGATGTAATGTTAAATCATGTTAAACGGTTTCCATTTTGTGTAGCTTAGCATATTGTATATACTAGACGACAAATCTAATACTGTCTAATTAATCAATCGGTCAAATTAAGGTTGATTTTTGTTGGACGACAGTCGGAAGAACCCAATGCTGTTTCAGAAGATTGTAAACGACACCATGAGATTGAGGAACCAATGCCAAACCCTCTTCTGCAAATATATTATCCCCATGAACGACTTTTGTACGTGCCCATGACCTATTTCCAATTTTCTTCTTTCACAGTAAAAAAATGTATTTGTATTTTCTTATATATATATATATATATATATATGATATTGGATTGGGGGCAATTTCTCTCACTGACATGTGTAGAACTTCTAGGCCTTGCATCAAGTATTTCTGATTTTTTTAATTAAATAAAACTTTTAAGAATAAAAAAATAATGGATGAGGTCAATTATGAGAGGTTTTCCAATAATCTGGGGGATCTTTACCATTTTAAAAACTCATTGGATAAAGTCAATTTTTTGGTATTTTAGGGAGACAATACAAACGACCTCTCTAGCCTGCCTAATATTTTATTTATATTTATTTTGATTATCATATTTCTATCTTACATTTTTATTTCACTAGACGGGGTGTTACACAATCACTCTTATCAAATGGTAATAGAGCCAATAGTCATGCGCGGTATGGTTGATGTGCACATGCATGGATAATGGATCCCTTTCGTAGTTGAAAAGTGCATGACATAAATAAAACCTACATAACCCACACAAATGATCCTAGAGACAACCTAAAAGATTGATGGAACAAAAACTTTTGTTCCAAGGAGAGTATAGCGATGTGGTCAATGATGTTGGTCCTTTACGTAGTTAGAGAGTGAAGTCCACATCGTCCACACAAGTTGTTCTAAAGACAATAGTAGCGTGCAATGTGGACGATAAGGATAATAGTGGGTTTTTTTTTTTTAAGGAAAAAATGCAAAATTAATCCATGTACTTTATTTGATTTGTAATTAACTCTCCATGGTATCAAAATGAATTAAAAGTTCCTTACGTATGCCAAAAAACAATATAGTCGTTATAGTCAAATTATGTTCACTGATTTAACAAATTCGGATAGCGTGAAACATTATAGTTAATAAAATTGTGATACTTATCCAATTTAAGTCAGTGTCGTACTATTTTCAAAAAAAAAAAAAGTCAATGTCGTACTAACGGAATCTATTAAAGTAAAGGACGAAATTTGATTGTAGTCAGTGACCTTCGATTTCATTTTGATACCGTGTGGAGTTAATTGCAAATCAGGTAAATCACATAGACTAATTTTTTTTTTTTTTACAATTAAAGCGGGGACAGTGCATATGCATGAATAATGGGTCTCTTTCGCAATTAGAATATGACAAACATGTATGAGAAGGATAAACCTAGATAATCCTACACAAGTGATTCTAGTGATGACCCACAAGATTAATAACTTTTGTTCAAGGGGGAATGTGAATATGTGATGATGTGGTGATAAACTAACAAGCGAAGTTGAGTATATACGTATGAATATAAAAAAATTAAGTCTGAAATTGAAAATATGTAACAAATGTGAGTGATTAATAAAGTACAATTGAACTTAAGCTTTTGAGTTAAATATTTCCAATATATTTTATTATGTTTTCAGTAGAAGACTCCTAAAAAGTGTTAATATCCTTGATACTACTATGGCATGCATAATTCCCAATGAAGTAATTCAATTGGTTATGAATCACAGCTTATAAAATAGAGATCACTAGTTCAAATTTACCACTTCCCTTGTGTGGACATGTGAAAAAAAAAAAAACTATGGCATGCATCTATTAAGTGAAGGTTTATTTAAATTGAATATAATAGTTTTTTTTGTCATGATTTATTTAATTTAATTTAAATTAATAATTTATTGTAGAGAATTGAGATATATTGTTTTAGGTTTTCAATATTTAAATTTTTATTAACAAACTCTACATTAAGAGGAAAACCTTGTCAAGGTTGACTTGAAAAATCTTTCCACCTATCGTGGGTTAAGGATTGAAATGTTAGAACACATTTCAAACGATCAGGATAAAATAGAAATATATAAATCAGGAAATTTCACTTTACATCTCTGACTACAATGCTTTTTAAAGACTCTTCAAATTTTACAAACTCTCAAAACCAAATTACCCTTAGATTTTCTTTTTCTTTATTAATTTTTAATTTAAAATTAAAGGTAAATTTGAAATTTTATAAAAAGTCAAGGGTTATCATTTTTAGCATTTAAAATCTTATAGAGGGGAGTACATTGTATCAAATTGAAAGTTCTAAGATAAATTGAGAGTCAAAATATCTTCTCAAAATGCATGATAATTCTGAGATCTTAAATAAAATTTTCCCGTATATCTTTAAAGGATCATTATCAACCTTGTAATAATTACTTTTTACAAAGATAAAAAGTAGAAGATAAAATAACATAAAATAAGTTATTCAACTGAAGAAAAATCTTACTACCAAGATTTGCAATGATGACAATATTTGGATCGGTAGACTACAATTATCACAAGATGAATTGGTGCTTTCAAATATTACGATTTTATGCGAGTAATGTTTTAATTTTTATAAGAAAAAACAAAAAGGGGAAAGGAAAAGGTTATATTAGCTTTGTTCATCAAAAGGTGCCCAATTTCAGGTATAGGTGGTATATAGCGGTTATTAACTGCCTGCTAACCGCTAACCATCTATTTATATATATATATATATAATATTTTAAAAATGGTTAGCGATTATTAAAGTTATTAACCGCTAACTGCTTAAACAATTACAATTAATAATTTTAGCCAATAACTGTAACCACCTTTTCACCCATATTATCTCCGACTCAAAAGACAGATCTATGACTAATGTAGACTTCAAACAACAATGTCCTTTATGCGTTAACCGTGAGGCACCATCATCTCCGAACACTGCCATAGACATCTCTAACTATCTTAGCCCAACTAGTCCCAGTGCCACTCTCTGGGCATGGTGCTCAAGTCCCACATTTAGCAATACAAAGCCAAAATCACAGATTTCAAAGATTTGCCAAAGTATCAGTCCAAGCAAAGGCATTTTGGCAGATATTAAACTGTACAAGTTATCCACAATTATTGCATATTCCATCTCCAAATGAAACTTTATAAAGAAAAACTGAAACAGAGAAAGTTGAAATTCTAAACACAAGTTTAGTCGAAAACAAAATCTGCAATAGGAAAAATGCTTCAACGAGTAAGTACATCTTGATTTCTTGATTATAGCCCACATCAAAACAAGTACAAGCCTCCAAACTCTTGCAAGGCATAACAGAAAAGCCTTGAATTGGATGAAAAAACTGAAAAATTTACAAGTAATTTTCTCTATTATAGTGCACCACCTCTTGAGAGAGCAATATACAATTCTTTCTTCTCTCCCGTATGAAAACTGACAAGAAGAAATAGTAAAGAGTCCAAGAAATATTCATTGCATTTGCAATGGTCTTTGTCACATACCTATAAATCAAATTACAACAATTAATGAGTCAATGATATGCATGCATGGGGTTAGATTCAAGTTACACCTGATGTAACAACTTTTCACAGGATCATTATTTAGTGAACCCACCATTAAATTGTATGATTTTATAAAGTTGTCATTGCTTGACAAATATCAAAATAATTGGGGATTAAAAACTACCACAACTAAGAGATGTTCAATTTCTTCACATTTTATAACTGTACTAACAAAATGAATTTTAAATTGGATTATAAATAACATCATATTGGCGTGAAATTTAGCATGCATGATAAGCATATAAAAGACATAATTCAATAAAGGGCTCAACAAAATATCAATCTAAACGTGTGCAAGTGTGTGTGGGTGTTAAAAGGAATACCAATCACAACAGTCTATAAAGCCAGGACACTTAATTTAAATTTTGACACACACGAACACACACCCAAAGAGCAGGAAAGATCAAACATCTAACAAAAAAAAAAAAAAAGCATTTATGTTTTACAATTTGAAGAAGAAAGTGGTAAAATGAAAGAAGTAAATAGCAAGGAAGATGGGTATATTTGGCCCAAATAAAGCTTCCCCTCAAAACAGTGCACAATTCTGTATGAGTTTTATTTTACAACAACATCAACTTCCAGAAAAACATATAGGGTATCACCCATTGACCATATCCACACGCTTAATATTATTAGTACAGTTCTACAGCACAACATACCACAGTATTCATTAGACAGGACCTGCTGTCCAGGCTAACCCTTGAGTTTTCCTGGCGTAGCAGGTAGCCCTTCTGGTGTACCAGGTAGAACCCCAGTATCTGGTGACTGCGTGTAGGAAATAGAAATCAGGTTAGACCTGTGCTTTTCTTCTCCAGTGCAATCGGTCCCTCCAACAAGCTCACCATTCACCTTTTCAGACAAGGGTTCTGAAGTGGGGTCCTTATCTGGTAGAGAATAAGAAATGGCAATAAGTGACTCTCGAGTCACCTCCTCAGAAGTCTCGTTTCCAGAAACTGATTTATCCATAAACCAACAATCTGCTTGTTCAGCAAGTATTTAGACACAATTTGGAAAATTAGTGATCTCAGAGGAAAAGATACCCAGAAACAATAACAAGGGAGTCGATTACCAAAATGCATAGAGCAAAAAGTAAAACTATTCATTCACACATAAGTTATAAGTAATCATAATTTGATCAGAAAAAATTTAATTTAGAATTGTTCAAACTTGATAAAGTTGACTTACATCCCCGTACCAGTCAAATAGATATTCAATTTAGACCGGCACTGACTAGCAACTAATTTGAATAACACCCCCATCAACTAAAAATAAAAGAACCCTTGATGTCTCAAACTCCTTTTAACTTTTAAAGAATCAACTCACAAAAGAAAAACATAAATGCATGTTCTCCGCCTAGCTTCATAACAATCCATTTTGCAAACTACTCCTGACTACAGTCTGCTAATCAGCGCTACCATTAACTGCAAACACGCTCTAAATTTTACCTCAATACGTCAAATTTCAGTTTGAAAGAGGAGATCCATCTCAAGAAAACAGACTCAACCAATCTCTCCAAAAAAAAGTACCAGATATTAGAAACATTTCCAGAAAGCTAGTGGGATGAAATCCCTCATATCCATCAGGAATCAGCCATTTCTTCTTTAGGATAATGAGATGGAAGATCTCTGCACTCCTCCATTACTAAACCACTAAGAAGTTCCCTCCAAAAATTTACTAGCAATGACTACTTCAGCATTTATTATAAATATACAAAGCCTTTGTCCCTTTTTTTAAGATTAAGTTATACCAGTTCACTATTCAGATTTAACAGAAACTTTCTGACAAGACATCTTTCAGCATATGATTTTTCACCACCTTCACTTGCACACATTCTTCTTTCTTTTTATTATTTTTATTTTCTTACATTAAATTTTTCTTTAATCTTTCTTTGTTAAACTATCATTTCTAAATAAGTACCATAGACCTTTTTTTTTCTTCTTTCAGATTGGTAAGCAACTCATACTCCATGGTTCAAGTCCAATGACCTCACCCACCCTATTAAATCTTACAGGGTTTGAGACACCATAAACCATGGGACCAAGCCAATCCAAAAATTAACACAAATATGAGGCTACATCCCTCATAGGTTCGTAGTGCCTCCACTTCTAGTCCTACAAAATTAACTGTTTAGCTTCAAAAGGAAGCATAAGATATATTCTCCATTCTCCCTTAAAACTCCTCAAACTCCCATATGATTGCCAAAACCAACACAAATATGAGGCTAAATGCCTCATAGGATTAGAAGTCCTTCCACTTCTGGTCCTACAAAATTAACTGCTTAGCTTCAAAGAGAAGCATAAGATAATTTTCCCGTATGAACACCAAAACCACTCTTGGTCCACCATTTTATCCAATATCTGTGCCCAAACCATGGTTAACACATATATGCCCCTTCAAACCCAATCTCAATCATCTCTACCGCAGCCAGTGCCCAGCACAGGCCAAAACCCCCAAAGGGAAATATCAAAAAAATTGATTGGTTTCTCGAAGTGCTCTCGAGAGTCTACAACTTCCCCAAGATCAAAAAGTATTTATCTGATCAATTGGCATAAACCCCTCTCTTTTCTATCTACTTCGCATCAATTGTATCAAAAATCTTTTCTTGTTCCAACTTAAAAAATAAATAAATAAATAATCCCTGCAACTTTTCAGGTACTATTTGCTACGAATAAGATACCATGCATCCAATTTTTCGTACCTCAGTGGATAACATATCTCAAGATTCAAACTACACGAGACAATTAAGCACAAAGCTTGAATTGAGGAACATAAAGCTTTCGAATTTACTCAAAAACAAAAACCCATAGGAAAAAGATCATAGCTTCGTGCATATTCGCGAATTAAAACAAACTCCCACTAATGAACAATCATCAGGAACAATTCTTTACCAACGCATATTCAAGCTTCACGAACTATCACATATAAAGACGATACAAAAAACAAAAATATATTAAAAAAACCAAAAACCCAGAAGAAAAAGATCATAGCTTCGTACATATTCTCGAATAAAACCAAACTCCCACTGATGAAACAATCATTAGGAGTAACTCATCCCAAACCCAAGTTCAAGTTTCACGAAATATCACACAGAAATCCTCAGAAGACGATAAAAAGAGAAAACAAGAAATCGAGATTACCCAGAAAGATGATTGTGAGAGCAGGCGAGCGAGCAAATCAAAGTCAACAACCAAAGGTGGTCTGTTAAATCGAGGCTTTGGCTCTCCCACTGTTCGAGACTCTCCTATTTCTTTCTTTTATTGGTTGGTTCTTTGAAAGTGAGCGAGAGAGTTTTCAAAACAAAAATATTTGAAGTTGGCGTGCCAGGTGCGGCCCACGTGACTGACATCCCTGCGGGACCACGCATCGGGACAACGCGTGCAACACACGGCACTACAGGGAAGATCGATTCTTCTTATTAAGTTATTTTAGAATTCTTGGAATATTATATCAAATAGATATCCTTAAATTTCAACCATTGATTTCAATTTAAACGGTTGAGATTTTGCTAGATCAACATTTATCATTTTTAAAATATGATAGAATATATAGTAAATACTGGGTTAATAAAAGAGTTAATAAAGTGGTAGATGCTGAGCTGATGTAGCGAAATTTCAACTATTTAATTTGAAATTAATTTTGAGGATAATATCTCGAACATATTATTCTATAAATAACATATTCTATAAATTTATTGTTAGAATTATATATATCCCTAAAATATTTAAAACAAATTCCTATAAATAACATTTTCCTTCTAAAAATTTAAGAAAATCCTCATCTCTAATTCCGTATATTCTGGTAGACTTAAGTAGATTCTACATAAGTCAATGGTAGATTCCACAAATTTAATGGTTGATTGTAAGAGAATATGAGTCAAATATGAAGAACTTATTGATCCATAGCATTTCTCATATATAAATCCTATAAATTCAATAGTAAATTTAAAATTAAAAAAAAAAAGAGATAAATAAGATTTTTTTTTTTTAAAAAAAATTAGCACTTTCGTAAAAATTAGCCCAAAAACTTTCTACAAGCAAGACTTGGGATGAGTAGTCTTTGAGTGTTGAAAAATTCAGTCCTAAATTTAAGCTGGCATCATCATTTATTTTTTTATTTTTTCTATTTATAAGTATTTACGCAAATAAACAAGTTAAAAAAGAAAAGATTGAGATCCTTTATAATTCTCTTTAAATTTGAGATTCTCATTAAATTCGTTGACAATAAGTTTCCTCATTAAATGCTAAAACATTACTTATTTTAGTTCAGTTAGATAAGATGAATAATTAAGGTTTATAAATTTAAGAATCTCAAATTTAAAACAAATTATAAGGAATCTCATTTCAAAAAGAAGGGGGATATAATCGAAAATTTACATACTTTTCAATGAAAAACTGGTTTGGTTAATTTATTGGTGAAACTACGCCCAAGCTTAGGTTCATCCAAGTTTAGGCCATACTTGCATGGCCCAATACCAGGCATGCGTGCGTGCTGTCAATTACGGCCCAAGTTTAGCCCATCCAATGATTGTACACTTAATTGTATTCTCAAATTGAATTAAAAAGGCTAATTGCTTCATAAAGTCAATCTTCTCCCTTCAAAAAATCTTGTTTCTCTTGTGTTCATACATATGTATTTTGTAAATTCCGTTATTCTTCTTCCTTTTTTTCTCAAAAAATAAATAAATAAAAAGAAATAAAAGAGGGGTAATTTGGTAATTTTGACACACCATCCATTAAGATTTAACAGTAAAACCTAGCATGGGTAATATTGTAAAAATTTGAAAGTTTAATAAATTAAATTGAGAATTTTAAACTTTGAAAACATAATTACAATATTGATGAAAGTTTAGAGAGATTCAATCAAGTTTCCCCAACTTACTATAATACAAAACACCGATGATATACGTGTGTGTGTGTATATATATATATTTACCGAAGCAAAACTTGTTGCTATGCTGTAGTACGTGGAATAAGATTCATTCCATTTCATTTGAAATTGATAGTATCTATTTATGCAAAAAAGTGATAAAATTAAGACAAAATTAGGCCGATCATTGATGAAATCAAAAATATGAATGGGATATAGCTTGATGTACTTGCATGGAAGAATTAATCCAACCAAAAACATAACAAAAACACTTTTAACTCAAATAGATATTTTTATTACATGTATGACAATTTTATTACACTATAAGACTTTGTTAAGTCTTTGACTATTGGGTGGTAAATTTATTTTGATGAAACTAATTTTGCATTTCTCCCTTATATTTATCATTTCATACTTATTAGTTTAAAATTCTGAATTAAGTAATAATTTAACATAATTAATATCAAAGTAAATTCATTATTCACCTGATTTCTGTTAAATATTTTTAAATATATGTTGAATTTCAATTATTCATATGTGAGGAGGAGTATTTGAGTCTTAATTGAAATGATTAACTTTAATTAATATATATTGAATTTATAGGGGTATTTTTATCTTATTGAGAAATTTATAGGAACATTTTTTTTTTTTTTTTTGGGTTAGCCATAGGAGACATTAACAATGTTTTAGTAGTTTAGAAAGAAACATTGTCACAATTAAAAGTTTAGTGGGGGCCCATTATTAATTAAGTGGTAGTTCGAAAGGAAGTACAGATAGAGATAAAGAAACAGTTAGTCTCTTTCTTTCTTTGTCAGATGATCCATTGTTACCATATGTCTCTCTCTCTATGTATATATATATATATGAGTAAAACTTTTCAGTGACACAGGGCATCCGTTTGCCAAAATTGCTTATTAAAAAAAAAAAATTACAAAACTCTATCTCTTCTCCCAACAAAAATTACAAAAATTGGTATAATAAAAGTATATAAATTAAAACCGATATAGTGTTTTGAGACATTATCACCAAATTTAGGATGACCGAATTTTTTTAAGATATCATCCCTAAAGGGTTAACCTTCCACCTCTAGGTTTTAGTTTTGAATCTAGTAACGAGTTTTGAGGCATTAACACCAAATTTAGGATGACCAAATCTCTTTAGGGTGATACTATTCCTAAAGGGTTTACCTTTCACTCTTAAGTTTTAGTTTTGAATCCAAAAATAAGTTTTGAGGTATTATAATCTAAATATTAGTTCATGAAAACTTAACTAATAATACTCAAATATCTCAAAATACAACTCAAAAAACTTCATCTTTCTTATGAAAATTTCATCAAACATATAGAATACAAAAACATAAACATAAACACCAATGACAAATATATATATATATATATATATATATATATATATATATATATATATATATATATAAATATAGAGGCAAAGAACAGGTAAAAAATAAACACCAATGTCTTTTTTTTCAGTATATGCTTATCAAATGTTTTGACCGGTTTAGCCTCTTTTAAATCCAGTTTAGTGCCTTTTTATACCGGTTCAGAAAGTTTCATGTCTGATTCATGTTGGTTTGGGCTACACGAACCTTCAATCGGGTTTTTTGCTAAGGGAAAGTAGTTTCCGTTCAAGATGTTGCTGTTGGTTGATCGTAGGCAACGTGATCATCTTTTGTAATTGAGATCCGACAGCATTTGGTATTTTGCAGTAAGATCTGATCAAATCTTAGTCATTAGTCGTTAATTGTTGATGAGATCCGGCCGGTCTGTGTTTTTCTTATGATTTTAGTATTAGAATTTGGAAACATGTTATGGAGCTTTGTAGTATGTTGAAGACTTGAAGTATATTGAATCTGTGAAGCCATTTTTCTTAATTCGGAGACCATAAGTAGTGTATTCTTGTGAAGTTATATTATTTAAATTTGTCAAACCTCTATGTTAATCCATGAAAATACAAAAACAAAAAAAATGTATAAATCAATTTCGTAAACCTAATTGCTCGAGGAAAAGGATGAATATATATATATATATATATATATATATATATTGCAGAGTACTTTTTTTAGCAATGGGGCAAATGGGCAGCAGAGAGAAGGCTTCCTATATATATTCTCAAGTCTCAACTCCTTGGGAGAGATGAGCATGAAAGTTTCATAGAATTCAAATATTTGTTTTTTAACCATGAAAGTTTTTGTAGACCGTAATTTAATCAACTAACATTAATTTTGATAATTACAAACGTTTCAATCTATTACATGTAGATGATCATGTATTTGTAAGATCATATATTAATTTTTTTTATTATATATTTTGACTTCTTTAATTAAGATAATTGGTTGGAATCGGGTAAAAAACAAGCTTAGTTTTTGCCTGCCTTATTTATTCAAAACGATCTTTTTTTCTTTTTTTTCAAATCCTGTCCACATACATATTTGTATTAATCGGGAAAAATTTTGACATGCTTAGTTAAGATGTTTAGATATAAATTTCCTTAAAATAATTAAGTAGTCAAAAAAATATATGGACTTTAGAGTTATCCTACATATTCAAACAATATCTGAATTATATGCGTCATCATTTGTTTTAGAAAAATGATGAAGTTGTGGATTATATATATATATCGACTAAATCGACCACTTTGAACTACGGAGCAGCAAAATGTGCGCACAAAATGCATAAAAAGGTTGGTTAACCCGACCTGGGTTAACCAACCTTTTAATAAAAAAATTAAAAAAATAGTAAAAAAATCAAAGAGGCATGCCTTTAGTTTTAGGGTTCTCACTTTCATTTTCCCGCTCTCTCCCAAATCTCCGGCCCCTCTCTCTCTCACACAATTTTTCCCTCACCACAACCGCCGGCTGCCACCACCATCGCCGCCGCCGGCCACACCATCCAGTGTCTACGAAGTTCCGTTGACCACCACGTTATACTCATGGAGCGCCGACCCTGCCAAACGCCACCCACGGCAATGTAAGAGTCCCACATTATCCGTTCTTTAGTATCTCTCTCTCTCTCTCTCTAAAAATGGTTTTTATTTATTTATTTATTAATGTGTTTTTGGTGATTAATGTGGCATGCAGTGAGCAAGGGCAAGGGGGGAGTAATTCTTCGATATCAAGCTATATCCCCTTCCTATTCTGGATTGGAGCAGTGATTGGTCTACTCCAAGTGAAGAATCTGTTTGAGACTCACCCTTCAAACATGTGGATCTCAGTTGCTGCCCTGACCATCTTTTGCTTCTCACATGCAGCCACGAAGAAGATGATTATTAATTGGGCTCAACTCATTGACACTCTTCGTGTCCATTCAGCTGCACTTGTGGTGGCCTCACTCTTATCAGTGCTTCTGCCGGATCGGCTTTGTTACTTGCCTTTCCTGATGTGGCTTCTTCTGACTTCTATACTTGCTTACCCAGGACTAATTATCAAGGCATTTCACTCCGTAATTAACATTTCAAAAAGAGTCGGACAACATACCACAGTGGAGCCAGATGGTTTGCCTGTGTAGCTAGAGTTTACATTTTTCTATCCAAAATACCCAAGTAAAATTTTTTAAATAATATATACACAAAAAAAAATAAAAAAATTAAGGGGTTAACATCAAAAGGCCACCCCTTTTTGGTGTTTTCAGGCCTTTTTTTTTTTATGAAGTTTATAAATAATCTTTAATTTTTTTCAAATGGTTATTTTTGAATTACTTTAAGGGTATTTTGAAAACAAAAATGCAAAAATGTCAGCAATGGTAGTATATGGGGGTGATGATGTCACTTTTTAATGTTTTGATGGGTAATTACAAAATAGTTAATAGTTCATGGGGTTAAAAGTGTATTTTCCGCTTTGTATTATATTAAGTTTAGATGCATGCTAGTTTGTATGTTGGAGAAGACCTAGTATTCCCAACATGATGGTATCCATCATTGGACTTACTTTTAATGTTGATTTTAGAATATTAATTAAATGATCAAATTCAAATTTATAATTTCTTTTTAATTATAAAATTTTAAGATATGTGGTAGTGGTAATTTAATATATCATCAACACAAAGATCCCGAGTTTAAAGCTTGTCTCCACAATTTACCTTTTATTTCAATTAAATATTTTACGTGTTAAACTCTACTTATTAAGGGATAATTTGAGCTCACACATAAAGGAATGTTAGAATAATAATAGGTAAATGATTAAATTCATCATTACCTATAACATAATATCATATTAGAGATTCTAAATATGAACCATATTTCTCCGATAGTTTATCCAATTTAAGCTATTGGATAAGTACTATTTAACAAGAGGTGTATAGATTCTGATGCATTTCACTTCAACCAAGTATCATTTTGAATTGACAACACGTTATTGATAAATAACGAATTTATGATGTGCATATCAATGATATAGTCAAGGTCAGTCAGGAACAGAACTAATTTTTCACAATTGGATATAAGTTTACAACTAAATCTAAATATCAGATTAGATTACTGAAACTAGGAATGTTTTGTACATTTCTGTGTGAAACTAATCAAGCGGAGAATGGTGGGTGCCAACTCAAAATAACCCTCACCACAGAGCAAATTAGTTCCCATGAAAAAATCAGGGTACAAGTTGAAAGAAATGTTGAGAGACATGGATTTCCACCATTAGCTGAGAACCTCAACTGCGCCAGCTGTTTTGCTCTTGGCTTCAAAGGAGGCTCCATCATTAAGCATGTCCTGGGCATCAGTTTCCATTCCAAGCTTTGAGAGGGCAAGAGCTTGCATGTAGAAGGCAGTGGACCACTCGGGCAAGCACACCTGAGCTTGCATGGCATCTCTCAGGGCAAGTTCTGGTTCGCCAAACAAGTACGCAAGGGCTTGCCTCACAACGACGGTACCCGATGGAACCGACATCATTGATACTAACTGTATATAGAAATGATTACATTCTCAGATATGCAATTATCAGATTAGTAGTACTTGACCACAAGGACCAGAAATTCAGAATCCAAACAAGATACCAAACTTGAAAAGTAAGCTTTAGCAGAGCAAGCAATAACAGAAAACATGCAATTACAGAGAATTTAGTTTTCACATAAGCAAGACTGACAAAGGATGCTGAAGTTTAGCATCCATGGCTGTCATTTTGATATGTAAACTTCTTAATACCTTGACTTAACATTCTGTCATCAACCCCACTCATACATATTGATAATAATAAGCCCGCCAGAAGAAATATAAGAACATACATTTGAATAATATTTGATAGCATTTTTAAAATCCTTGTCTCTGAATGAAATATCCCCAAATTTCTTTGTGTTCAACATATCTTGCACTTCTTGTGTCCACTCTTGGAATGACAACTTCAGAAACAATAGATTTAAAGAAACACAGATCGTTAATAAGATCACTAGTTTCACAATTACGTAAAGTAATTGGCACAAGGATGACTAAAATATAGCACAAACATCAACATTTTTTTTATCCTTCAATAAAAAAACCCAAATGTCGATTATGGAAGGCTGCTTTTAATTATTTTCCATGATATCTTATTCAATTCTGTCTGCTCTGTGTACAGATTTTGGAGTAACAGTAAGGAAATGACTAGCAGTAAGGAAATGAAAGAAACTCACCTCATTTTCTGCACCCTCTTCATCTCTATAACCTGTTTTAAGCAATATATCATGCACTGCAGTAAGATCCATCCTTGCACAAGCCTTTCCCAGCGGGGAAAGTATGGTTGGCAATGCCACTGGCGTTTCTGCTAGACCCATTAGGACATGCGATGCCACCTAGGATTACTAATGTGACCAAAATCGCCTCAGTCAGGCAAAAACATATGTAAAGATCAAGCCATCTCAGAACGACATAGCACACCAATTAACTCTTTTAAGTTAATTTTTAAGACAGACAAAAATCTCACCTCTTTCTGCTTTTGGAGGGGTGCTACTGCCGAAGGAAGAAACTTGACATCAGGTCAATCTTTAGCCTCATATTGAAGACACTTTGAGTCAATGACATGCATGGGGTTAGATTCAAGTTACACCTGATGTAACAACTTTTCACAGGATCATTATTTAGTGAACCCACCATTAAATAGTATGATTTTATAAAGTTGTCATTGCTTGACAAATATCAAAATAATCGGGGATTAAAAACTACCACAACTAAGAGATGTTCAATTTATTCACATTTTATAAATATACTAACAAAATGAATTGGATTAAATAACATCATATTGGCGTGAAATTTAGCATGCCTGATAAGCGTATAAAAGACAATAAATTCAATAAATGGCTCAACAAAATATCAATCTAAATGTGTGCAAGTGTGTGTGGGTGTTAAAAAGGAATACCAATCACAACAGTCAATAAAGCCAAGACAATTAATTTAAATTTTGACACACACGAACACACACCCCAAGAGCAGGAAAGATCAAACATCTAACAAAAAAAAAAACAAGCATTTACAATTTGGAGAAGAAAGTGGTAAAATGAAAGAAGTAAATAGCAAGGAAGATGGCTATATTTGGCCCAAATAAAGCTTCCCCTCAAAACAGTGCACAATTCCGTATGAGTTTTATTTTACAACAACATCAGCTTCCAGAAAAACATATAGGGTATCACCCATTGACCATATCCATGCGCTTAATAGTATTAGTACAGTTCTACAGCACAACATACCACAGTATTCATTAGACAGGACCTGCTGTCCAGGCTAACCCTTGAGTTCTCCTGGCGTAGCAGGTAGCCCTTCTGGCGTAACAGGTAGAACCCCAGTATCTGGTGACTGCGTGTAGGAAATAGAAATCAGGTTAGACCTGTGCTTTTCTTCTCCAGTGCAATCAGTCCCTCCAACAAGCTCACCATTCACCTTTTCAGACAAGAGTTCTGAAGTGAAGTCCTTATCTGGAAGAGAATAAGAAATGGCAATAAGTGACTCTCGAGTCACCTCCTCAGAAGTCTCGTTTCCAGAAACTGATTTATCCATAAACCAACAATCTGCTTGTTCAGCAAGTATTTAGACACAATTTGGAAAATTAGTGATCTCAGAGGAAAAGATACCCAAAAAAAATAACAAGGGTGTCAATTACCAAAATGCATAGAGCAAAAAGTAAAACTATTTGTTCGCACATATGATATAAGGAATCATAATTTGATCAGAAAAAATTTAATTTAGAATTGTTCAAACTTGATAAAGTTGACTTACATCCCCGTACCAGTCAAATAGATATTCAATTTAGATTGGCACCGACCTAGCAACTAATTTGAATAACACCCCATCAACTAAAAATAAAAGAACCCTTGATGTCTCAAACCCCTTTAACTTTTAAAGAATCGAAACACCCCATCAACTAACTCACAAAAGAAAAACATAAATGCATGTTCTCCGCCTAGCTTCATAACAATCCATTTTGCAAACTACTCCAGACTACAGTCTGCTAATCAGCGCTACCATTAACTGCAAACACGCTCTAAATTTTACCTCAATACGCCAAATTTCAGTTTGAAAGAGGAGAACCATCCCAAGAAAACAGACTCAACCAATCTCTCCAAAAAAAAAAAAGCACCAGATATTACAAACATTTCCAGAAAGCTAGTGGGATGAAATCCCTCATATCCATCAGGAATTAGCCATTTCTTCTTTAGGATAATGAGATGGAAGATCTCCGCACTCCTCCATTCCTAAACCACTAAGAAGTTCCCTCCAAAAATTTACTAGCAATGACTACTTCAGCATTTATTGTAAATATACAAAGCCTTTGTCCCTTTTTTTAAGATTAAGTTATACCAGTTCACTATTCAGATTTAACAGAAACTTTCTGACAAGACATCTTTCAGCATATGATTTTTCACCACCTTCACTTGCACATATTTTTCTTTCTTTTTATTATTTTTATTTTCTTACATTAAATTTTTCTTTAATCTTTCTTTGTTAAACTATCATTTCTAAATAAGTACCATAGACCTTTTTTCTTCTTCTTTCAGATTGGTAAGCAACTCATACTCCATGGTTCAAGTCCAATGACCTCAGCCACCCTATTAAATCTTACAGGGTTTGAGACACCATAAACCATGGGACCAAGCCAATCCAAAAATTAACACAAATATGAGGCTACATCCCTCATACGTTCATAGTGCCTCCACTTCTGGTCCTACAAAATTAACTGTTTAGCTTCAAAAAGAAGCATAAGATATATTCTCCATTCTCCCTTAAAACTCCTTAAACTCCCATATGATTGCCAAAACCAACACAAATATGAGGCTAAATGCCTCATAGGATTAGAAGTCCTTCCACTTCTAGTCCTACAAAATTAACTGCTTAGCTTCAAAGAGAAGCATAAGATAATTTTCCCGTATGAACACCAAAACCACTCTTGGTCCACCATTTTATCCAATATCTGTGCCCAAACCATGGTTAACACATATATGCCCCTTCAAATCCAATCTCAATCATCTCTACCGCAGCCAGTGCCCAGCACAGGCCAAATCCCCCAAAGGGAAATATCAAAAAAATTGATTGGTTTCTCGAAGTGCTCTCGAGAGTCTACAACTTCCCCAAAATCAAAAAGTATTTATCTGATCAATTGGCACAAACCCCTCTCTTTTCTATCTACTTCGCATCAATTGTATCAAAAATCTGTTCTTGTTCCAACTTAAAAAATAAATAAATAAATCCCTGCAACTTTTCAGGTACCATTTGCTACGAATAAGATACCATACATCCAATTTTTCGTACCTCAGTGTATAACATATCTCAAGATTCAAACTACACGAGACAATTAAGCACAAAGCTTGAATTCAGGAACATAAAGCTTTCGAATTTACTCAATAACAAAAACCTAGAAGAAAAAGATCATAGCTTCGTGCATATTCGCGAATTAAAACAAACTCCCACTAATGAAACAATCATCAGGAACAATTCTTTACCAACGCATATTCAAGCTTCACGAACTATCACATATAAAGACGATACAAAAAAATATATATATTAAAAAAACCAAAAACCCAGAAGAAAAAGATCATGGCTTCGTACATATTCTCGAATAAAACCAAACTCCCACTGATGAAACAATCATTAGGAGTAACTCATCCCAAACCCAAGTTCAAGTTTCACGAATTATCACACAGAAATCCTCAGAAGACGATAAAAAGAGAAAACAAGAAATCGAGATTACCCAGAAAGATGATTGTGAGAGCAGGCGAGCGAGCAAATCAAAGTCAACAACCAAAGGTGGTCTGTTAAATCGAGGCTTTGGCTCTCCCACGGTTCGAGACTCTCCTATTTCTTTCTTTTATTGGTTGGTTCTTTGAAAGAGAGCTAGAGAGTTTTCAAAACAAAAATATTTGAAGTTGGCGTGCCAGGTGCGGCCCACGTGACTGACATCCCTGCGGGACCACGCATCGGGACAACGCGTGCAACACACGGCACTACAGGGAAGATCGATTCTTCTTATTAAAAGTTATTTTAGAATTCTTGGAAGTTGGAATATTATATCAAATAGATATCCTTAAATTTCAACCATTGACTTCAATTTAAACGGTTGAGATTTTGCTAGATCAACATTTATCATTTTTAAAATATGATAGAATATATGGTAAATATTGGGTTAATAATGCCAAGAAAAGAAGAAAAAAAAAAAGAGTTAATAAACTGGGAGATGCTGAGCAGGTGTAGCAAAATTTCAACTATTTAATTTGAAATTAATTTTGAGGATAATATCTTGAACATATTATTCTATAAATAACATATTCTATAAATTTATTGTTAGAATTATATATATCCCGAAAATATTTTAAAAAAATTCCTATAAATAACATTTTCCTTCTAAAAATTTAAGAAAATCTTCATCTCTAATTCCGTATATTTTGGTAGACTTAAGTAGATTCTACATAATTCAATGATAGATTCTACAAATTTAATGGTTGATTGTAAGAGAATATGAGTCAAATATGAATAACTTATTAATCCTTAACATTTCTCATATATAAATTCTACAAATTCAATAGTAAATTAAAAAAAAAAAGAAAGATAAATAAGAATTTTTTTTTTTAAAAAATAGCACTTTTGTAAAAATTAGCCCAAAAACTTTCTACAAGCAAGACTTGGGATGAGTAGTCTTTGAGTGTTGAAAAATTCAGTCCTAAATTTAAGTTGGCATCATCATTTATTTTTTATTTTTTCCATTTGTAAGTATTTACGCAAATAAACAAGTTAAAAAAGAAAAGATTGAAATCCTTTATAATTCTCTTTAAATTTGAGATTCTCATTAAATTCGTTGACAATAAGTTTCCTCATTAAATGCTAAAACATTACTTATTTTAGTTTAATTAGATAAGATGAACAATTAAGATTTATAAATTTAAGAATCTCAAATTTAAAAGAAATTATAAGGGATCTCATTTCGAAAAGAAGGGGGGATATAATCGAAAATTTACATACTTTTCAATGAAAAACTGGTTTGGTTAATTTATTGGTGAAACTACGCCCAAGCTTAGGCTCATCCAAGTTTAGGCCATACTTGCATGGCCCAATACCAGGCATGCGTGCGTGCTGTCAATTACGGCCCAATTTTATGATGGTGGAGGCCACTACAATTTTATTGGTGCTAATACCTAAAAAAATTGATGGTGGAGGCCACTACAATTTTATTTTTTCTTAAATCATGTTTTACGTAAGACTAGGAGAACCCCTAGCATTTTCCTTAAAAAAAGCTCTTGTTTCTCATGTGTTCATACATAGGTATTTTGTAAATTCCGTTACTCTTCTTCCTTTTTTTCTCAAAAAAAAAAAAAAAAAAGAAGGAAGAAAGAAAGAAAGAAAATATGGGTATTTTGGTAATTTTGACACACTATCCATTAAGATTTAACAGAAAAACCTAGCATGGATAATATTGTAAAAATTTGAAAGTTTAATAAATTAAATTGAGAATCTTTAAACTTTGAAAACATAATTGCAATATTAATGAAAGTTTAGAGAGATTCAATCAAGTTTTCCCCAACTTACTATAATACAAAACACTGATGATATATGTATATATATATTTACCGAAGCAAAACATGTTGCTACGCTTTAGTACGTGGAATAAGATTCATTCCATTTCATTTGAAATGGAGAGTATCTATTTAGGCAAAATAGTGATAAAATTAAGACAAAATTAGGCCGATCACTGATGAAATAAAAAATATGAATGGGATATAACTTGATGTACTTGCACAGAAGAATTAATCCAACCAAAAACATAACAAAAACACTTTTAACTCAAATAGATATTTTTATTACATGTATGACAATTTTATTACACTATAAGACTTTGTTAAGTCTTTGACTATTGGGTGGTAAATTTATTTTGATGAAACTGATATTGCATTTCTCCCTTATATTTATCATTTCATACTTATTAGTTTAAAATTTTGAATTAAGTAATAATTTAACATAATTAATATCAAAGTAAATTCATTATTCACCTGATTTCTGTAAAATATTTTTAAGTATATGTTGAATTTCAATTATTCATATGTGAGGAGTATTTGAGTCTTAATTGAAATGATTAACTTTGATTAATATATATATATTGAATTTATAGGGGTATTTTTATCTTATTGAGAAATTTATAGGGATATTTTTATTTTTTTGTTAGCTATAGGAGACATTAACAATGTTTTAGTAGTTTGGAATGAAACATTGTCACAATTAAATGTTTGGTGGGGGTCCATTATTAATTGAGTGGTAGTTTGAAGGGAGTACGGATAGAGATAAAGAAAAGGTTGGTCTCTTTCTTTCTTTGTCATGATCCATTGTTACCATCTCTCTCTCTCTCTCTCTCTATATATATATATATATGAGTAAAGCTTTTCAGTAGATATGGGTCATCCTTACGTTTGCCAAAAATGCTTATTAAAAAAAAAATTACAAAACTCTATCTCTTCTCCCAACAAAAATTACAAAAATTGGTATAATAAAAGTATATAAATTAAAACCGATATAGCATTTTGAGGCATTATCACCAAATTTAGGATGATCAAATTATTTAAGGTGATATCATCCCTAAATTAATCAAATTAATCTTTCACCCTTAGATTTTAGTTTTGAATCCAGTAGTGAGTTTTGAGACATTAACATCAAATTTAGGATGATCGAATCCCTTTAGAGTGATACCATTCTTAAAGGATTTACCTTTTACCATTAGGTTTTAATTTTGAATCCAGAAATGAGTTGTGAACCATTAGAATCTAAATATTAGTTCATGGAAATTTAACTAATAGCATTCAAATATCTTAAAATACAATTCAAAAAACTTCATCTTTCTTATAAAAATTTCATCAAACACATAGAATGCAAAAACATAAATATAAACACCAATGACAAATATATATATATACATGGCTGAGCTGCAAAAAAACAATGAAAAAAAGAAGAGAAATTTAGCCGACGCTTTTGGCAGCCGCATAGCAGCACTCACATATATATATATATATATATATATATATATATATATATAGCATTAAAAGAGCTGTTCAATGTGAGAAGGAAAAAAAAAAAAAAAAATCATGTGTGAAGTCTGAAAAAACAAAGAACAAAAAGTTTGTCGTGTGTTTTAATGGTGATTCTTGGTAGTTGTATGTCGTGCAATGGTTGCCGGTATCGTCTTTCATGTCGTCGCGGAGTTTGTTGCTGGCGACGAAGGTCGCGTTTGATTTAAAAGTGGCTAACGCGGAGTTTTCACTGCATTCCAAGCCCAGTTCAGGGTAATTTCAGACCGGTTAATTTGTTTTCATGACCGGTTCAATGTCTTTTCTTACGATTCAGTACATTTATGGCCGGTTCTGTAGTATTGATACCGCTTCAATTCATGTTTTGACCGGTTTAGCCTCTTTTAAATCCGGTTTAGTACCTTTCCATACCGGTTCAGAAAGTTTCATGTCTGATTCATGTTGGTTTGGGCTTCACGAACCTTCAATCGGGTTTTTTGCTAAGGGAAAGTAGTTCCCGTTCAAGATGTTGGTGGTTGATCGTAGGCAACGTGATCATCTTTTGTAATTGAGATCCGACAGCATTTGGTATTTTGCAGTAAGATCTGATCAAATCTTAGTCATTAGTCGTTAATTGTTGATGAGATCCGGCCGGTCTGTGTTTTTCTTATGATTTTAGTATTAGAATTTGGAAACATGTTATGGAGCTTTGTAGTATGTTGAAGACTTGAAGTATATTGAATCTGTGAAGCCATTTTTCTTAATTCGGTGACCATAAGTAGTGTATTCTTGTGAAGTTATATTATTTAAATTTGTCAAACCTCTTTGTTAATTCATGAAAATACAAACAAACAAAAAAAATGTATAAATCAATTTCGTAAACCTAATTGCTCGAGGAAAATGATGAATATATTATATATATATATATATATTGCAGAGTACTGTTTTTTAGCAATGGGGCAAATGGGCAGCAGAGAGAAGGCTTCCTATATATATTCTCAAGTCTCAACTCCTTGGGAGAGATGAGCATGAAAGTTTCATAGAATTCAAATATTTGTTTTTAACCATGAAAGTTTTTGTAGACCGTAATTTAATCAACTAACATTAATTTTGATAATTACAAACGTTTCGATCTATTACATGTAGATGATCATGCATTTGTAAGATCATATATTAATGTTTTTTTATTATATATTTTGACTTCTTTAAATTAAGATAATTGGTTGGAATCGGGTCGAAAACAAGCTTAGATTTTGCCTGCCTTATTCCTTCAAAACGCGTCCTTTTTTCTTTTTTCAAATCCTGTCCACATACATATTTGTATTAATCGGAAAAAATTTTGACATGCTTATTCAAGGTATTTAGATAAAAATTTTCTTAAAATAATTAAGTAATCAAAAAAGTACATGGACTTTAGAGTTATCCTACATATTCAAACAATATATGAATTATATGCGTCATCATTTGTTTTAGAGAAAAGTATACGTACACCCTTAATAAAGTGTATATATATATTTATATATTCGAAACTAATTGACGGGAATGAGATAGTAAAAGTGGCCGATATTTCGTTTGGTAAACGGTTTTGGTTTGGTTTTGGTTTTGCACCGTACCAAATGTGAAAAAAAAGTATGAATTTTTTTTTTTGAAAAAGTAAAAAAATAAGAATATTCAGTATAGAAAAATGAAAATTTTGTTTTGTAGTGATTTTTTTAAGGAAAATGTTAAAGGTACAATTTAAGTCCAACTTTAGCCCAACTTTTTTTTCTTTTTTTTTTTGAAAAATAAAGTGAATTTCATTAAATATCAAGAGTACAAAGGACTCTCCACAAATACAGCTCATAGCATAACAAGAGCAAAAATTTCGCACCCCCTTCCCCCTTTCTCCCAATGGAATACAGGCAGTAACGAGAGCTACCACAAAGGCTACCCAGGTTACTACCCCCCTTAGGTTTTTTAAGAGTGGAAAGGTGGGGCTACATTTCAGTTCAAATCTAAAGCACATTTCTCTCTTAACTCATCAGGGAAATCTCAGCTCCATTCCATATCCACCTCATTTGTCGTCGCCATTCACGCCAGGAGATGGGCAGGTTGGTTATTCTCTCGTCAAACATAAGCCATAGTCCAACTTGTAAAAGGTTGGAGGGCAGCCCGGATATCGTCAATAAGATGGCCCACCCGACTCCAATCTGAAGCTTCCGTCATCACTGCATTAATGATCACCTGTGCGTCACCTTCCAAATTTATCTGCCTATACCCTCTGTCCTGGGCCAGACGGATAGCCATGGTAGTTGCTACAGCTTCAGCAGCAGTTGGTTCTAACAAGCCGGCATAAGTCAAGCTCTTAGCTGCCACCAATTCACCCTGATAATCCTGAATCACTGCTCCCAGTCCTATCCTCCCTTCTTGTTTTCCAACTGCAGCGTCCCAGTGTACTTTGAAATGCCCTGGGTTAATCAAAGTCCACTGTCCCATGGCAGTGTGCCTTCCAGTACTTGTTGGCTTCTGTTGTGCTTCTTGGAATTCCTGTACAGAATTTTTTGCTTTCGTAAGAAGAGTTGCTGGGCTCGTGAATGTTTCTCCATGCAATACATCATTTCTCCTCAGCCATAATCTTCTAACAATAGCTACAAAATTCTGGAACTCCTCCTCTTCACATTTTTCCAGTATGCCCTCAGCTACCCGCAAAAAATCTGTATCTTCACAGTTGCTTTTTTGGAATTTTATGCACCCCCCACTCCAGACATCCCGTGCTGCAGGACATTGCCACAGAACATGGTATATGGTTTCTTCTTCTAGTCCGCAAACGGGGCAACTTGGGTCCGTAATCACCTTTCGACGACACAAGTTCTCACGTGTTGGTAAGATATTTTGGCAAGCCCGCCAAAAACACACCTTATCCACATTTGGGAGCTGTAATTTCCATAGACTCTTCCATATCTTGCTGTGTCTTCCCTGAGTGGAGCTTTCGGCCCCTTGTGAGGATTCCCATTCCTTTTGAATATAATAGGCACTTTTAACTGAAAAGGTGCCCCTAGCAGTTCCTCTCCAAATCTGCCTATCCTCTTGCTCCGTGGTACTAATGGGAATAGAATATATCAATGCTCTCTCCTCTGCCAAGAATATCTGATCCAATAAGCCAGGTTTCCATACATGGGTCCTTTCATCAATTAGATTGCTTACCGTGGCATTTTCCTCTAGTACAACAGGTGGAGATTGGACCCGATAGGTTGAGTGATTGGGCAGCCACTTGTCACCCCATATTTTTGCAGTTTTGCCATTCCCTATCCTCCATACCAGACCCTCCTTAATAAGATTGCAGGACCCTTGGATGCTTCTCCAAGCAAATGAGGGTTTTGCCCGTAGTGGTGCCTCAAGTATCGAGCAATCCGGGTGGTACTTTCCTTTTATAATACGTGCTATTAGGCTTTCTGGTGTTGTCCAAATCCTCCAAACTTGTTTGGCTAAAAGTGCTTTGTTGAAACAACAAAGATCCCGAAAACCCATCCCTCTGCACTCCTTAGGATCACCCATTTTACTCCAACTCATCCAACCTATTTTTTTATCATTTTCCTTGTGTCCCCACCAAAACCTAGCCATTAGTGAATGAAGTTCGGAACACAAAGATTTTGGTAGGAGGAAAATACCCATACAATATGACGGAATGGCTTGAATTACCGCCTTCAAAAGTATCTCATTTCCGGCTTGTGATAAGAACCTTAGTTTCCAATCTTGGAGGCGTTTCCACACTCTCTCCGTTATGCTCTTGAATGCTTTTAATCTAGATCGCCCCACCATGGCTGGTAAGCCAAGATATTTATCATATCTAGATGTAGCTGGGATTCCTGCAAACTCAAGAATCATCTCCTTATCACCCAAATGAGTATTTTTGCTGAAGAAGATTGATATTTTGCTATTATTTAACTTCTGTCCTGAAGCCCTCTCATAGCTATTTAATATTGCCGTCAAATTACTCCATTGAGCTATATTAGACCTGCAAAACAACAAACTATCATCTGCAAAGAAGAGATGACTTATTCTTGGTCCCCTCTTGGAAGTAGGAACCCCAGATAAGAGTCCATCCCTATTCGCTTTAGTCACCATGGAACTCAATACCTCCGCACAAAGGAGAAAAAGATAGGGAGAGATAGGGTCCCCTTGCCTAATTCCCCTAGTGGAAGTTATAAGTTCACACGGTTCCCCATTAATAACCACTGAATATTTTACTGTTGTGACATACATCATCACTAAACATATCCACCATTCATCAAACCCCATATGCCTCATTACCCCCTCAAAGAATCTCTATTCCACCCTATCGTAAGCTTTACTCATGTCCAACTTTACAACCATGAAACCCTTTTTACCCCGCATGCCGGTATGCATGGTATGGAGGGTTTCATAGGCCGCTAAGATATTATCAGTAATTAGTCTCCCTGGGATAAAGGCACTTTATGTGGGGGAAATAATATCAGGAAGCACCTTTTTTAGTCTGTTCGCTAAAACCTTAGAGACTAATTTATACAATACATTACAGAGGCTTATAGGGCGGAATTCACACATTCCGGGTTATCATTTTTGGAATAAGAGCAATTAACGTCAATTCAAATTATGAGGCAAAATTCCAGAATTAAAAAATTAAGGATACCTCTACTTATCTCCTCTCCCATTGGCCAGTTCTGTTGAAAGAAAGAGGCGTTAAATCCATCCGGACCAGGGGCTTTTAGGGGCGCCATTTGAAATAAAGCTCTACTTATTTCCTCCCCTGTTAATTCCTCCAGTAGCTCACCATTCATCCTGCTTGTTACTCGTGGTTCCACATGTTGGAGGCATAATTCCAGGTCTGAAACGTGTCCAGCAGAGAAGAGTTCAGTAAAATAGTTTACAAAAGCTCCACTCACCTCCTCTGTTGATGTTTTCCAATTCCCCTGCTCATCCTTTATTTTTTCAATTAGATTTTTCCTTCTCCTGGAATTAGCACAGGCATGAAAAAATTGGGTATTTTTATCCCCATTCTTTAACCGATCCTACTTTGCTCTTTGACGCCACCACATATCTTCTTTTTCCATTTGGGCCTGAATTTCTGTTTTCAGTCTTGGAATTTCCTCATTATTTCCCACGTCGTCCTGCCCCTGTAGAACAGCCAATTTTGCACGCATAGACGAGATGGACTCCTTATTCAGCCCATGTGTTTCAGCTTTCCAACGACTGAGATTATACATGCAAGTTTTAAGTTTTTGTTCCACTCGGTCCCACCCCACATGGCTTGTCATTTCCTGCTTCCACGTAGATGTAATAACATCTTTATACCCATCTTCTAATGCCCAACACGATTCATACTTGGGACTTTTCCTCCATTTTTTCCTTAAATAGGATTTTCTGAGACTCAATGCTAAAGGTGTGTGATCAGACGACACTGCTGCTTCCACATTCACCAGTGCATCTGGGAAAATCGCTCTCCATTCCATGTTCGCCACCCCTCTATCAAGCCTCTCTTTTATAAATGCCCCTGATTCTCTACAATTGCTCCACTTATATTTTGATCCATTAAAACCCAAATCTGTCAAATTACATTCCTCTAGAGTTTGTTGAAAAGCTTGCATTTGCCACCTTGGTCGAAAACTTCCTCCCCATTTTTTCGTCCCATTGACTATTTCGTTAAAATCTCCAATCACTAGCCATGGACTAGGAGCTGTCCGGGCTAGAAATTTAAGCAACTCCCACGCTTCATACCTTTTAGAAGCCTTAGGGTGACCATAAAAACCTGTGAATTTCCAAGCCAAATCCACTAGAGGTTCATAGATAATGGCATTTATATGCCTTTGGCTAAAATTTTGCACTTCCACTTTCGCCTCGTCCCTCCATAAAAGACCCAATCCTCCACTTCTTCCAATACAATCGACAACGAACATATTAGAAAAGCCCATTTTATTTCGTACTATCTCCATTTTTTTACTGCGTAATTTGGTTTCCATTAGGAAAACCAAATCGGGTTTCTTGTCCTTCACCAAACGGCAAAGATCATGAACTGCCCAAGGGTTCCCAAGCCCTCGACAATTCCAACTGAAAATAATCATTGCGGTCGGCGGGGCTGAATTTCAGCCGCCGCCAATCCCGATCCATTTGATAAGTTACAATCTTCAACTATCTTCCTACCCTTCTTTGAGAGGACCACCTTTCTCTCACTCCCACCTTCTTCAGATTTTTTTTCCACTTCCTCCATCCATTCTCTTTCCTTCCGCTTCCAAGTCACCATCGCCTTCTCCGTATCTTCGTTTTCTGTCTCATTTTGCCCGTTGCCCAACCCTTTTGCTTCCTTGACATTTTTTTCTATCTCTGCTAGAGTTGGGCCCTTATAAACTCCTCCACTAGAAAGCCTTTTTTCCCACTTCCCTTCGAGCCCAAGGTCTCAGTTGAATTTTCACTGATACCTTGCTGTTTCGTGGGCCTCCTTGCTTTTTCACCAATGCCTTGCTGTTTTGTGGGCCTCCTTTCTTTTTCAAAATTATTACGCTTGTCTCCTTCCTGCCTTATTAACACCTTTGAGCTGTGGGAATCTTTATCATTAACTTCTCCTAATTTATTTCCATCATCAACCATACCCATGTGATTTACTTTCCTATTAGGCACCCATTGAAGACCCACAGGTTGGCTAAGCGTTGGAGGAAATCTTTCCTTTTCCGTATGTATCTCCTCAGAATCATTCCTTGCGAGATCACCGTTACCATTCCGTCTTAATGGTGATTTATGACTTTCCTTAAATACTTCATCTTCCCCATCGCCGGAAAAAGACCTAGCATGCCGCCGTTCCCCGTCGCCGGAAGAAAACTTTGCATGCCTCATGTCCTCTTCTCTACGATTTCCGTCCCTTCCACACCTTGATCTTTTTTCTGGATATATATTTTTACTATAATTCCGCCCATGTTTCATAGGGACGTCTCCTTGGTTCCTATCGACTCTCCTCGGTGGGGATGGTACTCTTAGCCAAGGTTCGAACTGGTTTGTGTCGTTTTGGTTCTTCATCTCACTTCGCTTCGTACAACCCCCAGGACCATGGCAGATCACCCCACACTGGAAACAAAATTTAGGGAACTTTTCATACTTAAATGGAATCCATATAGGCGTTCCTTCCAGATTGATTTTTCGTCCTCTTGCTAAAGGTTTTGACAAGTCCAGGGAGATCTTCATCCGTAGATACTCCCCCCATGCAACTCCACGGGCATCCGCATCAACTGCTTCCACTACTCCCATCGTTGCTCCTATCTTTCGGCCAACCTCTCGACCCAT
Organism: Carpinus viminea; assembly: GCA_013348765.1. Classification (NCBI taxonomy): domain Eukaryota; kingdom Viridiplantae; phylum Streptophyta; class Magnoliopsida; order Fagales; family Betulaceae; genus Carpinus; species Carpinus viminea. Next base: position 16,246,247 of record CP054668.1, read on the forward strand.
ACATCCCAATGGAAATTTGAACATACGGATCCAGAATGATGCCTTATCGAATTTGATGTTTGCCGGTGTAGTACGGTCATCGTAATCCTCCACGAGGAAGAGGAATCCTTCAAAATCCCACGGACGACCTTCTAAGACTCGCTTTTTATCTTGTTCGAATTCGAACTCGATAATGAAGAGATTCTCCCCCAGGACTTTGAATTTCAGTGTCCCCTTAGATTTCCATCCGCGTTGAAGCCCGTTCTTGACTGATTCCATGCTCACATATCGATCTGTCACCAGTTTCCTAATTACACAATCGCGTCCCCAAGTTGTGACTTCTTGGAAATCCGTTGCCTGAACCTCCACCGCTTCATCCTCATCATCTGCCAATGAGAAATTTTCCCACCTTCTTGACAAATCCTCCGCCATAGTCTTCAGATTAAAAAATTACTCCACAATCTTAACAAGACTTGGAAACAAATCCTTCTCCTCTAGTTTGAAACTAGAGAGAAACAATAACTATTCGCCTTCTGCTCTATGGTAAAATACCAAAGGAGAAAACAAATGTTCCAAAATTCTTCTGTTGCATAAGCAATATCTTCAAACCTCGTTCCACAAAATTTTCGTAGCCTCTGGTTTCTCTACACTCCTCCCAGATGGTTTACCGGACAGCGGAAAAGGCCACCCCAACCCAACTTTTCTGTTAAGTTAAAAAAAAAAAAAAAAAAAACTGATGTGGAGGAGAGAGAGCCTTCAACTAGAGAGAGAAAAAAAGAAATCTAGCTTAAAAGTTGAGTCAAAATTAGACTTAAGTTGTGTCTATATCAAACATCTTTTTTTAATTGAAGAGTAATAAAAAGTAAATGATATGAGGTTAAAAATAAGAGGATGTTGAAAAAATGAAATTATTGATTGTGGGCCCCCCATACAGTGCAGAAACAAGTTTGAGGGCAAAACGTTTAACAAACGGTGCCTTTCAAAGTGGTCTTTCTTTTCTGAGCGAAAAACTAAGTGTTAAGACTCCCGCGCACGTCATTGTCTCCCGCATCAATTCAAATTGTGGATATAACTTGAAGTTGGGGATTATATATCGACCACTTTGAACTACGAAGCAGCAAAATAACCCAACCTTTTAATAAAAAAAATTTAAAAAAATCAAAAAGGCATGCCTTTAGTTTTAGGTTTTTCACTTTCATTTTCCTGCTCTCTCTCTCCCAAATCTCCCCCCTCTCTCTCTCTCTCACAATTTTTCCCTCACCACAACCGCCGACTGCCACCACCATCGCCACCACCGGCCACACCATCAAGTGTCTACGAAATTCCGTTGAACACCGCGTTATACTCATGGAGTGCCGACCTGGCCAAACCCACCCACGGCTATGTAAGAGGCACACATATATGGATATACACTAACATTATCCATTCTTAGTATCTTTCTCTCTCTCTCTAAAACTGGTTTTTATTTATTTATGTGTTTTTGGTGACTAATGTGGCATGCAGTGAGCAAGGGCAAGGGGGGAGTAATTCTGCGATATCAAGCTATATCCCCTTCCTATTTTTGATTGGATCAGTGATTGGTCTACTCCAAGTGAAGGATCTGTTTGAGACTCACCCTTCAAACATGTGGATCTCAGTTGCTGCCCTGACCATCTTTTGCTTCTCACATGCAGCCACGAAGAAGATGATAATTAATTGGGCTCAACTCATTGACAGTCTTCGTGTCCATTCAGCTGCACTTGTGGTGGCCTCACTCTTATCAGTGCTTCTGCCGTATCGGCATTGCTACTTGCCTTTCCTGATGTGGCTTCTTCTGGCTTCTATACTTGCTTACCCAGGACTAATTATCAAGGCATTTCACTCCGTAATTAACATTTCAAAAAGAGTCGGACAACGTACCACAGTGGAGCCAGATGGTTTGCCTGTGTAGCTAGAGTTTACATTTTTCTATCCAAAATACCCAAGTAAAATTTTTTAAAAAATATATACACACACAAAAAAAAAAAAAATTTATTAGAAAAAAAAAATAAATTAAGGGGTTAACATCAAAAGGCCACCCCTTTTTGGTGTTCTCAGGTTTTTTTTTTTTATGAAGTTTTTAAATAATCTTTAATTTTTTTCAAATGGTTATTTTTGAATTACTTTAAGGGTGTTGAAAACAAAAATGCAAAAATGTCATGCAATGGTAGTATATGGGGGCGTTGATGTCACTTTTTAATGTTTTGATGGGTAATTACAAAATAGTTAATAGTTTATGGAGTTAAAAGTGTATTTTCCTCTTTGTATTATATTAAGTTTAGATGCAGGCTAGTTTGTATGTCGATGAAGACCTTGTATTCCCAACATGATGATATACATCATTGGACTTACTTTTAATGTTGATTTTAGAATATTAATTAAATGATTAAATTCAAATTTATAATTTCTTTTTAATTGTAAAATTTTAAGATATGTGGTAGTGGTAATTTAATATATCATCTACACAAAGATCCCGAGTTTAAAGCTTGTCTCCACAATTTACCTTTCATTTCAATTAAATATTTTACGTGTTAAACTCTACTTATTATGGGATAGTTTGAACTCACACATAAAGGAATGTTAGAATAATAATAGGTAAATGACTAAATTCATCATTACCTATAACATAATATCATATTAGAGATTCTGAATATGAACCATGTTTCTCCGATAGCTTATCCAATTTAAGTTATTGGATAAGTACTATTTAACAAGAGGTGTATAGATTCTGATGCATTTCACTTCAACCAAGTATCATTTTGAATTGACAACACGTTATTTATCAAAATAATGAATTTATGATGTGCATAGCAATGATATTGTCAAGGTAAGTCAGGAACAGAACTAATTTTTCACAATTGGATATAAGTTTAAAACTAAATCTAAATATCAGATTAGATTATTAAAACTAGGAATGTTTTGTACATTTCTGTGTGAAACTAATCAAGCGGAGAATGGTGGGTGCCAACTCAAAATAACCCTCTCACCACAGAGCAAATTAGTTCCCATGAAAAAATCAGGGTACAAGTTGAAAGAAATGTTGAGACATGGATTTCCACCGTTAGCTGAGAACCTCAACTGCGCCAGCTGTTTTGCCTCTTGGCTTCAAAGGAGGATCCATCATTAAGCATGTCCTGGGCATCAGTTTCCATTCCAAGCTTTGAGAGGGCAAGAGCTTGCATGTAGAAGGCAGTGGACCACTCGGGCAAGCACACCTGAGCTTGCATGGCATCTCTCAGGGCAAGCTCTGGTTCGCCAATCATCAGGTACGCAAGGGCTCGCCTCACAACGTACGACGGTACCCGATGGAACCGACATCATTGATACTAACTGTGTATAGAAATGATTGCATTCTCAGATATGCAATTATGAGATTAGTAGTTGTTAGCAGAGAAAGCAATAACAGAAAACATGCAATTACAGAGAAGTACTTAGTTTTCACATAAGCAAGAATGACAAAGGATGCTGAAGTTTAGATTCCATGGCTGTCATTTTGAGATGTAAACTTCTTAATACCTTGACTTAACATTCTGTCATCAACCCCACTCACACATATTGATAATAATAATAAGCCCGCCAGAAGAAATATAAGAACATACCTTTGAATAATATTCGATAGCATTTTTGAAATCCTTGTCTCTGAATGAAATATCCCCGAATTTCTTTGTGTTCAACATATCTTGCACTTGTTGTGTCCACTCTTGGAATGACAGCTTCAGAAACCATAGATTTAAAGAAAAACAGATCATTATATAAGATCACTTGGTTCTCAATTACGTAAAGTAATTGGCACAAGGATGACTAAAATATAGCACAAACATCAACATTTTTTTTATCCTTCAATAAAAAAACCCAAATGTCGATTATGGAAGGCTGCTTTTAATTACTTTCCATGATATCTTATTCAATTCTGTCTGCTCTGTGTACAGATTTTGGAGTAACAGTAAGGAAATGAAAGAAACTCACCTCATTTTCTGCACCCTCTTCATCTCTATAACCTGTTTTAAGCAATATATCATGCACTGCAGTAAGATCCATCCTTGCACAAGCCTTTCCCAGCGGGGAAAGTATGGTTGGCAATGCCACTGGCGTTTTTGCTAGACCCATTAGGACATGCGATGCAACCTAGGATTACCAATGTGACCAAAATCGCCTCAGTCAGGCAAAAACATATGTAAAGATCAAACCATCTCAGAATGACATAGCACACCAATTAAGTCTTTAAGTTAATTTTTAAGACAGACAAAAATCTCACCTCTTTCTGCTTTTGGAGGGGTGCTACTGCCGAAAGAAGAAACTTGACATCAGGTCGATCTTTAGCCTCATATTGAAGAAACTTTGAGGCCAGCTCAACTAACTCTGTTGCATCTTCTTGGGTATATTGTCCTTCCAAGGATGAATCCAGCAATAACAACAAATTTTTTCCCCTTATCAAATCCAATGCCTGGGAAACAAAAACGAAGTGATGAGGAAAATATTGTTTTAACCTTATCTTTATTAGTTCTTAACTATAAGCTAATGATACAATCAGAATGACACTTGACGAGGATCGTTTTACAACAGAGATATGAAGAGCAGATAATTGAACTATGTGCAGACTACCAGGAGGTATGAAAGAGCAGAGAACAATCAAGATGATGCACGCGATAGAATACTCATACATGGCTTGGAGGGATATGCTTTCCACTCAAAAGATCCAGCAAAACAGTTCCATAACTGTAGACCACACTCTCTGGGATGACCCTGCCTGCAAAATATCAGAACAAACTCCCACTAATGAAACAATCATCAGGAACAATTTTTTACCAACGCATGCTCAAGCTTCACGAACTATGACATAGAAAGACGATACAAAAAACAAAAATATATTAAAAAAAAAACAAAAACCCAGAAGAAAAAGATCATAGCTTCCTACATATTCTCGAATAAAACCAAACTCCCCAAACCTAAGTTCAAATTTCACGAATTATCACACAGAAATCCTCAGAAGACGATACAAAAACACAAAAGAGAAAACAAGAAATCGAGATTACCCAGAAAGATGATTGTGAGAGCAGGCGAGCGAGCAAATCTAAGTCAATAACCAACGGTGGTCCACTGGTCTGGGTAAATCGAGGCTTTGGCTCCCCCACTGTTCGAGACTCCCTATTTCTTTCTTTTATTGGTTTTTCAAAACAAAAATATTTAAAAGTTGGTGTGCCAGGTGCGGCCCACGTGACTGACATCCCTGCGGGACCACGCATCGGGACAACGCGTGCAATACACGGCAGTACAAGGAAAATCGATTCTTCTTAATAAGATATTTTAGAATTCTTGGAATATTACATCAAATAGATATCCTTAAATTTCAACCTTTGATTTCAATTTTAAACGGTTGAGATTTTGCTAGATCAACATTTATCATTTTTTAAAATATGACAGAATATTAATTAGTAAATTCTGGGTTAATAATCTCCAAGAGGTAGAATTTCGATTGGTACTATGCCTAATAAAACGAAAGTCACTAGTTTGAATCCTCCTCGCCCCTCCTTATGCAGACATATAAAAAAAAAAATAATACTGGGTTAATAAAGTGGTAGATGCTGAGCTGACGTAGCAAAATTTCAACTATTTCATTTGAAATTAATTTTGAGGATAATATCTTGAACATATTCTATAAATAACATATTTCTATAAATTTATTGTTAGAACATATTTAAAATAAATTTCTATAAATAATATTTTCCTTCTAAAAATTTATGAAATTCATCCGCATCTCTAATTCTGTATATTTTGGCATGTCCAATTGAGTGCAGCATAAAAAAAAAATATAAGCCCTACAAATTTAATAGTAAATTAAAGAAAAAAATAGATAAATAAGAAATTAAACTAAAAAAAAATGGCATTTTTTGTAAAAATTAGCCCAAAAACTTTCTACAAGCAAGACTTGGGATGAGTAGTCTTTCTGAGAGTGTTGAAAAATTGAGGCCTAAATTTAAGTTAGCGTCATCATTTATTTTTTCTATTTATAAGTATAGACACAAATAAACAAGTTAAAAAAAGAAGGGAATAGGTTCATCTCCCGTCTATTTTGGACCGAAAAATATTCAGTTAATGATCAAGATCTATTTAGAGAGATCCTAGTGCTATAAATAGGACATTTGTCCCATTTCTATTTAAAAAATAATTAAAAATTAAAATAATAATAAAAAAGTAAGGGGTGGCTAGCTACTTCATGGCCTTTGGAGATGGTCGAGCTACCCCCAAGGGATCCACCCCTAAGGGCCATAGAGTGGATTTGGCCATCCTAAACGGATTGATCTGGAGTGGGTGGCCACCCCATGGTCCTTGGGGATGGCCGAGTCGCTTGAGCTACCCCCAATGGCTCTTAGGGGTGGATCGGTCACCCCCAAGAGCCATAGAATGCCTTTGGCTACCCTAGACGAGCTGATATGGGGTGGTCAACCAACCTTTACTTTTGTATTATTTTATTATTTTTAAAATAAAAATAATCTTTTTTATTATTTGTATTAATGAGACATATATTTCATTTATGCCCCATGATCTTTCTATAGAGATATAGGCCATATTCTGCGGTTATTTAAGGATCCCATTCCAAAAAGAAGGGGGATATAATGGAAAATTTACATTCCTTTCAGTGAAAAACTGGTTTGGTTAATTTATTGGTGAAACCCCGAAGGCATGGCCCAATACCAGGCATGCGTGCATGCTGTCAATTACGGCCCCAAGCACTTTTGGACGCCAACCAGCAGCTCCGCCTCTTCCCTAGTTGGACTGCTTTGAAGTCTTCTCGATGTGCAAATTTTTATGCACACCACATTGCCAAATGGGCCGCTTCGAACCAAGTGTTTGGAAGCATTCCCAACCACTCCCCCATTTTATGTTCTTTACGTTTTAGGAGTGGGAAAGACCCCCCTTTGTAACCCCCCCTTCCCTTCTTTGCTTAGAAAAAAAATTACGGCCCCAAGCTTAGGGCCATCCGATGATTGTACACTTGAATTCTCAAATTGAATTAAAAAAGCCTGTGTTTTTCATGTGTTCATGCATAGGTATTTCGTAAATTCCGTTAAATTCTAACCGATATTTGAATTTTTGAAATTTATATCTTTCTTCTTCTTTTTTTCTTTTCTTTTTTTAAATATGAGGGGTATTTTGATAATTTTGACACAGTATTCATTAAAATTTAACGGAAAAACCTAATTAAAGAGTAACATTATAAAAATTTGAAAGTTCGATAAATTAAATTAAGAATCTTTAAGCATTGAAAAGATAATTACAATAGTGACAAAAGTTTAGAGAGATTCAATCAAGTTTTCCCAACTTACACATGATATATGTATATATATATATATTTACCGAAGTAAAACATGTTGCTACATTGTAGTACGTGGAATAGGATCCAAATATCTATTTAGACAAAAAAGTGATAAAATTAAGACAAGATTGATAAGAGTGATCAGGCCGGGAAAACTTCACTTACCCCCTCTAAACTTTCGTGATTTTTGCAAATACCTCCCCAATGTTCAAAGCATCTCACTTAGGTATATCAAACTTTGATTTTCTCTCATTTTGCCCCTTTCATACAGAAAATGCCAATTTTATCATTGACTCCAAAGCTACACTGTTCCCAAAACGACGTAGTTTTAGTTTTGGAATTAGGGGTAAAATTGGCATTCCGTTAGGATTTTTTGTACGGAAAGGACAAAGTGAGAGAAAACTAAACTTTAATACACCTAAGTAAGAGGTTTTAAACATTGGGAGAGTATTTGCAAAAGTAACCAAAGTTCAAGGGGGTAAATGAAGTTTCCCCGATTAAACCACTACAAGTGCACCAGAAAGGACACGAAAAGTGTGGATGATTTGAGAGCATGATGTTGTCCATTGGGTCTGATTAATGATCTTCTTCTTGGGTTGCATGTGAGAAGCAAAAGATGAGCAGCTAGGGCATCTATGTACGGAGATCCACGTGTTTAATGATGTGCGTCGAAGAATTATCAATCTAACCAAAAACATAACAAAAACACTCTTAATTCAAATGGATATTTTTATTAGACGTATCACAAATGTCACAAATGGTACCATTGATTTGCAAATAAACACATTTAGTACTTCTGTTAAGATTTCGTTAAATTTTTTAATGGAATGCCACGTCACTTTTATACGTGGGTGCCACATGGTGTGGTACTTAGGTTTTTTTGGTGCCATGCCATTCAATAAAAAAAATAAAAAATAAAAGATAGCTTGGGTGGCCGAACCACCCCATAGGGTGGTTCTTGCCAAGAAGCGATTCAACTAGTTTTGCTCCGAATTCAAAACAAACAAATCTTTCAAAGGAAACCCAGAAGCCAAATTTGCAGAAGAGATATATTACACATCATTCTCTTAACCATCTTTTTTTCCAAATCTAATAGATTCACTGTTGATTTGTGGACTCATGTGAGTTTTAGAAAAAATCAAGGGTAAATTCACCCATTCACTATAGGGAGATGATTGAAAAATGATTGAAAGAATGATTTTTTAGCATTTCTATTTGTATAAACAATTGTTGATTTTTTTTAAATATATATATATATATATGACATGGCACCAAAAAACCTAAAATATTGTTTAATCCCACAGGAAAGGATTAGCTAAGCCACTCATTTTTTAATGGCTTAGCTAACCCTGTGTGTATGGGATTAATAGTCTCATGGGAATAGACTACTCCTAGGAATAGAATGTTACCAAACAAAGGATTAGCTAACACTAGTGTTAGCTAGTCCAATTCAAGGGCCTAATCCGCGAACCAAATGGGGCCTGAGTGTTAGGGTTAGTCTCTTTTAGAGTTAAAGGTTGTGTTTTCATCACATATCATATACAACTGAAGTCAATCGGAGTTCTGGTGAAGGGAGATCACATAGAAGGATTGTACCGGTTGTCTCTGGAACGAGCTACTGCGGTAGAAGGTAAGTGGGTTGCTTGTCTTATACAAGATAGTGTCAATTGCAAAGGTTTTGTAAGTGTGAACTTCTTGTAATCCCTTATTCTTTTACTAATTTAGTTAATCTCCTAGGTTTGGCTGCTCCGAAGAAGTTTTTCATTAAAAGAGTTCTCTAAATGGTTTCTTCTTCGTAATCAAAATATATGTGTCTTTGTGATCTATTATTTTACATATTTTGGTTATATGATTATTTAATTATTAATTCCACGTATTATTTGCATACACCAATCCAACCCTTTTATAGGTGTTGTTAGGAGTCGTTATTGGTTTTTCAATTGGTATCAAAGCAGGTTCACTTTGTTTGGATTAAATTCCTAAGTGAGATCCTTGACTTCTTTGTTATGAATACTCCTTAGTCCATTACCATGGATTCTGATGAAGAGATTGACCTTCAGATGGCCTATAACAAGCTCTTTAAGAAATCTGTTAAATTGATTCATCATCATCAAATTTCCCTTAAAAAGCTTAATGATGTTGAGCATGAGAAAGAGTATTTGGTTATTAAATTGTCTAAATCACATGCCTTAATTGACTCTTTGAAATCTGAAATACTATGCTTATTGATAAATTGGATGCCTTTGCTTCACATGCTTCTAATTCTAGAAGAAAAATTTAGTTTGTTAAGCTTGTGAAAGTTGAAGAAGTCAAAGCCAATGTAGCTCGCTTGGATAAAGACAAAACTTCTTGTATGAATATTTGTGTGAAGCCTGAATTCAAGGCTTTTTCAAGGAAACGAACTCATGCAAAGTTTGTTCCTACATGCCACCATTGTGGGATTGTTGGTTACATTAGACAAAATTGTTCTCAGTTGAAATCCCAAAGACCTTGGAATAAGAAGGTTGCTCATAAGAAAGAAAAAAGGTAGTGTAGAGTCATGTTTGTCTAGATCTAAGTATATGCATATTCCTCCTCACATGAGACAAGCTTCTCCGAAATTTGTCCCTACCTGCCATCATTGTGGCAAAATTGGTCATATTCGGCCTAATTGTTTTAAGTTTAAACCCGTGAGCATAAGAGTGAGAATTCCTATTCTAGGAAAGGTTTTGAGGGGCTATGCATAATGATGAGGAGAGTGTTATCTAGGTTAGACGAGTTTGACAAGAGTCACAAATATGTACCTAGGGTTAAGAAGGCTTGGGTTAGGAAGGTTGATACCATTCACCCTTTGAGTGGGAGTGGTGGTGGACTCACCTAGAGTAAGGTGGTCAAGAACATGCCTAGGATTGGTTGCCTTACATATTTCTTCATATCCTAAAGCATGTAGCATTCATTGCATTGCATTTTTTTTTCTATAATTTTAGTTATGCATATGCATTGCATTAATTTTGTGCTTTTTTTTTTTGAAAAATTCAAAAAGATAAAAATATTTTTTTTTAGGTTGTCTTCAGCTTATTTTTTTCATATGCACCTTGATAGTCTATAAATTTCTCATGTATACTTCATTGATCCAATTCCTTATATCTTAGAATGTGCTTACTATACATGAGATGAATATGTATTGATGGATTGATTTTTGTTTTTGTGCCTAAGTTTAAGCTTAGGCTTGAACTCGTGTGCACATTTAAGCTTATATTAAGTATGAATTTGACCTTAAGGGTGAGTTATGTTAGGCAACCATATGAGGAAGATTGATTAGTTGTGTCTATCAAATTCACCAAATGCTAGTTAAACCTAAGACCTAGAAATTTCAGCATTCCTCTAATTTGTTTTAAGCACTAAAATGATTAAAGACATTTCTCAAAGAGAAAAATAGTGAAACAAGAAAACAAAAGAACATATTTCAAAAGGAATTTATTTCACTGTGTCTTATTTGTGCTCAACTTGTCCCTATAGAATTAGTCATGACCATATTCATTGTGGAAAGAGACAGTCACTACCGGACAATGTTTGAGTATGTGCTATTACTACATGGAAAGCGTACTGGATGAGGGTGACACGGCCCTAACAAGGTTTGACTTTTGTTTAGATGTACATGTCAATCTTCCCATGAGGTATTTTAAGTTTGCTTGCTAGCCTATCCCCTCGCCTTATAAGTTCTTAAATTTACTTGATGGTTAGCTTTCACACACAACACACAAGCATGGGTCGAGTGAAACATGTTGCTTTGCTTGTGTTGAAGAAATTTTTGTTTCATATTTTTGTATTCTCATATATATTTTGGACATTTTGAGATATTATTGGATAATCATTTCTTAATACATAGTCTTTTATGCTTTATCATGTGTGTATTTGACATAACGAGTCTTATTTTGAGAGGGAGAAAATTTTTTTTCCTAATTTTTTATGTCATACATTGAGGGAGGGAATTTTTTTTTTTTTCATGATCTTGCATTCATAATTTTGATCATGTTTATGTTTCTTTGACTTTCCTTGTGCTTATTGGTGTTTTACTACCCTTTGTCCATTCATGACAAAAAGGGGGAGAGAAAGTTTTAGAGAGTGTAGACTGGCCGACTGAGGATAGATAGAACACCACAGATGATTTTTATTTTAATATACTTGTTGCATCTATGAATGATATTTGTTTTGTATTCTAATAGATTTGGTGAGCTATTCATAATTATATTTTATTCAAATCTGTTATATTATTGGTACATTAGGTATTCCTATTTTATATACGTTTAATATGTTTTGTGAATGTTTCAAGAAACATGAGTTATCTATTTTGATGTAACTTGTAAATTTTGTCACAGAATTATCAAAGGGAGAGTTTGTTGCGTTTTGAATTGCCAAATTTAGTGACAAAATACATTCTTCTCCAATCCTGTCTGTAGTGCATACATATGAGGTGTTGTATCAAGAGAAGATCTAGAAGATGTTCTTAAGCTTAACCAATTATAATAGAATACCTATATGATGTGGTTAAGTTTAATCAAATTGAAATTCTTTAATTAGAGTTAAAATCGGATTCGATTAAATTTCAATCCTACACATGTCTCGGTATTTAGACTATAACTTTCGGCTCAAGAATCGGATTGAGGTGAAACCAGCAGCATTGGAAAGCTAACACAAAATTATACAAATATTTGTGAAATAATATTTTCACAATTCGGAAGTTAGATATGCCAAAATCGTCCCGAAAGATAAGAACAAAAATTTGGACGAATCTTATTTGAACTAGAACTAGTTTTTCTTTTAAATTCAACTAGTACTAGGTTTTCTTGTAGTCTATATATAGAGAGTTATTATGCATGAAATTTTAAGGAATTCCACATAAGAATTCCATTGTGCTAAGATAGCGTTTAAGATATTGAACGTTAGGGTTAGTCTCTCTTAGAGTTAAAGGTTGTGTCTTCATCACAAATCATATACAACTGAAGTTAACTAGAGTTTCGATGAAGAGAGATCACGTAGAAAGATTGTGCAAGTTGTCTCTGAAAAGGGCTACTGCAGTAGAAGGCAAGTGGGTCGCTTGTCTTATACAAGATAGTGTCAATTACAAAGGTTTTGTAAGTGTGAATTTCTTGTAATCCTTATTCTTTTATTGATTTAGTTTATCTCTTGGGTTTGGCTACCCTGAAGAGATTTTACATTTAGAAAGTTCCCTAAATGGTTTCCTCTTCGTAACCAAAATATATGTGTCTTTGTGATCTATTGTTTTACATATTTTGGTTGTATGATTGTTTAATTATTAATTCCGCGTATTATTTGCATACACAAATCCAGCCTCTTTATAAGTGTTGTTAGGAGTCTTTATTGGTTTTTCAAATATGTTTACTCCTTTGGCATACGTGCGGTCAATTACGGCCCATCCAATGTTCTTCTCCCTAACTTAATGGGAAGAAGCTAGCGTAAATGATTTTTCAAATTAAGGTCCCTAGGCAACGGGTCTCGATCGACCCTCTCTCCAAAAGAGTTTCTATGGTAATTAAAATTGAAAATGCATGGAAATGACGCAGGACTCTTAACACTCATATGTATCGGCCACTTTGACGCAGGACTCTTGACACTCATATATATGGGCCACTTGTTGACTAACCCGCCGACATTTCACTTGAAATGGATCCTTAAAATGGAGAGGAAATGTCGGCGCGCGCCAACATTTCACTTGAAATGGATCATTAAAATGGAGAGGAAATGTCGGCGCGCGGGTCAGTCAACAAGTAGCCGATATATATATGAGTGTTAAGAGCCCTGCGTCAAAGTGGCCGATATATATGATATATATATTTATATAATATATATACATCTGCCACTAAATTCCACTTTGACACAGGACTCTTAACATATATATATCACCATTCGTAATAGCACCTTGGGGGAGCGCGAGAGATCAGCAGAAGGGCCTTTCATAAAAGCAGTGAGTGAATTCTAACGAATTACACAAAAGGAAAGCAATGTCAGAGCTTGGAAACCCCAGAGGTTGCAGTTTCAGAGTGATCCATTTTCATCAAGTTAGAGTGTCCGTGGCAAAAACATGGGTTCTCAAGAGAAAGAAAAGGTTTGTCTCTACATCTCTCTTACTTTTTTACGTACTCTCTATGATCTCTCTCTCTCTAAAAGTAGTGGTTTTTGACGTGTTTTTGGTGATTGTGCATGCAGTGAGCAGGGGAGGAGTAATTCTTCGATAACAAGCTATATCCCCTTTGTATTCTTGATTGGAGCAGTGATTGGTCTTCTCCAAGTGAAGGATCTATTTGAGACACACCCTGCAAACATGTGGACCTCCGTAGCTGCTTTACCCATCTTTTGCTTCTCACATGCAGCGAAGAAGAAGATAATTAACGGGGCTCAACTCATTGACGCTCTTCGTGTCCTTTCAGCTGCACTTGTGGTGGCCTCACTCCTATCAGTGCTTCTGCCGGATCGGCTTTGCTACTTGCCTTTCCTGATGTGGCTTCTTCTGGCTGCTTGTATACTTGCTTATCCGGGACTTATCAAGGCATTTCACTCCGCAATTTACATTTCAAAAAGACTCAGAAAACGTACCACAGTGGAGCCAGATGCTTTGCCTGTGTAGCTAGCTAGAGTTTACATTTTTCTATCCAAAATACCCAAGTTAATTTTTTTAAAAAAATATATACGTAAAAAAATTATTAGAAAAAAAAAATTAATTAAAAGGTTAAGGTTAACATCAAAAGGCCACCCCTTTTTGGTTTTTTTTTTCAAATGGTTCTTTTTGAATTTAAGGGTATTTTGAAAAGAAAAATGTAAAAATGTCATGCAATGGTAATATATGGGGCCTCGATGTCACTTTTTAATGTTTTGATGTGTAATTACAAAATAGTTGATAGTTTATGGGGTTAAAAGTGTATTTTCTTCTTTGTATCATATTAAGTTTAGATGCTAATAGGCTAGTTTTTATGTTGGAGAAGACCTTGTGTTCCCAAAATGAAGGTCTTCACCATTGGACCCACTTCTAATGTTGATGTTAGAATATTTGTTAAATGATTAAATTCATAATTTCTTATTAGTTGTAAAATTCTAAGATATGTGGTAATTTAATATATCATCAAAACAAAGATCCCAAGTTCAAAGTTTGTATTCACAATTTACCTCTCATTTCAATCAAATATTTTAAGTGTTAAACTCTATTTATGTTAGACTCTACTTATTAAAGGAGAATTTAAACTCACACATGAAAGAATGTTAGTATAATAGGTAAATGATTAAATTCATCATTACCTATAACATAATATTGTATTAGAGATTCTAAATATGAACCATGTTTTTCCCATACGTGAACATTAATTAAATGAATTATATTCACAATTTCAAATCAATTTAAGCTATTGGGATAAGTACTAGTTAGCAGGAGGTGCATAGATTCTGATGCATTTCATTTCAACCAAGTATCATTTTGAATTGAAAACACATTATTTATCAAAAAAATGAATTTATGATGTGCATAGCAATGATATTGTCAAGGTAAGTCAGGAACAGAACTAATTTTTCACAATTGGATATAAGTTTACAACTAAATCTAAATATCAGATTAGATTATTAAAACTAGGAATGTTTTGTACATTTCTGTGTGAAACTAATCAAGCGGAGAATGGTGGGTGCCAACTCAAAATAACCCTCTCACCACAGAGCAAATTAGTTCCCATGACATGGATTTCCACCATTAGCTGAGAACCTCAATTGCGCCAGCTGTTTTGCCTCTTGACTTCAAAGGAGGCTCCATCACTGAGCATGTCCTGGGCATCAGTTTCCATTCCAAGCTTTGAGAGGGCAAGAGCTTGCATGTAGAAGGCAGTGGACCACTCGGGCAAGCACACCTGAGCTTGCATGGCATCTCTCAGGGCAAGCTCTGGTTCGCCAATCATCAAGTACGCGAGGGCTCGCCTCACAACGACGGTACCCGATGGAACCGACATCATTGATACTAACTATATATAGAAATGATTACATTCTCAGATATGCAATTATCAGATTAGTAGTACTTGACCACAAGGACCAGAAATTCAGAATCCAAACAAGATACCAAACGTGAAAAGTAAGCAATAACAGAAAACATCCAATTACAGAGAATTTAGTTTTCACATAAGCAAGAATGACAAAGGATGCTGAAGTTTAGCTTCCATGGCTGTCCTTTTGATATGTAAACTTCTTAATACCTTGACTTAACATTCTGTCATCAACCCGACTCATACATATTGATAATAATAAGCCTGCCAGAATAAATATAAGAACATACCTTTGAATAATATTCGATAGCATTTTTGAAATCCTTGTCTCTGAATGAAATATCCCCGAATTTCTTTGTGTTCAACATATCTTGCACTTGTTGTGTCCACTCTTGGAATGACAACTTCGGAAACAATAGATTTAAAGAAAAACAGATCATTATATAAGATCACTAGTTTCTCAATTACGTAAAGTAATTGGCACAAGGATGACTAAAATATAGCACAAACATCAACATTTTTTTTATCCTTCAATAAAAAAACCCAAATGTCGATTATGGAAGGCTGCTTTTAATTACTTTCCATGATATCTTATTCAATTCTGTCTGCTCTGTGTACAGATTTTGGAGTAACAGTAAGGAAATGAAAGAAACTCACCTCATTTTCTGCACCCTCTTCATCTCTATAACCTGTTTTAAGCAATATATCATGCACTGCAGTAAGATCCATCCTTGCACAAGCCTTTCCCAGTGGGGAAAGTATGGTTGGCATTGCCACTGGCGTTTTTGCTAGACCCATTAGGACATGTGATGCAACCTAGGATTACCAATGTGACCAAAATCGCCTCAGTCAGGCAAAAACATATGTAAGGATCAAGCTATCTCAGAATGACATAGCACACAAATTAACTGTTTTAAGTTAATTTCTAAGACAGACAAAAATCTCACCTCTTTCTGCTTTTGGAGGGGTGCTACTGCCGAAAGAAGAAACTTGACATCAGGTCGATCTTTAGCCTCATATTGAAGACACTTTGAGGCCAGCTCAACTAACTCTGTCGCATCTTCTTGGGTATATTGTCCTTCCAAGGATGAATCCAGCAATAACAACAAATTTTTTCCCCTTATCAAATCCAATGCCTGGGAAACAAAAACAAAGTGATGAAGGAAAATATTGTTTAACCTTATCTTTATTAGTTCTTAACTATAAGCTAATGATACAATCAGAATGACACTTGACGAGGATCGTTTTATAACAGAGATATAAAGAGCAGATAATTGAACTATGTGCAGACTACCAGGAGGTATGAAAGAGCAGAGAACAATCAAGATGATGCAGGAGATAGAATACTCATACATGGCTTGGAGGGATATGCTTTCCACTCAAAAGATCCAGCAAAACAGTTCCATAACTGTAGACCACACTCTCTGGGATGATCCTGCCTGCAAATGGTCAAACACGAATATCATATAGAGTGGAGTACTTAACTTTCATCCACCATCAGGAACATTTTTATATATTACAACCACAAAGTGATGACCCTGTCTGCAAAACGTCAAACACAAATATCATATAGCGAAGTACTTAACTTTCAACCACCTCAAGAACATTTTACATGTTACAACCACAAAGTAATGACTCCAAATACTAACCAAACGCAATGGTCAAGGGAGAGTAATTAATGCATCCATGATATCAAGACTATTGAGCAAAACATCCTAATTTGTTGACCAAGTCCTTTTTTTTTTACTGAGCTTGTTTACCAAGTCTTGAACTACACAAATTTAAACCTGAAAATCATGATTGTTCAATATGCTAACGAGGAATATAGTGAACTTTTTACTTAACTTTTCAAATTGTCTCATTGAACAATGAAACTAAGCATCAGTACAATAAAATTTCCATTTGTAACACAATTAACCAACAAAGACAAATGCCGAAACTAGACAGACTTTGTGAAAAAAAAGCTTCCTAAGTTTACATCACACACCACTATTGTAATAGTTAATCCCTTCTTAGCCAAGCACAGGGCGACAACATTGAGCCTAAGAGATCATCTTATCTTGTGGATTCCACCAGAGAGGGTTCCAAATTGTTCCATGCAGCCTTGTTTTGGATCACATTGACTGCTTGATATCACGTTCTCTTTACTTTAGAAGAATTTTATATCCCTCTCCTATTTTTATAATTTTCTGCTCTAGAAAATCTATCCTAATTCAAAAAAATAAGTAGCCTAATTACTTCAAGAAATCTTTGTTAGGCTTCACGAAATCTTTGTCCCAAAAAAGTACATAAAATTAAAAAAGCCCACAAGTGGACTTCCAATATCCATAGAAATGTATGTAAAATCCTTTTTTTTTTTTTTTTGGATAAGAGAAATGTATGTAAAATCATATTGATGTACCTGTCCGCAAAAACTCTGGTGGAGTATAAGCTAAGTTAGTGCTATAGCTTTTTCCATCTCGGCTATTCTTCATAAGACCAAAACTAGATAATCGAGGGTCACCATCCTGCATAAGAACAAAATTAAGTTTAAGACTAAAACTGGTAAGATCACTTTTAACACAAAATATCCCAATAACCAGATGAGAAACAACAGATCTGTCTGCCTCAAGATGGAAGAGGCAAACAATAATGAGGTATGACACAAGTTCAGATGTATTCATATAAAGCTACATATAAATTGACACAATGCATAATCTATCAAAGTGGCTTAGTATCCAACAAACTCATGCCTTTATATTACAAATTTTGAGGTTAATGAAACACCATTGTATTGCATCTAAGATCAATCTTCATGTCGAAATACTTATATTACAATTCAAATGCTTACCTCATCAAAGAGAACTCTATATGCATTTAGATCATGATAGATTTTTCGGTTTTCTGTATTGCAATGATCAAGTGCTTGTGCAATATAGTATGCAATTCTTACACGCATTTCCCAAGGCAAAGGCTGTTTCTCCCCTACAATAAATAATTCATGTTTACAAAAGCAGAATTAAAAAATGGGCAAAAAAGAACACATTAAGCAACACATTAAACCCTCGAACAATCAATAATCATCAAGAAAAGAGAACTCGAACCTGCCACCAGGATAGCAGTTTCAAAATTCAAAAATGGAAAAGAAACAAACAAATTCTGCATGCTAAGGGATTAGAGAATATGCACAAAGCAAATGATGAACTTCACAACCCCTACTACATACAGGATAATATTGGAGGATCCTTTATGGTTTTCTGTTGTTCTAGAACATTCTTTCTTTGAACTGTAAATATTTGATTTATGTGCTTCCCATCTAAGATGTACAATTACTCTATGTACACTTATAAATGTAATGCAGAGTACCAACTCTAACCCCGGTTTCATCCACTTTTGTTTGAACTTGGTGATTCGATTAATATGTACCTAAAACAATGTCTCAAATAGCCAAAAATATAGACAAAAACTAAATAGAAAGTAAGAGCCTCAAACCCAGAATACACATTCAAGTGAAGGACAAAGCATACAGTGAAAGAGATGCTTGGAGAGTGTATCATTAGGCATGAACTCCGCCAACAATAGCCGCTCATCTCCCTCAGCGCAACACCCAATTAAATTCACCAGTCTACCATGTCGAATCTTGCCAACCCCAGAAGCTTCCGTCTACAACCAAAATTTTCAAACAAAAGTTGGAAACTGATATATCACCAATTATCACAAAATTTTAGTAATTTTAATCACTAATTTAATATTCTTATAAAGTTAATACTTCCCATCGCATTAAATTTCCCTTTTAATAATTGGAACCCAGCACATGTAAAGTCAGAGTTCTAACTCAAGTTCAATGCCTTGATATCATTGCAAATCACCGTTTGTCCATGAAATTAGCATTCTAAGACTCTTCTTCAATAAATGGAACCCAATTACTTTGATACCATCATCACCGGCTTTTCCTAAAAACTTATACTGATTGGAAAAGTCTAAATTTGATCATTTGATTAATATTTTAATACAAACTAAAATATGATTATTAGTGAGAATACACAGACACACAAACAATTACATACGACAAACTGGCGTGGGTCTGGCCAGGAGAGCTTGGAGAAGCGCTTGATGGCCACCAAGCGATTGTTGCGAAGCTTCCCTTTGTACACCACATTGGGCGCCCTCTCTCCGCTCTCCGACACTATGAGTTCGCTGCTGAACCCATTGGTCGCCGCTCGCAGCTCCGCCAGCCCGAACTCCTTGAAGCCCGAAACGCCGTCGCTTTGCTCCAACTCCTCCCCATTATTAGCTTCCACAAGATACACCCAAAAGTGAAGAAGCAGCCAAAAAAAGTGAGCAAAATGTGAAATGGGAAATGGGAAAAAGTTACCTGGATCTGCAGTGGACAGAGGGAGAGGAGGGTCTTGATCTGGGGAGGTGAGGTGGGCGGTTTTGGACTGAAAGCAGCCCATGAGCGAGTGCTACATGTAGAATATATATAAAGATTCAGGTGGAAAGAGAAGAGAAATAGATTCTGGTGTACATGTTGGAGCCTTTTGTAAGATTGCAATGAATATGGAGTGATTGGAGTGTGAGTGTGAAAGGGGATGAAGTAGAGGAGGAAAAAAAAAAAAAAAGTGTTCAAGTCAAGAGGTGGAAAGTGGGTCGACTTTTGAATCTCTGATGAGAAATGGGGGAGAGCAGAGCACATGATTTGCTGACGAGCAGCACGTGGAGAGACAGAGAAAGACAGACATCGCTGGCCGGCATTTTAGCAGCTTTCCATGGCATATACTTGTACTTGGGATACTGCCGAAGACACGGTGATTTAAGGCAGCAACAATGGTGATGGGCTAATAGGTACTTGTACTGTAATAGAGTCCCGTACATAGATCAAGACAATCTCAAGCCCATTACTGATTTTTAAAGTTCTTCGTTATTTTAAAAAAATATATCAATATTATCATTTTTTTTATACAGTTAAATGTATTCATTTTAAATACTAATAATTAAAAAAAAAACATATTCCCCTTCAAGATAGCTTGCAATAGTTTAGGTATTGCACGAAATATAATAGTTTGCAATTGGGTTTATATAAACGATTCAGAACGATAGTACATATGAGAAAGAATGAGTAGCTTACTCGTTGTGCAAGTCATAGGGTTGTCCAAACCACCACCTGGTTGAATGGGAATGATTCGGTCAACATCAATGACTAGGTTGGGGTGGACAAATCACCACTATAATATTGGATTGGGGGTGACCAAACTATTTCGACCACCTCTAATGACTACCTCTATGGTCTAAATGAGGTAGAAACTATCCATTTTTTATTATTATTATATATGTTGTTGCATTTTTACTGTTTAATTAAAATAAACAACTTAAATCAATGTTATTGTAGTGGATCTAAATTCCTGTAGTGTTATTCCACCAATACCTCAATTAAGTCTAAGAAAATTCAAAGTTTTTATTTATTTATTATTATTATTATTATTTTGACATATTCATATAAGAAGAGGAGAGATGATTCGAACTAGAGACCTTCGTTTTAGGAGGCTTGATCTCCAACCGATTGAACTATCACTTGAAGATAAAGAAAATTCAAAGTTGTGCGGTGCTCTTTGTAGGTTCTATATTTCTATTAGATGGATTGATAAGAAAGTATTATTGGTGGTTACTTAAATTTTGAGCATGGAAAGTTAGTATATGTAATTGTTACCTTATAGCCTGCATAATTACAATTTTTAATTAATTAATCTCAAGTAATAGCCTTCTAGAATTTATTATTGAATCAATACAAAAAATAAAAATAAAGAAGAGACATAAATATTAAGCATCTAAAACAATAGGATAATTGAAAAGGTTGGAGGTGAACACTTGGCCCAGCATATATTACATGTGGGCCAATGATTGTGGTGTTCACTTGATGGACCATGGGCCCAGCATGATGAGTGTGGCTTATGCCCACCTATGATTTGCTTTAGGCCATGCTTAAGCAATTAATCATCATTATCTTTGGCATCATTTTTAATATGTATATATACACATTTGGCACCATCCATTCTAATAGGCTAATACCTACAAATCCCTTTTATTTATTTTTTTATCTTTAAGATAGGAAACCTTTCAAGGTAGACTATTTTTGTGTACTCGATCACCCCCAAAGGGCAAATCCTAAACTCATGCAAGGCACCTCCCTTCACATGGATTGGGTTAGACTCAACCTTGCGCGGGAATAAATGGTTTGCATCTATAAGAATTTGAACCTTAGACGTGATGGAGATGTCACCACTCACCAAGATATAGATTTTTATACTTCTTTTAGAAATAAAATGGACTCCTTTTCTAAAAATAATATCATCCAAAAAATAATAGGTTTTTTTCTTATAAACGAATAAGCAAAAGGTTTCATTATCCAACTATTTCTTTGGATAATGAATAATTTATTAAGAAAATCAACAATAACAAAAAAATCCACATCCCTCTCAAAAACGAGACGGCATGGACCTATTCAAGCAAGCGCCTACAAGAAAACAAAACATGTACAAGCAAAACTAAAAAATTATATTGAAAAAATTTCCAAGACCCATCTATCTAGAGCAATTAACGAAAGGATTGCGAATGTACATCCTTAAAAGAGTTGGCTTTGGATCTAACAAAAAAACATAAATTCAAAACATTGTACCCAAAATTCTTGTTTCTCCTATGAATACTTTCCTCGTTTTTCTTATTTTTATTTTTTTCTGCCAAACTATAGGACCCCAAAACCATTTGAAATTAAGACATACAATTCCATGACCTAGATTACATTTATACTGTCTGTGGCCAATGGCATGAGTCGCATGACTTTCTTGACCCTAGACTTTGAAGTTGTTATTAGTCCTGATCAGTATATAGTGCATAGAAAAGAAACAAAGAAACAAAAAACATAAAGAAAATAAGACTAAAAATAATATTACATATATATTTAATTTTGTCTAGGGTATATATTATTGGAGGTTAGTATTTTTTTTTCACCCCTTATATAGACCCCAAATGTGTCAACAAATAGGAACCAGATTCATCTAAAGCAGATATATATATATACTCTCTCTCTCAAGGAGTCAAGGGGTAGTCCTCGTGAAACGTATGAGACCACGGACCACCCACCTTCTAACACCATTTTTCACTCCAAGGACAACGACAGGAGCAAAATTGTATGATAAGACTATGATAATGAGTGATGGAACATAAACCAACCTCCAAAAATATACACATCTAAGCCACCAAATCTCTAAATGTTTTGAATTTTCATCAATAATCTTTCTCTTTAAGAGCAAGGACAAAACAAATTTAATGAGCCAATTATATCTATCTATGCACTACATCAATCGATTTAGATCAAAGAAATTAGAACCCTATTTTTCAACAAAGTAAATTAAACTCTTTTTATTGGTGATCCCGCAATGGAATTCCCACACTAGTCTTATTAATAATAATTAGCTATTGATGTCTTTATGTGTCTGGGTTTGACCATGATTTAACCAAGCATGAAAGAACGTTTATGGTTTCCTACCATGATCTCATAGCCAAATAAAGTAGCTATAGTTGAATGCCAATTCCTACCATTTTTAATTAGAAAAAAAAAATCTTTTTATTGGTAACCTTGTAGAGTTGTAATTCAATATTAATTTTGAGGAACGATAGAGACACAACTTTGGCCCAACTTTTTTATTATTATTATTTTTTTATGTAGTCATTATTTTCAAAACAAGATAAAAAAAAAAATTATGAAGTAATACTATTTTATGTGGTCATTTTTTTTTATTTGGTATATATATATATATTTTTTAAAAATGGTCCTCGTTCTTAAGAAAAAGATCATTTTTTTTTAAAAAAAAAAAATACCAAATAAAAAGGACCACATACGATACTTCAGTTTTTTTTTTTTTTTTAATAAAAAAAGGACCACATAAGAGAAAATTTTGGCCAAAGTTATGTCTTTATCATTTCTCATTAATTTTAGATGTTTGGAAAACAATTTATTGTAGATGCAAAAAATTGTTGACTTTCAAGCAATATCTCTTTCAAGAGTTTTCAAACTTGACGGCTTCGATCTTCTGGATTAAATATGCCAGTTGATGATGTAGCTAATGATAATCTAATTAAAAAGACTAATCCAATTCAAGATCATAGTCATCTTTGAAGATTAAATCAGCCAGATCATCAGCCGTGGTCGTAAACTTGTAATCATAACCTACAAAGACTAAAACCCAGTTCCAGTTCAAAGTCATCAAGTGCTTATCTTTACATTAAGCATGTTTCAAAAAATTCTGCAACTTGCTTCTGCTGAGACAGCAGCCTGAAGATGATAAGAAAGCTTTTTGATTATCTATTTGCTTCTGCATATATTGGTGTGTGGGTTTTTTAGAATACGTTTCGATTTGATAGGGATCGTTGGTATTGTAAACATAATAAAAAAATAAAAGTAGTTAAAATGTAGCGTGTGAATATAGATTATAAACTGAACTACGTAATCCTTGTATATCTCTCTCGCTTTTTCCTCTTATATTCTTTGTGTTTATTTTCTTTTATTTTTGCTATACACGTTTCAAAAAATTCTGCAAGTTGCTGATCGAGACAGCAGCAGGCTGAAGATCATGATAAGAAAGCTTTGAAAATGTCTTTGCTTCTGCATATTAGAATACATTTCCATATAGCTAATCATTTAATTTAACGGTTATCGTGCAAATTAATGCTCTACACATGCAATGCTCATCTTTGTGTGTTGAAGACATAAAACATGTATATATTAATATATGCGAAGAATATTTCTGCAACTTGCTGAGACAGCAGAAGGTGAAGATGATAAGAAAACTTTTGAATAAGATATTTGGGTCTGCTTATTGGTTTACAGATTACTGACAGAGAAAGTGATAAGCACTTAGACATAAAGCCGTGGGTGAATTGAATATGTGCTCTTGCTTTTCACGTTTGATTCTTTCTCTTTTGGTAAAAGGAAATTTGGGGTCAAAAGTCTCACCTGCCCATTTGGAACTTAGTAAAACAAAATTTGACAAATTACACGCAAAAAGACACTGCCAACTTTAATCGTCACATAGACTCCGGCCATCCTCCAATTGTCTCCTTTTTTAGGGAATCCATCAAGACTAATTAATCTTTGCTTCCACACGATCGAGTGTTTTTTTTTTTTGTTAAGGCAAGGACTTTGATTAAAGGATATTTTTAGGTGAACCAACACGTCCGACATGGGTGTTAAGCGAGCAAACTCCTTGTGAGCGAGTTCAGGCTTAATTTGTATAAGTTTGGCTCGTACTCGACTTGATTATTAAATGTGGCGTTTCATGTACAAAATATTGGTTCAAATATTAAACAAAGCAAGCTCGGGTTGACTCGGTTAGGCTTGAGAGCAACTCGTATAAAGCTCGAATTGGTAGTTGTTCACATATTTGCTCATATTAATATTAAAAATTGATATATATATTTCTAATAGCATCTTTTTATAATAAAATGATGCATATAATTTCTCTTCGAAAAATAAAAGCCTTGTTGTATCGACTCAAATTCTATACTTGGTTAGCTAGACTAAGCAAATGCACATATGCA
The DNA here is from genome assembly GCA_013348765.1 of Carpinus viminea. Lineage (NCBI taxonomy): Eukaryota > Viridiplantae > Streptophyta > Magnoliopsida > Fagales > Betulaceae > Carpinus > Carpinus viminea. The sequence continues at coordinate 16,271,147 of CP054668.1, forward strand.
AACTGGCCTTTTGAGTTGTTTAAAAGTACTTGAAGTTTAAATTTATAATAAAAAATTAAATTTAATATATGAACCAGCTAGCTTGGTTCGGCTTGACTTGTTATGAGCTTGAATGAGTTCGGGCTAGATATTTTGGCTCGTCCTTGAGCTCGGCTCGAGTTTGAGTAAAATTTAAACAAACCGAACCCAAACAAGGGAAGCTCGCTTAAACTTGACTCATCTACGCCTCCGCCCATTTTTAAACATTTACTACATAAAAATTCACATTTTAATGATGAACGCGATAAATAACGTACATATCAACACCAGCAAACCTGGCCTAGAGCTACGATTCAAAGAAAAGAGAGACAGATGAAATTAGCTATAAAGATGACTTCATTAGAAATATAGACAAAGAAGATCTTCCAGACTCATCTTTTAATGTACATTTTACATTATCAGGACATAAAGCTTTGGACCACAAACTTTCCAAAAAGCAACCATAGACATTGGCTTCTCTTATTGCAATCCAGATAATAGTTCTTTCAATTGTTCCCCCAGAGGGAGATAGTCTGATAGACCTAATCAATTATGGATCTCAAAGAGCTTAGCTAGCTAGGTTGAATATTTTCAACCATTGCATCTAATCTTTACAGCAATGCACCTCATCTCCAAGAACTAGAAGACAACACACTAGATAGCTTTAAGTGTCGGTTGAAATTTTAAATCAAATACCAGAAAATGTTTTGTTTGGAAGTATAATTGCGATTTAAAAACTTCAAAAATTATGTGTTTTTAAATCATTAAAAACAAAAAAAAAAAGAGGAAGAGGAGGAGGAGGGTCATTGGGTCTCTGCCTTTCTCCACAAAATGGGGACACATGTTGCTTAGGTTCTAGAAACACTCCATATCTATCAAATTTGCTTGGCGTGTAATTAATTGTTGTATACGTATGCGTACGCGATGACTTGGAAGTTTTGTTTGTGTACGCTTGATATTAATTGCACAACTTCGTGGGTTCATGTCTTGAGGATAGCTATGAAGACTGAACTAGCTAGCCTATGATCATGATGACCATATATATACTTCCAAAACTTTTCAACTCAATTAATATACGTGGATGATCATGAGTTTAATTAAACAGTATATATATAATATTTGCAAATTTCATTTGACTTTTAAACATGATTAATTCATTTGCTACAAGTCATGTAGAGGATGTAAGCTGTCTCTCAACCTAATCAGTACCACATAGTTTTTTTTTTTCTTCATTTTATTAATTAATGGTTTATGGGGTTTTCAATCATTTTACTAATGGTACCTCCAAAGAAATTCGTTTAATTTAACGGTTTCAAAACATATTGTTTGACAAATAACAATTTTAAAACGTGATTTTTTAAAAATGCCGCTAAGCATATGGTCAGGCCAACATATGAATGAAGGGTCCCAAATGAGACATATATGCATGCCTCATGGACCTAGAAAAAGCATCTCAATTTCCTAATTTATTTATTTTTAAAGTAAGATGCCAATCTTTTAGTCCTCGTAGACACAAACTTTAGGGGCTTGCTTGTCCACAAGCCCTAGCTTTGTCGTTTCGTACTTATCTTCTTTAATTAATGAAGTGGAGAAAATCATCACCTTTTTTTTTTTTTTGTAGCATTTGAGACATGATCAGATTACAAACACCATGGGCAATGTTCGAAAATATTGTGGAGAGGTAATAATTAATTAATATTTCTAGCTAACACAGTGATTGTGTAAACTAATTATTAAGGGCTTCCTATTGGATTAGGGAAGGTTTAAATATTCTAACTTCTTAGTGCTTTGATTTTATTGTCATAATCCAAGAGATTGGTTTTAGGTTAGGTTAGATTAGGAAATTTTTTATTAGTTAATTAATTATGATCAGTCGTGTATCTCAATAAGATAAATTTATTGGATATACACGTGAAAGGTTTGCATAAAAGCAGCTGGTTTGATAAACATAATACGTGGAAAAAACTATTTTGTTATAATTAATTGAACGTGTAAATTATTAAACTATAGATAATTAATAAGAAGTTTGTCTTCTATTATTCTCCTCATTTCTTATATAAACTCAAAAATTTCAATATGAACGAAAAGAGAACCTTATAATAAATTAACAATATTATGTATTTACTGCAAGAAAAATAGAAAATGCTATAAAATTTTCAAAAGTGAAACAAATTAATAGTTTGATGACTGAGAGAGATAAGTCAATGATGGGTTGGGTCAAGCAGTGGCGTGTGGTGACCAGCTTTGATTTGATGGCCTCAACCACTAGATCAATCAGGTGGTCTAACCACCCCGTGCAATGGTTGGGAGTGGTGCTGACCAGTGACCAAAAGGAAGAGTGTTATTTCTATGTTATTTTTATATAAGTAAGCGTATTTTAAGAAATTTAGTTGAAATCTGATTCTATTATATATGGTTAGAAGATTTTGACATTTATGCATTTTCACCAAACAAATGAATAGAAATGGTCTATCAGTCCATTTCAGCTCCTTGTATTCCTAGTGATATTCAAGAATAATATTCTTAGTAAACATCATTCCAATATACCAAGTGTGCATTATAATTGTTTCATCCTAAATTTCTACGTTTTCGGGGTGTTGTAACTAGTTTGAATCTAAAACATCATGTGCAATTGCTTGCTCAAATGTTCATGATCATAAGGCCTAAAATTTTTAAAATGGAATTTACATACTCAGTTAATAAAGCAAATGCACTATCACTTGATAAGGAAATGGAATTATTGCTAAGCAGTCTAAGCATATATATAAAGAATATCTTCTTTTTCTTTTTCTTTTTCGCCTGAGCTCATATATATAAGGAATATATTTATATTTGAGACTTCACCACTGAGCACTAAGGAAGGTACCAGGAAGGAACAATTACAGGTAGGAGAGATTTAAAAATAGAAAAATTAAGTGGCCGGAAGATGTGTTTGGCATGGAAGTGAACATGTAAAGAGAAAATATAATTAGTGCATGGGGAAGTAGTAGTGGATTTCCTCTGTACATAAATTATATGAGAGGAGAATGGTAGCCAAAGTGGATCTTCATGTTTAATTTATATCTTTTATTTAGTCCCGATCGATAGTGGATCTTCTTTGTTTGTTTTGGTCCAGATGCAGATACTCTAGATAACATGCTGGCCTTCATATAAAATGCATATATAATTATTATAATTAATGAAGAATTATATATATATAGTTTCCTCCAAGGATATATATATATAGTAATTACCATGGGTGAATATATATTTATAGTAATTAGCATGGGTGAAAGCCCTTATAATTAGTTTAACTCTTGATTAGCAAGGTTTATTTTAATTAAAATATAAATACCAATAATAATAACAATACTGTGATTCCATTGATCCCTTTCGTTAATTAGGACATCTAATTATAATTAAGGCGGCTGTCAGGCCACGATCAGATATTACTCCACCAAATGAAGCCCAAAAGAAAGAAAATAAACAGAAATACGTAACATCATTAAAGAAAAACAGAAACAAAAAAACAAAAAAAAAAAATGGTGAAAGTAGTAGATACTAGCTAGAAGAGCAGCCCATCAATGGAGAGACAAATATGTTTCGAACATGTCAAAATCAAAGACAGCTAAAATCACCACCACTCTGTTGAAGCGAAAGAGAGAGAGAGAGAGAGATAGAGAGAGAATCATTGCATCCTAGTCATTGCCATGAGGATATCTGCATGTCTGTATTCAACACCCTCACGTTTCCTTCTCATCATTTCCTGTTTTTTTTCCTGCATCTCTGGTCTCCCCCTTCACATGAAATCTCAGCCGTCCATTCACACTGCCACTCTCTATATATACACATATCCATCCATCCCACTCCTTCACTTGCCTTGCATATATAAATTATACCTCAAGGCTCGAGGCTCCAGCTTCAGAGTTCTCTCTCTTCTCTTCCACCTCAAACTATTCTCTCCGCTCCTTCATTCATCACCTCCATCAGTGCATGCACCAATGGCTTGCTTAAACGTTTGCAACAAGGTTAGTCATCAATCTCTCTCTCTCAATATATATATATATACTTTCCATGAAATGCTATACATATACTACTCATTAATTTATATATATTGTTTGAGCTAATTACTAGATTTTTTTCCATCAGCTTCATAGCTCATTCTATGGTTTCCTCATGTTGCACTACTGCTGGGAAAACATATAGCAAGTGTTACATGCATGGAGCTGGACTTACCTCTAGAATGAAACATCATATGATATATATATATATGATGTTTCCTTATTATTATTATTATTATTATTATTATTATTATTATTATTAAGAATCCTGTACATGAGTAGACATGGTAGAACAAGAAATCACTCAAAAAGAAAGATATAACAAGAAAAAGGAAAGAAAAAAAAAAGGGTATAAGAAGTGTTAAAAATGGCATATATACACCCGCATTTTGCCCGGTTTTGTTTCAATCCTAAGAAGAAAATTAAAACAACGCCATCATTTTAATTTATATTTTAACAATTTTTCTCACATGCAGACTTAAAATCATTCTTAATAAGTTGGCTCAACACCTAAAATATTTAATTGAAATGAGAAGTAGATTATGAATTGAAGAGAGATTTGAACCCATGAATTATGATCTCTGCCATGAAACTATGGTAAATTACTACTAATTCAAAAAAACTTAAGCTTAGATAAACGAAAAAAATCTAATAATTTAATTTATTTTACAATACAGGTATATATAGGGCAATTAAGACATAAAGACCCAGAAAAATCAACAAACCAGAACTCAGACAAAGACCAATATTCAGAATCATTGTATATGAGTGACGCATCATATTCGTGAATGGCTTATGTACGTTATACAGTTCATGTGTGACACTCCAGCCTGTCCGATGTGAACACTACTTTGCATGCCAATTAATGTACAAGGTGGCCTGGTTTGACTTTTATACATACATATATATATATATATATATATTCACCATATAGTTCAACATGAAAAACGATATGTACGTTTGAGATGGTGACAACACTCCGTCTCCTCTTCACACCCATCGATCTTAGCCACTTGAAAAAAAAAAAAAAAAAAGTCATTTAAAATACATTATGTCAATTAATTTAAAATAAGTCACTTAAAACACATCACCTATGGTTGTCTTGTTCTGTGTGGCCCTAGACTTGCCTAAGCTTACAAGATTATATATATATAGTATGGTTTCTATATATGTTTCGATTTTACTGGAGATATTTCTCATTCTATTTTGTGATTGGACGGTGCATGATTTTAAAGATCTTTTTGCGGTTGAACTTTCAGGGTGGGGTGGATGAAAAGGTCAAAAATGGGGGAGAGGTTTGCACACTTGATGGAACTCTTGATTGGCATGGCCGCCCCGCAATCCGACAGAGAACTGGTTCTTGGGTAGCTGCAACTTTGATCCTAGGTAATTATTTTTTACATTAACTTATTTATTGTATTTATTTTCTACCCACACTTGACATTATATTTTAAATAATCTTGTTTAAATTATTGACATGATCAAAAGTCATTTAAAACACACTACAAATTCATGTACATAGTAGTCCACATAAGTGAACAAATTAAGCAACATAATTTGATAGATAAATTTAAGGGGAAACTATTTTTTGCCCCCATGAACTACAATGCCTTGACATTTTCCCCCCATGAACTATTAACTATGCTACTTTGCCCCCATGAACTACCATTTTGTGCCTAAAAACCCTTTCCGTCAGTTAAAGCCGTTAATTTAAACGGTCAACCCGTCACTTTGCCCCCATGAATTACAACACATTATCACTTTGCCCCCATGAATTACAACATATTGTCACTTTGACCATTTGAGTTAATGGCTTTGACTAACAAAATAGATTTTTGGACACAAAATGGTAGTTCATGGGGGCAAAGTAGTACAGTTGACAATTCATGGGAGAAAAGTACCAAGGCGTTGTAGTTCATGGGGACCAAATGTAGTTTCTCCTAAATTTAAATGTTTTGTAGTTAACTTGGTAAGTATCATATGATATAAATACAACAACTGCTCTCTTATTCTTTAATATCAATCTTGATGAGTAGTTTAATTATTGCACTTTCATAGATATTTCTTTAATTAAGTAGATATCATATTTGCAAGGAATCAACAAGTACATATAATTGATCATTAGTTCCTTTTTTTTTTTTTTTAATGTGGGAAAGCATAGGTGATTGATCACTAGCTAGCTAGGCCATTATTTGTCATATAAAATTCCCTTTTTTAAATGAACAAAGTAAATATATATAATTCATCATTATATGCTATATAGCCGGCCAGCCCATTGATATTTGTCACATAAATTTTCTATTTGTTAATAATTAAATATTGATTATATATATAAATTAAGCTGATCACTTTATCTTTTTTATTTTTGGGATTGAATTGGAATATATAAAATGATTCAGTGAATCAAGGGCTAGCTACATTGGCATTCTTCGGAGTAGGAGTGAACTTGGTATTGTTTTTGACAAGGGTGTTGGGTCAAGACAACGCTGAGGCAGCCAACAACGTTAGCAAATGGACAGGAACGGTTTACCTTTTCTCCCTTGTCGGTGCCTTCCTCAGTGAGACTTACTTGGGAAGATACAAGACTTGTGCCGTCTTCCAAGCAATCTTTGTCCTTGTAAGTTGCAACCATTTTACAAACTTCATTTATTATTATTATTATTTTTTTTCTGAGATGATATATATAAAAATGAAAACAGTTTTAAGCATTTTTGTGTTTAAAGTTGTTTATTAATGTTTTTGTTTTGAACTCACGACATTTCCTATGATACCACGTTAAAATTACATCACTAACCATAGTAACTCTTTTGTATGCTTATGTGAATCTGTGATCTTGTAGGGCCTGGTATTACTCTCCCTAACGTCATACATATTCTTAATTAAGCCTAGTGGATGTGGCAGTGATCAGGTTCATTGTGGATCCCATTCAGGCTTTCATCTTGCACTATTCTACCTCTCAATATACCTTGTTGCCTTGGGAAATGGAGGGTACCAACCAAACATAGCAACATTTGGAGCAGATCAGTTTGATGAAGAGGATTCTATAGAAGGGTACTCTAAAATAGCGTTTTTCAGCTACTTTTACTTGGCTTTGAACTTGGGATCTCTCTTTTCAAACACTATTTTGGGCTATTTTGAGGATGAAGGGAAATGGGCACTAGGGTTTTGGGCATCAACTGCCTCTGCTGCTCTTGCATTGGTCTTGTTTCTTTGTGGCACCAAACGGTACAGGCATTTCAAGCCACAAGGTAATCCACTGTCTAGGTTTTGCCAAGTGTTGGTCGCTGCATCAAGAAAATGGAAGGCTGAGATGACCCCAAGTGGAGAAGATTTGTTTGAGTTTCAAGCAAAGGATTGTGGCAAGAATGGGGACAGAAAGATACTCCACACTCAGGGCTTCAAGTAAGTTGATATGCATGCACCTAAGCCTTTGCTCACAATAAGTTATTCAAAGTTGATATAACTCATCGAAAGCATTTACATCCGCTTTAGCAGTTGTTTGGCTAAATTTAGCTAAAAAACTCACATTTTTCTATTTTAACTACCTACTTTTTTAAAGCACCTACATCCGGCTCATCATTTTAACTTATCACTTTTATTATCTCATTTAAATATTCTTTACCTAACATTTAAATATTATTTCTCTATTCATTTATTTTTTTATTTTTTTGTCCTTCAAATGGTCATTAACCAATAGAAATGATGATGAATAGAAAAAGCGGAGAAAAAAGCGATTTTTTATTAGGTGAGAGAAGTAGTGGACTAATTATTATTATTATTTTTTGACATATTTTGCTACATGAGTACTTTGTTGCTCCAACTTATCCCAGGCCATTTTTTGGCTGGATGGGGAGCCTTTTTAAGGCTTCAACTCAACAAAATAGCCTTTTAGCTATTTTGTTGAGCCCACTGTGAGTACTATTAGTAATGCTACTTTCCACACTAATTTTACACAGTTTGGCGTTTTTAAGTTGGCTTCTTTCTATTTTTAAGTTTATGACATAAAAAGCTACTTAAAATATGTCACGTCATCCAATATGAAATGAATGTGAACCTATAATAAATGAGTATGAATAGTATCAGTACTTTTAACTCATTACACCGCTAACAATTTATATTAATTTATGCTACAATTCATAATAATGCTCTATAGCAATAGCCATCAAGATAAAATACTAAATATTGTATTCACATTCACCCATATCAGATTCTTGGATAGTGTCACGGAGGACTTCAAGGATGCATAAAGTTGAGAAGTCAAATGCCTTCTTCCAATTCTCTATTCTTTTCACTCAAATGAACCACCATTGCCAACTTCCACATTCCCCAAGCATGTGACATCCTTAGTGTTTTCATTTTCATTTCGACCCTCTTCTTGCCATGTGGAAGAAGACTGAGCTTCAAAGGATGGGAGTTGGCCTTGTTATAGCAATATTGGCAATGATTGCTAGAGTCTTTCTTGTTAAATCACCATGTATCCTAAAAGTTTAAATTAGTAAGAAGATATAAATTTAATCATTTAATTTATATTCTAATACAGATTACACCATGCAACAATGGAGTGCACAAACTGTGAAGGTTCAAGTTCATTGAGCATCTTTTGGCAAATTCCCCAGTATGTGCTTATAGGAGCATCTGAGGTTTTCATGTACGTTGGTCAACTAGAATTCTTCAATGGGCAGGCTCCCGACGGGTTAAAGAGCTTTGGAAGTGCACTTTGCATGACATCCATATCACTAGGAAACTATGTGAGCAGTTTGCTGGTGACAATTGTGATGAAAATCTCTACCAGATCAGATGATTTGCCAGGTTGGATTCCCAGCAACCTTAACAAAGGTCATCTAGATAGGTTCTTCTTTCTCTTAGCAGCTTTGACAGCAGCTGATCTCATGGTCTACATCATATGTGCGAGGTGGTATAAATATATCAAGTTTGAAGGAAAGCAGCACAATGAGCTCATACTATGAGCTATAGCAATGAGAAACGCTATTTCTCCGTTTCCTATCACCATGTCTATAGGACAGTTCTATAGATCTAATGATGAATATGAAAAAAGAACGAATGCATGAGAGATGAAGGAATAACACTTCTTTGTGCCAAATTGCATGTCACGTGTAATATTTCAAAGCGCAATTGGATGAGAGAGATAGAGATTTGTGCGATGAAACTAGAGAAATGCCTAGATTTTTCATTTCTTTAAGTTGAGCACAAGATGTTCTTAGTTGTAGAGGGATTACCATATGCAAATTCTCGTGCAAACTTTTTGTGTAACCTATTAACTTCCTATGTGTGATAAAAATATGCATTGCAATATTTGTGGCTTCTCACAATCTCCTTATATGACCGTCCATATGAATGCCATGTGACAAAACATAGGTTAAAAAAAATTAAATAAAAAGATTTGACAGGTAAATTTAATTGTTTAGTAATTAATGGTAAGTGTCATATTGACTACCACCTTAATTTGTAAAAAATTAGAAACTTGTAAGAAAAGTTATAGTACCTCTAACGGCACTTGTTTTAAAATATCTAAAACGTATGGTGAAATTTAATCATATTTTTTAGTCCAAACATTGTCCCTTGTATAATTTATTGGGTCCCATTTTAAAATGGAAGTCTTCACATGCAATTAAGGAGTATTAGAAAGATTTTCATAAGTTTATTGGATAGGAAAAGAGAAAAATTTTAAGAAATTAGAAGAACAAAAATAAAAGAAAGGAAAGAAAAAGGAATTAAGACCACCTAAAAAAAAAAATTTAATCCAACAAATAATTTACAAAAAACTTACAGAATTCTAAAATCTAATTAAACCCAAAAAAATTAAATCTAACATCAAGCTATATTCATATATTTATATAAATTAATTTTCCACCTATAAATTAATTTATAGGCCCCCTATTTTTAACCTAGCAAATTTTTTCTAAAATTAAAACTAGGTAATTTGTATAAATTTAAACCTAGAAGAAATTTTGTGAAAATTTAAACCTATAAATTTTTTAGGGTGCAGCCTACAGGCAGGCCAATGATGTCCCCAAAGGGGGCACATCGTTTGAATGGGGGATGTTGTTTCAACAGTATAATGACACCCTCTAGGGTGCCATCGATAAGAGGCTCTATTAAGAGCATGTTGGATCTTCCTCATCTTTCAGCGAAGGCTAAATATCTTGGGATTCCTCTATTTTTTTAATAGAAGCAAGCAGAGATCCTTGGCTGATTTAAAAGAAAAGACGTTATCTAAGATTGTTGGTTGGAAATCTTTGTTGTAAATTACCTACATTCTCATGCATTCCTTCTTATACTATGTCTTTGATCTTGTTGCCCAAGGGTTTTTGTAAAGAGTTCAACTCTTTATTAAGGAAATTTTGGTGGGGTTTTCCTCAAGATAAGAAGCACAATCTTTCCCTTTTGGCTTGGGATAATATCTGCAAACCTAAGGCCCTGGGTGGGTTGGGTATTCGTAATATGGAGACTATGAACTTATCTCTACTTGCTAAATTGGGTTGGAAAATTATTACAGAACCTTCTCTTTTGTGGGTGGCGGCTTTGTCTGGAAATATTTTTGAATCTCCTTCCTTAATGCTTTATCGCTTCTTTTATGGAAGGGTATTCTAAAGGCAAGGCAAGTTGTGGAATTAGGTGCTTATATGGCAGTTTCTTCTGGGCAGGGAATCAATATATGGAAGTCTCCTTGGATTCCTTCCCTGCAGCTTTTCAAGCCTTCTCCTAATCCTAATCTAGTCATCTTCTAGATTTTGAGGTTGCTGATTTGTTGAATGAAGGAAGCAGATCTTGGAATGTGTCTCTTTTGACTGACTTGTTTGACTCTAATTCAGCTCAGCACATTCAAAACATTCCTTATCTCAAGAAGTCTCCAATGATAGGTGGACTTGGGCAGCTTCTTCGAATGGGCAATTTTCTGTTAGGTAAACTCACGAGTTAGCCTCTTAGGATTTGGCTTCTCTATCTTCTCCACTTTCTCCTAAAGACTGGTTTTGTCTTTGGGGGTCGAAACTGCAACATAGATTAAAACATCTTCTTTGGAAGATGGCATGGAATATTCTTCTCGTTCGTGCTTCTTTGGCTAGATTCATTAGCTCAATAGATTTGGATCCTTGGTGTTGCCCTTTCTGCAAAGGCCCTCAAGAATCTCTTTCTCACATTATGCTTGAGTGTTATTTTGCTAAGATTTTATGGAGGAGCTCACCTTGGCCCCTTATTACTGATGCTTTTTGTGAGCAGCCTTTTGCAAATTGGATTGTTGCTATTTTGAGGCCTCACTTGAAGCTTGCTATTCCCATCTAGGAAGTTCGCAAGTTCCAACTTCATGCAGCCATAACTTTGGATCATATATGGTTTTCCAGGAATCAACTTGTCCATCAAGCTCTTACTCCTTCCCCTTCAAGCTCCCTTATTCAAATTGCTTCTACAACGGCGGATCATTGTAAAGCTTGGACTGATTCCACTTTGTCCACCATTTGGTCTCCTCCTTTACCACTAAGGCAAATTTTGACGTGACTTTGCTAATGGTAACATCATTGGAGCTGCTACTAAGAAAATTCTTACTAAGGATGTTGCCTTAGGTGAAGCTCAAGAGGCCCTCTTGACGGTTCATACTACTGCTTCTAGTGGTGTATACTCTCTTATCCTTGAAGGGAATGCTCTTAATGTTGTCCTTGCTATTCAACAACCTCAGCTGTTTGAGGGTTGAAATTTTTCTAATGTTATTTCGGATATTTTCCTGTATTTGCATTCTTTTTACAGCTGGAAGGCTGAGAAAGTTTCTAGAAGTGCTCATTTTAAAGCACATTGTTTGGCTAAATGGGCCGCTTCCCACCAAGTGTTTGGAAGCATTCCCATAGGATCGTCCATTCTCTCGTCCATTTGGAACATGAGTGGAAAAGATCCTCCCTTGTAACCTTTTTCCCCCTTTCAATTAGAAAAAAAAAAAAAAAAAACCTCTTTAAGAGGTGTCGTTTTTTGCAAAAAGGGACACTAGTTGGTCTTTTATTTTATTTTTTCAATGACATGCTATTCTTGCAAGACCCAACTAATTAACTAGAGCAATTAAGGAAAGGATTGCGAACACCCTTTAAAGAGTTTTTTTTTTTTTTTTTGGGACAACACCCTTTAAAGAGTTGGCTTTGGATCTAACCAAAAAAAAAAAAAAAACATACATTCAAAACATTGTATCCGAAATTTTTGTTTATCCAATGAATACTTCTGTTGTGAAATTTTAATTGTACTTGCAAGTGCACGAATTGTTTTGTAATATAGGGATATAAGTACAAGGTTGAACCCACATGAAATTGTGTTGATGAAAACAAAATATATCTAAACCAATTAAATCTTAACCTAGTTCCAAAATATTTATGATTTTTGAAATAAAAGAAAACATAAAGTAAACAAAGTAAAATTAATCAAAAGATAAAGTACTAAGGTTTTGGAATCCACACCCACCAAATCATTGTAACATATTTTCATGTTCATCAATATACATTCGAAGTTATCACAATAAAAATCTATGTATGTTCTACTATGCTTCAAAGATTAATTAAATCATTCATTGAATCCGTTCTTTGCACAAATCACAAAAGATATATAGTTTAAATTAAATCATCAGATGTATCCGTAAATCACAAAATATATCCAACTAAACAAAGTAAAATTAATCAAATGATAAAGTATTAAGGTTTTAGAATTCACACCTACCAAATCATAGTAACATATTTTCAAGTTCATTAATATACATCCGAAGTTATCACAACAAAAAATCTATGCATGTTCTACTATGCTTCAAAGATTAATTAAATCATTCACTAAATCCGTTCTTTACACAAATCACAAAAGATATACAGTTTAAATTAAATCATTACATGTATCCGTAAATCACAAAATATATCCAATTTAAATCAAATCATCAAATGTATCCATAGAACGAAACACAATTATGAATATTCAATACTTTGAAAAATAAAAACCTAAGCAATCAATTAAATGAAACTATCTTAAATCATCAAATGTATCTGTAAATAATAGTAGATATCCAAGAATCATCCACTAATTGATTCGAAATAGAACAATTAAAATATTAAAACTCAATAAAACCATATAATATTAACTTACATGAACACATTTTTGTTTTTCATTGGTGATGCTTCATCATCAACTTTAGTTGAGAATTTAGTTACACATAACCATAAAAAATAAAAAAATAAAGAAAAAACTAATATGAGAAAGAATGAATAGCTTACTCGGTGCGCAAGTCATAGGGTTGCCCAAACCACCACCCGGTCGAACGGGAATGATTCGGTCAACTTCAATGACTAGGTTGGGGTGGACGAATCACCACTATAATATTGGATTGTGGTGACCAAACTATTTTGACCACCTCTAATGACCACCTCTATGGTCTAAATGAGGTACAAACTATCCTCTTTTTTTTTTTTTTTTTAATATATGTTGTTGCATTTTTACTATTTAATTAAAATAAACAACTTAAATCTATGTTATTGTAGTGGATCTAAACTCCTGTAGTGTTATTCAACCAATACCTCAATTAAGTCCAAGAAAATTCGAGGTTTTATTTTATTTCGACATGTGGATTCGAACTAGTGACCTCCGCTTTAGGAGGAATGATCTCCAGCCTATTGAACTACCATTTGAAGACAAAGAAAATTCAAAGTTGTGCAATGCACTTTGTAGGTTCTATAATTCTATTAGATGGATTGACAAGAGTTACAAAGTGTTATTCTGGTTACTTAAATTTTAAGCATGCAAAGTCAGTATATGTAATTGTTACCTTATAGCCTGCATAATTGCAATTTTTTTTTTAATTTATTTATCTCAAGTAATAGCCTTCTAGGATTTATTATTGAATCAATACAAAAAGAAAATAATAATAATAAAGAAGAGACATAGATTTTTACACTTCTTTTAGAAATAAAACGGACTCCTTCTCTAAAAATAATGTCATCCAAAAAATAATAGGTTTTTCTTATAAACAAATAAGCAAAAGGTTAATTTCATTATCCAACTAAAATTACTTTTTTGCTATACCTTTTCTTTGGATAATGAATAATTTATTAAGAAAATCAACAATAACAAAAAATATCCATATCCCTCTCAAAAACGATACCGCATGGACCTATTCAAGCAAGCGCCTACAAGAAAACAAATATGGACAAGCAAAACTAAAAAATTACATTGAAAAAATTTCCAAGACCCATCTATCTAAAGAAATTAACGAAAGGATCGCAAACGTACACCCTTAAAAGAGTTAGGCTTTGGATCTAACAAAAAACATAAATTCAAAACATTGTACCCAAAATTCTTGTTTCTCCTATGAATACTTTCCTCGTTTTTATTTTTTTTTTTATTTTTTTTTTGCCAAACTATAGGACCCCAAAACCATTTGAAATTAAGTCACACAATCCATGACCTAGGATTACATATATAGACTGTCTGTGGCCAATGGCATGAGTCGCATGACTTTCTTGACCCTAGACTTTGAAGTTGTTATTAGTCCTGATCAGCATATAGTGCATAGAAAAGAAAAAAAGAAAAAAAATAAAGAAAATAAGACTAAAAATAATATTACACATATATTTAATTTTGTCTAGGGTATATAATATAGGAGATTAGGTTTTTTTTTTTTTTTACCTCTCTCTCTCCCTTATATAGACCCCAAATGTGTCAAAAAAATAGGGACCAGATTCATCTAAAGCATATATATATATCAAGGAGTCAAGGTAGTCCTCATGAAAAGTATGAGACCAACCATCTTCTAACACCATTTTTCACTCCAAGGACAACGACCGGAGCAAAATTGTATGATAAGACTATGATAATGAGTGACGGAACATAAACCAACCTCCAAAAATATACACATCTAACCCACCAAATCTCTAAATGTTTTGAATTTTCATCAATAATCTTTCTCTTTAAGAGCAAGGACAAAACAAATTCTATGAGCCAATTATATCTATCTATGCGCTACATCAATCGATTTAGATCAAAGAAATTAGAACTCTATTTTTCAACAAAGTAAATTAAACTCTTTTTATTGGTGATCCTGCAATGGAATTCCCCTACTAGTCTTATTAATATTAATTAGCTATTGTTGTCTTTATGTGTCTGGGTCTGACCATGACTTAACCAAGCATGAGAGAACGTTTATAGTTTTCTACCACGATCTCGCACCCAAATAAAGTAGCTATAGTTGAACGCCAATTCCTACCATTTTTAATTAGAAAAAAAAAAATATTTATTGGTAACCTTGTTGTAGTTCAATATTAATTTTGAGGAACGATAGAGACACAATTTTGGCTCAACTTTTGATTATTATTATTATTTTATTTTTCATGTAGTTATTTTTTTTAAAAAAAAACAAGATAAAAAATAAAAAAAAATCCTGAAGTAATACTATTTTATGCGGTCATTTTTTTATTTGGTAGTTTTTTTTTTTTTTAAAAAAATGGTCATTATTTTGAAGAAAAAAAATCATTTTTTTTTTAAAAAAAATCATTTTGTTTTAAAAAAAAATACCAAATAAAAAGGACCACATATGATGTTATTATTTCAGTTTTTTTTTTTTTTTAATAATAAAAAAAGGGACCACATAAGAGAAAATTTTGGCCAAAGTTATGTCTTTATCATTTCTCATTAATTTTAAATGTTTGGAAAACAATTTCTTGTAGATGCAAAAAATTGTTAACTTTCAAGCAATATCTCTTTTAAGAGTTTTCAAACTTGATGGCTTCAATCTTCTGGATTAAATATGCCTGTTTGGGTAGAAAATTAACCCACTGGGGGCGAGGTGAAGGGTCGCCCAGAGAGTGATGTGTGCCCCCCCTTTTCCACATGTCAAAGTGTATTCTGAGGGACCCACAGCATACACAACAACATTGTGCATATCTTTTGTCTGCAGAACATGTCACCCTCGAACCTGGCTCAACCATACTTCTTTTGCACCTGGAGTATGGGTCATCCCACTCCATGTACGATGGCATGTCCATGGCAAGACAAGATCAAATCAGCATGGCCCCAAGATCATTCGTACAAGGAAAAGGACAAGGGTGATTGACTCACTTTCTTGCACTGCCAGATAGAAGATATCAACCATTCCCTGCAAGATATGCTTCTATGTACATGCTTGCCAATGGCACTGTAACTATGAATATGTCCCTATCAATTGTGTATTGGTGGTTAATGAGAACGGATGGATTCCCAAATAATAAGAGCTCTAAGTGTTTCATTTCCTCCTTCTCCTCCTGTAAAACTCTAAATAACACTGTAGCGTCGATTTCCGAGGCACGCCCTGGCGGTGACCGAAAATTGCATTAACAATGCTAGTTGATGATGCAGCTAATGATAATCTAAAAAGACTAATCCAATTCAAGATCATAGTCATCTTTGAAGATTAAATCAGCTAGATCATCAGTCGTGGTTGTAATCATAACCTACAAAGACTAAAACCCAGATCCAGTCCAAAGTCATCAAGTGCTTATCTTTACATTAAGCATGTTTCAAAAAATTCTGCAACTTGCTGAGATAGCAGCCTGAAGATGATAAGAAATCTTTTTGATAATATATTTGCTTCTACATATATTGATGTGTGGGTTTGTTAGAATACGTTCACATTTGGGATCCGGCTCCTCTCCAGTCCAAAATGAATTGGATGGGAGCCGGTTGATGGCTAGGATCTCTTCTTAGAGATCCTAAGGCCATCATCCTACCACGTGGCATATTAAAAAAAAAAATAATATTTTCTTATTTTACTTTTAAAAATAAATAAAAAACAAAATAATAAAAAATTAAAAACAAATATAAAAAAAAAAGAAAGGTGGCTGGCCACCCCATCTTAACCACTGGGGTGGCCGCCCCATTTTAGGACATGGGGTGGCGTCCACCCATGGGCCGATCAACCCAGATCGGTATCGACGCTCCCTCTGGTTGGATCGCATCGGCGAGTCTTCGCTGCTTAGTAGCTCTGGTTAAGCCCGAAGAGCTCACTTCCTCACTGGCTAATGCTCCAGAGGCCAATCTAACAGAGGAGCACCTGGATCACCTCCAGTCCAAAAATTCGTACTCTTGTCTTTCTTTTCTCTTTAATTCCTTTTTTCCTGAATCCTTCTCTACAATCAAGAAACCAGCTGCGTCTACTTCTCTAGAATTGCCTGTATTTAATGCAATGTGTTATTTTCCTGCAAATACAAACATATGACATGCTTGTTTTCCTCTTCAACATTCTATTATCGTCCATCAGTTCATGAAATTGTTTTTTCTTGCTTCCTCTGGGGGTTGGGTTTCAAACCCAGAAAACAAATTTTAATTTTTCTTCTTTCTTGCAGTTCTTTGGGGAACATTCAGGCGTGGCTTGTTTGGAGCAGAATTTATCATCACTACAGAAACCTTGAAATTTGAGGAAGAAGCACACTTTTCAACCCCGATGTTGGAGGACACGATTCCATTTCTTCAGAAGAACTTGCCGGCGGCGGCGGAGGCTCCGAAGAATTACCAGACACGCCCAAAATCATAATCTGAAGAAATTACAAATCCTAAAAATGAGAAAACCTCGATTCAACCCACAAAAAATCTAAGATTCAGACCCACAAAAAACCACCAAACCACCAAACCCAAACCACCATCTGTAGAAAAAAGCAGAAACCCAAAATCAAAAACGAAAAGAGTGTGAGAGGGAGGAGCCTCGGGTCGTCGGTAGGAAGTAGGAGTGTGTTGAAGGGAGGAGAGGGAGGGAGGACCACGGTGGGAGAGGGAGGAACTCATGGGTTGCTCCGGGAAGACTCGACGAAGAGGGGAGGGGGAGGAGCGTCTGAAGCCAAATCAATTTTTTATTATTTTGTTTTTTATTTATTTTTTAAAATAAAATAATAAATTATTATTATTATTTTTAATACGCCACGTGTCGTGTTGATGGCCTTAAGATCTCTTTGAAGAGATCCTAGCCATCAACCGGATCACCTCCAGTCCAAAATGGACTGGAGATGATCCTTGTCCTTCGATTTGATAGGGATCGTTGGTATTTTAAACATAATAAAAAAATAAGAGTAAAATGTAGCAATGTGGATATAGATTATAAACCGAACCATGTAGTCCTTGTGTATCTCTCTCGCTTTTTCCTCTCATTCTTTGTGTTTATTTTCTTTTATTTTTGCTACACATTTCAAAAAATTCTGCAACTTGCTGAGACAGCAGCAGGCCTGCTGCTGTCTCAGCAGGCTGAAGATCATGATAAGAAAGCTTTGAAAATATATTTGCTTCTGCATATTAAAATACATTTCCATACAGCTAATCATTTAAGGGTTATCGTGCAAATGCTCTACACATGCAATGCTTATCTTTGTGTGTTGAAGACATTAAACATGTATATATACAAAGAATATTTTGCAACTTGCTGAGACAGCAGAAGGTGAAGATGATAAGAAAGGTTTTGAATAAGATATTTGGGTCAGCTTATCTTTTTACAGATTATTGACAGAGAAAGTGATAAGCACTTAGACATAAAGCCATGGGTGAATTGAATATGTGCTATTGCTTTTCATGTTTGACAGAGACCTGTTTCTCTGGACGTAAAATGGTTTCCGTCGTAAAATAATTTCAACAGAAAATAATTTCTTGAAAATTTATTTTCTAGAAAACATTTTACGATGTTTAGCTCATACGGAAAATCGCAATATATATATTAATTAAATCATATTAAACTCTAAATTTACGAGTAGGTGCCGAGACCTCACTAGGACCCGCCCGGGACTCTATCGAGACCTGAAACCTACCCAAACTTGACAAGGACCCGCCTAGGACCTATTCGAGACTTTAACAGGACCCGCTCAGGACTTGACCGGGACCCGCCCGAGACTTTACAGGACTTGCCTGAGACTTGATCCCCGAGATACGTCCGAGACTTGCTTGTGACCTGCCCGGGACTTGAATTGGGATCCGCTCGAGACTTGCCCAGGACTCGCCTAGGACCTGACCCAGATCCGCCTAGGACCCATCCGAGACCCAAATAGGTCTCGGTCAAGTCCCAGACATGTCTCGATCAGGTCCCGTACAGGTCTCAGGCGGGGCCCGGATAGGTCTCGGACAAGTCCTAGTCAAGTTCCAGGCAGGTCCTGGTAAAGTCCCTATAGGTCTCGGGCAAGTCTCGGACAGGTCCCAGTCAAGTCTTGGACAGGTCCCAAGCAGGTCCCGGGTTAGTCCTAGTCAAGTCCCAGGCAGGACTCGAATGGGTCTTGATAAAGTCCTGGGCAAGTCCAAGTCAAGTCCCGGGCAGGTCCCAAGCGGGTCTCGGTCAAGTCCTAGGTAGGTCCATGGCAAGTCTTGGTAAAGTCCTGAGCAGGTCCCAAGCGGGTCCCGGACAGGTCCCAATCAAGTCCCAGACAGGTCCCGGTCAACTCGCGGACAAGTCCTGGTCAAGTTTCAGGTGGGTCCAAATCAAGTCCTAGCGGGGTTCTGTGCGAGTCTTGGCAGGGTATGTCAATTTAAGAATGAGATGCTCTAAATTAGAAAATGCTTTACGGTTTTGAAAACCATAAACTATTTTTCAAAAATTAAAGAAGAATTTTCAGTTAAAAGGAAAATGTTTTCCATTGACTATTATTTTACGTCACACTAAACACCTTAAAATATGGAAATCTTTTTCCTGAAAACCATTTTACGTCGAAAGAAACGGGGTTTTAGTAAAACAAAATTTGACAAATTACACACAAAAAAGCATTGCCAACTTTAATTGTCACATAGACTCCATCCTCCAATTGTCTCCTCTTTTTAGGGAATCTATCGAGACTAATTAATCTTTGCTTCCACACGATCAAGTGTTTTTTATTTAAATTTTTTTTTAATTTTTTTTATGGCAAGGACTTTGATTAAAGGATATTTTTAGGTGAACCGACACGTCAGACATGGGTATTAAGTGAGCGAAGTCCTTGTGAGCAAGCTCGGGCTTGATTTGTATAAGTTCAGCTCGTTCTCGACTTGATTATTAAATAAGGCGTTTCGTGTACAAAATACTGGTTTGAATATTAAACAAAGTAAGCTCTACTCGACTTAGTTAGGCTTGTGAGCAGCTTGTATAAATCTCGAATTGGTAGTTATTTACATAGTTACTCATATTAATATTAAAATTTGATTTTTTTTTTCTTTCTAATAGCATCTTTTTATAATAAAAGGATGCGTATCATTTCTCTTCGAAACAAAATGCCTAGTAGTATTGACTCAAGCTTCATAAGGCTAGCTAAGCGAAGCAAATGCTCATATGCAAATTGACTTCTTGAGCTGTTTAAGAGGACTTGAAGTTTGAATTTATAACAAAAAAAATTAAATTCAAATTAAATATAAGAGCCAGCTCGCGAGCTAACTCAATTCGGCTCGACTTATTATGAGCTTGCATGAGTTTGGGCTAGATATTTTGACTCGTCCTTGAGCTCGGTTCGAGCTCGAGTAAAATTTAAGCTAACCGAGCCTAAACAAGGGAAGCTCGCTCAAGCTTAACTCGTTTACACCTCCATCTGTTTGTAAACATTTACTACATAAAAATTCACATTTTAGTGATGAACGTGATAAATAAAATACATATCAACACCAGCCGACGTGGCCTAGAGTTACGATTCAAAGAAAAGAGAGATGGAAGAAATTAGCTATAAAGATGACTTCATTAGAAATACAGACAAAGAAGATCTTCCAGACTCATCTTTTAATGTACATTTTACATGATCAGGACATAAAGCTTTGGACCACAAACTTTCCAGAAAGCACCATAAAGACATTGACTTTTCTTATTGCAAATCTAGGTAATAGTTCTTTCAATTGCTCCCCTTGAGGGAGATAGTTTGATAAACCTAATCAATTCTAGATCTCAAAGAGCTTAGCTAGCTAGGTTGAATATTTTCCACCATTGCATCTAATCTTTACAGCAATTCACCTCACGTCCAAGAACTAGAAGACAATACACTAGATAGTTTTAAGTGTCGGTTGCAATTTTAAATCAAATCCCAGAAAATGTTTTGTTCGGAAGTTGATGCAAACCAACTAATAACAAAGCGTAGAAAAGGATAAATTGGCTTCTTCAAGAGAGCTGTGATCTCCAATGGCTACTTCGATGGAGCCTTGACCTCCAGAACACAGTAAACTGTATTCTAAAACAATAATCAACTCCTACTTCTTTATTAATAGTTTCTCATTTAAATAGAAGAATAGTTATATAGAGCAATAGAAGACCTAATTTGACTAAGACTAAGATTCTATTTTATTTAATACTAAGATCTTTCTATATTGGATTATGATTTGTATATAATCAGAATCAACCTAGGACCGAAAGATTTACTTTCTTTATTGGACTTTATCACGACACCGTATAATATCAAATAGGAAAATGCTAGGGGTTCTCCCCGTAGGTTCTTCTGGTGTTCTCCTAGTTTTACGTAAAACATGATTTAAGAAAAAATAAAATTGTAATGAACTCCATCACCGGTTTTTTTAGGCATTAGCACCAAATTTGAGGCATTAGCACCAAATTTGTGAGGCATTAGCACCAAAATTGAGGCATTAACATCAAATTTAGGATGATCAAATCCATTTTGGGTGATATCATCCCTAAATGGTTAACCTTCTACCCTTAGGTTTTAGTTTTGAATCCAAAAATAAGTTTTAAAGCATTAGAACCTAACTATTAATTCGTAAAAATTAATCTGTTAGCAAAAAAACGGTATTAAAATTTTATTTTTTCTTAAATCATGTTCTACATAAGACTGAGAGAACGTTAGGAGAACACTACGGGAATAACCCCTAGCAAAACCCTATCAAATAATATCCAATAATTATGATCATATCATTCCCTTCCCCTTATAATTTCTTGTCCCCAAGAAAAAATTTCTAAAACTAAAATAAATTCTAAACATAATGACTAAGAATAAAATAAATGATAAAAATAAATAAAATAAAGTCTAGCCAAATTGAAGTCACGTGGCCCTCCTTCCTTAATCTGGCCGGTTAACTAAGTCATCAACAAATCTTTTCTCTCTTCTTATTTTTGTTTGACTTCTTAACCATTGAATCTTTGCTTGAGAATACTAAGGAAGCTAGGAAGCTTTGAGATGCAGTTGATGACTCCATAGTTAGATTTATCTTGGACGTTCGGTGCCCTAAGGTTCTTCGTCCTTGTATTTTTCTTTCTTTTTCTGAACCAATAAAAAACGATAGAATTTTTTCTCATCAACTACAAAAGAGATCCATGTGAATTGGTGTACGAAGATGACCAAAATATGGGTGGGGGTTGATGATGTGGATGGTTGTGATCGTTTGGAAGGTTGGGTCCATTGATTTATGGATCTTAATGAGGTGGGGCTTTGCTGTTGATAGTGACAATTTGGTTTGATGCATGGATGGATTTTTATTGCTTTAACAACTCTTTTCTTCCTCTTTTTTGTGATGGTGGCAACCGGTTGTGGTGTGGTGGGAAAGGATTGGCTTACCGGAGCGGAGCATGGCAGAGAAAAGCTTTCAATTGTTCTCATATGCTCCTCCATCTTCTTGGTGAATTTTTCATTCCATGCCATGAATTTTGATTGCATATTTTCTATCCTTGCACGCTCCTCTAAAGTGAAGTAGAGGTTGATAGACATGGCTGATTTTCTAATGATGGGTGATGGGCAAATGAATTGGTGATTGCCGTAGAAAACAATCAACCTGGCTTTGATACCACTTGACGCGAACCAACTAATAACAAAGCGTAGAAAATGATAAATCGGATTTTTCGAGAGAGTCGTGATTTCCAATGGCTTCTTCGAGGGAGCCTTGACCTCCAAAACATAGTAAACTGTATTCTAAAACAATAATCAATTCCTACTTCTTTATTAGTAGTTTCTCCTTTAAATAGAAGAATAGTTACATAGAGCAATAGAAGACCTAATTTGACTAAGACTAAGATTCTATTTGATTTCATACTAAGATTTTTCTATATTGGATTCTGATTTGTATAAAATCAGAATCAACCTAGGACTGGAAAATTTACTCTCCTTATTGGACTCTATCATGACACCGAATAATATCAAATAATATCTGATAATTATGATCATATCGTATAATTGCGATTTAAAAACTTCGAAAAATCCGTGTTTGTAAATCATTAAAAAAATAAAAAGAAGAAGAGGAGGAGGAGGGTCATTGGGTCTCTGCCTTTCTCCACAAAATGGGGACATACGTTGTTTTGGTTCTAGAAACACTTCATTGTTTCTATCAAATTTGCTTGGCGTGTAATTAATTGTTGTATATGTATACGTACGTGGTGAGTTGGAAGTTTTGTTTGTGTACGTTTGATATTAATTGCACAACTTCGTGGGTTCATGTCTTGAGGATAGCTATGAAGATCGAACTAGCCTATGATCATGATGACCATATAATATATTTCCAAAACTTTTCAACTCAATTAATATACGTGGATATATATATATATATATATATATATATATATTTGCAAATTTCATTTGACTTTTAAACATGATTAATTCATTTGCTACAAGGCAAGTAGAGGATGTAAGCTGTCTCTCAACCTAATCAATACTGTTAAATTTTAAAGTTATTTTCTAGAATTCACAGCTACTCCTCCTCTTCTTGGATGCTAAGGCTCATAAATGTATTTTTATTAGCTATGATGAAAGAAAAAAAGGGTGGAAGTGCATGGATCCCGAGACCCATAAAATTTGCGTTTCTCGGGATGTTGTATTTGATGAAGTCTCTTCATATTATAAGGCAAAAGGTGCTATTTTTGGAAGTACTAGTGGTGATAGTAGTATTCACAATCAGCTGCCTATAGAAATCAGTTTGCCATTATCGCCTAATTTTCCTATGATATCGGATAGCTCTTCTTCTTCTTCTCCTCCTATGGGAGAGCAATCAAATAGGGGGATTAGTATTGGTGGCCATGAGCTAGAAGGACAGCAAGGTGATTAGGAAGTAGAAAATGTACCACCTCTTAGGAGATCTAAGAGGAAAGTGGTATTGCCAGCTCGGTATAGAGATGGAAATTTTGTGAGTATGCACTCATGTTTTCTTGATAATCCTATTGATGATTGTGAACTTTCTAGTTTTGATGAAGCTAAAGGTGTTAAGGAGCGGGATGATGATATGAATGCTTTCATAAAAAATCAAACATGGGATCTCGTGCCAAAGCCCAAGGAAGTGAAGCCTATCACTTGCAAATGGATTTACAAAATCAAATGTAAGGCAAATTGTAGTGTTGATAGATACAAGGCAAGGTTGGTTGCTTGCGGATTCTCCCAAAAGTATGGGGAGGATTATGATGAGACATTTAGTTTGGTTGCAAAGATGACTTCTGTTAGAGTTGTCATTTCCTTGGTAGCACATCATAAGTGGAAGCTATGGCAACTTGATGTAAAAAATGCTTTTTTATATGGTGAAATTGATAAAGACATATACATGGAGCAGCCTTATGGTTATATTTCTCAAGCACACCCAGAACATGTATGCAAGCTTAAAAAAACCTTATATGGATTGAAGCAAGCTCCTAGAGCTTGGTATGGTAAGATTGCCAAATACTTACAATTTTGTGGCTATTTTGCTTCTAACTCAAATTCTAGTTTGTTTATTAAGAAGCAAAGCAAGGTGCATGTCATTGTTCTCTTGTATGTTGATGACATGATTGTTACCGGCAACAATGATGAAGAAATTACAAAGCTTCAGATTGAACTGTCTATTCGATTTGACATGAAAGATTTGGGGGAGCTTAGTCACTTTCTTGGTTTGGAAGTTAGCTCTCTCATGGGTGAAATTTTTGTATCACAACAAGGTTATGCGGAAAAGCTTGTGGGAAGATTTGGGTTGAACCGAAGCAAGTGGTGCTCCACCCCCCTTGATGCGAACATTAAGCTAAGGTGTAAAGAAGGTAAACTTCTTCCTGATCCTTGTCCTTATCGGGCTCTTGTAGGAAGTTTGATCTACTTAACAATCACAAGACCCGACATTGCATTCTCGGTTGGCCTTGTTAGCTGTTACATGCAAGCACCATGAAAACCACATTTAGAGGCGGCAAAACGTACCTTGAAGTATGTATACTCTACACTTGATATGGGTCTTTTCTACAAGAAAAAAGGTGTCATTGAGTTATATGGATTTTCCGATGCTGATTTGGGTGGTGATTTGGATGACTGGAAGTCTACATCCAGTTATGTTTTCTCATGTGGTTCATCTTGTGTTTCTTGGTGTAGCAAGAAGCAAGATTCAATATCTCTTTCAACAACTGAGGCAAAGTACAAAGCGACTTCTCTTGTTGCACAAGAATGTGTTTGGCTATGTCTGCTTATCGAGGATATTTATTCATCAATTCACAAACCAACAATTATCTATGGTGACAATCAAAGTGCTTTAAAGCTCACAACAAACTCGGTTTGTCATGCAAGGACAAAGCATATTGAGATTGAGTATCATTTTATTTGTGAAAAGGTGCTTATGGGTTCAATTGAAGTTTTGGAGGTGAGAAGTAAGGACAACATTGTTGACATTTTCACCAAGTCACTTTCCAAAGGTCTGTTTCAATTCATAAGAGAGAAGCATGGTATTATTTCTAGAAAATCACTTTAAGGGGGAGTATTAAATTTTAAAGTTATTTTCTAGAATTCACAGCTATTTCTTTTCTTGTTTTTGTTTTGAGTGATGTAGTGAGGAATTTTATGTAAGTTTAAATGTGGGGGGACTCATTTGCACATGATGGATGACTCATGTCATTCTTAGCCTTTCCACCTTACCACCTTCTATCTTGGTCATCTAATCATCAATACCCTCATTCTACCCACTTCATCTTTCAAGGCAACCTTACACATTTCCATGAGACATTATTATCATTTCTAAGTCAAATTCGTTGTTCTTGCTTGGTCTTATAAAAAGTCATACCTATCTTGTTAATTAAGTGTGAGAATTATCTAGAACCCTTCCCTAATCCTTATATATACCCTAGGCATGTTTTATTGCCTCTCATTCCATCATATCTCAACAAAACCTTCTCCTATCTTGTGCAAGTGTGGTCTACCCCAAGTTTTTTCATTGTTGTAATATTTCATAAGTAAGAAGTATATTTTCCCATATAGTTTTGATATTTCTTCTACTTTTGGTTGTGAGTCCTTGGGTTAGCATAATTTTGTTGCACTACTTGAAAATCGGTTGTTCCTAATTTTTGGACACCGTATTTTTCCACAAGTACCACATAATTTATTTATTTATTTTAAAGAAAAAAAATTAAAACTAGCATAATTATAAGTTGATTGAAAGAAGTTGATTGATTAATGGTTTATGGGTTTTTCGATCATTTTACTAATGGTGCCCCCAAAGAAGTTCGTTTAATTTAGCGGTTTCAAAACATATTGTTTGACAAATAACAATTTTAAAACGTGATTTTTAAAAAATGCTGCTAAGCATATGGTCAGGCCAACATATGAAAGGAGAGTCCCAAAAGAGACATATATGCATGCCTCATGGACCTAGAAAAAGCATCTCAATTTCCTAATTTATTTATGGAAAATGCTATGGGTTCTCTTCTTAGTGTTCTCCTAGCGTTCTCTCAGTTTTACGTAAAACATAATTTAAGAAAAAAAAAAAAATTGTAGTGGCGTCTATCATCGATTTTTTTAGGTATTAGCACCAAATTTGAGGCATTAGCACCAAATTTGAAGCATTAGCATTAAATTTAGGATGATTAAATCCATTTTTGGTAATACCATCCCTAAAGGGTTAACCTTTCACCCTTAGATTTTAGTTTTGAATCCAAAAACAAGTTTTAAAGTATTAGAACCTAAATATTAACTCATAAAAATTAATCTGTTGGCAAAAAAATGGTACTACAATTTTATTTTTTCTTAAATCATATTGTACGTAAGACTAAAAGAATGGTAGGAGAACATTAGGAGGAGAACCCCTAGCAAACCCCTTTATTTATTTATTTATTTTTAAAGTGAGATACCAATCTTTTAGTTCTCGTAGACACAAACTTTAGGGGCTTGCTTGTCCACAAGCCTTAGCTTTGTCGTTTCATAATTGTCTTCTTTAATTAATTAAGTGGAGAAAATCATCACCTTTTTTTTGTAGCATTTGAGACATGATCAGATTACATACACCATTTGCAATGTTCGAAAATATTGTGGAGAGAGATAATAATCAATTAATATTTCTAGCAAACACAGTGATTGTGTAAACTAATTAAGGGCTTCCTATTGGATTAGGGAAGGTTTA
Source organism: Carpinus viminea (assembly GCA_013348765.1). Lineage (NCBI taxonomy): Eukaryota > Viridiplantae > Streptophyta > Magnoliopsida > Fagales > Betulaceae > Carpinus > Carpinus viminea. The sequence goes on from CP054668.1 coordinate 16,298,458, forward strand.
AATATTCTAAGTGCTTTGATTTTATTGTCATAATTCAAGAGATTGGGTTTAGGTTAGGTCAGATGAGGAAATTTATTAGTTGTGATGATCAGTCGTGTATCTCAATAAGATAAATTTATTGGATATACACGTGAAAGGTTTGCATAAAAGCAGCTGGTTTGATAAATATGTGGAAAAAAGTATTTTGTTATAATTAATTGTACGTGTAAATTATTAAACTATAATTATTAAGAAGTCTTCTATTATTCTCCTCATTTCTAATATAAACTCATAAATTTCAATATGAACGAAAAGAGAACCTTAATTATAATAAACTAACAATATTATGTATTTGAATAGAAAAAAAAATATATTATATATTTATTGCAAGAAAAATATAAAATGCTATATATATAATTTTCAAAAGTGAAACAAATCAATAGTTTGATGACTGATATCAGAAAGAAGTCGATCCTGGGTTGGGTCAAGTAGTGGCTTGTGGTGATTAGCTTTGATCTGATGGCCGCGACCACATCTGTGCAATGGTCAGGGTGGTGTTGACCAGAAGGAAGAGTGTTATTTCTATGTAATTTTTATAAGCATGTGTATTTTAAGAAACTTGGTTGAAATATGATTTTATTGTGGTTAGAAAATTTTGACCTTTCTGCATTGTCACCAAATAAATGAATAGAAATGGTCGATTGGTCCATTCCAGCTCATTGTATTTCTAGTAATATTCAATATTCCTATTCTTAAGTAAACATTATTCCAATATACCAAATGTGCATTATAATTGTTTCCCTCTAAACTTGTGCGTTTTCGAGGTGTTGTAACTAGTTTGAATCTAAAACATCATGTGTAATTGCTTGCTCAAATATTCATGATCATAAGGCTTAAAATTTTTAAAATGGTATTTACATACTCAGTTAATAAAGCAAATGCACTATCACTTGATAAGGAAATGGAATTATTACTACGCAGTCTAAGCATATATATAAAGAATACCTTTTTATTTTTTTATTTTTGCCTGAGCTCATATATATTTATATTTGAGACTTCACCACTGAGCACTAAGGAAGGCACCATGCCAGGAAGGAACAACTATAGGTAGGAGAGATTTATTTATTTATTATTATTTTTTAAAAAGAAAAAGAAAAATTAAGTGGAAGATGTGTTTGGCGTGGAAGTGAACATGTAAAGAGAAAATATAATTAGTGCATGGGAAAGTAGTAGTGGATTTCCTGTGTCCATAAATTATATGAGAGAATGGTAGCCAAAGTGGCGGATCTTCATGTTTAATTTGTATCTTTTATTTAGTCCCGATCGATAGTGGATCTTCTTTGTTTGTTTTGGTCGAGATGCAGGTGTTCTAGATAACATGCTGGCCTTCATATAAAATGCATATATAATTACTTATAATTAATGAAGAAGCTGTATATATATATAGTTCCTCCTCCAAGGATATATATATATAGTAATTACCATGGGTGAATATATATATATAGTAATTACCATGGGTGAAAGCCCTTAGTTTAACTCTTGATTAGCAAGGTTTATTGCAATTAAAATATAAATACCAATAATAATAATAATAGTGTGATTCCATTGATCCCTTCCGTTAATTAGGCCATATAATTATAATTAAGGCGGCTGTCAGGCCACGATTAGATATTACTCCACCAAATGAAGCCCAAAAGAAAGAAAAGAAACAGAAATACGTAACATCATTGAAGAAAAACAAAACCTTAAAAATAAATAAATAAAAATGGTGAAAAGTAACTAGAAATGCAGCCCATCAATGGAAAGGCATGTTTCAAACATGTCAAAATCAAAGTCAGCTAAAATCACCGCCACTCGATCTGTTGAAGTGAACGAGAGAGCTAGAGAGAGAGAGAGAGAATCATTACATCCACGTTTCAAACATGTCATTGCCATGAGGATATCTTATATCTGCATGTCTGAATTCAACACTCACGTTTCCTTCTCATCACTTCCTGATTTGTTTTCAGCATCTCTGGTCTCCCCCTTCACATGAAATCTCAGCCGTCCATTCACATTGCCACTTTCTATATATACACATATATATCCATCCCACTCCTTCACTTGCCTTGCATAAATTACACCTCTAGGCTCGAGGCTCCAGCTTCAGAGTTCTCTCTCTTCTCTTCCACCTCAAACTATTCTCTCTGCTCCTTCATTCATCACCTCCATCAGTGCATGCACCAATGGCTTGCTTAAACGTTTGCAACAAGGTTAGTCATCAATCTCTCTCTCTCTCTCTCTCTCTCAATATATATATACTTTCCATGAAATGCTATATATATACTACTCATTTATATATATATATTGTTTGAGCTAATTACTAGATTTTTATTCATCAGCTTCATAGCTCATTCTATGGTTTCCTTATGTTGCACTACTGCTGGGAAAACATATAGCAAGTGTTACATGCATGGAGCTGGACCTACCTTTAGAATGAAACATCATATGATATATATATATATATATATATATATATATATATGATGTTTCCTTATTATTATTATTGTTAAGGAAAACTACCGTTAGCCCCCATAAACTACAAGGCGTTGGCCATTTGCCCCCATGAACTACCAAATGCAATACTCGACCCCATTAAACAACCTAACCCTAGCCAAAAACCATTTTTCGTCAGTCAGCTCCGTTGAAATTCACGGTCAACTACCTAATCGGTGAAAAGTAATGTGAATAGAATGAATGAATGTTGATTGTGAGTTTCAGAAGTGACTAATGAAGGAACTCATATTAGGGTTATGTAGTTTGATGGGGTCGGGTATTGCACTTGGTAGTTCATTTAGTCAAATGGCCAACGCCCAGTCTGTAGTTCATGGGGGATAAAGGTAGTTTCCCTTTATTATTATTATTTCCTTAACAAGCTAGAATCTTGTACATGAGTAGACATATACTTCGTAGAACAAGAAATCACTCAAGAAGAAAGATATAACAAGAAAAAGGAGAAAAAAAAAAAAGGGTATAAGAAGTGTTACAAATCGCATATGTATACCCGCATTTCGCCCGGTTTTGTTTCAATTCTAAGAAGAAAATTAAAATTACACCATCATTTTAATTTATATTTTAACAATTTTTCTCACATGCAGACTTAAACTCATTTTTAATAATCTGGCTCAAAACATAAAATATTTAATTGAAATAAGAAGTGGATTATGAATTGAAGAAAGATTTGAACCCATGAATTATGATCTCCGCCATGAAACTATGGTAAATTACTACTTATTCAAAAAAACTTAAGCTTAGATAAATGAAAAAAAAAAATCTAATTATTTAATTTAGGGAATTTATATGTAAGACCCTTAGGTTAGCACTCCAAAATTTTTAAATCTTTAAGTAGTTTTTTTTTTTAAAAAAAAATCTTTAATTACAATAAAATCCATGCTGTCCAATTTTTTTAACATCTGTTAGTATGGGTCAAAACGGTGTGTTTTGACCCATTAAAATATATATTTTTAATTTAATTTAAAAAATTAAATCTATAAAAATAAAATAAAAATGAAGGGGAGGCCGAACCATCCGATAGGGGGTGGCTAGCCACCCTAGCTTGCCTGGGGTGGTTTTGCCACCCCCAGACTAGCCGGCCTGGGGGTGGCTGAACAACCCCCATAGCCTAAGGGGGTGGCCAGCTACCCTCTATGGTGGCGATAAAAAAAAAAAAAATGTCCGGGTGTTTGAACCACCCTAACTGAGGTGGCTACCACCCCCTATGGGTGGTTCACACCCTATATTTCATTTATTTTAATAGATTTAATTTTTGAAATTAAATTAAAAAATATATATTTTAGTGGGTCAAAATGACCCATACTAATGGATGTTAAAAAAATTGGAGAACATGGATTTTATTATAGTTTCGATATACTCAAAGAGTAAATTGTCCAAAAAGGGTATAAGAAGTGTTAAAAATCACATATATATACCCGCATTTCGCCCGGTTTTGTTTCAGTCCTAAGAAGAAAATTAAAACAATGCCATCATTTTAATTTATATTTTAACAATTTTTCTTACAAGTAGACTTAAACTCATTCTTAATAAGTTGGCTCAACACGTAAAATATTTAATTGAAATGAGAAGTAGATTAGTAGATTATGAATTGAAGAGAGATTTGAACCCATGAATTATGATCTCTGCCATGAAACAATGGTAAATTACTACTTATTCAAAAAAAAACTTAAGCTTAGATAAATTAAAAAAATCTAATCATTTAATTTATTTTACAATACAGGTATATATAGGGCAATTAAGACAAAAAGACCCAGAAAAATCAACAAACCAGAACTCAGACAAAGACCAATTTTTCTCAATGTTAAAATTAACAATATTCAGAATCATTGTATATGAGTGACGCATCATATTCGTGAAGGGCTTATGTACGTTATACAGTTCATACACTCCAGCCTGTCCGATGTGAACTTTGCATACCAATTAATGTACAAGGTGGCCTGGTTTGACTTATATATATATATATATAGTCATCATATAGTTCAACATGAAAAACGACATGTACGTTTGAGATGGTGACAACACTCCGTCTCCTCTTCACACCCATCTTAGCCACTTGAAAAAAAGAAAAAAAAGAGTAATTTAAAATACGTTACGTTAATAAATTTAAAATAAATCACTTAAAACATGTCACTTATGGTTGTCTTGTTTTGTATGGCTCTAGACTTGCCTAAACTTACAAGATTATATATATATATATATATATATATATATATATATATATATTACATTATAGTATGGTTTCTATATCTGTTTCCATTTTATTGGAGATATTTCTCATTCTATTTTGTAATTGGAGGGTGCATGATTTTAAAGATCTTTTTGCGGTTGAACTTCAGGGTGGGGTGGATGAAAAGGTCAAAAATGGGCGAGACGGTTGCACACTTGATGGAACTCTTGATTGGCATGGCCGCCCTGCAATCCGACAGAGAACTGGTTCTTGGGTAGCTGCAACTTTGATCCTAGGTAATTATTTTTTACAGTAACTTATTTATTGCATTTATTTTCAACCCACACTTGACATTATATTTTAAAAATCTTTTTTTAAATTATTGACATTATAAAAAGTCATTTAAAATACGTTACAAATTTTTGTACATAGTAGTCTACATGAGCGAACAAATTAACACAATTTGACAAATAAATTTAAATGTTTTATAGTTGGCTTGGTAAGTATAATATGAGCTAGGTTAGTTTGTAAATACAACAACCACACTCTTATTCTTTAATTAATATCAATATTGATGAGTAGTTTAGTTATTGCACTTCCATAGATATTTCTTAAATTAAGTAGATATCATATATGGAAGGAATCAACAAGTACATATAATTGATCATTAGTGTTTTTTTTTTTTTGGGAAAACTTCACTTTCCCCCCCTGAATTTTCACCGATTTACACAAAACCCCGATCTGAAAAACTCTCACCATTTTCTCTCGCTTAGGACCCTTCAAGGGTATAATGGGTATATAAACATATATATATATGCCCATTATACCCTCCACTCCAAAACTACGCCGTTTTGGGCTTGTCCAAAATGACGTCGTTTTGGGCAAAACGGCGTAGTTTTGCAAATTTTAGGGTTTTTTTTTTTAATTTCCTTCTTTTTTCATAAAAAAAAAAATTCTAAAATTTGCAAAACTACACCGTTTTGCCCAAAACGGCGTCATTTTGGATATGCCCAAAACGGCGTCATTTTGGATAAGCCCAAAACGGTGTCGTTTTGGAGTGGAGGGTATAATGGACAACTTACCACCAAAAGGGTCATAAGTGAGAGAATCTGGAAGATTGAGGGGGTATCTGAGAGTTTTTTCAGACGAGGGTTTTGTAAATAGGTGGAAGTTCGTGGGAAAGTGAATTCCAGTGGGAAAGCACGTACAGGTGATTGATCACTAGCTAGCTAGGCCATTATTTGTCATATAAAATTCCCTTTTTTAAATCAACAAAGTACATATATACAATTCATCATTATATGCTATATAGCCAGCCCACTGATCTTAATTTGTCACATAAATTTTCTATTTGTTAATTAAAGATTGATTATATATATAAATTAAGCTGATCACTTTATCAAATTTTTTTTTTTTTGGGTTGAATTGGATTATATAAAATTATTCAGTTAATCAAGGGCTAGCTACGTTGGCATTCTTCGGAGTGGGAGTGAACTTGGTATTGTTTTTGACGAGGGTGTTGGGTCAAGACAACGCTGAGGCAGCCAACAACGTTAGCAAATGGACAGGAACTGTCTACCTTTTCTCCCTCGTCGGTGCCTTCTTTAGTGAGACTTACTTGGGAAGATACAAGACTTGTGCTGTCTTCCAAGCAATCTTTGTCCTTGTAAGTTGCAACCATTTTACAAACTTTTTTTTCCCTAAGATGGCATATATAAAAATGAAAACAATTTTGAGCATTTTATATTTTAAGTTATTAATTTATTAATGTTTTTGTTTTGAACTCACGACATTTACTATGATACCAAGTTAAATCATTGACCATAATAAATTTTTTCTATGCTTATGTGAATCTATGATCTTCCAGGGCCTGGTATTACTCTCCCTATCATCATACATATTCTTAATCAAGCCTAGTGGATGTGGCAGTGATCAAGTTCATTGTGGATCCCATTCAGGCTTTCATCTTGCACTGTTTTACCTCTCAATATACCTTGTTGCCTTGGGAAATGGAGGGTACCAACCAAACATAGCAACATTTGGAGCAGATCAGTTTGATGAAGAGGATCCTAAAGAAGGGTACTCTAAAATAGCATTCTTCAGCTACTTTTACTTGGCTTTGAACCTGGGATCTCTCTTTTCAGACACTATTTTGGGCTATTTTGAGGATGAAGGGAAATGGGCACTAGGGTTTTGGGCATCAGCTGCCTCTGCAGCTCTTGCATTGGTCTTGTTTCTTTGTGGCACCAAAAGGTACAGGCATTTCAAGCCTCATGGTAATCCACTGTCTAGGTTTTGCCAAGTGCTAGTTGCTGCATCAAGAAAATGGAAGGCTGAGATGACCCCAAGTGGAGAAGATTTGTTTGAGTTTCAAGGAAAGGATTGTGGCAAGAATGGGGATAGAAAGACACTCCACACTCAGGGCTTCAAGTAAGTTATTCTTATTGATTGATATGCATGCACCTAAGCCTTTGCTCACAATAAGTTATTCAAAGTTGATATAACTCATTGAAAACATTCACATCCGCCTAAGATGTTTGGCTAAATTTAGCTAAAAAACTCACTTTTATCTATTTGAACTACTGACTTTTTTAAAGCACCCACATTCGGCTCATCATTTTAACTTATCACTTTTATTATCTCATTTAAATATTTTTTACCTAACATTTAAATATTATTTCTCTATTCGTTTTTTTATTATTTTTTGTCCTTCAAATGGTCATCAACCTACATAAATGATGATGAATAGAAAAAGAGGAGAAAAAAGTGATTTTTTATTAGGAGAGAGAAGTAGTGGACTACTTATTAATTATAAACCATATACATAAAGTTGTTACAGTAGGTACTGTAGCTACTCAACATCCCAAGGCCATTTTGGCTAGTCGGATGGGAAGCCTTTTTAAGGCTTTAGCTCAACAAAATAGCCCTTCGGCTATTTTATTAAGCCCACTGTGAGTGCTCTTAGTAATGCTACTCTCCACACTAATTTTACACAGTTTGGCATGACATGTTTTAAGTTAGCTTCTTTCTATTTTTAAGTTTATGACATGAAAAACTACTTAAAATATGTCACGTCAGCCGATATGAAATGAATGTGAACCTGTGAGAGTGAAGTAGTGGACTAATTATTAATTATAAACCAAAGTTGCTATAGTAGGTACTATAGTTGCTCAACATTCCCAGGCCATTTTGGCTAGCCAGATGGGAAGCCTTTTTAAGGCTTCAACTCAACAAAATAGCCTTTTGGCTATTTTGTTGAGTCCACTGTGAGTGCTCTGAGTAATGCTACTCTCTATACTAATTTTACATGGCTTGGCGTGACGTGTTTTAGGTTGGTTTCTTTTTATTTTTAAGTTTATGACATGAAAAGTCACTTAAAATAGGTCAAGTCAGCCGATATGAAATGAATGTGAACCTGTGATAAATGAGTATGAATAGTATCATTACTTTTAACTCATTACACCGCTAACAATTCAAATTAATTTATGCTACAATTCATAATAAAGCTCTATAGCAATAGCCATCAAGATAAAATACTAAATATTGTATTCACATTCACCCATGTCAGATTCTTGGATAGAGCAGCAGTTGTCACTTCGGAGGACTTCAACCAGATGGATAGGGAGACTTATAACCCTTGGCTTCTTTGCACTGTCACACAAGTTGAAGAAGTCAAATGCGTTTTAAGGCTCCTTCCAATCTGGCTCTGCACGATTCTCTATTCAATAGTTTTCACTCAAATGGCGTCTCTCTTTGTGGAACAAGGTGCTGCCATGAAAACAACCATTGCCAACTTCCACATTCCCCCAGCAAGCATGTCCAGCTTTGACATCCTTAGTGTAGCAGCTTTCATTTTCATTTACAGACGGGTTCTTGACCCTCTTCTTGCCATGTGGAAGAAGACTCCCAAGGGATTCACTGAGCTTCAGAGGATGGGAGTTGGCCTTGTTATAGCAATATTGGCAATGATTGCAGCTGGGATTGTGGAGTCTTTTAGGTTGTTAAATCACCATGTATCCTAAAAGTTTAAATTAGTAAGAAGATATAAATGTAATCATTTAATTTATATTCTAATACAGATTACACCATGCAACAATGGAGTGCACCAACTGTGAAGGTTCAAGTTCATTGAGCATCTTTTGGCAAATTCCCCAGTATGTGCTTATTGGAGCATCTGAGGTTTTCATGTATGTTGGTCAACTAGAATTCTTCAATGGGCAGGCTCCCGACGGGTTAAAGAGCTTTGGAAGTGCACTTTGCATGACATCCATATCACTAGGAAACTATGTGAGCAGTTTGCTGGTGATAATTGTGATGAAAATCTCTACCAAATCAGATGATCTGCCAGGTTGGATTCCTAGCAACCTTAACAAAGGTCATCTAGACAGGTTCTTCTTCCTCTTAGCAGCTTTGACAGCTGTTGATCTCATGATCTACATCATATGTGCGAGGTGGTATAAGTATATCAAGTTTGAAGGAAAGCAGCACAATGAGCTCATACTATGAGCTATGGCAATGAGAAACGCTATTTCTCCGTTTCCTATCACCATATCTATAGGATAGTTCTACAGATCTAATGATGAATATGAAATAAGAACGAATGCATGAGAGATGAAGGAATAACACGTCTCCGTGCTAATTGCATGTCACGTGTAATATTTCATAGCGCAATTGGATGAGAGAGATAGAGATTTGTGCGATGAAAATCAAGAAATGCCTAGATTTTTCATTTCTTTAAGTTGAGCGCGCGCACAGGATGCTCTTAGTAGTAGAGGGATTGCCATATGCAAATTCTCATGCAAACTTTTTATGTAACCTATTAACTTCCTATGTGTGATAAAAAGATGCATTGCAATATTTGAGGCTTCTCACAATCTCCTTATGTGACCGTCCATATGAATGACATATGACAAAACATAGGTTAAAAAATAAATAAATAAAAAAGATTTGACAAGTAAATTTAATTGTTTAGTGATTAACGTGGTAAGTGTCATGTCGACTATGACCTTAATTTGTAAAAATTAAAAAAACTTGTAATAAAAGTTATAGTACCTCTAACGGCACTTTTTTTTTTAATAAAAAGTAATATTTCATTGATTAAAAAAGATCACAGATGGAGTATAAAAACTCCAACAAAAATCAAAAAGATAAAGATGTTTGTTCCATCAAAATAATATTACTAATACAATATGGAGTATGATCACTCCACATCTTATCACTGATATGTACGTTCGCTACCTTTGCAAGTCTATGAGCCACCTCATTAGCTTCAAGGTGAACAAAACCACATTTCCAGCTTGGAAAAGCCTGCAAAATACACCGCATAACTATGATTTTTGCGTTGCCTTCCAACCAAACATTTCGAATGCCCATCTCTCTGCAAATACTTGCTGCATGGAAAGACGCATATGCTTCTCCCGTGACTGGTTCAAAAAGGCCCTGTCTCATCTTACTTGCTGCAACAATCACCGTCCCCTTTTCGTCTCTTACAACAACTCCTATCCCCATTCGGCCTCTCGCTTTGTCGATAGAAACATCCTAGTTGGCCTTGTACCATCTTGGGAGGGGGGCATTCCATTTAATCTCACTGTTATTGTTTGCTGCGTTACCTAAATGGGTTTGTTGCGTGTTTACCTCCTTGAATTTGTCCATGAACTGCACCGTCTCCTCTAGTATATATAGTATTTCGGTCGCATGTCTTGGGTATCTATTATAGGAGGTTAGGGTGTTTTTTTTTTTTTTTTTTATCTAACTAAAAAAAATTAAAAAAAAAAAAATTATTGGCAACCTAACTTGTAGAGTTGTAGTTGAATATATATATTAATTTTAGATGTTTGGAAAACAGTTACTTGTAGATGCAAAAAATTGTTGACTTTAAAGCAATATCTCTTTAAGAGTTTTCAAACTTGACGGCTTTGATCTTCTAGTTTAACCTTACAGTTGATCGGCTAATTAATGATAATCTAAAAAGACTAATCCAATTCAAGATCATAGTCATCTTTGAAGATTACAGCCAGGTCACATCATGGTCAGCCGTGGTTGTAATCATAATTAACCTACAAAGACTAAAACCCAGTTCCAGTTCAAAGTCATCAAGTGCTTATCTTTGTGAATTGAATACATTAAGCATTTTTCAAAAAATTCTACAACTTTCTGAGACAGCAGCAGGCTGAAGATCATGATAAGAAAGCTTTTTTGAAAATATATTTGCTTCTGCATGTTAGAATACATTTCCATATAAATATCATCATTAAATATCTCTCTCTTTTTCCTCTTTCATTCTTTATGTTGATTTTCTGTACGTTCTTTTTATATTTTTCCTTCAAAACAAGATTGAAAAACTCTGCAATTTGATTAATCATTTGAGGGTTATGGTGCAAATTAATTAATGCTTTACACATGCAATGCTTATCTATCTTTGTGCGTTGAAGACATTAAACAAGTATATATACAAAGAATATTTCAGCAACTTGCTGAGACAGCTAGCAGAAGCTGAAGATGATAAGAACGCTATTGAATAAGATATTTGGGTCTGCTTATTGGTTTACAGATTACTGACAGAGAAAGTGATAAGCACAATTAGACATAAAGCCGTGGGTGAATTGAATACGACCTCTTGCTTTTCACGTTTGATTGTTTCTCTTTTGGAAAAAGGAAATTTGGAGTCAAAAGTCTCACCTACCTACTTGGAACTTAGTAAAACAAAATTTGACAAATTTCACACAAAAAGACATTTCCAACGTACTTTAATCGTCGCATTGACTCTATCCTCCAATATTATTTGTCTCTTCCATTAATCGTTCTTCCACATGAGTGTTTTTTTGTTTTGGCAAGGACTTTGATTAATGGATATTTTTAGGTGAACTGACACGTTTGTTAGTAAGCACTTGCTACATAACAAAATTTATGTTTTAGTGATTAACATGACAAATAACGTACATATGATCAACACTGGCCTGGCCTAGAGCTACGATTCAAAGAAAGAGAGTTGGAAGAAATTAATTAGCTGTAAAGATGATCACTTCATTAGAAATATAGACAAAGAATATCTTCTGGACTAAAAAAAAAAAGATAAATAGTTTACCAAACATTGCCTTTACCATGACATAATCAGGACATAAAGCTCTGGACCACTAACAACAGACCTCAAAAGAGCTTAGCTAGGTTGAATATTTTCCACCATTGCATCCCATCTTTACAGCAAGTCACCTCACCGCCAAGAACTAGAAGACAGTACACTAGATAGCTTTAAGTGTCGGTTGCGATTTTAAATCAAATCCCAGATAATTGCGATTTAAAGACTTTGAAAATCCGTGTTTTTAAATCATAAAAAAATAAAAAAAAATAATAAAAATAAAAAAGGAAGAAGAAGAAGAGGCCAGGGGTCATTGGGTCTCTGCCTCCCTCCACAAAATGGGGACATATATATGTTGCTTAGGTTGCAGAAACACTCCATATATGGTTTTTATCAAATTTGCTTGGCGTGTGAATGTGTGATTAATTGTTGTACTTCTATACGTACGTGGTGAGTTGGAAGACTGTTAATTGCATAACTTCGTGGTTCATTTCTTGAGACTATGAATTGGAAGAAGCCTATGATCATAATTTCTACTCAATATACGTGGATGAGTTTAATTCAACAATATATATATATATATTTGCAAATTTCATTTGACTTTTAAACATGATTCATTTATGAAAAAAAAAAAATTTAACAGTAGTAGCTTAATTATAATTAAGCTGATTAAAAGAAGTTGATTGATTCAACACTGCTTTTGGAATTTAGGACAAATCCAAGGAGGGTCGGTGTTCCTATGGCCCCTTGGAAGAAAAAAAAAATTATAGGGTTTATTTATTTATTTATTACAATTTCACCATAAAATGGTTTATGCACGGATAGAGCCAGAAAATTTTATGGGAGAAGGCCGGTAAACAAAAATTTTCGATTCTTTAGAATTTTTTATTAAAAAAATTTTATTTTGTTGTTTTTTAAACTAAAAACTACTTAAAAGCCAAAAAATTACACATTTGAAAGTATGGGCTAAAAATAAAAATAAAAACTTAAGAATATGACCAAAATTTTTTATTGGATATGGCCATAAAATCTAAAAATAAGGCTAAAATTTTTTTGGGAGGGGGCCATATAACTAAAATTAGAACCAAATTATATATATATTTTTTACTTCTAATTTTTATTTTCCTTATTTTGGGGGGGACTATGGCCCACCCCGGTCCCCCCCTCCCTCCGTCGTTGGGTTTATGGGTTTTAGATCATTCTACTAATGGTGCCCCCCAAAAGTCTTAAGGTTTGTTTGATTTAGTGGTTTCAAAACATATTTTTTGACAAATAGCCAGGGCAGGTTTAGGGAGGGGGGGAGTGGCCGTGGTGCCCCCCCCAAATTACAAGAAAAAAATTTATAGGTTTTTTTTTTAAAAAAAAAATCATTTTACTATTTAATGGTTTGTGGGTTTTATATCATTTTACTAATGGTTCCCCAAAAAAAATTATAGGGTTTATTTATTTATTTATTACAATTTTACCGTATAATGATTTATGGGTTTTAGATCATTTTACTAATGGTGCCCAACAAAAAAATTACAAGAAAAAAAAAACTATAGGTTTTTTTTTTAAAAAATCATTTACTATTTAATGGTTTGTGGGTTTTAGATCATTTTAGTAATGGTGCCCCTAAAAAGCCTTAAGGTTTGTTTGACTTAGCGATTTTAAAACATATTGTTTGACAAATAGTTAGGGGCAAGTTTAATTGGGGGGACTGGGAGTGGCACCACCCCCCACCCCAAATTACAAGAAAAAAAATTATAGGGTTTTTTTTTTAACCATTTTACTATTTAATGGTTTATGGGTTTTAGATCATTTTACTAATGGTGCCCCCAAAAAGTCTTAAGGTTCATTTGATTTAGCGGTTTCAAAAAATATTGTTTGACATATAGTTAGGGCAGGTTTAGGGGGGGGACCCCGGTGCCCCCCACCCCCAAAAAAAAATTACAAGAAAAAAAATTGTAGGGAGCTAGGGGCGGGTTTAGGGGTTAAAATGGTGATTTTTAAAAAATGTAGCTAAGCATATGGTCAGGCCTCAGGCCAACGTATGAAGGGAGAGTCCCAAGCGAGACATATATGCCTCATGGTCCCTAGAAAAAAGCATCTCAATTTCCTAATTTATTTTTAAATTGAGATGCCAATCTTTTCGTCCTCGTAGACACAAACTTGGGCTTGCTTGTCCACAAGCCTTAATTAGCTTTGTCGTTCCGTACGTAATTGTAATTAAGTGGAGAAAATCATTATAATTGAAACATGAGATTACATACACCACTTCTGATGTTCGAAAATATTGTGGAGAGAGACACAGTGATTGTGTAAACTAATTAAGGGCTTCCTATTGGATTAGGGAAGGTTTAAAATATTCTAAGTGCTTTGATTTTATTGTCATAATCCAAGAGATTGGGTTTAGGTTAGGTTAGGTTAGGTTAGGAAATTTTTTATTAGTTAATTAATGATGATCGGTCGTGTATCTCAATAAGATAAATTTATTGGATATACACGTGAAAGGTAAAAGCAGCTGGTTTGATAAATATAATTTGTGGAAAAGAGTATTTTTTTATAATTAATTATTAAACTATATATAATTAATAAGAAGTCTGTCTTCTATTATTCTCCTCATTTCTTATATAAACTCATAAATTTCAATATGAACGAAAAGAGAACCTTATAATAATTTAACAATATTATGTATTTATTGCAAGAAAAATAGAAAATGCTATAAAATTTTCAAAAGTGAAACAAATTAATAGTTTGATGACTGAGAGAGAGAAGTCAATGCTGGGTTGGGTCAGGCAGTGGCTTGTGGTGATCAGCTTTGATCTAATGGACTGCAAAATTGATCAGGTGGTTTGATCAGGATTAATAATTTTGACACGATTTAACAATTCGATACGAACACGACATGAAATTAGTAGGTTTGGATCGTAAATAAATTAACCCATTTACAACATGTTTATTATACTCTAAACAGGATGTGTCACGGGTAACCAGCAGATGACCTGCCAGGCAAGTTTATGATTTTTTTTTTAAAGCCTAGTCACTCGACACTCATCCCATGATTCATGTACTCCACCTAAAAGCCGCAGACTTCAATTTCCAAATTCCCGCTACTTTTTCCTTTTCTTTTGTTTTTCTCCTTTGTTTTTTTCTCCTCCTTTTTCTTCCCCTACCGACAATCTCACCTCACCCACTCCACGTCTCCTTCATTTATTTGTCCTTCCTTTTTCTCCTCCTTGTTCTGGCTCCCAGTCCCAGTCCTCACCCACCCCCATTTGACATCTCCTTCATTTATTTTTCCTTTCTTTTTCTCCTCTTTCTTCATGCTCGAGCCTTGAGCCTCCCACCTTCTCTCTTTCTCCCTCTCATAGTCCACAGACTTACTCTTGAGTCCTTGAGGCATCCTTCTTCTCTCCCAGACTCCCACTGCTATTAGCCTATTACCCACACCACACGGTCCACACCAAAATTTATTTCTTCCACAAAATCATAAATCCCTTTCATTCAAAAATGGGTTTCAAACTTTCAAGAGAAATCTTCTTCATTCAGAGACAGACTAGACAGACTAGACAGAGATGAAGACGAATGAGAGAGCAAAAGACATTTGAGATTTTTTTTTTTTTTTAAAAAAGGTTAAACGGGTCGTATTGGGTAACCCATTTAACTAATCGTACTGTGTTTGGGTGTAGCTTAAATGGGTCACGGGTCACCACATGTAATAAACGGGTCTACCCATCGACCCGTTTTGCCAGCCCTAGATTTGACCACCCCCGTGCAATGGTTGGGGGTGGTGCTAACCGGTACTGACCAGAAGGAATAGTGTTATTTCTATGTTATTTTTATATAAGTAAACATATTTTAAGAAATTTGGTTGAGATATGATTTTATTACGGTTAGAAAATTTTGACATTTCAGCATTGTCACCAAACAAATGAATAGGAATGGTCAATTAGTCCATTACAGCTTCTTGTATTCCTAGTAATATTCAATAGTCCTATTCTTAAGTAATATTCATCATTCCAATATGCCAAACGTGCATTATAATTGTTTTCCCCCTAAACTTGTGCATTTTCCGAGTGTTGTAACTAGTTTGAATCTAAAGCATCATGTGTAATTGCTTGCTTAAATGTTCATGATCATAAGGCTTAAAATTTTTGAAATGGAATTTACATACTCAGTTAATAAAGCAAATGCACTATCACTTGATAAGGAAATGGAATTATTACTAAGCAGTCTAAGCATATATATGAAGAATATCTTTCTTTTTTTTTTGCCTGAGCTCATATATATATATATATATATATATATATATATATATATATGTATAAGGAATATATTTATATTTGAGACTTCACCACTGAGCACTAAGGAAGGCACCGGGAAGGAATAAATACAGGTAGGAGAGATTTAAAAAAACAGAAAAATTAAGTGGAAGATGTGTTTGGCGTGGAAGTGAACATGTAAAGAGAAAATATAATTAGTGCATTGGAAAGTAGTAGTTGATTTCCTCTGTACAGAAATTATATGAGAGGAGACTGGTAGCCGAAGTGGATCTTCATGTTTAATTTGTATCTTTTATTTAGTCCCGATCGATAGTGGATCTTCTTTGTTTGTTTTGGTCCAGATGCAGATGTTCTAGATAACATGCTGGCCTTCATATAAAATGCATAATTAATTAATTAGAAGCTATATATATATATATATATCCTTGGAGGAGGAACTATATATTTAGTAATTACCATGGGTGAAAGCCCTTAGTTTAACTCTTGATTAGCAAGGTTTATTGCAATTAAAATATAAATACCAATAATAATAATAATAATAATAGTGTGATTCCATTGATCCCTTTCGATAATTAGGCCATCTAATTATAATTAAGGCGGCTGGTCAGACCACGATCAGATATTACTCCACCAAATGAAGCCCAAAAGAAAGAAAATAAACAGAAATACGTTAACATCATTAAAGAAAAACGAAAAAAAGGGGCGAAAGTAGTAGCTAGAAGAGCAGCCCATCAACGGAAAGGCAAATATATGTTTCAAACATGTCAAAATCAAAGACAGCTAAAATCACCGCCACTCTGTTGAAGCGAAAGAGAGAGAGAGAGAGAGAGAATCGTTGCATCCTAGTCATTACCATGAGGATATCTGCATGTCTGTATTCAACACTCTCACGTTTCCTTCTCATCATTTCCTGATTTTTTTTTTCCTGCATCTCTGGCCTCCCGGCTCCCCCTTCACATGAAATCTCAGCCGTCCATTCACATTGCCACTCTCTATATATACACATATCCATCCCACTCCTTCCCTTGCCCTTCATAAATTATACCTCCAGGCTCTAGGCTCCAGCTTCAGAGTTCTCTCTCTTCTCTTCCTCCTCAAACTATTCTCTCTGCTCCTTCATTCATCACCTCATTCAGTGGATGCACCAATGGCTTGCTTAAACGTTTGCAACAAGGTTAGTCATCAATCTCTCTGTCTCTGTCTCTGTCTCAATATATATATATACTACTCATTAAATTATATATATATTGTTTGAGCTAATTACTAGTTATTCATCAGCTTCATAGCTCATTCTAAGGTTTCCTCATGTTGCACTGCTGGGAAAACATATAGCAAGTGTTACATGCATGGAGCTGGACCTGCCACTAGAAATGAAACATCATATGATATATATTAATATATATGATGTTTCCTTCATTTTTTTTTTTCTTTCTTTAACAAGCTAGAATCCTGTACATGAGTAGACATACTTGGTAGAGCAAGAAATCACTCAAAAAGAAAGATATAACAATAAAAAGGAAAGAAAAAAAAAAGGGTATAAGAAGTATTAAAAATCGCATATACCCGCATTTGGTCCAATTTTGTTTCAGTCCTAAGAAGAAAATTAAGCCATCATTTAATTTATATTTTAACAATTTTCCTTACATGTGATGTTGACTTAAACTTATTCTTAATAAGTTAGTTCAACACATAAATTATTTAATTGGAAGAAAAAGTAGATTATAAATTGATGAGAGATTCGAACCCACGAATCATGATCTTTGTTATGAAACTATGATAAATTACTATTTATTCAAAAAAAAACTTAAGCTCAGATAAATGAAAAAAAAAAAAATCTAATCATTTAATTTATATTACAATACAGGCATAGGGAAATTTTTCTTTAATTTCCTTGTTCTTTTATGTTATATTTAACAATATTGAAAGGGCCTGCTTAAAACACATATTCATGTGTGACACCCCAGCCTGTCCGATGTGAGCTTCGCATGCCAATTGTACAAGGTGGCTTGCTTTTTCAATTGTTCACATGAAAAACGACATGCATGTTAATTAATGTTCGATGTACGTTTGAGATGGTGACAACACTCCATCTCCGACCTCTTCACACCCATCTTACGTTAATTAATTTAAAATAAGTCATTTAAAACACGTCGCCATGACCTATTGTTGTCTTGGTCTGTGTAGCTCTAAACTTGCCTAAGCTTACAAGATTATATATAAATATATAAAACATTATTGAATGCTCTATATTATTATGGTTTCTATATATGTTTCCATTTTATTGGAGATATTTCTCTTTCTATTTTGTGATTGGTGGGTGATTTTTTGGGTCAACATATCACTGAAAGATTTTTTTCCGTTGAACTTCCAGGGTGGGGTGGATGAAAAGGTCAAAAATGGGCAAGAGGTTTGCACACTTGATGGAACTCTTGATTGGCATGGCCGCCCCGCAATCCGACAAAGAACCGGTTCTTGGGTGGCTGCAACTTTGATCCTAGGTAATTATTTTTTACACTTATTTATTGTATTTATTTTCGACCCACACTTGCAATTGACATTATATTTTAAATAATCTTGTTTAAATTATTGACAATTTGACATAATCAAAAGTCATTTAAAATACGTTAAAAATTTTTGTACATATTAGTCCCACATGAGTGAACAAGTTAAGTAACACAATCTCACAGATAAATTTAAGGGATAATTTCACTAACCCCCTCAAACTTTAGCCACTTTTGCAAACACCCCCCTAATATTCAAAAACTCACTTATCCCCTTCGAACTTTCAAAAATTCTCACTTACCCCCATTTGTACAAATTAGGGCACACATTTTTTTAAAAAGACCAAAATACCCCTGTTTTTTATTTTTTAAAAAAATAAAAAAAATATCTGAAAGTTAGAATTTTATACAAAAGTCACTGTTTAAAATTCACTGTTTAAAATTCACTATTTAAAATGTCAACTTCTAAAATGTTTTTTTATTTTTTTAAAAAATGAAAAATAGGGGTATTTTAGTCTTTTTTTAAAAAAAATTTGTGCCCTAATTTGTACGGATGGGGGTAAGTGAGAATTTTTTAAAGTTCAAGGAGGGTAAGTGAGAGTTTTTGAATATTAGGGGGGTGTTTGCAAAAATGACTAAAGTTTGAGAGGGGTTAATAAAATTATCCCTAAATTTAAATGTTTTGTAGTTGACTTAGTAAGTATAATATGAACTAGGTTAGTTTGTAAATAGAATAACCACTCTCTTATTCTTTAATATCAATATTGATAAGTAGTTTAGTTATTGCACTTCCATAGATATTTCTTTAATTAAGTAGATATTATATATGGAAGGAATCAACAAGTACATATAATTGATCATTAGTTTTTTTTTTTTTTTCGGTGGGAAAGCACGACAGGTGATTGATCACTAGCTAGCTAGGCCATTATTTGTCATATAAAATTCCCTTTTTTAAATCAACAAAGTACATATATATAATTCATCATTATATGCTATATAGCCAGCCCATTGATCTTAATTTGTCACATAAATTTTCTATTTGTTAATAATTAAAGATTGATTATATATATAAATTAAGTTGATCACTTTATCTTTTTTTTTTGCGGGGTTGAATTGGAATATATAAAATGATTCAGTGAATCAAGGGCTAGCTACGTTGGCATTCTTCGGAGTAGGAGTGAACTTGGTATTGTTTTTGACGAGGGTGTTGGGTCAAGATAACGCAGCGACCAACAACGTTAGCAAATGGACAGGAACTGTTTACCTTTTCTCCCTTGTTGGTGCCTTCCTCAGTGAGACTTACATGGGAAGATACAAGACTTGTGCCGTCTTCCAAGCAATCTTTGTCCTTGTAAGTTGCAAACATTTTACAATATATATATATATTTTTTTTATGAGAAGACATATATAAAAATGAAAACAATTTTAAGCATTTTGTGTTTTAAGTTGTTTATTAATATTTTTGTTTTGAACTCACGACATTTATTATGATACCAAGTTAAATCATTGACCACAATAAATTTTTTGTATGCTTATGTGAATCTGTGATCTTGCAGGGCCTGGTATTACTCTCCCTATCGTCATACATATTCTTAATCAAGCCTAGTGGTTGTGGCAGTGATCAAGTTCATTGTGGGTCCCATTCAGGCTTTCATCTTGCACTATTCTACCTCTCAATATACCTTGTTGCCTTGGGAAATGGAGGGTACCAACCAAACATAGCAACATTTGGAGCAGATCAGTTTGATGAAGAGGATCGTACAGAAGGGTACTCTAAAATAGCATTCTTGACTTTTTACTTGGCTTTGAACCCGGATCTCTTTTCAAACACTATTTTGGGCTATTTTGAGGATGAAGGGAAATGGGCACTTGGGTTTTGGGCATCAGCTGCCTCTGCAGCTTTTGCATTGGTCTTGTTTCTTTGTGGCACCAAAAGGTACAGGCATTTCAAGCCTCAAGGCAATCCACTATCTAGGTTTTGCCAAGTGCTGGTTGCTGCATCAAGAAAATGGAAGGCAGAGATGACCCCAAGTGGAGAAGATTTGTTTGAGTTTCAAGCAAAGGATTGTGGCAAGAATGGGGACAGAAAGATACTTCACACTCAGGGCTTCAAGTAAGTTATTGTTATTGATTGATATGCGTGCACCTAAGCCTTTGCTCACAATAAGTTTTTCAAAGTTGATTTAACTCATTAAGTAATGCTACTCTCCACACTAATTTTTCACGATCTGACGTGACGTGTTTAAGTTGGCTTCCTTCTATTTTTAAGTTTATGACATGAAAAATCACTTAAAATATGTCACATCAATCAATATAAAATGAATAATATCATTACTTGTAACTTATGATTACACTGCTAAATATATAATAGAGTAATGCTACAATTCATATTAATTTATCATACTCATGTCACACCAACTGATATTGCATATTTTAAGTAGCTTAAACTTTTGTTTTTATAAATGGTTGACATTATAAGTTATTTCAAACACGGCATATCAGCCGATGTAACATGGGATATATTCTACCAAAATCCTACCTTCGATATTGCTTGAATATTTTGAACTATAGCAATAGCCATCAAGATAAAATACTAAATATTGTATTCATATTCACCTATATCAGATTCTTGGATAGAGCAGCAGTTGTCACTTCGGAGGACTTCAACCAGATGGACAGAGAGACTTATAACCCTTGGCTTCTTTGCACTGTCACACAAGTTGAAGAAGTCAAATGCGTTTTAAGGCTCCTTCCAATCTGGCTCTGCACGATTCTCTATTCAGTAGTTTTCACTCAAATGGCGTCTCTCTTTGTGGAACAAGGTGCTGCCATGAAAACAACCATTGCCAACTTCCACATTCCCCCAGCAAGCATGTCCAGCTTTGACATCCTTAGTGTAGCAGCTTTCATTTTCATTTACAGACGGGTTCTTGACCCTCTTCTTGCCATGTGGAAGAAGACTGCCAAGGGATTCACCGAGCTTCAGAGGATGGGAGTTGGCCTTGTTATAGCAATATTGGCAATGATTGCAGCTGGGATTGTGGAGTCTTTCAGGTTGTTAAATCACCATGTATCCTAAAAGTTTAAATTAGTAAGAAGATATAAATGTAATCATTTAATTTATATTCTAATACAGATTGCACCATGCAACAATGGAGTGCACCAACTGTGAAGGTTCAAGTTCATTGAGCATCTTTTGGCAAATTCCCCAGTATGTGCTTATTGGAGCATCTGAGGTTTTCATGTATGTTGGTCAACTAGAATTCTTCAATGGGCAGGCTCCCGACGGGTTAAAGAGCTTTGGAAGTGCACTTTGCATGACATCCATATCACTAGGAAACTATGTGAGCAGTTTGCTGGTGATAATTGTGATGAAAATCTCTACCAAATCAGATGATCTGCCAGGTTGGATTCCTAGCAACCTTAACAAAGGTCATCTAGACAGGTTCTTCTTCCTCTTAGCAGCTTTGACAGCAGTTGATCTCATGGTCTACATCATATGTGCAAGGTGGTATAAGTATATCAAGTTTGAAGGAAAGCAGCACAATGAGCTCATTCTATGAGCTATGGCAATGAGAAACGCTATTCCTCAGTTTCCTATCACCGTGTCTATAGGACAGTTCTATAGAGCTAATGATGAATATGAAAAAAGAACAAATGCATGAGAGATGAAGGAATAACATGTCTTCGTGCCAATTGCGTGTCACGTGTAATATTTCAAAGCGCAATTGGATGAGAGAGATAGAGATTTGTGCGATGAAACTCGAGAAATGCCTAGATTTTTCATTTCTTTAAGTTGAGCACAAGACGTTCTTAGTGGTAGAGGGATTGCCATATGCAAATTCTCATGCAAACTTTTTGTGTAACCTATTAATTTCCTATGTGTGATAAAAAGATGCATTGCAATATTTGAGGCTTCTCACAATCTCCTTATGTGACCATCCATATAAATGACGTGACAAAACATAGGTTAAAAAAAATAATAATAAAAAAAGATTTGACAGGTAAATTTAATTGTTTAGTGATTAACATGGTAAGTATCATGTCGACTATGACCTTAATTTGTAAAAATTAAAAAACTTGTAATAAAAGTTATTGTACCTCTAACGGCACTTTTTTTTTTTTAATAAAAAGTAATATTTCATTGATTAAAAAAGATCACAAATGGAGTATAAAAACTCCAACAACAATCAAAAAGATAAAGTTGTTTGCTCCATCAAAATAATATCACTAATACAATCTGGAGTATGATTCCTCCATATCTTATCACTGATATGTACATTCATTGCCTTTGCAAGTCTATGAGTCGCCTCATTAGCTTCATGGTGAACAAAACCACATTTCTAACTTGGAAAAGCCTGCAAAATGCACCGCGTATCCTCCACAAGATGTCCATAACGGCTCCATTTGAGTTTATTGTGTAACTATGAATTTTGCGTTGCCTTCCAACCAAACTTTTGGAATGCCCATCTCTCTGCAAATACTTGCAACATGGAAAGACGCATACGCTTCTCCCGTGACTGGTTCAAAGAGGCCCTGTCTCGTCTTACTTGCTGCAACAATCACCGTCCCCTTTTTGTCTCTTACAACAACTCCTATCCCTATTCGGCCTCTCACTTTGTCGATAGAAACATCCTAGTTGGCCTTGTACCATCTTGGGTGGGGGGCCTTCCATTTAATCTCATTGTTTTTGTTTGCTGCATTACCTACATGGGTCTGTTGCGTGTTTACCTCCTTGAATTCGTCCATGAACTGCATTGTCTCCTTTAGTATTGTATTTGGGTTTATGAAAATACCATCATGGACCCACTTGTTTCTCCTCATCCATATATGACGGGCTAGATGTATAAACAAAGCCGAATCCTCCTTCGCACACTTTGATAAAAGTAATTCTGCTAGTTTCAGAAAATCAGTAACATCAAAGCCACATTTTTGGAAAACCATCTTACTACAACCCCACACATCAGAAGCTGCATGACAACCCCACAATGCATGTAGAACGGTTTCAAACTCTCTCTCGCAGATAGGACAATAGGGATCATCTACCATCTTTCGACGAAGTAAGTTATCTTTTATGGGCAGCAAGTTGTGGCAAGCTCTCCAAAAAAAATTCTTGGTTGCATTTGGGACTTGAAAACTCCATAATTGCTTCCATATTGCACACTCATTTACCTGCCTGGAGCCTTCTGGTGCCCTTCTACTCTCCAATTCCTTTGCCAAGTAATAGGCACTTTTAACAGAGAACACACCTGAGCTTGTACACCACCTTATCTAAGCATCCGGTTGATTGGTTTGGCTGATCGGAATTGTCTTTATTACACTGCTTTCTTCTTCTGTGAACAAAGTGTCTAACAAATCCTAATTCCACCAAGCCCTTTCCCAATTAATTATTTTGTTCACCATGGTGTTTGGGTCCATGTCCTTTGGAGCAAATTGGATTCGGTAAGTTGAGTGCTGAGGGATCCAGCTATCTCTCCATATGCACATATCTTTCCCATTCTCAATTCGCCAAAATAAACTCGCCTCAAGAAGATCTCGAGCTCCGTAGATACTTTTCCAAGCAAAAGAAGGCTTAGAGCCTAATGGCACTTGTTTTAAAATATCTAAAACGTATGGTGGAATTTAATCATGTTTTTTAGTCCAAACATTATCCCTTGTATTTTGTATTAGGTCCCATTTTAAAATGGAAGTCTTCACATGCAATTAAGAAGTATTAGAAAGATTTTCATTAAGTTTATTGGATAGGAAAAGAGAAAAAGTTAAAGAATTAGAAGAACAAAAAGAAAATAAAGAAAGGAGAAAGGAATTAAGACTACCTAAAAAAAAAAAAATTAATCCAACAAAAACCTTACATAATTCTAAAATCTAATTAAACCCAAAAATAAATAAATATAACATCAAGCTATATTCATATATTTATATAAATTAATTTTTGACCTGTAAATTAATTTATAGGCCCCCTATTTTTAACCTAGCAAATTTTATTTTATTTTTTTTTTTTCTGGAACTAAAACTAGGTAATTTATATAAATTTAAACTTGGAAGAAATTTTGTGAAAATTTAAACTTATAAATTTTGTCTAAATTCGAACCAATCAATATTCTCCAAATTTAAATGCATTTAATATGGGGAAAGAAGACAAAAAAGGTAGGCCTGCATGTAGGGTGCAGCCTACATGTATGCCAGTGATATCCCCAAAGGGGGCACGTCGTTTGAATGGGGGATGTTGTTTCAACAGTATAACAACACCATCTAGGGTGGCATTCTACTATTTAAACTACACCTCTTTAAGATGTGTCGTTTTTTGCATGGTTGTTTTTTTTTTTTTTCAATGACATGCTATTCTTGCAGGGCCCATCTAACTCGAGCAATTAAGGAAAGGATTGCGAACACCCTATAAAGAGTTGGCTTTGGATCTAACCCAAAAAGAAAAACATATATTCAAAACATTGTACCCAAAATTCTTGTTTATGTAATGAATACTAAATTTTAATTGTACTCGTAAGTGTATGAATCATTTTACAATATAGGGATGTAAGTACGAGGTCGAACCCATATGAAATTGTGCTGATGAAAATAACATATATCTAAACCAATTAAATTTTGGGGTTTGCTAGGGGTTCTCTCTATAGTGTTCTTCTGATGTTCTCTCAATCTTACGTAGAACATGATTTAAAATAAAAAATAAAAAATTATAGTACCATTTTTTTGCCAACCAATTAATTTTTATGAGTTAATAATTAGGTTCTAATGCTTTAAAACTTGTTTTTGGATTCAAAACTAAAACCTAAGGGTGGAAGGTTAACCCTTTAGGGATGGTATTACCCAAAATGGATTTGATCATCCTAAATTTGGTGTTAATGCCTCAATTTTTATGCTAATACCTCACAAATTTGGTGCTAATGCCTCAAATTTGTTGCTAATACCTAAAAAAATCGGTAGTGGAAGCTACTACAATTTTATTTTTTCTTAAATCATGTTTTACGTATTGAGAGAACACCAGGATAACCTACAGGGAGAACCCCTAGCATTTTCCTTAAATCTTAACCTAGTTCCAAAATATTTATGATTTTTGGAATAAAAGAAAACATAAAGTAAACAAAGTAAAATTAATCAAAAGATAAAGTATTAAGATTTTGGAATCTACACCCATCAAATTATAGTAACATATTTTCATGTTCATCAATATACATCTGAAGTTATTACAATAAAAAATCTATGTATGTTCTACTATGCTTCAAAGATTAATTAAATCATTCACTGAATCCGTTCTTTTCACAAATCACAAAAGATATACAGTTTAAATTAAATCATCAAATATATCTGTAAATCACAAAATATATCCAACTAAACAAAGTAAAATTAATGAAAATATAAAGTACTAAGGTTTTAGAATCCACACCCACCAAATTATAGTAACATATTTTCATGTTCATTAATATACATCCGAAGTTATCACAACAAAAAAGCTATGCGTGTTCTATTGTGCTTCAAATATTAATTAAATGAGAGCCCTTACCATACGGTTGATCTGCAAAAGGGATATTTTACAGCTTCCAATCCCATCTTGACACTTCATCACGTGCAAAAAATTAAAATGAGAACAAAGCAACAAATTAAAACAATAAAACCCCAAAACGCCCATGGATTCCAAAAAGCCAGAACCAAGCGTGGGTATGGAGAGACCCACGACGCCGTGGGTTTAGCCTCAAACCCAGCCGGCGCCCTAGGTCTGCCGTGACCCACGGTGGCCGTGACTCATCATTGGCAACATTCTTCATTTCCTGCCAAACTCAACAGGAAAACACCGAAAAACGCAAATCTAACCTCAAAAATCGATTATAATGCCTCAAAACTTATTTTGGATTCAAAACTAAAACCTAGGGGGAAGGTTAACCCTTTTTTTTGGATTTTATCATCCTAAAATCGAAGCAAAAACCAAAGAAAAAACCAAAAAACCATACCCAAACCGGAGCAAACCCATCAGAAAAACCAAAAAATAGACTCATCGGAATCGTGCAATCCATTCTTTCCGTCACTGGCTCCGTCACCATCCGAGAACCCGGGCCCGAATCTGATCGGGAAGAAGTCGAAGAAGCTCTCAACCGCCGCTATAGTCGCTATCGTGGTGGGCGCGGCCCTGCTAGCCTTGCTCCTACAGGTTCTCCTCTTGCTCTGTCTCAGGAAACGACGTCGTCGGCAGCCAAGTAAGGTGCAAGCCAGCAGCGACTACGACACTGGCGTTGTCTACAGAGGCAGGGACGTCCCCATCGAAGGAAGACATCACGGGTGGGTCGACCAAGGTGGAGAGCAACAAGCTGGTGTTCTTCGAGGGTGCCGTTTATACCTCTGACTTGGAGGACCTATTGAGGGCGTTAGCGGAGGTTTTGGGAAAGGGCAGCGTAAGACATCATAGAACCCACATCTTCTACCTTCCTTTTTGTTTTGTTTTTGTTTTTGTTTTTTTTTTTTTTTTTTTTTTTTTTCTCTTTTCTCTCTTCCGTCTCTTCTTTCTCTTAGATGAAAATCGGCTGCGGGAGGGTTTAGATTTTTTTTTTTTTTTTTGTATTTTTTCTCCTTTACATGAGGTGTCATTGTCGTAGTGGATGCTGCAAAAACCATCTTTTGCAAACTGACCGTAGTGTAGATTTTCCCTAATTAAATCATTCACTGAATCCGTTCTTTGCACAAATCACAAAAGATATACAGTTTAAATCAAATCATCACATGTATTCGTAAATCACAAAATATATCCAATTTAAATCAAATCATCAAATGTATCCATAGAACAAAACACAATAAATATTCAATATTTTGATAAATAAAAACCTAAGCAATCAATTAAATGAAACCATCTTAAATCATTAAATGTATCTGTAAATAACAGTAGATATCCAATAATCATCCACTAATTGATTTGAAATAGAACAATTAAAACATTAAAACTCAATAAAACCAAATAATATTAACTTACATGAACACATTTTTGCTCTTTATTGGTGAGTTTTCATCATCAACCTTAGTTGAGAATTTAGTTACACATAACTATAAAAATAAATAAATAAATAAATAAATAAAGGAAAAACTAATTTAAAGAGAAAACTACTCTTGAAATTTCGTACTTTGCAGCTTTTGTAGCCCTTTCCCCTTTTTTGAAGCTTAGAGGTCTATTTATAGGGAGCAAACAAACCCTAGAAGCCCATAGAATTCTAGAAAAATCGTACTTCAATCTTTTAGTCAAATTAGGAAGCAATTTTAGTATAAATCGGAATAGGATTCGTCTAGATTTGCGTTCTTATATTGCAATGCGCTTTTGGCATAGCAAATCCGATTTAGGAAAATCATATTTTACAATGATTTGTATTATTTTGAGTTAGCTTTTCAACTTTGTTGGTTTCACTTTAATCCAATACTTGAGCCGAAGGTTATAGTCAAAATACTAAAACGTTTACAGAATCTGAAATTTAATCCAATCCGATTTTGACACCAATTAGATAAATTCTGATTTAATCATTTTCTTGATTTGGTTAAATTTAACCACATCATCTAGATCTTCTAAAAGTGTGCTTTCTTCAAAACTTTGCATTTTTCCCTTTAAAGGCATAGCTCCATTTAACAACCTACAAAACACTAAAAACACAAAAACATTAGATTATAATACAGCTAAAGGATTAACAAATGTAAATTAAGAGGCTCAAATATAATATTTGGCATTCAACAACTTTCCTTAGATTTTTTGTGCCAAACTATAGGATCACTCCAAAACCATTTGAAATTAAGACATACAATTCCATGACCTAGAATTACATATATAGACTACCAGGACTTAGTAGCCAATTACATGAGTCGCATGACTTTCTTGATCCTAGACTTTTGTCTAGGGTATCTATTATAGGAGGTTAGGTGATGCAGTACAGAGTTTACCTACAACCGGTCTATGTTTTAGTCAATTAGCACTAGGAGTCTTTTTAAGGAGGGTGGAAATGATGCAGTACGTAGTTTACCTACAATCGGTCTATGTTTTAGGGTGCGTTTCAGATTACAATTTTGTAAGAATAATCTATGTTTTTAAAAGCTATCGTAAAACGCAAAGCGTTTGATGTTGCAATTTAAAAAGCACTTAATTTAAAATAGAAAAAAAAATGCGATTTCAATAAGGTTAGAGGGTGTTTATTTGAAAAAAAAAAAAAACAAAAAAACAAAAAGAGTACAAATTTAAACCAAAATCATGATTTTGATTAAAAAAAATATTTGGGGTAATATTTACCTATTTGGTTATGAAATCGCAATTATATGCTAATGT
Source organism: Carpinus viminea (assembly GCA_013348765.1). Lineage (NCBI taxonomy): Eukaryota > Viridiplantae > Streptophyta > Magnoliopsida > Fagales > Betulaceae > Carpinus > Carpinus viminea. Next base: position 16,327,301 of record CP054668.1, read on the forward strand.
TATCCAAATACTCAATTGATTAAAAAAAGAAAAAGAAAAAAAGAAAGCACTTATTAACATGTTTTATCAAACGCCTGTGCGATTTTAAAAACATAATTTTAAGGGAAAAGTATTGTTCACCCCCTGAAGTTGGTAGCAATTTTCAATTCGGTCACTAAAGTTTCAATTTTTTCAATTGACCCCCCCCCCCAAGTTTTAATTTCTTTCAATTCAGGCACTTTTTTTCCAAAATGCCCTCAACAATGATTCCAGTGAAATTTTGTCGGAATCCGGCAAAATTTGAAAAACTGACCGGAATCCCGCAAACCCTCTTCTCCGACACCATGCTTCCGGCCCTTAAACTCTTCTCCGACGAGTTTAGGATAATAAAATAAAATAAAATAAAAGAGAGAGAGAGAGAGAGAGAGAGAGGAACAAAAAGTTCAGGTTTTGCCAGAATCCGGCCAGATTTCGCCAGAACCACTGTTCATTGTTCGCCGGAATCATTGTTGAGGGCATTTTGGGAAAAAAATCAAAAGTGCCTAAATTGAAATAAATTTAAACTTTTGGGGGTTTAATTGAGAAAATAGAAACTTTGATAGCCAAATTGAAAATCGCTGCAAACTTCTGGGGGTGAACAATACTTTTCCCTAATTTTAAAAAATGCAATTTTTAAAATCGCATTTATTGAAATTTCACTCACAAACGGGCCCTTAGTTATTTAGCACTGGGAGCTCTATTTCCTTTATTTTTTGATTTTCCTTTACATTCAACAATAGTAGTTCTTTTTCCTTCAAATAAGTAGGTAATATATAAAGAGCTTTGTACTCTACAATTCAAGGAGATTTAGTAAGTATATATTTTCTGGGATTGTTCTTTAAGAGAGATTCTCTAAGTTTTTGGTGTGACGCCAAATTCCTAGTGAGACACTAGGTTATTTTCGTTCTTTCTTTGCAATCGCTCAAAAATTGTTGGTTACCTCCCGCTGCCCTGCATCATTAGGTTTTTTGTTTTTATTTTATTTCCTTAATGGACCCCAAATGTAGACTATAGGATCACCCCAAAACCATTTGAAATTAAGACATACAATTCCATGACCTAGAATTACATATATAGACCGTCTGTAGCCAATGACATGATCGATTAGTTGCATGACTTTCTTGATCCTAGAAAAGTCTAGGGTATCTATTATAGGAGGTTAGGTTTTTTGTTTTTTATTTTGTTTTTGTTTCCTTAATAGACCCCAAATGTAGACTATAGGATCACTCCAAAACCATTTGAAATTAAGACATACGATTCCATGACCTAGAATTACATATATAGAACATCTGTAGCCAATGACACGATCGATCGGTCGCATGACTTTCTTGATCCTAGACTTTTGTCTTGGGTATCTATTATAGGTAGGGGTGTCAAAAATTACCGGGAAACCGGAACGAGCAGGAAAACTGGAACCGGAAACCGGGGACCGATTCGGTTCAGTTTTGAAAACCAAAACCGGTACCCCTTTTGGTACCAGTTTTTTACTGGGATCGGAACCGTAAAATTATATATATTTATTTATTTATCTATTTATTTTATATTTAGTTTAAGAACCTAATACGTGATACCCTTTGGCCTTTACCCTTTGCATTGTCTGCCCATATTTTTTTGTTTTTCATCCTATATTTCTCAGGCACTCACGGACACAGTCATGGACTCATCCTACCTTAATCCTCTTCTAATTCCATCATTTCCTTTTTCCATGCATTCCATCAACATCCACAACGTACAGGACACTCATACTCTTCTTCTTCTTCTTCTTCTTTTTCCCTCCTAATAATTGCTGAATAGAACACTAAGAACATAATAGCATAATACATTCAAACATACACAAACATACAACTTATATATTTTAGGCTTAATACCTGAAATAAGTAAAAAAATAATTTTTTTAAAAAACCGGTTACCGGACCGGGTGCAACCGGAACCGGTCGGGAACCGGGACTCCGGTTTTACCGGGGTCCTGGTTCCGGTTCCGGTTGCCCAAAACAAAGAACCGGGGTACCTCGGTTCCGGTCCCCAGTTTTGGGCAAAAACCGGGAAACCGGACTGGGTTGACACCCCTAATTATAGGAGGTTAGGTTTTTTTTTTTTTTTTTTAATTTTTATATCTAACTAGAAAAAGAAAAAAAAATTATTGGCAACCTAGCTTGTAGAGTTGTAGTTGAATATATATATATATATATATATATATATATTAAATTATTAATTTTAGATGTTTGGAAAACAGTTACTTGTAGATGCAAAAAATTGTTGACTTTAAAGCAGTATCTCTTTAAGAGTTTTCAAACTTGACGGCTTTGATCTTCTTGTTTAACCTTACAGTTGATCGGCTAATTAATGATAATCTAAAAAGACATATCCAATTCAAGATCATAGTCATCTTTGAAGATTACAGCCAGATCACATCATGATCAGCCGTGGTTGTAATCATAATTAACCTACAAAGACTAAAACCCAGTTCCAGTTCAAAGTCATCAAGTGCTTATCTTCGTGTATTGAATACATTAAGCATTTTTCAAAAAATTCTACAACTTGCTGAGACAGCAGCAGGCTGAAGATCATGATAAGAAAGCTTTTTTGAAAATATATTTGCTTCTGCATGTTAGAATACATTTCCATATAGATATCATCAATAAATATCTCTCTTTTTCCTCTTTCATTCTTTATGTTGATTTTCTGTACGTTCTTTTTATATTTTTCCTTCAAAACAAGATTGTAAAACTCTGCAATTTGATTAATCATTTGAGGGTTATGGTGCAAATTAATTAATGCTTTACACATGCAATGCTTATCTATCTTTGTGTGTTGAAGACATTAAACATGTATATATACAAAGAATATTTCAGCAACTTGCTGAGACAGCTAGCAGAAGCTGAAGATGATAAGACCGCTTTTGAATAAGATATTTGGGTCTGCTTATCGGTTTACAGATTACTGACAGAGAAAGTGATAAGCACAATTAGACATAAAGCCGTGGGTGAATTGAATACGAGCTCTTGCTTTTCACGTTTGATTCTTTCTCTTTTGGAAAAAGGAAATTTGGAGTCAAAAGTCTCACCTACCGTCTTGGAACTTAGTAATTAAAACAAAATTTGACAAATTACACAGAAAGACATTTCCAACTTTAATCGTCACATTGACTCTATCCGCCAATATTATTTGTCTCCTCTATTGATCGAGACTAATTAATCTTTGCTCCCACATGAGTGTTTTTTTGTTTTGGCAAGGACTTTGATTAAAGGTTATTTTTAGGTGAACCGACACGTTCGTTTGTAAGCGCTTGCTACATAACAAAATTAATGTTTTAGTGATTAACATGACAGATAACGGACATATGATCAACACTGTGCTGGCCTAGAGCTAGGATTCAAAGAAAGAGAGTACTAGGAAGAAATTAATTAGCTGTAAATATGATCACTTCATTAGAAATATGGAAAAAGAATATCTTCTAGACTAGGATGGATAGTATTGAAACAAAATCGTTTACCAAACGTCACCTTTACCTTGACATGATCGGGACATAAAGGTCTGGACCACAAATTTTCGAAAAAGCAACAACAGACCTCAACGAGCTTAGCTAGGTTGAATATTTTCCACCATTGCATCTCATCTTTACAGCAAGTCACCTCACCGCCAAGAACTAGAAGACAGTGCACTAGATAGCTTGAAGTGTCGGTTGCAGTACACTAGATAGCTTTAAGAGTCGGTTGGGATTTTAAATCAAATCCCACATAATTGCGATTTAAAAACTTTGAAAAATTCGTGTTTTTAAATCATTAAAAAAAGAAAAAAGAAAAAAGAAAAAAGAAAAAGAAGAAGAGGCCAGGGGGTCATTGGGTCTCTGCCTTCCTCCGCAAAATGGGGACATATATATGTTGCTTAGGTTGCAGAAACATATATATGGTTTTTATCAAATTTGCTTGGCGTGTAATTAATTGTTGTACTTCTATACGTACGTGATGAGTTGGAAGTTTTGTTTGCGTTTGACATTAAGACTGTTAATTGCATAAATTCGTGGTTCATTTCTTGAGGTAATGAATTGGAAGAAGCCTATGATCCTGATTTCTACTCAATATACGTGGATGAGTTTAATTCAACAATATATATATATTTAATATTTGCAAATTTCATTTGACTTTTAAACATGATTCATTTATTACAAGGCATGTAGAGGATGTAAGCTGTCTATAGCTCTCAACCTAACCAGTTGCATATAGTTTTTTTTTTTGTTTTGTTTTATTTTTTTTTTTTATGAAAAACAAATAACACTAGCTTAATTATAATTAAGCTGATTAAAAGAAGTTGATTGATTCAACACTGGTTTTGCAATTTAGGACAAATCCAAGGAGGGTCGGTGTTCCTATGGCCCCTTGGAAAAAAAAAATTATAGGGTTATTTTTATTTATTTATTTTTACCATTTTACTATATAATGGTTTATGGGTTTTAGATCATTTTACTAATATTGATGCTGCCCGCCAAAAGTCTTAAGGTTCGTTTGACTTAGCGGCTTCAAAATATATTGTTTGAAAATTAGACAAAGATAGGTTTAAGGGGGGACTGGGAGTGGCCCTAGTCCCCCTCTCCCCCAAATTACAAGAAAAAAAAAAATTATAGGGTTTTATTACCAGCCCTTTTTTTATTTTTACCATTTTACTATTTAATGGTTTATAGGTTTTAGATCATTTTACTAATGGTGCCCCCAAAAAGTCTTATGGTTCGTTTAACTTAACGGTTTCAAAACATATTGTTTGACAAATAATCAGGGGCGGGTTTAAACTTGGAGTGGCTGGCCCTGGCCACCTCTCCCAAATTACAAGAAAAAACAAATTATAGGTTTTTTTTTTAATTTTTTTTACCATTTTACTATTTAATGGTTTATGCATGGCCGGTTTGAGATCATTTTACTAATGGTGCCCCCAAAAAGTTTTAAGGTTTGTTTAACTTAGTGGTTTCAAAACATATTGCTTGACAAATAGCCATGGGCTTAAAATGTGATTTTTAAAAAATGCCGCTAAGCATATGGTCAGGCCAACATATGAAACGAGAGTCCCAAATGAGACATATATGCATGCCTCATGGACCTAGAAAAAGCATCTCAATTTCCTAATTTATTTATTTAGTTTTAAAGTGAGATGCCAATCTTTTAGTCCTCGTAGACACAAACTTTAGGGGCTTGCTTGTCCACAAGCCTTAGCTTTGTCGTTTAGTAATTGTCTTCTTTAATTAATTAAGTGGAGAAAATCATCACCTTTTTTTTTTTTGTAGCATTTGAGACATGATCAGATTACATACACCATTTGCAATGTTCGAAAATATTGTGGAGAGAGATAATAATTAATTAATATTTCTAGCTAACACAGTGATTGTTTAAACTAATTAAGGGCTTCCTATTGGATTAGGGAAGGTTTAAATATTCTAAGTGCTTTGATTTTATTGTCATAATCCAAGAGAATGGGTTTAGGCTAGGTTAGATTAGGAAATTTTTTATAACTTAATTAATGATGATCAGTCGTGTATCTCAATAAGATAAATTTATTGGATATACACGTGAAAGGTTTGCATAAAAGAAGCTGGTTTGATAAATATAATATGTGGAAAAAACTATTTTGTTATAATTAATTGTACGTGTAAATTATCAAACTACATATAATTAATAAGAAGTCTGTCTTCTATTATTCTCCTCATTTCTTATATAAACTCATAAATTTCAATACGAACGAAAAGAGAACCTTATAATAAATTAACAATATTATGTATTTATTGCAAGAAAAATAGAAAATGCTATAAAATTTTCAAAAGTGAAACAAATTAATAGTTTGATGACTGAGAGAGAGAAGTCAATGCTAGTTGGGTCGGGCAGTGGCTTGTGGTGATCAGTTTTGATCTGATGGCCGCAACCACCAGATGGATCAGGTGGTTTGACCACCCCCACACAATGGTTGGAGGTGGTGCTGACCAGAAGCTAGAAGAGTGTTATTTCTATGTTATATATTTTAAGAAATTTGGTTGAAATTTGATTCTATTGTGGTTAGCAAATTTTGACCTTTCTGCGTTGTCGCCAAGCTAGGAATGGTCGGTCCATTTCAGCTTCTTGTATTCCTAGTAATATTCATTCCTATTCTTAAGTAATTATTATTCCAATATCCAAACATGCATTATAATGGTTAATTAATGTTCATGATCATGCATTTTCCCTCTAAACTTGTGCATTTTCCGGGTGTTGTAACTAGTTTGAATCTAAAACATCATGTGTTATTACTTGCTTAATTAATGTTCATGATCATGCATATATAAGGCTTAAAATTGTTGAAATGGAATTTACATACTCAGTTAATAAAGCAAATGCACTATCACTTGATAAGGAAATGAAATTATTACTAAGCAATCTAAGCATATATATGAAGAATATCTTTCTTTCTCTTTTTTTTGCCTGAGCTCATATATATTTATATTTGAGACTTCACCACTGAGCAGTGAGCACTAAGGAAAAGGCAACAGGAAGGAACAAATATAGGTAGGAGAGATTAAAAAAAAGAAAAGGTGGAAGATGTGTTTGGCGTAGAAGTGAACATGTAAAGAGAAAATATAATTAGTGCACGGGAAAGTAGTAGAGGATTTCCTCTGTACAGAAATTATATGAGAGGAGGCTGATAGCCAAAGTGGATCTTCATGTTTAATTTGGATCTTTTATTTAGTCCCGGTCGATAGTGGATCTTCTTTGTTTGTTTTGGTCCAGATGCAGATGTTATAGATAACATGCTGGCCTCCATATAAAATGCATATATAATTAATTATAATTAATGAAGAAGCTGTATCTATATATATATATATATATATATATATATATGGGGTTTGTTAGGGGTTCTTTCCGTAATGTTCTCTTAGCGTTCTCCCAATCTTACGTAGAACATGATTTAAGAAAAAATATAAATGTAGTACCATTTTTTTGCTAATAGATTAATTTTTATGAGTTAATAGTTAGGTTCTAATGCTTCAAAACTTGTTTTTGGATTCAAAACTAAAACCTAAGGGTGGAAGGTTAACCCTTTAGGGATAATATCACCAAAAATAGATTTGATCATCCTAAATTTGATGTTAATGCCTCAATTTTGGTGTTAATGCCTCAAATTTGGTGCTAATGCTTAAAAAAAGGGGTTGTGAAAGCCATTACAATTTTATTTTTTCTTAAATCATGTTTAATATAAGACTGAGAGACTCCTAGCATTTTCTTATAGGGTTTGTTAGGGGTTCTCCTCATAGTGTTCTCGTGGGTTCTCCCAGACTTACGTAAAACATGATTTAAGAAAAAATAAAATTGTAGTAACGTTTTTTTGTCAACAAATTAATTTTTATGAGTTAATATTTAGGTTCTAATGCTTTAAAACTTGTTTTTGGATTCAAAACTAAAACCTAAGGGTGGAAGGTTAACCCTTTAGGGATGGTATCACAAAAAATGGATTTGATCATCCTAAATTTAGTGCTAATACTTTAATTTTAATGCTAATCCCTCAAATTTGGTGCTAATGTCTAAAAAAACCGGTGATGAAGGCCACTACAATTTTATTTTTTCTTAAATCATGTTTTACGTAAGTCTGAGAGAACCCAGAAGAACACTATGGAGAGAACCCCTACCATTTTCCTTTTCTTATATATATATATATATATATATATATATAGTTCCTTTTCCAAGGATATTTATATATAGGGAAAATTACAGTTTACCTTTCAAAGTTGACAATGTTTTTCAATTCGAACACCATAGTTTCAATTTTTGCAATCCACTCCCACAAAGTTTTAATTTTTTTTTTTCAATTCGACCAATATTATCCCAAAATTCGCATATTGCCCATATTTTTTATTTTTTATTTATTTTTTATAAATAAAAAATAAATCTGGGAGTACAAAAATTGTCAGATGGCCAAAGGGATGGCTATAGCTAGCCACCCCGAATTTTTTTAAATTTTTTTATAAAAAATTAGGAGTAATATGAAAAGTTTTGGATACAATTAGTTAAATTGAAAAATTTGAAATTTTGGAGGGTGGATTGCAAAAATTGAAATTTTAGTGTTTGAATTGAAAAATCTTGTCACCTTTGGAAAGGTAAACTACTAAACTGTAATTTTCCCTCTTATATATATAGTAATTACCATGGGTGAAAGCCCTTAGTTTAACTCTTGATTAGCAAGGTTTATTGCAATTAAAATATAAATACCAATAATAATAATAGTGTGATTCCAGTACTGATCCCTTTCGTTAATTAGGCCATATAATTATAATTAAGGCGGCTGTCAGGCCGCGATCAGATATTACTCCACCAAATGAAGCCCAAAAGAAAGAAAATAAACAGAAATACGTAACATCATTAAAGAAAACAAAAAAATTAGTGAAAGTAGTAGCTAGAAGAGCAGCCCATCAATGGAAAGGCAAATATGTTTCAAACATGTCAAAATCAAAGACAGCTAAAATCACCGCCACTCTGTTGAAGCGAAAGAGAGAGAGAGAGAGAATCGTTGCCATGAGTATATCTGCATGTCTGTATTCAACACTCTCACGTCACGTTTCCTTCTCATCATTTCCTGATTTTTTTCCTGCGTCTCTGGTCCTCCCCCAAATGAAATCTCAGCCGTCCATTCACACTGACACTCTCTATATATACACATATCCATCCCACTCCTTTACGTGCCTTGCATAAATTATACCTCTAGGCTCGAGGCTCCAGCTTCAGAGTTCTCTCTCTTCTCTTCTACCTCAAACTATTCTCTCCGCTCCTTCATTCATCACCTCCATCAGTGCATGCACCAATGGCTTGCTTAAACGTTTGCAACAAGGTTAGTCATCTCTCTCTCTCTCTCTCTCTCTCTCTCTCTCTCTCTCTCTCAATATATATATACTACTCATTAAATTATATATATATTGTTTGAGCTAATTACTAGATTTTTATTCATCAGCTTCATAGCTCATTCTAAGGTTTCCTCATGTTGCACTGCTGGGAAAACATATAGCAAGTGTTACATGCATGGAGCTGGACCTACCACTAGAAATGAAACATCATATGATATATATATGATGTTTCCTTCATTTTTTTTTTTTTTCCTTTCTTTAACAAGCTAGAATCCTGTACATGAGTAGACATACTTGGTAGAACAAGAAATCACTCAAGAAGAAAGATATAACAAGAAAAAGGAAAGAAAAAAAAAAGGGGTATAAGAAGTATTGAAAATCGCATATACCCGCATTTGGCCCAATTTTGTTTCAGTCCTAAGAAGAAAATTAACACCATCGTCTAATTTATATTTTAACAATTTTCCTTACATGTGATGTATACTTAAACTCATTCTTAATAAGTTATAGTTCAATACGTAAATTATTTAATTAAAATAAATAGTAGATTATAAATTAATGAGATATTCGAACCCACAAATCATAATCTCTGTTAAGAAACTATGGTAAATTACTACTTATTCAAAAAAAATCTTAAGCTTAGATAAATGAAAAAAAAATTAATCGCTTAATTTATATTACAATACGGGCATAGGAAAAATTTTCTTTAATTTCCTTGTTCTTTTATATTATATTTATCCACTTTTTTAAAAAAAATTATGAATAAGAATTATTCATTAGGGAAAAAACTTGTACAAGGAGGCAGCCATTAAGACATAAAGGCCCACAAAAATCAACAAACTAGGACTTCTCACCGTTAAAATTAACAATATTCAGAATCATTGTGTATGAGTGACACATCATATTCATGTGCGACACTCCAGCCTGTCCGATGTGAGCTTTGCATGCCAATTGTACAAGGTGGCCTGCTTTTTGACCAATTGTTCAAAATGAAAGGCTGAGAAAGTTTCGGATATTTCCATGTAATTGGACTCTTTCTACGATTGGAAGGTTGAAAAAGTTTTTAAGAGTGATAACTATAGACTATATTGTTTGGTTAAATGGGTCATTTTTTACCTAGTATTTGAAAGTGTTTCCATAACATCATTCATTCTCTGTCCATTCGAAATAAAAGTGAAAAAGATAATCTTTTATAACATTTTTCTCCTTCCAATTAGAAAAAAAAAAAAAATGACATGCACGTTAATTAATGATCGATGTACGTTTGAGACGGTGACAAGACTCCATCTCCAACCTCTTCACACCCATCTTACGTTAATTCATTTAAAACACGTCGTCATGACCTGTAGTTGTCTTGGTCTGTGTGGCTCTAAACTTGCCTAAGCTTACAAGATTATATATATATATATATATATATATAAACATTATTGAATGCTCTATATTATGGTTTCTATATAAGTTTCCATTTTATTGGAGATATTTCTCATTCTATTTTGTGATTGGTGGGCGATTTTGTGGGTCAACATATCACTGAAAGGCGTCTTTTTGCGGTTGAACTTCCAGGGTGGGGTGGATGAAAAGGTCAAAAGTGGGCAAGAGGTTTGCACACTTGACGGAACTCTTGATTGGCATGGCTGCCCCGCAATCCAACAGAGAACTGGTTCTTGGGTAGCTGCAACTTTGATCCTAGGTAATTATTTTTAATAGTAACTTATTTATTGTATTTATTTTCGACCCACACTTGCAATTGACATTTTATTTTAAATAATCTTGTTTAAATTATTGACAATTTGACATAATCAAAATTAAGTAATTTAAAATACGCTACAAATTTTTGTACATAGTAGTCCACATGAGTGAACAAATTAAGTAACACAATCTGACAGATAAATTTAAATGTTTTGTAGTTGACTTGGTAAGTATAATATGAACTAGGTTAATTTGTAAATACAATAACCACTCTCTTATTCTTTAATATCAATACTGATGAGTAGTTTAGTTATTGCACTTCCATAGATATTTCTTTAATTAAGTAGATATCATATATGGAAGGAATCAACAAGTACATATAATTGATCATTAGTTTTTTTTTTTTTTTTTTTGGAAAAGTACGGATTACCCCCCTGAAGTTTAGGGCGATTTTCAATTTAGCTACCGATGTTTAAAAATTCACAATGTACCTCCCCAAAGTTTCAAAATTTCTCAATGTAGGCACTTTTTCCCAAAATGCCCTCAACAGTAACTTTTTTTTTCCCAACATGTCCTCAATAGTGATTTTGCGCATGAGTGAACAGTGATTCAAGCAAAATCTTGCTGGAATCCAGCAAAATCTGAAAAATTGGCCGAAATCCCACAAATTTGCCAGAATCCGGCAAAATCCGGCGAACCCTCTTCTCTGACGCCATGTTCTCGGCCAGATTTGCTTTTCTCCGATGAGTTTAGGCCTTAAAAGGATCAGAAAAAAGAGAGAGAAGAAAAAAACAACAGCCAGCCAAATTTCACTGGAATCTGGCTAGATTTTGCGGGATTTCGACGAGATTTTGCCGGAATCACTGTTCATGGTTCGTTGGAATCACTGTTGAGGGTATTTTGGGAAAAAAAAATGAAAGTGCTTACATTGAGAGAAATTAAAACTTTGAAAACATTGTGAATTTTAAACATCGTCGATAACGAAATCGCCTAAACTTCAGGGAGGTAATCCATACTTTTCCCTTTTTTTTTTTTTTGGTGGGAAAGCACAGGTGATTGATCACTAGCTAGCTACGCCCTTATTTGTCATATAAAATTCCCTTTTTTAAATCAACAAAGTACATACATATAATTCATCATTATATGCTATATAGCCAGCCCATTGATCTTAATTTGTCACATAAATTTTTCTATTTGTTAATAATTAAAGATTGATTATATATATAAATTAAGCTAATCACTTCATCTTTTTTTTGGGGGTTGAATTGGAATATATAAAATGATTCAGTGAATCAAGGGCTAGCTACGTTGGCATTCTTCGGAGTAGGAGTGAACTTGGTATTGTTTTTGACGAGGGTGTTGGGTCAAGACAACGCTGAGGCAGCCAACAACGTTAGCAAATGGACAGGAACTGTTTACCTTTTCTCCCTTGTCGGTGCCTTCCTCAGTGAGACTTACTTGGGAAGATACAAGACTTGTGCCGTCTTCCAAGCAATCTTTGTCCTTGTAAGTTGCAACCATTTTACAAACTTTTTTTTTCTTTTTTCCTGAGATGACATATATAAAAATGAAAACAGTTTTAAACCTTTTGTGTTTTAAGTTGTTTATTAATGTTTTTGTTTTGAACTCACGACATTTCCTATGATACCACGTTAAAATTACATCACTAACCATAGTAAATCTTTTGTATGCTTATGTAAATCTGTGATCTTGCAGGGCCTGGTATTACTCTCCCTAACGTCATACATATTCTTAATTAAGCCTAGTGGATGTGGCAGTGATCAGGTTCATTGTGGATCCCATTCAGGCTTTCATCTTGCACTGTTCTACCTCTCAATATACCTTGTTGCCTTGGGAAATGGAGGGTACCAACCAAACATAGCAACATTTGGAGCAGATCAGTTTGATGAAGAGGATCCTACAGAAGGGTACTCTAAAATAGCGTTTTTCAGCTACTTTTACTTGGCTTTGAACCTGGGATCTCTCTTTTCAAACACTATTTTGGGCTATTTTGAGGATGAAGGAAAATGGGCACTAGGGTTTTGGGCATCAGCTGCCTCTGCAGCTCTTGCATTGGTCTTGTTTCTTTGTGGCACCAAAAGGTACAGGCATTTCAAGCCTCAAGGCAATCCACTGTCTAGGTTTTGCCGAGTGCTGGTTGCTGCATCAAGAAAATGGAAGGTTGAGATGACCCCAAGTGGAGAAGATTTGTTTGAGTTTCAAGCAAATGATTGTGGCAAGAATGGGGACAGAAAGATACTCCACACTCAGGGCTTCAAGTAAGTTATTGTTATTGATTGATATGCATGCACCTAAGCCTTTGCTCACAATAAGTTATTCAAAGTTGATATAACTCATTAAGTAATGCTACTCGATCTCCACACTAATTTTACACTGTATGATGTGACGTGTTTAAGTTAGCTTCCTTCTATTTTTAAGTTTATGACATAACAAATCACTTGAAATATGTCATGTCAGTCAATATAAAATGAATGCGAGCCTGTAATAAATGAGTATGAATAGTATCATTACTTTTAACTTATGATTACACCGCTAAATATATGATAGAGTAATTGACGCTAGGTAGAACTAGGATTATTCTGACAACATATATTTACAGTAGAAACTAAGAATTGAAGATAGAAAGAGAATTCAGGAAGAGAGAAAATAACAAATAGGAAAGAGAAAATTCCTAAGTGCCCCAAATAAGCAAACAGAGAAATAAATCTAAAAGACTTAAATTTAATTGATAATATAACAAAGACTAGATGCCTTTATATAAGGTAGGCACCTCTTAAATTAACAAGGAAAAGGAAAAACAAACCTAATTGGAAAAGAAAAACAAATTTTAATAAGGAAAGGAAAACAAATCCTAATAAGAAAGGAAAAACCCAATCCTTATTGAAGAAGGAAAAATAAAACACACATGCATAATTAAAATAATAATTTTATCAATTTTCTCTACATCAGTAATGCTACAATTCATATTAATTTATCATACTCATGTCACACCGATTGATATTGCGTATTTTAAGTGGCTTAAACTTTTGTTTTTGTAAGTGGTTGACATTATAAGTCATTTCAAACATGGCATATTAGCCGATGTAACATGGGGTATATTCTACCAAAATCCTGCCTTCGATATTGCTTGAATATTTTGAACTATAGCAATAGCCATCAAGATAAAATACTAAATATTGTATTCACATTCACCCATATCAGATTCTTGGATAGAGCAGCAGTTGTCACTTCGGAGGACTTCAACCAGATGGACAGGGAGACTTATAACCCTTGGCTTCTTTGCACTGTCACACAAGTTGAAGAAGTCAAATGCGTTTTAAGGCTCCTTCCAATCTGGCTCTGCACGATTCTCTATTCAGTAGTTTTCACTCAAATGGCATCTCTCTTTGTGGAACAAGGTGCTGCCATGAAAACCACCATTGCCAACTTCCACATTCCCCGAAGCATGTCGGCTTTGATATCCTCGAGTAGCGACTTTCATTTTCATTTCTGAGACGGGTTCTTGACCCTCTTCTTGCCATGTGGAAGAAGACTGCCAAAGGATTCACCGAGCTTCAGAGGATGGGAGTTGGCATTGTTATAGCAATATTGGCAATGATTGCAGCTGGGATTGTAGAGTTTTTCAGGTCGTTAAATCACCATGCATCCTAAAAGTTTAAATTAGTAAGAAGATATAAATGTAATCATTTAATTTATATTTTAATGCAGATTACACCATGCAACAATGGAGTGCACCAACTGTGAAGGTTCAAGTTCATTGAGCATCTCTTGGCAAATTCCCCAGTATGTGCTTATAGGAGCATCTGAGGTTTTCATGTACGTTGGTCAGCTAGAATTCTTCAATGGGCAGGCTCCCGACGGGTTAAAAAGCTTTGGAAGTGCACTTTGCATGACATCCATATCACTAGGAAACTATGTGAGCAGTTTGCTAGTGATAATTGTGATGAAAATCTCTACCAGATCAGATGATCTACCAGGTTGGATTCCTGGCAACCTTAACAAAGGTCATCTAGATAAGTTCTTCTTCCTCTTAGCAGCTTTGACAACAGCTAATCTCATGGTCTACATCATATGTGCGAGGTGGTATAAGTACATCAAGTTTGAAGGAAAGCAGAACAATGAGCTATAGCAATGAGAAATGCTATTTCTCTGTTTCTTATCACCGTGTCTATAGGACAGTTCTACAGATATAATGATGGATATGAAAAAAGAACGAATGCATGAGAGATGAAGGAATAACACATTTCTGTGCCAATTGCGTGTCACGTGTAATATTTCAAAGCAATTTGAGTGATGAAACTAGAGAAATGCCTAGACTTTTCATTTCTTTAAGTTGAGCACAGGATGTTCTTTGTAGTAAAGGCATTGCCATATGCAAATTCTCATACAAACTTTTTATGTAACCTATTAACTTCCCATGTGTGATAAACAAATGCATTGCAATATTTGCGGCTTCGCACAATCTCCTTATGTGACCGCCCATATGAATGCCATGTGACAAAACATAGGTTAAAAAAAATTAAATAAAAAGATTTGACAGGTAAATTTAATTGTTTAGTGATTAACGTGATAAGTGTCATGTCGACTACTACCCTAATTTGTAAAAATTAAAAAACTTATAATAAAAGTTATAGTACCTCTAACGGCACTTCTTTTAAAATATCTAAAATGTACGGTATAGTTTAATCATGTTTTTGAGTCCAAACATTGTCCTATAATGTATTGGGTTCCATTTTAAAATGGAAGTCTTCACATGCAATTAAGGAGTATTAGAAAGATTTTCATAAGTTTATTGGATAGGAAAAGAGAAAAAGTTTAAGAAATTAGAAGAACAAAAATAAAAGAAAGAAAGGAGAAAGGAATTAAGACCACCAAAATATGATGAAGTAACTAATAAATATTTTATACTTCCTTTCTTTTCTCTCTTTGTTCTTTTTAATTCCGAACTAATTAATTAGACCCCAAATTGTTAAACATTCAATTACCAAACCAATTTCCACAGTGATTAAAACCAAAATCCAAGAAATTAATAAAACAATTAACATAAAAATTTTGGTAATGAAATGGAAATATTTTGATTTTTGATTTTTGATTTTTCAAAATTGAGAGCTAGCTAACCCCAAAAGCGTTCAATATAAAACCCTTATGTTCTACTTAACAAAACCTTTGGTAACTCTAAAAGCCCAATTTTATAACCATGATAAACATGTTCACTTCAAACGAAAAAATTATAATGGTTGTAGGCTTTTTAGTGGTTTGATTGGCAAAGAAGTTACGAGAAGTTTAGGATTTGTTTAGGCTCATTAACTAGGTAAACTTCTCTCACAATAACAAAATATTTACCTTTCCAAGTGTACGTAAGTCGTAGTATGTGAGACTTATATAAAATGAGAGCAACTTGAATTTTTAAGCCGACTTGACTAGGCTTTTAGGATTTGGTACAATTTGGTTCGAACCAAATTTGAGGTTTCACGGTTTGGACGTGCGGCGTTTGAACGGGCATAAATTGGGCTCCAATCAAACGTTTTTGTAACTTTCTCGTTCGAACAACTTGTGACCAGGAAGAGCTCGCTCTTTCTGAAAGAGCTTTTCTCTCTCTCTCTCTGTGGAGATATTTCCCCGTCTCTCTAGAGACTTTTCTTCTCCATTTCCCGATAAACTTTTTCTCACCTAAACCATCATCATCATATCACCACTCTTTCACCTTACAGATAATTCACCTTCTCCCCTGTTCTGGTATCCGTTTTTTCCTTTTCTAACCCACAATCACAACTTTCCCCTGTTTCAAAATGAGTTCTTTCACCAACTCATGCATGGACCAGGACGCTCTTCAAGCTTTGATCCAGGAAACGGAGGCTTTGGGATGGGATGATTCAGCCAATCTGGTAGCTCTTGATCCTGCTACAGCTCCTTCAAAGGGATTTGCTTTCATTGGTAAGCTCCTTGGAAAACCTCAAAATTATAATCAAGTTAGAGCTACTTTGTTTACTTCTTGGAACTTTGCTGCACCCATGACTATGGAGGTTTTGGATCAAAACAAATATCTCTTTACTGTCTCTCACGAAAACCATTACAAAAATATTCTGAACAAAGGTCCTTGGAATATTCGAAGTTCCTTGCTCCTCCTAAATTCTTGGTCTCCTGCTTTGTCTATTGATGAGGTTAAACTGAACTTATGTGCTTTTTGGATTCAAATCCATGGACTGCCTCTTCAATATATGACCACTTTGAATGCTATTCGTATTGGTAAGAAGCTAGGGAATATTCTGGAGCTGGAAAATGATAACACTGATGAGCTCATTTGTAGGCAGTTTATTAGGCTCAAAATTGAAATAGATACCACTTTACCATTAGCTTCGGGTTTCAATTTGGACTGTGGGGATGAACAACACAGGATTTATTTTCTGTATGAGAGACTAGATGATTATTGCTCTTCCTGTGGATTGATTGGTCACAAGAGTGGGTTTTGTCCTTCTCCAACTTCCTCGGTTACACTTGAAAAATATAGGAAGACTTTGAGAGCCCCTCCTTATGTACCACCTCGGCTGATTTCAAATTTACAATCTGAAGAATCTGATTCTGGTATCTCCTCAGCAGCATCTGTTGGAAATTCCCCTAGCAGTGTTGTACCTTCAAAAATGTTAGAGGCTCATGGCAGCATGCATGGTTCTACGTTCAACCAGTTGGATTTGGCACTTTCTTGTTCAAAGGTGTTTAGCAGCCAACACGTGGATCTCCCCTGCCCTCTAGTTCATTCTCAACTGGATGGTTGCAACCAACTCTGGAATCTTCCTCCCTCTACTGGCCAGCTCATTGCAGCAGGTACATATCCCATCATTAATACTCTATCGGATAGCCCACAACCTTATCAGTTAACCAAATATCACCCTCCACCTGCCCTCACACTTTCCACAGATTCCCAATCAACCAATACCATTCCTTCCCCTATTCCACTTTCAGATTATCATTCACACACATCTTTGTTAGCCCATCTCTCTAAGCCCAATCTATTCAACACATTCCTTATCTCCTGGGCCCAAAACAAAGAAAACCCAACCTTACTCACATACCCACCATCTTTCCAAATTAATCCACCTACAGCCCAAGCCCAACAACTTATACCCACCACCATTACACTTGCTGAAACAAGGCTTCTTGTGCCCAGTTCATGCACGGCCCTCCCAACTTCTCATAAAATACCAGTGAATGCCTCAACCAACACACTACTGCCAGCAAATCAACAATATCATAAAACATCCCACAAAGTCACTGGCCATTCCAATTCACGGTTTTCTCCTTACTCTACAACCCGGCCACCTTCAACCATGGGATTTATTTCTCAACAAGATATGCCACTCCCCTCTCCACCGCCTCTGATTCCAGATCCAATCACCTCTATTTATCCAGTTGAACATCATCACTACTATAATTTTCCCTCATGGACTCAACACCAAAGCAAGCTTGCGGCTGTCTCTTCATCAGGGGAATCTTTTACTCCACAGTCTTCTCAACCCACAACAATATCGTACTCTCTCCCAGCAATCATTTCAAAGAGTAAGGGCAAAAATAAGATGAATTTTGATGATGATGAAGTACCCTTGGCACTCTTGAAAAAGCAAAAGTCGAGTTCTACGGATTACTCTATTCCCTTAACTGATATTGAAGTGGCTGCCATCTCTCTCACTAATCTTCAACATGCATATCCTATAAGAGGACCTGTTTATGACTTCTTGAATGCTCCTCTGTTGGGAACACCGGTGAGGCCTAGTGCCATTAAATTTCCAGCTGCTCCTCAATGCATTCCAGGTCATCACAATCTCCATCAGCAGCAGCAATTGCAGCCTAAATCAGGCCTTCGGACACGGCCCTCCAGCCCCATATCCAGGGGTCAGCAGCTAACTCCTCCATCTCCATTTTATGCAGCTCTTGCAACAGCGCCTCCAGCTCATGCAGCAGCAACTCCAGCCCATGCAGCAGCAACTCCATCTCATGCACCAACTTCAGCTCCGTCAACTACATCATATGGAGTTGACTTACTGACATCACCTGTAGCTGCAACAAAAATTTCCCCTTCACGCAGATTTATTCGTGCAAATAGGGGAAGGCGTAACAACTCCACTACATCTGCAGGGACACCTACCTTGGCTGATGGCCATATTATCAATCAGGAGGAGCGCTGTGTGAGGCCTCCTCCCAAGGCATGAAAATCCTAGCATGGAATTGCAGAGGGTTATCCCGTGCCTCTGTAATTCGCAGTTTAAGGGGTAAGATCTGTTCTCATTCTCCAGATGTGCTCTTTTTGTCAGAAACTAAATTGCAACCTTTACAGTCGTCTGTAATATTAAATACTCTAGGCTTTTCTCTAATGTTGCATGCTCCCCCCTCTGGCACTAAAGGAGGGCTTTTGTTGGCATGGCGACATGGTGTGGATTTGGTGTTTTGTTCATCTTCTACTAATATATTATCTGCTTGGTGTTATTCTGACCCCCCCTGACTCCCCTTGGTTACTTTCCTGTATATATGGTCCTCCTGTACATAAAAATAAGGCATTGTTCTGGGAATCTCTTATGGATGTGGGAAAAAAATTTCTTGGCCCTTGGTTATGTATTGGTGACTTTAATATGATTCTCTCTCAATCGGATAAGCAGGGTAGTTTGCCATATGCTAGTTCTTCTTATAATGCATTCCATGGTTGGATGGATTCTTGTGGTATGATAGATCTTGGATTCTCTGGTAATCCTTACACTTGGTCCAATAAAAGACATGGTCATAATCTCATTAAGGAGCGCCTTGATAGAGGGATAGCAAATTCTCTTTGGGCACAGCTGTTTCCACATTATTCTGTCCAACATTTACCTGCTTCTTCCTCGTATCACAATCCAATAATTCTGAACACAGTCCCAACAGATCTCACTCTTCCCCGTCCATTTAGATTCGAAGAATTTTGGACGTATGATCCTTCCTGTGGATCTACCATCTCATCTGCATGGAGCTCTAATTTATTGGGGTCCCCCCCATTCATTTTATTAAAGAAGCTCAAGTCCACTAAATTGGCTCTAAAGGAATGGAACTGTTCTTATTTTGGGAATATCCAAAGGCGTATTGCCCACACTCTCAATCATCTTGATCAGGTTCAGCAATCACCATCTACTTCCTACAATTTTGATCACAAACTTCAGCTTCAGAATATCTTAGACAATCTCCTTCTCCAAGAGGAATCTCTCTGGCGTAACAAATCTAGGGAAACATGGCTATCTTGCAAGGATTTGAATACAAAATTTTTCCACACCTCGACTATTATCAAAAGGAGGAGGAATGCAATAGACTTTCTGAAACTCCCATCGGGAGGTTGGTCCTCTGAGCGCCAAGAAATTGGTAATTGCTTTACATCCCATTTTCAATCTGTCTTCAATTCCTCTAGACCTAATTTAGACGAAGATTTGTTATCTCTTTTTGACAACTGTATCTCTCCTGAGGAAAATGCTGTTATATGCGCAATTCCAACGGAACAAGAGATTTTTATGGCTTTGTCTGAAATGGGTTCCACAAAAGCTCCAGGACCAGATGGATTCACTGCTTTGTTCTATAAAAAATATTGGCATATAGTCAAAGATGAGGTTCTCTATAGCATCTGGGATTTTTTTGAGAAAAATAATTTCATGAAAGAGCAAAACCATACGTTCATTACTCTGGTTCCGAAGAAATTAGGGGCATCTTCAGTACATCACTTTCGTCCCATTAGCTTATGCAATGTCATCTACAAAATCATCTCAAAAATTTTGGCGAACAGGTTCAAAGGATTACTCCATCACTTCATTTCTCCATTTCAATCTGCATTTGTACCCTCAAGAACTATTCAAGATAATACCATTCTTGTCCATGAGCTGTTCAATTCAATAAAATCAAAAAGGGGTCGAGGTGGACTCATGGCAGTAAAAATTGATATGGAGAAAGCATTTGACCGTATGGAATGGAGTTTTCTTTTCGCCATCTTAACAAAGCTGGGGTTCGATCCTAGGTGGATTAACTGGATTCGGATCTGCATCACATCGCCATCATTCTCCATCTTTATCAATGGAAGTCCTTTTGGTCATTTTTGCCCAGAGCGTGGTTTAAGGCAGGGAGATCCTCTATCTCCTTTTCTATTCATACTTGGTTCTGAAGTAATATCTCGTCTTCTATTACGTTCGGAATCCCAAAATCTCCTGAAAGGCATCAAGATAGCAAAAGATTGCTCTCTTATTTCTCACCTACTTTTTGCTGATGATCTCATTCTATTTGCCAAGGCTACATCATCGGAGGCTAATATTCTCAGATCGGTTATGAATTGTTATTGTTCTTGGTCAGGTCAAGCTATAAATGAGTCGAAATCCTCTATTCATTTCAGTAGAAACACGTCTCCATCTACTATAGCCAGTATTAGCAGTATTCTTCCATATAAGAGGACTTCGAATTTTTCAAAGTATCTTGGTTTGCCTCTCTTTTTCAGTAAATCTAAAATGGGAGCTTTTAAAGATATTTTGGAAAAAGTTTCTGGGAAAATTGAAGGATGGCGTGCTAAAACTCTCTCACAGGCGGGTAGAACTGTGCTTATCAAATCAGTGGCTGCTTCTATACCTTCCTATGCCATGAGCTCGTTTTTGATGCCTATATCCTTTAGCTCTTCATTGGATAGAATGTTCAAAAATTTTTGGTGGGGTTTTCCTAAGGATAAATCACGAAATCTCTCTTTGAAGTCATGGAACTCAATTTGTCTTCCGAAACATGAAGGAGGCCTAGGGTTTCGCCGAATGCATGAGTTTAATCTATCCTTGATTACCAAGCTGGGTTGGAAGATGATTACTAACACGGATTGTCTATGGGTCAAACAGCTTCAAAACAAGTATATTAGGTATGAGGACTTCTTATCTTCTCCGATTTCATCTTCTGCTTCCTGGTTGTGGAAAGGAATCCAGAAGATTAAACCAGTTCTTTTAGCTGGTGCCTGCCACAGAGTCTCCAGAATTTCGGCTGCCCCAATTTGGACTTCAAACTGGGTTCCTACTATTCCTTCGTTTAAACCTGGACCAAAATTTCCTCTCAACAAACATCTCTCTGCGCTCCTTGTGAGGGATTTGATTGATCCAACTCTTCATATCTGGAATATCTCAGCTATTCATAATTTATTTGACACCATTTCGGCTAAAGAGATTCTCAAGATACGCATCTCAGATGAGATTGGTAATAATTTTATTTGGACTCCATCCACTACTGGAACATTCACGGTTTCTTCAGCTTATCGATTCATCACTGAGATTTCCTCCAATAATGCTTCTTCTTCAACTTTTCCTCAATTCTGGAAGTCACTCTGGAAATTAAATCTTAATGATTGACTCAGATTATTTCTTTGGAAAATAGCTTGGAATATTCTACCAACAAAGGAGCGCCTTAGTTAGACTCGCATCACCATTGATGAAACTGAATGTCCTCTCTGTAAGTTAGCTTCTGACTCCCTCCACCATTTATTCTTTGAATGTCACTTTGCGCGAGTGGTTTGGCGTCAATCCTTTTGGCCTCTAGATTCGACAGCTTTTGGGTTTACTACTTTGATGGAATGGATCCAGTTGATCATCTCCCCGGGAATCTCATTTGGTATTCCATTGGAAGATCAACACAAATTTCAAATCTTTGCGGCTGTGACATGTGATATTTTATGGTTTTATAGAAACAAAGCTTATCATGATGGACTTTCTTTTGATGCTATTGGTGTGTCAAAGCATATCAACAAAATTGCTCTTGAACATTATCAGGCTTGGCATTCACCTTCCTCTACACTGGAGGCTACCTGGACCCCTCCACCAACAAACTGGGTTAAGATCAATTTTGATACAGCCATTCGCGACTCTTTCTCAGCACAAGCAGCCATATGCAGAGATGATAAGGGGCATATTCTTCAAGCTATATCTCAAATCAGCTGCTCCTGTTCCCCAAATGAAGGTGAAGCTATGGCAGCACAACTGGCTATCTCATTGGCACTGTCTCTAAAAAAGGAACGATTCATTATTGAAGGCGACTTGGAAGTGGTGGTTTCTTCTCTCAAAAATCCAAATTTCATAAGAGATTGGAGGATCTCTGCTATTATTCTTAACTCAATAGAATCTATTCCTTCAACTTCCTCATGGGAAGTAAGGAAGATATCAAGAAGTGCAAACTTCTGTGCCCACTCTATGGCACGTTGGGCCGCAGCTGGATCTTACTCTGGCAGCATTCCCATGTCATCTTTTTCTACTTTTATTCAGGCTTCATCTACTATAGATCCTCCCTTCTACTTTTCAATGATGTAGTTTCTCAATGTACTTATAAAAAAAAAAAAAAAACTTGTGACCAGGAATATTTATAAGTTCAAAATATGTATTTTTTTCTTCAAAATTTAAGAAAATATTGCAAATCATATTATAGTCAAGGGCACATGTGTAGTTTCCCAATATTTTAACAAACACATCTTAAGCCTATCTATATTTTGACATATATATATATATATATATATATATATATATATATATTTCGTAACAAAGCCTATATTTTGATTAAGAGAAATGATAATTTGCTAATTAACTCGGTCTCTCTTATTTTACGTTCTTCCAACATTCGCCGGTTCTTAGAGACGGCCACAAAACAATCGAAATCTTTGCAAATCTTCAACGCTGACGCTTCCCTTCACCACCATGTGGAGGAGGAGCTCACTGAGTCTCTCGTCCAAACTCCTCCACTCAAACCCTTGCAACCTCTCCACCTCGTACGGCGTCGTTCGGTCCCCGATCCCCAACCCTCACCTCTACTCCGCGTCTTCAGAATCGTTCAATCTAGGGTTTCCGAAGCCCGATGGGACCGTCGATCTCTCGTCCATGGCAGTCGGATCGGCGGCTAGGGTACGCCAAGTCGCGGACGTCGCTCGCCACTACGGTCGCTGCTACTGGGAGCTCTCCAAGGCTCGGCTCAGGTACTGAAAGTTTTTCATTTTTCTTTTGTTTGTTTTCCAATGGTTTTCTGGAGTCTGAGTTTTGGGAAATTGGTAAATATGTTGATCTTGTTGTCATCTTAGATGTGGTAATGGATGTGCATGTGTAGGGGGTAGGGAAATGGAGTTGTAGAATGAGTATTGGAGCCGAATTGTGGTATTTTTTTGGTTGTTATTTGTGTGATAGCGTTCTTTCTTGGCGTAGTTTTGTAAATTTCGATTTTTTTTGGTAGTTTGGTAGATTTCATATTTTTTGCTTGTTATCATTCATTTTTCTATGAAATATTGAAACTTTAGTGGAGGTCCTTTCTTAGGAGTTGTGCTTGAAATTGAGTGTGGATTTTATGATTTGTAATCAAATTCAAACCATTGAATTTGGGATATGATTGTTAATGTAGAGTTTAATTCGAATTAAAAGATGTTTCGAGTTTTAATCTTGCGAGTGAAAATGACTGTGGATTGATGTGTTGTCTGGCTATTAAAGTCTTTCCCATGTCTACTCAGGCTGGGCTTTGAAAACCACCTCCTATAGCCTGACCCTTCCTCATGCCACAATGGGTTGGGAAAGTCATTTCCATAGATTTATTATGAACCTTAGCTTCTGAGAAGATTCACCCCTAACTAAGCTCTTGTGGTGCTGGGGTTGTATAAAGAGTTCTGGCACGGAGACACTCATAATTCATAAAGCATGCATGCATACATGTGAAATTTGAATACATTATGTTGCATGCCAGATGCCTCTTATTTTGATGAGATTTATATAAGTGTTGACACTTCAACTCATGTTTAGGAACTTTTGTCTTACTATCTTCTATCTTGTTTACAGCATGCTAGTAGTTGCGACTTCTGGGACTGGATTTGTTCTTGGGAGTGGAAGTGCAGTTGATTTTACTGGACTTTGTTGGACTTGTGCTGGTACCATGATGGTTGCGGCATCTGCTAACTCCTTAAATCAGGTTCAGTCTTAGATTTGTTTATTATTATTTAGTTAAAATAGACTTTTGATCTATAAAACTTAGACACATGTTCGAATTTTGTCTCTGGAATTTAAAAATTCTAATTTTCTTTGACCCTAAACAATTTGAAAAAGGGCAATCTCATCTTTGCATCCTCAGCTGTTGCAGAGATTACAAATGTTGCACATGGAAGGTGGATGTGGCACATTACAAAGCTGACGTAGCTTGCAGTATTTGTTATTACCAATGAATGGAAATATGATATTCTTCCTTTATAAATTGTTCATGGTCTGAATTGGAACAAGGGCGAAATTCAAAACTGTGTCAAATTTTCAGGGACCATAGCCTTTTTTTTCTTGGTTCCTTCTTTGCTTGTTATCATTCATTTTGCTATGAAATATTGCATAGATTAACTTAGTTTTGAGGGACAAAGTTAATCTTTTTTTTTTTTTTTTTTACCGATCAAAAAAGATTAACTTTGTCCCTCAAGTTTTGAGAGCTCAAAGATATAGAAACCCCTGAAAAAAACACAAACATGGGTCATATATATACATATATGACATCACATTGTGACATTAACACAACAAAAAACAGGCAACACAGTAAATGACTAAAAAGAGCTTGAATTCAAATGATTGGTGATGTAAATAAAAAACTTTTGAGTCTTATTTGTCAAAGGGGAATTAGAGGCTTTTGTGACAATTCCCAAAATATAAAGTTATTAAGAATATATTTCATTAAAATTGTAAGGTCATGTAGCCATGTCTTTGTTTCGAGGGATTTGGGTTCATAGTTCACAGGTAAAGGGGAATATTTTCTGGTTGTCAAACTTGAGGTGGATAGTGTAACAACTCAGAAAAATAAAAAAGAAACAAGAAAAGAGCTAGTCCATTATGACAGTTTCAGAAGGAGGCAGCTTATGATTATTTTCTAGGGAAAAGGTGGGTTTTCCTTTTCAAGTTTGTTCTCCTATTCGGGAAGGGGTCTAGGCATTTGTAACTTGAGATGCTTCAATCACACTTTGCTTGTTAAGTGGCTGTGGAGGTATGCTAGTGAACCTGGAGCTTACTAGAGGAAAGTAGTGGAGGCCAAGTATGGGTTGGAGAGAGGGGGATGGCGTTCCAAAGTTGGAGTGGGTTCTCATGGAAGGGGTTTGTGGAAGTTTATTAGCAAGGAATGGCATCATTTTTCCAATCATAACAGACTCATTCTGGGTGACGGGGCCAGAATCAGCTTTTGGGGGGAGGTGTGGTGTGGCAGCACGCCTCTTATGGAGGTGTTTCTGGGGTTGTACAGTTTGGCTAGCAACAAGGAGGCCTTCATTGCAGATAATTTTGATTCGGTGAGTGGTTTTCGCCAGTGGAATATTAGTTTTGTGAGATCTCTAAATGATTGGGAAGTAGATAATTTGGCGTCTCTCTACAGCCTCTTGTATTCTTATAATTTGGGTGGTGGGGCTGACAAAATTTGGTGGGTGCCAAATAGGATGGGAAAGTATGAGGTGAGATCTTTTTATATTATTC
The DNA here is from genome assembly GCA_013348765.1 of Carpinus viminea. NCBI lineage: Eukaryota > Viridiplantae > Streptophyta > Magnoliopsida > Fagales > Betulaceae > Carpinus > Carpinus viminea. The sequence goes on from CP054668.1 coordinate 16,353,353, forward strand.
TTACTTCGTCTGTCAGCTTCCCTTTTCCTTGGAAGAGTATTTGGCGTACTAAAGCCTTCGAGGGTGGCATTCTTTGTGTGGTCGGCGGCGCTTGGCAAAATTCTTACTTTGGACATTTTGAGGAAGAAAAATATGGTGTTGGTCAATAGATGTGGGGTGTGCAAAAAGGAGGAGGAATCTATTGATCATTTGCTTCTTCATTGTGAGAGTGCCCAATTTTTATGGAACGCCTTTTTCAGTCGCTTTGGCTTGGCTTGGGTGATGCCTCGGGGGGTTGTGGACCTTTTGCTTTGTTGGTGGTCGGGGGGTCGTTCCTGTAGCGCTGTGGTTTGGAAAATGGTACTGCTTTGTATCATGTGGTGCCTATGGTCTGAGAGAAATGGGAGATTCTTTGAGGATTCTGAAAGAAGTTTGGAGGATCTTTTACATTTCTTTTTTAATACTCTTTTCACTTGGGCGGCAGCTTGGCTGGCCCCTATTGTGATTTCCTTCTCTGATTTTCTTTCTCTCTTCTCTAGCCTCACTTAGGTGTTCTCTTGTATACTTCCTGTGTACTAGGGTTGCACCCTTCTGCGCTTTTTCTATAAAACATTACTTATCCAAAAAAGTTTTAAGTTGGTGAATCTTTCAGTGAGCTTATTTTTTCCACTACATCAATGAAACAGATTTTCCGATTCCATTATTTATTTGTTATATGATCAAATGAAAGCTGCTGTTGTTGATTGCTAATAGCATATTTTAGTTTCAGCTTTCTTTTGATCAACTGGCTAGTTTGACTTGAAATTTCTCTTTAATGAATCCTATTCTCTTAGATATTTGAGATAAACAACGATGCCAAAATGAAGAGAACAATGCAAAGACCACTACCTTCAGGGCGCATTACTATACCCCATGCAGTCACCTGGGCATCTTTCGCTGGTGTAGCTGGCACTTCTTTATTGGCAAGCAAGGTGACCAGATAAATTCGCTCACCCCTTTTTGCGTATCAAGCTTGATAGTTAAATTGTGAATTCCTCTCATTAACCTGTGAGCTGAGAGACTAATGTTGCAGCTTCTCTGACAAGGCTGTTGCAGGCTAATATGTTGGCGGCTGGGCTGGCAGCATCCAATCTGGTTCTTTATGCATTTGTATATACTCCCTTGAAGCAGATCCACCCAGTCAATACATGGGTTGGGGCTGTAGTTGGTGCCATTCCACCACTTCTTGGGTAATTCATCCTTTATGTATCTTTTTGCTTCTTTTTTGGGCACATTTTCTGATTGGAAGATTTTCCTTTGTCTGTGTACAGTTTTCTCAAGTATGATGTCGATAAAACTCTCTCTCTCTCTCACACACACAAACACTCACTTTTGTAAATATACTGATTCTCATTTAAAAAGGAACAGTCCCCCTTATTAAAAAGGTAACTCTTCCTTTTCTTTTTTCTAATGTTGCTTTATTTCATTGATTTTCAAACTGGACCTAAAGCTGAACCAAAAAAAAAAAGAAAAAAAAAAAAAAGAGAGGATAACTTGTGAGAAAATTGTGGACGGGAGTGAAGGGTGTTGTTTCAGTTCAAGATATGATATGAATTTTGTTAGAATACTAATTAAAGAGAAATGCTAGATATTATAATTCTATTCAACATTCATTCAACAAGGCTGACATGTCACTCCTAACTAACCTTTGGACTAATAATTGTTAAATAAAAAAAAGATTTAATAGTTAATAAGGAGTGTTCAGTCAACATTGTTGGAATTGTAGGATAAAAATTTGGTATCTAACATTAATCTTAATTAAATGATTAAATTCATAATTCCTATCAGATTAAGCATTTGGGATAAATGATAATTTAATATGATATTAGAGTAGAAGTCTTGAATTTGAATCCCAACTTTACAGTTTACACCATCCATTTCGCTTTAACATTTCACATGTTGGGCATCACTTGTTGAAGAAGGAACTTGAGTTTATACGTGAGGGAGAGTGGCGGAATATTAATTAAACGATTAAATTTATCTTTTCCTATCAGCCTAAACTTTGGGATAATTGGTGATTTAATAGATTTCTCGATCTTCCCTTGTAAGACTCATATAATCTCCGACATTTTGATGATCGAATGGCCTGAGGAAGAAGTTGGATTCCATCTGAAGTCATTGCTACACTATTGTTGCTGAAAGTGATTTGTCAAGTGTTCCTTCTTTAGAAGGGGAATTCTTGGCAGCATAACTTTGTGCTAAATATTAGATTAAAGTGCAATTTCACTCTATATAATTGCTATAATGTTGAGCGTGTTTTGAGTTGAATACTTGTTTTTGGTCTGACCGTAGTTCAGTATTCACATGTTGACCTATTAATATTGCAGGATTTGTAAATTTTTCTTGTTTGTGCTGATGAATTAATGAACTCTTAACTTTGTATGGGGAGTTTCATATTAAAGTGCTTACAAATTATGTATTCGCTCAAAGGTGGTAATCATAATGGTAAGGAATTATGTCAGACTTTTGATTTTAGATATCTATACATAGAGATATTAAATTGCATTCTCTTATAAATAATTGAAAGAGGTCAATTTGAAACTAAATGTCATCTTAGGCTTATCATACTTAAACTGGCTGCATACTTAAATGTTTTTGATGCAGTAGTGATTATTGATGCATGCAGGCTTATGTGTTTCTGCATTGGGTTTTCAGGTGGGCTGCAGCTTCTGGCCAGATTTCACTCAATGGGATGATTCTTCCAGCTGCTCTCTATTTCTGGCAGATACCGCATTTCATGGCGCTTGCTTACATGTGCCGCAATGATTATGCTGCTGGAGGGTATGCACATGTGCTGTCATTGTAACTATTAATGTATGAAATTAATAGGTGATTCCCCAGTTCTTCACCAGTTTTCTAGTAAAAGCCAAACTCAAACACTGGTTTTGGGTAACTAGATAAATCCAGGGAAATTGTTCTGGGATGGGAGATTACCTGTTTGTCATTTGGCTGAATTAATTGGTGGCTTACACCTGTTTCAGGGCATAGAATTATTTATTTATAATTGGGCTGGGTTGGATACATATCTGAAGATTTTACTTGTTGACATTATAGCAAGAGTCATGTGCTAATCGGTATAATTTATTTTGAATACAGTTTTTAATCTACTAATTCCGTAGTAAGTTTGGGTTTGGGAGGTGTCTTTCTAGTCGATTGTCTATATATTGTATGAGGTAAGTGGGACCCCCTGTTCATGCATATTGGGGTCTTCAATGCATTTCATCTGGCCTTTTCTATTGTACTCATTATTCATCATTTGATGCATATTCAGGTTTAGGATGTTCTCCCTTGCTGATGCTTCTGGTCGCAGAACTTCCTTGGTGGCTTTAAGGAACTCCCTATATCTAATCCCTTTGGGGTACTTAGCCTATGATTGTGAGTTCCATTCTCAAAAAGCCTTTTTTGTGGTTCATTAACTGGGAATTCTTGCTAATAATGATTGGTTCTCTGCTGCAAGTTCTCTTGATTTATTTTTCCTATCATAACTTTTTCCTCTTTTCTAGCACTTTGTGTTTAACTCTCTCCCCCCTCCTCTTCATTTTTCATCATTCCATTGTGTAAAGACTGATTTCCTTTGCTTTCAATTTGAAAGTGAATGTGAGACGCAGTTTGTTTTGTTGGTTTTTCTCATTTATTTTTTGTTGCCTTTTCATAATATTCTTTAGGTGTGATGATTCTTTGTATAACATCCACGGTGTCTTTTTACAGTATTTGTTTGTCACGGTCTTTTTCCAAGTGCCCTGGTTGTTGGATACATCACATCTCATGACCTCTTCTCTCCCAAACTCTGCGCCTAATATGACCTTATGAAATCTATATCAACCATGAGGGTTTGTAAACTTGAATAAAAGGATTTGGAAACAAATTGTCACCATGAAGAGAATGAATGCTTGTATCATTGACATTTCTTGCTTTTTAATTAATCTGTTCTAGATGAGCGCAATGGCCAATAACTGGTCTCCATTGAAGTAGTGCTGCAAGCTTCTTTTTTTTTTTTTTGATACAACATGGTGGTTTTGCAGACTGTCTCATTTCTCATTTACCTTGCTGAATTTTCTGCAGGGGGTGTAACTTCTGGGTGGTTTTGTCTTGAATCATCAATCCTTACTCTTGCAATAACTTATGCCGCATTTTCATTCTATAGAGACCGTACTTCACAAAAAGCCAGGAGGATGTTTCATGCTAGCCTTCTGTATCTTCCTGTGTTCATGTCTGGGCTTCTACTTCACCGTCTCCCAGATAACCAACAATGTGTCCAAGAAGACAATTCAGAGAGGATTATTGAGCCCTCATCTTCCTTGGTAACTCTTACAGAAGAGAGTGAAGACGACGACCGGAAGAACACGTTGATGCGTTCCACAGTCGGCAATCAAGCACGCCCACCCGTAGCATATGCCTCCGTCGCACCATTTCCTTTTCTGCCTGCTCCGTTGTACACAGCTCCTTGATGTATTGTGCATCTAGATTTTGTATTACAATACATAATAAGTTAGAAAAAGGTTACCCTGTAAAATTTTGTCAATTTTTTTGGGTAAACCTCCAAAATTCCGAATCGCTTTGTTTTATATAGGTTTTGTTGGGTTATACTCTTCAGCATTGAACTTTGAGCAAGTATTTTTGCTTGGAATAAAATGTGAAAAATGAAGCATTGTTCTTGATTTGGTTAGAACGATGTTGATGCTTTCATCTGTTCGTTTTTCTCTCATGTTTTTGAGAGTTCAAACATTGATCAACAACCCCTCTCAAATTTCTGAGCTCGTATTGCGGCAAAAATAAGCAGTTGTCAGATCTTTTTCTGGTTGCATTTCTATGTGTTTCTCGTATTTCTCTTGATTTTTACTTTTAAAAAAAGTTGTTACCAAGAAAATGAAAATCAATTATAGTATAATCTTTTTAAAACTAATTTGATGGAAAATATTTGCTGCATAAAAACAAGGGATAGATAAATAGAATTATTTTTGTAAACAATTTTATTTTCATATTTCTTTTATTTTCGTATTTAGTTTTCACATGAATGATCCTAAAAGGAAACCGGCCAATTCGTGAGACACAGAGAGAGAGAGAGAGAGAGATGGCAGTGAGACAGAGAGCGGTGGCAACGCTGCCCAGCCTCATTCGGAGCCTCCGAAAGGAATCCCCGAAGCCCACGAACCCAACGGCGCTGCCGTCGCTGCGACGCGCTTTCTCCCTCTACGATCAGATCAATCTCATCGATAACGTCCCCGAAGACCAGCTCCGCTTCCAACGGTAGCTTCCTGTCCCGCTTTTGCCCCTTCAGAATACCATCAACTACCACTCTGCCATCACGCTCTTTCTTTCTACAACCTTCGAATCCCTTTTCTCATTTCAATCACGCATACTTTGCATAACGTAGATCGATTTGTGTTTGCTTTTTGTTAAACTTAGGTATACGGAAACGGGGTTCACTGTAAATGGCGTGGATTATGAAGGCGGCTTGCTTTGTGTGGGAAATATGTTAATGTCTTGGGCTCCAAAGAAATTCCAAGAGGTCACTCCAGATAGGTGTGTGCTGTAAATTTTGTTCCCCCCCCACCATTTTGAAGTGATAAATTTTGTTTTCGCTTGCTTTGTTTGTGTTTATGTGTTTTGGATGGTTGGAATGATGTCTTTGCTCCCCTGATAATCTTGACTTATATAGAGTGGTGGATGAGTTGTTGGACTTAGTATGCGACATGCTATTTTTTGTTATAGATTTCGATTGTTGTAAGTAGAACACAAAAGGTATTCTTTTGTTGTGCCCTGTTAGAATAATGGTTAAGTGATTAAGTTTACTGATTTTCTACCACGTTTTAAGTGTTGGGAGAATTTTTGATTTAACATTGGTATTAAAGCATGTCATCCTAAGTTTGAATCTAAATGATGGTTAAGTGGTTAATTTTTTTTTTTTTTAATTTTTTTTTTCTATTAGCATAAACTTTTGAGAAAACAAATAATTTATTGTGTACCATCGATTTTTGACTAGTTAGAACTAAAGTAGAAAACTTTATGAATTTGTGAAAGTTGTAAAGTGGAATATGTGATTGTAAGTATTGAGTTTCAAGTTGGTGATAATTAGTTGTGGATTGGGCTAGACAACATATTTTTTTCAGGAACACGATTGAAGATTGAAAAAAAAGGATTAGAAGCTTGCTTTCGGCTCTGGCTACCCTTACATAAAGGAATGATGTCCCCAAAAAATTATTCAATCTGCCATTTTGGGGGTAATCAAATTCTATTTGTTGTATTGAGCATAACTAATGTTCTTAGCCTTATGGTTTGGACATGATTTCTTAGTCATTGTATCATCAAAACTCTAATATACTAACTTGAATATGATTGCCATTTTGTTGCGTGAATTTTCCAATTTCTAGTTTTGTATGATTTATCACCTCGTATACTGTGCATTAGTTTTCCAATTTCTAGTTTTATGTGAATTATTGCCTTGTGTCATGTGTGTGGTTGGTGGTGGGTGCATGTAAATATGTAATCGTATGTATTTATATAGATACTGGTTCATTGTCTCCGATTTTCTTCCAGCTCCTGTGAGTTTCTAAGAGTTTCAAGTTCCTTGTTGCAATTATTCTCTTAGCTATAAGAAGAATATGGGGTTTGCCACACACCTGTGTCTGACATTTCATCCTCTTTATTCTGTGGTGCAGCTTATCTATCTTTCAAATTGTGCGGCCTATACCAGGTAAGAATTGAAATTGTGGTTTTGTCCTGCCATGTTGGCCCCTTGTTTTTACTTATCATATGCACCTTGCCGGTGTTGTAACCCATTTGTTAAGTGAAACGTGGATGTCCTGCCAATAATCCATATTGTGTGCATCAAACGGTTTTGAGATATACCATCATAAATAATTAAACATCAAGGAAATGATAAAATTTGGTCTACTCGATTACAAAAAGAAAGAGGAAATCCATATGTACTTTTGGAGGCAGCCAAAGATGGTCTATCTACTTGCATTTGTAATTTTAGTCCTTAAGTGTTTGAAAATGACCCGAATTAATAGGTATGCTTCTTGGTTTAAGTTATTTTCTTGTGTTTTTGTATATATATTTATGTATGAACATTTGTATATAGGTAGGGTAACTCTGTAGTTTAAACGTATTTGTTGTTGTTAGCAACTAGCAATCTGCTGCTTATTTTTTGTTGACCTTTCACTTAAATAACTTTTTCAGAGATTCTGATACTTGGCTGTGGGAGGAACATTGAACTAGTCGATCCTGAACTTCGGCGCTTCATTCAGTCTACTGGCATGAAATTAGAAGCCCTTGACTCGGTATCTTAGCTGTTTTTTCCCCTTATTTCTGGGCTTGACCTTATTTCTGTCTCATATGGTTATTTTATATTGTTTGTTAATTCACCAATAAATGGAGTAATATATCTAGGTTTTCTGAGCAAAGTCCACGTTTTGACATAATTCCTCTTCGGCTAAAAAAACAAGGGGGAAAAAAAAAAAGGAGGAAGAAAAGAAAGTACTACGATTTTCCAATCAATTTGAGAGGAGTAAGACCAAGTCAAAGATGTTGTATTATCATAGGTTTGCAGGTAGCGAGCGTATTATCTTTCTGTGTTTGCTTCTCGTGTATTATCTTTCTGTGTGTGTGCATGTGCCCTCGTGTAGCGATTTGTTCTTATTTTAGTGTTACACCTGAAACCGATGTGGTACTGTTATGTTCATTTTCTAAGTGAAAAACCTAGACACCGACCAAAATGGATTTTACAGAACTGCTAACTTAGATTAGAATCTTGATGATTTTTGTCTTCATTGGTTTCAGAGAAATGCTGTGTCAACTTACAACATACTGAATGAGGAGGGTAGGGTTGTGGCTGCTGCGCTTCTTCCATATGGGGTTTCTTCTTGATGCCAAGATCCAGCATGTGATAAGCCTTTCATTGTCATCTTATACAAGATCCCATTTCAGTTTAAACTGTTCAAACTCCCTTGTCCTTTCAACAAGTACTATTGGATTTGTAAGGAAGATGAAGTTTTGTCATGTGTAAATAATAAGGTGGAAGGTGGAAGTTGGATTGTCCATAATTGTACATCTTTATGCATTCCTTGTGTTCCTCACTACTTCTGCATTTCTCATGTTAGTCTTTTAAATTGACATTTGTTCAAAGTATATGTAATTTTTACATGTACTTCTAATTTTACGCGTATTTTTAATGTAGCTTGTGATTCGCTATGCATGCTTCATTCTATTTCTCACACGCAATGTATGTGAAATCATATGCTTCATTAAAATTTTGAGTGAGAATTATCTATATTTTGAACATATGTCAATTTAATAGACTAACCGGAAAGAATACGGTCTTCTACTAGTATTATGAATTTAACAGGGAAAAATTGGGGGGGAAGCTTTGGAAGGTCCAACCGTCCAAATGATCAACTCGGTTGAAACGAAAGACTTATTTCTATTAAAAATTCTGAAGATTCTACTCAGTATTTGTGATTTATCATTTGCTTAAAATATTATCAATTCTCCACCAATAATAAGAGTAACTGAATGTTAAACTTGTCCCTTAAAAAAAGAGAAGATTAAACTTGTCACTTCTAAACCATTTAAAATGGTTTAATTTTACTATATATTAATTTTTTGATAAATACATTTTATCGAAAAATAGTAATGCTTTATTTTACTTTACTCACGTTTTAATGTTAATTTGTTTTTTTTTAAATTTTTAATTTTAATAATGATCAATTTAAGGGTTAGTTAATAGTATCACATAAGCAAAATAAAATAAAAATACGATTTTTGAACATTTCTAAAAAATAAATGATTGATTTTGTAGAAGTTCAATTTTTGACATAAACCTTATCCGCTAATCTCATATATATATATATATATATATATGAACTGTATAGTCTCATAAATGAACTCTCTGTATCTAGCTGAGCTGAGAAAGCATCCCTTAACTTCCACGATCAAAACCCAGAAAGAAAAAAAATAAATAAAAAAACGAAAAAGAAAAAGAAAAAGGGAGAAAATGTCTTCCCTGCTTCACTCTCACTCGCCATGTCTTCTACGCTCTGGGAGTGCAGGCTTGAGCTTCTTCCCAAGCGAGCTCTGCCCTCGAATCCCACCCTCCCAACACGGCGTCGTAAGGCCCTCTTCCTCTTTCTTGCATTTTCAATGCCTTAATTCTTTGTTGTTGGAGAACTGAGAATTTCATTTCATTATTTTTTTATTTATTTTACCAGAAATGCAGCGTGGTGAGGGATTCGCTCAAGTGCGAGAACGGCAAGCCGTGCGTTCCGATTCTCGCTAGCGTGCCTACGACGCCAAATCGTTTGCCTTTGAGCGCAGGGCATTTGGATGATGCGCTCGATAAGCACGACACCCGGCTCCGGATATTCTCCGGCACGGCCAATCCCGCTCTTTCTCAGGTCGAGTTATTGGTTTTTGAAGCATAAGTCTTATTCTTGAAGTGAATTGCTTTGACTTTTTTTCTTCTCATTCTTCTTTGGTTGTCAATGTTACATTTTGGATTTTTCATTACTATTCAATCTAGAAAGGTTTAGGGTTTAAGGTGATAAAGGATTTGTCAAAATGGGGTTTTGAGAATGGAATTTGGGGTTACACCTGAAAATCTGAGTATATTAGATGAGTGCTTTGGAGAAGAGTACTCCATGATTTCTTTATTTTCTTGTCCTCATCACAACCCACAACCAATACAATTTGTGAATGCTTGGACCCTTCACTCCTCTCTGTGTATGTGTTTCTTGTTTGGGAATGAATTAGGGGTTAGCTGCGTACAGCTAGACCTGTCCTCTACCTGGAGGTGGGGAGGATACCGACTCCCTATATAGATATATGGGCCATTGTATAAGAAAAAAAATATCAGGATGATGCTTTTGGGTTTTTTTACTTAGAGTATGACATTTTATTTTTTCCTTATATCAAGAACTTTTGTCTTTGTCATGTATAGAAGTTTGCTATATACATTTCTGATGTGTTATTGTGTATTAAATAGGAAATTGCATGTTACATGGGTCTGGAGCTTGGAAAAATTAAGATAAAACGTTTTGCCGATGGTGAGATATATGTTCAGTTGCAAGAGAGTGTTAGAGGGTGTGATGTGTATCTTGTGCAACCCACATGTCCTCCTGCAAATGAGAATCTTATGGAGCTTCTGATAATGATTGATGCTTGTCGGAGGGCATCAGCCAAAAATATTACCGCAGTGATTCCATATTTCGGATATGCCAGGGCTGATAGAAAGGTAACTTTGTGTAATTAGTAGAAAATGTAGAAAATGGACTCATCTCGTTTTAGCTTGAGTGTTACATGCAGAAACACTCTTATTGTTTCTATCAATTCCTAGTTAAAATTGTTCACATGATAACTTGATGAAGAACTATTTCTGTACACTTCTTCATGGCCCTGGAATTGACCATATTTGCTTCCAATAGTAGATCAGGGCCTTAAAATTATATAATCTATGTGGTATGGTTTGTTTATGTTCAAACTTGCAGCTAGTTCCTTATTACAATGTGTGATTAACTTCATCTGGTCTTGCGCTCCTAGTTTGTTGTTAGTCATTGTGGTATATGTTTCTTGGTTGCTACGTATGTCTTGCTTTTAAGTATCTATTCCTAAATTATGATTTTAAGTGAAATTGTGAAAGTCTAAAGAAAAAATAGATTTGCTACAAAGTACGAAATTTAAAAAAAGCATAATTTGTTAATGACTGAGAAAACTACCCTTTAGGAGATTTTGAAAATCATAAATTGTTATGGGTTTTAGAAGCCTAAAATAATTAGTAGCTTCTGCATATGCGTTTTGTAGAAATTCTGCCAGAGCTGGTGCTTGTAGTCAATGTTTAATATCCAAGATAACTATTTTCTGAGTTCAAGTTTGTTTTACTCATAATCTCCGAATACTTTTCTGTCAGACTCAAGGGCGTGAATCAATTGCGGCCAAACTTGTAGCAAATTTGATTACTGAAGCAGGTGCAAACCGTGTTCTTGCTTGTGATCTCCATTCAGGGCAATCCATGGGCTATTTTGATATTCCAGTAGATCATGTATATGGTCAGGTAAAAAAAATCCTTGCTACTTTCATTTCTTCCATATTATTACTCATATACAACAGTGCTGGAGTTTGACGAGGATGTCCTGTCTCTAACACAGCTACCTGTAGTTTTTTGAGTTAAATTGAGATAGAGTTTGGCTTTGCTGAAAAAAGCTAAAAAAGAATCCTTAGATCTCTTCCTCCACTAATGTCTTTACATTCAGCCTACTTATCCAAAAATCCTCAAGAAAATAATCTCATAGGATTTGTTTGGTCAGAAGACTGAAATCATTCAAGATGGTTGATATTCACCTATTAGAGAAAATTGCGTGGGGCTTTTTCAAGTTCTTTTAATACCTTAAGAGTCTACTTGATTTAGCATCCAAGTTGGGAGACTCTCTGGTTTCACTTTGAGAGCCTTTCTTCAATGTTAGTTTGAAGTATATTTAAGTTTTTTGTCACTCTCAATTGCATTAGTCTCACTTCGTGTTACACGTATGATCTATAGAACCCTTTCTTAGTAACACTTCCTTATAAGTTCCTTGATCATTTGTATGTTTGTTTCTTTGTGATTCACCAGCCTGTGATACTCGATTACCTTGCCAGCAAGTCTATATATTGTGATGATCTGGTGGTGGTCTCGCCAGATGTTGGTGGTGTTGCTAGAGCTCGTGCTTTTGCCAAAAAGTTGTCTGATGCGCCTCTTGCGATTGTTGATAAAAGGCGTCATGGACATAATGTCGCAGAGGTGGATCTACTAAAATTTAAATTTACTTTGGTTCTCTAATTACATTTTTATCTCTTCACACTTTGTGATTTGTTGTCAAGAATTCTGAAAGTTCATATGTTTTGCCTCAATGAAATATGAAGGATCATTGGGAAAAGAGATGAGAAATTGGTAAAATGCCTGTTGTTTGCCTCCTCTCCCTCCTAGTCAAAATCATTGAAAAAAAAAACTTAGTAGTTAAAATAAAAAAGGTGATACATTTTTATAACATTGAAGGATAACGAGAAAGAAAACGAGGTGCACATTCATAACATTGCACTGGAAAATGGAAAACCTTATATCAATGTAAGAGTTTGTTGCCAAAAGTAATTTCCTATATGCAGTTTGCTAAACCCTTATTTCTTGAATGTTGTTACGAGTGATCCTCAAAATATTTCTTTCTCTTATTTGCTGATCTTTATTATAAATCGAAATTACTAACTAAACAAATTAAATGTAGTTTTTTACTGTAAAGGTTTTCCATTTTCAGCTTCCAAATGTAATTCAATGTGATGCCTCAAACTTATAACTTTTAACTATGTAAATTCAAATGTCAATAAAAATGGAAGTAGAGATAGTGTGAGATCCATTTAACAAGAAATAATTAAGTCATGACATAACTAATTTTAATGGTAAACATATTCTTAGAGCTTCATCTATTATTTACATGTGTTTAGTTCTATAAATATGTTATGGTGTTAGCATCAACATGCACAAAAGTTTTGGTCTTCAAATGTGTCCTGGAGAGTATATCCATATATATGGAATCAGACCAACCTTAAATTTCTAGAAAATAAAAAAGGACTTACGTTTAATGTATTTGTAACAACTCTAAAATTACACTCTTTGAAGTGTCCTCGATATGTTTTGAAAATTTTCCATTTCCTAACCAATCAAAATGACCACCCAAATGTAATTTAGATCCCTATATTATGCAAGAATATTTCATTTTTCATTTTAGGGGTGGCGGGGGTGCATTAGGGTATGCTTAGCTTGTTGCTCATTATTTCATTGCCATATAGTTGTGTTTTCCTGCAAAATGTTGATTTGCATCATACCTCAAGCCTATCTTTACATCTAAGTTTTCATACACAGAAACAATCATATATATTCTTACATATGCTATGTAATTCTCTTGTTTGATTCAATATTGAAACAGTTATCTACGGATAACCTAACATATGATGAATGCCATCTCGCAGGTGATGAATCTGATAGGTGATGTGAAGGGAAAAGTAGCAGTTATGGTGGATGACATGATTGACACAGCTGGTGGGTTCTTACACCCTCATTTTTGTCTTTATTGACAGGAAAATGAAAGCTGCTATGAATCTAGTAAATAAATAGATTCAGCAGTCTTAAAGTTCTTGCTTGCTATTATTATTATTATTTTTAATTCTTTTTATAGAAAGTCTTGAAAAAGATATATAGAGACATTAATCATGTTTATCTCATTGCCAATTTTTATGAAAAAAGGAAATATGTGTAGTCAAAATAAGGTTGTGGCAACAGAGGCATGATTGTAATGGAGAAAACAATCACATGGAAGTGGTGGCAATGTGATGGTGATGGTGATGATGGTGGGGACAATTGTGGTAGTGGTGGTTATTATGGCGACAATGGTAGTGTTCTGATTATGATTGTGGCTGCAATAATGGTGATAGCGGTGGCAGTGTGGTGGTGATGATTGTGGTGGGCAATGATGGTGGCGTTAGTGGTGTAGCGTGGTGGATTTAGTGGTTAGATGGCAGTAATTATGATGACAATGGTCATTGTGCTGGTGGTATGTGGCGGTGGTGGCGGTGGTGATGAGAATACGATGGTGGTTTCACAGTAATGATGAAGCAGTGGCAGAGGTGATTGTGAGGGAGGTTGTTGTTATGATGAAATACTTTTGAAATGCTTCTTGTGATGGGAAACATAAGATTCTTGTTTTATATTTTTCCTTAAATGTTTGTTACAAACGGAAGAATGTTTACCAAACGTGTCTTTTATTTTTATTTTTTTTACCCTTTTTAAAGAAAAAGGGTAAAAGAAACTGCAACTTATGATGAAGAACGTCTATGATATATCATTGTACTTTTTATGTTTGCGCATTTTAGTGATGTGCATGGGTTTTGCCAATTCTTTGGCATGCAGTATTACTGTATTAACTGATTCCATTGCCTGAAGTTGTTTGGGTATGACTAACTTGAATCATGCCTAAGCCTGCATGTGGTGGTTATATGATTATCTTGCACTTCATTTCCAAACTACTATGTACACAGTTACCATTGCATTAGCAGTAATTCTTTTTTTCATTCTACTCTCTCTCTCTGTCTCACACACACACATACACATGCACACACTTTTTGAATGTTCCTTCAATAAATACATAGGTTGACTAAATATTTATTCTCCATCATATTATTATCTTTTTTTATGGAATTTTAAGTCTGTCGATTGAATAGTCCATAAGCCTATATTGTTATGGTATTTCTCCTATCCTAGGGAATTCACTTGTTTGCTCATGTTTTCATTTTTCTTAATTGATGTTACTTTTTTGTTATCGGCCAACTGTTTGTCTGGTGGGTACAGGGACTATTTCCAAAGGTGCAGCTCTTTTACACCAAGAGGGGGCGAGGGAAGTCTATGCATGTAGTACACATGCTGTTTTTAGGTATCTGGATCCTTTCTAGTGCATGAACATTCTTCATTCATCTGGCATATTTAAAAACAAAATTGTTAGCAGAAGCTGCAACTTGCCTGATATACATAAATGGAGGTTAGAACTGGAGCCAATGACTATTGCTTATTTCTTCATTTAGGGTAAAAAGGGGGGTGGTGGAGAGAGTTCTTTCTCCTTAAAGCATATGCATTCATTTTGGGTTCATTTTTTAGTTATTTTGTAGCAGAATTGAAAATGTTATGCTTCATTTCAACTAGATTTGAATTCTGTGTAAATTCTTTTTCTGGCCATTGTTATGGATTATAATAAAATTCTGGTGTATTTGTGTTGCAATTCAGTCATGAATATCAAATAAGAATTCTTGTAATTTGATAAATGCAATCAATATTTGTGCATCTCATTATAATTCAATTTAATTCCATTATTATTCTGTTTGCAGTCCTCCTGCAATAGAGAGGCTGTCGAGCGGTTTGTTTCAAGAAGTGATCGTAACAAATACCATTCCAGTGTTGGAGCAAAACTACTTTCCTCAGCTAACAGTCTTGTCAGTAGCAAACCTCTTGGGGGAGACCATATGGCGTGTTCATGATGACTGCTCTGTAAGTAGCATATCTCAGTAAAATTAGGCAAACCAAAATATAGAAATAAAATAAGTTCATCCTTCTCAAAACATGGCAGTCTATATTCTTTGCCAGTGTCATTGATACATTCAAGTGGAAATATAAGACGATGCTAAAATATAATACCTTGGACCATATTAGAAATTTGAATTTTGAAAAGTTAGAAGCTTTAGAGTACACAAGTTTACCAACACAAAAATTAAAAATAAGGCAAGAAACTTGTATGCCTTCTATATTTTTGATAGATTTCCTGTATTGTGTCAAGTGGTGCTCTGTTATCTGCTTCGTGCTATCCTTCATACCCAAAAAGAAGGGTTTTTAAAATGGTCAGGGTAATGCTTCTATTTAGTTTGAGAACCACAGTGTTGAGAGTAATTCTATTTTGAATTTTTTTCTGATTATCAGGGCGGCTTTGAACCCTATTCCAGCTTGGGTATTGACTGAGGGATTTGCATTGGTTGTGTGCCCTTTCCAGCTTCCATTACTACTGCTTGCTCTGCCTTGTTGGAAACAGGAATTAATATTAGAATCAAAATGTAATAGTGAGAGAATCCCTTTCTTTTCAGCTTGTTTCCAAAGCTTTGTACAGTTGAGGTTTACTGATAGGTTCTTTTCAATCTTGACTTGAAACTTTTTTGTGAATCTGTGATAGATTCCCAATCCCTCAGGTTTTTTGTTCTTGTTTTTTGTGATAGAATGTGGGGAATAGTGTATTACATGCATATAATAATAATTCAAGTGATGGTTATCACATTTTGTGAGAGGAAGAAGTGTCATTTGAGCTTTAGAGTATATTGAATAAATGTATGATATCTATTTTTCCTTGTCTGCCCAAATTTTCATATGGTAAGCAAAGTTGACATTGTAGCGTTATTCCTCTTAGGTTGAGAAAAACTCAGAATGAAACATGATTTTCCAATTATATTATTGTATTTTGACTGGGGAACGTGAGAGGATTAAGACCAAGTTAAAGTTGATATCACAGTACTAGGCAATAAAAGAGAGGGTAGAGAGTAACATGGGAGGGGAGTTGAAACCCTTGCTGAAAACTTTTTCCAGCGATAACTTCTCCTGCAAGTAGTCCATTTTCTGTTTGCTCTGTTCTTCCCTCCTCTCCTCCTCCGCTTCTTCATGAAGCTGCTCTGCTCCGTTCTTCCCACCCTCTCCTCTCCATTCTTTCATCAAGCTGATTCCTTCTTGTCAGGCGTTTTCTTTATACCTTTCCACATTTTATGAGGCTTTATCCATTGCCTCCGGCGACCTATTTTCAATCCTTCCAAAATTGTAGCCTCAGCCCCCTTCACCACTGTCTTCCCGTCTCCTCTGACCAACTTTTACGCTTCCTCTCGAAATTGCCTTGGTTATTAGATTCAATAAAAAAAAAAAATTTGGTTTTTTAGAATTTTCTTTTATTAAAAAAATTTATTTTTGTTGTTTTTTAAACTAAAAACTACCTAAGGGCAAAAAAAGTGAACATTTGAAAGTATGGGCTAAAAATAAAAATAAAAACTTAATGGGTATAGCCCAAAAAAATTAAGAATAGGGCCAAAAACCTTTATTGGATAGGCCATAAAATCTAAAAATATGGTCAAAATTTGTTTGGGAGGAGGCCGAATGACTAAAATCAAAACCAAACTTTACATTTATTTATTTATTTATTTATCCTTATTTTGGGGGGACCAAGGCCCACCCCGGTCCCCCCTCCCTCCGTCATTGGTGATTTATTTATGGTTTTATTTTATTTTATTGTATTACTGTTTTTTTGTTTGGGTTTTAGCCTCCTCACTGGGTGTTTTTTTTTTTTTCCTCATCATTGCTCAACATTGCTCATGAAAATCATCTTGATTTCCAACCTTTTACAGCCTAAAGCCTGGGATTTAATTTGGCCAACTCAGAAACTAGGTGTTTGCATGAAAACTTGGCCCCTTGTGTCCTTCAGCTTGCCAACCAGATCCGAAAGTTCAGCTTGGAAAAGCTTGCTTCACCTGACGGGCCCCAAACCTGGCCACCTGCTCTCCCTAATTTATTGAAAGTCAATTTTGATGTAGCATCTCCATATGCAAACTCTTGCACTTACAACTTTGCAAAATGGACTGCTTCTTCGGTTTTTTTCTAAAATGGGCCGCTTTCTCATTTATTTTTTAAGAAGCATTTCTCATTGGTTTTGAATTTTTTGTAATTGGCTGTCTGAATTGCAGCTAATTGAGAGAGGGTTCCGTATCTCGAGCTGTTTGGATAAGTAGGTCTCATCGAGACCCTCTCTCATTAACTATTTAGGCAGGTTGTAATTCAATAATCAGATTGCAATGAATCTCAATCCATCCTCATCTTAAACCCCCGGCCCTCTTCTATTCTTGGTTGGATTATAGGAAAGAGCTATGAAGAAAAAGAAAGAAAGAAGGCACTCAAAAAACCCCACGGGTGATAGTTCTACCAAGTATTAATTACGAGACAACTAAGATGGTAGTAATGTCTTGATAGTTAATGGCACTTGAACTCTTTTTTCTTCCAAGTATATTAGAAAAAAACTACAAACAACAACAATAACAAGGAGCTGACAACCTAACAAAAAGTTCTAAATGAACTAGACCAGTGTGAGAAAATAGAAATTAAATGGGAATGCATTGAATGATGTAGCCCTATAGATTCTTGTTATGAACACCAATAAAATTGGTTGCCAATTAAGCTGATTTGACAAGGTATACTGGAGATGGTATAACTAGAAGCCTCAAAAAAGGGCATGAACTTCGAAAAGTTCCTCAATCTTTTTTGAACCCCAACAAATAAATAGCAACAAACATTGAAGGGATTCTAAAAACCCAAGAAAGTAACAAAACACAATAGAAATACATAGAAAATAACAAAAATAAATTACCAAACCCAAAAAAAAAACAACAGCACTAGCAACATAGACAGTAGTGGCACCTGAGATCCACGCGGAAGTGCATGAAAGCCCGGTGAAGCGCATGAGGCAGCGATGGGGAGCAGGGAGGCCACTAAAGACGATGGTTATGCATGTAGGATGGCGGAACTAGCAGAAGATATATTGAGCTTCAAAGAAACCAAATTTGAAAACCAAGGCAGTTCTGCGAAGAGGAGGCATAGTAGCCGGTCGAAGGAGACGACAAGGTGGTGGTGGAGGCTGAGGCCACAATTTTGAGTAGGATCAATGAATCAATGATAGATCGTCAAAGCTAATGAATAAGGTTTCATAAGAAGCAGAAAAAACTAGACAAAATAAAAAAGATAACACTTCATGAAAAAAAGAATGAAGAGATAGAAGAGTCAAATTAGGACAATGGAGAGGAGTTTTCTCCTCAATTTTAACAAGAAGTATACTTCTCCGATAAGTAAATAACACCCTAAAGAAATATTGTCAATTGAACTATCTATTTAGATGAATAAATGTCAAAGTTAATGAATAAAGGTTTCATAAGAAGCAGAAAAAACTAAAGAAAACTCTAGACAAATAAAAAGATAACGCTTCATGAAAAAAAGAATGAAAAGATAGAAGAGTCAAATTAACGGATAATGGAAAGGAGTTTTATCCTCAATTTTAACAAGAATTATACTTCTCCAGAAGTAAATAACACCCTAAAGAAATATTGTCAATTGAACTATTTATTTGGATGAATAAATGCCTTACTTCTTGTTAAGGACACTGCAAATTTAGTTGTTAAATGTAAATAGTAATTAGAATTGTTATTGTTTTTTGTGAAATCACCAAGTCACTTCCATCTTTTTATATAGGTGCTAATCACGTTCAAAGAAAATAGAAACAAGTTGATTTTAGAGCGCGTGGGCGTGGAAATTAGCTTGGACCACGTGCGGGGACCCATAAACGATAAACCCCCGGCCCTTACGCTATCCCGTCAATGAAAAGTTTTGACCACCTCTAAATAATCAACCAATTAAAAAAAAAAAAAAGGTGCTTTTCATGCCTTAATTTTAAAAAGCTTTTCACCTATTTGCATATATATATATTAAAAAGAATTGACGTAATAGTTTATATTTTATAAAATTAATATAATTTAACTATTACATAATAATTTATATTTTAATAACCAGCATATTAAATATTACATAAATCAATTTATAAGAAAATGTCTTAACAGCAATCATTTGCCAAACATGACATCGTACCCGAAACATGATCCTTAACTACAACCTCTGATCATGTCTAAAACATAATCATTGTTGTGATCTAACCCATGAATCTTTATAATGGGGATAAAGTTATGAATCCCACTTGCACACTATCTAGTCCCAAAAAGAAAATACGAGATACCCCGGCCATCTTACTTTTATGAAAAAAAATAATTTTTCATTAAATTACTTCTTTTTGGTGGTTGATGAGGATCAAACAAGAACTCAATATTTGTGTGGTTCAGTAATCTAATTAACCTCATTTATCATCACTGTTGAATCAAGCATTGATCATCATCTTATCTAAAAATTAATTGTTAATTAACCTCATTTATCATCACTGTTGAATCGAGCATTGATGATCATCTTATCTAAAATTAATTGTTGTATGTTCAGTTAGAAAAACCAAAGCCTTTTTATGGATTTGAAGTTGCACCCTATAAGACATATTCAAAGAGCCGTCAAGTCGGTAGTAAGCCAGGGTAAAAAGGTGGGTGATTATTTTAACCAAACATGAGCAGTATGGGTGAAAAGGCAGATTGCTATTCTAACCACTAACTACTTTTGAAGACAGTTAGAGAAAATCGTTAACCACCTAGGCGGTTACGATAATAATACATATTATATAAACGATGTGGTATGCAGTTTGATATTATTGTATTACCATAGAAACATTATTTTTTTATAATTTTTTTAAAAAAAGCGGTTAGCGGTTGTTAGAGTTACTAACCACTAACCACTTAGCGATCAATTGCCTATGTAGTTACGGTTAGTAGATTTTACTAACTGCCAAGACTGTTGATAAGTGGGTTTAGCCAGTAACCACTAACCGTAACTACCTTTTCACCCATAGTGAGTAGATCGAGTGACACTTTTATACCTCAACAATCACGATGATGTACGCTAAAGTTAATATTCTTCCAATTTACGAGGGAGATTTTGGACTTAAAGCCATCATTCTTACACACCTTCACTAAGGTGATTAAAAAGACTAGTAAGGGTTAAAAAAAAAAAAAAAAACTTATATATAGAGTAAACATGGGTGAAAGTGAAATGATTGGATAATCTGAGAGCAATTGTTTTGTGTTTTGCTAATGAAGATTATTTGGGTCGACAAAGTCTTGAATATAATTTATGCAATTTAATTTATTTCAAAATGTAGATGCATGGAATGTTTGACTAAACCTCAAAGTTCCTTATTCTAATTAATCTCTTGTAATATTATTCCTTAAATATTATTATTATAATATCTTATATTCTAATGTTAGCAGGCAACTCATGTGCCAACCAAATATTTTATGTATCCATTATTGGTTGCACTCAGGAAGCATCAAGTGCCACAATAGGAACGCAGATTTCAGATTTTCTATCATTATTCCGTTGTTAATGATCAAAAGGTTCTATATCAACCATTAATATTTTTGGGTATGCAAGGCAATCTTTATATTACAATTATAAACATATATATTTCAGTTTCAGGCAGAAGGGATAATAATTAACATATATGTGATTACAAAGAATTATGAATGCTATTTTTATATTGTACAAATCTCATATAATTTGGGAGACTTGGCAATGAAAATAAGGTTTTTATTTTATTTTAGTTCTGATCTAATGACTGAGTCTTACTGCCGTATCAACAAATCGATCGGATGTAATTAAAGAGATAGAAGACGATTTGCTGAGGAGCAAAACTGAAGTGGAAAGTGATGTCTTGATGGCCGAATAAAAAGAACATAGGTTGCACCATCTTGGTTCTATTAAATCACCACTTTTCTTTTTCCAGTTTTTTCCTTGTACGTTGTCTGCCTTTTTTTTTTTTTTTTGGTGTGGTTTTTGTTGCTTGTAATAAGGCTTTATTCTCTTGATGATTTGTGGGGTATTTGTTTTTGGTCCAGACCCTTGGGTTGTGGATGCATGAGAAATGTATCCAGACTTTCATGTCGAGGAGGATGAGTTTTGACATTGGACTTTCTGCTTCTAGAACCAAGGCATAAGAGCTACTTATGCATTGGATTGAGTTTGTCTAGAACATATATGTTGTTAAACTGAAAACTAATCATAAGTTAGCGTATGTTGATGTCATAGATAGTCTTTAAATGTTAGATTATTATGTATGTATCTATGATTTGTAACTTTATAGCTTCAGCTATGATTTTTTAAGAGCTTTTGCTCTATGATGTAAAAGCTTTATGCTTGTGATTCATTAATTAATGAGATTGAAATGATTTCCCTTCCCCCAAAAAAAACCACTTGTCTCAAAATAATAAGCTTGTAGGAATGAACAAATTGAATTGTGTGGAATATTTAATTAAAACTAGGAGTAAATTGATGAAGTTAGGGTTTGAATTTATGACCTCTCGCCTTGATATCATATTTTGGGTTGAAGGCCGCATAGGTCCTTGGAGGAGGGAGGAAGCCCCCCTCTCCCCCTCTCCTCTCCACCTGTGCGGTTTTCCTTTATGTTCTGTTTTGGCTTAAAGCTTTTTTTTCTCTTGGTGCCCCTAAGCATAGTGCCCATCGTGACTCCACCTTGCCATCTCCACCGTATCTCTCCATCGCCTTTTTGTTCACGCTACCGATAGCCTCCTCCTCTCCTTGCTTCGATGATTGCTGCTGTATTGTGGGTTTTGTTGTTTTTATTTTTTCCCCTGTTATTTCTTGCTTGTCTTATTATCCTAGCAGTTGGGCTTAGGACAAGAATAATTTTTTGACCTTTTGGGTCAAGAAGGACTAGTTTTTTGGCTTGGTACATTCGCTCATGCTTGGAGAATGGCTACCTATGTCTTAGATTGAATTTGCATTGGGCAAATCTATTCTATAAGCTGAAGATTAGGCATAGGGTAGCGGATGTAGACGTTATAAGATTTCAATATAAGATTTGTATGTTTTTGATCTCTATAGTGTGTAATCCTTTAGTTTTGGTTAAGAATTTTAGAGTTTTATGCGTACTGTAAAAATTTTTATATTTTTGATTATTCATGAATGATATCAGAATTAATTTCTTTAAAAAAAAAAAAAAGATTAACTATTTTTTTTAGCAATTAAGACAAGTGACATGACAACATTTTATCCCACAAATGTTTTTTTTTTTTTAATAATTTTTTTTCAATTTTTTTTTTTTTTTTTTCACGTGTGGCATCCTTCCATATAGAAATGGGAGGCTTAATTCCCAATTGGAAGATTCTTATTCTTTTGTCCATTTATTTATATTTATTTTTGTTTTTGGGAAATGTTGGTCGATGGCTTAGTGCCCTTGTTCCATGCTTGTCCTGTGGGGTGTCTTTCGAGCTATATATATATTTCAAACAAATATTAATAGAAATTAAAGCAATTAATTAATAATGAGTCACTTTCCTCTGGTTGTGGTATATATGCGGGCACCTACCTGCTATATCATTAAACCAACCAACTGTTGGGGACATCAAATGTATTATGAAAGGCTTTAGTCCATCTAGCTTAAACAAAAAACAGTGCAGCTGAATGGGGACCATGAATATTCTACTGTTTTTCTTTTTAATTTATTAATTTTTATGATATATTAACTTGTGTTAATTAATAATTAAACAACATTATTTTAGCTTCTTGAAGAGCTCTAATAACACCTATCCCAGTAGAAATGATGAAGCTCCACAAAGTTTGAAACGCAAGTATATTCTTTCATAAATTCAAAGTCTTATCTTTTATATATAGTTGTTGTAAAATGACCCATTGGGTGGGTCACAAATCTTGCTCACGTTTGGGCTTTATTTATTAGTTTAATTAATTAATTAATTAGTTTTATAATTGACAAGGCCAACTCATTAATTACTAATTCATTCCTCTAGTACTAGTAGTGTATCAAAACCAGATAAATCATCTTTCACCTCAATGTCCTTCGTCAGCTCGGAATCATATATATATATATATATATATATATATATATATATATATATATATATTAAACCACGATTATCCTCTCTCTCTCTCTCTCTCTCTCATTGACATATAAAAAAAAATCTAGAAGGATAACTTTTCCTTTTCTTTTTCTTGGGGGCCAGAACTTCAATTCTCTACCATCAAATATATATATATATATATATATATATATATTCACAGAAGAAAATGCTTTGAGTACAACTTTTATTCTATTTTTTTTTAAATAAAATAAAATTTGTGTGTTAGTTCATAATTAGTTAACAAGTTTGTCACTAACTAATTAAATTGATATGTCATATGTTTTGTTTGATTATTTATAGACTAATACATCAAGGTTTTTTTTTTTTTGAACACATCCGATACATTAAGTTATAAAGAGAGAACTTGTAGTAAAAGTTGTAGTAGCCCTAATAAGACTCAGCCTCAGCCAGGAATCCATGAATCGACCTTGGACATAACATATTATATATCAAACTTTATCGCATCATGTTTGTTTTACTTTCTTAAAAGTTCATTAGAAAACTAAAACCCCATTAAAATACTTTGTAAACTTTTGAATATTTTATACGCAAGTTTACTTTTTTTGATTTGAGAGAATGGCTGCATCTGCTACCTTTGTCTGTTTCCTCTTCCCTTCCTCCCTTCTCTTTCTCTGTACTCGATTCCACCATCTGTTTTCTATTCGTTCTAGGGTTTGAATTATGGTCTCTTATTTCCTTAAAGAATCATAAAATAATGAGCTATTATTAGTTTCCCTTATTTTACTATATTTCTCTTTGTTTTCTGTTTGCTTTAGCTCTCTGTGTATGGCTGGCTTAGATTTGGGTTCATCTCGCTTTGTTCAACACCTCCAGCGCCCTGACCTTCACCTCCAAAGGCCATCCGATGCCGAAGACTATCATGACAACACCACGCCGGACCACGACGAAGACATCGCTCATGAACTAGTTCCTGGCGATGTTGTGGCTCGCCGGCCGAGGGGTCGACCGCCCGGCTCCAAAAACAAGCCAAAACCACCGGTGATCATCACTAGAGAAAGCGCTAACGCGCTTCGAGCACATATCTTGGAGGTCAGCAGCGGCTGTGATGTGTTCGAGTCGGTGGCCATGTATGCGCGGAGGCGTCAGCGTGGGATCTGCGTGTTGAGCGGCACCGGCACCGTCACCAACGTGAGCTTGCGGCAGCACTCTGCTGCTGGCTCGGTCGCCACCCTGCAAGGCCGGTTCGAGATATTATCCCTTTCGGGGTCGTTTCTTCCCCCGCCGGCACCACCCGGCGCGACCAGCCTGAACATATTCCTTGCAGGCGGCCAAGGACAGGTTCTTGGAGGGAACGTTATGGGAGCTTTGATTGCTTCAGGGCCAGTGATTGTTATAGCTTCTTCATTCACTAACGTGGCATATGAGAGGTTGCCTTTGGAGGAGGAGGAACCGTTGCAGATTCAGCAACAACTTTCACAGTCATCTGGTGGTGGTGGTGGTGGTGGTGGCGGTGTCGGAAAACCGTTCCCGGCGGATCCGTCTTCGGGGCTGCCTTTCTTTAGTCTTCCCTTGAATGGTCAGTTACCTGTTGATGGTTGGGCTGGGAACTCAGGTGGGCGAACGCCTTATTGACCTTTTTTGGTCAGAAAGGTTAGGGTATCGATCCTCACACCTCAATCTTTGTACAATTACTTCCTAATTGCTTTATGTTTGTTAATGTTGTAACTTTGGTTAATTTCTGATGTATTTGATCGTTTGTGGAACTCCTTTTGAACATTACAAGTACGTGATTTGAGTATTCAGCTTTCAAGAACATTAACTCTACAGATATATGATCATCGTTTTCTTCATATATATATATATATACACATAATCTATTGAAATGAGTGAAGTATTTATGTATATATCTATAGAGTAATGAAGGGTTCCTGTTGATGATTTAAACTTGTGCTTAAATTAATAAAAAGTGTGTAAATAAACTACGGTTTCAACTTGATCGAAGGATAAATGTTATCATGTGATCTTGGTGGCTGGTCCAGCGAGATTATTGAAAACGTCATAATATATAATAATAATAATAACAATTATAATAATAATAATAAAACGACAAAGCTGACCAGTTGATCTCTCTCCCTTTCTTAAATCCCTCAAGAGAGAGCAAATCTAGGCAGGTTACTAATATTTAGGAAGATTACTAATATCAGACCTGCTGGATGAACCAAAGAAGAAAAACTTTCTTGCTAAAATCGGTTTAATTAATCTTTTTACTTCAATTTCTTAAGTAAAAGATGAACTATTTGGTATCTTTAATCTTCTTTTAAGGAGTTTTTACTCTGCCTGTAATGGCATTTTTCGTTTCATTTTTCTTCGAATACATTACAATTTATTTTTCTGCTGATAATATTAATGATGATGGCTTACCCATCATAAGGACTTACTATGCATGGTGAGTGTGAATGGGATCTTAGACAGTTTCAAATGATAGCTAGGAAGCTAAGAAGAAATGTTGTGTAGAATTAAAGCCCTTTAGTGGATGAGCTAACTTTGATGACTGACTTGACAGTATTGAATCTCTTATGACAATAAAGATAAGATGTTCAAGTTTCTTAGAGGGTGGACAAAATTACTAAGTTCAAATTTGTTTAACCTAACAAAATGGATAAGTGCTAAGCACGAAGAGAGGTAGACATGCACACTTCTACAAGCCATCCATCTGTTTGATATTTTCAACCTTGAGAGAGATGGTTGATGATTTTGATATCTATATATACCTTAGCTTCTCTCAGCACATCCACTATATATATATCTTCATCTATACCTATATATAGATATATATTTCACCCTCTACATATAGTTTTTTTTTAAGGATTAAATAGTTTTAAATTTTACCATATAAACATACAATATGGTGAGATATATTGAATTCAAGAAAAAGTAAAGAAATTTTTGTTCAAGTGTTGATTAAATAATTAAATTTACTTCTTCCAATTAGCTTAAACTTTTAGGTCTTGTTGGGGTTGGCCTAGCTAGCTAGAATGATAAACATTCATTTGGCTTGCGGGTTTTGTTGCCAATTAGACATTTTATTATATATGTGGTGCACCAAAAATAACTATAGGTAGTTTTAAAAATGGGTGTAGCCTTTGCTATAATAATCAATATATATCTAAAAAGAAAGAAAAGTTTCCAAGATGTTAATTAGAGCACTCATATTGGCTTAGGCATTTCTTACTTTTATCTAAATTAGATAAGCAAAACACTAAAAAATCATCAAAATCGAATTATGGATCTCAAATGTAAAATACATTCTTGTTGCATTTGTGAACAGTGCACCGTTACATGTAGCGTGCACTATTCACACATCTATCTCATTAATATGCTATTTCTCTCTCAACATCTATCTTTTTCCAAAATTTATGATATTATTTCTCTCCACATCTTTCTTTCCCCAAAAAAGTTTCTTACTATTTCTCTGTCCACATTTCTCTTTTCCTAAAAGTTGAAAAATAGGATTTTTTGGAAAAATGCAATCTTTATAAAAAAAAAATAAAGAAATAATATTTAAATGATATAGATAAAAAAAATTTAAATAATCGGATATATGGTGTCTTTTAAAACTCATTACCTAAACTAGTTAAAGTGGGTTATGATTAGCTATTTTGCATAAAAATATGCATAAACCAATGTGAATGCTCTTAAGATGGTATTTTGAAAAGAAATAAAAGTTTCTAAAGTCGGTAGATGTTAAATAAGATGGTTTTTTTGGAATTACTTTCTCCTAAAATTTGATTACCTATATTTTCTATTTGAGGAATGCTAAACTTTAATTTTTTTACACAATTTTTTCACTCTCATAAGTGGCTTTTAAAACTACAATTGGATCAAAATTCAATAAAGATTAATCTCATATCCAATGATGACTGTAAAAGCCATCTTTAAGTTTGGAAAAATTGTAAAAATAGGAGTAAATGTGGCATTATTCTTTCTGTTTATATATCTTTAAAAAGCACGACTTCTAAAACTTATTAGTTGACCCTAAATATGTTGGAGTATATATATATATATATACACACACGTACATATTGTAAATGCCATGTCAAATAGTTGTCGAAGAGTGATCAGTAATTAATACAAAAT
The DNA here is from genome assembly GCA_013348765.1 of Carpinus viminea. Classification (NCBI taxonomy): domain Eukaryota; kingdom Viridiplantae; phylum Streptophyta; class Magnoliopsida; order Fagales; family Betulaceae; genus Carpinus; species Carpinus viminea. The sequence goes on from CP054668.1 coordinate 16,380,629, forward strand.
AATTTGACTTAATCCCCAATAAATCTAAAATTTTGAGTTGAGTGATATTCTAACACCTTATTTTAACCCTCTCCATATACATATATATAGCCTATTTTTTTTTTTTTTTTTAAAAAAAATATATATATTTGAGGGAAAATATGTCATTCCTCTCTGTACGCGTGCTTCAGTACCTCCATGATGACATGAAATTGCTCATAAATGTAAAGGTTCATAGCATATATAATTAATATATAAATATATATGACTGAGACCACGCCTAATAAAGTGGAGGTCACTAGTTCGAATCTTTCTTCTCCCCTCTGGGGTGGACATGTCAAAATATATATATATGTTGTTATTGTTTCATATATAGTTCACTTGTATGATAAAAATTGGGAAGACTCCCATCTACATTACAGAACAAGCATTTGGATTTTCATCACTAAACATCTGGGGAGCATACACATAATGAATAAAATATGGAGCATTCTCTTTAGTTTTAACCTCCACAATCTTTATATCTTCCGTAGCTTCTATAATCTTGGTGGATTCAATGGTTTTCTCAATGGTTTTACCTCCTTCAGGTTTTTCAGTGGATTTTCCTTCACTTTTATCTGGGGGTTTCTCAGTGGATTTTCCTTCACCTTTATTTGTGGGTTTCTCAGTAGATTTTCCTTCACTTTTATCTGTAGATTTCTCAGTGGATTTTCCTTCACCCTTCTCCTTTTCTGCTTTCCCAGTAGATTTTCCTTCACCTTTATCTATAGATTTCTCAGTAGATTTTCCTTCACCCTTCTCCTTTTCTGCTTTCTCATCCTTTTTCTCTGGTTTTGAGGTTATAATCTCTGCATGTTTGTGGACCTTCTTCTTTAAGTAAGACAGTAGTTTATCATTCTCAATGGTTCCATCAACTGTCAGAGTTTGTGCTTTCATGTCTGTTTTAACACTGTAAATACCTGTACATGTTGAGAAACTTCATGAGACCAATTAATATGGATTAATAGGTTTTAATAAATCATTTAATTTATTCTTTTGGTTCTTAATTAATTACCTCTGTGCTTCAGTAGCCACTTCTTCAGGTCTTGCTCACATTTGTCGCAGTGCATGTTTACTTTCACTGATATTGTGCGCAAAATTGGCTTGTAATTACATATAAATAGGTCAGTTTGCATTTGTTTAAGCATGCATTTACCTAGGGTTTCTTGGAAATGTATGACAACTGGAAACATGATCAGTTTTGATGATGATTATAAGGCTAATTTGTACTTATAAAGTGGATTTAGATATGGTTCTCCTAGGAAATTGTTTGGGGTATTACAAGTTTTAGTACAACCCCTTACAAATGCTCGTGCACGGTGAAAAAAATTAAGAAACAAAATTTGTCAAGTAAATTCAATTGTATGGTTGTCTAAGTAGCAAGTTTTACACGGATTAATTGTCATATCATCAGTTTTTAAGGGACTTATAGTAAAAGCTGCAGTATATGCATCTAGCAGCACTCGGTCCTCTGATGTACATGTAATAGTGATTTAAATTGCTATATATGCTTCCTTCTTCAGGTTGATTGGAATAATCCTATTTGGTTCGATATAATGCATGCAAGGACAATGTTATAATTAGTGATGAAATATCATGTGTCAATCAAAATGGAGCCATATGCATGAAGGTATCATATATATATATGTGTGTGTGTGTTGGCAATTTAAAAAATGAACATGGCAATTAGGTGAATGTCTACCATGGATTTGCTGGTGAAATTGCTTGATTATGGAGGATGGGATTTTGTGTTGAAATGCTATATATGGAATTAATGCAAAATGGGCTAAGATTCAAAACATGAGCTAATTAATTAATTAATTTCATCTACAAATGATAATTAATACTAAGGTGTGCATGCAAGAGCTCCAGTTCTAGTTTCAACCATCCATGCACATGATCCAAACAAACCAAATATTAACTATTAAAATTCCATTGAAAAATATATGTTAAAATATTGCCTCTAAGATTTACTGTGAAAATGAGCAGTACTCACTTGTTTAATTTCTTTCACCACTTTCTTCTCTACCGCAGCAATTTCCTTGATCTTTGGTTTGGGTGATATCAACTCAACCTTTTTCTTACTCAGTTTCTCTATCTGTTTTTGAATCTTAACTGGGTCGATAACGCCTTTAACCTTCAGTTCACTCTTGTCGAAATCAGCATCCACACTATGAACCCCTGCTCACAATGAAAGAAATAACCATAAAAGAAACTATTAATAGTCCCACAATTTCTCTTTTTCCTCCATTTTCTTGGAAGCCAAGCACAAGGGAAAGGAGATCATAACTAAGAAGGAATGCATTAATATATATATATATACCTTGTGTACGTGTAAGAAGAGGCTTCTTGATATCACGTGCACATTGCTGGCAATGGAGGTTAACTTTGTAAACAGCAGTGATTATCCCTTCCTCAACCTTTTCCTTTTCCTTTTCTTTCTTTCCATCTTTCTCTTTCTCTTTGTTTCCGTCTTCTCCTGCCATTTTTGCTTCAAACTGATCAAAGCTCGAGAAATTAATTAAGGGCAACGAAGCATAAGTGTTTCGTATGCTTCAAAGGAAAGAGATGTTGGTGTGGGATTCGCTGAGGGCAGTTGAGCAGCTTTCGAAACTCGAATATATATATGGAGAAATTAACATCAATTAATAGATTACTTTCTTTCACCAGCTACTTGAAAACTTGCACGTATAAGGAAAAGAATATGTAGGTGATAATTGATTAATTTCTTTGTAGAATTAAATGATCATTTTCTTCCTTCTGGCAAAAACTAATTAATTAAGGTAATCTTTTGACTATTAATTACAATTAATGTCTACCAATAAAATTTGACGTGGGAGCTGGCCGGCCGTCTTGTCTCTTAGGAAAAATGTTCAAAGTTCAAAACTCCCTGTCGTACGTAAATATTAAACCTCAATTTCAATAGGAGTACTAAGTCCTCTTTTGACAGATTCCATTGCGTTTCATATGGTGGAGATCGATCAACTTGAAGAAATTAATGAGTTTAATTCAAACATCTCATATTATTAATTTTGATTTTTCTGCATTTTTTGGGTCCACTTATTATAAATAAATTAAAGTTTATATTAAATCAACTTGCGTATGAGAATAGTTTAAATTTGTAAGGACAAAAATTTTCTCCAAACTAGTTTGGATCGTGGAAATATCCTCCAACCCTATTTAAAATAGTGTCAAATGTCTATAAATATTTAAAATGCACATTAAATTTTTAAGATCATTAATTACAGTTTATTAACTTAAACTAACGTTTTAAATATTTATAGATATTTGACACAATTTTAAATGGATTTGGGAATATTTTCTTCAAATTGGTTTAAAGAAATTTTTTTTCTAATTTTTAAATATTCTCACATATAAAGAGTAACGCTAAAATAACATTTATATTCCATAATGCCGTGAGTCCCAACAAACCCTTTGATAAGTATGTCACTGTTGAAAAACAACATAAAAATCAACAGTTGGTTGGGATTATCAGTTTAATATATTTGTAGGGATTCTCACATATGGTTTAGATAAATGTCAATTTAATAGACTATATAAGAAAAATTTTCAGTCCAACTTGAAAGAAAGCTTTTTATTTGTTTTTTAATAATTAGTTTGAAGGTAAATTATTGTAAAAAAAAAGGGGGGGTGGGGGAATTAGAAAATAAAAAGTCCAAAACGCCATGAAAGAAAAAAAAAAGAAGAAAAGTCAGGTTTGAGACAATCTATGGTGAAGCAGGCAAAATGGTTGAATTGGACGTTGACAAGGCTGAATGGGCCAAAAATGAAACAACTCCTGAGACAACGTTTGTTAATTGTCCAACTACCGCCATCATCCCTGACGACAGCGTTTCACATCCGCAAATCAACCACAGGTCCACACCTGATCAAGTGGATTAGTTACGACGGCAATATATAATTGTTGTCCACGAGATAGAAAACGGAGTTGAGCTTTTTGGCTGCCTCTAGCGTTGGAATTGTTTTTTTTTTTTTTTTTAATTGAGGTTAAAAGGGGAAGTATCTGTCAAATTTAAAATTGAGAATTATTTATAAAAAATTGATTAAATTATATATTTCACTAGCTTCTATGCACCACTGATCAGAAAATTGGTATTAACAAAATTATATAAAAATGAGATAGCGTTTTGGGGCATTAGTACCAAATTTAGGATAATCAAGTCCCTTTAAGGTTATACTATCCCTAAATAGTTAACTTTTCACCTTTAGGTTTTAGTTTTGAATCCAAAAACGAGTTTTGAGACATTAGTACCAAATTTAGGATGACCGAATTTCTTTAGGGTTATACCATCCCTAAATGGTTAACTTTTCACTCTTAAGTTTTAGTTTTGAATCCAAAAATGAGTTTTGAAGTATTAGAATCCAAATATTAACTCATGAAAATTTAGCTAATATTACTCAAATATCTCAAAATACAATTCAAAACATTTATCAAACATATAGAATGCAAAAAACATTAAAAAAATCTATTTAAAAAAAAAAAGGATTGATGTTGGTCTAAGAAAAAAAGGCATGGCCTACACTAGGCTATCGCAACATGGCAACCGCATAGCAGGGCTCTAGAAAACGAGATAGAAAATATATATTATATTTTAAAGACATATACGTCAAATTATGTGTGGGATTTGAGCCACGTCAAGGTATATATAAGTGTAAAATTATATAGATTATCAATTATAATCCGGCCAATTTAATTAAATATGTCATATCTCTAAATCATAAATATTATATGTCGGGTTCAAGTCATATCAAAATATGAATATAAGGTTATGTATATATATAGGCCAACTATCACCCGGCACATTTAATTAAATATATCAGGCCCCTCCAACATATTATAACCTACTAATTTTTTGTGGAGTTCTTATTAAAAATTAACCACCCTAATTGTAATAAATATATTTTTTTTTTCCTTCTCAAAATGCTGAATTTACATACGACTGAATCTCTGGTCTGAAAGGGTAGTATTAGCTATACTTTACTAATGGCAAATATGTTCTTTGACTTGGGCAATATTTTTAAATAAAATTATTAAAAGTATTTTATTTGGGACTTTATTTTATATATATATACAGTTTTCTCGGATAAATTTCTTTAAAAAAAATTCAAGGTCAGCTTTTGTGCCAGGCCAACCATTGAGCCAGTCAATATTTTCCACAGCTGACCCCTTTTGAGTTCTTTACTATAAATATAGTACAAGACCCCTTAATTAATTATCTCCATCCTCAACCTTTTTCCTCCTGCACCAACCAATTAATGGCTTCCCTGCAAGCTTCACTTCTCCTATTCTCCTCCCCACCTTCTTCATCATCATCTTCTTCTTCTTCTTCAAAGAAAGCCATTAATGCTGCTATTCATGGCCCAAAGCTTCCAAGTCTCCTTTACTCAGTTCCAAAAAAACCAAGAATAAATAATATGGTAGAGGAATTGATCTTAAGAGACGTTCCATTAGAGAAAAAGATCTCTACAACCAACTCCAGTGCTAGTATTGTACAGATGCAGCTCTATGCCATCCTAGAGGCTGTAGCTGACAGAGAAGGCATGCACATCAACGTTGGAGAGCAGCGTGACAACTGGAACACCCTACTTTTGAGCTCCATCAACATGATAACTCTTACTGCTGCAACCATGGCTGGCATTGCAGCCATTGGAGGTGTTGGATTGCCTCCTTTGGCTCTGAAATTGTCTTCCACGCTCTTGTATTCTGCAGCCACGGGGATGCTGCTTATAATGAACAAGATTCAGCCTTCACAGCTTGCTGAGGAGCAACGCAACGCTACAAGGTTGGTAACATGTGAAATATTTAATTAAAATGAGAGTCGGAAGACTTTTGCTTAGTTAGCTTATAAAAGAATTATTATTTAATCGTTTAATTTATTATCTAACAGGTTGTTCAAGCAACTCCGGAACCAAATCCAAGCTATGCTCGCACTTCGTACTCCGACCGAGGAGGATGTGGAAAATGTTATGGAAAAGATGTTGGCTCTTGACAAAGCCTACCCACTTCCCTTGCTTGGAGCAATGCTTGACAAGTTCCCTGCAACCTTTGCGCCCGCTGTTTGGTGGCCAAGAAAGAAAAACAAATCAAATGAAGGGAAACCGCGAGAAGGGAAGATGGAGAAGAATGGATGGAGTGAGGAGCTGGAAGTAGAAATGAAAAACATCATTGAAGTTGTGCAGAGAAAAGACATTGAGGATTATGTAAGGCTAGGCAACTTGGCATTGAAGATCAACAAGATTTTGGCCGTCTCCGGCCCGCTGCTCACCGGCATTGCAGCCATTGGCTCTGCTTTTGTAGGGAATGGATCGGCAGCGGCGGTAGTAGCGGTGGCTGCCGGCGCTTTAGCTAGCGCGGTCACTGCTTTCGAGCATGGTGGGCAAGTTGGGATGGTGTTTGAGATGTATCGAAACTGCGCCGGCTTCTTTCACCTATTGGAAGAGTCCATTGAAGGTGAACTTGAAGAGGGAGATTTGGAGAAAAGAGAAAATGGGGAGTTGTTTGAGATGAAGGTGGCATTGAAGCTGGGAAGAAGCTTGTCACAGCTCAGAGAACTTGCCCGAAAATCTGCTTCTACCCAAGTAGATGAGTTTGCAAGCAAGCTTTTCTGAATATTTCATTAATTTCTTTGATTCTTTTAGACCATGCATATATGTAATTAATTAGAAAAATATTAACTTCTATTATAATTCTATGATTCTTTTTACGACAAACTCTCTGTATAACCCCCAAAATATACAATACAAAAATGATTGGGACATAAATTTTATCTTAATTTTGCCGGTTAGAATATTAATTAAATAATTAAATTTTAAATTTTAAAATAAATAATAATTTAATATTGCTTGCACATAAGTCGAACGGATTGTTTCATAGTCACGTAAGAATTTCCTATTACAAGTTGCAATTATAAAACTTTTACGCGCTAGCTGGCTGAAGGAGACATTTCCGCGGTCCACAAAAAAATTATTTAGTGATTAGAAATTTAGAAGAATATATAAATATGTAGCAGACTATTCAAAAAAGTGTGGTCCAATTGTACGGCTTAGATTAACAAATTTTGAATTTTCCTGCACAAGAAGAATTCAAAGGATTTTAAAATATAGTTTGAATTCATGATAGTAAACACTGAATTAGTATATACAGTATTTACTTTGAGATGATAAAATCTGAATCAACTGATTTAAAAAAAAAAAATTTAATGCTAGGATGGAGTTTTTAAATTAATCTTAACCATTATTTTTTGACAGAAATTTTCTCCAAACCAGTTTGAAGGAAATGTTCTCAAGTTCATTTAAAATAGTGTCATGTGTCAATAATTTATTAAATATTTCGACCTTCATTTGAAAAATTATGTTATTACTTTTTTATTAAATAATTTACATTTTGTCTACTTTTTTTTTATTAAATAATTTTATAATAAATGACAAAATATGAAATTATATATTGAATTAAAAATAATAATTAGGGTCTTAAGATCGAATTCCATCCTTTACTACAAGAAATCTAGAAGATTTTTACATATTACTGCAAGAAAATTTAAATGAGCATTCATGTCAGGATTAAACTATATATAGCTTTCCTCATTTTCTAGAATATATCTCAAGTCTTATTACAGTGAAATATGAATATTCTGGACATGAAGGCCGGATAGGATAACACTCGAGAGATCTTCTAACGTACCAAACAACAGGAAAAATATAGAACGAGAGAAAAACTATATTAATGGAGTGGAAAAAAAAAAAAAAAAACAGAAGATTGCGTAGCCTTGCTCCTTTATTCCAACAACGTACGTGCATTTGTTTTCACAGGAAAGCATGCACTATTTAAGGGAAATTAAGGAAAACTAGTAGTACCACAAACTATTGCTATTAAATGCATATGGCTGCAGCATATCTTCGTTCCTGACAAACCCCACGTTCTGATGATCATTCGATTTCAGCAACTCGATTAGCCAGTCATGATTCTGTGTAATTGCCATGTCTTCATTCGGTTTCAGAAACTCCATTAACAATTGCTGATGATTCTGTGTTGCATCCATAGCCAAATGATCAATCGGGTTAATATTCTTTGCTGCTGCCTGCAGATGATGATCATTGATCATCTTCTCAGTCTTAATGACTTGGCTTGCCACTGAAGGCATTGCTTGTGGAGGAGGCTTTTGCTGGAGTGATTTAATCTTCTCTTCAATTTCTGCTATGTTTTTGTCAATAAGCCACCCCATGTCGTTCAAGTCAACAATACTCAGATTTTCCAACCCTTCACCAACCAAGCCCCTGTACATGACCTGTGTCATTTCCTTCTCTCGGTTCTCTCTCTGCTGTTTCTTCAGCTGTTCTTGAGCTTTGGTTATCCTTTGCCTCAGGAAGCTTTCCTGGTTCACCATTTTCTTGCTTTGATCCGCCTCCGGCATCATCTTCAACCTCGCGATCGCGCGTTGAGCTCCCATGAGGGAAGGCCAAACCTCAGGTTGTGCTTCGTAGGGACTGTAAATAATTGCACATATTTCAATTCCACAAAGGGTACTAAGCTCACTCACCTTCTTCAACAGCCCTTTCTTCCTTTTCTTGAAGGTGGCCTTCCTTGCACTATCATTTGTGATATATGCGAGCTTAACTTTCTTTCTTGTCATGGCTAGCTAGACAGAGATGATTTCACAAGGAAATATGGGCTTAGATGGCTGTTTGGCAGACCATTCTGGTAATATATTTTTTTCTCCAAAAGGGCATGTATATATAGGTTAAAGAGATGCCTTTGTTAATGTGGAAGATTGTGTAGTTGAATAGCTAGAGATATGGACTGGTTGGAGAATTGATTATTTTGTAAGATCCTCATAATGGACATGTATTTGGGTTTCAGAATTTATTGTAGATATTATAACTAGATTTGGCTATTATATATATTCAGGTCCAATTAAAGTCGAAATTTGGAGAGTTGTGAACACTACAAAGTTGAAATGACCTAACTTGACCTTATCACCATACAACATGTAGATCGGGGTCTGCCTACAATTAGATCGAGTATTTGAAAAGAGGCTCACTAATTGCCTTAATTGGCAGGTGAGCCCTGCATCCTAAGTTATCTGCAATAGTTAAACCCCGCAATTAGTTTAAGGAGGTCAGATTTCACTAGCTTAATTTCAAGATTAGAAAATCTAATTAAAGTGGCCATATTTGGTATACTAAATGGCATTGATCTTGCGCATTTGTGTTGATAGACGGAGTGATGCTACATACTACATCCTCATCCCACCTTATCTCACATTCATTTCAATGGCAATATCCATTAGCCTTTGGATAAACTATATTTTAAAAAAAATTAAAAAATTACAAAGATTGGGTACGTACGTAGTATATAGCATTACTCATAATATATAGATGACTATAAATCTCACAAGCAATGTGGCACAATTGATCATATGATAACCTGTAAAATGTCAAAAAGTTCCTCCCTTGATCTTTCAAAGGAATTCAATTAAGGAGCAAATTAAAGCATGTAGAGCAGATCTAGATAGAGCTAGCGCCAGCAAAGAAATTAGGAATTGAATTAACCTTAATTGCTTTAGCTAATACTACAGCTAAGAAATCTGAAGTGGAGATACATGCTGATGTTGAAGAATTAATACATGTCATTTTACTTAAAATGCATAGCATCAATTTCATTATCCAGATTAAATTTCACAAATATAATGGTACATGCCATTTAAATTACGTGGCATCTTGTGCATAAGATAGATGCAACAAAACAAAATCTTGACCGTAAAATAATGAATTCTTTCCTTTTGTTTGCTTGAACTATTTAAGTGGGACAACTCCATATGTTTATATAGATATATTAGGAATTCTTTCATCTTCATTCAATAATAAGAGATCCAAAGCATAAAATTAAAGCTCTTACAGAGACTCATAGCTAAAAGCTATGTCATACGTATAAGATCGTAGATTCACTGAAAATCTAGCAATAAAAAACGTATCTACCTTATCTGATCCAACCCATGTGCACACTTCAAATTGATTTAATTCATATGTTTATATTGTTAAATCATCACTTGCCAAAATTTGTCACCATAAATTATATCACAAATTAATAGTGGGAAGAGAGAATTTTCCAAAAATTGTCGGCTCAAAGCTTGACAAATAGATTACAACTCACCCCCTATATATATATCCACTTGGCCAATTAATTAGTGTACAAATCAATTTGATTCCATATTGAGTTTTTGACAATCAATGTGTGTACCCTTTTCTTCCCTTTCTTTCCTTATTATTTGTACATAATTAGCTTCTTGTTTCATTGAAGGTGTGGCAAATATAGAAGGGGACCAAGGGGTGTCATAGATTAGTTCAAAACCTATTAATTAATTAAAGAGATAGGAAGAAAATATATATATATATATATATATATATATATAACGGTGAAAATATAAAAAATAATATACTTACTATATATCTAGAAGATATTTGGGAATTAATTAAGTAGAACTAATGAATAAATCGAAATCGTTTAATTATGTCCTATATACGGAGATATTCTCACAAATGGGCGTACATGTGTATTTCACTGTACAGTCTGTACTTGATCATGTACATATATCTGTCATGAAATAAATATATGGAAAAATGAAAAATTAGTCCTATGATTTACCTGATTTTCAATTAACTTTCTGTGGTATCGAAATGAACTTAGAGGTCCCTGATGTATGTTAAAATTTAGTCTCGATCTACAATCAAATTCCGCCCGCTAATTTAACAAATTTCATTAATGTGACATTGACTTAAATATGACAAGCTTTGATGTTTTACGTTATCAAAATTTAATAAGTTAATAAACGAAATTTAACTATAGGGATTAAATTATTTTTTTGACATACCTCAAGAATCTTTGAGTTTATTTTGATACCACAGGGAGCTAATTAATTGCAAATCAGGTAAACCACAAGAATTGATTTTGCGTTTTTTCCTAAATATATTTTGATCAAGCACTAAATATATGTTCTCGTAATTAAGATATGATTACATAATCATATTTCAATGTTGTCACTTAAATTAATAGATAACGTAAGTCAAAAATCAAGGAATTCTTAATTGGCAGGTTACACAACAATCTTTCAATCATTAGAAAAAACAAAAAAAAAACACACACACGAGATTCAACTTGTTCTTCAATATTAATCGATGGAGGTAGTCCTAATGTTTGTTGGCAGGATTGCTTTTTTCTGCAGTGAAAAGACAACGGTCCGGCGGATCGACGATGGCACTTGCATTTGGGTGGTTGGCGCATGCTTGGCTTCTTCCGTTTCTATCTTCTGCCGAGCCCTCGCCACATGAAGATCTGCCGCCGCTTCAGCCTCTTTTGCCAGTCTAACCTCATGAGCAACCTCCATCCTGGTTTTTGCCATCTCTTTCTCCGTCTACATAATTAGCGAAAATTGATAATTTTGATAATATAATTAAACGTTTGAGTTTAAGTGATTAAGCTAGCTCTCTATACGTACAATATATTAAATAATAGTCTCAAAAGTGAATGATTGATATAATATAATTTAATATAAACCTAACTATAAATTTAGAATTTGTATTAATTAAGGTGGTATATTATTAATATGTTTCACTTGGAGATTCAAAAACTCGATCCATGACCCTAGACAAGATGGTCGTGCGTGAATTTATTCCCCAAACATTATATATTAGAAATCAAATTAACAGTACCAACCATATAATCACCAAAATAATAATAATAACAACAAAAATAGTTCTGAAAACCCATTAGTGGGTCGAAAGACCCAACTAATTAATTCATGCATAGCAGAAAATTTACTATGATGGCAACCGAATTAAATCAAATCCGACAAGATCAAATGCACTCCAAATTTAGAGGAATCAGAAGAATTCTGATACCTAGCTAGGCCATCGTACGTGGAGGATAATCTCATGATACGATTGGCCCAAGATAATGGCTCAAATGGTTACATGGGACATGTCATAGAAAGGAATTAGCTCCAATAAGGTAAGAGAGACTTTTTGGACCTTAGTTCGAAACTCGCACTTATTGCTCTAAGTTTTTCTTGTTAAACACAAGATTGACTTAATTAAGCATCAGAGTTATCTCCTGCCAGCACCCATCGGCAGAGTCTGTCCTTCTTACCTGTTCTTCGGCCTTGGCTTCAGCCTTGGCCTTGCGCATGACGTTCATATCATGGAGCTTCTCCCTCACAGCCTGCATTTTTCCAATCTCCAAGCTAGTCTTCTTCAAAACCTAAAACTCAATAAATTGCAAGCAAAAACGATGCCCAAAAAACACCACGCATATGCCACACATATATATACATTAAGTCACATCATCTTCTTCTTCTCTCGATCTGCTATGGCGGTATACTTGACACGTGTCATACATGCAGACGTTTAGTACCAAATTGTGGATGAGACTCGAGGAAACTAATCTGATGCCACTCCATCTAAGCCGAATATAACGATTATATAAATGGGAAGTTTCCTCACCCATATGACTTTAAAGATTTGCGAAACATTACGAAATCTGTGGAATTGTTGGCCCTTTTCTTTTGATAATTATGATTCTTCCTTCTTTCATTTTTTTTTTTTTACCTTTTTTGTACTCATATATATATATATATATATATATATATATATATATAAATTAATTTTGATACGGGTAACATTACTTATTTAAATTTATTTATAAATTAAAAAATAGCTATTCGTTTGCATGAATATTTTCTTAAAGAAAATTTACGCATGGAAACTTTTAATAGAATAAGATAGATCATAATTAAAATTTTATCCACCAAACAAATTTTTTTATTTTTATCTCCCCAAACTCCCCCCCTATTAACATGCAGATAAAAATCCAAAAATAAAATGAAAAGCACACATATGATTTATAATAAATCATCATGAATCAATCATTTAGGGTGGTGGTTCAATGGTTCAAGTAAATCTTCAATACTACTTCTTCAAAGTATTTAAGTACACACTAGTGCAAGTGTTTGAATCTCACAATTGAGAATCTCCATACAATTAGTGTAAATCATTTTGGTTCTCATTAATGCCTTGCCTACCCTTTCTTGCTCTAAAAAAATATATAAATAAATAAAAATCATGAATCAAAGTCCATGTTAAAATGTAATTAATATCCCTTAGGAAAAAAGAAAAGAAAAGAAAAGAAAGATTCTCCTTTTAATTTAGGTTTTATAAATAAGGGTTAAATACATTTTCAGTACCTGTGTTTTGAGCCAAAATCAAATAACCACCTTGGTTTTCAAAAATATCACAAATGGTACATGTGGTTATCAAATAAACCCACTTGGTACTTCTGTCAGAATTCCGTTAGTTTTTTAACAGAGTGTCACATCACCCTTACACATGGCGTGGTACATATGGTTTCAAGGCACCACGTGGTGTGATACCTAAGTTTTTGGATGCCATGTTAGATTAAATAATATTAAAATTATGTAAAAAAAAAAATTAAAAGAACCTATGTACTTCCTAAAAAAAAAATCCATCGTCCTCTCCATTCTCCTCTCCCCAACCACTTAGGTTTTTGCAGGCTCAAATCTATTTTTGCAAATGAACCTTATCAAAACAAATTGTAAAAACAGTGGGAAACGGACTTACCTCAGATGAAGGGTAATGGGGGAAAATATTTTCTCTAAGGAAGGGTGACGTGGTATTTGGGTCTGAGACGAGGGCTTTCATAGAACTTTGGTTGAAGAGGATTTCCTTTCTGCTTCATAGTTCGGAGTCAATGATGACTCGAGCGTACCCTTAGCTTTCAAATAAGAACTCCTACTGGCATTTGGAGAAGAGGCTTTTGTCCGTCGAGACAATCCGATAATTGGACAAGCATTGCTAATAGAACCTTGTTTAGGAAGATCTTCCTCATAATCGCTAGGGTCTGCAAGTTTGTAATTGGGATCCTTAGGCTTAAATTTTTATTTAATTTAGTGTCTGCTTTTTGATTGTGCGTTTGTCGACTACTTTTAATAGTCTGTTGTGAGAGTTTCTCTGAATCATCATTGAGGGAGGGATGACAAAGATGGTATTTAGGTTTGCAAAAACCTAAGTGGTTGGGGGAGAAGAGAATGGAGAAGACGATGGATTTTTTTTTTTTTTTAAGGAAGTATATAGGTTCTTTTAATTTTTTTTACATAATTTTAATATTATTTAATTTGATGTGGAATCCAAAAACTCAGGTACCACACCACATGGCGCCTTGAAACCGCAAGTACCACGCCATGTACGTGTAAAGGTAACGTGGCACTCCGTTAAAAAAACAAATGGAATCCTTACAGAAGTACCAAGTGAGTTTATTTGATAACCACAGGTACCATTTGTGATATTTTTGAAAACCGAGATGGCTATTTGATTTTGGCTCAAAATACAGGTACTGAAAAGGCATTTAACCCTATAAATAAAGATAACTAATACGAAGCAATTTTCTATTGCTACAATTAAATATTCCAATAAATTTTGAAATACTTTTGATCATGCTATATCTCAATTGCTATTCATCGGGATCAATAGTAATTGGGATCTACATAGCATTACTCATTACAAAATTTTAAGACACACAACATTACTCATCGGGATCAATAGTAATTGGTTCCTTAAAGATTTTGAGTATTCAAATCCCAGTGGATTGTAAGAATCTCATATACTCAAAAACTGATATTTATCCATCAAATCCCTCAAGCTTGATGATTTGATTACAAAATGGTAGTTTCTACAAAAGGTATACTGTTAACTTTGATGGGTTCTCTAGAAAAAAACACAGTAAGGTAATAACTACAAAAGCGTACGGCCATTATGTCATATGATGAAAATAAAAAATAAAAAAGAAAGTAAAATTTAATTTTAAAAGAATAACAGGATTATTTTTAAAAAATAAAAAATAAAAATATTGGAAAATATTTTGAAGTATTCCAATGGCCAAACCTCTTAGAGCACTCACTGCAGGCTCTTTAAACCCAATTTTTGGTTAGTTTGAAGAGCCAATTTAACAAAAAGGCCCAAAAATCCCACTTTTCAGACTCTCCATTTTAACCAAAAACTTAACAAGATGAACAATATTATTTCATATTTAATATTTACTATTCCCTCTCTACTCTTTAAACTATTATATTTTCTCAGCCGTGCGTTCCCCGAATAGCTGAGAGAATTTCCAATCCAGCGGCTGAGGTGTGCCCACCGGAGCTGCGACGACCTCATCGCCATCGTTCATTGCACCCAAAACCAAATCAAACCGCTCCAATCGAATCCCAACAATCCAATCACTGCGATCAAGATCGCTCTTCCGGGTTCACAAAGATCATAGCTTGAAAAACCCCCATCGAATACACAAAAAGTTCACATAAATGTCGGGTTTTAATTCAACCATTGAAGCACACAAAAAGCCCAAATTTTCCTCTCTCTGAAAGTTCACATAAATGTGCACAAATATTTGTTCTCGGTGAGACCGGATCTCGTGGCTCACGAATCTCCAATTGGCCTCCTTGTGTGGGAGCCCCCGAATCACCGGCATCGGCGACATATGGAGTAGCTGGAATAGACACCGCCTCAGGAGGTGGAGGAGAGCAACAAACCGAAGACGAAGACAACCAAGGCCACGCGATGAGGAGCGTGAAGAGGATTTGGAAGATGAGGTCATGTGGTCTTCACGATGAGGAGCATGAAGAGGATTTGAAGCGTAAAAGACAACTGAAAATAATATTTTAATAAAAATAAAGTAGAGAAAGAAAAAAATATTTTAATAAAATAGTGATAGATAATTGTTAAAGTAGAGAGGCTGAAAAATGTGCTCTAAAAAGGTGGGCTGTTAAAATAACCAAAAGTGTGTTTTTGATTATTTTGAAGAGGAAAATTTGAAGAGACTGCTGTGGATGCTCTTATACATAACTAGTTCCACACCTAAGGGTTAGTATGTCAGCTTGTTGTATGGATTTGGGTTATTGTGGCCGTGCTCATTAGCTGATGAATTTTTTAATTTTAATTTTTTTTTTTTTTTAATAAAGGCTGATCAAAGGGTTGATGGGCAACTTTATCGGCACAATTAATTCCAACATATATCAAAGAAGAAGACAAAATTACGATGTACGTACGAAATTACATATATCTAACAATATTTCTGTTTTTTTTTGGTATATTCACACAAGTGTTCTGTTAGGGGTTTAATAATAGAGGTATTTTAGGATTAAAATGCTTCAGGATAATATGTTATCTTTATAGATAATATTAGATTAGGGATTCGAATTTAAATGTTAGAGATAAGTATCATCATTAGAGTAGTTTTATTTTACTTAATCTTTTATTTTTACTATACATTGTAATTGTCTATTTAAAGAGATTTAAGCTCATTAATAAACGATTAGAAAATTAATTTCAAACTTTGTGTTTGAAAAAGGGTTTTTAGGTTTCCTCAAAATCTAAAAGGTCTAGGTTCTTTTAGAATCTAAGGAATAGGTTCTCTCAGAATCTAAAATCCATCCCGTTACGTATTCACGTAACATGTTCCTAGACATGGCCCATCATAATAATGGAGAAAATGTTGTGATTAAAAAATAGTGAGAGAAAAATTATTGAGGATACATGTGCAAGTATAAAAATGTTGAGTCCGATATTGAAATAATGTAACAATAGTGAAGTTACCATAAGATAATTGAGCATAAAGTTATATACTCAAGCTTTTAGGCTGAGCGATATATATTATATTATGAATTCCCTATAACGCTTCCTAATTAAGATATAAACCAACACAACCTCTAACCAAAAGTTACTTATTTGTATACGGAAGTTATACTTCTAAAAATCCGACAGGTTAAAAAGCACTTTTTCGAATAAAATTACTTTAATTAATTATATTATGGATTCCCTATAACGCTTCCTATTTAAGATATAAACCAACACAACCATATGCTCTAACCAAAAGTTACTTAATTGTATACAGAAGTTATACTTCTAAAAATCCGAAAGGTTAAAAAACACTTTTTTCGAATAAAATCACTTTAAGAACTATTAAACATTTTGCTCTAACCAAAAGTCACTTCACTTACATATAAGTGCAAGTGTTTAAACCTTAATTCTCATTTGAATTACACTGCAAAATATATAAGAAAGTTTCTAAAGTGTGAAAAAAGAAAGAAAGAAAAAAAAAACGATGGTTACCAAATATGTTAGAAAACTTGCGTTTGTGATGATGAAATTGCTTACCCTTATCATATATATATATAAAAGCCGAGTTTTTGCTCGGAGAGAGCCTAGAATTGCGACAAGTGTCCTCAATCGGTTATACTAGAAAGTACCTAGAATTGTGACATGTTGCGTTTTAAATGTTAGACTTTTAATAAGATAATTAAAACGTAGGGGTTTTATTTATAATGCATTGAATTGTCTAAATATTGAAAACAAAAGGTTTTCAAATTCTCTCTTTCTCTCTCTTTATCTAATTTTCTTTTCATCTTCTCATACTTTATGCTTTTATCTTAATGTGAGACAATTAAAACGTATAGGTTTTATTTGTAATATATTTAATAATTTTAATGAAGAAAACAAAAGGTTCACAAATTCTTTTTCTAGAATTGGTGTTTTAGATTTTAGCATTTTAGTGAGACAATTAAAACATAAGGGTTTTTTTGTAATATATTTAATTGTCTTAATGAAGAAAACAACAGGTTCACAAATTCTCTCTTTATTTTTCTTTTTATCTTCTCTTGCTTTCCCTTTATATTATTTGAAATGCATTTAATTGATATCTTAATGAATATATATATATAAAAGCCGAGTTTTTGCTCGGAGAGAGCCTAGAATTGCGACAAGTGTCCTCAATCGGTTATACTAGAAAGTACCTAGAATTGTGACACGTTGCGTTTTAAATGTTAACCTTTTAATAAGATAATTAAAACGTAGGGGTTTTATTTATAATGCATTGAATTGTCTAAATAAAGAAAACAAAAGGTTTTCAAATTCTCCCTTTCTCTCTCTTTATCTAATTTTCTTTTCATCTTCTCTTGCTTTATGCTTTTATCTTAATGTGAGACAATTAAAACGTATAGGTTTTATTTGTAATATATTTAATAGTTTTAATGAAGAAAACAAAAGGTTCACAAATTCTTTTTCTAGAATTGGTGTTTAAGATTTTAGCATTTTAGTGAGACAATTAAAACATAAGGGTTTTATTTGTAATATATTTAATTGTCTTAATGAAGAAAACAAAAGGTTCACAAATTCTCTCCTTATTTTCTTTTTATCTTCTCTTGCTTTCCTTTATATTATTTGAAATGCATTTAATTGATATCTTAATGAAGAAAACAAAGATCTCTCTATTTTCTTTTTATCTTCTCTTGCTTTCTCTTTATATTTCAATGTGAGACAATTAATTCAGCATGCATTTAATTGATATCTTAATGAGGAAAACAAAAGGTTTTCAAATTCTTTATCTGTGATTATTTTTCTTTTTTCCTCTCTTCCTTTCTATTTATATCTCAATGTTTCTTTGTAAATTTCACACTCAATTCAGAAAAAAAAAGAGAGAAATGTAGAGAGAATTTCAATCGTTGTTTCTCAATGAAAATTATACTACTGGTTCTTTTCTTGCTAGAATATTTATTTTACATTATATTAGTATTGTCATTTCATATGTTTTTGTATCTTTATTTTCGGTGCTTATGTTTTTTGATTTTGTTTTTGTCCCTTATATTTTTTTTCCTTTTCTTTTTTATTTTTCTCTTCTTTTACTTTCTATTTTATATCAATCAATTCTGGAAAAAGACAAGAGAAAGAGTTTCTATTCGTTGTTTCTCAATGAAAAATTATACTATAATTATTTTCTTTCTTTTTTTTTTTTCCTCTAATAGTTATTTTCAATTTTCCGATTAATGTTTCTCAATTAAAAATTATACCATAGTTTTTGTTTTTATTTTTGTTTTTGTTTTGTTTTGCTAGAATAGTTATTTTCATATTTTCGTTATTATTATTATTTTTTTACTTTATTTTCAATGCTTACGCTCTTTCATTTTTTCTTTTACCCTTATTTTTTTTTCTAATTTATATTATTTTTATTCAAATAATTACTTTTCTTTTTGTAGATTTTACATTGAATTCAACAAATAATAGTGAAAGAGTTTCTTTTCGTAGAAACTCAAATTGTCTAATATATTTCACACTCAATTTTCCAATATACTACGGTTCTTTTCTTTTCTTTTCTTGCTAGAATATTTATTTTACATTATATTAGTATTGTCATTTTATATGTTTTTGTATCTTTATTTTCGTGCTTATGTTTTTCATTTTGTTTTGTCCTCATATATTTTTTTTTTCTTTTGTTTTTTAATTTTCTCTTCTTTTACTTTCTATTTTATATCAATCAATTCCAGAAAAAGACAAAACAAAAAGAGTTTCTATTTGTTGTTTCTCAATGAAAAATTATACTATAATTATTTTCTTTCTTTCTTTCTTTTTTTCTTCCTATAACAATTATTTTCAATTTTCCTATCTTTCTCAATGAAAAATTATACTATAGTTTTTGTTTTTGTTTTGTTTTGTTTTGCTAGAATAGTTATTTTCATATTTTCGTTATTATTATTATTTTTTTGACTTTATTTCCAATGCTTACACTCTTCCATTTTTTTTTACCCTTATTTTTTTTCTAATTTATATATTATTTTTTATTCAAATAATTACTTTTCTTTTTTGTTGATTTTACATTGAATTCAAAAAATAATAGTGAGAGAGTTTCTTTTTGTAGAAACTCAAATTTTTCAATATATTTCATACTCAAGTTTTCAATTGTATAATTTTTTTTTTATTTGCTTTCCTATATGTCTTAAAATTAGTTTCTTTTACTTTTATATATGTGAAGGATGGTTGGAAAAAAAAACATTTATTTTCCATTATATTAGTATTGTCATTTTATGTGTTTTTTTTTATCTTTATTTTCGGTGCTTATATTCTTCTACTTTTGTTTTTGTCCCATATATTTTTATTTTTTTCTTCTTTTACTTTTTATTTATATCAATCAATTCCAAAAAAGGACAAGAGAGAGAGATTCTATTCGTTGTTTCTCAATAAAAAATTATACTGTAGCTATTTTCTTTTTTATATTATTTTCCTATGACAGTTCTTTTCAATTTTCCAATCTTTATTTATCATTGAAAAATTATACTACATTTTTTGTTTTGTTGGAATAGTTATTTTCAATTATATTAATATTTTCATTTTTTTATCTTTATTTCCTGTGCTTTTGTTCCTTCATTTTTTTTTACCCTTTTTTCTTTCTTTCTAATTTATATATTATTTTTTTATTCAAATGATTACTTTTCTTTTGTAAATTTTATATTGAATTCAGGAAATAATAGTGAGAGTTTTTTTTCATGAAAACTCAATTTTTCCAATATATTTCACATTCAATTTTTCAATCGTAGATTTTTTTTGCCTTTCTTTTCCTATATGTCTTAAAATTAGTTTCATTTTCTTATATTTGTGGATTTCATTGGAATTGAGAAAAATATACGAAAAAGATAGTTCTTTTTATTATTAGTATTTTTTTAAAATTAACTTACCAACATTCTTTTATTTACAAAATTAGTAAATATAATTGTAATCAGATATCAACATTCTCATATATTTTAGAATATTTCTTTATTTTTGTCAGTGTAATGGTAAAATTTCTCAAAGAATTTGTTTACGAGGAGAAAGTTCAACTCTTAAGAGACAAAAGTTTACCACAATGGATTGTGTAGTGGAAGAGAAGTGGTATCATTGTTGGAATATAATGATTAATCAACCATTTTCTATAATTGATTAATCTAGCTTTTTATTTTGAATTTTTTTTCCTTTATATTTCAAACTACATATATGGAAACAAATATTTAACATGTTTCAATTTATAAGAAATAAAATTTATGAATTTTTAAATTTATTGGATATGTGGGTCTATGCTATTAAGTAAAACTAGGGTTTAAAATGATCTTATGAACATTTATCTTTTTTTTTTTTTGTAGCTAATTTGTTAATTAAGAGAAGAAAATAAAATTTGTTGTTTATAATCTTTTAAAGATTTTTTGACTTAACTATATATAATAATAATAATAACCCGGCGCATAGCGCGGGCTCTAAGCTAGTATATATATAATAGGGGAGTTTTAGACAAGAGAGTCTAATAGTTTGACACGTGGCATTCTATTTATCTAACAAATCATTATATTAAATGAAACTGTGCGTTTAAGTTTTTTTAAAATTTTAAGCAGAATAGGCTAATATTATGACATGTGGCATTCCATTTAAAATCAATACATACGTGTTTTTCTCAAACTTTCTTTTTCTCAATCTCAATTGCCATCAAACATTATTTATCTCCACATTATCTAATATCTAATATAATCTAATATCAAATCTCTAAAATAAATAAATAAAAATTCTCTAATATCTTATCTAATTGGGGTTTATCCCACGTTATCTAATATCTAATATAATTTAATATCAAATCTCTAATATCGGGAGTTTTTTTTTTTTAAACCAAAACAAAGCTTTGGTGAACGTTGTGCTTTCAAATATTTTTTCAAAACAACATTTCTAATAAAAGCAGTGTATCCAATAAACAAAATCAAACTCTTTTCTATATCTCTCTCCTCACTTGCTTCTCCCAAACGTCTTTTCTATGGAGATGAAGATAGCTTCGGGATGCTTTACATGACGCAGGAGTACCTCCATGCCTAAATTCCCACAACCAACAACTAATACACACTTCCCATTATAACTCTCGGATTTGTAGTCACAAGCATGCATGACAACGTCACCACCAAACTCTTCCAAGCCTTCAAACTCCGGCACCACTTTCTTTGCATTCTCATTGTTGGCGCCTCCATGAGCAACCGCAAATGTACTCAACTTTAACGCAAGGGTGAGACAAAAAATAATAATTAGAATATCATATTTAAGAATCATGTATTATCTAGCCTACTAAATTTAGTTTCTGATTTATCCTTACAATTGCTCTACAACCAATCAAGAGTATATAAAATTCTAATCCATATTGCAACGCATTCCATGTCAATGTTACTTTCTTTTTTTTTTTATAATTTTTAGATTTTGTTCATCCATTTTAATGAAGATTTTGTTTGTATTTATTAAAAAATTGTTTATTTTCCTCCATATTTATTTGAATGTTCAAAATTATTTATTTGATTGTTATACATAAAAGGAACATAAACTCTTTCAAACACTAAATACATAATGACGCATTGAACTGATGTGAGATGATTTATTTGATTCCTTAAATGTTGAATGAAATTATTTGTTTTTGTTTATTTTGCTTTGTATTTTTTTCCTAAATGTTCAAAATTTATAAGTTTTATTTGTATTAAGATATAATAGGTATCACACCATGTGTTCTCGATCTCTTTCCTAATCAATAGATATTAATGATCGATTTTAATCGTTGTTAATTTGCAATTAGTTTATTTGATGAAATAATTTATTTATTTATTTTTAAAAAAATGGATTATGAAATTTGCATTTGAAGGGGTGTGCCTAAATAGTCTATTTATTTTTATTTTATTTTATTTTTTGTGGTTATGTGCTTTTGATTCCATTTTTTTGTCTCTATTTTTTGTTTTAATTTTTATAATATTTTCTACTTTTATTGTAAAATTAGTTTTTTTTTTTTAACTTTATATATGTGAAGATTGTTGAAAGAAAAAAAAATCTAATTGACATGACTGTTTTCTATACCTATGAATTTCATTAGAATTGAGAAAAACATGGAAAATATTAAACACCCAACTTTTTTGCCCAACTTTTACCTTTTTTATGAAGAAAAATGGAATTTTCATAGCCTTGATGTAACAACAATTTAGCCGACAGGTAGAGAAGCTCCACGGATTGTTTCCATAATAACTAATCTCATTAGCATCACCTTGAGATAATTTGTTTTAGAGAAACAGCTATGCCACATGACTCCATGAACCCGCTTAACATTCAAGTTTCTACAATGAATACTTGAAAAGGAGACTTCAAACAAGTTGTTCAGTTCCTTTTTTTTTTTTTTTTGAGTTAACAATATTTTCACATTTGTTCAACTAGAGAATAACCATGTTCTATCACAGCTGTAGCACATATACCGTCTGCATTATTCAGTTGCAGAGACAATGTCGTTAATTGTATATATATATTGTTTCAAATAGTGATACACAAAGAATCATTATCCAGTAATGCAGATATACATTTTCAAAGATGAATGATCTTTCACCTACTAATTATTATTATTATTATTCTTTGTCCTGTCATTTTTAAAAACAACCCGTGCATTGCACGGGGTACAAGCTCGTTCTCCTTAATATGCAAGCCAAAGACGTTTTCCCGATCTCATTTTGTCCATCTTCAGCTCCCATCCAGCTATCTTATTCCGCGGAACTTGATGAAGCTATAGGATCAATGAGAAGTTGCGTCGAAGAAAAAGTGAAAGCTTGTGAAAGTAACAAAGAAACAGGGATACTTTTCGAACTTAAAACATATTTCATGTATTCGTGTTGGTTTTCTTCACTGCATGGATGATCATATTGTTCATGACCCAGCTATGGGTCCTCTCATTAGAAATTGCATCAGACTCAATTGCTATACAAGACCAAAAGCTGTAGAACTCATCACTTCACATTTCCGTGGCGATTATGTGAAATGTTTATGAGCATGTTTTGAGCATGTCAAGAAACACCGAGACAAGCAAAATCCTTGAGTTCCAACTTTTGATTTGGTAAGGAGTTAGCTTGCTTAGTCTAACCAACTTTTGATATATATATTTTAACAAAGAATTACGAAATAGTTATAAAATAAAAATATGTCCCTACTTTACATGTCTCACTTGTCACATATTCTTGAATAAGAACAACATTACAGTAACTACTTTCCCACCTCTCATACTTGAAGGGGATTCTCTGATCATTGTCCATACCTGCGCCACCGAATAGGCCTCTGCCCAAGCTCTTGCCGACGCCAATCAGCAGCTCCTCCTCTTCCCCGGCTGGATCACCTTGAAGTTATCTAGATGTGCAAATTTTCGTGCACATCATATCGCTAAATGGGCCGCTTCAAACCAAGTGTTTGGAAGCATTTCCTATCACTCTCTCATTCTATGTTCTTTACGTTTTAGAAGTAGAAAAGATCCCCCTTTGTAATCCTTTTCCTTATGTTGAAAAAAAAAATGCTTGTTTTACATGCACTTCAATACAGAGCAACAATATTACTGCAACAATACATAGCATTTTTACATCATTGTCACGTTCTTTAGAACTTGTTTCACATTGGAAGCATTAGTCTTTAAATATTTACAACTTTATTCGTTCTAGATAATTTGCAGCAGAAATACAACTGATTTATTACTCAACTGATCGACCATGGAGTTCTAGCTTCCACGGTAAGTAGTGAACGAGAATGGTGAAAACAGCAGAGGAACATGAAAATGTTCCCTCTTCTGTGACTCTCTGATTTCGAACACAATAGAGACATAGGGAAAGAACCCGGCTGGGCAGTACTTACCAGTGTTGAAACTTATCCTGTATATGCCTGTGTCAACAGCATCAACTATGCTCATCAATTGACCACTTCGTCCATCATTATCTGTAGTTGACGAACCTTGGAGTACCCAACCACCTATTTCCGTCCCACCAAATGACGGACGGGGCTGAGCGCCCTTCCACATTTCCAGACGTACCTCGATACCAGCACCCGGAGATCCTCGGGAAACATCCAAGACATGGGTTGTAATGGGCGGACGGGTTCTGGTTGAAATTTGAGATGTTTTCCCAGCTGTGGCTTCAGAAGTGGCAGTTAAATGGCCTCCAATAATACTCACACGATCTTCTAGAGATAAAAAAAAAAAAAAGGAAGAAATTGACATTAATTAGAACAGTAGCAAGACATGCAAGGATGAGAGACCTGTCTCAGGAATAAATAGTTTAGGGATTGGCTGGGAAAGAGTTGGAAGCAAAAGAACATACCACAGAAACTTCAGAAAGACAGTAATACGCAAGAATTTTTGGCGTAACTAAAACTAAGTTAAGAATGAATTTCAAGAGGGGGAAAGCAATGAAGAATATGTTGATAACAAGTGACAAGAACTCTGTTTAATTTTTCTTTTCTAGATATAACACAAACAGTGTAGATTTAGGAAGAAGCCTTGTCCAGTTTGGACAAAAATTTTTGGGAACTTGCTAGAGTGTAGAACCATTTGTAGTTGGTAGAAATATCACCCGACTGTAAATTTATTTTATCCCTACTGAATCTATTTCTAACTAGGACTTTTTCCTTATGCTAGGGAACTGGAAAAGAAGAAATTGAATAAACTCATCAGGCAAGCTAAAAATTGAATTATGAGGAAGCAAGATATGTTGGGTAAAAAGAAATACCTAAACCTGAGTATTAATAACTTCGGACACTGGAAAAGTTGTTCTAGAAGCAAAACAAAAGGGAAAAACTACCTTCTACTTTCTTTGCGGCAACTGCAGGATACTGGTCAGTCGTCAACGATACATTAGCTTTGCTTGAAAAGAGCTTTGCAAGACGTAGTTCCGTTACTTTCATTTGCTCTTGAGCTGCAATTTCAAACTCAGCTATGGGCCTATTTGGGTATCGATTCTGCAATGAGCAAAATGAAAAATATCAGCATCAAACTGCCACCCATAAACTCCAAGTCTATAAGACGATAAATGATTATATGAAGTTGGTACAATATTAGTCTTAAACAAACAGTATCTTTCATCGTTTCATGGTTATCTAATGAAAATATAGTAGAAAGGTAAATATCTCCCAAGGATATCAAATCTATACTATGGAGCAAAAGTTTATCATGTATAATTAGCCATGCCAACCTGCCTTAGAAGTGCTCTTCATTGATTGGTTATTATTCCTGCTAAGACAATTAAAATAGAGGCAAATTGGAGTTTGTTGAATGCACTCACATTCAAAAAGGAACAGCAATAGGTTACTTATTTCTTAAAACCAGATGATAATGTCTTAGACACTCTAGAGATAGGTACAGATTCTGGCAATAAATTTTGACAAAACAAAGTAATCTAACAAAAACTTCTTTATCTTAATGTCAGCTTGAAAAGCAAACTCTAATTTCATTACCTTCAATTCAGCAAGAATTTCACCAGAACTTCTACCAGATGCACATATAAGAAATACAAAACCAAACTTTTGCCTATACCGAGCATTCCATTCAGATAGTTCCTGCACAGGCCAAGGGGGCATATTAATGCAAAAACATTAGAGCACACACAGGTCAATTAAGCATAAACATCTTTTCTTTTTTCTTTATGTTGGGTTCTTGGGATATGGCAATAAAAGCATTAAATAAATTGGTTTGTTTATACAAACTTTATCATGAAGGAGGTCAAGGCTACAAGAATGTAGAAAGTGAAGTTGCCAATATATTCTTTTAGAACACACTATTCTGCCAGTACCTTTTTTCTCATCCCCCCAACCCCAAAGTACATGTCAGCTCAGGTGGACCATTGGTAGCTTTGAATTTAATAGGTAACAGAGTATACTTGATGCAGCAGTATACTAACCTGTAAGGTAGAACCAGTAGCAGTTGCTAAAGCAGTTGACTGCTCTCCCTTACTCCACCTACAAAAAGATTTCTTGACAAGTTACTCACAATGCAAAGGCATATAAAGAGAACAATCAAGGCCATGCCACAAAAAGGAGGAAAGGGTTAAGGGGCTGATATGACATCAATGTAATCAAGAACTAGAAAACAAGGTTGCCCCTCTTGTTGCCTTTTTTCCCCCACCAATTTTTGAGCTGGTCAATGATGCACCTGAACCCTTCCCATGGAATAATTTTGTGCACAATACAATTCAAACATAACTTGGCTAAACTACGTCAAAGCCAAAACTCAGCCACCTATTTGGTTAAAACAACCAAATGTATGCTAAACAAAGAAGAAATTGGTGCTCCCTGAATTTGTTGATAACATAAGAGAAAAAAAGAAACCAGTGTTAATAGTATTTCAAAATTGTAAGGACTCAATGAAAATTAAAATATAAATCCAGATTGCAGATAAAGGTCAGATAGATGAGCAAACAATGTCACCCATATACACTATATTGATGAAAATATAACATGATATCATATAAAATTCAATGAAGTACATAACCTCCCAACCAAGAAGTTCAAGGAAACATATATCCTACTCATAATTAACAATGAAATATTAAAAAAGTTACTATGATATTCATTTTGTATAAGATTAAGTAACTGGAAAATGATTATCAGATCTACGGTGCATGACATATATCCTATTGAACAGATAAAAGCCCATCCGAAAGATAAAGAACAAGCATTTACTATTTCCATCCTGAAGAGAAGAACAAGTTGAAAGAAGAAACCCAGTGAAATTCAAAAGTAGAGCAGAGAACAAGGCCATAGGATATAAACCTTCTTAGTCACCATAATCTCCAGAGAGTATTGATTTTACAAAATCATATTAAGATTCTCTCCCTCCACAACTTAAGTGAGTGTTTGTTTTTCACTTATTTGGTATATCAAGCCCAGGGATACTCTTCACAAACGCATCAATTTAAGCTATTTCACTTTATTCCTCCTCCAAATTTCAAAAACCCAAACCCATTTCAATGCCAAAGCTCATCTGGGTATTATAAATAAACAGATTTCATTAAGTTTATTTCGACATACAGTGACAATTATCAAATAATTCACGTTCATTTCAAACAAATAAAACCAGATTTGGGTGCTTGTTACCTACGATTATCGCAAGCCTCAATTATAATCTTCTTTTTAATAAGGTTCACTTTCTGGTGATCTTAGAAATACACAATAGTCAACAATACCAAAACTTCAAAGAGTAACAAAATAAGGGTATTACACTAGCTTTATTAGACATTATGAGAAGAAGAAAAAAAAAATTACTTTCATTTCAGACAAATTAACCCACTTTTTGGTCCATGTTAGCTAAGATTATCTGAAACTTCCACTGATAATCTTCTATAAAATTGCTCATTCATCAAAAAGAAAGGTTCACTTTGTGGGTGATCTACTAATAACATTATCCAATCGTACCAAGTCTTCATTCACTCAAAAGAATAATGAATTAAGGGAATTTAGACTAAAATTTTGATGAGGAACTCAACTGGGCACTGGTGGGAGTTGCGTGGTGGGAAGAAGGGGTGGAATCCCCGATCTGGGGATGAGCAGAGAAGGCTTGAAGCCAAGCGTGGACGTCAACCTTGTTGAACCATATGTCTCTGGCGGCAGACACGGCTTCTTCCAGTGAAGCGAAAGGGGAGGCCAACGCCATCTCCTTCGCGAACTTGGTGCTTCCGCAGCACGCTAGGAAGTCCTTCTCTTCAAATCCAAATTCCATTCCTTTCTATTCCGTCTGTGTGTGTTAAGAAAGGAGGGGTTGATCGCCGATAGCGCTTTACTATACTCTGTTGGATTGAGTTGCAGAGTAATGGTGCCGATAGAGATTCCGATTCGAGTAATGGCCAAGCGCTGACGCTGCTTACTTTGCAGAACTCGCGTGCGCGGGCCTCCCAAAAAATAAATAAAATAAAATAAAGAGATCTGTAGATAAAAGATTATTTAACTATTCCAAAGAGGTTAATTGGTTAGGACCATGCTTAATAAAGAAGATGTTACTAGTTTAAATTTTTCTTTTCCCTCTTATGTGAATATGTCAAAAAAAAAAAATTATTTAACTTTCTTTGATAAATATTAAACTCCATCTTTTATTTTTTTTTTTTAACTATGCTTCTATTCATTTTAGAAAAAATAGCAGAGAATGTCTTAACAAAACAATCAAAACAATATTACAGATACAAGTCTAGGGGTGTTCAAGCGGTTATAACCAGCGGTTATTTATAATAACCGTAACCACCTCCGCTTTAGGCGGTTATCGAATTTTTAATAACCACAAACTGCCTCCGCCTAGGCGATTAACGGTTATTTTATAACCGGTGGTTAGCGGTTATTTAAACTGCTAACAAGCAGTTATAACCGATTTTTTAAAAATTGGCTTTTGAGATTTTTTTATATTTTGGGCCTTCATTTTTTTATATATTTTGGGCTTATTTTGCTATTTTTTTGGGCTTATTTTGCCCTATTGGCAAAAAAAAAAAGATATTTTTTGGGCCTATTTCATATACAGTCATAATGCCTAAATCCATTAAATGGCTTGTGTGAATGTCTGAATGAAGGGTTGCGGCTTTGGGAGAAGAAGCTGAAACCTAAGGGTTTTATCTTCTTCTCCAACCAAAACAATGACGTTTTGGATTTTTATTATATTTAATTAATATATTTTTTTATATAATTATATATAAATAAAGGCGATTAACAGTTATAACCGCTTTTTCATACTCCTAAAACCGCTAACCACAATCGCCTTAGGCGGTTAGCGGTTTTTAATAAATGCTTTACAAAGCGGTTAAGAATTATTAAAAAGCGGCTATAAATGATTAGCGGTTGACGGAGCGGTTATAATTGTCCCACCTGAACACCCCTAGATACAACGAGAAATTTCTTACATGCAAAATCTAATCTATGTTTTGTTTAACTCCTTCAATGTTTTTGTCCCAATTAATCATGTCCCTGGCCACTATCTGGTCCATCAAAACTTTCTATAAATGCGGATATTGCTAATAATTGCATCTATATTTTCACCTCTAATGGATTAGCTCTAATAACATTTGTTGTGATCAGACAAAAATGCCACATTTACACTATTACTTTAAAAAGACCGATCAAAATTATAATTCGAGTTATTTAGACTTATATAATTTACTCTCTCCTAATAAGAAATTAATGTGGAAGTTTCTATATTCGTATAATACTTTTATGATTTACAAACTCAATGCAGTGATTTTACTTTATAGAGTATCATAGATGGCTTAGGGAAAAGTTCATATATCCTCATTCATTTTCAAACTACCGTTAATTAACAATATTTCCTTAAATTTTTAATTGTGAAAAGACAGTGTTTTTTTCAAACTATTACAAAATTGAGAATGTCCCCCAATAACTAAAATACCCTTAATAAAAAAAATAAAAATAAAAACCAAACAATTTCTCTCTCTCTCTTTTTTTTTTTTTTTAAGAAAAAAAAACAAGGTATAAAAATTTAAATTTGAAAAATAGTTTACAATTTTAAAGAAAGGAAACCATTTTATAGAAATTAAAGATAGTTTTCTTGGTCCATCAAAAATATTCACAGTTTGACCACAATTTCCATCATACTAAACACCGAAATAATAAGAAAAATGTTTTTCATAAAACATTTTACATAGAAATAATCAAAGCCTAATATTAGTGCATAAAAAATAAAGGGGAAAATGCACTCTCAAAGTTTCACCGAATTTTTAATTTGGCTTCCAATGTTTAAAAATTGGTAATGTACCATAATAGAATATTAAAAATTCGCAATGTGACCTATCGGTTAATAATTTCCATTTTCTCTTATGGAAATTATTGAAAATACCTAATTGCCTCTATATTTTTGAAAAAAAAGGAAAAAATAGAAAAACAAAAAAAAATGGGGGTGGTAGCTTAAATAATTGGGGGCAGTTTTGGAATTCTCCTAAAAAATATAGTGTAATTTTGGAAATTTTAGACCACAAACGAACGTGAGCCATTTTCCATTAAATTAAACGGAAATGGTTAACGGAGTAGCTACATTGCGAATTTTTGATATTTTATTAGGGTGCGTTATCAATTTTTAAACAATATTGGAGGCCAAATAAAAAATGTTGTAAAACTTTGGAGGTTAAAGTGCATTTTCTCCTAAAATAATTAACATTCCCGGCCAAAACGTGTAATAATATACATTATGTAGTGTCAATACATGGGTATAAAATTATATAAGTCAATCATAACCCGACAAATTTAATAAAACGGGTTAAACTCTTTAACTCAAACCTTTTAATTTCTTTTATTGGGCTAATGTATGTCGAGTTCACAAGTTGTATCAAAAGTTGGTGGCCCTAAACAATATAGTGCGGTAGTTGAAAAGAGTATGTGTACTTTTTCTAAATATATTTTATTTAGGGTTAAATACTTAATTAGTCCCTAGGGTTTGGAAACTTTATTTTTTCCTCCCTAGGGTTTGGAAAGTGACCAAATTAGTCATTGTGGTTTTGAAAAGTGACCAAGTTAGTCCATCTCGATTGAGTTAGTTTACTTAGCAGTTGACATATAGACTAATTAGAAGTTGACACGTGGCCAATTAATTAATTTTTTGAAAAAATTAAAATATATATATTTTTCAAAAGAAAAAAAAAAAAAAACCCAGATTTTCTTTCTTTTTTCTTTTTTGAAAAGATATTTTTAAATTTTTTTAAAATAAAAAATAATAATTAATTGGCCAATGATCAACTCTAATTGTCCACATGTCAATCTGTTAAGTCAACTAACTCAATGATTTGATGGACTAACTTTCACTTTTTAAACCATATGACCAATTTAGTCACTTTTCAAACCCTAGGGAGGAAAAAATAAAGTTTCCAAACCCTAAGGACTAATTAAGTATTTAACCCTTTTATTTAATGCTAGTTATTAGAAAAACATACACACGTGTTTCTCATATGTGAGAAGATTGAATAGTTTTCCTACGACACAATTTGTTGGAAATTTCTAGGATTTTTTTTTTTTTTTGACATGTCCACACCAGGATAGGGGAGGAGGGATTCGATCTTGTGACCTACGATTCATAAGGCGTGGTTCACAGCCGATTGAGTTACCTCTTAGGGACTCTAGGATTTTTTATTGATTCCAACTAAGACAGCTTGGGAATGTGAAAACAAGGCAACATGGGATGGAAACAGCGGCGCGCGGCAGGTCGGTGACGTACACATCATGGACACTTGCAAACACTTCTTCTTTTGGTAACTTCAATTCACGACCGAGGGATTAAAACTCTTCAAATCCATTCCAAATGAAAAAATCTTTGTCGTCAACGTGCATGCATGTATTGACTTTGACCTCCGATCCGTTCATGTCCTCCTATCCATTTCTTTGCAATTGCACTAGTACTCGATCTTCAAGGAACCATAAGCTAAATTATTATTATTTCTTGCTTGGCAGTTAATTTGCAATTAACCTAGTATATATATATGTATATGTATATCAAATATTTATCAATGGGTATGAATACAATTTTACAAAATAGGTTTCTGAATATATATATATATATATATATATATATACACAAGCAAAATCTCCTGGTTGGTATAGTTTAGGAGTCCAACCAAAATTAAATATGGAAGGAAATTAATGTTTAAGCTCAAAACAATATGTAAGGATTTTAAGTGATCAATTATTTGATCTTCAAAAAAAAAAAAAAAAAAGTGATCAATTATTATATTATAAAGTATATATCAGAAGATGATTTTGTATATGTGCATCATGCATGATCAGATAATATATAGTTTGTTTTCATATTAATATGAAACTATTATGAAATAATTTTGCCTGTTTAAATTACTGTAAGCAGGGAAGCCAAATAAAGATTAGGAGTCCATGGCTCTCCCAAAGTCTCCAATTTTATTTATTATTTTTTGTATCATTAGGAAATTTAATAATATTATAGGTATATAACAAAAGCCTAAAAATCCATAAATAATGGGCATGATATAATAGATAGTACATTAAGATTAGAGTTTGTTGAATGAATAATGATTTTGTACCGTGACCAAGCCATAATTTAATTTGATTCACGTAGGGAAAAAGTTGACATATATTAAATCTGATAAATCGCTATTATGGAGTGATATATATTGACAATAAACATATTCATCCTTTTCCTCAAGCAATTAAGTTTATAAAATTGATTTATACTTTTTTCTTTTCTTTTTCATGAATTAACACACACACTGACACACACACACACTATATATATATATAGAGAGAGAGAGAGAGAGAGAGACTCGGAAGAAAATGGCTTAATTTCCCACCATACCGGCCGTACGTACGTTCTACACATGCATGTTCTTGAACTCAAATTATATTTCATTTAGAACGTATTAAAATACAAATATTTAAGATGTACGAGTGCTGAAACTCTAACAAAACATCAATGCCATGATCATGCATGCATGCATGTTACAGAGCTAGGCAAAACATTCATGGCAATGATGGCATGATATTGTTACCTAGCTAGGCAAAACATCTAGCTGCCGGCTGCACTGTGGTCTTCATGATAACTCCCAGGTAAATCCATGTACATAGAAACTTAAAGAAGTGACGTGCAACTATAAAAGCCAGAAGAAGCCATATGACGAAAAATAACAACCAAAAGGGGTCCGGCAAAAAGATTGATAACAGTGAGACCGCTACAAGTGCAGCTGAAAGAACACGAAAAGTGTCGATGATTTGAGAGCATGATGATGATGTTGTCCAATGAGTCTGCTGGTTAATGATGTTCTTCATGGTTGCATGTGAGATGCAAAAGATGAGCAGGGCAGCTACGGAGATCCACATGTTTGCAGGGTGATCCTTAAATTGATCTCCCTCTTGGAATAGCCCAATCACTGACGTAATCAAAAATAGGAAGGGAATATTACAGCTTGATATGGAAGAATTAATTACTCCCTTGCTCACTTGCTCACTACTGCACAATCACCAAAAACATATCAAAGGTGCTTAGAAAATAATTAATTAAACAATTAGTTAAAAAAAATTTATTATTAGTTTTCATTAAACTAAGCTTTTGGAATATATAAGGTGGTGATTTATCAATTAGTTACATGACACGAACATATTCCTGAGTTTCAACCTTGTATTCATCGTTCTCACACTATTTCAATTAAATATTTCAACTAAAAAATTATTATTTAGTGAAAGTAATAACTTAACAACAAAAACAGTACTTTTAACTCAAAAAAAAAAAAAAAAAAAAACTCAACTAGATGCTCGATCAGTGTGAATGATAGAGCACACCAAATAGCTAAATGGGTATTATGCTAAGCAAAAAGAGATTTATTTTAAAACAAAATCCATAAATATATCTCATTCATAATCGTCGCTAAAGACTATTTTTCTTTTAGTGTTGACTTGTCACTTATAAAATCAGTATTAATTCTTAGTTAATTAGAAACTGCAACAAGTCTAATATTAATTAGGTTACTTGTATCTCATTGTCTGACCGTACGTCTTTCTCTTTCTGTTTGGATGCATAGAAACTGCATGCATAGGTTAAAAATAAAAAAATAAAAAATAAAAAAGAGAGAGAGAGAGAGAAAGAAAGTAAGAGAGATGTAGAAAGCAACCTTTTCTTTCTCTTCACCCATTTTGCCACGGGCGGCAGTACTCTAACTTTGCGGATTATCACTCTGAAACTAAGAGTAGTTGGAGCTCTAGGGTCTCTGAACTCTCTCACCACTTCAATATTATTGTTTATTTGAGCAGACATTTCTTTCCTTTTGCGTTTACTCACAGCAAAGCTCTTGTGCTGATAATCTAGCTCCCAATTAATCAGGATCGAGCTGATGAAAATGGGAAATATATATAGGTGGCTGGATGTACATGAGACTGTCAGAATTTTTGAATGTGAAAATGCATGGAAGATTCCTGCTGCCTCAACAGGCAAATTGCTTTTTTCTTCTTTCTTGTTTGCCAAATCGCGTAAGTGTATATAATCTGGTCTATGAATATATATATTATTATACATGAGCTTTTTTTTTTTTTTTTTTGTAACAAACCGGCATCCATTAAAATAGAAATAGGTTACAAGACAGACACAAAACTAATAAATGCTTAGGCATAAAGCTAAAACAAGCTTAGATAAATTAACCCAATTCAGACAGACCACTAGCACCTCTACGCAAATGAAAGTGGATAAGTTCTGTGAATGCAGCTTGATAAACCCCTTATCGTGGCGTAATCCGATGGATATTACCGTCAAGTGTACGAATACCCCTATCAAACATCTAAGCAAGCTTTCTAAGAATCCATAGAGGCTTAGATGAAATGTAACGGTGGGAAAAATGTTTCTTTCATAGACAGTGAGTTTGAAGCCCAACTGGTTATGATTAACAAAAATCCAATCTAGACAGATCACCAGTACCTCATAAACCTGGAAAGAAACCAAAAAGAAAGAAAAAAGAAAAGAAAAGAAAAAAAATCCACTTCACAGATAAAGAGTCTTAAGCTCAACTAGATCAGGTTAAACAAAATATAAAAGCTATACAACAACAAAATATAAATAAATTACAAGATTGGAAACAGTAAAAAAATCTAAGTCCAGGAAGAGGCAGAGGCGCAAAAAACCTGCCGGCGCATAAGGAACACATGTAGGTGATATTGACCAGCAAGACAACAAGGAACGCCAGAGGAGGCCGACAACGGGGAGGAGAGGCACACGCGCGTTTGGACATATAATAATAGTTCAAACTTCAAAGCATTATATATAGAAGCCAGTAAGTTTGAATTCTAAATTGGAACACAACTTATGGGGCATGTAAATTAAATTAAGAAGGTGCATGTGTATGCAGTTAGCCATTATTAACCGCCTCCATTTAACTCTAAAACTGCTAACTCGCATCACCTTAGGCGATTAACATTTTTTTTAATCACCTACAAAAGCGATTATGATTTAACGACAACAACCCAATTATTGGCTTTTTATGTGTGCAAGAGAAACCAAAATCTAAAAATCTAAATCTAAAAAAGAATCCAACACAACTTATACATTGTCATTGATCAGCTTGGAAAGTAGCATAAAAGTCAAATGAACACCTGTATGCAGGGTGATCCTTAAAATATTGTTGCTCCACTTGGAGTAGGCCAACCACCGACGAAATAAAAAATAGGAAGAGCATATTTTTGCTTGGTGTGGAAGAATTACTCCCTTCTTTACTGCACAATCACCAAAAACACTTCAATTACCTCAAAGAGATTCTCAGTGCTAAAGATAAGAGCACACCAAATAGTTAAATGGGTCACTTAATTCCCATAAATTCTTTGAATCAAAAGTGGAAAGGATATATATCCTCCTCCCTAGCTAGCCCTTCTCTAAAGGTCTTACACGTGCAGATTCTCATTCAAAAACTGAGAGAGAGAGAGAGAGAGAGAGAGAGTAACAATGGATGATGGATGTAGAGAGAGTAACCTTTTCTTTCCCTTCACCAATTTTGCCATGCATGGGCACTCTAACTTTACTATGGTTTCTAAGCTCTCTCACTTCTTCAATATAGTGTTTCTTTCATCTTACATCTCTTCTTTCCTTTGTGTTTACTTAGAATTCATTCACTCACTGATTTGATGAATGGCAGCAAAGCCCTTGTGCTGAAAATCTCCCATGGAGTTGAGAATGGAGGTATATAGGTGGCTTGATATACAACCATGAGACCTTCAGAATTTGTGAATGTGAAAATGCATGGAAGATTCCTGCCCCTCGATCAATCAACAAGCCGGTTCTTGAATCCCGATTGGATTTTTTTTTTTTTTCCCCTTTTTTGGACAGAGCTTGTTTGCCAAGTCAAGTGTTTATAATCTGGTCTGTGAATATATTATTATACATGAGCTTGTTTGTGTACATAAATGATTATCAAAAATACCTTTAAAGACGTAAGAAAATCATATAAACCATTCATATATATATATGGTCTTATAAATCCAACTGCAGGTAATCCTCTTACTATTAATAACCATATAATAGATTTAAAAGCTTTTAATTATCAAAAATATTGTTATAAGTTGATTAAATAACCATCTACAAATTTTTTCATGGATAAACAATTTTTTTTTTTTTAATTTTTTTTATTCTATAGAAGTTCCATTGCAAAAATAAGATTATCTAGATATTTTTCAGTTAAAGGATTTAAATAATAATTATTTCTTTCTTCTTCTCTCGATGGATCTGGTTGCTTTCCTCTCTATTTGTTTCCATTGTTGAGCTTGTTTGTTTTGCTTCTGTCTCCATCAAAGCCAATGTTTGCACTATGGTGCATGGTGTGTATACAGTACTGTAATACTATTGATCTTATATACTATTAGCAAAAAAATACATGCTTTGTAATAATATTCTTTTCAATTTCTTCAATTAGAACTTAGAATATTTAAGAGTCAAGCCTTGGATTCCTGTCAAACTTTGTTTCTCCATCACCATCAACATATAGTCTTGGTGTTCAATTATAAACAGAAAGCATAAATTATCTTAAGATCAGTGCTGGACCCTACGTACCATGATCTTATCACATTTCACAGAGTTGTAAAAACCAAGAAACCAATGGAAATGTATATTGCACAAATGGCTTACATAAGCAGCACCAGAATCCAGGCCACTTTATATTCTCCATGGTACTGTAGTGTGAAGAGAAGTCATACTGCAGCCTAGTTATGTAATCACTTCAAAATTGATGATAACTCATAACTTTCGTTTTAATTTTAAAAAATGAAAACACACATTAATATCCATCAAGAAAGGTAAATTTAGAGAGTGAATTACGGAAAAAAAATTGTTCAGGAAGAATTCCAACACATGTAACTATGAGATGATCATAGACGTCCATGTTAAAGCAAACTGTATGCAGCCAAATTTGATAATATTCAGGAACATAATTACCTCAACTAGGACCACTAAACCACCATGTACCCATGGTGGTGCAATAAGTATAATTTATAGAAAAGAAGAAACAGGATTATGATATTTATTTCTAGTGAAATGGTGAGGAGGCATTTTATGGTAAAAAATTTATTTTGTTTATGCCTCTCTCTTCGCTATATGATTGTTGGCTTTTTATGTGCGTGGGAGAAAGCCAAATGTAAGGCTCCGTTTGTTTTGGTGTAAAATAATTTTTAAAAAATATTTTTTGTATTTTTTGCAGTTTGGTGTAACAGAAAATAATAGTTAACAAAAAGTATTTTTGGTTTGACTTAAAAAGCTTCTTTAATTTCCGTAAAATGGTTTTTACTTTTGAAAACTATAAACCATTTTCTGAAATTGAACTTCTCATTCTCAAATCGATAGACCCAATTGAAACGTCGCTTGAATCCCTTTAGGACTTCACTACACCACTGCCAGGACCTGGCCAAGACATTGCCGAGACCCCCGCTTGGAACTCGTTGGGACCAACTCAGGACTTATCAAGACCCAACTAGGCCACCACCAAAACATTTCTCGAACATAAACAGGACTTTGCTGGGACTTGGTAGGGGCATCGCCGGGACCCGATCGGGGCCTAATCATGACTCACTGAAACATGATCAAGACTCGTCGAAAATCGACTAGGCCACCACCCGGACTTCATCAGACCTTGCTAGGACACTGTTGAGACTCAGTTGGGACTCTACGAGGATTCGATTGAGACTTGCCACGACCAGATTGGGACCCGCTGGGACCTAATTATGATTTGCCAGGATTTGGTCCGAACCTCACAGGGACCCAGTTGGGAAACAACCAGGACCCTGTTGGGAATTGCCAAGACCCAATTGGGCTTGGAGTGTATTAGCAAAAAAGTCAAATGAACGAATTTATTGAAATTATTATGTTCTTAATGTTTGCGTCCATAGTGGGCAACGGTTTCCCTACGCACTAAAAAATATATTTTTATTTTTTGAAATGCACATTATAAAGTATAAGGCGAGCTGTAACGCCTAAGGTAATAATGCGAAGCTTTATTCGACATAATGATTCTCATTAGTCTAGATAATGATGGCTTGCTATAAAGCATGTGATGAAAACGAAGTATCAAGAAAGACAGTGGTCATGTGAAACAATTCTATCTTAATTGCTACAAAATGTATGTGTAAGAACATACCACACAAGTTTTCTTTCTTATTAGTTTTTTCTCTTAGCATGTGAGAAATTTAGACTGTGAATTTTGTAAACATCGCTCTCATTGTTCAACAATATGATGAAGACTTAAGCGTGAAGGCATATGAAAAAACTACATATCTCGTATTTGATGCATAAGAGGCATCAAATTTTATTTTGCTGTATTTTACAACTTTAAAAATTGGTATTAGAGTGACAATTAGTTATTTGTATATTTTATTTCTAGAAAAATCTAGTTACTTTTGAGTGCGAATAGTGTTCTTAGGCACCACCAAGTAAAAGAATCCCACACAATGTTTGCATCATCATACAGCACTTCGAGAGTGACATTAGCACTCCAAGTGAGCAACAATGACACCCACACACAAAGGCAACATCGCTTGCATAGTAGCAGTACTACGCACATGCCACATGTGTTGTTGCACTTGGCGGCAATGTCGTGCACAAAAGCAACATTGTGCATGAAGACAACAGCATTGGACATGCGGTAGCTGTAACATTGTGAACTGCTGCCCATACACAGTAGAAGCATCACTATGGTTGGTAGTAAATGGTCTGCTATGTGCAAGCTAAGCCCCACGCTATGGTGCACCACACCGCACAACCATATCAGGACACATAGCACAATTAGATGAGGCTACAACATGCAGCTAGTTCAAGTTGCCACTATTGAGCAGTGATGATGGTAGCCATGAAGTGTGTTAGAAGGAGGAAAATCCTTATGTACCATATATATATGCCTTGTCTTGTTATTTTAAAAGTTGTTAAAACATACATAAAGTTTAACCTGTGTCTATAGGTCTTACACATGAATGCAAATCAAACTCCAAATAATGTACAAAACACCCTAGAGTGTGAAGGAATGTGATGTCAATTTTGCAGCGTGTTAGATACAATATCTGCAACTTAAGATATGAAAATGAGGTAGGTGAACCCTTTAAGATAAGAAAGGGAAAGTTTTTGAATTGTAAAGGTGCCACAAATGTGCTTTGAATTGTAAATGCATGTGCCACAAATGTGCTCATGGCTTGTAGAAAACTACTGAAAATGAGAAAGTTTGTTCGAAGCTTTATACTCTTAAGTACAAGAGATGGCAGTAACATCTTTCTTTAGCTTGATAGATGACATTTAGATTGGATTTTGTATGATAGATATGGACATAAGATCATTTAAGATTCTAGTAACAAAAATTGATGCTAAATTGTCATATGTGACCAAAGGCCAAAGGTAGTGTTGGCTTCCAACAAGATCAGAGGAACTATTGTACATTCAAAGTCAACTTCCCTTGGTGACAATTGGAGAGAAAGACAAACTTATTTGAAGTATGGTAAAGAGAGGTGTGTATAATATGGTTGAAACTTGGGAGACCACTCGATGAGGACTCCTTCTGTTAGCTAGTGAAAAAATGTATGGTTTAGTTATTACATTCTATGGCTTACTATGAAAGATGATTTAGTAACATGAGAGCAAATGGTGTGATGGGGAAATGGTAGGGATGTGTAGTGTGTATTCTATAAGGGGTGTATTGAAAGGGGAGAACACTTGTTTCTTCTTTGTGGATTGAGTAAAAGACTTTGGATGGAGATTTTGAAGGCATATCTTATTGATAATATATAGATTAGTTAGATTGATGCCCTAGCTTGTGGTGTGTTGGATGTAAAATAAAGAAAAGAAGATAAAAATCATGAAGGTAAAACTAAAATACTACACTTTGTCTTGTTTCTATTAACTTTCCTTGGTTATAAGAGAGAATAATATATAGGCATATGAAGGGAACGCATCTTATAAATCATGGATTGTAAGGTTGCTTGTTGGAGTGAAAGCGGGAGCTATTGTGGGCATGAAAGTCATTGAACCCAAAATCATGAGTTGGATAAGCATGTCCTTTAATAGATCTTGAATTGTAAGAGGCTCAATTTGCTCCTCTTCTTCCTCCTTGTCTTCAACTACTATCCTACTCATAGCAATTAGCTTTTGATTTATTGCCTCAAAAGAGGCCCACATTTTCTCTTCAAAGCCAAGAGACTACGTAGGAGGAGGAGTTGATTGATATTAAGGATAATAAAATTGATCATTGAACTACGAATATAATTGATTATACAGTACATGAAATTGTAAAGCATAATTTCCGAGAGCCTGGGCTTGCCACGAGAGATCATAATGTTGCTCCTAAGTGGATTATAAAAATAAGGATCATTCCTTAGTCTAGAGAACGGTATGTTCCTACGCTCATAAGAATAATTAGAAAATTGTCTAGCGATATGACAATTTCTAACATAGTGATAAAGACTATAGCAATATGAACATAGTTCATAGAGTGTTGAAATAACAGGAGAGGTGGTAAGGGTAGAGAGATGCTAAAAGTTTGTTGCATTTTCGATTTAGGGCATTCAGTTGCATAACCAAAGGTATCCTACTACTAGTTGGAGCATGTTGTGCATAATATTTATTATGATTTTTAAAAGAGTACATGCTTCACTCTCATTGTCTAACATGAATGTCTCCCTATACATGAACTAAACTAACAAACCTAAAATAAAATAAAATAACAAAAGAAAACTAAAAACTCACAAACAACTCGAAAAGCTTAGCTTTGGAGTGGAATTGCAGTAGTTACTCTATTGCAGTGCACCTGAGAGATGCGCTCGAGCATACTGGGATGTGCACTCGAGCATACTGATGAAGACCCGAGTACGATCGAGTGCACCGACACTAGGCTTAAGTGAACTTGTGCAGAGTTGCCTAGGCAGTTCCGGACCCGCAACAAAAAATAGGAAAACAAATAGCACACAAAAAAAATAAAGAAAACAAATCAAAAAACACAATTAGAAAAAGAAACAAAACGGAAAGAATCAAGTTAAATTCAATCCTTAAAACTTAACAACGCAATCGTGAAGCAATCCCCAGCAATGGCACAAAAAATTGATGCAATCTTTTTGCGTGAAAAAATCTCAATAATAAAATTAACCATTTACGATATAACAAGTCCTTGTGGGATAGAGCTATGTTGAAGGTGTCGAACCTCAATGACTGCACATGCATTATTATTAAGCTTGTCAAGAATGAAAGTAACTCAATTTAAACAAAGTTAATTTATTTTTGTTTTCTAAAAATAAATGAATAAAAGTAAAGACAGATAGTAATAATGAGAAAAAGAATATGGGTTGATTTCAACACTAACCGCATGACAATGGTTAATTATAAAATAACAAGAGAAATTCATACTATCCATGATATGTGGCTTGTCTCACTCAAGCAGTCAAGAAAATATCATAATTAAGAAATAAGTATAATTCATCTTCGGTTGGCATAAATCGTCTGTCTAACCTTTAGATGCAGTGTGGTCCATTTTTCCTAGATATGCACTATCAAATCGCTTAATCAATTACACACAATTAAGGGATAAACATAACTCATCTTTAGGTCGTATGGTCGTACCAAAAATAAGTACTCGCCAATTGCACGAGTCGTTTGTAATAAAATAGTTGTGCAAGTGCAAGTGTCGAACCCACAGAGAATTGCATTTGTGTAAATTAATTCTATGCCTAAACTAATAGTATCTTAACCTAATTCCAATAATAAAATAAGTACTCGCCAATTGCACGAGTCGTTTGTAATAAAGTGGTTGTGCAAGTGCGAATGTCTAACCCACAGAGAATCGCGTTTGTGTAAATTAATTCTATGCCTAAACTAATATTACATTAACCTAGTTCCAATAATCAAACATGTGGCGTGCATAAAGATAAATTAAGCTAAAATGCTTAAAAACAAATAAATTAAAAACACTAAGGTCTAGAATCCACCTCACCATATTAATGAACATATAATCATGCTTATTTCATGCTTCTAAACGACTATGCCACTAGGTATGCTCTTAGTACTAACATTTTGTTCATACTTCCATCTATCGATAAAGCATATATGCATATCCTATTGTTATCACAAATTTTGTCGAACTAATCGATGCATACATTGTTTAAAAAGTTACAACGGATATTGGTTCGAAGACGAATCATCCGATGTACCTCTAGTTGCAACGAATGTTGACGTTTAACGATTTGTAAACAACAATCAACATAATTTTGTCATTAAACTGAGTTGAAACGA
The DNA here is from genome assembly GCA_013348765.1 of Carpinus viminea. NCBI lineage: Eukaryota > Viridiplantae > Streptophyta > Magnoliopsida > Fagales > Betulaceae > Carpinus > Carpinus viminea. Next base: position 16,423,569 of record CP054668.1, read on the forward strand.
ATATACATAAAATAAAACGACAGATTAAGCATTAAATTAAGCATAACAACATGAAGATAAATAAATGGTGAGGCTTCATCTTTAACCTTAGTTGAAGATTTAGCCTCTCATGGAAACATGAGACCAAATGAAAGTAAAATAAAGCAAGATAAGTTAAAATGACAATTTATGAGGGCTACACAGTGAAAAGCAGAGGGTTTAAGGCCTTAGAGGCGCCTCCAAAACGTCAAAATCACAAATTACATAAGGTTCTATTTATAGGCAAAATAAAATGTGCTACCAAGTCAGGGGTGCGCTCGATCGCAGGAGGTGCAATCGATCATAGTCCCGTGTGCGGTCGATCGTGGGCGTTACGTTCGATCTCAGCGCAATATGCGTTCGATTGTAGGCATTTGAGTTTGATTGCATTGCGCTCGATCGCAAAGTGTGCGATCGATAACAGATAACTGTTTTGAAATCCCATGGTGCAAGTGTTGAAGTGATGGAGGCTAGGGCCGACTATGGCAACGCTGGGATTACAGCTGACATGGATTACGCTCGATCGTGGCTCATGCGTTCGATCGCACCAAGTGAGATCGATCGCACTGGCAAGGGCCAAACTTCCATCTTTTGCTAATTTTACCCATTTGAACCCCAATTTACACTAAGGACCTACAACACACTAAAACACTAAAACAACACAAAATATTAGATATTAACAAAACTAAGAGCCTAATAAATATAAGTTTAGGGGGGTCAAATATACAATATTTGACTCTGATCATCGTACAAATTGTCTACCTAAATTACACTAAGTTAGGGTGCATAGTAATTTGCTTTTCCTAGGCATGGCCTATCAAATCCCTCTTGATCATGCGTTAGTTAAAACCATTGTATAACAATTATTTATATATTCATAGAAAATATGAAGGATTGAGTTCAATCAAGATAAAAAACTTTCTAAAACAAGAGAATAATTTCCTAATGATTGAATATAAACTTTAAAACTAAATATCTACGTTATACAACCATCATGCATATAGAAAATTCCTAAATTAAAACACAACTAAACCATTTTTACTTGGAAAGGACTACATCAACATCTTATTATGAGTTTAGTTGCTTGTGGTGGTGTTAGGATGACCTCATGCCATGTTCATCTTCTCTTCAACTCTTCAAGCTTCCAATAAGATGTTTTTTTGTCTAAAACTAAGTACACATTCTCTTCAAGGCTTAGAGCCATATTTATAGGGTGTAAAACAAACCCTAGAAGCCCTAAGAATCCAAGAAAAACCGTAATTTAGTCTCCTAGTCGAATTGGGAGACCTAAAAAAGTTTTTCTTATCAATTTCAGCATCTTTCAAACTTTTCAACACAAGTGTGCTCGAGATCACTTGTGGTGCGTTGTTGATTGAAGATCATTGCTTAAACTGTAATCATATTATTGAGTGGAGAATTCAAGACTACAAGGAGAAGGGCCTTATGTTGATTGAGTTTAGGGGCTATTTTGTTTATCATTTTGTTAGTTTTTATGTGTTGGTAAAATTTAATGTCAAAATTATGGTTGTAATATTATAGCTCAGTTAAATCTTAGTTATGAAGAACCACAAAAAAAACTCGTCTGCTTTCTAGTCTGCAATGCTTACAAACAAGAAGATCATAGAGGAGCCACCAAGAAGCTTGTCTGCAATCTTGGTTGTAGTCCACCCGAACAAGCAATATGACGAAGAGTCACTGAGATGCTCGTCCACAATGGCGAACAAAATGTTTAGATAAGAGCCACCGTGACACTCGTCTATGTTAGCATCTAAAGGGTGTACAGACGAAAGGTTTAGTGATGACCCATCAAAATATTCTTCTGCGGTCTCGTTTGAAGATCGTACAGATGAGCCACTTCAGAAATTCATGCTTCTTTAGTTAACTTAGTTGCATACAAAAGAGTAAACCACTCGTCTAGATGTTGCCTTAATATAAGCTATAATCCTATTTCAGCTTGTATTTCTTTACGCTAGGGTTTTGAGGAAGTCTATTTAAGGGGACTTCTATGCACTAATTTTTAGGGATTAAAACCTAGAATTTAGTGTGCTTAGATATATTTTTAGAATGAGAGCATCCATGTTGCTTCTCTCTTAGATTTTTCTTTATAAACATCAATTGTTCTTCACAACTACTAAAGTGAGTGAAGTCAATCGAAATTTAAATATATGGAAGATCAAGTAGAAGAAATTTCCGATCATTTTGATAAGCTATAGTGATAGTAGATAAGTGAGTTGCTTATCTATTGGAAGAGAGTGTCAACTTTAGAGGTTTTATAAGTGAGAACTTTTTATAACTCTATTTCTTTTATAGTTGATTGATTTTTTGGGTCGCCTACCCAAGAGTAGCTTTACTTTCAAAAAGTTTCCACTTTGTCATCAAAATATCTGTATTGATTAATTTATCGCATTATTTATATTTGGTGAATGAATGTGTGGTTGCTAAATTTTTTTAATTCTGCATTATTGTGTAAACACCTATTCAACTAGCTCCCTTCTAGGTGTTGTTTGGAGTCTGGGTTTATATGTTCAAGTTGTGGATGCAAATAAATAATCTTAAACATGAGAATTAACCAAAAACTAAGGAAGAAATTATCCATATAAGACAGCAAAAACTACGCTAAAAGAATAGATGGTCATCTCTCCCTCCCTTCGATACGTCCTCTACAAAAGACACATAGAACATTCCCATTATAACCCAAACCAGCCATCCTTTCCCCTGTTTCATCTTGTTAAACTTAATAGAATAATTATATTTATCATTTCTTATTGGTTTAAAATTTTGTGTTAAATAGTGATTTAACATGATTTTTTTTTATTATTATTATTCAATACAAGAAAAAGGAAAAGAGAGATTTAACATCATATCAAAAGCCAAGGCTTGAGTTCAAACATAATCTTCATCATTAACCTTTATTTCAATAAAATATTTTATGTGTTAAACACCACTTACTAAAAAAAAAAAAAAAAATGAATCCATACGTAGGGGAGAATAATAAGTCTTAGTAAAATGATTGAATTAAATTTTTTATATTAACATAAATCTTTTAGAATAAGTGATTATTTTACATTTTCATGATTTTCCTTCATAATCTGGTTTGTGAATATTGTTATGGGAGCAACTGCTATACGGTCAAGGTAGAAACCATGGGGTTTCTGCCTTCCACTCAAATTTTGACATCTCATACTATTTCAACATACAAAATAAGCTTGTTTCACCTGATAATAACCCAAACAGTAAATTTCACCCAACCCATTCCCTTCCACCTAACAAACATCTGCCCCCACCCCGGCAGAAACAGTGCCCCTTTCACTGCCAGACTGCCGCCCCCTCTCCGACAGAGACGCAACCACCTCCGGTGAAGCTCTCGCCGCCCAACTTTGCATCGACCAGTTGCCCAGCTCCGCCAAGCCCACTGCCAGGTTACTCCGACGGTTCACCACCACTGCTCCAGCTGAGGGAATTAGAAAAAATCATTCCTCCACTGGCGAGTTATGTGAAATTTTGTGATTAGTACATGTGTTTTGAGTTAGGGCTTTTAGTTGCAACTTTGGAATAAAAAATCCTGTTCTGAGATGGATTTTTTAAGTCAATTTCGAAGCCGATTTCAGCGATTTCCATTCTCAATGACCAGAAAATGTAAAGCCGGAGAGGAGGAGAAGACCCACTGGGCTCAAGAGCTCGGAGATGGCCTCCGTGGCCGGCTGGACATGGGTAGGATCGGCCTAGGCGTGGGCAGTGGGAATGGCCTGGGTGGCTACTGGGTGGTGGACAGCCTATAAGCAATGGGCAGCCAGTGGGCGGTGGTTTTTTGAAAGAAACCTGTGGGTTTTTGGTTTCATGTCTCATTTTAATAGCAAGTGGTATATTCTGGTGTGGGTAAGTGCATTTTGTAAGTTAAAAGAAGCTGATTTGTCATGCTCTGGTTGGTGGGCGTAAATGAGGTACTTTTTGCACCAACCGAACCGAAGATATCCTCTATTGTTATACATGAACTTATTTGTTAGCTAAATTAGCTAAAATCAAAAAAGTAGCCTGGCCGGATTAAGGGTAGCGAGCCACCCCACAACTCACGGGGGTGGTTTGACCACCCTCAAGAAGCCAAATGGGGGTAACTATGACCCTCAAACCCTTTGAGGTGACTCGGCCACCCCTATAGGCATGGAGATGGCTTGTAGTGGTAATGCATTAAGTTTAGTATATAGAAAATTAGGAACGTAATGATCATCATTAAAGTAAAAGGAAATGAAGTATTTTATGGCCAATATTTTATTTTTTTCTATTTAATAACATAGTCTTATGTACTCTGCCAAGTTTTTATTTATTAAAAAATAAAATAAAATAAACCTTTGACATGAAATATTGCTTTAGGCACGTCAAAATCTGAGTATTGGAACCCGTCAACGCCAACGCAACATCCATCCAGTCTAGGCCACTTTTGAGACCAATTTATGAATATTAATATATTATATTATTATCTACTTGTTTTTAGTCAAGCTAGCATAAAAGAAAAGCTAGCGTAATTGTATAAATAACATAAATAAATAAGCTAGCTTCTTCCCAAGTTTATGATCAATGATGAGGTTCGTACGTTAAATTCCATCAACGATTGGATGAATTAATGATAATTAATTATCATTAAAGATCCAAAACTATAATAAGTGGATCCAGGTCCTGGAATTCCTAGGAGAATTCTAGAATTTCATATCTTAGCCCTTCAATTTCATCTAAAAGGTTAGTATTCCACCACGTGTCCCACTAATAATAAAATAATAAATAATGTTTAGATTTTAAATGATTTTCTTTTATATTTTCTTTTTAAAATTTAAATATTATTTTATTATTAGTAGGACACGTGACGTAACACTAGCCTCTGGATGAAATTAAAGGGCCAAGATCTGAATTCAAGAATCTAGAATTCCCTTAGGAATTCTAGGGGATCCAAATCTATAATAAGTTAGCTAGGTTAATAACAGTGATAGATAGAAAAATTAAAAAAAAATTCACGAATAATTCTAGAAGTTTATCTTGTGTTCATCTTAAGTCCATCAAAAAATGATGTAACTATTAAAATTACCATTTGATCAAAATTTAATAATGATCAATAACAAACTCAATGGTGATTTTAATAGCAACATCATTCTTAGATGGACTTAAAAAAAAAAAATACAAGAAAGACTTGTAGCATTACTTAATTTTCACATGTATAACTCTCTTATTATCTTACAAATAAAAATCTTAAGAAAACTTTTTACACTATTAATTAAAAAGTATAAGAATTATTAATTATTGGAAATTCCTTTGCCTAACCACGACCACAAGCATTTTTTCTTTTTCTTTTTAAAATTTTATTATTAAGTTCATGACGTCAAAATAAATGGATCCTGATGTCCAATAATTCTTTGTTCAAATTATAGAAAATCCAGACAAAATATGCGAGAAAAGTCAAGAGCTTGAGATGCCTCAGGCAAGAGCGTCTAGGTCATTCATTCCATCATTCTCTCTCTCCACCACAAGTACTTACCTTGCATCTAATTGAATAATATAACACATAATTTTACATTTAATTGAATAAAAGAACCTATGATTAACCCTATCGTTTCTATTTTTAGAAATCTATTCTTAGATTTATGACAAAATAAATGGATCTGGATGTCCAAGAATTCTTTGCTCAAATTCTAGAAAATTCAGAAAGAAAATGAGAAAAATGAAAAAGGTCAAGAGCTCGAGATGCCTCAGGCAAGTGAGTCTATGCCATTCCATCATTCTCTCTCTATCAGGACCACCACAACTTACCTTGCATATAATTGAATAAGATAATTTTACGTTTAATTGAATAAAAGAACTAATGATTAATCCTATCGTTTCTATTTTTAGAAATCTATACTTAAGTTTATGCCAAAATAAGTGGATCCGGACGCTCAATAATTCTTTGCTCAAATTCTAAAATATTTAGACAGAAAATGAGAAAAAAGTCAAGAGCTCAAGATGTCTTGGCACTACAAAAAAACTTATATTTAGTGTTAATTTAGAGCTAAAAACTGACACTAATTCAATTGTGTCGGTTTAATACTGTTGGTTTCAAAGGAAAGCTAATCATGGGTAAGAAAATGTGAATTAGTGTCGGTTTAGGGTCAGGCCATTCCAAAAATTATATTTTTATACAACATTCTTAACCCCTTGCCACCATCAAGTCCTTGGTCAAGAACCGTGGAATTGGGGGTAGAAAGAACCGTGTAAGTGGAGGTAGAAGTGAATTATATTAATTTATTTGATTAGAAGATTGACCAAGTTGGCAATTTGGTAAGCCTGCATGTGGACTTTATCTCTTATAGAATACCAAATGAATGTGATAGTGATCATCGGCTATTAAATTTGTTTTTATTTTTTATTTAAAAAAAAAACAATTAAAGTATAATGGATATAACACATTAAAAGTAGGGTTGATAATTTTTGACATAATCCATAAATTTGACATGAACTCAACACAAAAATTAAAGCATCCTTAGCAATAATTGCTATTTTAGCTACTCAAAATGCACATTAATTTTTCTATTTTTCGTAATTAATTTTTTCAATACAAACTCCAACTCTCCATTTTATTTAAATATTATTATTTTTATTGTTTGTTAAGAGACAAACCGAGGGAGAGAGAGTGAAAGGGGAGAGAGAAATAATTAACATAATTGTAAAAGGTGTTAAATGAAGCAAAAATTTTAGAATAATTACTCTGCTAGAGACCGACAACCTTTTAGAGTATTTGTTGGAGATGCTCTTAGAGCATTAGCAGCTGTTTTCCTTTGATTTTTTCTAAGTTTAGAGAACGAAACTATTTTTTGCTTCCATATGAAAGTATATTTTACAATACCTTCTCTTCCCTTTTCATATTCCATTAAAATATTATTTCTTTACAATATACAAGTTCCCAACCTATCCTTACTTTTTCATAAAATCTCAGCACAATCACCAATTAAAGACAAAAACATGAAAGAGGGAAGAGAAAAGAGAAATGTTTATACTAAAATAAAGTATAAAAATACCATTTTTGGTTCCCTACACATTAGGGAATACTATAGAAAGCCTTGAGGGTTGGTTAAATGTAGGAAATCTGATATGAGTAGGTTTATATGATTTTTTTTTTAAATTTTTTTTCTCTAAACATATGGAAGAGAGTGGCATATAGTTAGAGCATCTGCTACAAGTGCTCTTAATGGGCTAGATTTATAGAGTCTAACATGCTTAAATAAATAAGTCGAATTAAGGTTAACTTATATAATCTTGTACCCATGTATCAACATGATTTGAACCCAACATGTGACATAATGATTGACAATTTTTAAAATAACTCACGAACCCAATACAAAATTAGAGGATTATGATTAATGAATATACCTGTTTAATTAAATAGGTCAAATTATAATTAATCTATATAAGTTTCTACTCAAACTTTAATACAACATGAGTCTGACACACGAATATAAATTGACGTGGCTCGCGGGTAGTTAAAAGTAGGATGATCGCTGTTGTTGCATGAAATATTGCATGCCATGTGCGCTTTAGTGCCTTGTTAATAACCGGCTTCAAAGTAGATTTTCATATCTTTGTTCCCTTTCCTTAATTATTCCCAAATCTTCTTTTTATCCTCCATCTCCTTTCCTTATGTGATTACAAATTTTTTATTATATTTTTTATACTTAAAGATAATTCATTATCAGTCATTCAATCCTTGATGGGATCGATGTAACGAACCTCATTATTCAATTCATGAACGATTTGGACCGACCAAAAAAAGCATTAATATATATATATATATATATATCCTTTATAGTATCATTATATTATATTGTTAATGCTCCCCTCAACCTAACAAGACATGGCATTTCCAATTTTTTCTCAAAAGAAAATGTCAATAAAATGACCCTACTTTTTTAAAAATAAGTTATGAAGAGCATTTTTGTCCATGGGGGATATTGGCGTTGTTGTCTTGTTAGTTTAAAGAAGACATTAGCACAAATTTATTTTATTTTTTAAAATTATTGTTTTATTTTGTTAAGTTTATTTTTATTATTTCGAATTTATAAGAGTATTTTTGTCTTCTAAAAATTTTAAGGTTATTTTTGTCTTTTTGTTGACCTTGGGGAGACATTGATATTGTTTTGGTAGTTTAAGATTTTAGGATGAGAGACATGTACTAATTTAAAGAGAGTACGTATGCGTAATTTTAAAAATTAAAAAAAAAAAAAATCTATTTATGTAATTTATTTTTACCAACAAACCAAGCTAGCTTTTCTTTGATGCTTGACTAGAAGAAAACAATTACATAAGACAAGAATATATTCATAAAATGGTTGTATATGAGAGGCTAGTTATATGTGTGTGTATATATATATATATATATATATATATATATATATTTAACATAGTCACGATCCGTTGGCATGGCATTGATGGTTCAACTCCAAGTCTCTTTATTTGTCTTATCCCACCATGATCATTACTTTTGATTCTTTGAAGTCCATCTTCTTAAAGCAATTCCAATCACATCGGAATTATGGAATTAATAGAAAAGGGAAAGATCGTGATCGCTTGAAAGTAGTAAACAGAGATAATAATTTTAAAAGACTGAAATGAAAAATAACACAAATTAGATGTCTTTTTATGTAGGATAGGCTAGGTTTTGAATTTTTCCAAGCAAAATACTTGGAGTAAAAAAACAAAATACACAAAATATATTTAAACTTGGTGACATAAAACGCCTGTACTGAATTTAAAAAGATACTATTCTAAACATAATCCTCAAATATTATGCAGGATATTGGAGTAGATTTTCTTTGTTGTGATAGTATTCTAAACAATTTTGTTGATCATTCAGTACCTTCTCATGCATCAGAATCGAGGGCTAAAAGAGTATCATCTAGAAGTCTAACAAAACATCCATAGCGTTACGATACAGTATGACGTAATTATGGGTTCGCAAAGACAGACAACAATATAGTTACAACTCTTGCCAAGATTCTATCAAGTATCAAGGATTCAAGATATATAGGATAGAAAGAAAACATCAATAATCAATCAGAATAACGTACAGCAAAGCTGCGTTCTTAGGTCATCAATAACATGTATTTATAGTAAACAAAACCTTAAACCTAGTAGAACATTAAAGAAGTCAGAACTGAATAATTGGAACCCCATCTTCTGTCCAACTTTTTAGTTTTCTCTTCGCAGCCGGTTTTGACACACTAAACATTGAAATTAGCAAAATTTTATTAAACATGAATTTGTAGGCCTTTAAATCAGCTTTCCAATGCCACCAAGTTTGCCTTAATCCAAGCGGCTCTGGTCGAAAACCACTCCGGATCATATTACTTAGGCAAAACATCTCGCACTGTGATGCGAGCGTTCTAAGATTGTATTTGATGTACTGTTACATAGTGACTGAAATGCCTTCCTAACTCCTAGGTAAATTCTTGTATATATAAACTTTTTATAGAAGTGACGTCGTGTAACTATGAAAGCCAGAAGAACCCATATGACGGAAAACAACCACCAAAACCGATCCGGGAGGAAGATCGACGACAGAGACACCGGCACAAGTGCACCTGAAAGGTCACGAAACCAGTCAACGATTGGAGAGTATGTTGCCCAATCTGTGTGAGTAATCTTCTTCTTGGACGTTGAAAGTGAGAGGCAAAAAATGACCAAGGCAGCTACTGCAATCCACATGTTTGCAGGGTGAGTCTTAAACAGATGGGTAACTTGCAGTAGGCCAATCACTGATGAAATCAAGAACACAAATGTTGTGGGATAATTACTCCCTTGCTCACTGCACAATCACCAAAAACATAACAAAAGTACACTTTTTAGAGTGGAGATATCTGAAATGCAAATGAAGAAATATGTATGCACAACCTGGGCTTTGTGAATATAGTTAATTAATTGATTCAGTTTAAGCTTTTAGACAAGCGGTGATTTAACATTAGAATGGGAATATAAGGCTTAGCCTGGCAGGCTCACAGGCCAGGATAGCCAGCCCTCACCAAAACCCAACTTTACATGAAACATACGTCCAACAAGGAAACGTCATATGATCGGTCAGTCAACCATCTTTGTCTGGAAAGCAATGATATTAGTTTAAGCTTTTGGACAAGTAGTGGTATAGCATTGGAATGGAAATATAAGGCTCGATCAGCGGCCAGGCTCACAGGACAGCTAGCTCTCATCAAAACTTAACTTTACGTTAAGCATACGTCCAATAACAAAACATCATAGGATCATCAGTCAACAATCTTTCTCTGGAAAGCAATGAGTGCACACGGTTAGAAAATATAGTTTACTAAAGGAAAGTGGATCAAAATCACCGAAACAATTAACCTGAAAAGAGAGGGGATGACTAGGGGATGACCTAAAAACAAAAACAAGCAAAGGAAAGATACTAGAGATTTAGAAACTAGCTTGTTGCATGCGCACGTTATCAACAATATAGAAGTATGGGAGCTTGAGCGTACGTTAATTATCAACATCAGCATCTCAGTCATACAGATTAGACTCATCAGGAGGATCATAATACACCCTGTTTTGTTCATTTCCATCCCATTTTATACAAAGAAAAAGTAAGAGAGATGTAAAGATCAACCTTTTCTTTCCCTTGAGTGCCCATTTTGCCACTGGCACTCTATCTTTACGGTTCAGTCTGAAACTGCGACTTGGGCCTCCAAGGTTTCTAAGCTCTCTCACCTCAACATTGTTTCTTTCAGCTGACATTTTTCTCTTTCCTTTGTGTTGAGCTACAACTCACGCAGTGATTTGATGATGAATGGCAGCAGAAGAGAGCCAAGCCCCAGAAACCCCTTCTGCTGATCTCTTCCAAGGACTTGAGAATGGTAGTATATATATATAGGATAGAGGATGGCTTTGAAGAGGGTGATCAAAGTCGATGGGTGTAGGATGAGGATATGCCTTTGAAGAGGGTGATAAAAGTTGGCACTTGGCACTGTAGAAATGAGCAAGGGGTGATAAAGTTGGATGACGAATTTTTAATTTTGTTGTAGTAGACAAGGAAATCAAAATTCTGAAAGTGACTAATTAATTTTTATTTAAAATAAAAAAATTGTGAAAGTGAGAATGCATTAAAGATTAGTCATAATGTTGAGGAACAATCTCATATTGTTTGTAAACAAGAGTTTGGGCATGTTTGTAAAGAATTGTCAACCGTCTCTTGTAGAACCAATTTTATGAGATGAATTAAACCTTCGAATTTATTTAGAAACAACAATAGCTTCTCACATGACTGATTTTTTTTTTTTGACAAAAATGCAAAGTCACTTTCTTAATCACTCCCATGTATATATAATAAGCTCTAAGTGGTATATAAAAATTTAGTGAGAGTTTTGTGTAATATGCAAAAATGATAAGTATATAGCATCTACGTACTCATTAGAAGCCGCACAAGGGGCATAGATGGTGGAAATAGTAGATGCTCTTTCAAGTCCGACTGAGTTATAACCTAAATTAGTCTCCCTAAGACATCAATAAAAATCCAAGATAACTAATACTAATCATAATATATAAGCCGGGGAAACACCTCATGTTGAACCTAGTCCATATTCCAACCTTAACATTCAAAGCAAACTATTAGGGATACAATTAAAACTCAAATATCTCTATTCCCATCTTTAATCTTTAACGCCACCTAACATAATTACATAGAAAATTTAAAATCTTTCCATTCCCCCTTTCCAACACATGCCTAAATTCATTAAAAACACCAACCTAGAACCATGATACATGCATATATTTGGTAGTTAAAGCAATTCACCCAATTTTGTATTATTTCTCACAAGACTATATATAAGAGAATTATGTCATTTAGGCTCCGTAAAATGGTTTCCGTCAAACAATATTTTCGGCGAAATTATTTTCCTTAAAAATATTTTCTGCCGAAAACATTTTACTGCTTTTAGCGCGCACAAGGAAAATTAAAATTTTTTTTATATATATTTTTCATTAAATAATATTAAACTCTAAATTACGAAAATGTTCTGACCAAGTTTTAAAGGTGTCCAAACCAAGTCCCACAAAGACCCTACTAGGACTCACTCGAGACCCACCCAGACCCTGCCTAAACCTTATCAGGACCTCTTCAGGATCAACCCGAGACCTTGGTAGGACCTGTTCAAGATCTGACAGAAAATAGTAATTTAGTGTTTAATATATATGATTTTGTGTACACACTAAATACCGAAAAACATTTTCTACTAAAAATATTTTTCGACGTGAGGGACCCACCTGATTTTTCACACACGCCAAATAACAAAAAATATTTTCTAAGAAATCATTTTCAAGAAAAATGTTTTCTAAGAAATCATTTCAAGGAAAATATTTTTCGATGAGTCCTGAGTGGGTCCTGGGCAAGTCCCTATCAAGTCTTGACGGGGTCTCGAGTGGGTCCCAATCAAGTCCCTGGTGGGTCCAAGGCAAGTCCTAGGCAGGTCCAAGTAGGTTTGGACAGCTCTGGTCATTTCCTGGGCAAGTCCCAAGCGGGTCCTAATCAAGTCCTAGGCGGGGCCTTGGGGTGGGTCCAGATGGGGTCATAGGCGGATTCCGAGCAACTCTTGTCAGGTCCCGTGCAGGTCTAGTTGGGTCTAAGTCAAGTCCTAAGTGAGTCGGGTCAAGTCCCGGGCAGGACCAGGCAAGATCTCAGGCAAGTCTTGAGCAGGTCTTGGTCAAGTCTCGGGTAGGTCCGGTCGGATCTCAGGTAGGTCTCGATGGGGTCTTGGGTGAGTCCTAGGTGGGTTCCGGGCAGGTCCCAATCAAGTCCTGACGAGTCCTTGGCAGGTTCAGGCTGGTCCCGTTCAAGTCTAGTCGGGTTCTAGTGGGGTCTCGAGAGGGCTCGGGACAAGTCCCGGTCGAGTCCCAATCAAGTCCCAATGGGGTCCTGGGTGAGTCTTGGTAGGATCTGTCAATTTGAGAATAAGATGTTTAAAGTTGAATTTTTTTAAAAAAAATTAAAGAAGAATTTTCAATCAAAAAGAAAATATTTTTCGTTACTTACTATTTTACATCGCAGTAAACAACATAAAATGCAAAAATCATTTTACATCGAAAGAAACAGAGCTTAAATTATTATATTTCTTGCATTAATTCCTAACGTAGAGAGAAAAAGCTGATAGAAGTTTGAAAATTATCTCTAACCTTTGTCAAACTTCTCTAATTTATACTATATGTATTATATTTTTATTTTACAATACTAATGTGACAATTCTTAAAAAAAAAAAAAAAAAAACCCTCATTAACAACGATGCGTCAGAAGAGGATGCCTTTGAACATGGTGATAGGAGTTGTAAAAAAGGGTGATGATTAAAGGTTGGAAGAGGAAGGTGACAAAAAGTTTTTATTTTTATTTTTTTTTAAGGTTGCCGGGCGAGAAATAATAATAATAATAATAATAAATAAATAAAAAATAAATTTCTGAAGGTGAAAATGCATACAAGATTCCTCGCGACATCAACAGCTTCTCATGTGACTGGTTTTTTTATTTTATTATTATTATTAATTTTATTTTGACAAAAATGTAAAGCACTTTGACTGCACCTATATATATAACAAGCTGCTTAAGGTCGGGTGTACAAGCGAAGCAATTATTAATCTTTAACAACCGTTATTGGTTTGGTAACCGGTTTTATAAGTTCTCAAAAGGTAGCTCAATCGGTTGTGAATCATGCCTTATGAAGCGAAAGTCACAAGTTCGAATTCCCCTTCTCCCTAACTTTGTGTGGACATGTCAAAAAAAAAAAAACTGGTTTTGTAATACCCAATTTTATAACGATATAGAAAAAAGCGTTGATTACATTTGCCTAATCATCTCGCTTCCTTATAATTATTTATAAAACTCTTAGTAACTAAAACAATGTTAGATTTATCAATTATAACTATTTTTATAAACCTACTAATTTATGGCACTCTTAATCTTCCTAATATAAAACTGAAGAACTTCGTTAATCTAATTTATCTCATGAAACTAGTTTAATAAGAGCAGATTGCTCGCTCCTTATAAATATGCTTAATGTCTTGTCCACAAAAAAATGTGAGATTATATATTCCCCAACACGCCCCTCTGGCTAGTATTTTTTTAGTCCTTTAGGCTCTGATACCGTGAAGAAATTTGTGGGCCTAACTCATCTCATAAAATTAATTCAGTAAGAGAGAGTTGCCCACTCCTTATAAACATACTCAAGGTCTTGTCTACAAGCAATTTGAAATTATTCTTCAACAAAAACTGGGGTGTTACAGATTATATATAGTGATAGTAATTAAATTAGAGGATGAGGATCAATCTGTGTTTATATTCCACCCAAAGATTATGCCCTAAACAATTTTATAATTCATTGGTCATTAGGAAATTACAACCTACCTTGCTTTTCTCGGATGTAATTATGACACTAGCCATTCCTAGTTCCTTTAACAATTTTAACAGCCATTGAACAACTAGCAGTAAGGCATGCACAAGTGAATATGTTTTAAAATAACAAATGTTTTGGAAAGTAGAATATAGTTGAAGTCAAGCTTCATTCTTTATTGATGCTTTAGTTTTGAGAAGGAAGCTTCCTGTTAGCGTCGGTGGCCCGTTAATAACTGGCATTCAATAACTGCATAATTGTCGGTGGCGGTTAATCACTAACTGGCATAGCGATTGCGGTTGCAGTTATTTTCTATTAGCCGCAACTGCTATCACTAGGCCAGTTAGCAGTTAACCGCAACATCTGGTTATGCAACCTTAAAATTTAGTCTTTTTCACTAATGGCTTTATTGTTGAAGTAGCGACTTTGTGGTCGCCGTTATAAGTGAAAAAGTTCCGCACCTTTAAGCCTTTCTGGGGCGACTTTTTCCGACTTAACAAATCCTACGCTAGCGCGAATTTTGATCCCAACCGTGAAAGACTCACCACGCTTATCAAGAACCAGCAGGTCGTTTTACACGCACAGAGAGCTTCACAAGCAGAGAACCATGGCTCCACTCAATTCTACCAAACCCGAAGAGGATCAGGTCCGTGCAGTTCTTCGATTTCCAAGTTTTTCACTTTTCAATCCCACGCTACGTTCTAGAAATTCAATTCATTTTCATGCTCGGTTTGATTTTTCATCAGTTTGGCTGGCTTAAGACAGAATTAGCTATCAATTATTACGTTCGAAGCTAGATTATGATCTTCAACATTTAGTCGAGCGATTAATTTGTTTATTCTACTTTTCGCAATCTTTCTGGGAAACCAAACAGAGCGTTAGCGTTTCAGTTCATTTCTTTTGCAATCACTGGAGGAAACTCCGTTTTTAAATCAAGATATTTCACTCTGATTAACGGATTAATGGCATGAATTAAAACTATTTGGAAACTACGTGATATTGTTAAATTGCTTCTGAATTTTGCAATAACCTCCTATCATATTTATCATGATTAACATTGCATGTTTCAGGTTTTGGTTGAAGAGAAATCGTATGCAAGAATATTGACGATGAATAGGCCTAGGCAATTGAATGCCCTTTCATTTCAAATGGTATGGCATTTAAACTATTGGATACTGTGTGTTTTTCTTGAATTATCCTCTGCATTAGAGATTTAGAATGCCTAATTTGTTCCTTGAAGCATCTTTTGTGTAAAAAATCTTATGCTTTTAAATTAAAGAATTTTTTTCTTTTTGGCTTACATCATTTTAAATGCCTAATTTGTTCCTTGAGGCTTTTATGTCTCCTTCTAATCAACATAACTGTTGGAGACATACTCTGCCCATAGCAACTGTATGAATAAAAGAAAAAAAGAAACTTGGAGTGTGGTTTATTCTAAGAACATCTGTTATCCTTTCTTTTCAGGAAAATTTCTTGTAAATGATCACGCGAACATATATTGGTTGAGTGGCATTACTTTGTGCACTTATTTTTCTTTAGGGAAAAATAATAATAATGCAATAGAGATTTTTCTGTTTAGTGAGTGCTTCTACCAATTCCTTTGAGGATTGTCTCGTGAACCAACCTTAGGTTACCAACCCTAGTTGTTTTTATTATCTACAAGCTCAGCTTTCTGGTTGGTGCAGAAGTAATTGTCTAGTATTTTATTTGGCTAACAGTTCTTCATTCCCTAGTCCAGTTTATTCATTAGTTTCGAAAAGCAGTTTGAAAGGAGCCAGTAATGTGAAATTTATCTCAGTATATTATTCTGAAGTTGCCAGCCAAAGCTATAAACCTGGTTGGGTTTATCAGGTTCGGTGGACATGTTGGGAAGCATGCATTATAGGATATCTATCCAAGCTTGTATCCAATACTTTGAGTTAATAATTTTGACTCATTGATGAGTTTATCTATCAGCAATCTATGTTGCTGCTGCCTTGTTTCAAAATTGGAGTCACTTGTCCGTTGAATACTATTTCTCGAATGCTGATGATTTGCTATTTCTAGTCCCTTTTGGTGGATCAATCTTCTTCTGCTACTTATTTTTTTTCCTAAACAAAATTTATTTTTAAATCTTTATTTCCTTCTCTTGTCTTTTATGTCAACCAATGATTGAACCTGGGAGGTTTTGCCCTTTTTGTTCTTCTTATGTGGTTTTTCTCATTGCTGTTACTGGTGATATTCTGGTTTGTGTAAGATATTGCTATATATACCTGTTTCAAATGCAGAAATACATGTGCATGAATGTGATGGTGTAAATAAAGTAACCAATTTGCTACAACGTGAAATCTAGAACTAGAGTTTAATAGTTCTATCTTCTTCTTTTTAATTATAGATTTCTCGGCTGTTGGATCTTTTTGTTGCCTATGAGGAGGATTCTAATGTCAAGTTGGTAATTGTCAAGGTACTCTTCTTTTATGATACATTCACTAAGTCTTATCTTCAAATTGTATTGTAAATAAACCAGAAAGAAATTCAGTTGCATATTGGAGGATTTGAATTTAAAATCTAAGTAACGGCTATCATTTTTATGGAGATTATGTTTCATGCATTTATACTGTATCATTTTTTCATCTTTTCTTTTAAGGGAGCTGTGTTGTCTGATTACACTACATACTAATATTCTCCTAGTGCATTATTGTGATGATTGTTTTTGGTATGTATTTCCACCAACTCTTTTAAGGATTGTGTTGTAAAGTTAACCCCTAGTTGTTGCTGTTGGTTCGAAATACTAGCCCAGCATTGTAGTGAGTGCAGAAGTAATTTTATTTGATTTGATTTTTGTTAAAGAAAATTGATTTGACTCCTTAAGTCCTGTTCACAACTTGTTTGAAAAAGCAACCTTCTTAAGGTTGTTTAACTTGCAAGACTTGAAGAACCTAATAGTCATCCAATTTACTTTGTTTCCTTTATATAGCTTGGAAAGGTTGTTCATCTGCAGAATTGCAGGAGTTTTAGGAAAGTTTCTCATCCATTCATGTAAGATAGGTCTTTTACTTTGTTTAACTGATCCTTATCATAAATTAAAAATTGTACGTGCAACCTTTTGTCTCAGCTTCACTGAGAATGCAATCTTTATGACATAATCTGTTGTCCTGTTTTTTTAGGGAAAGGGAAGAGCATTTTGTGCTGGTGGTGATGTTGCAGCCGTTGTTCGTGATATTAATGAAGGTATATGTTCTTTTTATTGCTTAATGGACCACGTTGATCCTTAGCATTTAGAATATTGATGGCCTACATACAAGGTTCAATCTCAGTTGATATGGAATCATCTTCTTCTTCTAGCTTCTAGCTTGAATTTCCTAGGAATGTTCTTTTCCCTTTTCTAGTTCTGTGGGATCCTTCAATCATCTCTTCTTTAGAATATGCTCGATTTATGTGTCAATAATTTATTTTGTAAGACATAAAGGAAATTAATGCAAAGCATGTAATAATGCTCTTTCATATTTGTATGTATTAGGTAACTGGAGCTTAGGTGCACATTTTTTTTGCAAGGAGTACATCTTAAATTACATTATGGCAACATATCGTAAAACCCAGGTGACCCAGTTTTTCCAGTTTTTTTAGATTAGTAGCATTTTTGGTTGAGTTAGTTTTTGCATCTATCTTCCCATGTATATATTCTCTCTTACACATTAGCATGAAATTTTTTTGAAGGTTTCAATTCTTAATGGGATTGTCATGGGAGGTGGGGCTGGCGCTTCAATACATGGTAGATTCCGGGTTGCAACAGAGAACTCGGTATTTGTCTCTTTATCTCTAGTTTAAAGTTATGTAGAGTTTTACTTCACCTTGTGGAGCTGAATGTTTTTTTGATAAGTAAATCACTCTCATTAAAAAGCCCGAAGGGGTGCAAGTCTGCGGAGGGAGCATACATGATAAATCCCCTACAATGGAGAAAAAGAACAAAATTCCAAAAATTCTGTGATTCTAGAAAAATGAGGACTAATATACCTCGCCATCCATGCATAAAGGGATCTGAGACAATGGATTTAAGTTGTTCCATTGATCTCTCACAATCTTCAAAGCTCATTGTGTTCTGCTCTAATATTGTCTTATGGGGGAATGAGGTGCCATGTGAACTATCTGTTCCCCATTTTAACATTCTCTATGGGAATAAATATAAGTGAAAGATCATGTAGAAATGAGTTGGGTTCATTTAATCTAAGAAAATGGTAAGAGTTCTTGATTTCTCTGAATATCTCCAAATTTAGAAGTCCAAGAATTGATTTATTTTGCCAGGGTCTTAGGACCAAGTGGCATCTTCTCTCACTACAACAATTGATAGTGGAAGGTGAGATCGCATGTTCAATCCAGTATTGGTACATTAGTTGTTTCTACATATTAAAAATAAATAAATAAATAAAATAAAATAAAAAGAGATTTGAACTGCTCTCTCCTTTTTCTATTTTTTGAGGAGTATTCTTTTAGATTTACTAGCTCTAGCTTGGTTAACATGTATTCTGATACTGGACTTGTTGCAGGTCTTTGCAATGCCAGAAACAGCTTTGGGACTCTTCCCAGATGTAGGTGCCTCTTATTTCTTGTCAAGACTCCCTGGATTCTTTGGTAATGTCATTTACATTCTTGATCAATCTACTCTCTCTTTAGTCTTTAAAAAGGGAGGTAACATTTAATTTCATTAGTAGTTCGTAGGATTTTAGTCAGCTTATTTGCAGCTTGGGAGTTTCATTGGGGATTAAAGTATTTGGTTATAGGGATCAACTTATAAATTCCTAGCACAAAAGAGAGAAGACAAAAAAAAAAAAAAGGAGACAAAATTGGGATCAAGTACTCAAAATGGGTGCTTACATCTCACTAAAAGTTGAAGAAACAAAGAAACTAGCAACTAATATTTTGAATAAATAAAATCTTAGAATGAGCATAGATGAACAGACCATCATGGGCACTGGCTCTGTCTACCATGCAAATAATCTTCTAGAAAACTCAAAGTTTCATAATTATCATCAGAATAATAGGTGCTTTGACTCCCCTTCCCCTTCCCCTTCTTCATTTGCATGTAATGTTATATTTGGTTTACATGAAAGTTTCTTGGTCTTTTGATTGTTGTAGCTACTGTCATGAAGTTATAGATTTTGATCTCATTTATGCTTGAATATTCATTATATTACTAAACCTTTGGCAGGAGAATATGTTGGTCTTACGGGCACTAGGTTGGATGGTGCTGAAATGCTTGCATGTGGTCTTGCAACTCACTTTGTCCCCTCTGCGGTATTTCATCCTACTTTTAATTATTGGATTTTAGATATATAGTGCACAAAGTTCTAATGAAGAACAAACATCACCTTGTTTGGTTGAGGAATAGTGCTAGTTGGAAACTGTAACACGCATTGGCATGTAGAGACTTTGCATGCACATTATGATTGATTGTAGTTTTTCTTTGTACTAAGTTTCCTGTTTAAGTTTTTCCTTTTCCTTTGTTTTTTTGATTGTAGTGTTTCTATTAAAGCCTTTATCCTTTAATCATGATATTTATGCAATTTGAATGCCTTCTTATGTGTTTTTAGTTATTGGACAGAGATTGTCTTTGTTGGAAGAAGCACTGCACAAGATAGATTCTAGTGATCCAGCCATCATTTATGCAATTATTGACGAATACTCACAGAAACCTTATTTGAAAGACCAAAGCGCATATCACAGGTAATTTCTGCGTTAAAATTAATATTATTTGTTTTAGTTCTAATTAAATGGCCTCTATAGCTCATTCATATAACTGTATTCCATGTATGCCAAGGATTCAATCATGAAGTTAACTGCTCTAAGTGAACTCTGTATTGTCACAAGACTAAAATTGTCAGTGGAAAATGCCTAGGTAGTAATTCCAACCCCCCCTTCCCTTCCCTTAACCCACCCTTTTCTTTCTAATGACGGGCCACCCATGTAAATTAGGTTGAAATGCAATAATGCAATTTACTTATCCGTGTTGTGCTTCAATTGTGGGGCTTGTATTATTCTTTTTTTTTTTTTCTTTTCTTTTCTTTTCTTTTCTTTTAATGTGTATTTGTTTTTGTGCCAATGTTTTGCATGCATGTCTCTGAAATAAAATACAATTTAATAATCTCAATCCAAATCCTTTTTGATACTTAAAAAAGATATAATAATTATAATAAAATGACAACCTCATGTCTTAGATATCTAATTTGTTGTGCCTCATATGACAAAAGCTCTAACGATATAATTGGTTGTTTGTATCATCTTAGCATACAGCAATGTCGCATACATACATATAAAGGAACTACATTTTAAATATTAAATGGTGGAAAGGTTCACTGAAATCATTTTTGTTAGATAAATGCTATATACTGGAGAAGTATCCACATTTCATCCATCAAAGCTGATGTGATGTGGTCCCCCCAACCGAATGGTGGATGGAAATAGGTTTTTTTGTTGGAGGATCACACCACATCAACTTTGATGGATAGAATGGAAATACTTGTTCAGTATAGCATTTCTCTTTTTGTTAAGCTGCCTATCTTGCCACCATCCATGATCGTTGAACTTTTAATTTTTTTCCTCGATAAGCTCAAAATCCTCATTTCTGTGGCTATATGGTTACAGATTGGATGTCATTGATAGGTGCTTCTCTCGAAGAACGGTTGAAGAAATTTTATCTGCCCTTGTAAGTGATTGATATGGATTGTTTCCATGTTCAGAAACTGAATTTGATATACTTTGTGCTAGGTGTCTTATGGAAAGTTTGCTTGTGCTTTGAGTACTAGACTTTTACTTTGGGTGTTTGCACATATAAAATTTTAACCACTTCCCTTACTATGTTCTTATGCTTGCTATTGTAGGAGAGAGAGGCCTTGAATAATACAAAGGATGATTGGATCTCTGCAGCAATTCAGTCACTGAAGCAAGCATCTCCAATGAGCCTAAAAATTTCTCTGAGAGCAGTAAGGAAACAGAAAGCCTTAGTAATGCCATTTCATTCAGTACTCTAGGTGCTAAAGACTGCTCTGTTGTGTGGTTACCACTATAAAATAAATGGAGTTCCCCTAATTTTTTTTATAGATAAAGACAAAACACAGCAATCATCTGATAAAGACAATTTCTGTGAGATCTGTTGTCTAAATCTGCTGAATCTTTTTCCACTTAAATGTTGGTTCTCTTCTTGCAAACAGATCAGACAAGGAAGGCTCCAAGGTGTTGGTGAATGCCTTGTTTCTGAGTATAGAATGGTTTGTCATGTCATGCGAGGAAAAGTCAGCAAGGATTTCATGGAGGTTTTCAGCTTACTCAAATATTTTCTTCTCCTAATTTCTTCTTTCTGTGGATGATTTTAAGACCTCACCTTTTAATGTAGGGCTGCAGAGCTTTACTGTTGGATAAGGATAAGAACCCAAAGGTAGAGCCACATTTTGTTTCTATATCTTTATATTTTGGGGAAAATATATTTTAGCCCTTTGAACTACTACTACATTTTTATTTATGTTTCCAAACTTTAAAAAGTGTGACAGCAGACATCCGATACTTCCAATACCGCATGTCAGGTTAGACACTTTTGCATTTTTCTCTCAAAAATACCCTCACAATTATTAAATAATAATAATAATAACCGCTTGAAAAGGTAATTAAGGGGGCTAATATGAAAAGGGCCACCTCTTTTTGGGAATAAAAATGCAAAAATGTCTAATTTTGATGTGCGATGGGATGTCACTTTTAAAGTTTGGAGGCGTAAATGAAAATGATTTTTATTGATTATCCACGCCCAATTCTTTTTATAAATATAGATTCCTACAGGCTAATTTGGTTATTTCCATCCTTGGTTTCCTTATTTTTGGTTTTTCTTTCAGTGGGAGCCCTCTAAATTGGAGCTTATTAGTGATGATATGGTGGACTCGTACTTCTCTATGGTGGATGATAAAGGGTGGGTGGATCTAAAGCTTCCTGCAAGATCCAAATTGCCTATATATGCCATTGCGAAGCTTTAGTGTATCATGGTGAAAAAGGGGTAATTGTTTCACTATTGATTTCTTAGCCTAGTGTTTCCTAGTTTTGGGTGTGTTTTAAAAGGTCTTGAGGGCCAAAACTTGAACGAAAGGTAGAAGCACCCAACCCCGGTCAAGTAGATAGATCCGAATTTATTCCTACTCCAAACCCAACAAATAAATATATGCAATAAATTTTTTTTTTTTTTTTAGAAAATGATAAGTGATATTCAGTTATTTCTTATATTATTATAGGTCTAGGATTAAGTACAATATGGAGTCTTGTGATATTTAAGATTCTTCTTAATCATGTTAATATATATTAACTACAGTTAAATTCTATAATCCCTATTTGCTTGGAGAAAAAAGTATCTGTTTGGTAAAAAAAAATTAAAAGTACTTTTAAATATAAAAAAACAATTTTGGCAAAAGCTTAAAAATAAAATTTTTGCCAAAAAAAAAACACTTTTTGACTTAAAAGTTATATTTCTCAAAGTTGTTATGCCATTTGATTTCCTTATTGGAGGAAGCATTGCCCTGTTACAGCCATCATTTCTGCAATTATTGATGAATACTCACAGAAACCTCCTTTGTTCATATAAGTGTGTGCCATGAATGCCAAGGATTTTTATAACAATTGTGGTGGCAATTTACTCAATCATGAAGTTAAGGATATGTTTTTTTTTATCACTGTGGAGGGCTTCTTTATTGGTGTAAAAGTTATTAATCCTCGTCTCTCATGGTCACCACTTCTAAAAATCGATTCTCTGCGGGGACATGGCGGAACTGTAATGGAGGATTTGTGTTGGAAAATTCATTTTCGAGACTCCAATGATCATTACTTTCTAAAGATATTAATGGACATTAGCTTTAATTGGACCACGAGCTTCGTGATGCACATTTCATTGAATTATGATCCTCTTCATTTCATTTGAACTAAGTAATATTCAATTAGTTATAGTAGATGGGTATTTTTGTCATCTCAAAAAGTGAAAAGACAAAAATACCATTTTACTATAACTAACTGGATATTATCAAGTTCAAATGAATAAGAGAAAATCCTGTTCCTGTTTCACTTTTCTTGTAAACAATTTTAAAATTCTCCTTAAATTAAATTAAATCATTTAACAACAGTGAACGATGGAAGAAGACCATATTTGGAATTGGGGGGTGCAGATTTTATTTGCTGCCACAATTTATATGAAGTATTTGTATTTCAATAACTTTGTATGGTCTACTTTTATGTACGAAATGCAAGTCTATGAAATAACACATATGCCATATGTATGTGAAAGTCTAGATTAATAAGTTAATTTTTCTTATATATATATATTTGAAACAAAATAAATATAAAACAACTCTTATTGGAGTATTTCATTTCTTATTGAAAATTGACAAAAATAACACAAAGGTGGCGGCCTAAGCCCCTATCTAATAGGAAAAATAAGTCCAAACTGTACTAAAAAAGTAAAATAAATCGATATTCTCGTGATCTTGTCTAACAATATTAATACTAGTTGTTTGGACAAAAATAGTTCTAATATACCTTAATATTACTCTCACGAAAAATATGAGTTAAGAGTATGCTTGGGCGGCTTTCTGAAATTATTTTCAAGTTGGTTAAATTACTCTGAATTTTGATTCCGTGCAATATAATTGCTCTATTGGGCTACAATAAGAAAGTCACAATCAAGAGTTTGTTCAAATCTCACCTACTCGGATACATATTTGGACAGCCTAGCCATTCGACTTAGCAGAGACAAGTCTAACATGGCGGCCCTATTGCACTCATGATACCCCTGTCCAATCACTAGAAGTCTAGAACCGAAAAAACAACTTGATATTCTAACCAAAAATTTTAGTCCGAATTTCGATGTAGATTGTGAGGTAATTGACTGCCTTTCTATTTTCCATATATATGGCAGATAGGCAGAGCTCAAGCCGAGCTTGTAGTAACCGAGCGAGTCGAGCTTATGACAGCAGTAGAAGAGCCAGCCGAGGCTTGTATAGTAATCGAAATGAGGAGTTCAAGCGAGCTCACGGCAGCTTCGGCTAATTTGCAAGCCTAATTTTTCCTATAATTTAAATAAATTTATATTAACTATAAACTTAAAAGATAATTTATATACTTGTTAATTTTATAATTTATATAGTATAATTATTATATAATATAATTTATCTTATATAATATAACATTTAAGTTTGTATTATTGAATATAATGTCAATTGTCATTTGTCATATCCTAAAGAGTAACATACATTGATTAAGTGCACATTGTTGACTAACTTTCTAATTGTCACCTATGTTTTTTAATTGCTTAGATTCTTAGAGCATAGTTACTAAATTTGAGATTATTTTAATATTCATATCAAGTACTGATATAATTTATTTCTATATTTTACTTGATACTTGTTACTTGTTATTTGTTAAAGTTAAGTTAGTATATGATGTATATCATATATTGTAGATAATAAACATATCATATATAAATATATATTATAATTTATTAATTTATAAGTATAAAACTAAGTTAAACTAATTTAATTTTATACAATTAATTAATATAACATTTAAGTTTGTATTATTGTATATAATGTCAATTGTTATTTGTCACCCTAAAGAGATACATTAAGGTCATTTAAGTTTGTATACATTAATGTGATTATAATTTATAAATGGTAAGAAATACATTAGTTACTTAATTAATAATCATTTAATCTACTCATTTATGAATGTTTAGTCGAGCTCGGCTCATTTGCTAATCGGCGAGCTTGTGCGATGTGAGCCGATTTGAGCGTGATGATCGAGCTCGATTTCGATCCGAGCTTAATCGAGCCGAGCTCAAACGAGCTAGTCGAGTGTGTCGGCTCATTTACAGGCCTAATGGCAGACAAAACAATGTCCTTATCATCTCCAATAAAAGAGGAATCGATCGACCCCTCTACCGTTTAAAATTCTAGTTGTAGAGAGAGACTGCAATACTCATTTACTATGTATTGACCCAAGGAAATGAGAAATTTGAGGATAAACTATATAAATTATAATATAAACTATAGTGCACCGCTTTCATCAGCATAATTGCAAGTCAATTCAACCTAATGAGTTTTTTCATTCAACCTTTTATAATTCTTCTCACCTTAGAGCCCGTTTGGTTCGCAGAATAGACCATTTAAATGGAATGGGCTATTCCAATAGAATAGTCATTCTTTTGTTTGATAAGGGTCTATTGCTAGGAATAATGATTCCTATGAGAATCATTAATCCTTTACACACATGAATAGTCATTCCTCTAAAAAATTAGAGTAATAGCTATTCCTGAGGGAAAGGACAATGGAATAGTCATCCCTTACACAAAATAGTCATTCTTTTGTTTCATATATATATATATATATATATATATATGAGCATCTTCATTTTATTCTTAGTTCACCCAGAGGCCAGAGCTTCACTTCAAACAACCATGGCTCTACTCATCTCTACTTGACAGGCCCATGAGGACAAGGTTTGTCCATTTTCTTTTTTTCGATTTTCAGTTTCACACACTATGTTATAGAGTTTAATGCATTTGCATGCTCTGTATGGTTCTAGGATAACTGGGTAGAAAAGAAAAAATAAAGAGAGTGGCACAATTTTTATGTGGAATTCAAGATTAAGATCTTCCACCCTTAATTGATTCGTTTATTTACACTCATTCTGGAAACCAAACAGGCCATTAGCATTTCATGTCATTTCTTTTATAATTACTTGGGATGATCAATGGTACTATGCATGCATACATCATACATATTTTTATTCTAATATATATATATATATATATATACTGTTTATATTGAAATAATTGATGATGATACTTCATCTTTTGTAACTTCCAGGGTAATTTGGATGTAATAGTTTTTTATTTTTTATGATTTCATGAAAGGAGAAAGTTTTACTCGTAATTGTATTGGAAGAAATTCTTCAAACCCTATTTATAAGATTGTCAAGTGTCTGTTGACCATGTGTGTAAGTATTGGATTTTTGGATAAAACTAACGTATGAACATAAAAGAGAATCACAAAACACCCTCCGACCATTGTTGCTCAAGTACTTTAATTGAAAAATCATATTGAACGCGTGGATTTGTAGAATCTTAGAACCCTCACAATATGTCCAAAATTGAGAGTGATGAATATAATTTTTACCCTATCTTATTCTCATGTAAAACTAATGGAGAATTACAAGCTTATTTATATATCGATAGGAATTACCATTATATATATATATATATAAAATTTGAGAATATTACTAAGTGGATGCTTGAATTGTTGGGAGATTAATACCTTTGAGTAGTCCTTTACTAAGCCCATAATATAACATGTTGAGACACCACACAACCCAAAAGCTTAAGCTTATGGGCTTGCGCCCAACAATGCTATATTAACCATTCACACTTTTTTGTATATCTTCAATGCAGGATTATATTCTTTTTACACTCACACATATACTCAACTAGTCAACAATCTCCTCCTTATGTGTGAGTCCATAACCACTTTAGACCAACTCCCCCTCGCTTATACAACTCCAAACCATACACATTCCAAACACCCATTTGAGACTAATACATTTGGGGAGTTCTTTTGTAAGCCCATAATATAGTATGTTGAGACACCACATAACCCAAAAGCTTAAGCTCATGGGTTTGGGCCCAACAATGCTATATTAATCACTCACACTTTTCGATATTTCCAATGTGGGATTCTTTTTTTTTTTACACTAACACATATACTCAACATGAATAAATTACTTCTGAATTTTGCAATAATCTCCATCATATTTATCATGATTTATTTGCATGTTTCATGTTAGGGATCTAATAATAGAGGTATTTTAAGATTAAAATACCTTAATTCATTTTATTAGTTTGTTAGTAATAAGAGTCCGTTTGATAAGAATCACTGAGGTGATATCTTATCAACTTATGTTATAGCTTTATTATTTTCAAATTCATAGGAGTTATCTCTTAAAGTCAGAGTTATCTCTTAGAGTCAGAGTTATCTCTTAGAGTCATTATAGGAGTTGATTACAAGTTATAGAACTCAACTCCAAGTAGGTTTATTTTCTCTATTTAAAGAGAATAACGTTTAATAAAAAGGCATGCAAATTTAATCTTCAAACCTTGTGTTTGTTATGAGACTCAGGAATCTCTAATTTCCTACCGCTAGTTGTTTCAATTAGCAAATATAGGGAAGAATAAGAAGCAGGATCCTGCTTCCTTCCCCGTTTCTACTCGAGTTACTAGATCTGTTACGCATTCACGTAACAATTTGGTTTCAGAGCGTAGTTCGATCTTGATGGCCGATCCATGGATGGAATGGATGGAACAGATGGAAAAACAAATCTCCAACCTTCAAACCATGGTCCAAAGAGCCACAATATTGCTAGAAAAGAACACCAAAGAAGTAATAGAGATCAACAGAAGGTTGTGCAAAGAAGAAAGAAACGTTGAGGAAAGTTCTACAGCAAGAACCAGTGACAAGTTACACCATGGAAACCTAAATTCCATGCCATCGCTGGATTTCCAGCCAACAGAAGATGTCAAGAACCTTGTCAATCCGCAAAATCCATTTGGCCACGTTGAAGTCTCTCCACCTTGTACTATCCCTAACAGAATCGCCACTTCGAGAACTCCCAACAGGAATTAGCCAGAACATACCGCACATCGCATCACATTTGCAGCTTTTAGGGCCCACGCCGATCGACATAGTCCCAACCGACCTCCACACAACCAAAAGCATCCCCTTTTCAAGCTTATGGCAAACCTTGCTGTCAACACAAAATTGCCTCTTATTGTTTTCAATGTCATCAAGGGATCACATGTTGGAAACAAACTGCAGGTGTTCATGATTCTTTTTATAGGACCTTCCTCTTTCAAGAAGACAATGATGATAGAGATAGCAGGGTTCCCACAAGGTGAAAGGCCACCGAGGAAGAGAATGAGAGGCCAAGAGGCCGTCGTAAAGGGAGAGAAAGGGACGAATAGGCACAAATTCAATATTGATCAGCAAGAGGAAGCTAATACGGTGATCAATCAACTCACACATGTGTTCATACTGAGTCACCGACGTCACATGGGAGACTTTCACGAAACCTACAACTCTGCTTCCCACAACACTCCATACGAGGAAAAGAAGTTTCAGGGTATAATGGGAAGAAACATAATTGCTGGAAAGATGAGGAAGTTTTCAAAGGCTTTGACCAATTCAACTCATCTTCACATCCACGTGATGCTCATCATGTTGTCCATGCATGTTATGCCTTTGACAACCGGATTTGAATTTAATGGGCTATTTAATGGGCCAGGCCGAAAGATGAAAACCATAAGGTGTAGCCGTGTACGACCTTGAGGACAAGGTCCATTTCAATGAGAATGGAATGTTAGGGATCTAATAATAGAGGTATTTTAAGATTAAAATACCTTAATTCATTTTATTAGTTTGTTAGTAATAAGAGTCCGTTTGATAAGAATCACTAAGGTGATATCTTATCAACTTATGTTATAGCTTTATTATTTTCAAATTCATAGGAGTTATCTCTTAGAGTCAGAGTTATCTCTTAGAGTCATTATAGGAGTTGATTACCAGTTATAGAACTCAACTCCAAGTAGGTTTATTTTCTCTATTTAAAGAGAATAACGTTTAATAAAAAGGCATGCAAATTTAATCTTCAAACCTTGTGTTTGTTATGAGACCCAGGAATCTCTAATTTCCTACCACTAGTTGTTTCAATTAGCAAATATAGGGAAGCATAAGAAGCAGGATCCTGCTTCCTTCCACGTTTCTACTCGAGTTACTAGATCTGTTACGCATTCACGTAACATTTCAGTTACATATATTTCTCTTTGTTGACAGGTTCTAGTTGAAGAGAAGTCATAAGCAAGAATATTGACATTAAATAGACCTAGGCAATTGAATGTCCTGTCACTGCAAATGGTGCGTCATATATATTATTGGATTTGGATGCTTTGATGTGGTTTCTTGAAATATCCTTGATAATAGGAAAATTTTCTGTTAGATTTCATGATATTCTGCATGAATGTGTTAGTGTTAAAGAAGTAACCAATTTACTATAGCATGAAATTTGGAACTAGAGTTTAATAGCTCTGCTCTTAATTATTTATTTTTTCTAATTCTAGATTTCTTGGCTATTGGAACTTTTCACTGCCTATGAATAGGATTCTAATGTCAAGTTGATAATGATCAAGGTACTCCCCTTCTAACACTTGTCTGCTTATCTTCAAATTGAATTGGAAATAAACCAAAAAGATATTCAGTTTCATCTTGGAGTATATAAGTTTACAAATTAAAATAATGGATACCCTTTTTGGGGAGCTGATATTTCATGCATTTATATTGTTCATCCATTCGTATAAGGGAGCTTGTGTTGTCTGATTATGTTATTTTTTGGCAGATCCTCACGAGTTTATATATGTTGGTAAATGGCACTGCATATTACACTTATTTTTCTCAATTAAGATTGTGCTAATGCATTATTGTGATAGTTCTTTTTAAGGGTTGTGTTGTAAAGTTAAAGTCTTGATTGTTTCTGTTGTTTTGAAATACAAGTCCAGCTTTGTGGTGGGTGCAGAAGTAATTTTATTTTACTTATTTTGACTCAAGAAAATTGATTGAATACTTTAGTCCTATTCACAAACATGTTTGAAAAGCAATCTTCTTATGGTTTTCAAGTTACAGAGTAAGAACTTGGCACTAATCTAGTTTAGTTGTCGATATCCTTACTATATAGGTTTAAGAAAGTTTGTCATTTACAGGAGTTTTAAGAAAGTTTCTCATTGGACGTGTCACCTATTGTTTCAACTTCATACTGAATGCAACCTTTCTGACTTGCATATCATTTGTGGTCATATTTTTGTAGGGGAAGGGAAGCGTGTTTAGCACTGGTGGTGATATTGTAAGTGTGGTTTGCGATATTAATGAAGGTATAGGTCTTTTTTGACCTATACCTTATGGTCTATGTCTACACATCAAAGCATTTTCTTAGCTACATCTTTTCTTGATAATTTAATTGTATACAAGACTCTATTTATAGAGAAAGAATCTAAACGTTACATGTCTCTTTTACTTCTACATTAACAACCATAATTGTAACTCTTATCTCTTGAGCTTTTGTAACTATTGTCTCTTGAGTTCATGTAACTCTTGTCTTATTATTTTTATTGCTTACTGCACCACCCTTATTGGTTTTCAACATTCAGAATATTAATGACCTACTATATCGATAAGGTTCAATGTCAGTTGATGGAAGTATCTTTTTTTTCTACTAGTCTAAAATTTTCATGTAATGTACTTTTTTCTTTTACTTTTCCTATTTTGTGAAGTCTGTCATTCACCTAGTCTTTAGAAAATGCTCAATACATGGAAATGTCAAGAATAATTTATGCAAGATTTGAAGGAATTTATACAAAGTATATAATACCTTGTCTTATACTTGTATGTACTAGGTAACTAGAGATTAGGTGCTAAAATATTGTGGGAGCATTTCATCTTAATTTATGTTATGGCAACATATCATAAAACCCAAGTGACTCATTTTTTCATGAACTGTAAATTTTCACGTATCTGTTATAATGACTTTGGAAGTACAGGCATTCTTGGTCAATTAGTGCATTCGTCAGCTTCATGTTTGTATCCTTCCTTATCCTAGTGTGCTAATATTCTTGAAGGTTTCAATTCTTAACGGAATTGTCATGGGAGGTGGGGTTGGTGCTTCAATACATGGTAGATTCCGAGTTGCAACTGAGAATACGGTATTTCTCTCCATCTTGTAGAGGTGAAGATGATTATGAATTACACATTTTAGATTTTACACAGTAAAAATGCCTTGCCTTTCATTATTATAGCTCACTTTGTTGGTGATTATCAGTTCCAACATGCCAAATTATGAAGTTATATGTATGTTATATATCACGTTTTTCGCTTTCCACTACTTATTTTCTTATTTCTTGGTTATTATGATGCTAGACTTGTTACAGGTATTTGAAATGCCAGAAACAGCTTTGGGACTCTTCCCAGATGAAGGTGCCTCTTATTTCTTGTCAAGACTCCCTGGATGCTTTGGTAATGCCAATTATATCCTTCGTTTGTATAGTAATTCTTTATTCCTTTCAAAAAGAATATGAAGTTCCTGTTCTTTGGTAGTTTGTAAGATTTTGTTGGTATATTTCTTTAGTAGATTGAGCGTTGTTTGTATGTTTAATATATTATACTCAAGGAGGTTTTCATATCTTTTTCTGCTTATCTTCTACCATCCATGTTGTGAGATATTTGTATTGTTTTTTCTTCATTTTTGCAAACATTTTCTCACTCTTCCCCTCCTCTGCCTCCTCGTTCATTAACTTGTAGATGTTATATTTTGTTATATTACAGTTTGATGTTGTTTTGATTATTATAGCGATTGTCATAGATTTTAATCTCATTTGTACATGTTATGTTGTATTTCTGAAAATTTTATATGTTACATTGTGAACATTTATTGTATTTATAACCTTTTGGCAGGAGAATATGTCGGTCTTACAGGTGCTAGGCTGGATGGTGCAGAAATGCTTGCTTGTGGACTTGCAACCCACTTTGTCCCCTCAGTGGTAAAACTTCTTCCTGCTTTGATTATTTTGATTTTAGATATAGTTATTGAAGTTCAAATGAAGGAAGGGTATCATCTTGTTTGGTTGAGGAATAATGCTAGTTTGGCATCAACATAGTTTTGCTAGCATATACAGACTAGCCTTGCATATTATGATTGATACATTAAAGATTAGGGTTTTGAAGTTGCTTAAATGGTGCTTCCCCTTTCTATAAGAATGGAAGATTAATGATATGTGTGCACGTGTAAGTTACCATTAAAAAAATTAAGTGGCAAATTTCCCTTCTTCACCCTTTCTCTCATTTTTCCTGTTTCTCAACATTAACATCACTTCAAAAAGCCACAACCAGGCCTCCAGTTTGTGACTTCCCTTCTCCATTTTCATTTCTTTTATTCTTCCCTACATGTACATTTCTATTTGAAAATGCTTGTGATTGTTATTCATCTTTGTATGACAATAATAGTAGGTGAAGTGCTGCTAGGCAAACGACATCATAGTTTAGAATGCATTTCACACTGTAGTGGTGGCAAGTATTGTCTGTGAAGCTTTTACAAAGTCCTATAAACCCACAACATCCTTGTAGAATCTCAAACCAAACCTAATGGCCGAGAAAACCTTCTCAAGTACTTTTTATATGAATATGTGTAGAACATAAATTTAGATGGATGGAAGGACTGAGTTTACATAGTGAGAATATAAAATTGGTGGGGGCTAGCCTATGAATTGGTCAAGGTAGAAACCCTAGACCATGCTTGAGGAATAAGAAATCTTCTTTCTATCATTTTATTTTAGAATCATTTGTTTTGGGATTGACTAAAATAGAATAGCGTGTAAATGAATTTTTGTCCAAGAAAAATAGGGATGATGCAAACCACTGCAATGCATGTAAGAGATTCTTATATTAATTTGTATGCTTCGTATTTGATAATGTTAGTGCATCCAGCTTTAGACGTTCGATTGTAGGATATAATCATTAATTTTCTCTAGAATCTTTTGTTGATCATGCAATTAACATGAAAGGCTATTCATGCTAATCATGATCTATTTGCTTTTCTGTATTGAATTTTTAAAGTTTGCTTCTCTTAATCAGGATACTTGTGCCATTTTCATGCCTTTTTATGTGTTTTTTAATAATTTGATAGAAATTGTCCTTGTTAGAAAAAGCACTGTGCAAGGTAGATTCAAGTGATCCAACCATCATTTCTAATGTTATTGATGAATTCTCGGAGAAACCTATTTGAAAGAGAAAACTTCATATCGCAGGTTATTTTTGCATTTATAATCACAAATACTATCCTTTTTTGTTCTAATTAGATGGCCTCTAAAGTTTTCATTCATTAACTGTATTCCATGTATGCTGAAGATTTTAATTATTTTGGAGATTGTCATCCCTGGATCTTGGATGTAGAGCTAAGAATTTGAACAATAAATAATGCTAGATAGTTTTATTAGAACTATTTTGTTTTTAAAGAACTAACTTGTTCATTCTCTGAGATGCAAAGTTACCTATCTGGCCACTTACCATGATCTTTATTTTTCGTGCCTATATGGGTACAGATTAGATGCCATTAATAGATGCTTCTCTCAAAGAACAGTTGAAGAAATTTTATCTGCACTTGTAAGTTAATGATATATATTCTTTTGATCTTGTGAAACTGAATTGATGTCCTCTTGGCTCTTTGTTACGTGTTTTTGGAAATTTGTTAAGTTCATTTACTTTTGGTGTTTGTGTGTTAATAGATAAGATGTTTACCACTCACCTGACCATGATCTTATGTTTGCTATTGTAGGAGATAGAGGCTATGAATATGAAGGACAATTGGATCTCTTTGACAATTCAATCAATGAAGAAAACATCTCCAGTTAGCCTTAAAATTTCTCTGAGATTGGTAAGGGAGATGAGAGCCTAAGTAACTCCATTTCATTCGGTACTTAAGTTCTGAAGATTGTTTTGGTTGTGTTTAAGATTCTCATTGTGCCACACCCTGCATGTCTATTGTAATCTAAGACCTCTTCCTTGTTAACTTGACATCTTCATTAACATCAGGTAAAAAGGAAGTGATAACTTATTTAGAGTATATTTGGGATTGTGTATGAGAAATAGAGTTTTTAAATCAAAATGCGCTTTTTGACAAAAGCTTTACTTTTAAACTATTGCTAAAAGTACATTTTGGCCATTTTAAAACTTTTTTTACACTTAAAAATGCTTTTAATTATTTTTACCAAACGGGTACTTTTTCAAACAAACTTTTTGAGTGTTAAGCACTCTTTTAGGCTCCTTAAACGCACATTTAAACATGCCCTTAATGATGTGAAGGTTTTGCATGCTCATTCCATCTAAGCTAAGAATTTGAGTTCTCTTTAACACCAAACAAAACTAAGCAATATCTTATGAAGCACATGTTTAACAAATCTTGTGATACTGATTCCATTTAATATTGGTTCTCTTCTTGTAAACAGATTAGACAAGGAAGGTTCCAAGATCTTGGTCAATGCCTTGTTCGTGAGTATAGAATGGTTTGTCATATCATTCAAGGAAAAGTCAGCAGAGATTTTTATGAGGTTTTCAGCTTAATCTCAAATATTCCTCTCCTAGTGCTTTTCCTTTTGCAGGTATTTTTTAAGACCTTTCCTTGTAATGTAGGGCTATAAGGATATACTGTTGGAAAAGGATGGGAACCCAAAGGTAGACCAACATTCTGATTATGTATCTTTGCATTACTCTCAATGTTTTCCCTATATATAGATTTCCTTAGGATCATTTGGCTAATTCTCATCTCTGGTTTTTTGTTTAGTGGGAGCCGTCTAGATTGGAGTTTGTTACTGATGATATGGTAGTTGTACTTCTCAATGGCGAATGATGAAGAGTGGGAAGATTTTAAGCTCCCTGCAAGATCCAAGTTGCTTTTATCTGCTATTGTAAAGCTTTGATGTGTCAAAAATCACCATTCCATGGGATCGAATGGTAATTTTGGTGCCACATCAGAGAGTGTAGAAGCGGGAGTATGTAGCATTTCTCTACATATTTTTGTGGGACTATAAATAAATAGCCAGAGTCCGACATCAAACTGGGCATGGTCTATTGGGTTGTAATTAGGTAATATCACTGAGTATATTAAAAAGAGAATAAAGAAAACAAAGATTGGTATATAATGCTACAAAGCCATTGTAGCACCCTAGTGCAAATTATTATCAAAGTGAGTGAGGATGAGGAATTCCACCAAAAGAGAATAAAATAGTCAAAGTCAAGTTTGGAGATTCAATACTCAGTCGTTCAATAGAGTGAGCATTTCCATCATTTTCTTCCAATCCATCATATTTTCAGATAGAGCCAAGTTTGGAGATTCAATACTCAGTTGTTCAATAGAGTGAGCATTTCCATCATTTTCTTCCAATCCATCATATTTTCAGATAGATCTATTGATGCAAATTTTCGCATAGTCGGACTAAATGGTGGGTACCTATGAATTAAGAAAAGACTATTGAAATGAAACTGGCTTGAAATAGGCGATCCTAATTCCATCGGAAGAACTTCCAATAATAAATACCAATAAATAGATGAAGTAATGAATAAAAGAGAAAATTGGTATTTATTTAACAAATATGAATCATTCAATTACTTTAATTAAATTCTAATCATTTAATTTTTTAACAGCATGTATGCTGTAGTTTAACTACAGCATATAAGCCAAATCCATATATATATATATATATATTTGAGTTATGAAATGCCTACATTTTAATTTCTAGACTTTTGTGCCTCTTTTATTTAGGATTAACTTTACAAGGCCCCCTTGAATTTTTACGCATTTTGAGAAGACCATTTAAAGTTTAAAAATTCTCAATTTCATCCGTCAAACTCCTAATTTGATGCAATCTACCCTCTCTATTAGGATTTAAGGCTATAAAGAAAAATATATATATATATCCTCAACTTTTCTTCTTTATATTTTTTTAAAAAAAATTATTGTGAAATTAAGGGTAAATTTGAAATTTTATAAAAGTTCAAGTCATTTCATCCATTTTAACGTTTGATTGATGCCAAACCTTAACAGAGTGGAGTAGATTGCATCAAAAAAATAGTTTGAAAAGTAAAATTAAGAGTTTTTAAATTCTGGAAGAGTTTTCTCTTTTAAGGTTTTTAAGGTAGTCTTTGGTGGGTGTTGCCTGATTATTAGCCATTGAAGGAGCTTTTGTTAATTGTGCTTAGGCTACTTATTTCCCTATCAGGCTCAATGACATTTGTAGATATAAAAAGAAGCCCCATCAAATAGAAAAAATTTCTTTGGATTATTTACACAAATGAGACAAGAAATGTATGTAGCCGTCAAATCTTTGTAAAAGAGTTGAATGTGAATCTATAAACGTCCATTGTCAGCTGATGCTTTGATAGATGGGACAAAAAAAAAGGATAACTTTATTTAAGTAAACAGAAAAGGGTATTATAGTATGGTCAACAGAGAGTAACGAATGAAAACCACAGATTTTACTTTTAAAAAAAACCACAGATTTTGGTTGTTCTGAATATGGTTCAACTAAGATACCCATTGACTTAATTAGCACTCATAATCACATTACAAAATACAGATGCTGGCCCACTTAGCCTAAACACTATCTAACTAATGTAACTTCAACTTGCTGAGCCACGTAACTAGAGAGGTTCTTGAACAAACAAAGTGAAATGTCCTAGAAAAAGGAGATCGATCGAAATACTGGAAAAATGTCAAAACGGAAAATACGGTGTAGAAAATACAACCAAATACTAGAAAATGAGTCGTCAACAATGACTTGGTCTTCTCTGAAGGGTTGCAGAAAAAAAAAAAAAAAAAAAGAAGAAGAAGAAAAGAAAAGAAAAAGGTAAAGTCAAGGGGTATAGAAAGGGACACAAACCTCGAAAGACCTCTCAACCAGAGAAGAGTTTATCTTATGATCACTTTCGGGGGTGTGTGCATAATGATGTTTTGATAAAACAAATAAAAGATAATGTTATCTGTAAATATCGTTGTTATAGTTGACTAGTTTTCATGGATCCCGATATGGTGAAATAGGGTAACGCATGTGAGAGTATGGGCATGCCTTACTTGTTAGTGCATGTGTTTGGACGGTTTGAATCCCACATGTTCAAATAGATAGAGCTTTTACCATTTATTTGATTGATATAGTATAAATCATTGCTTTCTTTCACCTAGCTCTAATAATGATATTTATCCTAGCTTTTACATACGCCAAATAAAAAGAGAATAATGTTTCCCTCATATTTTTCTGTGGAAAAAATAGGGCTTAGTAAAATTTAAAAATCTAAAAATATAAGAAGCATTTTCAAGCTTAATTTACCCATTACATGGCTATATATACCACATAGTAATTTGTAAACTTTAATATAATAGAGTTTATTGTATTAATTATATATTAATCCATGGGCTAGGTTTATTGCTGGAAAAGTCTTTAGATTTGTACCAAACAAAATACATATATTTCAAGCTAGTGCAGTCTTTGTTGGGTTTGAAAGTTGATGGGTCAAAAGAGGGCTTTCCCTATTTTGTAATTTACCATCATATATTCAAATTAATAAATAAGTAAAAAGATACTAAATTGCTGCTCCCTATAAGAATTGGATAGTCAACTCCTCAATCCTTTGATAAAAACAAGGATCCGGATCTCCTCTAATTGGGGAGAAATTGGAGATTTTCCGATTGTTAATTATGACCCTTCATTTTAAATCTAATGGTATATAAAATCATTTAAACCTTGGTAAAACAAAAGTCAGTATCTAATGCCTCGATTATACAAGGATCTCAATTCAAAAAAAAAAACAAACCTATTGGTAATGCAAATGGGTAATGTAATAGGTTGATGTAGATTACCCAAAAAAACAAAAAACAGTAGTTGACTGAGGGTGTTAATTTCTTTTTAGTGGTTAATGTGACTCCAATTATATGCTGACATGTATTAATAGACCGTAAAAGAGTCGCACATTGGTGTAACATTACTAAAAAATGATAAATATAAAGAAATGATTGGTGTCCGTGTCTATATATATTGAGTTGCACGTTGGAAACATATTTTTTATAATTGTAAGATTAAAAATATACGTATTATTTTTAAAAGCGAGTTTGTGAGAATTTTCTACGAACCAATTACTAAGAAATTTATGTTCCAAACAAAACACTTATGTTGTCATTCAAACCTAGATTGATAGTGAACCAAAAGGCAATATATTTATAAAGGGTTACATAGGAGGGGACCTAATTAATACACTTTGAAATCTTGGTCCTACGTATGTAGTATTTATTGAATGTAGGACCATCAAGTTTAGGTCACTCCCTCAAAACCTTTATGACTTTATTAATTGAAATAAATGTAAAATTGGTCCTACAATTTGAAGTTTTGGCAAATCATTTTTTGAATTTTAAAAAGTGATTAAACACTTCCTGAATTTTTATCGCAAAACCCTTTATGACTTTGTTTATTGTGTACGTAGAAATAAATATACCTTTGATTTCCTATGGTTTAACAACTTTATTTTTCTCCCTACGTTTTAATTTTTATTATAGATGGTACATTGGTTATTCATAAAGATGGAGATTGTACTTTTGTTTAACTTCCGTCCAAAATTGCTTTAAAAAAAAAATTATGTCCAAAATCTGACAAAAATCCACATCAACACCCCTAAAAACTCAACAAGTGTCCATATACATAATTAAAAATAATAATTTTTTAAATTAAAAACTTTAAAAAATTATATTTAATTAAATTAAAAAATAAAAAATAAAATAAGAAAAGAAATTTTTTGTTTGGAAAAGGGGTGATCGGCCGACCACCCCTGGCTGTTTTGGGGATGGTCGAACCACCCCTAAGTTGTAAAATGGGGGTGGCCAAAACCACCCCTAAGGCTGTTGGCCACCCCCATTTGCCTCGGGGCGGTTTGGCTTACCCCAGACCGGCCTGGGGTGGCCACTCCCATTTTGCAACATGGATTTCCATCAAATTTTGGACATAAGTATCATCTCCATCTTTATGAATACCGATATACCACATGTAATAAAAAAAAAAAAAACTAAATAGGCAAAAAATAAAGTTGTTAGACTACAAGGGGCAAAATAATATTTAACCCAAATATAAATTATCTCAGTGAAATTTGAAGATTTAAGTAACTCTTTGGACCTACAACAAAGGTTAGTGGATATAGGATCTTCTCCATTTTTTTAGGATATATTTTATTCATAATATTTTCGTTTTATTACTTCTGTAACACTATTAAATTTGTAAAATTTTATTTAAACTATAAAATAAATCTTTTTCATTTAGAATGCATGAAATGGTTGCTGATTTGCTGGTATTCTTTATAAACTTGACTGGCCTACTACCAACCTCCAATGCACCATATTCTTTGAAGATTGTCCACAAGTCACTTGTTTTACATTCAACTAAGCTAACTACAAATATTGAGTATGTTCACAGAAATGAAGAATATGAGAATCGTGTATTTTATTTATTTATTTGTTTATTTTTTCTTTAATTAACAGTCGGCAAATTTGTCAAAGATATTCAATACTCGACAACTTTAATTTCCTGTCCGACGTACACATAGGCAAAACTATGGGAAGTTTAATTGGACGTGATATATCCGATGATTAGACCAAATTAAGGAGTTATATATATATATATATATATATAGAAGTCTTAGAGTAGAGTTAATGTCAAAGTTGAATGTATTTTCTAACTTTTTATGGGGAAGACTAGAATTAGCGGAGATGATAGAGGATCTAGAATTAGCTTGGCAACCTGCAAGTCCACTTTTTCTGCTGCATTCATTAGCCTCTTTCATAGTTTTCATTTTCCTTTTTGGACTAGAAACCATTAAACTCTCCCAATTTCCTATTTTCAAAGGAATATTCGTCTAGTTTAAAGTTTAAACTAGCTAGCTAGAGTTATCCAACCACTACCATTGCTCCTTTCTTTGTTGAATTCTCTAAGTTTATTTATTGCTGCAATAAGTCTTGCTTTAAGCAGATCGGTCATTAAATTGTCCATACAGACCGTCCTTTTAGACAGACCAGTTTGTAAAAAGTGTTTGTCCGTTTCAGACTGCCAATCTCTTGGTCGATAACCAAGAATTCAATGGGTTGGACCATTGATTTAGTGTATTTCCAAAACATCTTAGAAAAAGAAAAGAAAAAGAGTAATTTTATACACTGTTATACAATTGAGATTACGCGAAAGTGAAACTTAGCCTTTGAATCGGCAAGGGGATCGTTAAAAAAAAAGAAAAATTAAGGACTGATTTTTACTGTTATGTAATCTAAGTTATATGACAATCATATAACAGTCTTCAAAATAAAATTATTAAAAAAAAAAAGGCTATAGCTATCAAATGATCATTGATATAAGCATATATATTTAGACCATGTCCTCAATAGATAACTCAATCGATTAAGACTATATTTAATAAAGAAAAGATCATCCATTCGAATAATCCTCCCTTAACATGTCAATATATATGTATATGACCAGCAAAATTGACAGTACACCACAAGAAACCAAACATAACCCAACACGTTTTTCTTGTATATATTAATTAATTAGAATGAAATAGATGTAAAGTGTTTAAAATATTGATGAGTAAGATATGCATAGACCATTCAAATTTCGAATCAATCAAACCTGACAATCCCTGATCCTGTCATGTGTTTTTTAGTCAGATTCTGAAAGTTCTTTTATATATATATATATATATATATATATATATATCCTGCAAAGGAGTTAAGAAAAAGTCACCGACTTAATCCCAATCAAGAATATAGCCAAAACTCTTGCGCTCATCATAAACCATATATTAAATTGTTTGATAAATTAAGTGGGATAAGAAATAGTAAAACTTGTTAACTTAATAAATGTGAATCATGTGATATATGTTAGGTTGTTTAATTGAAATAAATGATAAACAGTAGGGTTAATATTCGAATTCAAAGCTTACAAGCTATCCTAAAAGGTTAAATTGATTAAAAAAAAAAATTACCCTACAAGATAAAAGGGTTTTTTATTTTATTTTTTTACATGTCCGCATAAGAGGAGGAAAGGAGATTCGAACTAATGACTTTCGTTTCATTAGACGTGGTCCCAACCAATTAAGCTATTCTTGGGGATATAAATAAAAGGTTCTAAAGCCTTTTGTATTATACAACTTGCACGTGTAGAATAGTTGCCTAAGCCGTCAATTGGCTAAAGATAAATATGTAACGACTCAAGAAAAATGGCTAGTTAATTTGGAGCTTTCTCAAAATCTCTTATATATTCAGTTTTTTTCCTAAGTTAGAACTATCTTTATAAACCACACGTTGTTCTATGTGATTTCTTCTCATCTTTCCAATATAGAACCGAGATGTTACGTACATATGATATCTCAAATTCAAATTGTTTGTTAATAATTAATTGTGAGAAAGAATAACATTACATTATGCAATAGCACTCCTAATTATCTTAGTAGCCATAAAAGGTGTCACTAGTAAACACTCTCAATGAAGAATATGCTCTTGTGCGCTAAGGTGTGGAAATATTTGCAGGGCCTATTTGGAATCAATTCTGACCCTTAACTATTTGATTGCCCTCTCTACTCTCCCAAACCTATTTTCCATTCCACCATTCCCTACTCTCTTCTACAACTCTCTTTCTTTCTCTTCTTGGAAAACCACCCCATGCTTGTCTGGCAACAACTTCGAGCCTCATGTCCTTTGCTATCCTCAAGCCTCACCCACAAGAAGACACCATGAGAGAGAGTGAGAGAGATGCCTTGTTTTACTCATTGAGCTCCTCAAGCCTTTCACCCCATGGGAAACGTTAAACCCCATAGACCCAAGGACATTTTTCACGAGGGGAAATAGAGAGAGAGTTTAGAAGAATGAAGGGAAAAGAGAAGTGATTTAGGGTTTGTAGTCAAGGATAAATCAGGGTTCAAACTTAAGTCCTTTTTCTTGAAAACATCACTAATTAAACATAAAACAACACCATTTTATTATAAATATATTTTTTAAAAAATAAATAAATAAAGAGGTGTCGGAGTTAGAATTTCGTAAGAAATGGAAACCTACCTCCTCTCCGACCTCTGAATTTTATGAGAAACTAAAACAAGACAACACCCTCACCTCCGCGCCTGCCATCAAAAGCCTACCTGCTACGGTCGGCAGCGAGTCGGCCATCAAAAATGCCTCCGATTTTGATCACAACCCTGTTTTTGGGGTTGCTTGATTTGTTTAGTCCTTGCCTTTGTTTTCTTGATTTTCTTCATCTATTTCAATCAATTCGTATTCATCCAAAAAATAAAAAGTCCTTTTGCTTTTCTATTTCTACTAGGTCGCCATGACAATGATGCTAACCACCCTCATATATATTTTATATCATAATTACAATCATGAATGGCACAAGGGATACGCATAATATTCATTATTCAAGAAAATAGAGTGTACAAATAAATCTGAATGTAAGGTACCTCTCACAAGAAACACTCCCACATACGATTATATACCCAATAGAAAAGTGCAAGCACGATCGATAATGATGATCATTGCAAAAGATAATATAATATTTAAGAACATAAAAATCAAAAACACCAGCTGTATACATTTTACTGATCACTCAAACTTTCTGGAGAATATTATCAAATTTTCTAACATTTTTCATCTTTTAATGATCAAATTTCTCCTATCTTTCAATTGCAGCCTTTAGCAAGAATTACTCGCAAAGGCCAAATATTCCTTCAATTCACAAGGAAAACAAGGGTATCTCTTCCATGAATTCCCATGCAACTTGATCATCTTTATCACTTTATCCTTGGTTGAACTCCTGCCATCTATATGCAACAACACCAAAAGCTTCTTCACCGATCCATAAACCAGCATTTCCTCCAACACCCTTTCTGTTGGGTGAAACCTAGAAATCACCCACAAAATCTTCACCACCATCTTTGTTGCCGTGGGGGAGACATGCAGCATTCTCTTGGAGATTGCTGGAATTCCCATGCCATGCTCCACCAAGGCCTGCCTGCCTTCTGCGCATTCACATAGTAATTTTATCAGCAGCAGCACTTTCTCGCATTTCGATCGGTTCAAGTCCGGCAAAAGCTCGATGAGGACGCAAACGGCGCCGGCTTCGATCGCCCGTAACCGGCTTTTCTTCGAAGATCCCAGAATTTCAATCAGAACTTCCATGGCACATGAACTTGCCTTGGTGCATATCTCATCAGAAACCACCTCCAACAATGACTTGAAGAAATCCACATCTTGAATAACAAAATTCCAATCATATCCACTTTTTGCCATCTTTTGGAATATGGTAATGGTGTAAAGCCTTGCCTCAGCACTTCCTCTTTGAAGCATGATTGCCATGGACTTCATAGATTCTGGTTTTGACAACAATTCAAAGGTTGCTTTTTCTTCCTCGGAGAATGGGAGGTGTTGTAAAACTCCCATGGCCTCCTCACAAGCTCTAAATGCAATGAAATCAGAGCTCTCAAAAAGAACTTGCGCAACAATTTTTACTAGCGCTTCAACTCCCTTAGATTGAATAAAATCTGCCTTTACAATCTCATCACCTTTCTCAATAATCGACCGGAGTTTCTTCAAGGAACTCACCTTAAACGGCGACGTCTCAACGGTGTTGAGTAGAGACAACATGTCATCATGGTTGATCGAAGGTACTTGTCGTGAAGCTGACGATGATGGTGAACAAGAATATTGCAATATTATTGCTTTGAGGGTGTGATTCGGCGTGATGTCGAAATTCTTGATGCTTTGCATGGTGGCCGGACATGTCTTCTTTTTGTAAGTGAAGAACCATTTCTCGATGTTCTTCCGTTCGTAGCTGACGCCGGTGGAGATGGTAACTGGGTCTCTCATGAGTTCCATGGAAATGGGGCAGAGGAAATCTGGCAAAATCTCCATCGTATTGTAGGATCTGGTTTCGTCTCCTTTTTTGAGAGGATGCTTGTAGGTTATATATGAGGAGGGTGCCGTGGAAATATAAAGAAGGAAAAAATCAAAGTCAAAACTCTGCAAGCTGTTAATTAAAACATGAAAGCAACAAGGAAGCTTACAGAAATCATCCAAGTTTTAATTTTTTTTTTTCTTTCCCTTTTTTTTGCTTAATTTATAGATTCATATATACATCTTAATTAATTATGCTGTCTTCCTGCCACTTGTATACACCTAGCTGTGTATTTGACCCAAGTATTTAATTGTGTACTTATCCATTTTAGTATTTTACCCAACATTTTAAGTTTGTTTGACTTATATCCCTTCAAAATTTCAAAATAGCATGGCAATCAAAAAGTTGTAATGGACATGTAATTAACAAAAGTAACTTATAATTAAGCTTATAAAATTAACATTTGAGCCTTTTGAGATACATATTGCAACTTTTACTGCAATTTCTTTATAAATTCATGTTACAGTATCTTAATGGTTAGCAAAGGTAAATATCATGTTAGTTTGTAAATGACAAATTAGGATCTTCTCCCATTTAAATGAATTGGAGAATATCCAATTAGTTATATTAAAATGATATATGTTTCCTTAAAAAAGTGAAAAGATAAAAATACTTTTAAAATATAACTAATTAACTAGATACTCTATGAACCGGAGATGATCATGTTCCGTAAAGGACTTGTTGTGAAAATTGTAATTAATACCCCTAGCAGCTAGCATTCAAACTTATAGAAAACATTAATGAAGGGTTGTCATGTTTGACTTGGAATTTATGCATTTTTATTGCCAGGGATTCAAATGGCCATAGAATGAGTTGGTTATTCACTATTGTTCTTTATTTTATTTTATTTTATTTTTTTTGTT
The DNA here is from genome assembly GCA_013348765.1 of Carpinus viminea. Lineage (NCBI taxonomy): Eukaryota > Viridiplantae > Streptophyta > Magnoliopsida > Fagales > Betulaceae > Carpinus > Carpinus viminea. The sequence continues at coordinate 16,468,451 of CP054668.1, forward strand.
TGAAGTGTATTCACTATTGTTCTTAATTTGTACATCAACCAAGTCTAGCTGGAAATATAAAGGTTGATTTATTTTTAAGGTAGTAACAGATTTTTGCTGGTTGCAGATCAGTAATTTTGCAGGGTATAGATAATTGGATTTACTAAATAACCAACTCATTGACACCCATAGAATGAGATATATAGCTAGAATTTAAATATATAGCATGAATTTGGCTCATTAATTTGTAGGAGTAATTTAAAATCTTACCATCTATATATTGAATATAATGGTTAATTAATTATGCCTGCATTACAATGATCCACTATTTATAATAGGTTTCATTTATAGGCCAACTTTCATATTTTGCAATATAATTTATAATTAATGACTCTTCACCGAGTTCTTTTGCATTTGTCACCGCCTTATGCAGTCCTAGAAAAGGCCCGGGTTGTATGTCATTGCTTGCTGCTTGGTCTTTTTGGACCAAATCCAGAATTTGTTTATGAATTTTTACTGCTTTTACCTTTCGGACTTCATTATCAAGGTGCCCACCCCTTTTATAGTCAATTAGTCTTGTAGCCCACTTTTCCTTAATATTTGATTAAAAAAAAAAAGAGGGTATGTCATAGATAGTGTTGGAGCTGTAGAGTTTTCAACTTGTATCTTTGACATTATATGATTGAGTATTTTGCTCCCGATTGATTTTATATCAATGATGATAACTCGTTTGGTCCAAAAAAAAAAAAAAATCAAAATATGTATGGAGTTACTAGCTAACAAATACTTTACCAAGCCAGCAAGGTATAACAATGTATATAATTTTTTTTTTTCTCTAAACTAGGTCGAAGAGAATACGTACAAGTCAATTAATAGACTGTATTGAAAAAAAAAAAAAATTCACTTGCCAATTTTTTTTTTTAAAAGAAAAAACAAAACTTTGTCCATAACCGTTTATGAAATAAATGGTCGATAAAAGGAATTATTTTCACGGAGTTCCTCATTAATTGGTAATTAATTATCTCTACTAGCAGAAATAATCTAATCTAATGCCTTAATTAATATTAATATATAAAAATATTCCATGTACAAATTAGAGATTTAAGCTAGAAAGAGAAGTATATATTAATTATATTGGTGCACAAAAAAAATAAAGCAAGTTTGTAAGGACTATATTTCAAATTTCCCAAAATTATGAAAGCTGACGACCGTTCAGGGTTTGACTTTAGAAAAAGTGGCCCACTAATGTGAAATGGATGAGATCTTAATTTGCGGAAAACATGCATGGCTTACTATTTTTCAATTTTTTTCTCACTATTCATTTCTTTAATGAAGGAAAAATCAATTTTCAACGCTTCCCCAAATATATTTATTCAAACCCTACTTCGTGGACTCCAATGGTTTACATGTTCTTTATATTCTGTCATCTCTGGGCTGTTGAGCTGCCTTGCTGACTCTCTCTCTCTCTCTCTTATTTCAGGTGAGAATCTTACGCAAATTAATTTATAAAACAAAAACTCATGATGATATGATGATGATATAGTTTAGCTGAATATATATTGAAAAAAATATGATGACCCAATTAATAATATGTTTAGTATATATATAATCTGTGTATAAATTAAAAAGGGTTATAAAAGTTGATGATAAGCAAGGCTTTAGGTGGTGGCTAGCTATATAATCTATGTATGTGTATATATTTATATATATATATATATATATATATATATATACAAGTATATATTGCCGGCGTCCAATTGACTAGGGCCGGCAACACTAGTCTCGACCAGCCACTTGGGTTCTTTCTTTTTTTAGTTATATTTTTTTTCAAAAGATTCATTTGGCTTAATTTCATTATCTTCTCTTGTGTGTGGAGAGCCACTCAACTTCAATTGGGTTTGTCCCCGTTTGCTCAAATTTACGGTGTAGGTAATGCCACGTCAATTATAAAGCGATTTAGTCATCTAACATCAATTATAAAGCGATTTAGTCATCCGATCGACAAATTAGATGCTTCTCATTTTCTTCAAAAAAAAAAGCCTTCAGATCGAGTCAAAGCCGTCGATTGTGCGTATTTTCAAAGTTGGGGGTAGTGGTTGTTTTCATAATTTTGCTGCTTCAAGTGGATTACATATATTTTCCTTTGGAGCCCATAGACCAAAACTTTTCTAGAGAAATCATCAACAAATTGAGTTTGATTATCGTTTGCAATATTGTAAATGACATAACACAAAGTTGAAAAGCTAGACTTTTGGGAGCCAAATGGAAACTGCCTAATTATTAATCAAATTTATGTAATAAATTAAAGTGATCAATTGCAAACCCATCTTGCATGTATCAGCATTAACATGATAACCAGATTTGTACGCGTGCACTTAATTATATTATACATCATTCATTAAGTACCTAAACACCTAACTATTACTAGAAATTATGAAAACTGGCCAAGAACAACCAATTAGAATAAATTATATATATTTTATGCTTGTTTCTAGTTTAGTAGGGAGGGCTGGCAAAACTTGACCCGTTTGCTATATATAGTTATGACCATGAACACATTATTTGCTATATATATATATATATATAGTTTCATGCTGGCTTGCATCTTGTGTATCTGATTATTCACTATCTCTAAATTAGGTCTAGCCAAGTAGATTAAACCCAAAGCAAAAGCTTAGATTCTATGGCCCAATATATATGAGGGTCTGTGTAAAAGAAGAAAGAACCAAAAAAGACAGATATAAAAGGAGGAGAGGAAAAAGGAAGTATAATAAATTAACATTCTAAAACCTAAATTTGTGTGAGTACTGCTAGGGCATTAGAACTTCCTCACAAATTAAGGTATAGTCCATGTATGTACTACTTGTTATGTCAACCACTAAACAATTAAATTTACATGACAAGTTTTGTTGCTTAATTTTTTCACCATTACGATATTGTTACTTGAGTTTTTAAGGAAATTGTAGTATACCTCATCCCACCATCATCCCGTTATGATGATGTGGCATTGTCAATTCACCACTAGAAATTATTTTCATTTTTAATTAAGATTGACCTGAGGGTGAATAGAATTGAAATTGTGAGTATACCATATAATATAGCCTTCCCCTTTTCCTATTGAAAAATCTTTTTTTAATTTTTTTTTTTATTCTTGCGTGCATCTCTGCTGAAGTAGCATGCTTTATCTACCATTAATTATTAACTCAATAGAGATGCATGCCATAATACAAAAAAACATTTCTCAATCAGAATTTGTGTAGACTATACTTAAAGGCCGTCACTTGGGATGATTTAATCTACGAAACCTGATATTTTATGCATGATTAAGTGATCACAATAATAATTAAATTGAATATTTTAGAACATATGTGGCTAGGTGGTAACGAGGGAGTGTGGTCTGTGAGATCAGTTGGTTCATATTCAGAATTAAGTAATAAATTTGTATTTTATATATATGCATGGTTAATTAATTTCCTCCATAATTTATTATCAGAAATATTACATCAACCCAACTGAGTGTTGTACATGATTGTTCAAAGAAGTTAGAAGAACCAGTTAATCCCTGGTCAAACATCATTATTCTTTCATTTTAGTTTAATTAATTCATCAGACCAAGGGACAATGTCATCCATGTGGAGATAGAATAAAGTCAGAAATAGTAGGGGGACAAAAAAAAAAAAACTTTAGTTAATTGGATAAATGGCAAAGGGGGGATAGTAGGCTACAATTGTTTTTCCTTATAGCTCTATTTGGAAATCTTAGGTAATCTATAAGGGATTTGGTTTTAGTCAATTGGAATATGTTCTCTTTTAGCCAGGCTGTTGAGTAGAATCCAGTACTGGATATCTTCTTTTTGTTTCTAGTTGTGATTAGGTCAAAAGTTTACACTATCATGATTTTCTTATTAGCCTACAATTTCCTCCTCCCTTTTGTTTTTTTTTTCTACTGCGCGCATGGGGTTTTATGAATTAAGATTTTCTGCAATTTGTTGACCGAATTGCAGCCAATTCAAACATCTCTACAGAAAAGACAAATGGGTCTCACACTTCTTAACAAGCGGGGCTTACAATTACGATTGACTGTAATTTTCTGACCGAAGTACAACCAACTCTATAGAGAGGGCAGATGGGTCTTACATTTCTGACTATTTATGTTTGGCTGCAATTTGCCGACCGAGTTGCGGCCAACTCATGCATCCAACTGCCCAAATCGGGCAAATGAATCTCCCATTTTTTTACCGTTGGAGACAAGTGGGTCCTGCAATTCAAATTTGCCAAATGAATTACAGCCAATCCTTATCACGTGGTCTCTTTCTTTATAGGTCGGTCAGGCAAAGTTGAAGTCAAGGAATTGGGTAGGCAGGCTCTCTCATTGGTGGTTTTGAATTGTTAGCCGCGGTTATGGGCCACACAAAAATCACTCCAAGCTAAAATTACAGGTGCAAAAATGAATGGCACACAGGCTATAGAAAGTCAAAGGGAGAAAATTGATGCATCATGATGTGACCCCTTGTGTGAGTGATCGTTAAACCACAGAACCAACATATATGGAAACTTTAAGCGGAGTCAAAAGAGTTTGTGGCGTGTTTGAGATTGCGATTTTATAAATAAAAAGTATGATTTTAAATCAAATTATAGAAAATAAATCATTTGGTATTGCGTTTTTAAAAATCAAAAAATGGGCAAGAGGAAACTTGTTTGAAAACGCAAAATTTTAAAAGCTAAATTGTAATTCTGTCAAATGCTTAGCTGCATTTTTAACAATGACGTTTTCAAATAGTACATTATCACATCGCTAATTTTAAATCACAAATTCAAACAGTATCCCGGCCTGATTGACTTCTCTCGATCAGAATCCAAAAGAAAAGTTCACAGGAAAAAAGATGATCCCAGAGATACATAACTATCAACTACACCAGTTGTTTCCTTTTGTCTTCTCTTATCATTTTATTACTGGATCAGAAAGGGATTAGAGGTGGCCATATTGGTGAGGCAATTAGAGGTGGCTAGCAATCCCAAAATTTTAAGTTTCTTTAAATTATATATATTTTGTGAGATAAACCCTTCAAAATTATTATTTATTTATTTATTTTAAGTTTTGTCTAAAATTTTAGTTATAGGGTACAAAAGAGATGTATAGTATTTCTTGTTGATGTACATAAAGGTTTTTTTTTTTTTTTGGCTATTCAAAAAAGGGTAGGCCGGGGGACTTATTTGTGGCTATCATACTTGGATAGTGACTATAGTAGTAGCTACTTGCTAAGAGCCACACAGGAAAAGCCAAGATGGAGGGAATTGCAAGCGCTCCTTCAAATTCGACTAAGCCATAGCGTGACCCAACCCCACCAGAGCATCAATGAAAAATTCAAGGCGGTTAATACTAATGCAAGCATATGTGAAGATTCTCCATTATGAAGATTCAAACCTACACCTTAATACATACCTCAAACCTACACCTTAATACATACCTTAAACACTTAAGAATTTTCTTGGGTCATTGAATTACCACTCTCAATGGTATATAAAAGGCTTGAATGCCAAAAGAGTTGGTTTATGAGGTTCATAAGTCAAGCTGAGTTGAAAATATGCAGATTTTTCTAATATCTTGCACTTCTAGATTCCAGGAAGGCCCTTTAATTTTTTATTTTTTTAGCAGGAATTAATGGGAATTATCATTCTGCCACAATATGTGATGGAGTCATGAATACGCACTTGCTTATAGGGGTGTAAATTTGACCAGTTATAAACGACCATCAACCAGTTACCGTCTACTAACTGGTAACCAGCTAATCGGCCAACCGCTTTAAAAGCAGTGGGAAATAACCGGTAATTAGGTGTGTATATATATAGGTTTTTTCTTTTCTTTTCTTTTCTTTTTGTTTAATAACCACAACAAAGCCTATCTTACTGGGCCAAAAAAATTATAATTTTTTTTTTTTTTTAAAAAAAAAAAGAGGCTAAATTAAGCCCCAATGATAGGCCCAAAATACCCAACTATTTAAAAGACCTGATTACTAGTCTGAATAACCAGCTACCAACTAGTAACCAGCACTTATTACATAACCGAGTAAGCGGTTCTAGTTTTTAAAATTGACCAATTGGCTATCCCAGTTCCAATTAACAATTTTAGCCAAAAACTACTAATTGAGACCAAATTTAGACCCTTACCTATCTGAACATCTGTTCGAGTAAGTAAATCTAATTAGGAGCCTCCCAAAATTGCATGAGATCTCATAAGGAAATTTTTAAGCATCCTCATCCTTTTTGCTCCATGTGGTAAAGATAATTAAACAAATTAAAAGCTAAAAATTCCAAGTTAGTTTACATTACTCGAGCACCTGTTCAATAATTGAGTCCCTTGAGAGTCTCTCAAAATTAAAGAAAATCTCCAATCTATTAAAGGTGTTCAAACGGTTATAACCATCGGTTATTGGCTATAACCGCAACCAACTTGGGCGGTTATTAACTTTTAATAACCGCAACCGCCTAAGTGGTTATTGATTATTTTATAACTAGCGGTTAGCAATTGTTCAATTCAAAAATTGTGCGATTATAACCCTTTTTTAAAAAAAATTGGCTTTTGGGCTTTTTTAGTGTTTTGGGCCTTTAATTCGCTTTTTTTTTTTTTTGTCTTATTTTAAGGACTTTAAGGCCAAAATGTTCCAAAAAATATGAAAAAAAAAGAGGCCAAATAAAACTTAGCCCAAAAATATGGCTAAAAAAAATAGCCCAAATCCATTAATCTAAATTCAAATGAAAAAAATTAAAAAAAAAAAAAAAAAAAACTCAAATCTATATATTTAACATCAAGACGCTATCATTTTAGATGTTTTATTTAATAGTTTATTAATATAAATATTTAATATATATTTATATTATTATATATAAATAAAGGCGGTTATCGGTTATAACTGCATTTCCTACTCTTAAAACCGCTAACCACAACCACCATAGTTGGGTAGCGATTTTTAATAACCGATTACCAAATTAATTAGCAGTTATCGGTTATCGGATTGCAGTTATAATTGTTTATCGGTTGGCGAATTGCTTATAACCGACCCACTTGAACACCCTATGATTTATATTTGAGCTATTTGACCATTTATTTAAACAGATAAATTTCATATAGACTCTCAATTCTAAATTCTAATCCGTACCCTAGGATATTTAAACAAATTTTGTGACCGTTTTATTGCATTTTGGACAAGTTTTATAGATTTTGGACACTTTGTGGTCGTGTCTTTCTTTGAGAAAAGCCCTTTTAATTTGTTGCAATGTTGTAAATCATGCACATGGGCCTAAAGGCATTCGGATAACGGCCCATCTTAAAAGTTAATACGAAAACTCGGATTGAGTTTATCATTACACGTGTGATTTCGAATCAGATACTCTTGATTGGCATCATCTGATTTGTCCTTCTCAAACCTCAGTGGACGTACCCTGTCATCCCTCACCACCACCCGAAACGGAGAGGAAGTTACGAAAACTCTGGATCTCCTACAGCCGCGAGTATAGTAAACCCGGCCTTTATCGAACCCACAAATCTATTTTCTTTACGTGGAGTAACGCTTTTGAAATGAAACTGTAGAGGAGCAGCTCTCTCTCTCACTCGCACAGTGCCACTCTGAGCTCTCTCTCTCTCTCTCTCTCTCTGTTTGTGTGACGCTGAGGGCACAGAGGAGACGACGGACACCCAATTCAACGAAAAGGTTAGTTTTAGACTTTTAGTAAGCATTTCTTGGATGATTGTCTCTGAAGCATGAAAGTTGTGTTTTTGTTTGGGGATAATATGTGATTTTCTGTTTGTTGCTGAGAAAATAATGCAGGAAAATGAAACAGAAGAAATACGAACTAAAGCTTTATATCTTTTGGGTTGTCGTTTATTCTATGGGAAATTTTATGTTATTGGAAGAAAAGACAAAAAAAAAAAAAAAAAAAATGAAGCTTTAGAGGTTTGAACTTCCAGTTTCTTTATAGGAAATAAGAATCCAAAAATTTTCTTCTTTCTTGGCTTGTTCGGTTTCAGAGTGATTTGATTTCGAGACCCTTTTGTCTTTGGTGGATTACAGTAACTGCAAATGTGATTTTCTTTTTCTTCTCTGTTTAGTTGCTGGGAGAGTTCTAGAAAAAGAAAAGATGTGCAGATAAAATGCCGGATTGTTATATTTTTGTCCCATTTTCTTTCTGTTGTATTTATGTTTTTATTTGTGGTTTAGTTGAGATTCTCACTGCTTTTGTCAATAATGGAAACCGAGAATGAGATAAAACTGAGGAACTCAGAATTTTTGTTTTCTTTTGTTGCACTCTGATTAACGGTGTCTTAGGGTTCTTGATTCTGATATTTATGTTATTTTCTATCCAAAGATGGGTGGCTCAGAAAAACATAAAAAAGGTAAGCGAAAACCCCAATCCAAGAGACCCAGTAGCAGCAGTGACAACAACACCAACAACACACCAAGAACAACGGCGTCCAAACTTGAATTGGTTCAAACTCTATCTGATAAAAGTACTGAAATGGTTCTAGCACGATATTATCCTGCTCCTAGTGATTGGGACCCAAATCCTGAACTGCGTCAAGCACCATATGGTGGTCCAGGCAAGAATAATGACATCTGTAATGTAAAGCTGAACCCGTATGTGAGTTTGGATATTGATATGAAAGACTGGAAATTCTATACTGAGGAGCAGTTAGAAGAGTTGCTTTTAGGGAAACTTGAAGCGATTTACAATGAAGCTTATGTGAGGTTAATGTCTTATGGTCATCCACCTGATGTTGTGCTGAAAGCGATTTTGACAAATGGACATGGATTTGGTAACTTGGATATTTTGACGAACATTGTGCAAAACTCGCTTGGTTATATCAAAACTGGCTTCGTAATTGATGATAAGCCTTATAGAGGACAACAAGTTTTTGGGGATATGAAGATGTTGGTTAAAAACTCGCTTACGGTGATGATTTACTTGCTTCGCCAAGTCCGGCCCTACTTGATCAAAGGAGATGCCTTGTGGTGTCTCCTCATGTGCAATTTTCATTTGGGTGTAGCAAGTACCATAAAACTGCCGTTTGTGACAAATGAGGGTGAAAGTCAGGGGGTTGAGAATAACAGGTCACTTCATGAACCTTCTGGGGTTTGTCAAGTTCGAGGGGATCAGCTTCCTGGTGATGACAAGGCTCATGATTTCAGCAAAAATGGTCCTTCTGAGAAACTTGATAATTGTATGAAGAGAAATCCAAGTATTAGTAAGAGCTATAAGCTTACACCATCCTTGGAAGCTAAGCTGAAAATGAACATTGGAAATTTTGCAGCTGCTTGCCGTGCTACCGTTAAGATTTCTCCAAAACAACTGCGGGCTTGTAAAAGCTCTTTGCCAAGCAAAATGTCTACTGAATCATTTGAATGGGAGGACTCTTGTACGGTTAACTTAGTTTTGAGCAGCTTTGGTAATTTAAGTCTAAATGAGAAGTCAGAGAGTGAGCCCCTAGATCCTAAGGTTGAAATCATCTCAAGGTTGGTCCACAATATTAAAGAGATCAAGCAACAGGTAAAGGAGCGCAAGGAATGGGCTCAAAAGAAAGTGGTTCAAGCTGCTAAAAAGCTCAGCCTTGATCTTTCAGAGCTCAAGATTTTGAGAATGGAGAGGGAAGCAAAGCAGCAGCTAAAGAATTACAAACTGGAACTTGAGGAAGAGACCGTGAAGAAGATTGTGCAACTGGAGGATGATCGTAGGAAGACAGGTTGTCAAGCTGACCTTGCGGATGCTGCAGTCAAGAAACTCAAGCTTGAAAATGCAGAAATTAGGGCAGAGGTGGAAGCTTTTAAGTTGAGTGCATCAGAGTCGGATAAAATTTGTGTGGAAGTAGTGAGGAGGGAAAAGAAGTGCCTGAAGAAGATTTTGGCCTTGGAGAAACAGAACAACAAATATCGGGAGGAGATTGAAGAAGAAAAAAAGCTGTCCATGCATTTGCATCAGCAGTTGGTTGACCTCAAGAAGGCTCAAGAGGAAATTGAGGTGCATTACTGGCTTCTGCTGGAAAGTAGACCTAACAATAGCTTTTCATATTTCCTGTGTAAAAAGAAGAGGGCTTTATCCATAACCGCAGACATTATAGAAGTAGAGCTTTGTTTTATTTTATTTGGTGCTATTTAACTGGGTCTTGATAATGCACCTAGTTTGCCCTTCATACACCATGCCATTGATTTTTCATTTATTTATTTTTGTTCTTTATTTTTGTTTGAATTAAGTGCCTGATGCATTTCTTTTTTTTTCTCACTTATTTTTGTATGCATAATTGTTTTACAGTGAACTTTCATTTCTTTCTGATTAGTTAATTTACACTAATATGTTAAGCAAAACATCCCACTGCTGCACCCCCAATATGTCCGTATTTGAAATTTTACTGATTATACATGTCATGTAGAATTAGGTCAACCTTAGTGGATATCCAGGTAGGGTCTTTTAGGTTGACATGCTTTACTGTAATTATCTGATGCTTTATTCATTCTTATGTTGGTTTATAAATCAATGTGTACTTTTCATTTCTTAAATCAATTCCTTGGGGCCACACCTCCTGGTAAAAAGCTAGAGATTTAATCAGTTCTGTGTAGGAAAACTTCCGAGGGTACTGTACACGGGACCGGTGTTTACTCTGCAAAGGTGGGTCCAAAGGGCCCTGCCTTAGAAAGGTTTCCTGACATCCAAAAAAAAAAAAAAAAAAATTGATAGCACCTATATATTTTATTCCATTCAGGGTAAAAAATTTATGAAGGTGTTTTAATTACAGGTCATGTGGAGGCAGAAAGTAAAGGCTAAAGAGTTTGCCATAGCCCAGGTGCAGGAAGAACTGAGATTAAAGGAAGAAGTGGAAGCCAATATGAAAAGAAAGCAGCACGCATTGCACCAAAAGATGGATCTAGATTCTCAGCGTTGTAAAGATGACATGCTACGACTTGAGAAGGAAATTTCCCATCTCGAATCGTCTTTGGATTCCAGCAATCTGCATTATCAACAAGATGTTTTCTTCACAGGGGAATTAGGGCTCGCAAGACCCGAGAGAGATGATGCACTTGAGAATATGCTTCCTGATTTAAGTGAACTATTAGATTTTTCTGAGGAAGAAGTAATCAATGATCGAGTATGCTTGATCTGTAAGGAAAATGATGCTTCTATTGTTTTCCTGCCATGTGCCCACCAAGTTCTATGTGCCAATTGCACCGAGAATCACTGCAAGAATGTGCAAGCTAAATGTCCATGTTGCCAGGACCCAATTGTACATAGAATCCGTGTTTATGGCTCAAGCTCATAGATTCAGATTGACATATTTCATTGACTGGTAAGATCCCACCCAAACTACGTGATTGAAATGTCTTCAATTCCTGGTCTCATCATTTTCATCGTCATAATTATTTGCATCATTGGAAAAATGAAATTACTCTGATTTTTTACATAATTTTTATAGCATAAACCTTTATCAATGTAATGGCTGTGGGAAGTATTTCCAAAGTGATGAAATACTTCCCACAACATACTGTTGGTGATAAGCCAAAGGAAGGTGAGAATGATATCAAACCATCATAAACCTTTGTCATGAGTTTGGATTCATTAATTTCTCTATTCATGTATGTGTTGTGTTATCACATGCACATGCTTGCATTTCTGGACCGTCGCGTCTCACCGACCTTATTTTTAATGATGTTTGTTTTCTATATGTGCAGGAAGTTAGAAGGCGAGAGTAATCCTAGGACAGTTCGTGGTTAATGTCACAGAAGAAGAATACATATTCCTATAGTATGACATGACATGCAAACATTAAATATTATGTAAAAATGTGAATAGCCCTTTGGTTTTGCTTTCTAGCCTAGTTATGCTGCTCTGTGTCTCAGTTTACTTTCAGATATCCAGTTTTTGTACATGGGGAATCTCTTTTTAATCAAAGTAAAATGACTACCCTCTGGTTTTTTCATTAAGTGTTCAGGAAAAGCTTCAACTATGGTCATTTAATCCAACTGGTGAGGACGACAACGTTTCACTGCTCTTATTTGGTAAGATTGACAGGGGACGAGCTGGTGCTTTTCTGGGTAAATGGTACCTTTAACTAAATTGGCATTAATCTCCAAACCTTTCCAATATCGAGAATTTAGGTTCATTACCCCAAGATAGGGATTTCCTACAATTCTATGCTTGGAGCAGGGAAATTTGTAAGGGGCCAACAGAGGGCTACTTATCCGAATGGCCCTCTGCTCGTGGGTGACCAGGTAGCCCACAATTTATTTAAGTAAATGGGTTTCATATATGATCTCTTACATTATTTGCCCCGATTGCTAGCAATTTGGATAAGTAATTGTAGTATATCCTATCCGATTGGGCAGGGAAGTTTTCTCTTTCGAAGTCTTGGTCTATTACATCTTCAAATTTTCTTAAGGAAGATCTCTTGGAAACTCAATAACACCAACCAATTCACCTCTTATTGAGTGGCCAAGAGCAGCCAAAAAGAATTCGGCTACTTGATCCTCCAGTCTCCCTATAGACCTGGTATTTCAAGCATGCTGATACCCAAAACATTGAGGGTTTTTTTTTTTTTTTTTTTTCAAATAAACAAAAAAAAAAAATTATGATAACTATTGTAAACAAAAACTATCAATGCCAAAATAAATTACAAAAAAATTATATATATATATATGAAAAAAAAAAAAAACATATTCAAGAAAATGTAGAATAGAAAACAAAAATGCCACTAAGTGTGGCAGGGTATAGGATCTATAGTATAGTGTCCCAGCCGTCCAGTACGATAGAGATTTAGTAACTTAGCAGCAACTTTATCTTGAGCCTCCTCACCAAGTTCCATAGGAATCCGAAAAGCTTCACGCAATGCAGTGAACTGTGTCTCCATAAGCCTGCACATGTCCTTCTCGACTTCCACATTACCATCAAAAGATGAAATCGTCTCGAAGAGAGTTCGACGAATATCATGCACTATGAAATCCTGCATCAACAAGCATGAGCTCAATTTCAAATAAAGATAAGAAGCAGAGGAACCAAAAACCTAACATCAAAGGTAAATCCTAGTTGGAAAAGATATTCATGCTAAAGCAAGTTTTAATATCTGCTTTTAGAAAAAATAATGATAATTGCAGCAAACTGGTTGGAGGGATTCTTTCTGGGGGCAGCAAGATTCCTATTTCTATGACTGTTTGAAGGAAGGACCAAGTAACGAATTGATTGATGTTATTTCAGGGATATTTCTGAATAGTATATTTTGATTTATCCCATGAGAACTAAACATGGATAATAGTTACTTTATGCTCTAAATATTTGCTACTTTCCTATATATTATTGTTTGAATTTGAGTTTCCGATATGCCTTTTTAACTTTTTGGTGCTTTTATTTATCTTCTAAATCAAAAGATTATATACAATTGTATAGTTATCACTTAATTAATTTACTGTCCTAGTCAAATCATATCATAATTTTTTCAAAAATTTCCATATTAACGTATCAATATCATTTTGTATCTTTGTTTCATGTTTCCACAAAGCTCTACAAATTCGCAATTTTATATATATCTTACTTGCTAATTTTAAACTAACTTGCTCAAAAGTCTCCCCTCCAACCCCTCTTGTTATCCTAAACCAGTAATAATTTTATTTAATAGACTACTATATGACTGTCATATAACTGAAATGACGTAGTTATGAAAATTAATCATTGTTTTTTTCTTCCTTTTTTTTTTCCCTGTTTTACAAGTGTTGATCAAATGACTAATTTTCATTGTCACATTATTAAGTTGTATAACAGTCTAATAAATGAATTAATCATCCTAAAATTAGAATTTTATGTTCCAGTCCCTGCACAGCTGCATATGCATTGCTTACAACTATTACTGTTGAGAGTCACTGACTTCCTATGTCTTCTTGCCAGAAAATACTTGCATAGTAACTACTGAGAGTTACCAAGAAGAAGAGGAAACATAAATAGATAAATCCAAAAGAAGATAATTTACAGCAATAATTCTTTTCAGATATATGATAAATGAATAGCTGATACCTGTGTGTGATCTGTGGGGTATTGCCTTTTCTGTTTCATGTCCAACTCAGAGCTACTTAAACACTCTGGTTTGTCATCTACGAATATTCTGTCATTCTCATTCAAGGCCAACTTTGCCCATTTCTTGTATTCATCACTTAAGTTGAGGATAGCCAGAAAATACTGAGCGATTTTCCTTTCCCCTACTAAGCAATCTCTAATTGATCCTACAGTTTGGAATAAGCAAAACCTGAGCTGACATTGGTACCCAAGCTTTGGAATTTTCAACAATCTTATTCATCCGAGATTAGCCACTGTAGTCTACGCAGAAGTACTCAGGTTACAGGCCAAAGTAATTCTAACCCACAGAGTTAAACTAGCTACAGGACTCATCAAAACCCATGGAAGGAAAAAACCCTAGTAGGTATAGTTGTCATACCTGTTAAAGCTAACTTGGAGCAGACCTCAGTGTCAAGAATTTTAGGAGGCAAAACACCTGGGGTGTCCAACACATAAATATTGGGATGGCTACCAACCTGAAATGAAAATTAACTCCCTCTTACAACAAGATTTAAGGGGAAAAAAATCAAAAGATGAGAAGTTGAGAAAACAAATTTGCAAAAACTCTGATAGTTACTTGATTATCTTACGCCCGTTGTTGTAGAGAAGCTAGAGCTTATTCAAAACCAACATAGTTGTACTCCAAATGTTTTATTCCTTTTCTTTTATTGGATTCAATGAAGCATAAAAGGGAGTGATAACCATAGGACAACAGATTTTTACTTCTAAAACATACAATGTACTAATAAATGAAGGACACACACCTTCAAGCTGCTGATATCTTCGTCTCACCTGGGTGTGGACTCACTATTGCATGTTTCAACTTTCCTTTCTCTACCACCCAAAGATTAAAACATTAGTAATATAATAAACATTTACAACTCAAGAATAGAAGAAACTCAATTCCCGCAAAAAATAATAAATCTTGAAACCAATACCTGCAGCACTAATCCTCCCAATTTGATGCAATGAGTTGACCAGGGCTGACTTGCCAACATTTGGAATCCCAACTAGCATTATTGTTGAAGTATAACTAGAATGATCTGTCTTCTTCAATTCTCTAACTTGGGCTTGTAAAAAATTGAGGAACTGTAAGAAATAAAAACTCTGATTACTACGGAATTTATGAAAAACAAGATCAAGTTGGTATTTTGAAAACATCAACATACTAATAGAGACACGTTGTAATCACTATTATATGCATTCTCAAGTAAAATAGGATAGAAGAAAGACATAACTCAGTGACAAACAATAGATTATACCGCATTGTTTATATTTGCCGATGAGATCCACCTCTAGGCACCTCCACCCCAATAAGAAGGTGATAGAGGGTAAACTAGTGGGTTCAAGACACATGGGGTGTTTGTGTAATTACGGAGCATATATATATATGAACATAGTGACACTATTACAACCACTCATTATCAAGTAAAATAGAACAGATGCAAGACAAGATATTTTACATATTTGGGTTGGTTTTAGATATCTAACTAAACTGAAATCACACACTTGAGTTCCTCACTGCATTTCAATGAAATAGTAGACGTGTCCACCCACATGCAAACACACTCAAGGGCTCACACACACAGTCCTCACGACAATGATGTAAAAGTATCAACATAATGTTAATGCATATACTACAGACATCGATTCAGCACATAATGTTAAGATTCAATTCATAAGCTACCTAACACATAATGGAATACTCCCAATTCTCCACAGAAATACATACAAAGTAAAAGAAAATCATTACCTGCTTTATATTTTCCTTATTATGCGAATTAACTCCATAAGAAATGCAGTTTTGTTGCTCGAAGTACCTTATCCACTCCTACAAGCCCAAAAAGAGAGAGAGAGAGAGAGAGAGAGATGATTTGAAGAGAAACAAGAGTGATCAATGACATGAATTAGAAATGACCATAAATTTTCATTACAATGAAAGTATATATAACTACTAGAGAAGGCTATTTTTGTCCTTTCTGATAAAAACATGTCTTTTTTCTTTCATTGAAAGGATTAGAAGGCCCTCAAATGTTTCATATTTAATTAATGATTTAAATACTTAATGACCTCAAGATTGATGGCTATTTCTTTGAGAAAACATGATAAAAATAAAAAATAAAAATAAAAAAAGAGAGAGAAGTGAAGTGAAGCAAAATACCCACCGTAATTTGAGATCGGTTTGCAAGATCCATCTTGTTCATCACTATGATCCGCCTTGGGGAAGATGGGTAGCTTCTTAATTGCTCATACTCCGATGACAATGGAATCTAGAAAGCAATAAAAATAAATATTAAAATAATGCAAAATTTAATGAATGTTCCAGATCATCAAGTGCCGAACAGAACGGGGTAGTAAAAAAGTTGTTTTAAGTTTCATTAGCTGATATTTAGTAAAAACGTCATAAGGTACAATTCTAGATAATCATTTTGATCTCAAATGTAGCAAAATTTCTTTTTTGACCCATTAAGAAATTCACTTTTATAAAAACCAAGCAAGCAATTTTCTCTTAAAAGAAAGCAAATTACTCAATCTAGCTAAGGAAAATGACCCTACTTCAAAAGAAACAGAAGGAGTGTTACCCTATAAGCATAGGGATGAATGACAGCTTTGGATCATTAAACAAAACTAAAGCCACCCCAAACCCAGATTTCATTCCCCACCTACTCCTCTGTGGATTCAACACTCATTAGAAACCCAAACCCAGATTTTAAAACAAGAAACTCTCACATACATTTCATCAAACATTTGGTATATGAGACCAAAAGGACATTTTCAATCTTATATAGACAAAGAAAAGTTGACAGAAACGGGAGGTACCCTTGCATCTCTGACTTCAAGAACAAGATCAACCAACGGGATTCGCTCAGCGATGGCACGAGAGGCAGCGGCCATGTGAGGGCCGTACCAGCCTCCGCCACTTGACCCGTTCTTTCTGGCTGCTCGCTTTACCGCATCGCCTATTTGCCTTGCCAAAGTAGCCGTTGCCATTTTGGCTGGAAAATTCAAAAGGTGGTTTGAACGTTACTTGACCCTAGAGTTTAGTTTTTTAGTTGACTACTTGAGAGATTTTATTATTTAGGGAGTAATAAGCGTACGCTGGTGTATGCCAGCATTATTTTTAATATTAAAATATAAATATTTTAATATTAAAATTAATATTGGCATGGATACTGTTTACCCATGTTAGTGGTACATTAATCATTATTCTATTATTTATAATGATTATAATATTCAATTAAATAATTTCTTGAGACTTCGGAAAATGCATTAGACTCATTAGGTAAAATTTTGACAGTTATTTTGAGTTTTGGGTTTAAAATAGGGTTTTGAAAAAGGTAAAAGTTGACAATTGATCCGGTTAGACCCACATTTGAGAAAAGTAGAAAATTAATTTCGCAAAACTACCAAAGTGTTTTGTACAAATAAAATAAATATTTGAGAAATATTTTTATAAGAAAAAAAAATCAAAATTTGTTGCGCAAGAGTAGTGGCAATGCCACGTGATGGTGATTCGATGGCCCTAGCAGTAGCCACAAAACTATCTAGCGGCCACCGTGAGGCCGCCAATGCGATCACCGCACAACAATACTATTTTTTATGTTTAATTTTAACTTTTTAAAATATATTTTATGTTTTATTTTTTGAGAAATATTTCGAATTTTGAAAATAATGGTAGCGGTGGGAGCCCATAGTGTTTTGCGAAAAAAAGCTAAGTGGCCAATGACTACCCGATCACCTACCTGAGCATGTAGGTCTCATCTATGTTCTCTCACATTAAACAATTTAGACACCTAATTACTATGGATCTTTGTCCGAAGGTCAATTGGTAACAATCACTTTTTTTTCAGGTGCATTAAACCTCCTTAATTTAATTTTCTTTTAGCCATTATTCACATAAAACAGTTTTGCTTCAAATATACAAATATCTATTACATATTTGATCAAAAGCTTCTAATCATACTAAAGGTCTCATTTCAAGAGATCATAAAAGGTTGAACCTAATCACCCATAAAATGTGGTGAAGTGTTCCTCCTAAAGCTGAAAATGGCATATAGTTTGTGGGGAAAGAAGCAGCGTTGTCGTTAGTAGTTGATCAAAAGGAACTGATCTATGTCTCCATTACAAATCTCACCTTGTAAGGTTTTTTCTTGTCTTTGGACTCAATAGGGTGGAATTTTTTGAGACATGATTTCAGATTCACCGGTTCCCCTGTCAACACAGGTGAGGGAACTGATTCAACTGAAGACTTGGTTCCTCTTCTCCGGTGTTCTAGTTGCTCAAGCCAGAACCGGACATTTGCCCCACCAAATAAATTCTTCTTCTTTTTCTTAGCATATTTATAAGCAGCAACTGCATCGAGGGGGCGTAAGAAAACCACCCGAACAGCATTCTTATGAGAAAAGGCTTTTGTATTCTTGGGATCTACAGTGCCAAATGGACTAAATCTCTTTACCAGCTCCCTCTTCGATGGCAGCTTGAAATCCTTAGGAAACTTCATACACAAAGACAAAGAAGCAGTAATGGGGGCAAGTGCTTCCATTTTCTCTACTCTTTGTGACTTGAATGATGAATTAGAACAAACGCGTTGACATGATTTTGGACTCACTGGTTTCCCTGTCAACGATGTCGATGAGACTGAAAATTTTGTTCCTCTTCTCATGTGTTCCAGCGGGTCGAGCCAAAACCGGATATTAGCCTCACCAAACAGAAGCTTCTCTTTCTTAGCATATTGGCAAGCAGCCATTGCATCAGTTGGGTGTGCAAACCACCTGGGCAGCACCTGTGCAAGAAGAGATTTTTGTCCTCGGGGAATCTACTGTACCAAATGGACTAAACTTTTTGATCAACTCCTCTTTTGATGGCAGCTCAAAATCCTTGGGAAACTTCATATGCAAAGATGTAGAAGCAGCAATGTTGGCAAGTGCTTCCAATTGCTTACCCCTTTGCGACTTGAATGATGTATCAGAACTAACAGGTTGACACGATTTCAGAGCTACTGCTTTCCCTGTCAACGAAGGTGAAGGAACTGAAGACTGGGTTCCTCTTCTCGTGTGTTCAAGTGGGTCAAGCCAAAACCAGATATTCGCCCCACCAAATAAAACCCTGTTTTCCTTACCAAATAAAACCCTGTTTTCCTTACCAAATTGGTAAGCCGCCAATGCATCAATTGGGTGCAAGAAAACCACCTGGGCAGCACCAGTATAAGAAGAGATTTTTGTCTTCAAGGAATCTACTGTGCCAAATGGGCTCAATTCTTCTACCAACTCCTGCTTTGATGATGGCAGCTTCAAATCTCTAGGAAACTTCATATGCAAAGTTGTACAAGCAGCAAGTGCTTCCAACTGCTGACCCCTTCGCAACTCAAATGATGAATCTGAAGTAACAGGTTGATAGAGCTCCTTATTCTCCTTATAGCTGTCTCTAGAAGTGACACTAATGCTGGCTTCTTTGTTGGATCTAACGGAGGTAGTATCATCGCCATCACTAGGCAGCATCTTTATTTTATCAACGGTAAGGTCAGATTGTGATAAGCATATTTTGGCTGCCAATCTAGAATCAACCTCAATAACATTGGCATGAGTTCCAATAATATGATTAAACGCTGATTGAGTTGCAAAAGGTCGAAGTAAACTCAAATTGCAATCAACTTCGACACCCTCATCATCTTCCCAAATACTTGCACTTCTCCCAGTTTCCAGTCTCTTGACACAAGATATGCAGGCCTTAGTATCATTTAACATATCAACTCTTTCTTCGGGCTCCTGAAGCTTGCCAATCTCAACAATGTGACCATGGTGAGAAAGATCAGACAAAGCAGGCCCTGAAATATAAGAATCAGATGAGTTTTCCTTGCATCCAGTTTTATTTATCTGCAGATATGCATTAGTTGGGATAGTCTTGTGTAGCTTAAAAGAACTACAAGAAACATAAGATTGATGATCAAGCTTCCTCTTTAGCCCCAGACAGTTAACAGGATTGTCTGTGTAAGATACAGAGGGGCCAAAACTTTCTCCACAGCTTTGTTTTCTGTCAACCTTCATACTTAGCTCAGACTCGATACTCCCAGGATGAGAAACCTGGCCTTCAATGCCTTTAGGTTGCAAGCATTTTTTCAAACAGATGTCAGTAGTAATGTTTTGGAATGACAAATTTCTGAACCTCAAGAGATTCTGCTCCACAGTTTTCAAGCGTTTTCCAACTAAATAAAATGGATCTAGAGCAAGACAATGCAAGTTTACCAGCATCTCATCGACTGATTGTGCCTTATTTTGCTTAATTCGAGTCTCTGACATACTGCAAAGTTGATGCTCATTAAAAGATTCTTTCGAACCAGGAATTTCAGAGTTCTTTTTGTTTGTCACACCAACTGCCAGGTTCTTTTCCACTTCCTCAAAGAATAGCTGAGATTCATCTTCCAGTTCTAAAATATCTGATTCATGAGAAACTGAGTTCTTTTTCTCACTACCTAGAAAGACATTCAAACAGAAAGAAGTTACTAACCATGAAATCAGCCATCTGGTAAGTAGAACACAAGCAACCGAGCAGGATATCCTGTGCTATAAATCCTCAATATTAGGAAATAATCCCACAAACAGGACAAAAGTCCATTTACATTTGACAAAGAGGATAAACTAAACACTTGAGAAGAGTACCTTCTAGCATCAGATTAGTCAAAATTCACAGAAACATCAAGTTTGTACGTGGAAAAAAGGGGGGGAAAAGAGTATGCAAGAGCAACCAACGAAAGAAAACAAGTTTGCAAGAGCATATATAACCACCAAACAGAGAACTTGTGGATCTTGGACTCGGTTCTAGAGTTTGGACTTTATCAGGGTCATTTTGCCTGCAAAATCTCCTATACTCACGCTACTCATTAACCACAGCAACTAAACCCTAATAATAAGACTTTGATGCAAAGTCAAAGACCAAGCAAAGAAGCATACACCAACCATTTCGTTAATGAGCCCTTCCCAGAGTAGATTGAAAAACAAGCTCCAAATAGAAAATGCATAATTCAATTACAAAAGATACCACACAAATACATGAAAATTTGATCAAACCATATCAACCAATTTGACCATCTGAAAAATCTCATCTACCCCAAATTGTTCCAATAGATTTGCTTTTCAAATCACAGCATCCAATCCTTCCATGAAACCACATTGTCAAAACAACAAAGCGATCCAATGACAACAAATCAACCATCCACAATTATCAGATATTCAAGTATACAGAGTGTAAGTAGTTAAATCGAGCACTGGAATAGTAGTAATACGAATGAGCAATTGATATAGCATATTTATCGCCCAAAGCCATAAGCTTTATTCTCTGGGTTAAAACAATGTCCGAATATATCATATCAAAACCACATTTCAAAGAATCTCCAGGTGCTTTTCTTGTTTCATATCCAATACTTCCAACAAATACTCAAATTATCATGGAAATTGCATAGACCGATGATAGACATGTGTAAGAATGAGTAGTTCATATGTTAAATCAAAACCTCTTACTTGAAGACTCTGCAGAAACTAAAATCAACATAGGCATTGCATAGAAAATGGATTGCTCTAAAAGCCAAAAACAGAGACTCACTACCTCTTCTTTGGCACTGTCCCTTGTGCATCAATATCTGCTTGGCCGACCTATACCCACGAAACGCCTGAACCTGCGCCACCGATCTCACCGCCTCAACAAACTCTGTCTCCTCAACCCAAGGCGACACACCCATCCTCAGCACAAACCCCAACACCTCAACCGCCTGAAACGACGTCCTCCCCCTCAAATCCCTCGGACCACTTCTGTTCGTCCTCTGGCAAGGACACGTTAGGCTCCGAAGCGTCCTCCGACCGAACACCTCCAGCGCACGATCGAACAGCTCATCCTTGTTGTTGCGAACCATCGGAGATCGGAAAGTGTGGTCGAAGCATCGGAGCTCGGAGTTGAGGAAGTAGCGAGGGGGTTGGAGGTCGAAGAAGGATACGAGGACTCCGAGGCTGTCGATGTGGAGGACCACACCGGGCCACCATGTGTGAGGGAACACAACCCTTGCCCATACGATGTCGCCTCTCTGCATCGTCGCTCTCTCTCTCTCTCTCACACACACACACAAGAACACTGACTTGAACTTTTTTCCCGATAAATGAGTGCGCGCAATGGCGGGAATTTTTTTTTTTTTTTTTTTATACGCAATGGCGGGAATTGTTAAGCGATTTTCATGTTCATTAATTTGTTAATTTAAATATTAAATTTTTGGTATTTTGTAAATTACTCTCAATTTTCTCACAATTTATAATAATGAAGACAATTGCATTTTTGTTTTTATTTTCAAAATAATTAACAAACAATTAAAATTTTCCAAAGAAAATATCCTCTAACCCATTTAAAACAGTGTCAAGTATCTATAAAAATTTAAATCATTCATTTAATTTAGTAAACTGCTATTAATGACCTTAAAAATTTTATGTGCATTTTAAATATTTATAAACACTTAACACTGTTTTAAATGGGTTAAAAGATATTTCATCCGGACTAATTTGAAGTAAATTTCAGTCCATTAAAATATAAAACGTTTAAAAAAAAAATCAAAGCTAAAAGCACTTTTTAAAGCTAGCAACCATGAACCCCAACAAAACATATTTTTGACAGTAATTGGAAACCAGTAAATCAATCCATGTTTAAAACAAAAAATTAAAAATTTGTAGACACCATCACAGTATTGCAAAATAGCTATAGAATGAAAACGTGATTTCTAACATTCTTAATTTCGTTTTACGTTAAGGAGGATATAGACATCTTTATCCTACAGTTATCCCATAATACTAAAATGAGAATCCCGACCAACCCTTTGATTTTTTTGGTTTAAACAATTATTCTAAAGGTTAGTTAAGACTACCATGTCATCATTGTGAGACAGTTATAGAATAAAAATGTTGTATATAACATTACATGAAATATAATATATATATGCATTAAGGTGGACTTATTAATATGGTTCATTCTCTGATTTTGCCAAATGCTATTGAAGTAGAGCAACAACAGCAGAATTCTTAGCAAAAGTTAGAACACATGATTAAAGATGCAAATACTACAAAAGGAAAGATTTTAGAGGGTGACAGCCATGACCATTCTTACTTAGATTGATTATATTACATGAACAAAAGGAACTTCACTACTGAAATCATACACAATTTGAAAGCAAAGCACCCCTAATCCTGGAGGATAAAAGTCTGCAGCAAATATTCTAACTAGCTATAAGCTGGTTTGCAAAAAGGAAAATGCAGGGCCACTTAACATGAGCTTTGGCTGGAACTGATCCCAAACAAGCATGTTGTTAACCCTCACCAGCGTTGCTGTTACACTGTAAAAGTGAAAGCTCAAGTGAGAAACATGAAAGAGGTAAATGATGTAAAGCATTATACAAATTTCGATCAGCTTTATTGACAGATGAGAAACGAGCTGATAACAAATGCTTACTTCCAGGAGTATCTTAAAAGTTACAGATTATGCAATCAAATTTCGACCCATTCAAATAGTTTTAACATTTGTAGAATGGAACCTGACAAGGTGATATTCAGCTTATGTATTATGCTGCAAGGTCCATAGCAGATGATCATTTCTTCCTTATATGCACAAACCATTAAATGCCTGGAAAGAGGATTTAATGCAAGTATGCAAATAAAGATATTTCATGCCCACTAGACTTGCAGTCTTGGATCATTAACTTTTAACTCATGGAAAACTATAATCATGTTAAACCTTGAATCTCATCTTAAAATATATCACTATAGTAATCTATCATATTTATTACACAAGAGTTTTCATCAGCTAGAAAAGAAATCTAAAGTACAAGAGCAGTTTAAAGTACTTTTAAGATTACAGATTTGCATGTAAAGAATCCAAAAAGGTTAGAAAGAAAGATATG
The DNA here is from genome assembly GCA_013348765.1 of Carpinus viminea. NCBI lineage: Eukaryota > Viridiplantae > Streptophyta > Magnoliopsida > Fagales > Betulaceae > Carpinus > Carpinus viminea. The sequence continues at coordinate 16,492,436 of CP054668.1, forward strand.
TTGGCTTCAATAGAGACCCACTGAAATAACGACTCAACACAGATGCTTAGACTTACTGAAGGGAGCTCTTCTCCAAAGCAGAGTTACCGGATTCTCCTACCCACCCTAGGAACTGCAAACCGAATCAGGCATCCCAATTTGTGGTAAGTTCACATTCCAATTCCACAAAACTAGCTATCTCAATTTACTGTGTTTGTTCATCATGGTTGAATAAAGAAGGTATATGGTTAAAACTTTATATAAAAGAAAGAATAATATTAGTAACTACATTTTTATCTCACAACTTTCCCACAATGCTGACATGATAATCTCAACCAACTATCAATTTTTTAAAAGAAGTAAAAAAATCAAGGACTGATCAAGGCTTGGTTATTCAAAAAAGAATAATTGATTGTGGCTACCATGTCAACATTGCTGGATAGTTGTGGAATAAAAATGGGTGAATAGCATTACTCTAAATGAAATAATAAATAATACATGGAAAACATATAGAAGAAACATAGAATATTAGGACTTTAATTGACATTTTATGCGCATGTACATTCGTGTACATACATACATAATAGACAATGTTTGTAAGTGTGTGCGCGCATGTGCATGTGTACACACACATGCAAACCATACGGGACCAAAATAAGCTTTTTGACGAATTGTGGATCCAAATAATGCCTAGTTTTTGGTAGGGTGTACCAAGTATAGGATCTTATTACATCACTAAACCATAACAAGAATCCAAACATACCACATTCCAGGCAAATTTGCTCCAAACAACATAACTTCCTTCTTCCAACTCGCAAGCAAGTCCCAGACTGTCAGTTTTCCTACATTGTATCTAATTAGTTGCTGGAGATTCTATCCTCTAATGGCACAGAAAATTATATAACTAAGCACATTATCAATTCTATTTCTAATGAGAAACCTGAGCAGTTCCATATCTTGAATGTTGTCATTCTTTAATAATGTTGAAAGAGAGAGAGAGAGTCCAAATTCTTAACATCAATAAGAAAATCTTTGAATTTTTTTCTTTTAATAAATAATCAAAATATCTTTAAAAGTGCAAAAGGCGCAATCCAGTCGCACATGAAGTATAAAAAGAAACCCATAGCTAGAAAAAGACAAAAGATCAAAAAATTCATGTCGTACACAGCTGTCTAAAGGTAAAGAATATTGAAGAAAATAGACTTTATCTCCACAACGGTCCTCGGAACTTTTAGCATTTATTTCCCTCTAAGATACCACAAAAGGCATGACGGCACCATCTTACTCATTGCTGCACTGTGATGAGCTATTGCAGCCTAACTCATGCCAGACCCTCCAAAACAGAGAAGCATAAGTAAATCAGAAAGCCCCCAACATGTAGGGACCTAAATGCTTCATTCCAAACCTACCTGGGGAAGGAGAAGAGGGAGTGCGGAAGGGTAATGGCCAGCTTGACTAAATCATATTTGCCACTGCATATTAACTACCTTATAGAGGTAGGTTGTATAGAGAGGCTTTTTGGCAATAGGTAGGGGATAAAGAATATGGCATTTTATTTTGGCGAGCGGTTGGTGCACTAATGTTGTCATTGGGCGTGGTGAGTTTATGAAAACACGAGGCGTTGGGATGCCTTCTCTAGTTTCTTAGTACTGAAGTGGGTGATGGCTCTCAAACTACATTTTGGCATAACATTTGGTGTGGCCCGTGTCGGGATCACTCTTTATAGGGAACTTTTTGGGAGTTATTTTGCCTTGTATTGTAATGGATAAGGATGCTCTAGCAGCTGGCCATATGTTTGCTCACAGTAACAAGGTGCATTGGGACATAAATTTTATCACATTGGAGGATGATTGGGAGGTGGATTTTGTATCTTATTTCTTTCGTGTTTTGTATTCCACCAGTATGGGCTGGGGCAGCAATGATAAGTTTTGTTGGATTCCTTCAAAAAGAACTACCATCAATGGTTAAGTGCTTAATAAAACGATGAGTTTCAGCACCACATCATTGCGTGCATAATCTTTTGAGGTCAAAACTATGGCTTCTCTGAGGGTGGCTTTCTTCACTTGGAACATCTTTAGGAAAAAAATTCACTCTGAATAATTTTCGAGATGGATTAGTGTTGTATGCGTACAATATAGTTCTACTGGCATCATCTCCACTTCTCATTTTCTGATTGTACATTTGTTTGGGAAAAGAGAAAGCCAAAAAAATAAAAGTAAGATTGTACTGGGGGACCTGTGGGGGGAGAAAATTATGAACTGGATAAACATGAAAGATAAAGATGCAGTGGATATAAGAATTAGATCAAGATACTGTGAGTGCAACATACAATAACTGTTAAAATTTCTTAGACCAGCAGAGGTCACCCAAGAAAATAGATCAGAACAGAGGTCTAATGGCGTTTTTCCCCTCCTCGCAGTAGCAGCAATGTACAATCAAACAATTATGGAACCACATTTCCGTTCATTAAATTAAACACAAGCAGTTATTTTTTTGTCCACATAACAAAAATAGCATTCACTCAATATCATTTTATGGATATTGTAGAGAAATTCGGCTACAGCAAAATGGAACTGCTTTTTTATCTAAGATCCATCAATTTTTTTTTTCCTCTAGCATGCAGGATATATCACCATTATAAAGAATGTAGGGAAATTTAAGTCTAAAACCCAAGCAAATAAGAAGAAAACTAAGCAAACTAACAATTTAAGGTTCAGGAATTGTTAATATGTCTTCCTACCTATTGTTCCCACATACTTCAATATTCAGAATAAAACAAGTTTCTGATATAAAAAGAAAATCGAAGACAAGTAAAATACGCAAACATGTTGTTTACTAAATTAAAGAGATTATCACCTTGAATATTCAAACATTTATTAGCAGTCATGATAACATGTACATAAGAGGGAGAATCCAAACCTATTAGCCAGGACCATGTTTACCGGCACCATGCTTTTCTGCTGGTATGGATACCTTAAAACACTAAACAAAATAACCACGGCAGTTTGATGATCCACATAAGCACTTCTTTTTCCTATTGAGCGTGATGTTACCCTCAGCCTCATTAGTGCGGACAACCCCATAATCAAAAGTCAACTCTGTCATAGGGGGTACATGTCTAATTGCAAAAAATGCAACATGAAGAAAGGATTGGTTATTGTGTTCATATAAAACTGGTTGCCAGAAAACATTTGGTGAGCAGCTATGATTCATAAATCGTGCTACATTTCCGACATTCTTGGCACTTATGATTAGGGGAGATGGAATTTCGTAATTCTCATCAGAATCATTAGATCTTTCTTCATCCAATAACCCAGGTTCATAATTCCACTTGAATGAATCATAAGCACGGGCTGTATCAAAAACAAACTCATCATTTTCACCATCCTCCCCACCCGGCTTTACCTTAGCTTTGTCAATAACTTCACCCGCATACTCACATATAAAAGTACCGGCACGAATAGGATCCCATGACCGCAGGCCCCAACCCCTATCCGCCGTTTTAAATACTTCCAAGTGAATTTTCAAGGGCATTTGGGACACTCGGTTTTTGCAGTTAGGAAAGCAAGGACATGTAGGACCACATTCATATATCAAAGGCTTTCTGCTCACAAGAATCCCATTGGTAGTATATGGAAAATCACCTCCATTTTTGGTAACGCAAGAGCAGTTGGGGTCTCCTGGTTGGCATGCATTACGGCAGTTGCAGCCAAAAGAAGGCTGTGCTAAGTTGAATGATTTTGAATACTTGAGAGTGGGAAAATAAGTGAAATAAGCAGGGCCCTTCTCTTCATCTACATCATTTACAAGTGCAACAGGTGTATTTTCAGCTCCAGAAGTGAGGTCTGGAAGAATAAGTCCAGCCCTTGAAGAGAAGCCTTCCTTCCACTTCTGAATTGATTTCCAAACGGAAAAGGCACCAGGCTGCCCTGGCAACCTCACAAATTTGTACTTGAATATATTGCAACCAGATTTGCTCTCAGTCCACGACTCCTGGATTTTGTAAAGGCCATCATAGACATAGATCTTTGATGATGGATTAACAGAATCTTTGATACCCCGAACGACTCTTATGTCATTGCCCCGACGAAAGCTTCTCTCCAAAGCAAGATTACCCCTTTCAAGCTTCTGATCAGATGCCTGTTTGTCTTTCTTTCCAAAATTCCCGCCCTGACCACTATAAATCAGAACATTCCCATCCTCTGCATCATCGTCATATCCTTCAGATGAAACAATGCTCAGAGCCACTGGCTCTTCTTCCATATCATCCTTGAGAACCATATAGTCAATTCCACCCATAGATTGAGCATGTAATCCCACCACACACATTTCAAGACGAAAAAAGAAGATATCCCCAATCTCAAGTCCAGGCAGAGCTCCAATCCTCCTCCTCATGTTCGTCCGGATCCCTTTGCTCATCAAAATATTCCCAGCTTTTAAATCTGCACGCCTTATCCCAGTGCTTCTCTCCTTGGCATCTTCGATTTGGCTGAGCCTCCTCCGAATTGCATCAAATCTCATAAGCACCAGATTATATACTTCCCTGTTACCATCGTCCCTTAGCAATGGACTAATATCAACAACAAAACTTGCACCAGCCCCTTTGCTAGCAACAACAGAGAGAGCAGATTTATTCTTTTTCTTTTGGTATGAGTTGGGGCCACGCAAGTGAGGACCTGCACGTTTTTTACCACCAGAATAACCATCATCATTCCCAGCGTCGCCATTAAAGGCCCCCTGGAATTCTGGTGGTTGCGAGCTTCGGAATGACCGAAGAGGAGCCGGCATATGACCCACTGGTGTCTGCATTGAGGAAGGACTCTGGTGGTTGAGATCAGGTGAGGCTTGAGATCCTTGTTGCACACTAAATGGATAAAATGGCGTAAACCCAGGAGGGAAAGGTCCATTGGGTGGGGCACACACAAAGGGGGAACCTTGAGGCGTATTTGAGAACACAGGTTTCAAACTACGCAGAGGCTTTACATCCAAAACTCTGGACTTATCAGAAGAGGTAGAAGAAGGAACAGAGTTGTAACCTGACCCTCCTTCCATTACAAAAAATCCCTTTCAAACAAACAACAAAATATGCAAATTCTCCCAAACTTATCCTCCAAATCTAAAAATTACCTTTTCCTTCCTCGAATATTATCTAATTCAAAAAACCCTATTTCCCAGCCTTCTCCTTTTTCCACTGCAAACCCTTTTAACCAAACAACACTAAGCTCAAAGTTTCACGACCATCTCCTCCAAACCACAAAAAATACCCATTTCTCCAAAACCTTAAAAACACCCCCAACTCTATTTCATGTAAGAACAGAGATTTGGGCCTGAAAGCTGTAACTTCTGTGGCAAGAGAATACAAACAGGGTTACCCATTGTGCAGAAATTAGCAAAATAAAACCCAAAATGGGAAAAGCAGATGAAGCATGATTTGGGTTTGAAATATTCATGGACATGCAAAACAGAATTAACAGATCAGAAAGTTAAAGCAGAGATTTTTCTAAAGCAAACGTGTTTCCAAGTACAAGACAAATTTCCGATGAGAAGATCGTTACCTGTTACAGTTCTGGGATTGACTCATCGTTAGGGCTGGTGTTGGAGAGACAAGAGCGAGAGATGAAAGGATCTTTGTCTGTCAACTCGCCCATTTCTATCTGAAATTTCCCGTGTCATAAAACTTTCTCCCTCTCTCTCTCTCTCTCCCTGTTTTTTTCTTTCTTTTTTTTTTTGTCCTTTCATAGCAGGGGGAAATTACGCTTATCCCATAATCTACCACTTAATTCACTTTAATCCTTTTGCTTATCCCCTTTATTAAGATTTTTTTTAGGACAAAAATTTTCAACAAACTAATAGGAGAGGAATATCCTTTACCTTATTAATGACGTTACAAATTTAATGTATTTTTAAATGTTTATAGACACACTATTTTAAATAAGTTAAAAAATATTTCTTACATATCGATTTAAAGGGAATTTTTGTCTTTTTTTAATAAAAAAAAATCCAACTGAAAATTGGTCACTTGGTGACTCAAAATGGCAAAACAAAAAACCTTGTATAAGATTTTTAAAAAAAATCCACAGCCAAGCCTTGGCCCTTGGGTCACCTCCATGGCCAGCAAAGTTTTTTTAAAAAAAAAAGATAAATGCAAAATTATTTCTTGTAATTGGCCTAAATTACAAGTCGTTTTTTGTAGACTTGTAGTATCAAAATTAATTTAAAAGTCACTAGGATATGTCAAAAAAAAATAATTTAGTCCCTATAATCAAATTCTATTAAAATATTTAGTACCAATAAAATGACTACATATGTTACTCTAAAAGCATGTTTGGATTATTATTATTATTTAAAAAAAAATGTTTTTTTATGAGAAATAGAGTTTTTAAGTTAAAAATTACTTTTTGACAAAAGTTTCATTTTTAAGTTTTTATTAAAAGTGTATTTTGGCCATTTTTATTCTTTTTAGGTGGAGTTTGTTAAACTCCCACAGATCAGATCACGTTCCCCTTTCAATTTGCACTATTCATAGCGAAACCAAAAATCAGGTGCGGTTTTGCAGGTTTTGAAATGTTTAATTTTATTATTTTCCATTTTACCCTCTAAAACTCATAAGTTCCCATTTTACCCTAGTCATATCGAGAAGAAGGTTACCGATTTAAATCGAGGTTTTTTGTCTTTTAACTTCCATTAATTATGTGTGAGCAACCGATACGAGCACGATTCTCGCGTGTAAATGGACACCTTGTATAAGATTCTTTAAAGAATCCGGATCAAGCGGGAATGGGTCACGAGCATCAAAGGTTTTTTGGTGAAGATAAATGCTTAAGCGGATAATTGGTCTTTGTGGAGGTGTGAGTCGATTTCCATATGCATCGACGAGTATCAAAATGAATTTAAAAGTCATTAGGATATGTCACTACTCGTTATGGTTGGGGTTGTTTGGATCAAATTCTTTATTTGAGCGACTTTAGTACCAATGAGAGCTACATCTATGTTACGAAAAAGCATTTGGCGATGGAGAGGAGGTTAAAAAGAGGTTATTTTGGTCACTTAAAAAAAAAGCCTAGTCTTTTCCCCTACTAATCAGCCATCCACATGTTGATTCACAGTTGATCATTTGCATTTTACGTTGGGGAATGTATTTTGGTCATTTTACCTTAACCTTAAAATCGCTTTCAGTTTTTTTTACCAAATGGGTTTTTATTTTTCAAACGGATTTTTTGAGTCTTAAATTAATGCACTTTTAAGCCGCTCAAATATACACTCAAACAAGCCCCAAGTGAAAGAGATACATAGTTCTTTATTTATTTATTTATTTTAATATGTCTACAAAAAAGAGAATGTAATTTGAACTAATAACCTCTACTTAATTAAGATTAGTAACCTTTTAAAGTTTTAAAAAAAAATTTATTCAAATTGAACGATAATATAAAAAGAATAAACGCCATAAAAGCCATGTGTAAATTGTAATTGGTGGAAATATTTAATTGAAATACGAATATTTGGATCAATAATGTCTTAAATAGACAGATATTAATCCTCTCATTGGCTGCTTTAAATTTAATTATATTAAATTTAAGCATTAAGCAATTATAAAGAGCCAAATTATGAGTAATCTTTTACGCAGGTATCCTGCATATATATATATATATATATATATAATTACCATATCCTCGAATATCTTCCCATTAAAAAAAACAAAAGTATTGTAAATAGGAAAAAATTAAGCACACGAGCCAGAACAGCATGATTCCTTTAGTAGTACAGTGATTTATTAAAATGGTGCGGTGCTTTTTGTACGTACTAGAACAATAAAAAATAAAAAATAAAAAATTTGTTGTTAATGCTTTTTAGATGATTTTTTTTTTTTTTTTTTGGTTTTAAAAAAAGTGTTATAATGTGGTATAAAAGTGAAAATAACTTTTAATGTTTTTATGAATATTTTATGTTTTAAATTATTTATTAATGCTTTTTAAAAAAAATAAAGAATAAAGAAAAACAAAATAGACAAGAAAAAAGTGTTTGAATTTATATATATATATATATATATATATAATTACATATCTTAATATCTTCCCATTAAAAAAAATAAAAGTATTGTAAATAGAAAAATTAAGTAAAAAAGCATGATTCCAAAAAGTACAGTGATTTATTAAAATGGTGGAGGAGAAACTTCTAGAACAATAAAAATCATATGTCATTTGAATATGTTAAGCACATGATTTTTTTTTTTAGTTTAAATAAATAATATTACAAATTCATGTGTTATAATGTTATTAAAAAATAACTTTTCATGTTTTATATATTTTATGTTTTAAATTATTTATTAATGCTATATTTTAAAAAATGACATAAAAAAACTAATAGACAAGAAAAAAGTGTATCAATTTAGTCTATAAACATTTAAAATGATAGTTGCTCCTTGAATTATGAGAAATGCTAATAAGAATATGTTTAAGATTGTGTTTGTTCTTTTACAATCAACCATTCAATCTTAGATTTATATTATTGACCTCATATAAGTCAATGGTAGATTCTAATGGTTAAACTATCAAATTTATAAGAGAATATGGGCCAAATATAAGAAAAATATTGACCTATAGCATTTCTTTTAAATTATTAAGGAAAATGCTAGTTCTCCAAATTGGTTCTCTTTCTCCCCAACTCTATAAAATATATGTGTAAAAATAAATATGTAGAAGTATCTACATGTTTTTTTTTTAGGCTTTAACACCAAATTTGAGACATTTAGCATGTTATTAAAAATTGACGGCATTAGCACCAAATTTAGGATGATCAAATCAATTTTGGTGATACTCATCCTTAAAGGATTAACCTTCCATTTCTAAAAATGACATAAATCAAAAAACTAAGTTTTAAAGCATTAAAACCTCTATTAAACATAAAATTAATATATTATGAAAAAAGATTAATAATTTTATTTTTTTCTTACAATCAACCATTCATCTTAGATTTATATATACTTATGTGGACCTCATAAGTCAATGGTAGATTCTAATGGTTAAACTATCAAATTTATAGAATATGGGCCATATAAGAAATAGGTTCTTATGTCTTTTTTTTTTTTTTTTTTAAAAAAAATACTACTTATATTTTCATCACTTTAAAAATCACTCACTCTATTACTTTTTAGAAATGTTAGAGGTCAATATTTTTCTCATATTTGGCCCATATTCTCTTACAATTAACCATGAAATTTGTAAGTGTTTACCATAACAACCAATTACCAAGTAAATATAGAAAAATGGACACGTTAGAGCCACATTCTAGGTAAAATTTCAATTATATTCAATCACAAAATAATAATAAGGTGAATAGGGTGGAGCCACCTCCACCTTAAAAGAGGTGGATGGAGAACCACTCCTTCCATGAGATGGTTGGAGCCGGAGGTATGTCCTCCATGTACCACCTCTATTAATTGGGATCTTGACCCAACTCCTCCGCCAAGGGGTGGAAGTAGCTTCACACCTCCACCCTTCTTTCATTATTTTAATTGTATTTTTTATAATTTAAGTTTCACACAAATTGTGGGTAAAGAATTTGGATCAATAAAATAATAAAGAGATTATTTTTTAAAGTTGAAGTAAATATCAAGTCTATAAGCCCACATAAGGAAACTCACTGACAATCTTCTCCACATACTGCACCCTCATCAATCACCAGCAGCTTTAGTGCAACCAACAAGGAAAATTAATATGAATCCTCGATCTCCATTTCAATTAAAGTTTCACACAAATTGTGGGTAAAGAATTTGGATCAATAAAATAATAAAGAGATTATTTTTTAAAGTTGAAGTAAATATCAAGTCTATAAGCCCACATAAGGAAACTCACTGACAATCTTCTCCACATGGAAACTGTACACCCTCATCGATCACCAGCAGCTTTAGTGCAACCAACAAGGAAAATCGGAATGAATCCTCGATCTCCATTTCAAGAGAAATAGAAAATTTGAAATGGAGAGGAACAGATTAATATAAAATAAGAGGATAAATGATTTTTATTTTATTTTTATTTTTTTAATACTCATTTCCTTTGAAATGGAGAAGGGATCCTTTTGGTGGAAAATCACACCCTTTAAGAAAAACTACACACCGGCGACATCAAATTAAAGCTGTTAGAAATAGACAACCACCAGCCGACCAAAACGAGCCAAAATTGAAGGATATATTCCACCTTTGTCGGGGTCGAGAAAACTCGATCTCATTTTCCAATCCAGATCAAACCTTCTTACAGAAGCTTAGGCCTCTTGATATGTGAATGATTTCACAAACATGCAACAAGATAATTTGTTAAGTGCCAAGAGAACTTAAACCTTTTAAATTTGTTGAAAGGAACTTAAACATTTTTAAACATAAGGTCAGGGGTGGACTCAGAATTTGTAAGATGGGGGAACGAACTTATGGAAGCACATAAATATATATCAATTCTTTATATGTGTGTTTGTAATCATAAATAATAAATTCATTTAACTTGTGATGCCAAAACAAATATTATTAACCTAAATGACCACAAAATAACCAAAGTTGTCCCCAAAGCTAAAGGTAAATGTTAAATTCAACTTTATGAACCCAAGGCTGTCCCCTAGGATTTGCATGAAGTAAACTTAGGTGGTGTTTGACAAAAGGTTTGGGGATGTACTGTTCATTATTTTGTCTTTTTCTTAATAAACTTTTTAAGGTCACCGAAATGCCCCTCCTTTCTTCTTCACCTCCTGCGTCGTCTCTGTGCATCTTCCTTTCTTTCTTCAGCTCCACCGACTTCTCATATATAAAACAACCCCTCGCTTTTCTTCATATTTACGACCCTAGCCCATCAAATTAGGGCTTGTTTTCAATGAGAACTTCTTGAATCCTTGTCTACTTGTCTTCGATTACTCGCTCTTTTTTTGTCTCTGTTCTATTTGTTTGTCCTAATCCTCCGGTCAGCGTGGGATAAGGAAAATGCTTGAGTGGTGCACAGAGCCCGCCGACTCGCTTAGATCCAATGACGGCTGACTTGCACCTTGTGGTTCCTATCCCTCCTCCTAACGTTCGTGCTACGCGAACCATCGGGCGCCGGAAGTTCGGGACACGAGCAGGACTTCAACGAGATCCATGAGCACCTCATCCACTCGCCGGCAGCGCGTGGAGCCCCGCCGCCTCGAGGAGGTCCATTGACTCGAGTCCGACCATCTAACAACTACGCCACATTCGATATTTCAAGATCCTCGTGACACGAACCAAGGAAAAACCCAACCCGAACAAACGCAGACATCTCGGCCCGAAAATCTCGGATCGGGACCGGCAGTTAAGTGGCTCAAGAACAACACGAATTCCGAACTTTATTAGACCAAACAAGCCCCGGGTCCTTCCGGTGACCGGTTCTTCCCCAAAACCTCGCGAAAACCACCCGGTGATCACTACATGTTGAAGTCTTGCTGAAGGCGTGTGATTGGGGGAATGAACAAGCCTTATGGTGGAAAAACGCAGAGAGGAGTCGCTGGTTAAGGAACCGCGCTGGAGGGGAGGAAAACCGTGGAGAACAAAGGAGATTGAACAAAACATGTTGGAGAAACCCAACAAAATAAGGGCAAAAATGTCATATTATTCAAACTCTAGTCAAACATTGTGGCGCTACAGTACATCCGAAATCTACAGTAAAACCAAAAAGGGGTTTTCAAACAACCTTATTAAATTTGTAGTGTTGGCCTGCAAGTTTACTGGTTACGTAGGCCTGCAAGGCTGCAAGTGCCCAGAGAGAGAGGATGAGAGAACAAATTAACACACCAAAATGGGAGCAAACATTTCAATTTGGGGGGACGGACACTTAAATTTGGGGGGACTTTGGCATCTATCCCCCCAAGGCTGGACGTTGGTCTACCTCTACATAAGGTTTGAGATTAAATTATGCATACTTTATTCAGTATCCCGATGGGTTTATATAAGATTAAAAAGAATTATAGCAAAATGTGGTAAATATAAATTATTCTCACACAGATGTATCATATCAGTATCATATCACCAACACTTAACATCTACTAATAAAGAGTTAGGAAGCTGGCAATTTCTTTACTCTTTGAGAAGTTGGTTGACATACCTTAACCATACTATTAAGTGGCTGGCCGTCATTTTACTCTTTGAGATGGTGGTCGCAGTACATCTTTGAAGTGCCCGAACACCATCTTAAAGGGTGAGGTAGTAGTTGGCTCACTCCAACTACACTCTTAAAATGATTGGCAATCTCTTCATCTTTCGAGAAGATGGTTGACATACCTTAACCATACTCTTGGGTAGCCAACCACCTTAAGAGGTGATCCGGCCACCCATTAATTAGTTTTTAAAAAATTTATTATTATTTTTGTTGCATGTGTGGCTCAATCAATTGAAGAGGAGACCTGGACCAAGAGAGAGAGAAAAGGAAATGACTTGTCTTTTTTTTTTTTCATCTATAAGCCTCTTTCTAGCTCCTATGAGAACTAGATATTTATCCATTACAAAAAGTTCTCAAAGACTTCATGCCAAGTGTAGCAAATCCAACCCCATTATTGGTACATGCTAAATATGAACTCACCCCCAAAAAAAAAAAAAAAAAAAAATCCAATTTATATAATTTTATTTCACCTTTATTATTTTACAAAATCACACTCTCAAACTATTCAACATTCACCGTAAACACTGTACGGACAGAATGTCGGCCATCAGCCCATGTAAGAGATCCAAAACTGTAGCCCCCAGGAGCGTCCTTGCCAAAGAATGACACTTTGTAGGACAACCTTTTCACGCCCTCAAGAAAAACAAGCTTCTTGGGAAAAACCTTCACCACCAACCCCGCAGGAGCATGCAGTTTAGCAATGTACGAGGTATTTGATAATCCCACATTGGTTACAGTTCTTTTGATTGTTTTGGCAGTTTGATGCCGGCTGAGCTTGCCTATGGAGATAGACGGGTAGTTGATATTTGAGATGAGTTCTTCAATGGAGTTTTTTGGGCAGTTGAAGTTGTTGTAATTTAACAAAGATCTTATGTTTTTCTCTGAATAACCGTAGTAGCAAAGGAATTGAAGATAATCTTCTGTTTTTGTTTCAAACACCAATCCTGGATTGAGAGCTTTGTGTGGGGTGATTTCTCCAACACCCATCTCATGTGGATTTGCAGAGTTGTTTGTACTGTTCGTCAAAGGTTTCCTCATGTTGTTGTACACGGTTGCTGCAGAATATATATTATATATTATTTCTTATGAAATGTGAAATATGCCAAGAAATAAATAAACTCTGCAGTAATAGTAGATGACTTGAAGAAAATCAACTCTTGTGGAATTGATGGATCTATTGAATTAATGAACATTGTCTCAAATTCTTGTTAAAAGAACACTATTAGCCATCCCTAAGAGGTAGTTCAATTGACTAGAATCATGCCTAATGAAATGAATGTCACTAGTTTGAATCATCTTCTCCCTTTTTATGCGGACATGTTAAAAATAAATAAACACTACTAGCCTTTAATAATACATAGACAAACATAATATCTAGTACACGATCATGATTTAAAGTTACTACATTTAATGGTTTACATTGATGTTAATATTAGCACGTTTTTTTAAAATTTAAATAATATGGCATCATGTATAAAATCAAAAGCACAAGGTTTAAATCTCAATGATGAAATAAATATTATTAATTTCAAATGAAATAGAGACAATGACAGAATGAGTGGGGCCAGTATAGGCCATCCCCCCCAAAAAAAATTATTTAGGGGAAAAAAAATTTTAAGGTTACAATTTTAGTTTTTAGTCAATTGACCCTTACCCAAGCTAGAAAAAATAAAAACTGCACCCCTACCCAAAATTTTTTTGGCCATATCCAATAAAAATGTTGGCCCCATCCACTAAGCTCCCACTCAAAAATATCTTTTGAGCCATACCCATTAAAACCTATGGTTACTCATTCTCAAATCTTTTTGCCATTGTCCATTAAAAACTATATTAACCCTAATTTTGGCCGTAACCCATTAAACTAGTTACCCATTTGAGATTTGACCCAACCCACTAAATTTTATCTCTCTCGTACATTCTGTTATACATCTCGTTACCTTTCTAACCATAAACAAGCATAAGTCTTCAATCAAAAACCCTAAATTTGAAATTAGAGCTTAGTTTCTTATACTGGTTTAATTTTCCAAAAGAAAAATAATCTTCTTCGTGTGATTTTCAATCTAGGTCTTTAATTTTTTTTTTCTTTCTTCTAATTTATGTCATGGTGTGTACCTAATCATTTTGAAAATTTCCTTGGACCATTGAACCACCACCTTAAATGATAAAAAATAAAAATTAAAATTAAAAAATTATTAAATTTATGAATTGGCCCCTGCCCACAATACTACGATTCAGATTTTGGTAAATTCCTTCCTTTGAAATGTACCTGTTGTCATGAGTGCTGACTTGATCATAGAAGGAGTCCATCCAGGGTGCACTGACTTGATCAATGAAGCTGCACCAGTTACATGAGGGCAAGCCATTGATGTTCCAGATCTTATGGCAAATAGGGGTGGCTTTTTACCAATTGGAGCACTTCCAGGTTCAGTTTTCGGAATTGTGGCAGCTAAAATGGCCACTCCTGGAGCCATTATATCAGGCTGAATGCCAAAATCAATGTTAAATACACATAAATATATGCTTGGATGGATCATGGAAGCATCTACTTATGATGTTAAGGTACATGAGAAAGAAAAATAACCTTGAGAATATTTTCTGTAAGCTGGGCAGGACCCCTGGATGAGAAATATGCAACAACTGGTGCAGGTCTGTATCTTGGAACTTCAACTGTTGGAAGGATTGTTGCCCTTGGGTTCCTGTTTTTATAGGAATACAACAATAAGTACTGTGCCTAGATTGAAACATCCCAGTTTCATATATAGCAGTATCCTTCCTTGAGGAATGCCCTAATCTCATTCATAATAACGGTTAAAATATTAATTAAATGATTAAATTCACTCTTTTTCATTAGCTTAAATTTTTTAGATTTAAGTTGTGATTTAATATGGTGTCAACGCAAAGGTTATGAGTTCGAATATTGTCTCTATCATTTACCATCATTTTAATTAATTAGGAAAAACTTCAGAAAATCTCCCTAAACTTTCACTCGTTTTAACACTACTTCTCAAAGTTTAAAACTCTCTATTATCATACTTTTAATTTCTTTCAATTA
Source organism: Carpinus viminea (assembly GCA_013348765.1). Classification (NCBI taxonomy): domain Eukaryota; kingdom Viridiplantae; phylum Streptophyta; class Magnoliopsida; order Fagales; family Betulaceae; genus Carpinus; species Carpinus viminea. The sequence continues at coordinate 16,507,616 of CP054668.1, forward strand.
CCCCATTATGTTAAGGTTTCCTCTCTTTTTCTTTTTCATTTTGGGTTAAAATGCACAAAATACCCTTTTTTTTTATAAAAATAAAAATAAACACCTGAATCTTGGGAATTAAATAAAAAGGGAAAAATATTTTGGGAATTTTGACAAGATTTAACAAAAATTGTAACGGAACTGGGTAATTTTTTTTTGAAATAAACGGAATGTGGTAATTGAAATAAATTGAAAGTTCATAATTCTTAATTGAGAGTTTTTGAACTTTATAAATACTTTTAAAACGTGTTGAAGTTCATGAAAACTTTGTAATTTTTTTTAAAATAAAATAGCCCACGGGAAGGAACGTGAAAGGGAATGTTAAAATAATATTTCAGGACAAGAATAAGAAGAGTGAAGATATGTAAATGTTTAGTTACCTGGTGGAATTAATATAGTTAAGAATCTGCAATCCTTCAACAGTGCCAACTTGTGCGAAAGGGAAAATGCCAGAATCGAAAGGGACACCTGTCTGAGTCTCACTGATAAAAATCAACCCTTTGGCATTCACATCTTCCACAACTAACTTCTTGATTCGTCTTGAAATGGCTAAGTCATTGTCAACACAAACAACAATCTTCCCTGCAGCTTTCTTTTGATCCAATGATCCTGGATAGCAATTTCTGCAGTTTATTGTGAACAGGATTTGTTCTTCATAATTAGACAATTAAGCTGACTATTTAGAGGGATATATATATATATATATATATATATATATATATTATATTAGGACTGGTGTTGGCTTCTAATTGTTATGTAGTCCTTCGGTTTTCACGGGATTTCAATTTAATCAATTGGTTTTCAATTTCAACAATTAGGTCTTTATGTTTTCCTTTTATTTCAAATAGGTCAATCTGCCAACCAATAAAAAGTATGATATGTCAAACCAATCAATTAATACTATGTGGCTCTTGTTTGACATGTCATGTCCCAACTAGTACTTATCACGTAGCACAGCTACTTTAAATTAAAAATATACCATAAATAATAAAAAATAAAAATAAAAGTTCAAAATAATTCTTTGTTTAGGATATATATATATATATATATATAAAAAGTAATTGTGCCACACGTATGATTGACACATGACATGTCAAACAAAAGTCGTGAAATTAATTAGTAGGCTTGACATGGCATATTGTTAATTAATCGGAGGATAGGTTGACAGAAAAACTGGCCTCTTTAAAACTAGTAGAAACCCAAATGACATAATTTTCAAAATTGAAAACTTAAAACCTAGAATAAATTTGATCTTACCCTAATAAAGATAATTTGGCAATTTTGATACTTCTAAATATGTTCAATCAAGTGTGAGACATGATCATGATCATTATGCATTTTAAAAAGATAAAAGAAATATAGTGAAAAAAATAATGATCCAAGACTACCTTGCTTCATTTGCGGGGGTATAATTAGCAGCAACATCCTCTCCATAAGCGAGAGGATATGTCTCCCCCTTGGTGTGGTTTGAGAAGTTAATGGCAGAAGCCTAGCAAAACATGGATACAAAGAAATTGGATTGCAATAAATAACAAAAAAAATGAAGCAAGACGATAACCAATATTGCAATTTTTGAGTCCGTTTGGGTTTTCGATTTCAAAACGTGCAATTTAAAAACGTTCGGCAAAAGTGAAATCACCATTGAATTTCGAATTGTGATATTAAAAGGTCATCACTTGTGCCGAGATAAAAGTCTTACTTATAACATTATTCAATTTAAAAATAGTAATTTGAAAACTTGGGATTTTTAAAAATGCAGTTTAGTCTTTAAAATCTTACGTTTTTTAAAATGTGTCTGCGATTTGAAAACACATATTTTGTTACGTTTTCGAATCAAACAAATTATTAAACGATGCAATTTGATTTAAAATTGCACTTTTAATATGTGAAATTTCAGTGCCAAACGGAGTCTTGATAAACTATCTTACTCGGTAAGTTTTCCCATTTCCAAGCAGCACAGAGGACTGGAAATCCCTGTCAATATTAGAAGCTGCAACAGTGAAGATCCATGGAGCAGTATTAACAATGGTGAAAGAATCAGGACCATCATTCCCTCCAGAGCAGACAACCATGACACCCATTTGCTCTGCATGAAAAGCTCCAATGGAAATGGGATCATTTAAATAGTCTGCTTGAAATAATGAGTTCATTCCAACGGAAACTGATATTATGTCTACACCGTCGCCAAGTGCGTCATCAAAAGCTTTCAGGATGGCGGAGCCGGCGCAGCCTTCTTCTGAGCACGCCTTGTAGCACGCTATTCTAGCCGACGGCCAGCCGCCCTTTGCCGTGCCTCGGGCTAAGCCGTAGCTGGCGTTGGTGGCCGGTGCGCCGGCTGCTGTTGATGCTGTGTGGGTGCCGTGGTCCACAGAATCCCTTGGAGAGCCGAAGGTTTTGGCTGGACTGGTTTTGTTACCGTTGGGTTTCATCAGAGGGATTTTGTAGTATCTTGCCCCTATCAACTTCCTGCAATGTAACCCCGACAAGTTGACAACAACGTTGTCTCATCAGACGGGTTTGACTTGGGTCCAGTTTTCATTGAAATAGAATAATTGGAATTGAAATATGTGTTCCATAGGACCGTAACAGGACACGAGGGACACGTACGTCATCCTGTTTCTCCTAATTCACGCAATAGGCCATTAATTTTTTTTTTTTTTTTTTTGGACAACTAAATTTTTTTTTTGGAGGACTTGGGAAGTGGCCAAGGTCCCCCTATAGACCAGTCACTGTTTTTGAGTAATGTTACTATTTATGTATACTTGTTTTATACTAGTTGACGTTGTGTGTTTTAAATATCTTTCCTTTTGTTTTTTGAAATGATTGATCATGACATGGAAAGCTACTTAAAACACGTTACTTCAACTGATATAAAATGAGTATGATAAATTAAGATAATAAATAGATGTGAAGAGTAGTATTACTCGTACAATTTTTAGAAATGCTATATAGTACTACACTATCATTCTACTCTTATTTCACTGGATTGATGTGGTACTGCTCATCAATTCTGTGTATTTTATTTTTAACAATGATTAATCTAAATATTGATAAGCACTGTCACGTCAATTCAGTTGAGCGAAAGTGTTAAATATAGCATTGCTCCACTTTTTTGCTCATTTTTTTACTAGCATTTTTGCCACAGAACAAGAGTCTTTTTCTCTAAAATGTTTTGCAAGTTCATTGAATCTACCGTGTTAAGATGACAGGTATCTTTAGAGCTTAAAGTTTACTTGAATAAGAGAATATATATATGGTTTACCTATTACAATTGGATTTCTTAAAGTCAGGCCCCTCCATGCAAACTCCTTTCCATCTTGAAGGAATTTTCCCAATTCCATTGTCATTGAAACTTGGAGACTCCGGCCATATCCCTTGACAAGTACACATTCAAAATATCAATGCCTTTTTTTTTTTAAAATAAAATATCAACAAACAATTCTAAATATGAAACACTCTTCAAAATACATAACACTTTCAAAAAGAATTTTCATATTACGCTACATAGGAACAATTCTTCAAACCAAAAAAAAAAAAACCCTCAAAACACATTAACAAACATACAATTTTGGTTAATTTGATCTGATTTTTTTTTTGGTTGTATTGAGCTGGTTAATTATCCCTAGTCTAGAGATGTTTCACCTCAATATTGTTATGTGAAAGCATTGGATATGGAATCAAATTTGATTTTCTTCAATTTTAAGAATGAATTTACACAAAAACATGAACCACAAACGTAGTTATCAGGCATCCTCGATCTACACTTGACTGTTTTTGTCCTCAAGCCCTTCTTCTCTTTTGTCTTGGTTAAGACTGCAGCTACCCCTTCTAGTTCTACATACATACAAGGATATATTGAACCACAAATTCTCTACTAAACTAGTTTCCCCCTCACCATATTCAACTTGAATCAACTGCCTTCTTCAATTCGTTATAATAAAAAGGAAAATTACTTCTTAGTTGTGTGGTTTACATTTATACCAAACTCATCACTTAAAGATTTCATAAGCTATCTGTTCAAAATGATCTGTGTTGTCAGCTATTTCACAGAAATCGTTAGATGCACATGTGAGTCTACATCACAACTAATCACCAATTGACACGTGGTATGATAGATGACTCAGTTAGTTTATTGTGAAATTACGGTTTTACTGTCAATAGATTTCATTTTCATTTTTTATTGAGAATTTTTACATGTTTGTGGTTCATTCTAGCTACCACTCTAGACCACCATTTTACCACTTTATAGTTGCATATCACACTTTTTCTTAATATATATATATATACAAGTTTCTCCAACATAAACAAAATTATAAAATTAAATATCTTAATTACCTGTGTCTATCATCCCAATTATGACATCACTTGATCCATGCTTATATCTTGGGGTTGCCCTCTTCATCCCTGAATCCTCTTCCAAGAAATCCCAAGAACGTGTTGTATGGAGTTGAAGAACAGAATCGGGGAAGACGGATACAGTCTCAGGACTGCCTGCTTAATTTCTCATTTCCATTCATATATATATATATATATATATATAGAACTTCAACTTAAGCATTCAAAAAAATAGATAAAATAATAATCATTAATTACCAGATAAGATAGAGGCTTCATTCTTAGTAAGCATGGCAGAGAACCCTCTAAAAGCATGATGATAATGGTGGATTAAAGATATTCTCCCACTCTCTTCACTGAAGAGAAGAAAAGGAAACTTATAAGTAGAATATTGCAAAAAAAAGGACAGATTGATGATGGTGATGATGATGATGATGACCTTGGAATAATGGCAGACAATAATTTCAAATGAGCTGATTCTGAAACTTGAACATCTCCATCACTATTTGGTGAAGACCTTCCCATGTAAACAACATAAGGCTGCCAAGAAACAAACAAAGTTTTACTGCTAGAAGTCAACAAAGTCTACTGATCTTTCTATCAGCAGAAAAAACAGAGAGAAATGCTATGAGAAAACTATAATTTGATGAAAACCCAGTTCAGAGTTTTACCTTGGGAGTTTGATTAGATGTGGCGATGGCACAGATGAGAAGACAATGTGTGGATAGGAAACAGAGGAGTTGCAGAAGGGAAGCCATGGAAGATAGGATAAGGGTGCTTGTACAAGTGAATGAAAAGAGTCGCCAATGCAACCACTTGTCTTATAATTGCTTTTTGGTTTTTAGTATTTATTTCTCATGTTCATGGGAAAGGAATTCATAGACTTGAAATGCAAGTAACAAACCTCTCTTTTGGAAAAGAGCAGGGGAAGGAAGAAGCCTTACATGGCTTCAATGACATGTGCAATTTTCTTTCTTTAATTTCCCCTTTATTCTCTCTTCTTTTTTCATTATTTTCTTCTCCTTTACGTGTATTTTAGTTAGTTTTTATATGCCTTCTTTATTCTTGGCTTCCTCTTTTAGTAGAGGCGGCTTGCACAATTGCAAGGCTGTACTGACAAGAATATGAGTTTGATTGTGGGCTGATGATGATGATCATCTTTGTTTGTTATTTTGAATATGGGCAGCTCGCAGCTATACCATGTGCTTTTCATCTAGAATTGGATTATATTACACTAAACTTCAAGCTCAAGTCCTATTGTCGGTCCTCAAGCTCGTGGAATGTTAGTTAAATTTCTTGTTCTATGTTCTCAAGACAAATACATTAATAAACAATTCAAAGCACAAAAACAGTTTTCACCTTTTTATCATATGAGAACATTTTTTAAACTAAAAACGAAAAATACATCTCAAAACACGTTAACAAGCATATATAATTTAGACTTAGATGGTGAGAAACTATAGGCACTCTCTCATGCTAATTAAGCTATAGCCTAACCCAGCCCTAACGAACACCTAAGCCGATGGATGCTTCCCATTTTGGAATTCGACCAAAGACTTCCCGTTTCACCCACCACCCTCTGTATTAACTCCTTCAATCTCATTCCCATCCTTTGCTGCGTTCAGAACATCCCTGGTAGGCTTGGTGCCTTTCGGAGCGTGAAAGTAATGCTTTTTACATTCACAAATAAACAGACATAAGATATTGTACTGAAAAGTGCCGATGAGAATGCCTTTTCCATTGACAGACTAAAATATTAAGAAGAATCAAATTGAGGACAATAATGATTGCAGTGAAGTTTCTATTAAAAAGGGTTGGGTGTGTAGACTTTCAAGCACAAAAACTAAGAGGTAAGGCATTACTTTGAGTTTTGGCCAAAAGTAATTGCATTAGTCACAAAACAACTATCATTAGTGCGTACTTTCAGATCCATTAATCACACACATCCAAAAGGCAAAACCCTGCTTTTACACATACAGTGTATATGTTACCACGTGGTGAATATGCAATCACGTCATTATATACACCAAAATAAAATATTAACTATAAAATAACCCCTCCAAATGGAGAGGACCCTTATCCGCTTTTTATAGGGACTTCTTATTTTAGCCTCACACAATGGAATTGCACCATCTTAATGGAAACAATTAAGCGTTAGGGCTATGCATCAATATTTGAAACTAATAAGTTGTGCCTTCATGTAGTATAGCTGTTTCCAAGTTCAAAAAGTTACTATATACATCTAGTTTATGTTTTGAGTTTATTGGAAAGAACTGCACACTGAAACTTACAATTGCCACTCTCTTACAACATTTTAGGGAAGCTAGGTAAATTGTCCTTAAACACCAAAAAAAGGAGAAAAAAAAGTGATGTAAATGGTTGTTTGTCTGGTCATCAGGGGTTCCAAGAAGAGGAAGCTAAAACCAGCAGGAAGCACTTCAGAGCCAATTAAGAACTGATCCAGACACACAAACCACTCTTCATAAGAGAAAGGACATCTGCAATTAACACTGACTGAAGGAGGTACTCCCTGCAACAGAATGAAGCAACTGATCACTAGCCACTTTGTGCTTTTGGAATTCTTGAAATCTCTACTACCCTGAAAGCTCTAAATATTCATGGGAATGCCTTCGCTAAACTGGGCTTATTTAGTCCAACATAAGCTCGTGGAGATACAGATACAAGGCTAAACATAACCTCATTGAGTTGTATCGGGTTGTTTCTCTGCGAGTTGGCTTTTGAGGAATTCAAGCACAGAAAGGCGCTGCAAGTGGAAACAAACAATATGTTTAAATCACATATTCAGGATCCAGACTTTTATATGATAAGGCTGGGGACCCTTACCCGTTGCTCAAGACCAGTATCTTCAGATTTCAATTCCAAAGATTCCAATAGTTTTACGGCTTCTCCAAATCCATCTACAGCCACATCCTCATTTCCTAGGCTCCTGTCCACATCTGCAACTTTTGCTAGAGAAACAGCAACATCTAGAATCTGAAACCATAACAAGCAAGATTTACAAAATTGCATGGATCGAATGTCAGAAACTGCAATGTTATTGCGGTTTACTTTGTAGTAAACTTGCCAAGAATAAATATGGTTATAAGTGTTCAACATGAAACAAACTGCTAAGATACTTTCCCTTTATTCTAGAATTATAACTGTATCTTTAAATACCAAACACAATGCACCGAAGAGCACAATAAGAATATATGCACATATAAACACATATAAATACATACTTTATACAGTATGTAGGTATGTACATATATATTTATTACTCTACCAAGCAAAAAGATCACATCAAAACAAAAGTGAATCCAAATCATTATCGACCTCTAATAATATTCTATTGCTTGTATTTACAAGATCTTGAACAACCTCTTCCGTTAGTGTTCTTCAAACACAATTGTTTCTCATATCAACTTGTCTCAGTTGTTCCTTGGAAGTATAGAACCTCATATCTCTAAATTTCAAATCAAAATCCATTAAGGATGTGTAGTTGTTACTAGTGCTAAAACCCACACGAATAACTAATTATTTCCATTAGTCTTCTGTTCCATAAACAAACTCAAAACCCAATTTGGAGGTCTCAGGACCAAACCATCTCCAGCAACTTATAGAGAATATACGAGCACAATAATATCCACCTTGACTAATGATATTGGACCCAATAGTAGTTAGATACTTATATGCCACACAAGTATCTTCATAGCACCCTCCCTGTAAAATGAGTTGCCAACCATTCCCTTCTGCAGTTCCCTGTTTTCTGTTCAGTCAGACTTCTGCAGTTCCTCAATTAACCTAATTATCAGAATGACTCTTGCAGTCATTGTCGATGTATATTTCCAAGACACCACCACAAAGCTATAAAACATCCCATATCCATGCAGAAAGCAGTACATTCCAAAGATGGAACTCAATCTATTTAGATCCAACAAGATCAAAAATAAAAATTTGTAAGCCAATAGCTACCAAGTGCAAAAGTAAGCCATACCACATCAAATACAAGACACACTACAAATAAAAAATAAAAAATAAAAATAAAAAACAGTTCCCATAACAAAGCATAGAATAAAACTGCTTGACAATGGTCACAATTTAATAGCTTCACCTACATCTGAATCTACTATGACCATTTCACCGGTACCTGTTTAAGATAACACACAATCAAATCAGCTACTGTACCAAAGCTTCCACCAAGCAACTGGGGAAAGAGCAAGATAGTTCCTATACTGATAGAAGCCATCCCCTAACTGTAACACTCCTCATTCAACTAACCAAATTGATTTCCACAAACCTCTACTCTGACCAACCATCTAACCAATAGGTGTCAGTATGGTTCAATAAGAGCTGGCTCTATGGGTGGTTCGGTCTGAAAATTTAACTTTCAACCCCTCACAGATTGGCACTTGGAAATACTCTATTCCAACCCAATGGGTGAGTTTGCACCCCTAGAATCAAGGCTTAGTTGAGTACCACTAGTAGGTGCGAAAAAATATTCAGTCTGAGAATGTTACATGCCCATGTGTGTTTTAGTTATCAATTTATTTAGACATCACAAAACTAGGTGTGTGGTGGACAGTGAAATTGTGTCCAGGCTTCTGTTTGCATGTGTCTGTGTACGCGTATGTGTGTAGGATCTCTTCTAGATCCTGCGGCAAAATTTAAGTGATAACACAGGCTAGCATATCTTATATGCGTGTTTGTCCATATAACTGAATTATTATTTTGGACTCCAAATATGGATATAATTCATATCCTCTATCAACCATGTCAATAATAATTCAGAAACTTGCATTAACAACAGCCCTACATCATGACTCATCTACTTGTTTGAGGAAGATGGAAAAACTTAACCTACACTTGTCTACCACTAGATTGCACAACTTCCAAAAGTACTCAAGCAATTGATTATTCCACCAGAAACCTGCCTCTTGTTTACCAGCCTGTACAAACCAAGCACCAACTGACCAACAAAAATGTGAAAATGTTAGCAAATGAATAAATATTTGAAAGGCAAAGCCTTTCTTCAGGGAGCAAACTCAAAAGCTACCTATTTTAAGTCAAAGGACTCCATTCACCAAAATCTCTGCAGTATTTTTGCCTATGACCAAAAGCATTTATAACAATATCCCAATGACACTAATAGTTTTCCACATCAGCAGGTCAACTTTTTTTTTTTTTGATGCCGGGGAACCTCTCCAAGGCAGGGCCCTTTGGACCCACCCCTCATCAGCAGGTCAACCATTGCTTTCAACAATTAATAACTTCAGTAAACAAACTCTCATTAGATAAACTGCAGTCTTTTTACTTCTGACTACTAGTTTAGATCAACATTCACATTCACAAGCTAGACGCGAAGATCTCATAATGCAACCTTGCTAGAATCTTAGTAGACCCCAATTGGGTGCTTGATTGGAGCCAAGTCAATCCATGAAATATATCTAAGACATGAAGCACCTAGTTTTGTCAAATATAATTGACAATGTACAGTTATGGTCCAATCTGATGCTTCTGATCTGAAGAACCAGCCCATATAGAGCTAATACATTGATGAAAACTAACCCAAATTTGAATTTCATGTCTCCGTAACTTGACAAGACATTAAGTTCAAAATTATCTTAGTAACTGAATTCAAACTAAACATTGTAAATGATAATAAGTGAGATAGGCGAATATTGGTTGCTGACCTGGGATGAAACATCTGAATGATGCTTGATGGCATCACGACGAACATTTAGAGACCGAAAATAATAACACCTTGCAGCTTGTAGGTCTCCATCATAATATTTCAGATCTCCAATTTTATTAAGTGAAACAGAAAGTGTATGTGTAATCTGTGGAGGCAAAAAATAACAAGACAACAAAGAGATCAATAATAGTCAGCACAAGCATAGTTAAATGAAAAATACAATGCCATTATTACATAATAAAGGTTAAGATGATATAACCTCTAGATCATCCATTGGCAATTTTGATAGAAATTCAACACTCTCCTCAAAATAAGTGACAGCAGAGCTAGCCTCTCCCAGTGCACGACTGCAATAAATATGATGAGTTAAAATAATATTACCCCAACAAACACATTAGGAATCAAGACATTTGTTTGTGCTTTTCATCAACTAGATAACATAAATAGAATGGAAAAACAGAGAGAGAGAGAGAGAGAGAGAGAGATAAAAAATAATAATAATAAAAAATTATTATCAAAAAATTAAAAATTAAAAAAAAAAAAAAAAAAACCCTGAACTTCTACGCGTTTTTAAATTACCCCCCATAGTTCAAAAACTCTCAATTTAAGGTAACAATGCACCCCCTCTGTTAGGATTTATGTAACCGGCAGGAAATTTTCAATACATTAGGAATCAAGACATTTTTTTTACAATGCACCCCCTCCGTTAGGATTTATGTAACAGGCAGGAAATTTTCAATCTCCAGCCAAGCTGAAATCAGTCATTTAAGATGTATTTTCACTATTTTGTATATATATCAGCTCCTAAGCTACTTAGCCACCTCATTGGACAAATAATTAAAAATTTCACCCTTGTCCAAAACATCTCATCGTCATCATTCTCAAGCACTTCCCATGGTGCAGGTAAGCTTTATATAAAAAGGCAAAGTACCCCAAAAAAAAAAAAAAAAAAAGCACCATAATGCAAACACATAGCAGCAAAAAAATACATGAAGAACTAAAAGGAAGATAAAGACCTAGGACGTACCAGCAGTCACCAAGCATACCCAGAACAGCTCCGAGCTGTGAACACAAATCTGATGTGTTGCCCAGTCTTTCTAACTGTTCTCGAATGTCTTCGGCACATAGACTGAGTCTTGATTTGGCACTTTCTACATTCTGGGCTCGGAATGCCTACAAATTAAAATCCATCAGTCCAAAGATAGTTTCAAATAATGAATACTATTAAGCATTGTTCAGGTTTTGAAGTGAAAGAACTTCCTTTCTACATAAATATCAGATATTTCCCAAAATGAAAAATTAAGTCATACTATTATACTTCAATAGATCGTTGCTAGAACTTAGCAACAATACGAAAGCAAGACATACTCACCCTCATGGCTTGTTGCACCAAGAAAGCACCTCTCTCCAAAGACACATCTGCATATATGACTTGTTTCTTCTCACCAACTTCTTCCTCTTTGTCTATATTAGAATGAGACCTTTTGATTCTAGCATGACCTTCAATGAAGCGATCAACCATGTCCTGAAGTTTTGAATCAGCTTCTATCTTCTCAATATCAGCTCCACATATTGGACAGTCCTTAAAGCGTAATATGCATGCTCTAATTTGAGTTTTTTTTTTTTTTTACAAAATCAAAAAATATATATATCAGACAGGGAAAAAGAGATGGATTATGATACTAGTACCAATAAGGGAAAAGAAATCTAAAACAGGAATTCCCATATTCAGCTTACTTGCAATATACATGAGAACAAGGCACACATTTACTACTTTCAAAAAGAAGTGCTTGGCAGATGATACAGCTGAAAGGGCCTAGCTTAAACGTTTCTGAATCATATCCAAATGGGCACTTTGGAGGAACTGTGGCAGAGTCACCAGTAGTCTTGCTCTCAGTCTCTTGCTGATATTTACACAGATTTTCACCCGGTTTTTTCAAATTTGTCTCATCAGGACGAGCATATTTGACAAAAGGGCAAACAGGTTTCGACGTCGTCTCATCAGGACGAGCAGCTTTGACAAAAGGACAAACAGGTTTCATCTTGGTCAACACCCTGTCTCAGAAACATAACACCAAAAAAAAAAAAGAAAAAGTCTTTAAAGATCAATAATGATCCTGGAAAGAGGTCCTGCACAGGCACATAACATCAAAGAAGAGGCAAGACAAATCTACCCATTAATACATCATATTTCCATATCCTATCACCAGCATATTGCCTTCCTACCACGCAGAAAAGCAAATATAATTCATTCCCTCATCAAACGCACCTTTACCAACACATTCAAATGTCAAGATTGAAAGAAACTGCGCAATTGCAACCGACCCAACACCACAAATGCAATTCCAGTTCTTGAATTACCCAAACCCAAAAATAAAGCCTACGCATAAAGATTACATTTGAGGTCATGTTATCACTTTTTTTAAAGCACAACTTCAAAATTAAACCCAAAAATAACAGTCACAAATGTGCCCTTTTGTTCAATCATTCATTCATTCTCAATCTAGTGATCTACTTCCTTATCTTTCACAAATAGTTCAATTCGTAAGGGTCCAGCTCAACAAACATGAATAAATTTGGTGTCGCACTCAAAGGTTCTTTTGAGATTATGAACGGGAAACAAAGCTATGAAAATGAAGAGAGAGACCTGGAATTTGGTTTGAAGCCCTCAGAATCGAAGCCCTAAACGACGACGACGTTTTCTTGTTCTTCTTCTTCGCGTTGATGTTGTGATCTGCTGAATAAGTAGATCATCTTGGAAGTAGCAAATATGTATGGTACGTGGATGCCCCCACTTCAATTATTTTATCCTTATTTTGCAACAAAGCCTTCGCGTTATGTTATATTTGCAAAAAGCTCCAAATGTCCCTTTCTAGATAGTTTTTTTTTTTTTTTTTTTTTTTTTAAAAACACGTTTACCCACTTTTATTGGTGACCACAAATTCATAATTTTTTTTTTTTTACATTATTACGAGATGGAGATGGAGGATTGAGCCCAGGACATCCACTTTATTATTCGTGATCGTGGGATTGACTACATTTCGACTACAAATTCATAATTACCATTAAATAAAAAACAAAAACAAATTACTTTGCTTTTTTCGTATCTAGTCACGTTAAAATTGGCCATGTCTCCTCAAAATTGGCTTCACTCACATTGATATATATAATGTATTTTTATTAAAAAGTGTAAAGTGCCAATACATATATAAGCAAATATACATAAGAAACTCATACGATATAGCAAGAATATCCACAAATCCAACTATACTTTGAAAGAGTAATGGTATATGTTATATACCACATACTGCCAATTTTATTGTTAATATCCTTCAAAATATTGATTGAAGCAAATATTCCTTCAAATTATCAAAACTTATCAATCAAATCTTTGAAGGATGGGTCGTGTATATCATTACTTTAAAAGACCATGCCTAACGCCACATAGGCTTTAAAGGATGGGTTATGTATAGTATTACAGTAATACACTAGTCCATCACAAATTTATTCTAAAGGAAAAACCATTTAAACCATTACTAGAGGAAGATATGTCTGGTATGGAGAGGAAGATTTGCCGGTGCAAGCCACCTCAATTCGTCCGAGCAAGTTTTGTATCTCTTCACTTGCCCTCCTCCTCAAAAACCTTAAGCATTCTACAACTCTCTCTCTCTCTCTCTCTACCCACGAACTATTTACCACATTCAGTATGAATTCAATTCACTAAGGTTCGACGCGAGCTGAGCCAAATATCCAAACATTGAATTTCCAAACTCTACTAAGCTAAAAACTCATATGTCCAAGACCAACTTACTTTACTAGTCTGAGTAATTCTAAAAGTTTATCTTGTGTTCATCTTAAGTTCATTCAAGAATGATATAACTATTAAAATTATCTTTTGATCAAAATTTAATAATAATCAATCACAAACCCAATGGTAATTTCAATAACAACATTATTCTTGAATGGACTTCAGATAAACACGAGAAATTTATAGCATTACTCAATTTCAGCGGGTCAAATGTCTCAATGATCAATATTTGATTTCGGAGGTATTATGGCCTTTTTCTTCCAAGAATTCGCATATCACATTAATCTTGATGTTAAGCCCTAGCTTCTACCATTGAAACTTGTTCTTGTGTGAATAATCAACAGAGGAAAGCCAAATAGATAATATGATATCAATACACCCGTTAATAAGGATTCAAAAATAATCATACAATTCATTCATTCGTGAAAGATATTAATTAATTAAATAGGTAAATTATAGTCAAAAGTTTGTGTTTATGGAAAAAAATAATAATAATAATTCTCTCTATCATGAGGGGATTAGGCCCAGAACTCTGGTGAGGTCGTAGTCCTCGCAACCTGCAAATTTTTTTTGAACAATTCCCAAAGGTACAAATAAAAGCAGAGGAAAGTAAGAGCAATAACGTAATTTTCCTTTTCTTCTATTATCAACAGTACAAAGAATACAACAGACTAATATACAGAAACACCTGATCAATGATTTACATCCTTTTTTTTTTGTCCTAAAAAGAATTGATCTTCTAAAACCAGCATCAGCCACTCCAAAACAAATGTAATCCACCAACCATTAGATCCCCTTAATGCTACAGCATCCACATGTTGAGAGTAATCTCTACCATTCAAGGACAAGTACAGCTATACAGTAACACTATCAAAGATTCGTATCAAACTTTTCCCACTCCACAATCCCATGGAACTTCAAAATTCTGCCTCTCTTTCATTTAAGCGAAGATTGAGAAATTGATGTAAACGCAAAGCATTTGCTCCAATGATCGTAGATTCTGTGATCGAGAAGAGTTGTGGATTCGTTGAAGAAACGACTTTCACATATAAAATTCGGTTTCCAAGCAAGTATTCGCTTCACAGAAGTTGGATCTATTTGACGCGAAATTCATGCCTGAATGTGGTAAGATTCTGTGTGAATTTATCCCTGTTCTTTGAATCCAAGCTTCGAGTAACATCTACCATTAATTTGTCGAAACACAAGGAGAGGCGTTGATGTTGATCTGCGGGCTGCAAGATGAAGCAAAAAAGTGTCACCTGGGGGATACTTAATTTTAATGGTCACCGAATGTATACTTCTTCTGATGCTTGTAGTATGCAACTAGAAGAACAATCGGCTAGAGGACGATATTCATTTTTAATCTTACATAATAACCTTCAAAGTTTATTTTGCATTTCTCTTTACTATTATTAAATAGACAAAGAGACAACTAACCTGGGAAGACATAATCTGAGCTTTCAAATCAGTGAATATCTGCAGGTGAATGTTATGTCAGAAATTAACAAGATTACAAACTGTTAAAAAGAAACTAAGAATCTGATAAAAGGTTATGCCAGTCCAAATTCAACCATATGGATCAAGACAACCCCGATCTAATAGAGATGAGGTGTATGAAACTGCCAGAAAATCAATTAATAATAATATGTTTGATCCTTTCAAGATCAGGCTGGATAACAGCCGCAACAACAAAGTTGGTCCAACTTTGACAAGTTTTTGCTAATTCTAACATTGGCTCGATATCTTTCCTATGCCCGTTACCTCACCAAATATAATATGATCAGAACCTACATGCTAAGATAAATTACACTTTTTCATCTTAAATTACCATGCATTTGTAATGTCCGCTCTAAACTTTAAAATCAAGCAGTAAACCCCAAATGTTGAGCAAAATATCTTGCTAAATACGATGGAGATTTTAATGAGAGGGGGAAATTTGCTACAATTCTCAACATTTATGGGTTGATTGGTGGAAGAGTTTAAAGTCTAGTGGGGTGCAGTGACATTACAGATCGTGCTAAAATTTAGAATAGAAAAGTGAAACTTATCCTAAAAGTAATCTGATCCACAAAATATTCAAATTACTATTTTTAAAATATTATAGGAAAATGAGTTTAGGAATTAGTTAGAAATTGACATCCTATTGACGTGAAATTGGGGACGATATGACATTATAGAGAATAGTGATCCAACAATAAGTTTGACAAAAAATTGATATTAAGAAAAGTTACAGAATAGCTTAATGTGAATTAGAGCACTAGTAACAACTTCCTTTTGATTTTCCATAAGTTTAGGAAATAAAACTACTTTTTGGTTTCCTATGAAAATATATTTCATAATATCTTCCCTTACCTTTCCATATATTATTAAAATATTATTTTTTTACAAAATATAAGTTCCTTACCTACTCTCACTTTTCCACAAAATCCCAACACAATCCTCAATTAAAGACAAAAAGATGAAAGAGGAGAAGGGAAAGGGAAATGTTTATATTAAAATAATGTATAGGGAACCACTTTTGGTTACCTACATATTGGGAAACACTGTAGCAACCCTTGAGGGTTGGTTAAATGTAGAAAATCTAATGTGAGTAGGTTTTTGTGATTTTTTTAAAAAAAATTTCCCTAAACATAGGGAAGGGAATGACATATAAGGCATTTGTTGTTATTGCTCTTACACCAAGGGCAACTTGAACCTAACCTACACACACACAAACACGTGTATATACATATATATAAAGAGAAAAAAAAAACAAAAACAAAAGAGAACAAGGAAAATGCGCAAGCTTAAATTACAAAGCATCACCTGCTCACTGATGAGTATTAAGCTCAACATTGGTCTGCTAAGACTCCATTGGTTGCCACAATCCTCGAACAAAACAATCTCAAAGAGTGTCTTCAATATCTTTATATATAAAAGAAAGAGGCTAAGTTATTAAACATTCAAAAAGTGCCTAAATAAGCAGATAGAAAAATAGATCAACACACACACCAACGTATACATACATACATATATATATGGTGAAATTCAAATAGAAAAAACATATAAATGGACCTCAATTCCCATAATCATCATATGCAAGTGACTCATAAAAAATTTGAACAGAAAATAGAGTGCAATTTTTACATCAAGATATTTCCAATGCCCAATTGAAATCATTCTAACAGTTCTAATGATTGGTGATGATGTCCTATTGCCATCTTACTCACCCCTATCAGGTAAGCCTTGTACCCATATAAAGTGCCTCTTTCACACAGATCAGGTAATACTCTAGCTTTGCTGGTTGACTGTCTTCAAATAATTGTTTGCACCCAAGGGGATTGAACCTTAAACCTGATAGAAACCCCACCAAGACCAAGGCATTTACCACTTGAGCCAACCCCTTGAGGTTAACTCAACACATATTTCTGGGATGTGATATATCTAGAATAATATAGAAGCAGGCAAAATGGCCCTTAAACATAGCTGCCTTTGAAGACTTTTCCATTTCTCAATGGATAAAGGTCATCTTGGACCCCCTGAAATTCTTGGCTATCCCCAAGGACATCATGAGGTTCCAACTCTTTGCTATAATAGCCATGGACCTGATCTGGTTTAGCAGAAGTCAAGTGGTTCATAATTCCTAGAAACTGGATGTCACATTACTTCTAAAGCAAATCAAATCTAGTTTGAAGGCTCGTGAGCAAGCTGGAGAGAAAAGTTCTATTATATTGATCTTTGGAAAGATCCTCCCCCAGGTACAAGGCTCATTTTGATGTAGCAGTGAGAAATTCTTTTTCACTTGCCTCAGCGCAAGTGCTAGTGATGAAAGTGGGAGAGTTAGTGCTGCCAGAACAGCAACGCTGGACATTACAAATGTCAATGTTGGAGCACAGGCAGCCTTATTAGCCTTCATTGTTGCTCATTCTGTGGAGACTAATCATCTTATCCTCAAAGGGGATTCCACTATCATCATTTTCACTATAAACAATCCAAATCTCATAACCGATTGGCACATTGCTCCTATCGTCAGAGATATCACTCAATCTTTTTCAACTTCCACTCGATGGGAAGCAATAGAAACAGCAGGAAAGCCAACTTGAGAGCTCATAACACAGCAAAGTGGTCGGCTTACCACAATATTTGTGAATTCATTCTATGATCCTCTCCTCTCTTTGTTGATTATAATTCTGGTTGTATATTTTAATCTCCCCTTTCCCCCTTCCTATGTATTGCTCAGAAAAAAGAAAAAGAAATCATTCAGATCCACAATAATCCTCTATCAAGAGTCTATCATCAGCTATGTTCATGAAAAACTCTAGAAGTTCAGCGAAATTGTTTATGAAATATATCAATTATTATCAGCACAACACTATTGCTATACATGTTTTACCCCTAGCATTTAGTACTTATTCATAAGGCTCAACAAACAGATTCCAACACCATCACTTCATAGTCCTCATCCTGGTTGACAACGTAAGGCAACACTTAATATGAGTTTCCACCTCAGTGAAATTGATGACAGAAAATTTTTGTGAGTTGCATCAGCAATTTCTCTTCTATTTGATGAAAAATGTAACCTTGAGATAATTTAACAACTATAACGATTAAATATACAATAATTGAACATTCAAGGACAACTTTGATACAAATATCAAAGCTGGAGGACCAAAGTAATAGTTAACCTTGAAACAACTGCTAGACTAAGTTAGAAATCACTAAGCAAAATAGAAAAAGACCCCAAAAATAAAACATTAGGCTTATGGGGTCTTTGGTGAAGTTAGTTCTACAAAATCTTGAACTTGTTAGAATACCCTAGCTTAACATAAGTAAGACTATCATTCAACCTAAATTAGCTATGCAAGGGTTATGTCAGGTAAACGATAAGGAAGTACAAGACCTATGACAGCCAGTCATACACTTGGTCATTCTTTTAAGCTGATATGCAGAGATCAGACAGTAATTAGCACAAAATATATTGTTTTAAGCCTTATCTAACAAAAATGGAGGGAAAAGAGTTATGTCAATCCGAAGAAAAGTCTTAACTATTAGTTGACCAAAAGAAACACTTAAACTGCAAAGGATAACCCATCTATCTGTAACACAAATATAGAATTCCTTACTTCTGGAAACAAATTGGGGCACTCTACAATGTGACGAGCAAGGTTTACTGCAGCAGGTGTAGTAGGTGCCTCCCCCATGGCAATGTTGTTGAAATAGAAAGCAGCCAGATTATCAACAGCAGATGCACACTGAAAAGAAAAGTATAAATTTTTGTGCTTGAATCAGTAAAAGCAGTAAAAAGGAAATATTCAAAAAGGTTTCCAGCTTAGATAAGAAACAAATTAGCTTTAGATTACATGCTCATAAAAGATGTTAAACATATTGCAGTGAGAAAATTAGGGTTGTAGTAAATGAAGAATAGAATAATGCCCACCCTTAAAATAAAGGCATAAAACACACCTGTGAAGAAATATTCGTATCCAAACCTTTAAGACCAGATTCAAGGGATCCTACTATATGCCTAAAAGTGTTTGTATCCATGTTCAATATGAAAACAATGTGGCTGTTGAAAAGAACCTCCAAGAAGGCAAAATAGGCCCTTGTCAACTGCAAAAAAAAAAAGCAGAAATGAAATTAAATAATGCAAAACAATAAAGTCAACAACCGAGATTAAAAGGACCAACCAATATAATAGGAGGAAGGACTTCAAGAATTGACAAAATCAACTAATTTGCATCATATAATTCATAGGCATAGGCAGGCTTGTGTACAGAATGATTGATACAGTTGGCACTCAAGGCATAGCCGAAGGTGCAAATTCAAAATTTAGGAAAATATTACAGCATCAAAGACAAATAGCTGACCTGTTATCCAATTAAGGCAAGATGATATAAAAATGTATTAAATGGCTGGCAAAAAACTAAAATAACTTATTTTAAAAAATCAAACCAGCTCTAAGGCTTGAACAAATTCGAAGGTCTATGTAGAATATGGTATAGCACCAGGTTAACTGGGCTATCTAGTTATTGGAAGAGGTCAATTTTAGTAAAAATTGAGAAGTGCAAGATATTTGTCTTGCCTCTTTTCTTGGGTTGCCTAGAGATTCTTTTTCTTCTTTTTTTTTTGTTTTTTTTGCAAGTAAAATAAATTCATTAGATAAAAGGAGAAAACTTGAATACACAGGGGGTGCATTATAGCTAATCCTAAAAAATGTGATGCCTAGGGACTCTAGTTTGATGATAGTTTCTCTTTTTTTTTGGGGGGGTTTCTGTTTTCCTTCTAAATATTCTACTTAGCCATAAACCAGAACTCAAGCCTCTAACACAATGTATAGCCAAACCTTTACTTAAATATATATTCTGATCATGCTCCCTAAAGCAGCAATATTTACTTTTTATCTCCAGTATTTTCTCCATAGACCAGTACTCACTGGGAGCCATATGTTTCCTTACCAATGTACCTCTTAAACTGCAGAATTTACCAATGTACCTCACCATGTTCCCTAAAGCACCCTTAAAATACTTAATTCCTAATCAGTTGAGACTGCTATAGGAAATACTGCATCAAATCTACTATAGAGTTGGAGTCCTACATCAAACTTAGCAATAAGAACTAAGAGTAGATATGACTCACTCCCCCTCCCCCCCTTTTTTCTGTCCTTTCCAAAGAAAAAATTAACTTGGCATCCAATTAAACTATAAGATTACTCGATAAAACTTGTAGATAAAAAAGTTCACATACCTTACGGAAAGCCAATATATCAGCCAAAGGAATTAATAGTGTCATCTTAAGAGCAATGTCAAGTGCATCGGAGAGTGCTCTATCCCCATATAGTTCAAAAACACCAAAGTTGACATAGTTTCCAGATAGGGCTGTCATTGGCAGTGACACTAAAATCAGCTTCTAGCATGCATTTTTTTGTCAAGAAATATTTATTGAATGAATATTTGACATATGTGACAAGAAAAAAAAAAAAATCACAAACTAATACTATAACTCCAAACCACCAGTATTGGCACTTACTAGTCTCACATACACTGTGCCAGATAATAGAAATAACAAATAATCAAATATAACTGAAAATCTGAAAGACAAAATTCTAAAATATAAAAAATTAAATTCCTTTTAATGCATTGGTCGATTTCCATTCATACAGGTATACCTCAAATTTTGTTTTCAATATGTACCTTTTTTAAGTACCTTTGAATATAAAAGGATTCCCAACTATTCGCTCTTTCATCAAAACATTATTGAATGTACCCTTAATTTACATGTTTTGAAATCATTTTTAAGGTTTTCGATTTTTCCAGATGATTCACTCAGAGATTTTTGTCACTCTACATTGTCTAGTTGGTTTTCTTGCTTCTTTCGCCACAATTTTTAAGTGTAATTTAACTTTTACATAGCAACTCAAGTTTACATAATATTTTTCTTTTTAACAATTGCCAAAAGTTAACAACTATATACAATAGTTACAAGAACACATGCTTACATACATATAAAAGAGCTTTAATAATTCAGCAAAAAAACAAACTTCAAATATATATCTTAAAAAATAAAATAAAAGACAAACACCACAGGAGCACACACCAAATTATGTCAAACAGAAGGTTAAAAAAATGGCAAGAAACGATATGACCATGCCCAATATAGCCAAGAACAAATGTAATAGGTGTCTTCTCAGTACAAGAAATTTTGTTGATGGTAAATATGGCCGTCAGAACCTATGAAAGGAACTAACTCAAGTCTGTACTTAGAATAAGAAAAAATACAGCAAATAATACCCACACCAAAATCAAAGTCACATGACCAAAAACCATGCCAGATTAGACTTCAACACCACAGTGAATAAAACCACAAAGCAATTAATGAGAAGGTCCATAATCTTACCTCTTGAAATAATGGTTAAGGAAATCCATATACCCTTGTATTTAAAGGCATATATTTCAGAAGCATTGGGAAGAGATAAAATCCTTGACCCATAAGCAACAATTAATTTACTGACTTCACGGAAAAGAAGTATGCCATTTGGAGAAGAAGAGTCAAAAGTCAAACGTTGGGCTTTGTTTAACACGAATTCAGCCATGAATTTCAACAATGGTGTGGTAACCTGTATCATCAGGTGATTAAGAAAAGACCCATATGAGAAAAGCAAAAAGAAAAACCTAGTAAACCAACCAATAAGAATAAGAGCAACCAAACAAAAACTCTAAATAGAAAAACAATATCATACAAAAATTGATTTATGTATGCATCTATGTTTTCAGTAGTATACATTGTTCTTTTTACCTTTATTCATTAAAAAAAAAATTAAATTAAATTAAAAAAAAAAAGAATTATGCAGATGCAAAAGAGAGGCAACTAATATATAATTTGTATCACGTGCTATATGATCTCCACGATCCAAACAGTTAGGCTTTGATCTATGTAAACAGAAGAAATTTCTTCCCAATTGAATCCACAAATCAAAATCTATATCATGTAAATGAACTCAACCAGGATAGTAACCCTAAAAATGGAGTCAGATATTGCAACTGATTTGGACAATTTGGCCAATGTCTGATCAACTCCAAATTCCACCACAACAATATAAAACCTCTGTATCATCAGAAGGCATGAATGTTGGTCGTGACTAAAATGGAAAAATTCCACTGAAATAGTTTACAAGGCGTGGAACCTCTACTTTGTGTATTATTCATGTTCTTTGAAGGGAAACAATCCAAGTAGGCAAGAAGGACACGAGAACTCCCTTCAACAAAATAAAATAAGAAAAAAGCACAAAAATGAAAGAAAAAGTTTATTCATAAAAGAAAAGAGAAAATAGAATCAGCCATCCATGTTTGCAAAGTATCTAAAAAACTTGCTTTAAACTTATCAAAAAAATTATGTCCCACACTCAGAGCAACCTCCAATATGGAACACAATCAACTTCCCAAAAAATGGAAAGCACAGGTAGTTAGCACTAGTCAATCTTGTCCAATGAAAGTTGTTTTCACTATTCGATCATTGCTATAGCCACTATTGCACCTTGGTGATGTCTGCATTGCTACTTCTTTTAGGGAGTCCACAATACTATAATCTAGATAAGAAGAGTGAGTAAACAGATTCTTCTCCCTTTCTTCCAACCAACAGACTAGCGAGATATTAGATATACTTGTATGTGCCTAAGGGCTATTAATTGTCAGTGGCCAATTTTGCTTCCTTGTACAAGTGTGAGAGCTAGCTAGCCTGATTGAGACCAAGGGAAATAATAACAATGGCCATGACAGGCCTTGCATGGAGCAATGCATTAAATCTAAACATGTAAAATACAATGTGCTTCACAGACATTTAAGCTAGTTTTGTCAAGTGCAGTTTAACACTTGAAATATTAAACCTAATTGACCTATTGAATCTCATTTATTGGTCAACTTCTCAGACTAGTAACCAAGTCTCCAAACCAAACACTCGCTTGAGTCCTCCAGGAGCTGCGAAACCAAATTCACATGTCAAAAGCAAATTTGCACAAATTTTACCAAACAAAGATCAAATATAAATCTGCTTTCAACTCTAGATGTGAGATTCCCATATCAAGTCTACTTTTAATTTGCAAGAAACATATCAAGAACATGATCACATATAAATATGATTTCTACTCTGCTTCGTCTTTTACATTTTCTATACAGTAATAAGCCTAATCCCTATTAGAAATCAACTCAAACTAGTTTGTTCTCGTTTCTAATTTGAGTTTAGAGCCTCACACCAACACCATTGCAAATGCATATGATCAATTGATCAAAAAAAAAAAAAAATACCGTGGTAAGATTTATTGAAGCAATGATAGAGATACATAGAAGCATGTGGAAATTATTAACAAGGAAAATTGTCTCGCTTCTCAATGCATTTTGATGCAGGATAGCCAGAAAATGTTTGAGAAGGGGTTGTCACACTACGCAGATGGTGAGCATTGGACATTTTAGGTAGATACGAGAGGTGAGAGAGTCTGAATTTGTTAGATCAAAGAAATGACAAGGAAGAATTGCTGAGACATTCAGCAAGCAAGGGAAAAAAATTTGCAAAAAAATCAGTAAGACACAGGAAGAATAGAGAGAGAAGATCAGTGAAGAACAGAAATAAAACAAGTAACTTGCAACACAACTCAGGATGACTGCTCTTGACCCCAAAACGCACTGAATCGGTGTCTTTCTCTCTGCAATTTGATCCCTAGCTCCGCTTTGGAGTTTCTCAAGTCACTGAAATGAGTTCTTGAGGAGAACTCTCACTCAATTTGATTTGGTTCAATTGAGTTTGGGTGATGGCTGAAAATGTGAGGTTTGAGTCGTGTTCAGCTAGTCCCGAGGAATACGCATTTGTGGGGAGCTATACAAATGGGTAGAGGGGGAGTTATACAGGTGTCAGTTTTCAAAGATCTTGGAAACTCTGCATCCTTTTTGGAAAATTAGAGCGATTCTTCCATCCAATATCCTAGTACTCCACAGTCTTGCGTGGGATAGTGGGTGGCACGTGGAGTAATCTGGGTTATAGTGAGTGCTGTATTGGGTGGTTATGGCTGATTCTAGGAGTTGGACAATGGAGTCCAAAGAGTTTGATATTATGATTAAGGGAGGGTCAACAAGAGTGAGGATTGTCAAGCGCAGTAAGGGGAAAACTAGGTCCATTTTTTTGTAGAGGGATGAGCTAGTGTGGCTGGTGGGCATTGTGAAGGAGGTGATGGCGGAGGAAACGTTTAAGGTATTCTGGGATCAATCAAGAGCTGGATATCCTAGGATTATCACACAGAAATGCTCGAATTGACATGGACATTTTTTGACGTTAGAAGAATTCGATGGAAGGAGGAGTTTGGCACGATCCTCATTCCAGAAGGCAGACATGGGCAAGGATGGGAACACTTTGTTTTGGAAGTCAGCTTGGCAAAAGAAGCCCTTTCTGGGGTTGGAAAGGGTGGGGGGGGCCAAGAATAGCAAGGGGGTGAGAGGGAGAAAGAGCTACGTTGAGGCTCTTGGGATGTTGTCTTTTCCGGGGGAGGGGTGCTTTAACTCCTTTACAGAACCGATCGCAAGGATTCCAACGTGGTTGAAACAGGCACCAGCAGAATTGGGCCTTCAAACCCAAGGGCGTGTGGTGGCTCCGAAGGGTGACATAGCTCCGGCGAAGTCTTCCACCGAACAGGGCATGAATCCAACGAAAACCCAATTTGCGTGGGGGCCGGTCCGAGGATCGATGGAGAAGGGATGGTGTGCCGAAATTGTGGGAGTTGACTCAAGGGAGGTGCCGACGAGTAGAACCCAACCTCCGATGGTTCTCTATGCGGGGAGTAAGGCTATGGTTATAGGGCATGGGCTGAAGGTATTGGAGGAAGGGCTACTCTCGAAGGACAGGCAGCAATTAATGCGGAATAGGAGCTAAGGGCGTGTAGGGAGTCGTTGAGGATTTTGAAAGGTGAGGTGGATTCGGGTTTGGGCAGGCTTGACTAGGTAATTGAAAACCTGAAGGGTATTGGGCCAGGCTAGGCCAGGGCAACAATTCTCGGACTCGGGTAAGCCAAAAGGGTAAAGAGGAATGGGTCAAGCCCAAGAACAAATCATTTTTTAAGCCCAAATCCAAGGTGCAGGGCTCAGGTGCTACGTTTAAACCCAGCGACTTGATAGGGTGGGAGAAATCGATGAATTGGAAGATTTTGGGTCGCATTGACACGGCATCGTCAATGAGGGTGTCGCCGATGGGTTTGATCGTGCCTGAGAGCTTTGGCGACCAAGGTTTCACTATCTCGATGCTGGTAAGACAAAAAGAGGGAGATGGTGATTTTTCTGACGGTCGGGGCGATCTTGTGGAGGGCGAGGTTCATACACTTTCGGCTGTTGAGTCTTTGGAGGTGACGTCGGAAAGGGCAGGGGAGACTCGTCGGTTGGTCTGATTGGGTTCAGCAGAAGAGCTATAGAAGGAGAGGGGAGATGTTTCAAAGGAGTCTGGGGAGTCTACGGCGCTAGCGATCTTAATGGGCCAGAATTGTCCAAGGCCCAAGGTCCTAAGGTCAAGTGCTCCAGAGTCGGCACCCAAACAGCAACTAGTTTACCTAAGAAAAAAGGCTCCTTCTCCTAAGATTACTAAGTCGTGGGTAGCGGAGCATTGTGCATGGAACGATGGCAGGGGCGATACAACATCAGAGGGTCTACTGGGTAAGTTTCCTTCTGTTAGCTTGGCTACTTGGGAGGGGTCCGGAGAGCATCCTCGGCAAAGGGTGGGTCCGAGGAGACAGGATTACAAAGGGTGATGGTGGATCAAGAGGGGGAGAATTTTTGTGATGAGGTTCCTCTCTCTCAATCTAAAGTGGCGGGCCTGCCTGAGAATACTGAGCGGAAGGACTAGGGGATAGGGTCAGTTTCTCCTACTTCGAAGGAATTGAAGCTGGTTTAGGAAGTCAGGGAGATTGCAAGTTTGTCTTGTGATGGGCAGGAAAGTAAGCTCACGGATGTTTTGGGGCAGCTTGTGGCTAATAAACATGGGAAAGTGGCTTCTTCTTCAGCCGTGCATGACGCAGTTGGTAATATGAGGTTGAGGGATGATTGTGATTATTATGAAGCATAAAATCTTGTCTTGGAACGTGAGAGGATTGAATGAGGGTATAAGCGCTTGAGGGTTAGACAACTTCTAACTTGGAAAGTGGATATTGATTGCCTCCAAGAGACCAAGCTGGAGATGATTACAACCATTTTGGTGCAGAGTCTGTGGAGATGTCCATATGTGGAGTGGTGTTATGTGGCTTCTATTGGGGCCTCAGGCGGGATTTTGCTCATGTGGGATAGAAGGGTGGTAAGTAAGGTGGACGTTTGTGTGGGTAATTTTGTGGCAGCTAGCTCTTTCAAGAATGTAGATGACGGCTTGGAGTGGGCGTTTGCAGGGGTGTATGGGCCAAATAGGGATATTCATAGGAGGCGTTTGTGGGAGGAATTGGCAGGGGTGATGAGTTTATGGGATGTGCTTTGGTGCATTGGGGGGGATTTCAATGTCACTCTATATCAAAGTGGGAGATTGGGAGGAGCTAGAATGAGGTGATGATACCTTTTGATGAGTTCATAGTGGAGTAGGGCCTTATGGACCTTTCCTTTGTCAGGGGGGTGTCTACATGGTCTAACAACAGGTCTTGGTCTCTCCGGAGTGGGAATTGAGTTATCCGGGTTTGATGCAGAAGAAGCTTCTTCATTTGTGTTCAGATTATTCACATATTCTATTGTTAAAGGGTTGTTTGCAGAATAGGAAGAGCTCTTTTAAGTTTGAAAATATGTGGCTTAAAGAGGAGGGTTTTGTGGATAAAGTCAAAAATTGGTGGACCTCCTTCTCTTTTATGGGATCCCCGGGCTTCATTTTGGCTAAAAAACTTAAGAGCTCTTAAGGGGGAAATTAAGAGGTGGAATTTGGAGGTGTTTGGCAATGTGGGGACTAGAAATAAGGCTTGGGCGGAGGAATTGGAGTCTCTGGACAGATCCGAGGAAGAGAGAGGCTTTCAGAGGAGGAGAAGGAGAGGCGGAGGTTGCTGGCTTTAGAGTTGGAAGCTTCTCTTTTATAAGAGGAGATTTGTTGGAGACAGAAATCTAGGATGAGGTGGCTAAAGGAGGATACAAGTGCACTAAATTCTTCCACCACGTGGCTAATGCCAATCGGAGGAATAATTCCATTGAGTCTTTGATTGTGGATGGCACGCCTACATCGGATCCAGCTAGCATTAGTGATCACATTGTCACCTTTTATGAGTCTTTGTTCACAGAGCCTCTCAGTTGGAGGTTAGATAACCTTGAATTTGATATTTTAAATGTTGAAGAGGCGTCTAGTTTGGAAGATCTTTTGAGGAAAGGGAGGTCATCAAAGGTATGGATAGAGATAAGGCCCCCGGTCCGGACGGTTTTACTTTGGCTTTTTTCTAGGATTGTTGGGAGGTGGTTAAGGGGGACTTTATGGCGGTCTTTGAAGAATTCCATGATCGAGGTAAATTTGTGAAAAGTATTAATTCTACTTTCATCTCGCTCATTCCGAAAACCCAAGGGGCTAAGGAGATCAAGGATTTTCGACCTATTAGTCTTGTGGGTGGGTCTACAAGATCATTGCCAAGGTTTTGGCTAATAGGATGAGGAGAGTTATGGATAGGATCATATCCAAGCCTCAAAATGCCTTTGTCAAGGGGAGGCAAATTTCAAATTTGGTCCTTTTGCAAATGAATGCTTGGACAGCAGGCTTAAGTCCGAGGTTCCAGGTGTCTTGTGTAAATTGGATATGGAGAAGGCGTATGATCATGTTGATTGGAGCTTTCTTCTCTATTTGAGGAGATGTGGGTTTGGAGGGAAATGGTGCTTATAGATCAAGCATTAAATATCGTCTGCATGCTTCTTTGTTTTGATTAACGGTGCTCCTTCCGGTTTCTTTGGGAGTTCACAGGGGGTGCGTCAAGGTGATCCGCTCTCTCCTTTCCTATTTGTATTGGTTATGGAGGCATTTAGCAGGATGCTTGATGCTTTCACTTCGAGGGGGTTGATTTCGGGCTTTTCTATGGGCTCAAGTGAGCAGGATCGGGTCAACGTCTCCCATCTCCTTTTTGCGGACGACACTTTGATCTTTTACGAGGCTAATGCCAGCCAGATCCGTCATATTGGGGCCTTACTTGTGTGCTTTGAAGCGGTTGCAGGGTTGAAGGTTAATTTGTCCAAGTTGGCTTTGATTTCGGTTGGCTCTTTGGAGGATATGGGGCGGTTAGCAAGGTTATTGGGATGTGGTTTTGGTGATTTGCCTTTGAAGTATTTTGGGTTTGCCGCTGGGGGCTTCATTCAAGCTTAAATCTATGTGGGCAAGCTTGGAGGATTTGATGTCTCAGAGTAGGTCCTTGAAATGGGCGCATCTTTCCAAGGGGGGAAGGGTTACTTTGATTAAAAGTACCTTATCGAATATGCCTACTTATATGTTGTCCTTGTTTCCTATCCCGGCCTATGTGGCTAAGCGTATAGAGAAGATCCAACAGGACTTTCTGTGGGGGGGGGGGGGATGAATAATGATTTTAAGTTTCATCTAGTGGGGTGGGATAAGGTGTGTTCTCCCATTGAAGATTCAGAATATGAGGAGGTTTAATCAAGCTTTGTTGGGTAAATGGTTGTGGCGTTTTGCTCATGAGGGGGGAGCTTAGTGGAGATCGGTTTTGGTGGCCAAGTATGGGTCGGTTTGGGGAGGTTGGCGCTCAGGTGTTATTACTAGTTCCCATGGGGTGGGCACGTGGAAATTTATTTGTAGGGGTAGTAGAATTTTAGGAGGCATGTTAAGTTTGATCCGGGTGAGGGCTCTAAGATCCGCTTTCGGGATAACGTTTGGTGTGGGGATAGAGCTCTTAAAGAGACATTTCCAGGCTTGTTCATCATTGCTAGATTTAAAAAGGCATCCATTGCGGATAATGTGGAGCGTTCTAATGGCACAATTCAATGGAATATCCAATTTTCTCGGCTGATCCATGATTGGGAGGTGAAGGAGTTGGCCTTATTCTATAGGTGTCTTTACGCTTGTAAGTTGAGAGGGGATGGGAAAGATAAGTAATGGTGGCTGGATTCGAGCAAAGGTTTGTTCGAGGTCAAGTCTTTTTATAGAGCACTCTCGCCCCGTGGTGTTCTTTCATTCCCTTGGAAGAGTGTCTAGAGATCCCAAGCTCCTCCTAGAGTGGCGTTTTTTGTTTGGACGGCGATTTGGAGTAAGATCCTTACCTTGGATAATCTTGGGAGGAGGGGTATGGTAGTGGTGAACAGATGCTAATTATGTGGAACGGAAGGGGAGTCAGTTGATCATCTTCTTCTTCATTGTGCAGTCGCTAGTGCTTTGTGGAATGCTTTTTTACCCAGTTTGGCCTTTGTTGGGTTATGCCTCGCTCCGTCAAAGAGTTAATGGCGAGTTGGTGGTCGGGTGGCCGTATGAGGAGTTCTGTTGTTTGAAAAATGGTCCATCATTGTATTATGTGGTGTATTTGGAGTGAAAGAAATAATAGATGTTTCGAGGACTCGGCGAGATCTCAGGAGGAGCTCCTCCATTTATTTCTTTTTTCTCTTTGCTCATGGACTATGGGCTGACATGCCCCGCGGTGTATTAGCTTTTCAGATTTTCTTTCTTACTTCTCCCTTTCCCCCTAGTCCCCTTTGTATACTCCTTGTGTACTAAGGGTTGCGCCCCTCTGCGCTTTTGATATATTCTATTCTATTGACTTATCAAAAAAAAAAAACACAACTCAAATTTCATTCAGCATAAAACATCACAAAGAGTAAATATCACATGCTTCTGTAGCTGAAATTGCTTTCAGAGAAGGAGCCAAAAGTTCATGAGTTGCATAAAAGAACAACACCTGTTATTACAGCTGCTAGCAATTTTAGTGGCTGCTAGATAGAGCACACATCAGTGATAAATAAATAGCAAGCCAGTAAGCTCCTTGTGAACTACTTGTAAGCACCATTAAGCTGCATACTTTCTATGCTTAATAGGAACGTACTTCTGTGTATGAACATATTTAACAAGATCTAATAAGTAATCAAAAGAATAAAAATCCTTAGAACCCTATTAACTAATCTTGGTATTCAAAAATATATTCAAGAAAGGGTGGGTGGACATGTCTGAGCAAGCTAGACGCGTGGCCAGCTGGAATTCATGGGATACATGGCTAGAGCTCCCTTAATACTGTTTAATTGCCATAGCTTCCAATGAAGCCAAGTCCAGTTTAGCCATGCCAAGTCAAAATCATCTAGGCCAGTTGATAAATATGGATTATACATGCGTCAATAGAGCCAACCAATTCGAATTAAGGCTTAGTTGAGTTGATAAAAGTGAATTCCAACACAAAAGAGTATAAATGCATTTTGGGTTGAATGCTTAAATATAAACGAACACAGTTCAAAAATCTAAATATAGGCAAAATTTGACAATATCTTCCTACCTCAGGTGTATCAGTCCAGTGTGAGATGCCTTTCAAAAGAAGTGGCATGTGTGCAGGATATAGCCAATCAAACAGAAGGCCATAAGTTCTGCGACTGAGAATATACACAAAAACAGTCATTGATATAGATGAACCTTCGTTTACAATAAACAAACACAGAAATTTCACATGTACTTACCTATTTGTGGCCATTGCAATTCCTCTGAGGTCCCTCATTAAGCCGATTAAGGCATATTTTACCGCATCAGTACGAAACAGTGAATCAGGAGTTGACTCTAAACTGATGAAAACCTAAATGATCATATATATTCAAATGTCAAAATAAACTGATGAAAACCTAAATGACCATATATATTCAAATGTCAAAATTTAAAACCGTACAAAAAACAAAATCCATTGGGATGCCATAAATACAATAATACAGCTATGACCACACCAATAATCATAAATAAAAATTAAAAATTAAAAAAAATAATAATAATGACAACAACAATAATAATATTATTATTACTATCATATTATATGTAAACATATCAATAGCAATAACATCACTGATGAAATGCTGAGCGGGAGAGAGAGAGAGAGAGAGGGGGGTGGGGAGGGGGGAGTACTTGCAATAGTGGATTATTTGATGACTTAAATTTCACAGATTATTATTATTTTTATACTAAAGCAGAACCCTTAAAGAATGTAGCCTCAGGTTGTCTAAAAAATTGACAAGTGACATTTTGGGATGTTAAAATCGTGACACATGTCCACCATTCAAACAAAGCAACAAAACTTAGCGTTTAAGCCATTAACTACTGTTTCATCAAAACAAAAAATGCAAGCCTGTAATGCAGTCTAAGCCCGTTACCCATTGACCTTCCAAAAAGCCAGTGTGATGGTCAATAAGGTGTTCGGAAGGCAAAAAGTTTTTAGACTCTACTAATCATATTCATATTTCCCTGACACTATATAACACACCACCCCCTAACCCCCAGCCACAACCTCTCCAATTCCTAGGATTTTCATAGCTTCCAAGACTAAGCTTGAATCACAACTCACCGTTTTGGCGATTCATCCTCTGAAAAGTGATTTGCACGAACTGATCATTGAAATCCGAATCTTCTCGGCAGCACCAAGATGATTGAAACACACAAGAACATTGAGAAACAAGTGTAAGCGGATGTTGTTATTGAACCCTGGCTTTTGGGATATCCAGTGGAAGAACCCTAGGGCAGTCTGGGGATCGAGTTCTAGGTAAAGAGGATAGAGACATGGAAGGGGGATAAGGAGGGGATTCGTTTCTTGAGGGAGGGATGTTTCTGCCAATTGGGGCAGGAGAGGGTGGAGGGAAGCTGTGAGGAGAAGACCAGGCGGGTCTGGGTGGAGGTTGTCATGGGGAGAGAGGCCACAGAATAGAAGGGTTTGGGGAGGACAAAATGGAAGAGGAAAGGGCCTATGGATTTCTCATCGTGGTGCATCAGAAGGCAGTGAGTAACCCATTCATTAATCGTGAATGGCTAATCTGGATATCGCAATGGGTCCAAGATGCCACTGCCTTAAATCTGGACCAGCAATATTAGGCAAGTCCATTCACAACAAAATTTCTTACCGAATCTGGATGCCTCTCTCTGTTTGCTCTTTCAATTTTTCAATTTGGATTAGACCATGTCATGGCCTGATTTTATGTTACATGGCCTGAGTGTTTCTTCAGAACAGATTTATAATAAGGTCTATTTCAGTTTTTAGTCTGGAAAATTTGAATTTACTGTGCAAAATGCCAATCATAAGTTTTACTAATACTGCCTTTGTTAAAATTTGCTCTCCTTGAAAGTTTTGTTGTGTCTGTTGGAAGGGTGTCACACGATTTATATGTTTCAGAGCAGTTCTGGTCCCAAGTTTTGGTTACCATTCTTACCAGTTAAAAGCTCAGAGAATCTGGCCTGTTAGGCAACTGTGGTCTGTGGCGGCGAGGAGCCCATTTATGAATGGTGAATGGTGGTGTGTAGCTATGGTATTCGAAGTATTTGAACATATTCCGAAATGGTCTGTGGCAGCAGCAAGGAGGAGGAAGGAGCACAACAGTAGCATTCCTCGATAAATTTTAAAAATAAAATTTAAAAAAAAAAAAAATGATTTACGAAAGAGGATAACTTCTATAAGGAAAACCAGCTCCTTTGCGCCCACCAATTAGAATTGGACAGCTAGGATTATCACACCAAATCAAATGAGGTGAAAAACACCCAATTAAAACACCATCTCCCAACATCCACAAAACCCTCATTTTTCTCCTCTCCCTCTCTCTCTCCGGCGGCGCCGTGCAACCCAGCCCAGAGCTTGCCATTGACGACGTTGGAGCACAACCCAAATTTTGCCGGAGAAGATGACAGAGCCCAACCCATACTTCTCCGGTGCTCCCCCTCCTCTCTCTCTCTCTCTTTGTGACTGGAAGCGGAGAAAAAAATTTCTCTGCTGCCCTCTCTTGCTCACTCTCACATACTCACACACCGGTAGCATAGAAAAAAATTTCTCTGATGCCCTCACTCACTCTCACTCGGTACACCGGAGCACAGCCCAAAAAAATATATAGTTGTATGTAGTTCAATGTGGCTATATCTGATTGGTTTTTTGAACATCAACGTTTTTGAACATCAATATTGTTGAGGGACACCACAAGATTAATTTGACATATTCATGTTTGGAGTCTTATGCCCTGCCATTTAGATCAGCCAAAGATTTTGAAAACAAGCACAACTTCAATGTCTCTTCAGTCCATTGCTTCAATTGCAGGAATTACAATGTGCTGCCAACACAACCTCAAAGTAGCTTGTAATTATTTAGTCACTAATGATCTTAGTGTAAAGAAGCAATTTATAATGTAAGAAAAAATCAGACATTTAAGCAATTATTTGACACTAAATAATTTGACACTAAAACCAGATTATTTGACAAAAATCCAAAGAGAGAGAGAGGTGGGTTCCAGCGTCTTTCTAGAGAGAGGTTGGGTTCCGGCGTCGGATTGGGCTCTAGTGCTAGGTTGGGCACTGGAGAAGTCTGGTCCCCGGCAAGATCTCTGCTGCCGCCAGAGAGAGAGAGAGCACCAGGAGAAGTTTTTAGCTGATTTGAGGAGAGAAACCCACCAAAATCCAGTGTGGAGAAAAATCCAGTTCTTAGCTGATGGGTTTGAGGAGAAAAATTATTATTTTTCTGGGATGCACGGCACTGCTGGAGAGAGAGAGAGAGGAGGAGAGGAGAAAAATGAGGGTTTTGTGGGTGATGGGAGTTGGTGTTTTAATCGGGTGTTTTTCACCTCATTTGATTTAATGTGATAATTCTAGCTGTCCAATTCTAATTGATGGGCACTAAACCAGCTCCTTATAGAAGTTATCCTCTTTTCAAAATAAATTTTTCATTTATTTTATTGACAGTGTTTAGTTTTTATTTTTTCTAATCGTGTTTGCTATGGTTATTAATTATTCTAATCAATTCTTTTGGTTCATAAATTGAATATTATTGCTATTCACGAATGAGGAATAATTTCTTATATTTATCTATGTGATGATTTTTTTTTTTTATATTTCCAATATATTTCTTAAAAAAAAAAAATCGACATTAGATTATAATAAAAAAAATTTAGAAAAAAACCCGCTATAGGCTAGTATTAATAATATATAACAATAGCAATAACATCACTGATGGCAAGACTCCTTTTTAAGACACATATTCAGTATGTGCTACACTTGCATATAATCAAGACTGGAAGAGAGAGAGAGAGAGTACTTGCAAAAGTGGATCCATTGATGACTTAAATTTCACAGGGCTGTCCTCCATGAATATTAACCAACCGATGGTGAAATAGAACGTTGTTCTGCTGCGAGAGCATCTATATTCTTCCAAAAATGGAAAGTGCTCCCTCTGTAATTACACATGGGAGAAACGATCATTACAGTAAGTATATAGAAAATAAACGCTCAAATAAAAAGTGAAAAATGGATCAAAAAGATATGGTTCAGAGTTTGAATTACGGTATGATTTGCTACTATGAATTTAACAGTATCTAACTTCAAAAGCAGCTTCCCAATCATGTACCTGAAACCCCAAAAAACATCAGAGGGGTCTACCAGGTAATTGTATTTGAAAAACTAAAAAGAAACAACAAATTATTCCAAACAAAAAAATATTGGCTACAAATATATCATCCAAATATTTAGGGAATAAAACTTACCCAGATGCCAGCTCCAAGAACAAGGTTAAGGTGTGATCAATCACCTCTTCACTCTGAGTTAAGCACAAAGAAAAATATAATACACTATCAAAGAGAAATTATAACCAACACCCAGGAAAACAAAGTTTTCACCTCTGTATAACACTTGAGGTTTGTAGCAATCTTCCCAACGATTACATTCAATAGTAGCAGATGATCATGGAGCCCAAGAAGCTCAGACAACCGGGCATACAACTGCTGCAACAGAAAAAGAGAGCCTCAAAACATATGCAGCAAGATAACTAAATGAAGAAGATAAAGGACTATTAATTACCTTAGAGGAATGCATGGCCTGATCACCAACATAAGACTTTCGGAAATGCTGAAAGAAAGAAAGAATTGCTCGATCAAGTCTCTGCTTGCATAGTTCACCATATCTCTGCCAAATACCAAGACGAAGGAATCACTAATGTGAATGGCTAAACATAATGTTAAAATGGACATTGGTGCACTTAGTTTATTATTCACAGATAACATTATCGAAAGCACTGCAAAAAATTAATTTAGAGAGAGCAAGAAAGACATTTTCATCTTTCACTAATATTTTTCTTTTTTGACAAGTAAACTGAAAAATAACTGAGAACAAACGATTATGGTCATTTTACCAGACAAAACTATTGAAGGTATGCCTTTTTTTTTTTTAATTAGTAATCAAAATATCATTAAAAGCAAAAAGCGCAACTCATGTAAGCAGGAAGTATACAAGAGAAACATCTAACTAGAAGCAAAAAAAACAACTAGGAAATCATGGAACCTAAGTACAAAAGGAGCCAAAAACGTAGCTGTCCAAATATAAAGAGTATTAAAAGCTAAGGACTTAAACTCAACCAACATTCTCTCGCAGTCCTCAAAACTTGAGTCCCACCAGTAATCCACCAACAAGCATATATAAATTAGCTACTCTTTTGGCATAACCAAAGAAAGACCAAAACAACTGAAAAACGTATTCTATAATGCACAAGCAACCTCACAATAGAGAACCTCTTGCATATACAGCACCTATCAATTAGGACATGCCGCCTCCTAAGATTGTTCATGGTAAAGATCTTTCTTAGAGCCACCAACCAAGCAAAAAAAGTCACTCTCAAAGGAAACTTGGTCCGCCAAATACTCTTTCAAGGAAAAGGAATGCCATCATTACAAACAAGGACCTTGTAGAAGGAGCTAACAACGAACAACCCTTTTTTGGAGGGGGTCCAACAAAGCTTGTCCTCACCTTCTCCTATTACCTAACTGCATACAACAAATTGAAAAACGAGGCAAAGATATCTACCTTCCAATCATAAACCACTCTAACAAAGCTTACACTCTGCTGATTGGAACCAACATAAAGCTTCAAGCGAGCCACTACAAAAGCATCCATTTTTATATACAATTTATAAACCAATCTCATTAAAAGCATAAGGCGCCCCTAAATACATAGGAAGTATACAAAATGAGCCACCTAACTAGCAAAGGTAAAACTAACAAAGAAGTCACTATAACTAATTAACAAAAGAGGCACATATACCGTCATCCAAAGATACAAGGTCTTATAAAAGAAAAATAAAATTTCCCCCAACGACCTCTATCTATATTCAAGATATCTATAAATCATTTCTTCCATACACACTAAAAGGGTCACGTAGGTACAATTTTTCACACCGTAGCACTCCTAGGCCTGTCAGAGGACCACCAACAATTGAATATAGGGAAAAATATAATTTAGCTCCCTAAAGTACCAGCCATTTTCATTTTAACCCCCTAATGTTCAAAAAGCGATAAAGTAGCCCCAAACTACCAAACAATTGCAATTTGGCCACTCCATTAGTCATTATCGCCAAATAGGATGAAAAATTCAATACTATGTCGTTTTGACAAGCTTAAGTTACTAAAATGCCCTTTTGGGAAAAAAATCTTATTAAAACAAGCCCACAATGGTGAATTCACCGCGCCAAAGGTTACTTCTACACGCCGAAGCCGTTTCTTTACAAACCCATTAGCCTTTATTGGTCCCAATGCATATTATTCTTCATTTTCTTCACTAAGCACTAGTGCTAGTGGGTATGTTTGATGATGTTAAAGAGCTTGGGGATGAGGACGATGACAACGAAGAAGAAGAAGAGGAAGGAGGGGATTGTAATGATGATGACCGTATGGTTTTGAATTCATTTAACAGGAATCATGAACAAAGAGAAGATGTTAGAAGAGACCCTTTGGTGAGAGAACACTGTAGATTAATTGAACTCAAGTCGAGTTGGAATCAAAAGCTTGAAGAGGAATTGAAGCATTTACTCAAAAGCCTTCAAGCCTTGACAAGTTTGTTCTGTTTTGCGGTCACAGACGGATGAACAGGTTGCTTTGAAATTCTTCATTTAGGCTGATCAGGATTGGAAATACAGACATGATCTAGCCGTGTACTACACAATGCTTGAGGTCCTTAGTAAGACTAGATTGTGTAAGGGTGCTACACATGTTCTTCGGCTCATGGCGCGCAGGGGTATTGCATTTAATGGGTTGGGTAAACAAATTGCAGGTTGCATTTTTGTCACTTGAGGGAGAAGGGTTGCTGGGAAGAAGGAGGCTGCGTGGGGTTAGGGGTTTTTTCGTGGGCCATCTGCATGGGGGTCTAGGTTTTTCGTTTTAATTCCTTACACTTACCAAAACAGCACCGTTTTGTGAGCTTGTTTTAATATGATTTTTTTTCCCAAAAGGGCATTTTAGTAACTTAACCTTGTCAAAATGGCATAATATTGAATTTTCCATCCAATTTGACGATAATGACTAACGAACTGGCCAAATTGCAACTATTTAGTAGTTTGGGGGGCTACTTTATCACTTTTTGAACATTATGGGGCTAAAATGAAAATGGTTGGTAGTTTGGGGGGCTAAATTATATTTTTCCCTTGAATATATTTACAACATGTCTAGGCAAAACCCAAGACAACCCAAAACAACTGAAAAATGCACTCCAAATAGCGGAAGCCACATCACAATAGAGAAAAAGGTGATCCATAGACTCCTCATTCATCTTGCAAATGCAACATTTGTCCATCATCATGATGTGTTGTCTCTTAAGCTTATCCAAGGAGAGGATCTTGCCTAGAGCTACCAACCACATGAAAAAAGCTGCCCTCGAAAGAGCCTAAGTCCACCATGCACTCTTCTAGGGGAAGTGTCTACCTGCAGGAGAAGCCAGAGAGCAATAGAAGAACTTTACCTTAAACAATCCTCTTTTGGAAGAAACCCACTACATCTAATCTTCACGTCCTTTCCTAACTTCAACTCGATGCAAAACCTGGCAAAAAGAAGCAAAGACATCCAATTCCCAATCCTGCGCCACTCTTGCAAAGCTCACATTCCATTGGTTGGAGCCACCCAAAAACTCTAAATTATCTGCTATAGAGGCATCCTTCACACAAGCAAGACCAAATAACACTGAAAAAGTTACCTTTAGAGCCACTTCCCCACAATGCTGGTCATGCCAAAGGCTGGTCCTAGTACCATCCCCCACCTTAAATCTAGGAAAGCTGGAAAACATTTCACACCCTTTCCTGATATTCTTCTACAACCCTACCCCAAAGGCTCCTGTAGGCTCAAGAGAGCACCACCCTCACCAAAGACTACCATATTTTGATTCCACAGCTAATCTCCACCAAGCCTCTCACTAATTCCCATAGCACCACAATCATTTGCCAAAGAGAGCACGATTAAATACCATCAAATCCCTGACACCCAACCCTTCCTCAGAGATCAGAGAACAAACCTTGGACCAACTCACCAGGTGATATTTGAACTCATCACTTAACCGACCCCACAAGAAATCATGTTGGATCTTCTCAATGCATTTGGCAGCTCTCGTCGGAAGAAGGAATAGATACATGTAATACGCAGGCAGATTTGCAAGAGTACTCTTGATGCTTGCCACCCTTGGACAAGTACATCATTTTCTAGTTGGCCAACCGATATTCTAGCTTCTCAATAACATCGTCCCAAATATGCTTAGCCTTGTAGGAGGCCCCCAACGGAAAACCAAAATAATTGGGACTGGAAGTTTGGAAACCTCACACCCTAGGATTCAGGCCAACCTACCCACTGAAAACAATCCCCATAGGAACCAACTCTGACTTGTCAAGATTTACCTTTAAGCTCAACGCAGCTCCAAAGCAAAGGAATAAGCTCCGCAAATGACACAAATGAGAACACAGCATCCCAAAAAATCAGAGCATCATCCGCAAACAGAAGATGAGAAAAAGCATTATCACTAACTGAGAAGCCCTCCATCAACCCCCCATTAACCGCAGTAGAAATCATTCTACCCAGAGCCTCTATCACAAAAACAAACAGCAAGGGGTTAAGGGATCCCCTTCTCTCATCCCACCGGAATTACTAAAGAAACCTATAGGAGTACAGTTTACCGAGACCGATAAGC
Organism: Carpinus viminea; assembly: GCA_013348765.1. Taxonomy (NCBI): domain Eukaryota; kingdom Viridiplantae; phylum Streptophyta; class Magnoliopsida; order Fagales; family Betulaceae; genus Carpinus; species Carpinus viminea. Next base: position 16,547,071 of record CP054668.1, read on the forward strand.
GCACTAAAGAAATACAATGGGCTATCCACAGGCACCATTTTTCTCCAAAACCACACCGCCTTAGTAAATACAACAAAAAATCCCAATTCACATGATCATACACTTTCTCCAAATTCATTTTACATATGGCGCCCAACTGGCCAAATCTCAACCTACCATCAAGGCACTCATTAGCAATAAGAACCAGATCAAGAATCTACCTACCTCTAATGAAGGCACTCTTAAGACTTAGAGATGATCTCTTAGCTAAAATATTAGCAATAATTTTGTAGATACCCCCACAAGGCTTATCTGGTGAAAGTCCCTGAGATCTATAGCACTTGGGATCTTTGGACTTGAGCATAATAAATAAGGCATTGAGGCTCTCCTCAAACTTCCCTCTAGCATGGAAATCACTAACAACCTTCATAACATCCACACTCAACACATTGCAGCAAACTTGAAGGAAGGCCATAGAGAAACAGTCAAGGCCCCTTATCCCCAACCATTGTGTCACAACCTTCCTCACCTCCTCTCCAAAGTCTCTTTCCAACCAAAAGTCCTCAGATTCCATAATGGAATCAAAGGAAAGACCATCCACCACCAACCTCCAACTACGCTGCTCGGTATATAACTTTTGATAGAACTAACAAATGTGTTGGCTGATCTCTACTTGACTGGTAATGATATTACCGCCAATCCAAAGAGAGTCTATGGAGGTCTTCCTTCTGTTTGAGTTCGCAAACAATACCATATAAATCTTAAAATGCTTCCTTTAGGGCTTTGTCCCCACATGGGCGGTGCTGCAACAAGACGAAGACTGATCGACACCAAGATCTGAAAGTGCAACCAAAAAAGTGAAGAAAAACAAAGACCATAAACGAAGGGGACTAAACAAGAACCTAAACCCTAGAACCTTGCTCTGATACCATGTTAACTACGAAGAGAATATGCCAATGTAGGAGAAATGGGGTTGAGTTTCCATATATAGGAAAGGTGGTTACACAATACAACTCATGAATTGACAGCTAGTGGGACACCTCATCAGGGACAACTAGAACCTCACCAACAAGTTCTAGAAACTCCTATCATTTTTGTTATAAGTATTTCAATCTCATTATAAAGCACAAAGGGGTGTAACAAGTAAAATTAAAGCATCACAAGATACAACTAGTTAAGGGTATGGCATCAAACCAAATACTCTACTTCTTCAAAAAGGAAAAATGAATATCATATCAGTTTTTTTTTAGAAATTATTAAGTAAAGTCATGCATTTATTGCTTGAATAAGGGAAAAACCTACTAAAAGTCAACATATTTTTATTTGGGTATGAGATTAAATCAAGATGTTTTCAAAAAGAAAATAACTATAAAAGATCATGAAGATCTCTCTCTCCCTCTTTCTTTCTAGTTAATATCAAACCAGTTTATTTCTTAGGACCAGCGAATCTAGAGCTCTGGAAAGCATTGACACATACCATGAAAGGGTTGCGCACTCAAGATTGCAGGTTGGGGAGGTGGGATTTAGCTAATCTTTTATTTGGCAATTATCTTGATATTCGGCAAACATCCAACACAGATATTTTTTTAAAAAAAATGGTCCAATGATAAGTATATTGACTTAGGTAACATTATTATTATTATTATTATTTTGAAAAAACTGGTGTAACATTAATAAAGCATTACACCAAGTATTACGCAAATTTTTTGTAATGTCTCAACCTATTGACACAAAAAGACCATTGAAGCACAAAGATCTAGGTTTGAGGACATGAACCAGGATGCTTATTAATAAACCTAAAATTCAGCAAAATTGAAGGTCTTACTTTCATCCAAAATTCCATGCATAAGACTACAAGCAACGAGGCTGCTATATTAAAGAATTATATCAATTTGGCATTAGATGGTCAATCTTTATCTAATATCAAAAATTATGTTCAGACACCAGTGACTTGTTTGTCTACCTGGCTATGCAGTCCACTGTCAGTTACATTTATCAGTTGCAAAACACGAGCCGAAAGTTCAGCATCAAGCACTTCTTGTGATTCCACACTGCATATCAGAAATAAAAGTAAACATGCCACAATATTGAATGTTGAAAATATAAGTAATCAGAACAACAACAAAGCTTAAGACTTAATATAAAGAATAAAAAGTTATTTACCTACAACCAGTAGATTGTTTTATCTTAAGAATAGCAGCAATAATATGAACAATCCATGCAAGTTTGGCTTCGATAACGGAGATATCACTGTTATCAGTGGTCTGTAGACGAGCTCTTTCCTATTTTAATCAATCAAGAAGAACAATTATGATCAGCTTAGTAGTAGCACAAGAGTATTTTAAATTAACATCTACGGAAACACTTGTGATAAATCGCAATACCGTGTACGCTTGCAGAATAGGCTCCATTATGTTTATTATATACATACTACTGCTTTCATACTGCAAATCAACAAAATAAATAAATAATTAAATAAAATAAAAATTGTGGTTAATATGCCAATAGAACACCAACAAAATAACATCTGGGGCTAGATTTATGCGTATTCAATAAACAAAAGAAAAAAAACACTTCTTTCTGGGAGCTTCAGACCTGAACTATCTTCAAGGTGACATAGGAACAAACACAAATCATGTATAGATGTTAAACCTGGAATCGGCAAAGGTAAGGAAAGCAATCTAGTTGATCCTGAAGAAGTTCAACATTGTCTAGTGGGTTCTCAGAAAGATCATCAGGCAATCCAGCCTGCAAACACAAACAGAAGAAACACAGAGGCTGCTGTTCTCACTTTTTTTTTTTTTGTAAGTATTATCAACATATCAGTCCCCAAAAAAGGCATGGGTTCCTATACCTGCACAGAGTTAAATCTCGATGTGATGAAACCTTCAGTAATCTTGGGCACAAATTCATCCAACAAACTTGGTGCATCACCTTTCAAATAGGGTACAGATGTCACCAATCTGGACCATAGCCTAATAGGTAGTATACACTGCTGCTGGCCCACTGACAACAGTACATAAACATAGTCAGTAATGCAAGTTGCAGAAGGTATGATGAATCACTCTTATAGACATCATTTCTACGGAAATACTTGAAAGCAATAAACACCAACCACCTGCCAAGACTGCAAAGACTTTAAAGTAAACTCTGCCACAAGACGTATCCAATCACTATAGCCTTCCACAGTCACGAGCTCTGACAACTGCAACACAATTTTATAAAGGTAATAAACATGGGCAATCATGTTCATTAAGAAACATAACAATTCTTTAACATGTGTCACTTCCAGAAATTACTGGAATGCACTTTCTGCATCCCCAAAACAAGAAAAAAAAAAAAAAAAACCACCTCGAATTCACTAGTTAATGTTTAAATACAAAGCATCATACAATCAAACCACTGTAATAAAGCTTCTGTGTAGTTGCATCAGATAAATGCTCATAGAAAATTTGGATGCAAGAATACTACAACAATTTTCCAAATAAGAAGCCACAGAGCTTAGGTAATTTATCACAGTAAGGGCAGATTGTAACCTCAAACAACCATGGACAAGCAATACATATCAGTCCCAAACATTTGGAATGAAGATTGCCACAGAATGCAGATCCCCAATGTCCTTCTCTACAGAGAATCCGCATATATAATAGATAGTTGTAAAGCCAAGAAATTGCAATATAGAGTTTCTCCTATTCTCTAACTTTAGATATCCATCAACAAACTACCAACACCATTAACATAAAGAAGCTGTTATTAGAAAGAGAAAGAAGAAAATGAAACGCAATGGATGTTACTTACCCAGTCATCTATCTCACATTTTAATAAATTCATTAAAAAGAACACGAAGTACAAATAAGCAGACAAGAAGATCACCAAATGTTTGTCTCTTTGGCATGGGTCAAAACTTGGTATGAATTCAACATATGCTAGCACTTGTGATTATGAAATGGCAACAGATATTAGTGCAACTAGATTTGCAGGTCTACAGACCAATGAGTCCCACTAATGCAGCAGGGAGTAGAAGGCAGATAGGAGAACCAGTGATTTAACTTTATTTTTGAAAACTAATTACAATTTTATTGAAAAATCAGAGGGAGTAACTTACGTATAGCAAACACTCCTCCAACATTCTTTTCCAGTCATCAAAATTTGTCATTCATTTTCATCCAAAGGCACCACAAGAGGAAAAGTGGCACCATCTTCTACACAACAGCACTGAGTGCTACCAGCAGTCTACCAACAAGCAAGCAAGTCAACTACTCAACTAGGCAAAACCCGAGACAGCCCAAAGCACCGGAAAAGGACATTCCATAATGTGCAAGAAACCTCACAACGGAGAAGAAAATGGTCCACAGACTCCCTATTCTTCTTACACATACAACACCTGTCAATTACAGTGACATGCCGCTTCCTAAGTTTGTTCATGGTAAAGATCTTTCCTAAGGCCACCAACCAAGCAAAGACAGCTGCCCTAAGTAGACTGAGTCCGTCAAATACTCTTCCAAAGGAAAGGAAAACCATCAATACAAACCAAGACACTGTTGAAAGATCTTACATTGAACAACCCTTTTTTTGAAGGGGTCCACCAAAGCTTGTCTTCACCTTCCCGTCTCTAGCTAACAGAATACAACAAGCTAAAGAACAAGACAAAGATATCCACCTCCTAGTCATGAGCCGCTCTAGCAAAGTTAAAGTTTCACTTATTGGAGCCACCATAAAGATCCAAGTAGGCTACTACGGAGGCATCCTTCGTAAAATATATCATATAAATCTAGAAAGGCTTCCTATTCAAGGCCTTATCCCCACACCATAGGTCATCCCAAAATCTAACCCTGGAGCCAATTCCCCCCTTAAATCTGGTATGACTTGAAATCTTCCCCCTAACCCCTCCAAATATTCTTCCATAATCCCACCCCATACACCCCTACAGGTTCATTAGAGCACCACCCTAGCAACAAACTGCCAAATATAATATCCATCACAACTCTCCACAATGCCTCTCTCTCATGCACATAGCTCCATGAGTAATGTTATATACAGAACCAAGTATCAACCTTTTATCCACCAAATCTAATGTGGGGTGGTCCCTCAACCAAAAAAACCCATTTTCATCCACCAAATGCTATAGGAGGACCACCCACATCAGATTTGGTGGATAAAGGGTAGATACTTTTTTTTTTTTGAAAAGTCAATAGAATATAACAAAAGCGCATAGGGGCACAACCCTTGATACACTGGGAGTACACAAAGGGGATTAGGGGAAAGGGAGAAGAAAGAGAGGAAATAAGAAAAACTAATCACTTGTGGGGCCAACCACGCCATCAAGTGAAAAGAGTAAAAAAGAACAAATGGAGGAGTTCCTCATGGGACCTCGACTTGCCATCAAAGCACCTATCATTACGCTCCCTCCAAATGCACCACATAATGCAAAGGGGAACCATTTTCCAAACAACCGCACTCCTCGTCCGGCCACCCTTCCACCAACTGGGGTATAAGCCTTTGACAGTGCTAGGCATAACCCAACACAGACCAAACCTGAAGAAGAGAGCATTCCACAAATCCCTCGCAGCCCCACAATGAAGGAGAAGATGATCTACCGACTCCACATCCAATTCACATAGCCAACATCTATTCACCACCACCATCCCCCACCTCCAAAGGTTATCCAAGGTGAGGATCTTACTACGAGCAGTACATAATTACTCTAGTGCCATAACCATTTTCCTAGGAGAGCATAGCTGAACATATACAACTTCTGAACCCCTAATCCTCCCTCAAAGAATGGAGAGCAATCCTTGGACCAACTTACCGGGTGAAAACTCCTAGCCTAGCCCCCCATAAGAAATCTCATTGAAGCCTCTCATATGGTTTGCAACACCCACGAGGAGAGGAAAAAGAGACATGAAATACGTAGACAACTTGAAAAGAGTGCTCTTAATAAGGGTAATCCTGTCACCCTTAGACAAGTACATCATTTTCCAACTAACCAGTCACTGCTCTATCTTTTCAATAATGCAGTCCCAAATAGACGTGAGACTCATAGGAGGTCTCCAACAAGAGACCAAGATACTTCATAGACAAAGAAGAAACCCCATAGCCTAGAATGTCAACCAACCCATCCACATTTTCAACATTACCAACTGGAACCAATTCCGATATAGCCAAATAAATCTTTAGTACAAAGGCATCTTCAAAACATAAAAATAACACATGCAGATAATGAAGGTGGCCAGGCTCGATCTCATAGCAAACCAAAGTGTCATCCACAAACAAGAAATGTGAGATGTTAACCTCCCCAAATTCCACAAAAAAGCTTGAAAGAGAACCCCCATCAATCATTGTAGAAATCATGTTGTTTAAGGCTTCCATAACAATAACAAAAAGCGGTTCCAGAATCAGCTTCTGGGGGGAGGTGTGGTGTGGTAGTTCGTCTCTCAAGGAGGCATTTCCGGGTCTTTACAGTTTAGCTTGCAACAAAGAGGCCTCTATTGCGGATAACCATGACTTGTTGAGCGATTCGCACCAGTGGAATGTTAGTTTTTTGCATTCTCTGAATGATTGGGAAGTGGAAGACTTGGCTGCTTTCCATAGCCTCCTTTATTCGTTTACGCTAAGTGGTGGGGTCGACAAAATTTGGTGGGTTCCGAATAGGAAGGGGAAGTTTGAGGTGAGATCCTTCTACAACATTCTTATTTCGAATGTTAGCCTCCATTTTCCTTGGAAGAGCATATGGCGTACCAAAGCTCCGCCAAGGGTGGCATTCTTTGTTTGGTCGGCTGCTCTTGGTAAGATTCTCACTCTGGACAACTTGAGGAAGAAAAATATGGTTTTGATCAATAGGTGTGGTATGTGCAAAAAGGATGAAGAGTCTATTGATCACTTACTTCTACATTGTGAGTGTGCTCAATTTTTATGGAACGCCTTCTTCTCTCGTTTTGGCTTGGCATGGGCTATGCCTCGAGGAGTTGAGAATCTTTTGCAGTGTTGGTGGTCGGGGGGGCGCTCTAGAAGTGCCGTGGTTTGGAAGATGGTTCCGCTTTGTATCATGCGGTGCCTATGGTCCGAACGGAATGAGAGATTTTTCGAGGATTCCGAAAGAAGCTTGGAGAATCTTTTACATTTCTCTCTCTACCTTATTCACTTGGACGGCAGCTTGGCTTGCCCCTCGTGTGATTTCTTTTTCTGATTTTCTTCTTCTCTTCTCTAGCCCCCTTTAGGTGTTCTCTTGTATACTTCCTATGTACTAAGGTTGCGCCCCTCTGCACGTTTTCTATATATCATTACTTATCCAAAAAAAAAAAACAATAACAAAAAGAAAAGGCAACAAAGGATCTCTCTGTCTTAGACAATGGGAGATACTGAAAAAAACTGGACGAAGTGCCATTCAACAAAATAGAGAAGTGCACCAAGAAATACAATGTGTTATTCAAGAAAGCCATTCTCCCCAAAACCACACCTCCTCAACTAGTAAAGTGAGAAATCCCAATTGACATGATCGTAAACTTCTCAATATCCAGCTTACAAAGCACCCCTGGCTCACCAGATCTAATCCTACCATCCACACATTCATTAGCAATGAGTACAAAATCAAGGATTTGCCTACCTTTGACAAAAGCGTTTTGGGGTTTCAAAGTAATCTTCTCAACGGCCCTTTTCAACCTATTGGCAAGGACTTTAGCAATAATCTTGCAAAATCCACTCACAAGAGTGATAGCATGAAAGTCCTCAAGATCAATGGCCCAAGGCAATGAAGATGGTATTGAGACTTTTCTCAAACTTGCTACTAGTATGAAAATCATGGAACTCCCCCATTATATCTAGCTTGATCACCTCCCAACATACTTGGAATAATGCCATAGAAAAACCATAAGGGTGGTGCCTTCTCATTGTTCATACCTTTCACCACATCAAGGACCTCACTTTCCTCGAACGGTCTCTCTAACCAGGAAGCCTCCTCCACACCAATGGAATCAAAACCAAGGTCATCTAGCTTGGAGCGCCAACTATATTATTCTAAGAAAAGACTATCATAGAGTTGCACAATGTGATCTCTGATTGCCCATTGATCAGAAGATATTGAGCCACTGACTGACAATGACTCGATGGATTAGTTCCTCCTATTTGACTCAACTAGTGGATCTTACCACCAAAAAAATAGGAACAGACAAAACAGACACAATTTTATCAATAGACCCTGCCCCTCAAAGCTCCACCTATGTCTTTCCTTCCAAACGGTCCACATGAGACACAATGGCCCCACATTTCACAAAAGCAAAGAATTAGGCATAACCCACGTTACACCAAATACCACAAAGAGGAAGGCCCATAACTCAATAGCAACTGAACAATGAACCAGCAATTTTGATTGACGTTCCCACCAAATAGTTATATAAGCAAACCAGCCCATAATAATTCTCTTATGTTTTATAAGTTTATCAACCGTAAGAAGTTTCCCCAATGTTTGCTATTGAAACAAAGAAAGCTACCTTCAAAGGTGCCTCACACCAAATAAAAAGCAATTTCACATTATGACTGGCTTGAAAGTAAGATATAAACAGGCCTTTACCCAAGTCAATGGCCAAGACCATCTTCCTCAATAAATAAGGAGTATGCTCACATCACGACTTACCGAAGTGTTCCCCCACCTGCCCATAGAAATTCATCTATTACAAGTTGAGGGAACAGTTCCAATAATGGAGGCCAAGGGAGCCCACATCATAGTACTGATTTTAGTAACAGAGAGTGAAAAATTGCCTTTAGCATTACCATACTAAACAAAAAACAGAGAAGAAAAAAATCACCAGATCTGATAATACAGCAACATAATGGTGTTAGTTGTTCTATCAACATGAAAAGGCATGACCATATATATCAAACAAACACAGGAACTCTCTTTTGAGAAGAGCAATTACACAACAACATTTGGTTGTTGAACATATTCAAATGTGTGAATCACTAAAAAGGAGTACCTGACACTCAGAATTTTACAACAAAAATACCTGATAATTCACTCTGAAACGTCCAAGAAGACGACAATACTCATGGTAATTGTCATGATCAGCAAGACCTGATACACCACCCAATGGAGAAATTGTAAATGCACAACCAAAAGAATGAATAGAGAGTAAAGCACTAGAAACTACAAAATACACCAATAGAACAATTAGTATATTGTGTCTGGTCTACAAAAATAATTCAAGCACTAAATTTGAATCTTACTCCACCATGTAAGAACAGCACACTTACAGGCATTAATATAACATGTTATGTGGTTGAAGGTTGTTGTAAATGCATGTACTTACGCTTTTTATCAAACCAGGCATGTGGTTGATTTAGCTTAAAATTGATGCTCCAACCTCACTTAATTCAAATTTCAACCAAATCTTATACATAGATAAACAGTGACCCAAAAGGCCAAAAACAGATGAATAGCACCAACACTTCCAAGACAAGTTCTATTGACACCAGATATGGAACTCAAAAGCCTGACATTGAAGACTTTCAGTTTGAACAAACCAATGACAGTCTGTTAAAGGTAAACCAATTGCCTACTAGGATTAGGTGGAATAAAAGTCTTCAAAGCTAGCAGTCATATCTGTTATACCAAATGAGAAAAGAAAATGGAAAGAATAGTAAAAGCAAAAAACGATTATGTATAGACAGTAACACAGACATGTGAAACATGCATGCATACACAGAGATAGAGGAGAGACAGAAAGAGAGAATCAATCATTGAGTTGCCCATCAGCATCAATATGGTAAAAAACAAAACTGAAACAGAAGAGAAAAAGACAAAGAAGGTGACAAGCCAACCACACCTTGCCCTGTTTGCAGGATTTCTTTGGTTCCTGTCATTAAATGGGCCAAAAACTTAGAACGGGCAGCATCATTTGTAAACAAAGAACGTCTTACAGAAGCTAGTCGCACCAAGCACTCCAGTGCCTGGAAAGAAAAATTACTTTAACCCCAAGAAAAGAGGTTTAAAAGCAGCATACTCAATAACAATCAACTAGGAAACCTTCACAATTAAAAAATAAAATAAAAAATAAAAAAGAGAGATGGCCTGAAAGATTTTTACTTCCCAAAGAACAGACCAAGCAAATTGGACAACAAGATAGACATAGTCACATTCCACCATTGTTAACTCCTAAGAGCACTAGCAATAGCTTCCCTTTAATTTTCCTTAAGTTTAGGGCACAAAGCTACTTTTTGCTTTCCTTTGAAAATATATTTCACAATAACTTTGCTTACCTTTCCATATACCATTAAAATATTATTTCTTAACATAATACAAGTTCCTTACATGTCCTCACTTTTTTGACAAAATTCCAACACAATCTCCGGTTAAAGACAAAAAGATGAAAGAGGAAAGAAATGTTTATATTAAAATAATGTAAAATGAACAACTTTTGGTTTCCTACGCATTGGAAAATACTGTAACAACCCTTGAGGGTTGGTTAAATGTAGGGAATCTAATGTGAGTAGGTTTTTTTGGTTTTTTTGAAATTTTCCCTAAACATAAGGAAGGGAATGACATATAGGGCATTTGCTACTAGTGCTCTAAGCATATACATACAAGAAATTTTATGTGATTACCAATTATCAAAGGAAATACCTGTAGGGAGCCATCAACAGTACATCCAAACAATAGTAAGGCAGCAAGACAAACAATTTGGGTCTTTCAATTTTCCCATTAAAACAGAAATTAATATAGTTCTCAACACTCTTATTTTATAAGAAAAGCCAATTCATTAAAAGTACAAGGGGCGCAACCCAAGTACACAGAACGTATACAAGAAAAAACACCTAGCAAGATAAAGAACAAGTTACTAGACCAATCTACAAAGCTAGAGATCCACAGAAAGAGTAATTTAAGAAAACAACGTTGTAGCTCCAAACTCGTCTTCTCACAATCTTCGAAACTTACGAGCATTTATTTCTCTCCAAATGCACCACATTAAACAAGAATAGATTACATTTCAAAAAATATTAAAATCATTCCAACTAAACCTTCTTTCTTATCAGCAAGCCAAGAGTTCCACCTCCCTTCTGCATAACCCACTCTACTTCAAACATCACAAAAACCAAATTCTACTACTCTTTCGCAACATCACAATGAAGAAGAAGGTGATCAAGTGTTTCCCCACTCTTTTTACACATACAAAGCCAATCGATCACTATGATGTGACACTTGCAAATATTATCCATAGTAAAAATTTTCCAAGATATGTTGTTCAATTCAAGAAATCCACCCTCAAAGGAGCCTTAAACCTCCAAATTATCCACAATAGAACCATCCTTCACACAAGTGAGACCATATAAAACTGGAAAAGATACCTTTAGCGCCACTTCCCAACACTACTGGTCATGCCAAAAGCTGATACTAGAACCATCCCCACCTCAAATCTAGAGAAACTGGGAAATTTTCCAGCCCTTTCCAAATAGCAACAAAATCATTGCTTTTTTTTTTGATAAGTCAATATAATATATCAAAAGCGCAAAGGGGCGCAACCCTTAGTACACAGGGAGTATATAAGGGGGACTAGGGAGAAAGAGAAATCTACAAAGCTAATGACCCGTGGAGCAAGCCAGCCTGTAGTCCAAGTAAAAAGTGTAACAAGAAAGTAATGGAGGAGCTCCTCTTGAGTCCTCGACAAGTCCTCGAAACATCTATTGTTTCGCTCCCTCCAAATACACCACAAAATACAATGAGGAACCATCTTCCAAATAACAGCGCTCCTCATACGACCCCCCATCCACCAACTCGCTAATAACTCTTAGACAGAGCGAGGCATAACCCAACAAAGCCCAAACCGAGCAAAGAAGGCATTCCACAAGCCCCTCGCTACTGCACAATGAAGAAGAAGATGATCAACCGACTCCCCTTCCGTTTCACATAACCAACATCTGTTTACCACCACCAAGCCCCTCCTCCCAAGATTGTCTAGAGTAAGGATCTTACTATGAGCCACCGTCCAAACAAAAAAAGCCACTCTAGGACGAGCTTTGGATCTCCAAACACTCTTCCAAGGAAAAGAAAACGACCCGCAAGGCAAGAGAGCTCTATAGAAAGACTTCACCTCAAAAAGACCCTTGCGAGAAGGCACCCACCAGAACTTATCTATCCCCTCTCCTCGCAACTTACAATCATATAAGCATCTATAAAACGAGGCCAACTCCTCCACCTCCCAATCATGAATCAGCCGAGTGAACTGGATATTCCATTGAATGGAATTACTAGAACGCTCCATCTTATCCGCTATGGATGCCTCCTTGAAACGAGCAATGCTGAACAAACCTAGAAACACCTCCTTGAGAACCCTATCCCCACACCATACATCATCCCATAATCGAATTTTAGAGCCCTCACCTGGATCAAACTTACAAAACCTTCTAAAATTCTGCCACACCATACAAATAAATTTCCACAAGCCCACCCCATGCGAGCCAAAAATGACTCTGGAGCGCCAACCCCCCCAAACCGACCCATACTTGGCCACCAACACCAATCTCCACCAAGCTCCTTCCTCATGAGCAAACCGCCACAACCACTTCCCCAAGAGAGCTTGATTAAACCACCTCATATTCTTGATCCCTAAACCACCCTCATCAATGGGAACACAAACCTTATCCCACTCCACTAGATGATACTTAAAATCATCGTTCAACCCTCCCCAAAGAAAGTTTCTTTAGATCTTCTCAATACGCTTAGCCACATCAGCAGGGTTAGGAAACAAAGATAACATATAAGTAGGCATGTTCTAACAAAATCATTGCTTGTAGTATTTTTCTATTAAAAACACCATTAGCAAGGATGGATGTATATGACGCACTTGACAAACAAATACAGTGTCATCCACTTGAATTACTATCTAATATTAGTACTATGTTGAATTATTGAAAGCCTATTTGAGTTGTGTTCATAGAGAACCTATAATTTTTGATAAGTATAGAGAACCTATAATCAAAACTGAAGAAAACAAAAGGGCAATCTTCTTGAAAAGGTGATATCCTATGGGCTGTTAAAATAAAATTAATTTTTCTTCATTGGGTAAGAAATTCCACAAGTCTACCCTATCAGCCGGCATGGCTAAATTATTATCTCCTTTAATGTCTTTTTTTTTTCTTTAGTAATAAATTATTGAAAAGAAAAAAACTGGCACATCCCTCGTACATGAAATGTATACAAGAGAACAACCACATTACAGGCGTCTAAAATCTAAAAAATGTGTAAGGTCTACAATATTCAAAAAAGGAGGATGAAGGAACATAGACTACAACCCAATTTTTTTTTTCCTAAGAGGGGTCTCAAAAAAGTGAATTTTAAAGAAAGCACAGGGGTCTTGCAATCCTCAAAGTAGCAGTGGTTCTTTCCTCCAAATCTTCCATATTAAGAACAAAGAAACAACTTTCCAGATAGTTTTAAGAATGAATGAAGGAATATTCTTTAATGTTTCATTCTCTTCATTATATGCAGTTACTAGCTAGTGCGGAGTGGCGTAAAAGGATCCATATAGCCAACTCCAATTAGTTGGGATTAAAGCTTATTTGAATTGAGTTGAGGTGGGTTTAGTCTACAACCATAATCAGCACCTTGCTTCTTCTCCTTTTTTTTGAAATTTGGTTTTTTTTGCTAAGTTTCTTTTTTTATAAGTAATTGAATTTCATTAAAAACCAAAGGGCTTACCCAAGAACACAAAAAGTATACAAGAGAACCACTTAACCAAAAAAAGAAAAAATATCAAAAAAACTCATGAAAGCTAGAAATATGCAAACAATCATAGGCAGCCATTCAATGGAAAACGGGTGATGATGAAGAAGGCATTTAACTCTGCCACCATCCTCTCACAATCTTCAAAGCTTCAGTCATTTCTTTCTTTCCAAATATACCACATCATGCAAAGCGTAATCATCTTCCAAACTACTTCAATTTGAGGCTACCAAATTGTCCTCTCCAACAAGCAAAGAGATCTCTCAACTGATAAGGCATGACCTATGCTAAACTGAACAAGCCGAAGATAGAGTTCTATAAGGAACTCGCTGTTACGCAATGGAGTGAAAGGTGCTCAACGGTTCCCCCACTCTTCTTACACAAGCAGCACCAATCTACTACAATAATATGATGCTTCCTTGAATTACCAAGAGCAGCCGACCAAGCAAAGAAAGCCACTCCCAAAGGGCCTTAATCCACCAAATACTTATCCTTTATGCACAATTAGGGGTATTGAAAATGAAAGAAAAAGCAGCAATGCCAAGGTAGAGGAATTTCCAGAGCATAACCCTCTTTTGTTCGTTGTTTTCACTCCCTCTATTTATCTAGATCTGACTCTTTTTATCCTTACAAGTTACTGAACATTCTTTAGATCCTTCATAGAGTAGCAGATTGCCTTTCACAGAATATGGGGCTGCCTTGTATGCTTCTTATGAACTTGGGACACTTCCTCCCCCTTTGACATTACTTAATGGTTTTATCTACTTATCAAAAAAAATTAAAAATTAAATATTAAAAAAGAGCACAGGAGAGAATATACTCAAAAATCCCTTTGTACCCCAAACTTGAAGTCTTGAATAGTTCATAGTAATAATATCAATAAATTAAGGATTAATAATAAATTTGAATAAATATCAAGGTTTAAAAAAGTCTGATTGAATATGAAAGGAACATGACATGTACTAACCTCCTTAGAAAGAGGGGCCTTTGTAATAGCATAGTAGTCAAAAAATATTTGCAACGATGCAGGGTCCTCTAAAACTGGTCGCCAAGAAGACGGAATCTGTCAAATCACCATCACATTAGAAAATTATTTAACAACCCCATGCACAAGGAACTCACTGAAGGACCATAAAATAACTTCTTTTTTTTTTTATCAGTAAGGACCATCAAATAACAAATAATTAAAGTCAAAAGAAGAAAATACCTGAACAGTACCAAATTCTTCAGAACTTTCATCGATTGATGTCCCAACAAAATCAAACGATAAACATTTAAGTGAAAGAGAAAGCGCTAACTCTTGCAGTCGACTGACAACTGCAAGTTAAATAATGCAAAACCTTCAGAACAAAAGTCACCAGCAAAGCAGCAAATGAAAAACTTTTAGGCAGGATGTACGGTCACAGCGTGTATACTAAAGCATATTACCATCATTCTTCAGTTGACGCAATGATGTTAATGATATTTGGAATATTTGATACAGTGACTGATCCCTAAAGTTGCATGCTACCCTTCGATGATGTGTTGAAGGCAAACCAGGATTTGGCTAAGGATTTAGAAGTCCAAAAAAATAGAAGCAGATATTAGTAAGCAGATCAAAATAATTAAAACAATATCTAAATAGGAGGGGGGGGAAGAAAAAGAAAAGAACAAAACTCACATTCTAATTGTTCAAAAAAAAAAGCTACAACAAGCCTGAATCAATGACAAACCTAGGGACAAATTATTGCTCAAATATCCAATACTGTTTCACAATAACAATTCATTGCTATAGATGTAATATTTATTATCTTTCAATCTTTATAACATTGAAGTAATTATTCACTATATTGATGATAAACTTGGGAAGAAGTTATAAATTTACCTGATTCATCTCAGATACAAGTTGATTTAATATCTTCAAACCAATAGCATAGTGATCTGATGTCGACTGCCAAAAACAAACAATTTGTGAGCAACAAATGTAATGAACCATATAAAAACAACAGTTGGAACTAGAAACAACTGGTAGCAACACTTTTAAAGGAAAGAAATCTACTAATAAATTAAGAAACTCAATATAATACCATGCTAAGAAAGCAACAGCTTAAGGCATTAAAATTATCCATAAGAAGCAGAAAAGTAAAGATGGATGAGCAGCAAAATGTGGGATGATAGTATGCGACACGGATGCAATATAAGAAGATATCAAAAGTATGCTAATACAGATTTGAAAATCAATCTACTGTGACAAGAAAAGAAAAGGCCCAAGGCATTAGAAATATGCCTAAAAAGCAGAAGAAAAGCCAACATACAATGAAAAGGTCAATATCAAATAGAGCAAGCATTCAGATGCAACCATCCAATCAAAAAGCAATCACAAGAACAACTTCAAACCCAATATAGAAGCTTTACAACCCTCAAAAGTGCAACAATTCCTCTCTCTCCATAAACACCACAAGAGACATGGCAGAATTGACTTCCATACCATATTGTTTCCATGCCTATTGCTTCCAAGTAAACACATTATTTGTAACAACCCAGAACACTGTAAAAGAATTTAACACCAAACAACCCTCTTTGACCCACCACAACTTGTCTTCACTTTCCCGTCTCATTTTAGCTAGATATAACACCCTGAAAAATGAGGCAAAAACATCCACCTTTCAATCATGAGCCACTCTAGCAAAGCTTAGGTTCCATTGAATGGAGCCACCAAAAAGCTCCAAGAGTTCCGCAACAAAAGCATCCTTTGTGCAAGAAATACCATATAAAGCTTGAAAGGCTCCCTTAAGGGTCATATCTCCACACCATAGATCATGTCAAAATCTAATCTTGGAGCCATTTCCCACCTCAAATCTGGCATGACTTGAAAACTCCCACAATCCTTCCTAATATTCTTCCATAACCACACCCCAAGAGGCTCATTAAAACACCACCCACCCCAAGAACTGCCAAATTTAGGGTCAGCCACCATTCTCACCATCTCTCTCAAGCCCATAGCACCAGAACCATTTACCTAAGAGAGCACAATTGAAAATCTGCAAGTTTCGAACCCTCAGCCCTACCTTAGAGATCGGCAAACAAACCTTAAACCGATTTACCATGTGATATTTGAACTATTCACCTAGTCCACCCTACAAGAAATCATGTTGAAGTTTCTCAATACGGTTTGCAACACTCGCAAGGAGAGGAAAGAGAGACGTGAAGTATGCGGTTAAATTAAAAAGTGTGCTCTTGATGAGGGTAACCCTCCCACCCTTAGACAAATACACTATTTTCCAACTAGCCAAACAACACTCTATCTTCTCAATAACATCGGGTCCAATAGTAGACCAAGATACTTCAAAAGTAGAGAGGAAACCCCACAACCCATAATACCAACCAACCCAACCACATTATCAACAATTCCCACAGAAACCAATTCCTACTTAGCCAAGTTTATCTTCAGGCCCAAAACAGCTTCAAAACATAAGAATAAGCCCGCAGGTGACAAACCTAATCTGGATCAACCCCACAGAAAATCAAAGTACCATCAGTAAACAAAAGGTAAGAGATATCAATCCATGTCCCCACAGAAAAGCCAGATAGCAAATCCCCACTCATTGCAGAAGAAAGCATCCTACCCAACATCTACATCACAATGACAAACAACAAAAGAGACAAAGGGTTCCCTTGTCTCAAGCCAAGGGAGCTGCTAAAAAATCCTGTGGGAGTGCTATTCACCAATACCAAGGAAATACAAGATGTGCATGATTGGGAGGTGAAAGTGGTCTCTACTTGCTTTGAATGTTTGTATTCTCAAGCAGTAAGGCAAGGAAGTGAGGATAAAATTTGTTGGATTTCCTTCTAAAATGAAATTGTTTGAAGTGAAGTGAAGTCTTACTATCACATGTTATTTACTCTGGTAAGTTCTCATTTTCCTTGGAAGAGTATTTTGAGAGTTAAAGGTTCCCTTGAGAGTGACGTTCTTTGCGTGGGCAGTAACTTTGGGAAAAATATCGACTTTGGATAATTTATGAAAGAGGAATGTTATTGTGGTGGAATTGTGTTGAAAGTGAAAGAAAAGTGAAGAATCTATTGATCACCTCTTTCTTCATTGTGAGGTTGCAATAGATTTATGGAGTTCACTTTTCCAATTGTTTAGTGTTACATGAGTTATGCCTCAAAAGGTGAGAAAGTTGTTGGTGAGTTGGCAAGGACAATTGGGACTCTGTACTGCTTTGAAAGTGTGGAGGTTGGCTCCTTTGTGTTACCCCAAGCATTTCTCAAACTAAGGAATATTCATGTTTATACACGTAAATCAAGAAGCAAACTTACACATGTACTTTTCATATGAACTTGCCTGACATAAATTGATTTATTTCTAACCAATTAGAAACTCTTGAGATATTTCAAACAAGCATCAGCAGTCACCTAAATAATATACAGAAATTAATATGTAGCCATTGGAGCATATACTAATAGAGTTACTAGACTCGATCAGCCAGTCAAAACAATAATGATGCAATCCTCTTATTACAAAAAATCAAGACAAGCCAAATAACCCATACACTGTCAAAAGGGAAAACAAAAGAATGTTTAAATTTGAATCATATGCCACTACAATGGCAAGTGCATTATCAGTAGCACAACCTACTAAAAATTCAAATCTCTTTTGCATAATCATCAGTAACATAACCAAGCTAAATATTGGAACCACAAGTAATAAACATCAAAGTCGAAAGTGCAAAATAAATTTAAAATAATAAAAGAATAAATTTTAAATTTTAAAAAATAAATAAATAAAATAAAGATCTGCAGAAGGATCATCTAGTTGCTCAATTCATTAAAAAGCCATCAAATCATAAAAACTTGTTAGGCAGGAAAACTTGAATTCAAAGGAATCCAATGGACCAACTTAAAGATGACACTAGAAGCATATCTTAAACATCACAAATGTGTACATGCATATGTAAAAGGAATGGAACACAACAGTTAAGATGCATACATAGGCACACACACACACACAAATGGACAGATTTCTTAACGTATGCACTATAAGTAACCTGGCTCAAGAAGTTCATCGACTCTTTAACCACATCCCGGAACCGATCATCATCAAACCACCCAAATTTTGTAACTCGACACAAGAGTTGAATTAATGATGCAGTTACAAAAGTCTGCAATTCAGGTCCTCTGGTGGCCAGATAGTTAATAAGGTAGTTTCCTACAAATAAAGTTCAAAATTTCAATTTTAGGAAGCAAATTAAGAAAGAAAAGGAAAAGAGAAAAGCATAAGCCATTTAGCAAACAGGATTAAGAAATTACGGATATCAAGACGGAGCTGTAGAGCAAGGCTATGCTCAGTGACTTGCTTCAGCAAACTTGAACTAGCGAGCATCAATGCATAAGGTGTCAATGCATGGTCAAGAATGTATTGACATTGGGAAATATAATCAGTGTTCACTGAAAAGCATTTCAAAGTGCTCTCTGCATGAGCTCGTTCCACTGAGTCCTGAGAATTGTACAGTCTCTCACACAATGCCTCTAGTTGTGCTAGCTCCATTGCAATGGAATCTGAAATAAATGACATTAATATCACATTACCAATACCATCCCTTCAAAGCAACAACACCATCGCATTTCACTTGTTTTACTTCTATGTACTATGGAATGGATTAACTCAATAAGCCTTTGTTTGGTTCCAAAGAAAATGAAAAAAAAAGAAACATAAAATAATTTGATCATTTGTTAAGTCCTTTTATCGCAACAGCATTAACCACAGTTGAACAAATTAACCATTCAAATCACTTTTCTCAGCCACCAAACAGAGAATAATAAACAGAAAATAGAAAAACACTACCAAAGTAACATCTAACACCTACGCCACACAGTCAGCCGAGATTTTAACCTATCAAGTGTAGTTGCAAAAGGAAAATGAAAATGAAGTGAAAATCACTGAGATGTCTTCCGATAAAACGATTGCAGCGAAGATTCAAATGTGTACTACTGAGTTTCAATTCCAAAGTTTCCAATAAAACAAGGAGAATGTTAAAACCTAAAGATAAAGGCAAAACGAAAAAATCATTCCAATCACACACCCTGGCACCAATTCATTGCACAATGGATTTTCCTAAAGAAACATTTTCCGAGAAGGATTGCGACAAAGATTCAACAACAAGTACTAAATTTGACAGTTTTCATTGCCAAATTTCGAAGAAAAATAATGGAAATTGAAGTCTAGAGCTAAAAAGAAAAAATGAAAAAGCCATTGCACCGAAGCAACTGGAAATTTTTTCCCGAGAAAATGCAATAAAGCTCTTCTGAAAAAAAAAAATGCAACGAAGATTGAAAAAGAAGTAAAACTCAGATTTCATTGCAAATTTTCCAGAAAACGAAAAGGAAAGTCAAGCTGAACGATAGAAAGAGAAATGGAGCAAAGCAGCTGGATTTTTCATCTTCCAAGAAAACGATTGCGACGAAGATTGAAAGATAAGTACTTCACTGCAGAAATTCCAACAAAAATCAAGTTTAAAGATTAAAAAAAAAAATCATTGCAGCAAACCAGGTGGAATTTTTGCCATTTTCCGAGAAAACGAAAGAAAAAAATTTCGAATAGAGAGGAAAAAAAACAAAACAAAGAGAAGCATCGCAATGATCAGTGAAACAAAAGGAGAAAAACAGAGTAAACTACCTTATTGGGATCTATCTGAGATCCAAACCTTGTTGGCGTTGCGTTTTATTCTTTTTTTGTTTTTTCAACTGATTCAGATTAAAATAGGGAACATCGACGAGAGAGAAAAAGAGTTTTGGTTTTTGCTTCCTTGGTTAGTGAAGGCTTGGTTGGGCTTTAATATCGATGGCGGTGGCGAGAGCGAGGATGTGCTCTGGAAGCACGGTAGTGTCTCTTCGGCTGCGAGGATGGTGCGGTGCGTTGCGTAGCTGTGCGGTCCAGCTTCTCTTTTCTTCGGCTCATCAGGGTTCAATGGGCCGGCTATCTTTTTTGGACCAGACCTTCTTTTTCTTCCTCCAATTTCATTTCAACCTCATTAATCCCAACACGTGCACCTTCTCCAACCCATTTAAAAAATATATATATTCACGTAAGAACACTTAACATTTCAATTATATATATATATATATATGATGTTTTCATAGTGTTTTTGTGGTCCTAGAAAAATATTATTCCCTAAACAAATCAAAAAAAAAAAAATGGCATCACCGATCCTTTATTTCTCTCACTCGATTTTTATAAAATTATATACACCTAAGACTTGAAGACACCTAACATTTTTTTAAAAAAAAAAAAATGAAGGAGATTATCATAAATAAACTACAATAAAAAAAATCCTAGATATTTTTTGTTTTTTTAGAAAAAAAAAATCCTTTTGGATGGCCACTCCCAGCTCTCCTTGAGTCAATGCGTGATAGGCTTATATTATATCTCACAAGTGACTCTAAAGAGCGTTTGGATGGGCATATAGGATTTTTGGCTTTCATATGTGTACCAAAGGCTCTTTTTTTCTCTTTTTTAAGCTAATTAATCTCAATACGTGCATTTAAGTACATCAATTTTAATTAACTCATATTTACAACATTGACGTGACAATTTCAAATTTTAATGGATGATTGAGACAACCACATTAACATTGTGGGTTTGTTGTACAATACAAATGTAGTTATTAGCACTACTCATAATATAATAGTTATAGGGTCGCACATGCGGATGCATATGTGAATATTGGCATTAATCGCATTCACTTTGGCGTTATGCGGATATTGCTTTTAGATAACCGTATTTGCATCCACATCATGCAATTACTAATTGTTTTCAGCTATCTACATATCTAATAATTGTATGCAAATGCGATTATTGGCATTAATTGCATCCACATCAACGTTATGCGGATATCGCTTTTGGGTATTCGCATCATGCAAGTACTAATTACTATTCACACAATTATTGTGGTTATTAATTGTTATCTACACGTCAAGTAATGAACATTTTGAGCTTTTTTGGATCTCTATTAGAGGCCGTTTAAAAATATTTTTTGGGCCATTTTTAGCATTTTTGGCATGTTTTGATTTTTTATAATTTTTTAAGCCATAGTGTTTTAGATGAGATTCATATATTGATTTTACATTACATCTTAAAAATAACAAAGAAAATACAAACACTTCATGATAAATTAGTGTTTTAACTTCATGATAAATTAGTCTAAAACACGTAAGTATACAAATTACAAAGCGCGATTAGTAAATTTGTTTATATATATAAAGGTATGTGATTGTGGTTATTAATCGTACAACCCTAAATAGACCGTCAATTATGTCAATTGTTATCCTTTTTACTAATATGAAATAATATTAAGTAATTATAATTAAAAAAAAAAACCTCAATTACTCTTTAATTATTTTAAAACAAGAGGGTAAAACAAAAAACGGTTAAAATAAATTTTATGAAAGAATAGTGTTAATCAATTCAGCAAAAATTACCAATCATTGTTTAACAGTTTTATATTTCAAAAAAGATGCAGAAGCTTGAGAAGTGGGCTTGTAATAAGCCCATTTGAGGGGTTCATAGAAGGGGTGTCCTTGCAATAGTATATACAAAAGCCCACTGAAAATTTTCTACAAATAGGAATTATTGTTTTGTGTCAAAACATTTAAGACTTGATTATATTCATTTTCCTTTTATCCTTCAAAAGCTTATGTGGTGTTGTCCGATAATGATGTCACATAAGCTTTGGGGAATGGAAGGGTGATGTATAGCATTTCTCATTCGAAAAGCACTTTTGATTATCTTTTGATAACTCTACCAACAAAGTATGGCAGTTTTGAAGTGTTTATTTGATATATTTTGATTTTTAAGACCCTATATGTGTGGGTTTAATAAATAGAGTTGTATTCTCCCAATCTAGCTAGGGTTTCTAGAGAGAGAGGCTCTACCTTCTCTCTATAAACCATTTCTTCCCTCTTTCTTCAAGCAATAAAACTAGTAAAAAGCCTTGAGAAAGGAAGATCTAGATTTTTCCTCCTCCCCTTTACGGTAGCAGTGCTTGGTGTTTCCTCCAATCTTCGTTTCGAGCGAGTGTTTATTTAAGATATAAGTTGTATTTCTAGATCTTGCTCCAAATATAGTTTTCTCTTTCTTAGATATGCTTTTCTTCATTAGCCTTAGTGCGTCTTCCTGGGGATCTCTTCGATGTCGGGCTCCTCTGCTGCTGCTTATGGAGTTTTCTAGTTTTTTAAGTTTTGTTTTTTGGTTGTTGTGTTTAGGCTACTCATGTTCTAGGTCTTAGTTGTTTGATGCAGATTTAGTACATGAGTTAGCTTTAGTTGTTTTTCTTGTAATAAGGCATCCTGGCCTTTTGGGTTTTAGATGATTTAGTCCCTTGGCTTTGGGTTGTGGGGGTTTTATTAGAGGCTACACCTATGTTTTGCTGGTATCTGCTTGTTGTAGATTTGTTCTAGTATCAAAAGTCACATATAGGTTAGTCGATTGGTGAAGTCGTAGTTTTGGTTATGGTTAAGATTTGTCAGTGTTTTGTTGCTCTATATTGTATAAGCTTTGTGCTTTTGACTTATACCTTAATGAAATCAATATCTTTTCAAAAATTAAAATAAAAAAATAATAATAATTTTGAAAATACTAAGCATGTTTGAAAAAATCAAAACTAACATTGGAGTGCATAGTTACCAAATGCCTTTGGGCCAGGCCCAATTGGTGGGGACTCATTTGGGCTTGGGCAACAACAAAGCTTGTGGGCCTCAAGGGGCCCAAAGCCCAACGGGCCACAAGAGGGTGACAAGATCCAACATATAACTAGCCACGTCCGAAAAGCAAGTGCATGCATGGCAACAAGGCCGAAAATGTTGGGCCACCTCTATGCCACAATCGGCTATAAGCCCCACACGGAACAACCCATTTGAGATTCCATTCACGGAGTCAAGGACGGAGCCAAAAAATTTATTGGAGGGAGCCAACCAAAAAAATAATAATAATTTGGTTTTTTAGAATTTTTTTATTAAAAAAAATTATTTTTGTTTTTTTTTAAACTAAAGACTATCTAAGGGCAAAAAAAGTAAGCATTTGAAAGTTAAGGCAAAAAATAAAAATAAAAACTTATTGGGTATAGCCAAAAAAAATTAAGAATATGGCCAAAAAAATTTATTGGATATGGCCACAAAATCTAAAAATAGGGTTAAATTTTTTTTTAGAGGGGACCAAATGACTAAAGTTAAAGCCAAACTTTAACTTTTTTTTTTCCTTATTTTGGGGGGAACCATGGCCCCCCGGTCCCCCCTCCCTCCATCATTGCACGGAGTAGATCTGTCCCTTAATTGTAATTGTACATAGGTTGACGGAAGATTAAAGTCATTTTTATGACTTTGTAACCCTCATAGCTTTTAACTATGATATTTCAGAGTTTTATGCTCTTGAAATTTCATCGATGGAAGTTATATATTTAAAAAAAATAAAAAAGATTGATGTCAATAATTTGTCCATATATTTTGTTTATATTCTCCTAAAAATTAAATAGATCAATCATTAAATTTGTTTTTTTTTTTTGAAAAATAGAATAACTTCTTCATTAAAAAAGACTCGTGACTGGAGCAATTAACTTCGCTTGAATAATATCACAGATACGCTTAGGCATCTCATTCTTCCAAATATTATCTATGACACTTTAGTAGCCGTCTTAAACAAAGGAGCTACCCCATTTAAAGATCGCCTTACATGCTTGGGTTGCTGTGATCGGTAGGAATTTAAGATCATCCTTGCCTCTTCTATAAGGTGTCCATATCTACTTGCATTTGGTTCGATGCTCGAGTGCAGCTATAATCGTAGATGCATCACCTTCAATTATCACGTTGTTCACCCCATTTCTTTGCAAAACGAGTCGCTTGAACTACCACCATTGCCTCTCGGGTCGTCGGATCTAAAAGCCCTTTTTCGTGAAACTTCGTCTGATAAGGTTTCCTTGCACTATCTCGGATGATCAATCCTCCTCCCATCACTCCATCAACCGCAAAGATCACGCTTAATTTTGAACCACCCGGAGGAGGTCTTGTCCATGTCGATTGCTGCGGCCATTATTGTCGATCTTCTTTCTTTGTCTCATTACATCTTACTTAACTCCTCTATTGCAAGCGAGGCCATCTTGCCTATTTCATGTGGGGAGTAAATAGGCCTTCATGAATCCATTTATTTCTGAACCAAATTTTTTTGTCGCTTTCCACAAAAATATGAAAATCTTCTTTACCACACTTTTGAAAATTCCTTCCACCAATTGCAGAAAATCCGCTTTGTGCTATGAATTTTGGAAAATTCGGGTCCTCACACCATACATCCATTGTAGATGGGCAAGCCCATAGTATATGGAACGTTGTTTCGCCTCCAACCCACATATTGGGCACATAGGATCACCGATTATTTTCCTCCGACAAAGGTTATCTCGTGTTGGCAATAAGTCGTGACACGCCCGCCATATAAAATTTTTGCTGGCATTTGCTAGTTTAAGTCCCCATATACCTTGCCAAATAGGACCGTTAAGGCGTCGCGAACTCTCACTTTGGATCCAGAGTAACCTCTTTGCAAGGTGGTACGACTTGTAGTAAAATTCCAGAGTTCGTACTCTCCATATCTCAGATCTTGTTGATGGGCGTCTAGGTTCAGAATTCGAATCGAGCTCGATCAGCTCGCTCGGCTCAAGTCACATCGCATAAGCTCGCCGATTAGCAAATGAGCCGAGCTCGCTCGCCTGACTAAACTCGACAAGGGCTCGTGAGCTCGATTTCATTCATAAATGAGTAGATTAAATGATTATTAAGTAACTAATGTATTTCTTACCATTTATAAATTATAATCACATTAATGTATACAAACTTAAATGACCTTAATGTATCTCTTTAGGGTGTGACAAATAACAATTGACATTATATACAATAATACAAACTTAAATGTTATATTAATTAATTGTATAAAATTAAATTAGTTTAACTTAGTTTTATACTTATAAATTAATAAATTATAATATATATTTATATATGATATGTTTATTATTCTACAATATATGATATACATCATATACTAACTTAACTTTAACAAATAACAACTAACAAGTAACAAGTATCAAGTAAAATATAGAAATAAATTATATCAAGATTTTGATATGAATATTAAAATAATCTCAAATTTAGTAACTATGCTCTAAGAATCTAAGCAATTAAAAACATAGGTGACAATTAGAAAGTTAGTCAACAATGTGCACTTAATCAATGTAATGCTACTTTTAGGATGTGACAAATGACAATTGACATTATATTCAATAATACAAACTTAAATGTTATATTATATAAGATAAATTATATGAATATAATAATTATACTATATAAATTATAAAATTAACAAGTGTATAAATTATCTTTTAAGTTTATAGTTAATATAAATTTATTTAAATTATAGGAAAAATTAGGCTTGCAAAACTATACAAACAGCATCTGCAGAAGCCTCGACTGCTCTTATCAGACAAGCTCCTCGAGCTCGACTAAGCTCGACTAGCTCGGATCGATGCTGTGCCTAGGCACCACCGATCGAATGGATTGGATTAGGTGGCCTCCTGTGTAAAATTTTCTTGAAGCACATTATAATTCCACCATCGGGTATCCGTCAATGAGATCACAAACCAAAGATTCTCGAGTAAGAGTGTTGGGTGGGAGTGCACCGTATATGTAGTTGGTTTTGGAAGCCACTTCTCACCCCAAATTTTGACTTTATTCCCATTGCCAATTCTCCAGATTAAGCCCTCTTTGAGCAGACCACAAGACCCTTGGATACTCCTCCAAGCATAAGAGGGGCGATTTCCACATGGTGCCTCCAGGATAGAGCTCCGGGGGTAATATTTACCTCTCATAATTTTTGAGACAAGGCTATCTTCATTTTTCAACAAACGCCAACCTTTGTTTTCTTGAAGTAGCGCTTGGTTGAAAAGATGTAGGTCCCGAAAACCCATTCCTCCATTCTTCTTAGAGATCCCTAGTCTTTCCCAACTCATCCAATGAATTCGCGACTCATTTTCTTTGTGCCCCCACCAAAACTTCTGCATAAGCGAATTAATCTCCAGACAAAGAGTCTTTGGCAAAAGAAAAACACTCATGCTATATGTGGGTATAGCTTGAATGACAGCTTTTAAAAGGATCTCTTTTCCTGCTTGGGATAAAAACTTTAACTTCAATCTTGGAGCCGTTTCCAAACTCTGTTCTTTATACTCTGGAACGCTCTAGTTCGTGACTTTCCCACCAATGCTGGTAATCCCAAATAGGTATCATATCGTTGAGTAGCGGGAATCCCAGAGGCTTCTAAAATCTGTGTCTTGATGTTCGGTAGAGTATTGCGACTGAAAAAGATGGCCGTTTTTTCTCGGTTGGTCGTTCTCGAGGCCCTTTCATAAGTGGTTAGCAACGAGCTCAATCTCCTCCACTGGCACATCTCAGCTTGACAGAATAACAAGCTATCATTTGCAAAGAAAAGGTGGGTGATCCGGGGTCCTTTTTTTGATGTTGGAACCCCCGCTATGAGGCCTCTTTCTTCTGCTCGAGTCATCAAATTACTGAGAGCTTCCGCACACAAGAGGAACAGGTATGGTGATATCGGATCTCCTTGCCTTATCCCCCGAGTAGGATAAAAGCGCTCCACAGGATTCCCATTAAGAAGAATAGCATAATTAGCTGTGCGGACACACATCATAACCAAATTTATCCATTGCTCTGCAAAACCCAAGCGGCGCATTACTTCTTCCAAGAAGTTCCACTCCACCCTGTCATATGCTTTGCTCATGTCCAGTTTCACGGCCATGTACCCTTTTTTACCATACAGGCGAGTGTGCATGGTGTGAAGGGTTTCATAGGCCACCAAAATATTGTCCGTGATTAGCCGTCCGGGAATGAATGCACTTTGGGAAGGTGAGATAATTCTTGGGAGAACCATCTTTAATCTATTTGCCAGGATCTTGGAAATTATTTTGTAAAGGACATTGCAGAGACTAATGGGTCTAAAATTCGACACACATGATGGTTGAAGGGTTTTAGGAATTAGAGCAATGTAAGAAAAATTTAATTCTTCATTAATAAAGCCAGTGGCTAATTATCGACTTATATAGAGTTCACATAAGTTAATCATTAAATTTGTTGAGTTTTCATTATCGACTTATATAGAGTTCACATAAGTTAACAAATTTAATAATTAATTTGTAAAATAATATAAGAAAAATATGGACAAAATATTAACACCAATTATTTTTCATCAAAAATAACGTAAATACCCCTAAACCTTTTCTTATACCTTATTTTTCCTTGGTTTCCCAGCCAGCCTTGGGACGGATCTAAAAGTACTAGTAGCAGCTTTCTAATTATTTTTTCCTACATTTAGAAAATAAAACTATTTTTTGATTTCCTATTAAAAAACACTTCATAATAGATTTTCTTATTTTACTTTATATTATTAAAATATCATTTTTTTTACTATTTACTTTTTTATATAAAAAAAAAATTAAAGGATGGGAGAGGAGAGAGGAGAGAGAACATTTTATTTATGAGTATAATATTCCATAGGGATTCTGATGTGGAAGCATTTTTGTAATTTTTTTTTAGATTTTTCTTAAACATAGGGAATAAAATTTTAGGGTGCCTACTGCTAGCGTTCTTAGTGAATCATGGGTTATAGCCCCCAAAATTATACTTTTATTTTTATTTTTTTAATATATACCTTTATATTATTATTATTATTTTGGCGTATACGGCTGAAATACGGGTAGGATTTTTATCTTTAGCTGCCAATTCAACGAACTGAGACCCCTATTTTCCTCATCGAACGCCGACTTTTCCTTTTACTCTATTTTATTAAGACTTCAAAGAAAAGAAACCAAACCCAAAAGGGAAAAACGCCAAAAACACAAAAGGAAAACAGAGAGAAGAAGAATCAAAATTGAATGCATCTCAAGTCTCAATTACTAACTATAGACATTAGAGTAGTTGCAATTTGCTATCACCATCAAGGGTGGTGATTTATAAATGGCTTAAAGAAATGGTCAAAGCATGTATTAGAGCGTGAGTTTGATTTTTTATAGTTTTCATATACCTAAATAATATTAGCCTTAAATTTTCATTGATGTTTTGGTAACGTTGGGTCAGGTTATGGCTTAATCGAACATAATATTACGATCTTGATATCATATCTCATTGTGACCCAAAACCAATTATTGAAGTATCTCTTACACTCTTCTCTTACGGAAATGCATGCATCTTAATTAGTAAAAATGTCTTTATTTCTAGGGCATGGGATTCTCGTAACAAGAATCATCATGCTTGATTAGTGCTTGAAATTTATTGATATTCTAATGGAGTTAGACCAAATTATAACTTAACCAAACTTGATAGAGCACTTGTAATTCCCGTCGTTAGGTCCTTCTTGCCATTAGTTCTTAGTTGGTAAATGTTACAATGATCACGTCATATCACTCTTGAAACCACTTTTAAAGCATGTTTGAGATTGTGTTTGAGAAATATAACTTTTAAGTAAAAAAAAAAAGTTTTTTGGGCTTTTAAAATCCTTAAGAGCCTGTTTGGAATTGTATTTAAGAAATATAGCTTTTAAATCAAAAACGCTATTCGACAAAAGTTTTATTTTTAAGCTTTTGTAAAAAATGCGTCTTAATCATTTTAGACTTTTGGGACTATTAAAAATACTTTTAATTTGTTTACCAACAAGTACTTTTTTCTTCAAACAGATTTTTGAGTGTTAAATATATTTTTAGACCCCTCAAACGCAATCTCAAACATGCATACCCTAAAAGCGCTTTTTTTTTTACCAAATGAATATTTTTTTTAATGTTAAACACATTTAAACCCCTCAAACTCACACCCAAATATGCCTTATAGCGTGCAACAAGCTCTTAATTATTTTTTCCTATTTTTGGAACAAGTATCTTAATTAAACTCCGTCTTATACATACAAAATGTATCGATTTCTCTTGATTATTTTATCAATTATTAATTATAAATAAAGTTGTAGGAAAAGTTGGCATTTTCCAACCAATTAAATCCATGCATATATATATATACTATACGCCATAAAGCCAAATATTCTGTACCAATGAATGCGTGTGGCTTCATCATCATATCCCCCCCCGGCCACCCCAAAAACATCGTATATATGTTTGAGGGGCTAAGCATCTGTGGCACTGCTTACATCATTTGCCCTGCAACTGCAAGTTGGGTGGGAGTTGAGACAAATTAAGAGCATTAATTGAAGAAACATATTGATTGGGTTTTCATCACGAGAAGCTTGCTTCTTCTGTCGATCGATCTGGCTTTACTTCCATTGGAATACTTCTTCTTCTTTTTCTTTATAATGTGTTATCATGACCGTCTCTTTCTTTCTCTTTTTATCCATAAAAAAATCAGCCTCATCAGCAACCTCTTTACGTTATCGACTCTAGGGAAAGGGAAAATCCAATAAGGACAAGCATAATTAGTGCGACATCATCTTTCATTCTGGTCTTCTTGTTCTCATGCACATTATTGCATGACAAATTTGGATAATATAATGGAAGTAGCTAGCTAAGCTAGCCCTTATGTTTATCCATTCCTATCCTCTATTTGATTGATCACTAGAGAGAGATGACGGACAAGTAATGCTATATACTACACCCGCTCAACCGCCATCACACCTCTATTTTACTAATCTTGTTAGAAAACAAAATAATATTATGAACACTGACATCAACTAGATCAAGAGTGTATTATATAACATTTTTCTTTAATTGGATTTCTATACATGCATGGAGACTTAAATTTTGGCAGCTCCAATTATATATACAGGCTATATATATATACACCACTTGTGCACAATATTGCAATAATGTATAGCTAAATATGCAAGCACTTACGTAATGAGAGAGAGAGAGAGAGAGGTGAATGACATCACTGATCAGTCTGATCTATATCACCGGCCAACTTGATCAGAAGATAAAAGGGATAATATGAGGCCTCGCATTTTGGCCTAAATTAGGGGATGGACATAGAAAGAATAAAACATTCGATCTTTGGTGGCTTTTCTTATGAATGAAAAATTGCAAAGTTTGATGATGTAAGTTCTGCTTCAGTATAGGATAATATTCCAAATACAATAAGTTTGATATTAGTATCCTGCAATGTGAGTTTTTAATATTATTTATTTCAATTTTGTCGTTACTATTATATATATACAATGGTTTATGGTATATATATATATATATAAACTTTCTTCAACTCATAATTTGAACATGTGAAATACACATTTTTTTAATAGTAAGGACAAAGTTGGAATAAATAATATTAAAAACTCACATGTTATTAAAAAAAAAAAAACGCATGTCACTTTTGTAAACTGTGTTGATAGAAGGTTCTCCAACCAATTTTGAAGGAAAACTCTGTGTGTGTGTGTGTGTGAAATTTAATATAATGCTTGATCAGTATCGCATTATTGGCGTGCATCATGGTGTGACTTGAATAATTGAGGCATATTATAATATTAATTAAATAATTAAACATAATATCAGAGGAAATGTCTTGAATTTAAACATTGTGTTTATCATTATCCTTGCATTTTAATTAGATATTTCATGTGTTGGGTGAGAGAGTTGAGTCCACATGCATGTGAGGGGTAAGAGTGTTAGGGTGCGTTTGATATTGCGATTTCGCAGGAATATCTATGTTTTTCAAAGATATTGTAAAACGTATGGCCTTTGTTGTTTGACAATGCAATTTAAAAAGTATTTATTTTACAATAGAAAAAAAAAATTCTATAAACAGTTTGGAAATGCTTCTTTTAAAAATACAAATTTAAATCAAAATCACGATTTCCATAACAAATATTTGATAAAAAAGAAGAAGTAATTTTTAACATATTTTACCAAATGCTTTTGCAATTTCAAAAACACAATTTTTAATCTTTATTAACTTAAGTTTTTAAGATAAATAATGATTTAAAAACAAAGATTATAATGCAAGTAGTGGCAGAGCCACGTTGGTCTCATGGCACACCCAAAGATTTTTATAATTTGTTTTTCCTTTTTATCTATCCAAGGCACCCCTAATTTTTTTTTTAAATAATAATAATAATCTTTTCTCCTACCACGGCCTATAGCCTCTCACTCTTTCTTTCTTTGCCTCCATCCTCCATAGCCTCCATCTCTCATTATCTCCCTCTCACAGTCCTTTTGAGTCCGACAGGGTTCTGAATTGTAAAAGGGCTTTTAGTCTTCGGTCTTTGCACAACTTTAACCCTATATATATATTAGTACGTGTTATTTTACTAATATTTTAATATTGATATATATCTATTAAGTTTCACCGATATAATTTTTTTTTATAAACATTGAGTAATAAAATATTTGATTTCTATTTTAAATTGTTTTATCATATAATATATATAATAATTAAAAAAAAAAAAAACCAGCACCTCCAAAGGTCAACTGTGGGCCTGTGGCTCCGCCACTGAATGCAAGGCATGAAGAAAATCCAAGTCGGGTCCGTCAATCGCTGTTACACTAACGTACAGCTTCCTTGATCGTGCAGGGGAAGATCCCACCCAACACCAATCACTTTCGCCTCTGACCTTTGACCTGAAAATATTGTTTGATTATGGTTAACTCGTATTATAGTCCTCTTCTGTACGCTTAAATGCCACCATATTTGACAAATAGATTGAGAGAGTGCACCATATTCACACAAGAGTGAATAAATAATAAATGAGCAATTTTTTCTTATTTTATGGTATACAGTGAGCTATTATTATTATTATTATTATTATGGGAAAACTTCACTTATCCTATTTGATGTTTTACTTCAGAGATATCCTCCATGAAATCTCACTTGTGCCAGATCAAACTTTGATTTTCTTTCGCTTTACTCATTCCGTACAAAAAATATTAATAGAATGTTAATTTTACCTCAAAACTACACGTCATTTTGGGAATGATGTAGTTATGGAGTCAAGGGTAAAATTGGAATTGCAAAATATTTTATGTACGGAATGGGCAAAGTGAGAGAAAATCAAAATTTGATATACCTAAGTGAGAGGTTTTGAACATTGGAGGATATCTGTAAAAGTGGCCAAAGTTCAAGGGATAAGTAAAGTTTCCATATTATTATTATTGATTTTCACGCTATTTTTAAGTTGGTTAAAAGGCGGTGGCGCTTCCAACTTTTATGGAGAACATTTGAATAGTAAAATATAGGAGAAACTTCACTTTAGCCATTTGAACTTTCATGCGATTTTATAAATCCTCAAAACTTTAAAATCTTTTACTTTGAACCCTTGAACTTTAAATTGCTATCAATTATAACAATTTCGTTAATTTTAGCAGTTAAAAATATAAAAAAGACCAAAATATTCATGATTTTTATTTTTGAAAAAATAAATAAATGTTTTGAAAGTTAGAATTTTATACAAAATTCAGGGGTATAAACGTCATTAATGTTTAAAATTTGATGGATGGATTCACATAGAGAGCAATTGAAAGTTTAAAACCTAAAGTAAAAGATTTTAAAATTTAAAGAAGATTTATAAAATCGCTTAAAAATTCAAAGGACAAAAACAAAGTTTTCCCAAAAATATTCTTCATTCCTTCGAGAAATTGTAATCGTTGATAGTTGTGCACTTGTACGACTTGATTTTCGTGAATGAAAGAAAGACCGGAAGTTCATAAAAAAGGTCCATTCCTATACTTTTGATTCGTTCAATTTATTTATTTATTTTAATGAAACTTTAAAACCACACTTTAGAGTCACAAGATCGAACTCCCTCTACCCTTGTATGGATATGTCCAAAAAAAAACTTCTTTCATTGCAAACTAAAAAATGTCTAGAGTAATACACTCTAAAAAGAAAGAGAAAATTGCTCTAAAAAAAAAAAAATCACGAGTACAATTAGGAATTTTCCTTCTCGGTGACCTCCTTAACTGCTACCTTAGCAAACCCATGAGTGACAACATTCACTGCTCTATTAACAAGACAAGACTCCTTGCAAAATGAAACATTTGTTAACATCACTTTAATATCTTTCACAATTGGCTCGTAATGACGCTAATTCATGGTAGTATCTTTGATAGCTTGAATTACTTCCAACGAGTCTCCCTCTAATATTATATCATGCACACTAATAACTCGGCTGAATTCCACGGCACAAAACGCTACCATAGCCTCTCCTACTCCCGGTTCTTCATAACCATTGATAGTTTTACTTTGTGCTGCAATTACTAGCCCTTTCTCTCTATTGGATCATATAAACTTGTATAGTTTTATGTGCATAAGAGAGACATTTTTTAGTTATTAGTAGAGTCAAGTACCCTTTTTTTGTTTTGGATAATTATTTTGTTGTATCTAGACTAATACCAATCCATCTATCAACACTTTTCATTAAACAACTCAATTTAAAAAATTAGACTAATTATTAGTCGATCGATTTTATTATTTGAATTAATTAAATAAATTAGCTCAAATTTTAAACAATCTAATGTGTGGAGTCTATGTATTTATTACACGCATACAAACCCACACTCATATGAAACATATCTTTATTCATAATTTTATTTAGTAATCTCATTGCTGTACAACTTGTTAATATGACATTAAAACGGATCAACAATTGGTTTTAACCAGTGCTGATTTTTATTTATACGTCAAAACCAGTATTGATTTTTATTTATATGTCATCCAAATACATGACAATTATAAATTAGTCTACTAAATAACATAGGGTCACAATTACAATAGAATTCAAACTATATTTGTTACAATAAATTTGTTCTATAATGTAATAAATGAATAATATTATATAGTCAATGGAATTCCCATATTTTATTTGATTGACGTGATAGTGGCCGATGAACAATGCCACCTCAACCGAGAAAAAATGTATGACTGTTTATTTGTTAAAATAATAAAAATAAAAATATATATTATATAGGAAGCCAAGATTAATGATTTAATATATAATAAGATAAAAAGGTAAAAGAGGTAATTTACCTGGTCCTATTCCGAATGCACTGTCCCTAATTTCCCTCGGCTCGTGCCCATTTCTTTCGCTTCTCGAGTCCCCCCAAGCTCTCAACTCAAAAATCTCTTCCACCCTCACTTCATTTCCTCTACAAATCTCTCTCTCTCTCTCGCCGTATGTGAGTGTTAGTGTGTGTGTGTTCGTGTGCGTGCGTGCGGATCTAGGTTTTCTTGTTTTGTTTTGCTCTCTCCCAGCTCTGATCTTCTGCAAACTGTTTCACACTTCACGGTTAGGATCATCTCTCTCTTTCTCTCTCTCTCTCTCTCTCTCGATTTTCGTTTGCTTTCTTGGGTTTATTTGGATCTAGGAGAGGGTTATAATCTGTCTTTGTTTTCGGCTTATTCGTGTTTGCGAAGCTCCTAATTTCGGAGTTTTGAGTTTTCCAGCTTGTTTGGTAAAAAGTAGGGTTTCTGAGCTTATTTTCTTGAGTTTTACTTCAAGTTTGGGCGAAATTCAGTTCTTCTGATTTTTTTTTTTATTATTTTTTTTTTAAACCTTATTCTCAGCTCCGAGCTCAATCAAGCGCGCTCTCCGAGCTTTCAATTTCTCTTATAGTCCAATTTTTGCGATAGAACTCGCATTTCGGCGATTTACAGCTTTAATCACCGCCTTGGTCCGATTCAGGTATCCAATTTGGCTCTTTCTTTCTCTCTCCGTTTCTCCGTTTCTCTTTGGAGTATAGAAGCTTGCTACACTCTTTTTGGTTGATTTGTGTTTTTATAAATATGGTCGGTGATTGAGCTGAGAGTTGCTAACTTCTTTATTATTATTACGATTCGCTATATGTAGCAGCCTGCAATTCACTTTTTTCTGAGTTCATTTATTATAATAATAAATGTGTTTCGTGTTGCAATAAATAACATTTATTGTTTTTTAATGAATTAAAGATGGGATTTTAGTTTGGTGGACAAATTTTTTTGGATAAGTAGTTTGGTGGACAAAATTTAATTCTGATGGGGATTATGTTGGCCTTTCAGGCTTTCATGGTTTTGGAGACGGGGTCAAAGGAATAATCCATTACGAGAACATAAGGGAAATCGAGGTTAACATCATTAATTCACATCAAATTGTTATTTTAATTGCCCGTATGGCTTGCTGAGTTATTGCTGTGCATAAGTTTTTAATGTTACTGTTTTGCATTTTTATGTGTCGTGCCTACTATTCTATTTTGGCTATTTAACCCTAAGTTGCTTCTACAATCATCGCGATTATTTTTGTTTCATTTTCCAACTATCATTATCCATACATACATGATGTTGGGTCGTTTATAATTATGACATGAAGTGATTTTCATTTATAGCAGTGCTATCTATATTAGCTCCGTCTGTAGTTTGTCATGCACGGCAACAGGAGCAGCCCCAAAAAATCTCAAAAAATCCTTTTGGCCTCCAAAAATTCTGAGACTCTCATGAACACCCCACCCTCCAAATCTGAAAAGTTTTATTTGACCCGCCCCAAAAAATCTGAAATAACCGGGGCTCCCCCAAAAATATGAAAGATACATTTTTTTTCCCCTTTTAAACCCAAAATTTTGGCCCCAAAATCTTTGAAAAATATCTGGGCGTTTTTTTCAAACCTAATGAGTGGAGGTATTTTCTTGCAATAGGGTGTAGTCCATGACCCTCAAAAATAAAAAATCTATGCTCTGCCTGCACAGCAAAGAGTGTATAACAAGAATATTGAGTGCGTGGGAGGTGGAGTGCAAGTATTATGAAGTGGAAAGAAAAATAAAAAAAGGAGCTACCCTTTTGCTTGTCTGTGTTAAAATTTTGTTTCTTCTCCTCCTCTTTTTGTTCAGGCTGTCATCCTACGCTTTGCATGGTTGTCAGCCGGTGGCAAGGGTTGGTTTCATCAAAGATTGAGAAATGACTCGCACAACAAATGAGTGTGAAGATGGGGTGCTCCCCAAGGATCAGAGCGAGTCTCCTTTGATTAATGAAAGTAACGAAGAAAGTCCAGGTGGAGTGGCTGCTCTGAAAAAAGGGCCATGGACATCTGCTGAAGATGCAATTTTGGTGGACTATGTCAAGAAGCATGGGGAGGGGAACTGGAATGCTGTTCAAAAGCACTCTGGGTTGCTCCGATGTGGAAAAAGCTGTCGATTGCGGTGGGCAAATCACCTAAGGCCAAACTTGAAGAAGGGCTCGTTTACAGCAGAAGAAGAACAGCTGATCATTGAACTCCATGCCAAGATGGGAAATAAATGGGCGCGTATGGCAGCACATGTAAGTATATAGTATGCATCTCTTGCTTTGGATAAGCTATAATCTTGCTCTGTTCCCCCTTCCCCCCCCCTCATTTAAGCGTATCATTAGTTTTTGCATGTAAGAGATTCATAACATGGAAAAGCTTATGTTATCATGGATCTGTAATTATATTTCTTTTTTTTTTGAAATGTGTAGTAACATATTATAAGAATATATGCTGTGTACCATATGGTATTGATAAATATTTTGTTTAGCCAACTCCAGCTCACTTTTCCATGGTGCATTTTTATGTGATAAATTTAGATAGTTGACACAAATTTTGCCTTTTATCTTGATTGTGTAATTTAACCCAATTACTTTTATGTATTTGTTAACCCTGAACAATGATAAAACCCAAAACGCTGACAGTTATGCTTTCTTCTACTTCAAACAGTCATGTCCCTTCCCCTTTATCTGGTTCAGATCGGACTAAAAATTATAAAATAAATCACTCAAATTACTTTATTCTGAGTTCATAACATCAAAATGCCCTTGACTTTAGGTGACTAGTATACTTGTGCTTTATTAACATTCTAAATGATGTAATTTTCATTTAAGTAAACCATCCTTTAACATATTAATGATGATCCATTGTTTTTTATTATCCCCAGCAGAAACTTAAAAACCAAAATTCTTTTAAAACTTTTGATCTTTATTTATACGGGCCAAATTTGTTAACCTACAAAGTCTTGGTCTGTTTAGTTTTAGTCTTATTGTTATGTTGATTTGCTTTAGAAAGTTGCTGTTCAGTTAAGTTCTATTGAAGTAGTGGTAATCTGGTAAACTTTTAGATTTGTAGGAATGAGCTGTAAAAGAAGGCCATTATTTTGGAGTTCTTATTCTATTTTGTTTTATTGTTTCCTACTTGGTTTAATAGTTTCTTTGAGAAATGTATTAGGAATAGGCTATTTATAGGCTTTTATATAATTTGTCAAAATTCATAAGAGATTAAGTTTGTTGGATAAGTAAACAAGATGTCATTAAAAGCTTAAGGTGCTTCCATATACACATGAAGTATATAAGAGAAGCCATGTAATTAGTAGGGGTGAAAAGAACAAGAAAATCATGCTAACTAATTACTATAGGAGAAACATAAGTAGGAGTTCAAAGATACGAAGTGTTGAAAAATTAAGATTGCCCATGGTAAGGATCTTTCCTAGAGTTGCTGAACACACAAAAATGCCACCCTCAATGGAGTTGGAGGCAAAAATCTAGGATCTTGTGGCTCAGGGAAGGTGACATGTGCACAAATTTTTTCGCACAATGGCTAACTCTACCAATCGAAAGGAGATCAGCGAACACATTATCCAGTTTTATAAAAAGTTGTTTACCGAGTGGTTGAGTTGGAGGTGGAATCTGGTAATATTGAAATCAGAGAGGTTAAGTTTGCTAAAATTCGGCAGTTTTGTAAAAGCTTTGAGGGTGTGATTGCCTTTTCTTTTTTAGGTGTGGTTGCTAAGGAAACCTAGGTGTGATTGTCTAGGCTATTTCTTTTTTGTATATTTTTTTCCCCTCGAATTCTTTGTTGTTATTCCAAACAACTATAAATACCTTCAAGATTCAATCTTTTTTATAACATAGTCCTCCACACGTTCTTAAACATCAAAATCTAATCAAGATGCCTTCAAGAACTTATCAAGAAATCTAATCTAGTGCTGAATTTCCTAAATATCCTGCATCTAATTCATGTTAGATCTTACATCAATGCTTACCACGAATTTCTGTCCTGCATCAATTGTCTTTAAAGTGCCAATTTTTCAATTAACTGTTAGCATTAGGTCTTTTGTATAATGATAATGTATGGAGTTGAACAGTGGATAAACCACTACATGGGGTTCTTAAATAGAGAGAATTTCAACGATATCTTCAATTTTTTTCCCAAGAATTAATGAGATGGTCTATTTATAGATGTTACTCAAAGAATATTGATACTTATCTCTTCAATTGCTCCAGTTTCTGTTACTATTGATCTCATTAGATATTTGAAAACTTAATAGACTCAAGTCATGGTTGATAGCAAAATGAGACACATATTATATGTTGTTTAGACAAGGTCAGTATGCATTGCCTAGATGAAGTGGTCACTAATTCTGCATGGATGTGCTCCATCAAGGGCTAAGCAAAACAAGTAGTTACTTATATATATATATATATATATATATATATATATATATATAAATCAAGTAGTTACTAACCAAAACTTGGAGGACAAAAATAGGATGGAAAATTGAGGATGCACACTGTATATGCTGACAAATTTTGATAAAACTTGAAGATGATATTCATGCTTCTGTTGAACTTTTCTTGTGACAGATGCACTACTGACTAAATTCTCTTGGTTTTATGTTATTGCTAGAGCTGTTGATAAATCGCTCTTCATCTGTGAAAATTAAGACTCATTTCTATAATCTTTTATTTTATTTTTAATTTTTTTAAGCTTAAAAATAAAAACTAATGATTAATGTATTTATGTCGTTTCTTCTGGGCCCCAGCAATGAGAGAGGAAAAAAAGAAGAGAATAATGAACCTTTTCTGTTAGAGATAAATCATAAACGGTAACATCTATGGTTATAATAGTTCAATTATAAAATTGCTGTTTCTGTAATATGTTTGGGATACTAAATGTGGTTTGTTTGGTATGTTTAGTCATTAATCCTTGCATATCCGTATGATCTTTTTGTCTGTGTGAATAGTTTCAAAGTTTTTCCACGTTTTGTTCTTTAAAAATTTGAGTGTATATCTTATCAAAAAAATGTGAGTGTTTATATTTATTCATCTATCATAATTTATCATCTCTTTCTCTCTTAGTTGCCTGGTCGTACAGATAACGAGATAAAGAACTACTGGAATACCCGAATTAAGAGGCGTCAACGAGCTGGCTTACCTCTTTATCCTCCTGAAGTGTGTTTCCAAGCATTTCAGGAAAGTCAACATGGCGAAGACACTGTCGGGGTAAATGGTGGCGATAGCGGGCATGCTGATCTTTTGCAGAGTAACAGTTATGAGATACCCGATGTCATGTTTGACAGTTTGAAGGCCAATCAGGGTTTCTTACCCTATTTCCCTGAACTTCATGATATCTCTGCGGGCAGCATGGTTTTGAAAGGCTTTGGTTCTCAATATTGTACTCTGCCATCCATGTTGCCTCGGCAGAAGCGTCTTCGAGAATCAATTGAGTTATTCCCTGGTTCTTGTGTTGATGTTGGAAACGGGTTCTCCATGTTTGAGCAGTTTCATGATGATACTTGTGATAAAGTTGCTCCATCATTTGGATGGCCTTCTCCTCTTGATCCTGATCCTGCCACTAAGAACTCCGAGTCTTTTGGTGTAATTCAGGGTAGCCATTCCCTCACAAATGGCAATTCCTCTACTTCTAAGCCTACATCTGGGGCTTTGAAGTTGGAGCTCCCTTCACTCCAATATGCAGAAACTGATTTCGGTAGCTGGGTTTCATCTCCCCCATGTTTACTTGAGTCAGTTGAAGCTTTTATTCAGTCTCCTCCACCACATGGTGCATTTGAGACAGATTGTTCTTCACCACGTAATAGCGGTTTGCTGGATGCTTTACTTCATGAGTCAACAACTTTGAGTGGTGCAAAGAATCATTCATTTGACAAGAGTTCAAACTCATCTAGTGCTACTCCTGGTGATATAGCGGACAGTTCTAATTTGAACATTTGCGAGACAGAATGGGAAGATTATGGGGATTCCATTTCACCGTTTGGTCATTCTGCAACTTCGTTTTTCAGTGAGTGCACTCCTATCAGTGCCAGTGGAAGTTCGGTGGATGAAAAACCATTTTCCAAGACATTTACTGGTGAGCATCTCTTAATGTAGTCTAGTGGATTTCGAAGTTTATCATATCTGTAGTTGTAGCAAGACTTTGAAGCATTTTTTGAAATATTCTGAATTTCATTAAATTTATTAATTTTTCTTTAAGCAGTTAATATCCATCAATAAATTTTATTCTCACATATTATGTCTCCTTTTTTATTCTTTTCTTTTTGCTTTTTATTTTTTATATTTTTGGTAATAACTTGATTTTCTCATTATCAAGTTCCTCCATTGTTGTTCTCAATATATATATTTGTTGATACCTGAACACCCAATTTCCAAACTCGTTGAAAAGTAGAATAAGTCCTGTTAATATGTCATTATAGTTTCTCAAGTTACATTTGATTGTTCCCTAGGGATCATTGTGAAATCAGAACCAGTGGAGCTAGCTTGGGCTTCAGATAGAGAAAAAGAAACCAGAACCATGTTCAATTTTACGCGGCCGGATGCTTTACTTGCAGGAGACTGGCTTGAGCAGAGTTCTGGGTATAGTAAGGACCAAAGCTTCATGACTGATGCTATTGCAACATTTCTTGGTGATGATTTGGCCACCGACTACAAGCACATGGTCCCTGGAACTTCTACATCAAGTCAAGGATGCGGGCTTAGTTCATGTGCATGGAATAACATGCCTGCTGTTTTTCAAATGTCTGATCTTCCTTGAAATCGCGGTCGGATTTATGAACTTGAAACTTTTGTCTTTTCCTTCATTCGTGCTGATGTTTTTGTTTAATATGGTCAGTCAGGCTACTGAGAAAATCTCTCTCGTGGGTAAAACTTCGGGAAAGATATGCAACAGTTGTTGTAGGCTTGCTTTGTTTGTGGCTTTGTATTTCTGGTTTTTAAACAGTACAATGCAGGTGTGCCAACATGGAACTCTATATGAGGTATGCAAGTGCATGCAGGCTTTTGCCACAATTGTAAAATAACTACGCATTCCAAATGTGGACCTTTGTGATCCAATTGTTTGTGGTTACTTGATTTGTGAACACCAATTTGCTTGGATTCTTACTGTGTCTCACTTCAAATTCGTGTTTGGCAACTGATTAGTCAAATCTTTTTGGGCAATATGTTCTTATTTATTAGTTTAGTTGTTTCATTTCACAGTAATTTTGTCGATCATATCGATTTTGATTGTGCT
Source organism: Carpinus viminea (assembly GCA_013348765.1). Lineage (NCBI taxonomy): Eukaryota > Viridiplantae > Streptophyta > Magnoliopsida > Fagales > Betulaceae > Carpinus > Carpinus viminea. Next base: position 16,589,043 of record CP054668.1, read on the forward strand.
CTTTATTGCCAGTAGTCCCAACAACCTCCGTTTGGGACATATATCATGGTTTCCCTCCTTTTCTCGAGTAAAATTACACTTACCTAAACTCTCACATTATCTGGTGTTTGGGTGTTGATAGAGTTGACTGCACATCGGTGCATTAATAAAAGAATCTAATATGTTTATATAATTTGGTATGTCAATTTGAGTACTTTTTTCTATTTATAAAACTTCCTCTAAAACTTTTGATTATGAACCAAAGCATGATAAATATCATACCTAAGACTTTCAAAATTAAGATAATTTCTTTGTCAAGCTAATCCGTTTAATATTGATAGAAAAAAAGAGCTTTTCTTGCTCAAATTGTTCTTTTTTCTGTGGTAGTTCAATTAGTTGGAAATTATGTTTTATGAAGCGGAAGTCATTAATGCGAATCTTATTCTCTTTATCTTCGTGTGGACATGTAAAAAAAAAAAAAAAATTTTTCCAAACCAAAAGATGAAAGACATTAAAAAAAAAAACCTACTCTAGAATGAATTAGTATCATCTTTTGTTTATTTGAATCGAGAGTATTCAGTTAATTATAATGAAATGATATTTTTCTCTTTAAAAAAGTGTAAAGAAAAAAATATTCTTAAAATATAACTAACCGGATATTATTTGAACATGAAAGGATCCAATTTTCTCCTTAATGCATACTAGCATTTTGTTTTTGCAAAAGCTCCGGTTTGGAGATGCCCATAATTTTGGCTTTTATAAGGCAGAGACGCAGGATTTTGGCTTTTACGCGACGCTGATTTTGGTTAATGAAATATGCAAATAGACAAAAATACCACACTTGTTTTACATAATAACAACTATGCCAATATATAAATACCCTTTTTTGGTGCCACCTGATCGAGAACGATCCGAAGCCGAAGATTGCTTGCTTCCCCTCTGGTCGGTAAGTCAGAGCTCCTCTCCTCTTTTGATTTTCTTTCGTTCGTTCTTTCTTATTGGAATTAACTTCCCAAAATTATTTCATTCTATTCAAAATTCTGATATATTTCTCTCTGTTTCATAATATCAATTTTCATTTGCACTTTTTTTTAAATAAAGAAAACGCTTTTCTCTTTGGTTGATTGAAACCCCAATTTCCGTCTCATTGGTGGGATTAGAGCAAAGAGAAGGTGAGAGAAGTTAATTTGAATTTGATTCTGCTTTCATATGGCTCTTCAAACTTAGAATTTCTGAGGAATGAGTATGAATCAAACTTAGCTCATCAGGATTGTTGTGCCGGATTTTTAGTTTGTTTTTGCTCCATCTGTATCTTGAGTAGAATTTTCCATGGAAAGGTGTTTCTCGGGATATTCATATTATTTATTAGGTGTAAAAGCTGAAAAAGTGCCTGAAACTAATTGAAGATAATTTTGCTTTGTTGGAGGAGGTCCTTCAAGATGAAAGGAGTCCTGAAAAATATACTTTTCGGTGTAAAAGTTTTTAGGAAATTTTTTCTGTGGAAGCAAAGTGGGTGTAGTGATTGAGTAGTAAGATGTTTATTTTCATTTTCATTTTCAACCAGTTTTAGCAACCAAACAGTGTGGAATGCTCCATTTATTAAAATTCACCAAGAATAGAACATTTTGAAATTCTTTAATAGCCACTTCAAACCCAATCCTCATTACTTTCACAAGGTTTTTATTTTATTTTATTTTTTTATAGACATGGCACTCATCAAGCAGTGAGGAGTCAATGCATCTTTCTAGATTTACTTTCAGGATTGGAGGTAAAAAATTGATCTTGAAAAAATTTCATCTTAAAGCTACGAGCAAAACAAAGTAAGTCGTAGATTTGTGGGATGATGACAATAATTTATTTCACTGTAATTGGTGGTGTACCAGGTATATGCAGAACTTGTGGACTTGGATCTCAATTTCCATGTTATTGTTATATTTTGGTGTTAAAATTTCGGTAATCATGGGAAATTTTGAATTTTGCCATTCTCGAACCTTGTGAGTGTCATCACCCAGGCATTGGTAACGTGTAAGATGGCGTGGGTCCATAAAATTGCTGCAGATCTTTTACAAAAATCACTTATTATGTATGCTTCTTATTGAATTAATTTTTCTTCATCTTCATATTCCATGAGCTATTTCCATATCTGGTTCTTGGGAAGGTAGATTCTCTGGATATCTCTCATTGTTGTTATTCCTGTGGCTTAATACCATTTATACTTTGGATGATATTGCTGGACTTCTACAGGACGATTCTATTTTTGCTTTAAAATGCTATCATTTTAGATTAGATAATGAACTTTAGAGTTCCTTTCATGTCCTAATATTTAGTGATATGTACACTCAACTAAGCCTTAGAGCCGGTATGGTATTGCATTTGGTAAATTACCAATTTATCCCCACTAATTTTACTTAATTCCTAATCCATCCAACCAAATAAATTCCACATATATATCCCCTCTCATGTTTGACAATTTTATATATTTTTTTGATAAGCTTCAAACAAAGTGTGTACGTGCAGTCATGGGGTGGGTTTTCTATATATGCTTCCTTACATCATGTTGTTTTTCTAAATTATACCATGTGGTATTTTGGATTAAATCTATTTTGATTCCAATCACAAACTTACTTCTTCTATAATTTATCAGCCTATTTATTGTGTAAGAAAGATGACTAAAAAAGCCAAAGCAACGTTGCTGCTGTTTCTACTGCACAAGCTCAAGATACTCAAACAATGAGGGTAATTTGGACTGATAAAATGGTTGAGGATTATCTTGACGCATGCATTAGTGAGATTTACGTTGGTAATCGCCCAGGAACACATTTCAATAAGACAGGGTGGAAAAACGTGGTAAACAAATTTAGCGAGAAGATTGGTAAACGATATTACTATAAACAACTTAAGAACAAGTGGGATAATTTGAAAAGAGATTGGAACATTTGGATGAGATTGGTAGGAAAGGAAACTGACCTTAGATGGGATCCGGTGAAAAAGACAATTGATGCTACCGATGCTTGGTGGGAAAAAAAGTTGCAGGTATTAAGCTTTTACCTATATGTTTTCGTTTATATAATTCATCAAGATTTATTATTGATATTTAAATGTACCCAAATGTAGGAAATTCCAGAAGCAGCCAAGTTCCGCACTACAGGTTTGGCTCATGTTGTGAAGGTGGAAATGTTGTTTACAGATATAACCGCCACCCGAGAAGGACCTTGGGTGACATCCTCTATGCTAGTTCCTAATGATATTGGTGCCACAAATGGTGTTGGTGTAAGGTGTGATGAAGGCAACGATGCAGTGTTGGAGGGTTCAGGTGACTTGGATGACGAATCTAATCTCAGTGCACATGAATGTAGTATGTGTGATAGGAAAAGGAAAAAAGAAGTTCAAATCGTTAGTCAACATTTGAGTCGTATGTGTGATATACTAGAAAGTAGGAGTACAATGCCATCGAAGCGTCCTGATAAACTTGGATGTAGTATTGAAGAGGTTATGAATGTTGTTCGAGGAATTGCTGAGATAGAAAATGACATTGACATGCTTATGATTGCGAGCGAGGTACTCCTTACAAGATCACACAGAGAGATGTTTGTTGCCCTTAAGGAGCCAAAGTTCCAGATTGAATTCCTCAAGCGAATGAGGAATGTAAAATTAACCATTGAACCCCTGTGAAGTTGTTTTGTTAGGGATAAATTTTAGGTTATTCTCTTTTAAATTTTGTTTTGTTATAAACTATTTCAAAAGTTGTAAGGATTTGTCTTCATGCCTTCTCTTTTATGCGCTAAATAATTTGAAGCATTGCGAAGCTGCTTCAAAAAAGTTGCGCCTTCTTATTTTAATGATGTTTATTTTTTGGTATTGCATCTTCATTTTGTGTTTCTTTTGTTCTTTCTTTCTTTTCCTTTATTTATTTATTTATTTATACATCTGCTTATAAAAAGTGTACTGGGCATATTTTTTGCTATTATTATTTATGTTATGTACTGGAAATTTATGAAGGCACCAATTACTGCGGACTATACGTAAAGGCACCAACATTATTGAATTTATTTGGTCACTATTGAATGATTTTTATTTTTTATTTTTATTTTTATAAAAAAATTATTCTTTATTTGAAAGCATCAATCATCTCGATCTAAAGCATTCCAAGGTACTGTTTGGCAAACAACATGCTTTTCCACAGCACTATTCACAATAAAAAAATTACAAAAGAAAATAATGATTGGTGTAAAAAAGTGAAAGAGTTGTATTGAAAAGTGAAAAAATTTTGTTTTGTAGCGATTTTTTATTTTATTTGAATAGTAAAAAGTAAATGATGTGATATAAAAGTAAGAATATTTTGATGTTAATTTTTTGGGGGAATGAAATGAATAGTATTTGAAAATGGGGTATTGTGGGGTGTTGTTTAACAAACAACCCCTAATTCATCTATTTGTTTGTTTGTTTAATAGATGAGATTATTTAAACTAGCAATTTTAAGGGAGCAATATGTATATAGATTACAATTTCAATCTTACAAAAAACTTTCTGCAAAAACAAAATTATTAACTTTTGACAGGCTTAGCTTTCACAGAAGCTCAAGATATGGAACATCATACCTAAATGACCATCTCATCATAAAGTAACCCACTTTTCTTTTGTGGTACTTCTTTTTCACATTCTTCTCTTTTCTTTCCACCCAAAGTAGACATTTCATGCCCAGTGGTCACACTCCTACTTGAAGAACTGAATTTTGCTGGAGGTGACAGTGGAAGTGTTACATTAATCTGATTCAGGTGACATATTGATGTAGATTATCGACTGCAGTTTCCATCTTCACATGGTGTCTCAGGGGACTCTGGCATGCTACACTGTGATTTGCAGGAGCTGGGTATGCTACCGACTGAATCCGATTGTGCCGGGGAGCAGTCTCTACCGCAGATGGGGTTGCATTCCATTATGTAATCTAAAGCTTCAACCACCTGTATTGAAATGTACAACAACCGTGCATATTAGATTTTTGTTAGTAAGAAGAATTACTAATGTGATAAACAAATGTCTATACCATGAACAAATAACAAAGAGGATGCAGAAGAGATAAATATTTAGGCAGAGATAGGATTTGCCATGTTAGTCTTGGTCTCTCACATGAATCTGTAATATACAAAAAATCTATGAATACAGACAAATGCATATACACATAAATGCATGGATAAACCTAGCTCAGGCAGATGCATATACACATAAATTTATAAATTTCCTGTTGCTTTCTTTTATGGACAAAATTCAGCCAAACATCTACAACATTTTTTGAGCTCTTCTGATCACAATGTTGTGATTGTTGAAGACACCCAAGTGCACCAATAGGCAGTCCTAGTCTCATGATCATTTCAGAAGTCCTGCCAATTCGTAAGAAATCTGGTTGCATTCCTTAGACGTGGAGGATTTAGTTTATGCACAGGCAAAGGCAAATTCAGGCAATGTGTCCAGAATGTAAAAAAGCACTTGAATTCTTAATGATCTAGTTTTCACACAAAGGCTATACATATTTTGTGTGGAAAGACTTGGCACATGTAGACTAACCTTATCCATCGTTAATCTCGCAGCAGGATCCCTGGTGAGACATTTTTCTGCCATTCTAACCATCCAAAACAGTTGGTGGACATCGTGCGAGTCCATGATCCTTTGGTCAATTAAACGTGGGTAGTTCTTTTCTTTTAATAGTGGTCTTGCCTGCATAGCAAGGAAATCTGTGAAGATAATGAAGAACTGTGACATGTACTTAGAATGCTCATCCTACGTCCCCCCCACCTTTTTTCTTCACCTAAATATCATTGGAGGTTGGTGAGTGTTAAATATATTATTTAAATGATTCAATTTACCCTTTCTTATCGGCGTAAGATTTTGAAATAACAGACAGGAAAAAAGTGGTCAGTATTCAGAGGGTTGGGATTTTGAAAAACATGTGTGCTAGATTAATTCTCCTGTTCTCAACCGCTCAATTTTCACCAGAACATATCAGAAAGGTGTCAGCATTGGCATTGAGATTGACCATAAGACACTAATTGATCATATGAATAAGAAACTTTAAGGTGTTGAAGCTGTTACCCATCCCACAAGACTTCTCCCTTCAAGTCTCTTGTCCGTAGTTCTCATCCCAGTTATAAGCTGTAATAGAACTACCCCAAAAGCATACACGTCAGTCTTGGTTGACACTTTTCCACATTCTGCATATTCTGGTGCCAAGTATCCGAGAGTTCCAACCACTCTTGTCTCTGAGGATTTATCTGGGTCTTCATTTTGAGGTCTTGCAAGGCCAAAGTCTCCTAGCTAATAAACATATTTGACATGTTAGATTGACATCTATGGCATAATACGTTTTAGAATCAGTTAAGAACTTAAGAAAATTGTATATTGATGTTAATTGACATCAATGGCATAATATGATAGGATCTTAAGAACTGATTCAAAAGCATGTTTTTGGCTTATTACCAGTGCTTCATAATCATGAGTTATGAGGATGTTGTTTGGTCTCATATCTCTGTGGATGAACTGGTTTTCATGCAGATATTGCAAGCCTTTGGCAGCTCCCGATGCTATTCTTATCCTTTTTTCCCAACTGAGGGGTTTGCGGCTGTTTTCTGCAGCATTTCAGCAAACGTTTCTCTTGGATTAGATTTCCCTCTTTTGCAATAGTCAGTAGAAGAGAGAGAAAAAAAAAAAAAAACATCTAAAGTATTATAGAGGATATCTATAGTAAGGAATCTTTTGATTTTATTTCATTTTTACTTGATAGATGTTGATCCAGGGAACCATTGCAGACGTATTCATAAACGAGCAGCCTGCTGCTTCCTTCTGAACATGACCCCAATAGCCTGACCAGATTCTTATGTCTGACTTTGCTAAGTACATGAACTTCAGCCTTGAATTCTTTCTCTCCTTGGAAGCTTGCGTTTTTATGTTGCTTAACAGCAATCTTCAATCCATCCACTTCTCCACTGTAGACAGAACCAAATCCACCTTCTGATAGGAAATTCTTTTTTGCAAATCCCTGTGTAGCAGATGTGAGCTCCAAATAACTAAAGTCTCTCTTCCATTCAATTTTTGGTCGTCTATTCTTGCAGATAGAACATAAGTATTCAGGATACTCCTCCTCCATCTTGCTTCCTGCATTAAATGCTTCTTTTGGCCCAATCTCTTGATTACTGGATGTGGACAATGGGGATTGCTCTCCTGCTGCTTCTTGTTCTGTATTTGTAGCGTTTCCCTCCTCTTGAAACTGAATAGGAGAACAGTTTACCCCAGTTAAAACTGAACTAGATGCTTCACTCTTCCCCAGAGTTGAAACTCCCGTTGGCATCAGCTGCTCACTTGGTGAGGATTTAGAATCTGAAGTAGAAGTCCATTGACCACAGGGTTGACAACCATCAGAAAATTGCTCCTTGTCTAAGCTGGTCTTCTGATCACTTGGAGATTCTGTAACAATGCAGACTTTGGTGCATAAGTTCTTGTTGTGATTTTCTATTTATATTACAAATTTAGACACGTTTGTGTATCGATTGGACGGTGAAAAAATTAATTGTCATGATAACTGTACAACAGCCCCATTCATTACGGGCAGCTTTTATGTCAAATTTTGTCAGATATACTTACTGTTACTAGATTGTTCTTCATCTGGGCTCCCTTGAACCATTTCATCGTATTTTACTAGGCTCATAGTGCTGCTTTCATTGGACACTTTGCTGTTCCCTATTGCTTGTGGCGCTCTCAATAATTGAATGCTGTTGTTGCGTTTCATACTTGACATACCACATGAAAGCATCTCCATGAAGTATTTCTTGTATTGCTTCATCTGCCTGTGCAAAACATTATATAGCAAGCAAGCAGATTTTTTAAACGAATTATTTGTTTGCCTTCATGTCTTCTATTTTTATATATAAATTGTAGGTTTTTTTTTTTTTTTTTTCGTGAGAAGATTATTAAGTTCATCTGACATGTTTTAGAAATCTTCAACTGACTTCAAATGAATAGAAATCTTCAAGTGATTTAAAACAGTGACTTCAAATGAGCTGCAACTTGAATATTGATTTCTTAAGCTTGAAGCCTTAAATTTTAAACAAGTTAGAAGTTGATTTTAAAGTTCAGATTTCGCCTCTCATATAGTGTACAGTAATCATTAGAACAATGTCAACACTTTGACGTTTGACTGACCTGTCGAGTATCACCCATGTTGCCTCCAAACTTTTGGCAGCAAATAGAGCAACCCTCTTTGAACATGCTCCTGCTTTAACCTCTATTGGAATTCGATCTGAGAAATTTTCATGTGCAAAAAATTGTCCAATTAACCATTTTATAAATAGGGGAAGATGTAGTAAACTTTTTTCCTAATTGGAAAGCAGTAGACTCTTGAAAATAGATTAGAAAAATATCCCTCATATTGTGCAGTAATAGGATTATTCATATATGCCCTATTTGTATCCAGATGACAAATCTTATTTTACTGTTAGTCCAAAGTAATCAACTACAACCACTAGAGGGCACCTTGTTTCTGATCAGTCAATAGTTTGCAGAAAGTTTTTGAAGAAAAAATTATATGAGTTGCTCAAGATGAAAACAAGATGTAGTCGTTTGGTATATTTGAGGAAATTCAAAGCATAATATCAAGTATAAGTCAGCTCTCTAGTTTCATGACTATGGACTAGAAAAATATCAAGTCTGGCTGCAACGTTAAGACTTACCTTTTCTGTTTTGTAGTGCTCAGAAATTTCCTTGATCTCCTCATTTTTAAGGTACTCTTCCTGGTTTCTGTCAAACTCTTCCTGAATGATTTTGCTGTTTGTTTTGTCCACCTTGATCTTGTATCCCACTGATGGAACAAGAAAAAGAAGAAAAGGGTGTAGGGAGAAGAAAAAAGTTAGCAAATCTATCTAGTGTGACAGAGCAGTGAATTTTTTTCTTTTTTTCTTTTTCTTCCATATTACTTCAATTATGTTCATTATTTATTTATTTTACTTTAATCAAGAAGAAAAAAGAAGAAGGAGAAATCCTTACTGAATCTCCCATTACTTATGAAAGAAAACGTACTAGGATTAGTAACATGGTGAAGTACTCCAAGAATTGTAACCACATCCCCAGGCCTAAGTGAAAAGCCTTGCAGGGCTGCTCTGATTGCACCTGGACTAACATCTCTTGATGCATCCTGGATCACCAATATCCTCTGAGCCACTTCCGGCATGATTTATCTTGAAGATGTTCTATATAGTTTGAACTTTCTATACGATATTGTGCTGAAGAGAACATAATAAAGTAGTACAATGAATTTTATGCAGTGATTTGATTGATATCTTTCATTGTTTATCTCTCAAACTGCTCATATATATATATATATTGTGTGTGCTAATTATGGAAGACAAATAAATGCATTGTAGATGATGACTAAAATAGCAGATGAAAGGAAAATGATTGAGAATATTTTACCCAAAAAATAAAAATTATAAAGGGACAGAACCAGTCATTTTTGTCAGTGAAATAGAAAGTTGAGAGGGTGTTGGAGAATCAGGCAAGCATCTTCAATAATGTTAGTTCAAGGGCATATTCGGGTATCCTGGGAGTTTCTTCACTCATGTTATGGGAAGAAGATCAACTTTGGCCTTGGTTTATAAGCTGCAAATTCCTTTGGTTTACAGCCATTTTATTGCTGATTCTTGGACTCCAGCCAGCAGGAGAAATAAATTAATGTGAATGATGAAATCAAAGCTCCTTAAGAATTCTGTCCTTGTGGGAGTGTGTGCCTTTTTTTTTTTAATCTTCTTATGATGCCTTTTATTGTAATAGTTGATAGGGAATTTGCCTGTGTTTCAGCCGGACATGATTATAAAATTTCCTAACAGCCAACCTTAAGCCAGTTTTGTATTCACGTGTGGGGTTCTGACTTTGTTTTGGTGTGCGTATAAGCTTATATAAGTTAATTCTAACTCGACTCATTTAATTAAATAGGTAAAACTCTTCAACACTAATTCGCTAATTTTGTGAATCGTGTTATATATTGTCAGTCCTAAATGTCTTGTGCCGGTTAGGGGTGAAAAGACAGTTATGGTTAAAAGTTATTAGCTAAAATTGTCAACCGCAACCGCCTAGTTGGTTAATAAAATTGAATAACCGCATCAGCAAACCGCTTTTCAAAAGGGAAAAAGAGAGGAAAAAAAAAATCAAAATGATGTCACTTCACATATATATATATAGCAGTTAATAGTTTTTCTAAATCTCAAAACCGCTAATTGCACCACTTTATGTAGTTAGCGATTTTTTTTAACTGCCTTCAAAAGTGCTTAGGTCGTTAACAAGATTAGCGGGCGGTTAATAAGTATGTAATTTCAACCCTAATGCCACTTTGGGTGTGTCGAGGTATGGATAAAGATTATAAGTTAATCATAACTCGATCTAGCTAGGGATTGTTACCTTTTTCCACCATCAACTACAATGTATTGCCACTTTGCCCCCATAAAGTGACAACCTTACTACCCAACCCTATCAAAGTACCATTTTGTGCCCAAAACCCCCATTTCGTTAGTAAAAAATGTTAACTCAGTGATCAATCACATATTAATGCTATCTTGAAATTTTTTATCCCACATTTTCTCCCATCAACAATAACGCATTGTCACTTTGCCCATAATAGGGTTGTGTTGATAGGAAAAAAGTAATAATGCATTGTAGTTGATAGGTGAAAATGTGAGATACAAAATTTCAAGATGGCATGTGGGGCACACATGACGGATTGATCATCTGAGTTAACGCTTTTGATTGATGAAATGAAGATTTTGTACATAAAATGGTAGTTTGATAGGGTCAGGTAATAGGGTTATCAGCTCATAGGAGCAAAGTCACACTGCATTGTAGTTGATGAGAAAAAATGTAATTATCCCTTCAATCCATTTAAATAAATGTAATAAAATTGCAATTTTTTTTTTTGGCATAAACATAATGACCAAGATGAGTCTTCACGTTATCGATTATGTGAAAATAATCGCCGCGTATAAGTAATTTGTCTTTTCATGCTTAGTGATTGAAGTGCATCCTTTTTTATATATATAACTTAAAATACTAAAAAAAAAAGATTATGTGAAAATAATCGCCGCGTATAAGTAATTTGTCTTTTCATGCTCAATGATCGGAGAGCATCCTTTTTTTATATATATATAACTTAAAATACTAATAAATAAAAAAGCCCTAGAAAAGAACGCCAAGATTTTTGTTTTTGTTGAAAGCACACGCACGCACACACGTGGGTGTGTGTGAATATTCTTTTGGCTTTTGAATGAAAGAATCGGTGAAAGATGAGATTGTGGTCACCACGCTTTACACAATATTAATTAAACCCTAATTTTATATTCAATATTAACTCTATCAATTCCCACTCTCGATTGCTATTGACTTAATTTGATTTGATTTTATAAATTACAAGGAAATCCACTGTGATTGGCAAATTGAGCCTATCATTGAGCATAATTTGGCTAGATGGAGTCGCTTTTAGCCCCATGGTCGGAAGCATTTCAATATTTTATCAATCTTTTAATTTTTGCAATTTTTTTTTTTTAAATAATCTTATACACAACAAATGACTTTTATTTTCTCTGGCATAAAGAGTAATACTGAAATATTAGTGGTTGGCCGAGTAGTCAGAGCAAAGTGAATGTGGGTGCAGGGGCATGATTAGGTTGTGGGTTACAATACGTGGTATTTTGGGATTTTCTAAAATATATCTGTACAATTAGAGTTTTTCTATATATCTATGTTATGTTGTAATTGTAGATCATTAATAATAAAATATAGTCCCACTCTCTTGTGGATGTAGGTATTTTACCTAACCACGTAAATCTGTGTCTCGACTCTCTATTGATCTCTTTCTTTTCAATTCCATATTATTCATCAGTGTTGTACACGTACGGTAGCAACAAACCCAATAATAAATTGGCGAAAACATTGCAAAAATTGAAACATCAAGAGAGACATTTCAAATAGGAAATAGGATGATAAATTGAGGAGAATTATAAGTATCGTTTATCCTTTTTTATTTTTATTTGTTTTCGTTTTGTTTGTCTTCTTGTTTTCTTTCTTTGTGTTTGTTTTATTCAGCCCGAACATGAATTTGGTCCAGTAAATGGATGAAAGTTCATTTTCCTTGACTTTATAAACGAATTCCAGCATATGTACAATTACGAATAAATGGTTTATTCTGGATTATAAGGTTCATCTGTATTTGTAGTCTTGGACATTGGCTAGATAGAGCATAATTTTTAACTCACCACAGGAGCAGTAGTCCCCATTATTAGGTAAAGGTTCATTATCATCCCTCGATTCTGGTGGTAAAAACCAAGTGTGGAAGCTAAGCGACAAAGCAAATGGAGGCAAAGGGAAAGTTAATTTTAGGGGTTTGTTAGGAGTTTTTCCTGTAGTGTTCTCCCAGTCTTATATAGAGCATGATTTAAGAAAAAATAAAATTGTAGTACCTTTTTTTGCCAACAGATTAATTTTTATGAGTTAATATTTAGGTTCTAATACTTTAAAACTTGTTTTTTGATTCAAAATTAAAACCTAAGGGTGAAAGGTTAACCCTTCAGAGATGGTATCACTTAAAATGAATTTGATCATCTTAAATTTAGTGTTAATGCCTCAATTTTGGTACCAATGCGTTAAATTTAGTGTTAATGCATCAAATTTGGTTCTAATGCTTAAAAAAACTAATAGTGGAGGCCATTACAATTTTATTTTTTATTAAATCATGTTTTACGTAAGACTGAAAGAATGCTAAAAAAACACTATGGGGAGAACCTCTAACATTTTCCTTAATTTTATATTCTACTCATTCTTACCAAAAGCCAAAAAAAAAAAGGAAATACCATATACTATACCTCATGTCATTGCCTCATCTCTCTAAAGGTGAGTGTTGGTCGAATCAATGTCGGTATGGGCATTTTTCACCCACTACACTGACGTAGTCAATGGACAATGATGTTGGTAAATTCACTAAAGTTGTACAAATAAGGGGATTTTCGATTGTCATTGCCATTACCAAGTCGTTCAATCGTGAGGGGTGTGCACATAACACCGAGGGAGAGGGAAGGATGGGAAGTACTTTAGACTCAGAAAGGAGAGGAAAGTTGAAGGGGTCCAAGGGAGGTGTCGGCGGCGCTGGTCTCGACAAAGAGGGCGGAGGGAGAGGAGTCGTGGTCATGGGCCATGATGGAAACAAGAGAGAGAGAGTGTATGAGAAAAGTGAGGTAGGGGTCTTGATTTTCAAAAGTGACGAATATATAACATGGTTTAAACCACGTCGTTTTGTTTTGACACAAAACAACCCCATTTTTGGTAAAATAATGTAAAAAGATAAATAAAAAAAAATGTTGTCGGTAGCGGTGCGGCGGATTTAAGCCTTTTTCTACTTGACTCGCACCATGTGGGTTTGAAAATCCACTACACCGCACATAAACTCTATCTGCCTGGGTTCAGGTTTTGCAGAGTGGATACTACGGGTTGGGTCGGGTATTAGAGAGAGCTGATGAGAGAGAGAGAGAGTGAGTTAGATAAAAAGAAAAAAAGAAAAAGAGAGGGACTGAGGGGGAAGGCGGCTAGAGAAAGAGAAGAAGATGAAAAACTAGGGTTTTTTTTATTTATCGATGAGGCAGGTGGGTACCCATGCCCCAAAATATTTTATACTCGAGCCTTGTACGGGTTGAAAGAAATCCAACCTGTATCCACAAAAAAATAGCCATATCCGGGCGGATCATGACGGGTTTGTGGGTTTTTGCCCACCCGTAGTTGTCGATGAGGGTGAGTTCAAAATTTTCATCACCTATCGAACTGATTGACATCGGTGATTATTTTTTTCTACCACCTACTAGTTGCCGATCATTGGTAGTGAGGCGGTCAATAAGTGATTTCACTTTGATTTGCACACCCTTACTCATCTCATTCCATCAACCTAGTGGATGAGAGTGTAATATATAGTATAACTCAAAGTTTTATGGTAATATATTTTGAATAATGTTATTTAGTAGACTCATGTACATCTATCATATAATTGAATGACGTGACAGTAAAAATCAGCCCATAAATTTAGAGCTGTATAAGCGGTGGTGGAGGCAATTATTGCCTCTAACCACCTTCGCTAACCACACTGCCAGTCTAAGGCAGGCGGTTACCAAGATACCAACCATCCTCACTGTCGGCTAGTGGTTATTTATCCTTAAACTACACTATGATAATTGCATGTCAGGTATGGGCCTTTTAAGCCTATTTTGGTGTTTTGGACTTCTTTTTAGGGCATGTTCAGGACAGTTAATTTGGTCTTGTTTTAATATAAAATAAGATTTTAACATAAAACACTGTAAAGCTAAAGCTTTGTTTTTTTTTTTTTTTTAAAAAAAAATTATCATATTCTCATTGTTTCAAACTAGTAAATTCTGCTTCATGAGATATGATTCACAGCCAATTGATCTACCCTCGTGAACAAAACAAATGGAGCAATTAGGGATATAGACACAGTGTATATGTATATATATACACTTTCCTTCCATTCTTCCCTTGAAGTTTGAACCTTTGTATTGTTAAAAGAAAAGGTTAAATACTCCATTAGTCCCTAGGGTTTAAAAAGTGATCAAATTAGTCATTCAGTTAGTTGACCGTTAATTAATTTAACGGATTGATACGTGAACCAATTAGAAGTTGATATGTGACCACCTAATTAAAATTTTTATTTTTAAAAAAAAATTCAAAAAATTCAAAAAAAAAAGAAAAAAGGAGAAAAAGCTTGGGGTGGTTTTGCCCTAAACCCATTTTAGGTCTCTTAGCTATGGTAATCCCATTGATTTAAGTGGTTTCCATGTCGGCCAGTTAGAAAAAAAAAAGAAAAGAAAGTCATTTAAAACACGAGTCAATTGGTTTGAAATGGGTAATGAAGAGTAGCATTACTCCTCTTTTTTCACTGCTGTAGAGTTCTATGGATCTCTCATCCTTGCCTTTCGTTTTTCATCCTTTTTTGCTTATCAAAAGGGAAATCTCTCTCTCTCTCAAGGTTTCTTTTTATTTTATTTTATTTTATTTTATTATTATTATTATTATTATTTTAACAATGAACATTAGAATGAACAAAAAGCCAAAAAGAAGGGAAAAGGAAAAGAAAAAGAAAAAGAAAAAGAAAAAGAAAAGAAATGAAATGTGTATTTGGATGCATGTCTAATTACTTTGGTTTCTTTGTGATGTGGTGTGTTTGCCCAAATGTTAGAGCTTATTCTGGTTTGTTCAATTGGGAAGGATGTTCACGAGATTAAAGAGATATGGAATTTCAGGAATATTGTCCTATGGGCTATTGAATACTGCCTACTATCTTACAGCGTTTCTCTTGGTTTGGTTAGTGAAATTATGATTTTCAGATGAATTGTTAACATCTTGCCAATTTCTTTTGGTGTACACATTAACATCAGAAGAAACATAATGCATAAATGCTATTCATTACCTCGGCTATTATTTTTCTGTGAAGAAACATAATCCAACATCCTGTCGTAAAAATAACATGGGGACTCTTCTGTGTCTAGCTACAAGTCGTTAGTTTTGGCATTTGTGTTTATGGAAATGCCTCCAAAATAATTATTTAAAATATTAACATTTAGTCAAATTCTGTGGCTTATACTTATGACAAAGTTCCATTGTTGAACTCTAATTGCTTGTTATTTTCTTTAGGGTAAATTATACTGACCTTGCTCATGGTTTGTGAAAAATGGTTTTGATCCCAAAACCGATCGCCTAGAGCAAGTGAATAGGTGTTGTGCAACAGTAAACACCAATTGAAAATTCTGTGTAGTGCAAATATAATAAGATATTAAATCATAGAAAACATTATCAAGACAATCATACAATCAACACAAATTTTTGTTGACGAATTAAACCCTTTGAAGAACTCTTCAAAGGTAAAACATTTCAAGGCAACTAAACTCAGTATATCTGTTTACTACAGAAGAATGAGAAATTACAAGAAGTTCATACTTACAAAACCTTTGTAGATAGCACACTTTCGTATTAGACAACCAATCTACTTGGCCGCTACCATAATAGTTCTCTTAGAACTTATAGACAATTATTCTACTTGATCTCCTTAATCGGAACAACAATTAGACTGAAGGTTTGTTGATTGGTGAACGTGTGGTTTGAAACAAACAATGAAACAAAGGCTAAACACTGTAATGATCAACTTCAGCAAGGAAAACTTGGTGCTTAGTAACCCTTATAAAGAACAAGAGCCAAAACCCCAAGCTGGACGTTGAAGAAGGCTTGAGTTTATGCAATTTCACATAGTGGCGTAAGGACGCATAAGTGATCTTGTCGGGATGCCTCTAGGATTTCATCGAGGAACAACAGTGTAATAACAAAGCCATCAAGACGGGTTGCTGGCGGATTTGCTGATGGCACTCTCCAGAACTTGTTGATGACCTTGCTGACGACCAATTTGGTTAGTCACTTGAACCAGCCATGTCAGAGTGGCTTGCTAACGCCATTGTTGATGGAGCTCTTAGTGGCTGTTTTGAAACTATCTTGTCAGGATGGCTAGCTGACAAGGCTCTCAAGTAGCTTTCATAGGTGACCATGTCAAGACGCATTTGTAGCCCAAAAAGAATTTTCTTTAAGGCACTATATTCGCTTGCTATCTAATGTATCATCATAAAAAATATAATAATAAAGAAAAGGACAAAGGAAATAAAATAAAGGAATGCACCACAATCCAAATTTATTATATTTAAAGAATAAACGCAACTTAATTTACAAATTTAATGGTGATTCAAGATTCATATGGTGACAAGCAATATTTGGAATAGCAATGTTTTAGTAAATTAATTGTAAAATGCACAGAGAAGGTGCCTCACTTCTTTCATTTGTATTCTACAGTACTCAGAAGGTGTTCTGCATATACTACTACATCATAACTCCAAACTACTCTTGCTTTTTAGGTTTTATGTTGCTCCTGCACCTGGAAGGATGGGATATCTTGCAGCGGTTGAAAGGTGACTACTGTTATATTAATATTTTCTAAAGCATAAATGGACTAATATATAATATTTTATGAAGCATAAAGGATCTGAAAATTTTACCCTTGTCTCAAAAGAGTTCAATAAATGATTTGAAAGATTTTGGTAATTTTCAGATTCCTCAAAGTAATGGCCATGGTGTGGGCTGGAAGCCAAGTTACTAAGCTTGTAAG
Organism: Carpinus viminea; assembly: GCA_013348765.1. NCBI lineage: Eukaryota > Viridiplantae > Streptophyta > Magnoliopsida > Fagales > Betulaceae > Carpinus > Carpinus viminea. The sequence goes on from CP054668.1 coordinate 16,606,252, forward strand.
AGTTGGCGGGTGAGCTGCTAGAACTCAATTTTTTCTTCCTTAATTTAGTTATTTAACCATGATGTTTCTACATTCTTGAAATGCAAGACTTGCTGAAAGTTTGTTGAGATGTCAAATCCAGCTGGTTCAATTAATGAAAATAACTCATTTGAACTATGGATCAAACTTTTGAGTTTTGATATTAATTTTCACTCCGTATCGTATACTGTGATTGAATTTCTTGAAGTTATAATCGCTCAATTATACTGGTACCTGAAAAGTACAATGAAATTATAGGGGGTAGAAAATGGGAAAATCACCTAATAATGAAGTGTTAAATCAATATCCTGCGTTGACATGCATTATTTCTTTTATGTAACTTAATGTGATCATCTTAGCCGTAGTTCCACCTTAAAAAGCATGAGACAGTATAGTTATACGATAATTCCTTGTGTTTTTTGTTATTTTAGGATGTATTGCTGGGAACATTGTTTGAAAATTTGAAGATTCCTTCTTTTGATGCTGGCATATTGTTCTCAATCATGACAAATTTTCATCTAAGGGTTCATGAATATTGTTATATGTTCTTCCCATCTAATATTTATAATGATATTGTTAAACTGCTAGTTTTATTTAAATCCCATTACACCCATTCTGATTGTGTAAAAGTTCTTTTGCGTTAAATACAACAACTTTTTGATTCTATAGAGGTGGTCCTTATGCAAGGCGCTTGCTCTTGCACCTTTTGTTGACAGAGGGTTGTCATGGTTCACTGTCAAATTAAAGTTCGAGTCTCAAGGGAAGGTATGCAACACTAAAAATATCAATAAATTCTTAGAGCATGTTTGGGATTGTGTTTGAAAAATATAACTTTAAGTCAAAAAATGCTTTTTGGCAAAAGTTTCATTTTTAAGCTTTTACCAAAAATGCATTTTGGCCATTTTTGAACTTTTTGGACCATTAAAAGTGCTTTCAATTATTTTTACCAATCATGTATTTTTTTTTTCTTTAAACAAACTTTTTGAGTGTTAAACGTATTTTTAGGCTCTTCAAACGCACACCCAAACAAACCCTTAGTGTTATTCAATTATGATTATCTCATTCCCTTAACTGTCTCCAGGCTTTCACGGCGATTGTTGGGTTTTGTGTTGGACTAGCTATCATGCTATTTGTGGTTTTGACAATGCTTTGGGCCTAGAGCAATTCCTGTTGTTTGTTCTCACTTGTCTAGGTGGACAGAACTGATCATGAAAAGGAAAAAAGAAAAATAAATAAAAGGTGCATTTGTTGGGAACAAAGAACATGCTATTGAAGTTATTTGGTTTTAATTGCATTATCAAAGTTAGTGGAGCAACAAAATGGTAACTTATGATCTTGTCTTTGCATGATCAATGAGTAACTTATATATTATTGCATTTTCATTTTTCAAATTTGTAAAAAATAATATAACAATATTCAATGAGTAATGCTATATAATATATATACTGCATTCCCATCTCTTTCCTACTCTACTGGATTAGTATTGGAATTTATGTATTTATTTATTTTTAAGTAAAGACTGATTCAAAATTTGACGGGTATTGTCATATTAGTCCATTGAAATGAGAGTTGAATGGGACTAGGGCATGTAGTATATATCATTACTCATATTTAATACTTTTATTGCTGAAATTCTCTAAAATGAGAATTTATTGATCCACTACAAATGGAATTTACTCTATTTTGTCATTTTTATAGCAATCTCTACATATTTATCATATAGAACCAGATTTTTTTTTTATTGAATATCAATAAAAAAGAAAAAGAAAAAAAGCACTATAAAAGCAAATGAGATGTTTTTTCAGCCAAATTTGACAACCCAATAAAGTCCTAGAATGCATCAGAACCATAAATACACCATCTCTAGAAATTATAAATCATAATAAAATATAAATGTCATAATCAATGTTGGCATCGGATTATTCTGAGCCTCAGATCCAAGTAAGATGCCACATTTGTTTGCCTTTCTCTAATTTTTTTCTGCCCCCTCCCCCCCCAAAAAAAAGAAAAAGAAAATATCATTTATTCTAGAAAATACAAGAATCAAAATGAATTAATTTTGCATATACGCGAAAGAAAAATGTTATGGTTCTTAGTGTTCTCCTTATCCTATGTGTATATTATTTTTTTAAAAGATGAAAAAACATACTTCATCCGTCCCTCGTATTCTTTTTAGTAAACAAAATCTACTTAGGATGACGAGAACATCCAACTGTATCATTTCTCTATCCGCTATCCAAAGAGTGCATCGATTCTAGGGGTATTAATTAACACAATTGAAGTATTAATATACTATCATTCTAATTTTAGTAATATTATCACTATAATTGATATGATTATATCACATGATGAATTGATCATTAAATCATATGATTATATAATAACAAATAGTACATATATAATATGACATAACTCATAAGTCTACAAGTTAATCATATGATTCATATTATTTATGTACAATGATAATCACAATTGATTCAATTTAATTGGACTAAATGTGAGGGTTGATGAAGTTTTAATGTTTTATTTGAACTTCTTGTTTATGTTGTGTTGAACTTTTTTTATATATTGTGTTGATTTTTTTTTTTTACGGGAGGGAAATCATTCTTTCTCCCCATGAACTACCACACAATTACCTTTTCCCTCAATGAACTATCAATTTTACATTACATCCCCCATGATCTACTATTTCGTTACCAAAACCTCCATTCCGTTAGTCAAGGTTGTTAAATCGAATCGTCAACCGTATTGTTCACGATACACTGTTCATAGTTAACTGCACTGTTCACAGGTATTGTTCATCGGCTTAATGACTTTGATTGAAAGAATGTGAGTTTTGGTAACGAAATGGTAGTTCATGAGGGGTATAATGCAAAATTGGTAGTTCATGGGGGAAATGGTAATCGCGTGGTGGTTTATGGGGGAAAAAGATAATTACCACTTATTATTATTATTTTTTTAAGTTAACAAGATATGATTTAATGTTTAAGGATTTTTTTTTTTTAAGTATAAGTAAATGTAAATTTGGGGTCAAATATTTTTGATTTTTCAATACGAGCTCTTTTTATAGCAATTGGGCCCAAGAAGACATTAAAAATACAAAAAAAAAAGAGTGTAAAAAATGCTATAGTAATAATAAATGCCCAAAAAAAGAAGCTCAATTTTGAAAAAGCGGTTAGCAGGTGGTTACTTATTTCACTAACCGTTAACCAGCGGTTAGTAGCTAATCGCCTTTAGCGATTGCGGTTAATGAAATCTACTAACCGCTAAGGCGGTTACGGTTAGCAATTAATCGGTTAGCGGTTGCCAATAACCGCTAACCGTAACTATATTGACACCCCTACTAAAAGTGCATTTTAGATATTTTTAGACTTTTGGACTTTTAAAAACGCTCTCAATTATTTTTACCAAATGGATTCTTTTTTTTTAATCGGATTTTTTGAGTGTTAAACGTACTTTTAGGCCCGTTAAATGCATACCCAAATAGGCTGTAAGTCAATTTTGATTGTAGTAAAATGTTTGCTTTTTACTAGAGAGATCGATGCTATACAACTATATGTATATAAGTAGCAATTCATAAATGTTAGAGATGTCTGAAAACCACAAGAATGTGAAATGTTATTATTATTAGGGTTAAATAATTTATCAGTACTTGGGTTTGCACATTTTATTTTTTCTCACCTAAAGTTCAAATTCTATTATAAATGGTACTTGACTTACGAAAAAGACAAACTTAGTACCTCAATTAGGTTTTGTTATCCCAAATTAACCGAATGCCATGTGTCCTAAAACATATTAAAATAAAAATTAATTAAAAAAATAAAACCTTAAAAAAATTGAAAATTTATGGGAGTGGTTGTCTACCCTCCTACGGCCAGCCTGGGTGGCCGAAGCCACCCCCATGGCCCAAATAGGGGTGGCCGAGAACCTCCTGTTTGGCCATTGGGGGTGATTGAACCCACCCCCCCTAAGGCCTTCGGGGTGGTTTGGCCACCCTTAAGCCGGCTGCAGAGGGTGGTCAAAGCCACCCCGTAAATTTTCATTTTTTTTTTATGTTTAGTTTTTTTAAGTTTTTAGAACATATGGCAATTCTATGTGACGACACGTGTGGTGGAACCTAACAAAAGTATTAAGTTAGTCTTTTTTGTAAATTAGTACCAATTATGGTAGGATTTAAACCCCAGGTATGAAAAAATAAAAATGTACAAACTCACGTACTAATAAAATATTGGGGAAATTAGCTTTACCCCCCATGAACTACCACTCTCTTTCCATTTGCCCCCTTGAACTACCAAGGTTACCTAAGACCCCCCATGAACTACCATTTTGTTACCAAAGACCCCTTACCGTCACCAAAGACGCTTAAATCGAACGGTCAACATCGTTGCTTCACACTATTACGTTAGTCAACGACATCTTTCACACTATTCATGTTGACTCATATTTAACGCCCTTGACTAACGGTAGGGGGTCATGGTAACTAAATAGTAGTTCATGGGGGGTCTTAGGTAACCTTGTAGTTCATTGGGGCAAATGGAGAGAGAGTGGTAGTTCATGGGGGGTAAAGCTAATTTCCCCTAAAATATTTAACCCTTATTATTATCATCATTATCATTATGCTGACAATGATGGTGATGATACTAGATGAAATTCATGCAACACATAGGCATGTAGCTACGAAACTCAATACTCAATTCATAAATATTGGATGAAATTCAAGGACTTTAAACCAAAATTATAAAATAAAGACTAAAGTTACATCTGGTATGTAAAATGGCTATTCCATTATGAAAATGAATAATTTTTTTTTTATTGAAAATTAAAAAAAAAATGTTGAATGAAATAGCCTTTCAAAAGCCATTCTCATGTTCTATGAGGAAATGACTATTTGAGGTATTAGATCCTTATGATATTCTTTGACATCAAGGCTTCTCTATTCCACCTCCTTCCATTCCTAATAAAAACTATTCTTATTTCCCCTTCAAAAAAAAAAAAACTATTCTTATTTCCTAATAAAATATTCATTCCATGTATCAAGCAAAACTTAAAAGACAAAACATAATCTGACACAGAATTCTTATTCACAACCACAAACAAAAGTTTTCCAAAGGCGCTTGTTGAATTTAGATATGCAACGCCTTGTTGGTAGTAACGCTACTGGTGTGACGTAGGCCATAAATTCAGTTTGAGTTCCCTCCAATTTTATATATATCGAGAAGCATTCTCATTTCTTCTTCCCTCTTACACCCTGTAAAGAGAAAAGAAGAAAAAAATTCACATGGCAAATTTCCTCTATTTTCTTGAGAAGAGTTTCTTTTGTATGACTTAATTTTCTTAGCTTTTCTTGTGTTCTATACTTGTTGGACTATCTAGGTATTTGTGTTCACAAAAGGTTTTAGGACAGGAAGAGAAGAAGAAGAAGAAAAAAGTTACTTTGAGAGAGAAACATTGTTAGCTCAAGTAGTATAAATTGGAGCAACGTTTAAGATGAAGACTTTATTTATTTACTAAGATTTATTGGGCATTGTTGAATCAGTGTATCAAGTGCCCAAGTTCAAAGCAAACTTGATAGAAGCTCAACAAAGTAAAAGGATTGAAGGAGAATAAAAGTTGAAGCTCAACAAAGTTGATAAAATCATACATTTTCACTAAATTATTACAAAAAGGAGAAGTTTCAAAAACTAAGAGAAAGAATGGGAGTTCAAGGAGGAGAATGTTATGGCTAAAATGCTGTAAATATCAAACATATTATTAGATATTTTCAACTTTTGTTCTAGTACTTATGTTTAGTTAAGTATTATCGCTTGAGAATTTGTTTTTGTGTATGGTATAAAATGGTCCTAATAATAAGTATTTAATGGTGCATATCTTACTGGAGAGATTAAAACAATCTGATTGTATCCTTCATCTCCCATGATTCTTGCCTTATAACATTCTTTGTTTATGCTCTTATTGCTCAATATCTTTTTCCAGGACATTGTCTCTAGAGCAAGTGAAACTTCAGCAACTACATTAATAGAATGGGCAATGTTAGAGTTGTTGAGAAAACCAAGAGCAATGGGGAAGGCGCAAGTCGAAGTGCGACGAGTTTTTGAGGGGAAGAGGAACATTGATGAGACAGACATAGAGAAACTAGATCATTTTAAATCAGTTGTCAATGAAACTCTTGCATCGATTTTAAAGGAACAAAATTTAAATATATTCCTTTTGGTGGTGGTAAGAGGATATATCCAAGCATATCATTCGCTTTAGCTACCATTAAACGTGCTCTTTCTCAATTGTTGTATCGCTTCATTTGGAAACTCCCAAATGATATCAAAGTAATATTGAGGCAAAACTTTCTTTCCCATCCGCAATGGGAGTGATTTTGAGACCAACAAGGTCGATTCTTTAGAAATTCAAGCTAAGCTATCTGAAGTTTGTTTGGGTCAGTATGACAATCCAGTTTGGACTATTTCCAAAAAGGGTGCTTATGTTAGTCATAAGACTTGGGAAGCACTTAGAAAGAATAATGCAGAGGTTTTTTGGTGGAAGATCATCTGGTTTCCTTGGGCTACTCATAAATAGACTTTTATCTTGTGGCTTGCTATGAAGGATAGACTCTTTACAGGTGAAAGGTTACTTAAATGGGGTTATAAGGGTGAGGTTCAATGCTATTTTTGCTATAGTCAGTTGGAAACTCGAGATCATTGATTTTTTGAATGCAGTTTTAGTTCTAGAATTTGGAATTATTACATGATTAAATGCAGATTGGATAGTCCTTTGGTGATATGGAATGATATTGTTCAGCTGGGATGTAATAGCTAGGGAAAGAAATCTCTTCATGGCTTGATTTGCAGGCTGGTTTTTGGTTCTGTTGTGTATAATATTTGGCATACCAGAAATGAGATTAGACATGATGGTGTTCCAAAAACTGAAGAGCAGTTGTTGAAGCATATTTTTTGGTAAATCTGATCAAGAGTTGTTGGTGTGAAATTTTTTCCTAAAACTATGGAGAATATTCTTCTTTGTTCTCTATGGAATTTGCTTGCATGTATCCTTGCTTAATATGTTGGTATGTTATGATGCTAGTAGATGAATTTTGGGGCTTCAAACTCACTTATGTAATTTGCGCTCGATGGTGCGATCAAGCATGTGCTCTATCGCAATTTATTCCTTCAATTTTGTTAGAGCGACTGATTGATGCGCTCGATGTGCACTCGATCACAATTTCTTTTTCCAGTTCTGTTAGAGCGACTGATGGATGTGCTCGTTGTGCGATTGATCGCAATTTTGTTAGAGCGACTAATGATGTGCTCGTTGTGCGATCGATTGCAATTGTTTCTTCCAGTTCTGTTAGAGCGATCGATGGATGCGCTCAATCCTAGGCTTGATTGATCTATGCGCTAGATGGAGTTGTTCTACTTTGTTTGCAGACCGTTGCTACTACAGTTGTTGATCTTTTATTTGTTTCGATTTAGTTTTGCTTTTGTGAAGCTTGTTTGACCCGTTGGAAGGGTTTGTAAATTGTTGGTTGTTTTGTACTGGTTTGGTTTTAATGGTATGACTTATTAATCTAAAAAAAAGAACTTGACATGTCAGCATTTCTTCGATTATCTTGTAAGAGAAATAATGATTTGTACCCAGTTACCACACCTTGGATTCCTCTTCTTAGTTAAAGAGATCGAGTAAGGATGTTGCAATTATTTATATATTATATAGATATGTGTTTATAAATTTCATTTAATTTTGGTGATACATGTTGTAATCTAATTGGTGTTAAGGTGGTATTTAATGTGTTTCTTAAAATTTGACTAAAGTTGGGTGCAGGACCTATGTGCATGCTAGAAGAGTTCTCATAATATTTTTATACCTGGAGCTTATTGCAAATTTGGAGCAAGTATAAAGATAAATAAATGTATTTGAAATTTTATCATACATAAAATAACTCCAACATTTTTCTTGGTCATAATTTTTGAGAGGTTTTGATTTTTAAGAATACTTCTCCCGTTTGGAAATGGTCAATTCCAAACCAGGATCCTTAAAGAATATAAGAAAGAAAAAAAAAAAATTAAGATTGCTTCCAAACATTAAGAAAATAGCATAGCTTAAGTGTGCTCGAAAATTTGTACATTTAAAGCCTTTAAATATATCCTTTGTTGATGGCCAAAAACACTGAGTAAGGAATCCTCTCCAATCAAGTGGCCAACAAAGCAACGCGTGCTTCACTTGAGAAAGCTTCCATAAAGGCCAGTTTCTTTGTGCAAGCCGCTAGTTTCTTTAAGAGGCCAAACATTATTCCTCCAAAGAGCTTTAGCAAAAGGGCATTGATCGGTGCCTAAAAGTGCTTATTTGGACCCTTAATTTATATTCGTTAGGCCTTTAGCATTGTTAATATCTAATTATTTTTAGCGTTTTTAGTATTTTGTGTTGTGCAGACATTGTAAAACATGGCTAGCAAAAGGCAAAATGCACCAAGTGAAGAAGCGATTCCTACCAAGTGCGTTTGAGCGCACTTGGGTGCGTCTAACGCACCACAGTTGCGCATGGCGGTCGACGCATGCCCGGCTGGCCCTAGCGGTTATCTGCGTTCGAACGCAGGACCTGCGATCGAATGCACGCCCTAATCGGCCCCTAGCCGCCTACAGTTATTTGCGATTGAACACACGCCTGCGTTCGACCACAAATAGCTGGTGCGTTCGAGCAGCAGGTAGTGCGTTGAACGCACTCTAATGACTTGCCAGCCTATAAATAGGACCTCGTGTATTCATTTGTTTTCACATTTAAAAGCGATTGGGCGCCTTTGGGCCTAAGTCCTCCCTTTTCTTCACTATTAAACACTCTAAATGTCATTTTATTGTTTATTTTAATTTATGTTTTATTTTACCTTTATTTAGTCTCTTATTCCCTTCACTTTAGATTTACTTAAATGTTTTCAGTTAGTTTTACGCTTAATCCGCTTATTATTTGCCATGCTAGTTCGTTTCTTTAATTTCGTGACAAAGTTGTTTGTGTTGAATGCAGCTTGTTTGGTCATAGCGCTTAGTCCGATGGATACATTTCATCGTTAGGGCTACATCCATTTATCCATTGTAGTTAGTGTTAAATCACTTTCACATTGGATCCTTTGGACCTAGACCTTTCATGTTTTGTTTTTCAAATGAGCTTTTGATTATTTCAATAGGCACGATAGGACTTGCATAGGGTAAGTATGCATGAACTAGCGTGACACTAGAACATGCATTGCTTTTAATCGATAGACGGATGTTTAATTAACCATATATTTAAATATATATTCATGTTTAGTTTGTATTATTCTAGACGGAAATATGAACAATGTGTTAACGCCGAGTATGCCTTGTAGCATAAATGTTTTAATATGAGCTAAGCATATTTATATATTAATTAATTTATTGTGAGGTGGATTAGGGACTTTAGTTATTTTTTATTTCTTTATTTTATTGCATTTTAATTTAGTTTATTTTAATGCACGCCACGTGTTTGATATTGGAACTAGGTTAAGGTATTTTTAGTTTAGGCATTTTAAAGTTGATTTTAGCAAAGCCTTCCGGTTCACACTGCACTTGCACATCCACTCTATTACGATCGACTCGTGCAATTGGCGAGTACAATTAAATTTGTATATCAGCATCCAAGAAAGAGATGCTAAATCTTTCAGATGGGCCATCACACTTTGGGGCAAGAAATTAATGAGATTTAAGTCAATATGTTATTGACAAATCTGAATATGTTGGGCCTAGAAGGGAGAATGTTCCAAGTTATCTTCGAAATAAGATGTTTCAACCTATGTTGGATCATCAAACTTCAAAGGCATTTCCAGTCAACAGGGCTAAAAAGGGAGTGGTGAATATGAAAAGAGGAGTATAAGGATTCATGTGCTAATCTCACAGAGAAGGAACTGGAGGGGTGGGGGAACCATACCCACATGTTGGTTTGAAGGATGAAAATTAGGTGGATGAAGGAAATTTGGGATGAGGATAAAAAAGATGGGAATCTACAATCTCAAATCTTTGAAAATGCAGGGGATCCTTATAAGGGGGTTCCACTCATGGGTGAAGGGCTAATAAGATCAGCCACATTAAGGTTTGGGAAGGAGGGAAGTAGAGTGTGTTGGGGTGGGCTTGAAACAAGAAATGCTAGGGATCGATGGGGACTTCCAAATGTTAGTGTTAAGGCCAACAGGAAAAGCACAACAAGCATTGTCACTGATGATCTTTCTATCATTAAGAATTCCGAGATCGTGTCCACAGGGAATCGCGTTTTGTTTAAAGAAACCAATTCTATGTCTAGATTAATTCTACTTTAACCTAGTTCCAAAGGTGGGTGTTTGTGTTGAACCTAGTTCCACCTCACCACATTAATAAATACATATTATCACGCTTAGTTCATACATTCGTCTATCGATTAAAAATAATGCATGTTCTAGTGTCACACTAGTTCACACATCCGTTAAACCCTATGCATGTTCTATTGTGCCTATCAAAAGATTCAAAGAAACCATCCACTTGACAAAAGACAAAACATATCCAATTTAGTTCAAAAGATCAAATGTATCCATGCTAAACACAAAAGACAAAAGATATCCAAAGTAAATCAAAAGATTAAATGTATCCATCTATTTATAGGAATATTCAACTACGCAATCAATCGCAATCTTGTCACTAAATTGAATTAAAACAAACAAGCATTAGTGAACGTGAATGGATATGAACTCAATGTGAAACATGTAAACATCAATGGTTTGTTCTCTTCAACCTTAGTTGAAGATTTAGCTCATAATAAAGAGAGACAAACATAAATTAAAACTAAGCATTATAAATTTCATTTAAACCACATTTTCATGCCAATGACCTGTAGCACAATGAAACACTAAAAGTAAAAAAATCATTAGAAAATAACAAAGCTAAGAGCTTAACAAACATAAATTAAGGGGTCCAAATAAATACTATTTGGCACTCATCACTCATTACTCCTCCTCCTCACCCTTCCGTCGTTTCCCTCTCCATCTCCCTACCCTTCTTGTCTCTTTTGTGGCCAAACCCATCTCATTGGAGACCCTATCCACCTATTTGGAGGTCTTATCCGTCTCTTGGAGGCCCTATCTTACATCTTTGTCATATTTTCTTTTTTCAATAATTGCATTGCCCAACCCTCCATTGTAAATCCATCGTTCATCGGCATCAACGACGTGTCACATCCTTGAATTTGCTCCCTTTGCTACCTTCTTGGAATTTTTAGATTTGATTTTTTTCAAAATGAGATCTACGCATTTTAGGATGTCATCTTCATACACACGCCTTTCCACCTTGTTCCTGGGAGTTGCCACTTCCGTCTGCCGCCAGGATCGCCCCCATACGATGCCCATACACCGGAGCATGAGCCACACAGGTGCGTGCAGTCCCCTCTCTCGTGGTGAACCTCCATTGTTCGATGCTACCGCCTAGCTTTTTCTGGTTTTCATTTTGCTTTTTGTTTTTGTTTTTTTTTTTGTATTTTGTAGTTCCTTCCAATGTTTATAATTATTTGATCTCTGTGGTTTGGGGAGGATTATGGAACCTTTTGGTTTTGTTCTTTTCCTTGGATCATTTGGTTGTGTCATCTTTCACACACCAAGTCTTACTACCTTCATTGGCGTCCAATTTTCTTGGTCCTTGCACCAAGAAAAGCATAAGCCAAGTCATTCATTTGAATGCATTGCCTCTTTTATTTTCTATTTACTTGTCCTATTTGTGGTTTAAGAACTTTGTGTTTGGGTTGCTCAGCCCTTAGTTTGTAATTTGTTGTTTCTTACTAAAAAAAAAAAATGGGGAATTGTCCCTCTAGCATTATCATAATTTATGCATAGGATGGTGAAATAAATCTAAGAAAACAATAAATTATTACAGGAACGAGTATATTTCTCAAAATAAAGACATGGAGCATCTATTTGATAATAAGAAACAAACCTGATAATGGCAAGTAAACTTCTAAGCAAAGTTTGTAGTGGTGGCCATGCCACTTTCAGGACTTAAGGACAGATTCCATATAAAAGTGATAACTGAGTAAGTCTAAAGACTTAGTAAGTAAACCCCACAATTAGGTATGACATGAACCTAATTAAGCAGAAATAAACGTGCAGATCTAGTAAGTATTCAAAAGGAGGTGTTGTCTCCTTTAATACACCATATAGTAGGGTTTTGGTTTTCAAATAAAGGTGTGCTAACAGCGGCAATCGCCTAGATATTTTAATGCATAAAATCTAATATTTTATACGTCATAAAATTTTTTTATGTATGGTTTACCCGAGATATTATCCATACCTAGCAGGGTTGGCACTGTCCCGAGAGACCTTTAATACAAAAATGATGCCCCGGATATTGTACGTTACTGTTCATAACACTAGCGGCATGGCAAAGTACGACCTTTGGTGGCCTACACCGCTAATGTTGTCCATCCTTTAATGACCGCTCATTAAGGTTGTGTTGGTCACGAAACAATCATTGGATCCAAAGCCTATATAACACACATATTTGACCATATCACTTAAGTTTATATGGTAAGCCTATGGCCGTTATACCGCACGTATCAGTGTACCATGTCATGCAATGCATCTTAACAATTAGTTTATAAGACAGTTACCAAGTAATTATAAAAGTAGGCATGCTCATATCATACTCGTGGTCAGTCAATTGATATATCACACGTTTTAAGGAAAAAGGTTCATAAGTATTTACTCATCTCACACTCTTGCTTGAATCCTCCAACATGGCAAAATCCTGCTATAACATAATATGATATACCGTTACACATAGCACTCGAGGATCCTTACAAGTAGAATTCTAGACTTTAATGAAAGGTTCGCTAAACCCTAAAATACACGTAAATGAGGCTTAAGGCAGATGCTTGGCTCCTTGACCGTACGTTTGGTCTCGAGGGCATACGTTCGGTCAGTGAGTTAAGCAAATCTACTCAAGGCTCAAATAGTGTTTTAAGGTTTCTATATCATCTATAGGCTACTCTATCTATTATAAACTAATAAATAAACACATGTAACGTAGGAAAACTTAACATTATGCAAATCAAAGAAGCTTTTCAAAACATTTCTTGTTTTGTAAGGAAATGAGCAAAAAGCTTAACACGACCTCTTTTGAAAACTCTCAACATTAAGGAAGTAATGAAACAGTAATGGAAGCATAAAGCGGTCAAGGGGTTACCTCGAAATTCGGCAAGAAAATGAGTTCCTTTCCCACAAAACTCTTTCTTTCAACTCAAACTCACAATAACAGAACCTGGTAGCCTAGAGGCGTGCTAATATGTGAAAATGGTGTGAGAATACGAGGGAGGATAAGGGGGTATTTATAGATGAGGGTGCTACCAACTCTCTGAAAAAAAGCAGACATCTTGGGTACTATGGAGGGTACGTCCGGTACTATTTACATAGTGGTCCAATGGGTGTACCGTATGTCCATGTATTTATCCAAGGGGTATTTTAAAAGTAACATACATCTGTGTGGTCCCCAACGTATGTCCGTATACTATTTGCTAGCGTACATCTGGTGGTCCCCTCGTGTACGTCCACACTAGAGACAAGGGTATACGTCTGACAACCCTAGCGTATGTCTAAGTATAAAAGGTTAAGCTTGGTTTTAAGCTTCAAATGTTTTTAGGCTATAAGTATGGGCTTAGGTTTGTTGTTATAAAACCAGGTTTCTTTCATATATACTTGGACCATTCTTGTAGAAAATATTTCAATCAAAACAATTGTTTTTATCAGGGTATTACACTTATCTTCTATTTTCGTCTCTTTTGCAGGTTTTTGTTCCTCCTAAACAAACACCACCTTATGAAAAAACTCAAAGATAAATACCCAAAAATGCTCAAGATTAACCCAAAAATATTCCCCAACAGTCGAAGACATTCCCCAAGCTCACAAAGAAGTGGTATGATGTCCATGAAGAGACAAAACCTGCAGAAGAGACAAAGACACAGCAGAGAAAGAGAGAGAAAGGCGAGAGTGAGAGAAGAAAAATTAAAAAATTAAAAAATTAAAAATAAAAGATGAGAGGTGGCTAGAGATGAAATGAGAGGTACACTAGTTTTTTTTTTTTTTCCTTTTATATGCTTAAGTGTTTTTAAAAAACTTCTATCCCCACAACCCACCCCTATCCAACCCGAATCCCCCAAAACACCTCTAAAACCACATGGGTCAGGGCCGATTTGTGGGATTGGCGGGTTTTTGCCCAGCCCTACTAGGGTTGGCATTAGTAATTGATTTGGTAAGAGTCGTTCTAGCAACTTGGGAAAGAAGTTTGGCCCTCCAAGTAGAAATACTGTTCAACATCTTAGACTTGACAACCTCAAGGGATAGTTTTTCTAGTACTAAAAAAAAAAAAAAAGAGCAAGCAAAAGTGAGAGTTTGAATTTAATTTACTGAGAGCAATTGAGATATGAGATTGTACATGATTTGTAAAAACTATAACATTCTATATGATTTTCAAATAGGAAAAAAAACACAATTAAGATGTGGTACACTTTGTGTTTATGATATCATTTTGGATTTAGATATGTCTTATGAGATATGAGATTGTATATATGGATTTAGATATGTATTAAGAGATATAAGATTGTATGAGATTGATGAATGGAAAAAATTGTATATTGTTGTACAAATATCTACCTAAATTAATAGGCAAATAATTGAACGTTTTACTTGCAAGTGCACACGGTCAAAAGAGTAGTATAATGTGCAAGTGCGAGATTATTCCCACTGGGATTGGTAAATTTTGATTAAAATTAGTTTCGCAATGTAAAACAAGAGAAAGAAAAACTGATTTCGATTCGATAATGATAAAATGTAGGGCTATGATATCCACCACTAATCATGCTTACACAATAAAACAATATGCCAATGCTTTAATCACATTATGAATATCTAATGTTTGCCAACCTAAGGGTATGGGTGTCTACTCCTTAAGCTATTGATTTTCCTATGCAACGAACTAGGTATGGGTGTCTACTCTAATTCTTTTCTTTCTTAAAGGATTTAGCATGAGTGTCTTTTAAGTTGTTCTTCTAAAAAGCATAAAAACTATGGAAATCGACAAACATATGAGGCCTAGGGTATGGGTGTCTACTCCCAGTTCCCCATGTTGATTAACCCAAGAACCTAGCATGGATATCTTTTGTTACTTTTATTAAACCCAGGACTCGATCATCCAAATTGATTTAACTAACTAGTCCATACCACATGCATATGTTGATCAGGCAAACACATATAAGGAATTCAAGAAAGTAGGTATTAATCAAGTTAAATATCATAATGTAATTATCGCAATGGTGCCAATATTGTATTACTAAGTAAACATGATCAGGGCTTCAATCTAGCCATACTATAAGGTTTAGTTACACATGAGTTTGATGTTAAACATTTTCATAAAATAAAATAAAAAGGAAAAGAATAAACCCGAAAAACGCTTCCTTGAAGAGTTGTCAATTCTTCTCCAAAATCACATGTTTTTCTCTATGTTTACAAGCCTATTTATAGAGTCTAAGGAAACCCTACAAACCCTCAAAATCATAGGGTTTAGTCCTTGTGCAACTAGGACTCTACAAAGCCCTAATAAAATAACATTTTACAAAATAGGATGCAACTTTTCTTCACGCAAATGCCGATCGTAGATGTGTGTGCACTGATCGCAACTCGCGATAGATCCTTCTGCTATAAAAGCAAAGGTGCGTTCCTTGGCTTGGGCGCTCGAGCACTAGCGCGCTCGAACATAGATCCCATGCGCTCGATCGCCTAATGACTTTAGCTTTTTCCCAATTCTTGTCCTTTAAGCCCTAGACTTCCAGAGATGCTTCCTTTTCTTCCAAAGACCTATAAAACAAGGAAAACATAAAAAGGAAATAAAATCGCGTAAACTAGCAAAACTAAGAGATTAACAAATATAAATTAAGGAGCTAAAATATAAATATTTTAGCACTTATCATATATTGAATTTTATGGATTGTATTGTGTATATCGGAAAATATGGATTGGATTGTATAGGAAAATTTTTTCCTTAATATTAATTATTAGAGGCGCTTATGTGTTGAAGTGCCTATATAGAACTAGGGTGCTATACATGTGAGTGCCCCTTTATTAAAGAGGGTGTTTGTGTAGGAAGCGCCTTTTTTAAAATGGGTGCTTGCTCACTACTAACCCCCTTTTGTTTCAAGCACCCCTTTTTGAGGCTTTTTTCAATAAAAAGTGCTTCAAATTATATTACGCCATAATAACTATATCCCAAGTGCCTTAATAAAGCTTAGAAATCAATTGGGATGGTTTTTGGCCAAAATGCCTGAATAACCATGTAACTAAATCATGTATTTTTGTGGTGCAAGGTATTATTTAGCTTTGGGATTTGCATGTTTAGGATAATGCTTATTCTTTGAGATGGTGTGCTGCCGTTGGGGTTGAAAAATATTGGGACAGTTTTCGAGACTATTAACTCAGCAATTGAGAGGTGTAATCTACAAAATAAGAAAGGGTAAGAGCTTGCCAGGTCTGTCGGCGAAGGATAGCTCCGATGCCTAAGTAAGTCAATTGTTTTCGTAGAAAGAGAGCAAAGGAATTCTTGAGTGTGGGAATTAGTAATTTATGAATAGTCGAACATCATATCTGATATAAATTGCGCCTTTAGCTGTGAAACAGCTTAATAAGTTGTTTGCCTTTTTACAAGCACTTCATTCTAAAACAAATTGGAGTACAAATACCAAGATTCTTATTATTACTCATTGTTGTCTTTGCAATTTTAAGAATAATAAAATATCTATGAGAATACATATCTCATAGACGGCACTTACCCAAAGACTATCCCATGCTTAAGTTAGCACTCTTATGTGAAGTCAAAATATATCATGAGCTCAAGTTTATTGAGAATGATTTTATTGCTTTGCCCCTTACGTTGCATCCCTTTTATTGGGTTTTATATAACTACTCTCCCCATGTTCCACCTTTAGGTGGTTGATTCCTTTTATTGGGTTTTATATAACTATTCTCTCCGTGTTCCATTTTTAGGTGGTTGATGGATAATGGGAGGTAGTTTAGAGATAATGGAGGTGATTGACAAATCATGGGCTATCCACATTCAGATAATGGAAGGTGCTTGAGAGATGGTACGTAGGACCCATAGTAGATTTTATCCCCAACCAAAAATATGGAATATTTGTTGAAATTGGCCTTTGGCTAGACCAGCAAGAGTATTTGTTGAGACAGTAAAAAAAATGGTTGGCTTCCAAGGTATTTGCTCAGGCAAAGACCATCAAATTGTTAGCAAAAAGAAAATGATAGAAACTTGAGGAGAGTGCTTGGAGGATGACATCCTAATCCCATAGAATTCCAGTAGTTTCCTACTCATCCAATTTCAATTTAAATTGGTCTATTTAATAATCACCCCGCAATCTATACATATTTATTATAAGGGAAAACTACACTTTACCCCCTAAAGTTTGGGGCCATTTTTAATTCGACTTTCAAAGTTTAAATTTTTGCAATGCACCTCCCAAACTTCTAAATACTTGCAATTCGACCATTTTGACTTCTTTTTTTTTTTTCCAAAATGCCCCCATCCAAAGCTTTTTTTTTTTTTAAAAAACAATTAAAAATTAAGGGGTGTCTGGCCACCCTAGTTGGGCATGGGGGTGGCTTCGACCATCTAAGACCGGCCACTCCTTAATTTTTTATTTTTATTTTTTTAAGTTGGGATCGGGGCATTTTGGAAAAAGAAAGAGTCAAAATGGTCGAATTGCAAGAATTTGAAAGTTTGGGGGTATGCATTGCAAAAATTGAAACATTGGAGGTCGAATTGAAAATTGCCCCAAACATTAGGAGGTAAAGTGTAAGTTTCCTTATCATAATAACAATAAAAACAAACAAATTATACCTTTTTTTTTTTGGGTAAGTAGAAAAAATGAATGACAATCGGTGGTTATGACAATGATAAAATTTTGTTTGACATAATTCTTAAATGCTAATATAAACACGTGTTTGTGATTAATTAACAACCCATTTGAACAATCTGTTACAAAGAAATGAAATACAAAACAAGCATTATCTTCTTGTTCACCTTTCAATTCCTAGCTTTGACTAATTATGAGAATATCTCCAATAGAAAAATTGAAACAATTAAAAGCGAAAATAAGATAAAAATAAAATAAAAAATTCCTTTATATATAAGACAATATATATACACACATGTCGGAGTCAGGAGAGAAACACCAAAAGCCTAGACTAATACGCTTGGATCCACTTACTTATATATATATATTAAGTGCTCTATTCTTTATACTTTTTCAACATGGGACTCACAACAACACTTCATAACATAACAATAATTAGCTTTATTTCAATATGCACATATTAAGATAAGTACATAGGTGATGAAGAGGTAGGTGATGAAGAGGTAGATCGAAGTGCTCTGCTTGTAATCATGACATAACAATAATTAACTTCATTTCCATATTCACATACTAAGGTAGGGAGGTGATGAAGAAGTGCTCTACCAAGGATAGAATTTATCCTCATAATAATATTTGTCAGAGGTATATTGGGTTGCATTTGTCTGATTAATCCCCCAAAGGCAGCGTAGACCGCAGAAGGAACTGTCCCGTTTATACTTGTAAATTAGAAAATTGTTATGAATTACTGTTTTATTTTCGAAGTCCCACAAAAAGTCACATACGAATTTTGTAGACCCCCAAATGTTGGCTCTAAAGTTGAAATCATACGTCTGGTTTGTTTGGAGAGTTCGGGTACCGATGTTGTCTTCCGATGAATGACACCCAACCGTAAGAATAGTCGTCAAATCATTTCTTATTGACACGAGCACTGGATGGGCTTTGGCTTCAACACCACTCTTAAATGATCCACTCATAAACATAACCCACATGATTATGAATACGAACATTACATTTCTACCAGATGACATGATCATCTTCTTTCTTTTTTATTGTTGGTTTGACTTTCAAATGCCCTCCTCCACTCACGGGATATATAGTGGTAAAAACTATAGGCTAAAGGTGAAAAAGTTAAAAAAAGAAATTGAAATAAAAACATATGCTATTAATATGAACCAAATGTTATTTACATATCAAAAAGATGATGTTCAGGTAGATAACATTTAGATTGGCTAATTTAATACATATCCCAATAACACATGCTCTTTTAAGCATTTTTCTGTTTCATGTAATCTATTTATTAGTTTCTTTAGATACCTTTGACTAACCATTTATCTATGTCTAATGAAGCTTTTTCTTTTAATAGATGAGTTGAGAAAATTTAGAAGAAAAAAACATGAAAGATTGTTAAGAGGAACGCCACGCTCATATCTAATTCCATTACTTTTATTTTTAGGGAATCTTTCATATTTATTCCTTGAAAAAAGATCAAGAGTATAAAACTCTTACATCATAGCAAATATGGGTAAAAAATTTTAATGAATGAACAAAAATTAAAGTTGAACAAAAATTGATTAAAAATATTTTAAAAAATAACTAATGAAAGAAATAAAATAATTCAATAAAATTTATTTATTTTTTAAAATATATAAAGGTAACATACACATTGCTTTATTCAATTATCTTCGACAATTCTTAATAACTGGTTGACAATGTGTTTTTTTTTGTAGATATGCACTTTGAAATTATGATTGGATGGTAATCAGAATTTGTTTTCTTAAGCAAAGATCTACAAGCATATTTGTTAAATGTAATTTGGTATGAGCTCATTTAGAATGTGATTAGAGCTTAATAGAATTATTATTTTTCTTTATAATCTCATATAATTACAATTATATATTTCATACAATTAAAATATATACAATATATATATACACACACAAATAAATAATAAATTTAACCAAGCAATCTTAATTAATATTAAAGTTTAATTATATACATGAAATTTTTTAAGAAAGGGAGTCAAAAAGCTATTAATTTTAATTGTTGAAGGCTTGAAGGAAAAAAAAAAATGGCAAACTAAAGGAATGACTTCACAATTTTGTTTTTAAAATATATATGTATAATAATTTATGCTTTTGTTTTTAATTGTGGTTTTTTTTTTTAAGAAAAGTTTTAGTGTTTTGGATTTTTAGAAAGTCTATGGAGTTTTGTGTCTCAACGAAACCACTAGCCATTGAAGGTTTTTTTTTTTTTTTTTCAAGCCCACTTAATCGTTAAACGAAAAGGCAGGGTCCACAACAAAGGGTCCAACAAACAAAGGCAGTAGTACACAAAACTTATTTAAACGGTGAGCTTAATAAATGGACATGGAACACGTGATTGTATCGTCTTCTTCCTCTTAACCTAAACCAAAAAAAATTCTGAAACGCTGAAACTGCTGCAAATTTTTTTTCACACATCCTAGTGCTGCTTGAATCATATGCTCCTAATGTCTGATGAATGAGTGTCGATTGCTTTTGATATATGGATGAGGGTGGGCAACTTGGGCATCAGGGGTAGAAGGGATTTTCTAATGTCTGATGAATGAGTGTCGATTGCTCTTGATACGTGGATGAGGGTGGGCAACTTGGGCATCAGGGGTAGAAGGGATTTTCTACCTCGGTAAAAAAAAAAAATTGGAAGTTAAGGAGGGCATTTGACCCTCTCAAACCCTCTCCCTCTGCCCCCTACATCATAGAGCATAAAATTTTGAATTTTGATAAATCATAACTAAAGATATGGTGTTACTACATTATAAAGAAAAACATAAAAATTTTACAATCATGTTCTATTTTTGACTTCAATATTCGCTAACCCATATCCAAACTTCAATTATAATAACGAATTTATTCCAGGCAAACTCAAAAATAGAGAGAAAAATATATACAATTCCCCCCTTCAACTATCATCACTTTTTAATTTACCCCACCAAACATCAAAAGTGACAATAATGGATATGTCAAACTACCATCTTATATCAGATAGGCTACTCAATCAACATTATTTAGACATTAAAATAGATGAAAAAATTGTCACGTGCATCTGTCTTCCATCCCAACACCAACATTTTTACTTTTAAAATGGAATAATTATTGCTCATAAACTTATGTTGTTTGTTTGTCGACTATGCTTGGTTGCATTGGAAAAGAAATATGAGTGACTTCCAAATGGTTTCCGCACATTTTTTAAATATTGATAAAAAATTATTTAATTACAAAACGTCAGGAGTATTTTTTAGAGGGAGGTTTCCTTTCTTTCTTTTCTTTTTTTTTTTTCTTTTTTTTTAATTTTATTTAATTTTTTTAATTTTTTAAAAAGAGACACCTTCAAACTTATATTTTCAACATTTGACCTTTTTGAAACACTATTTCATTGCAATTTACACTAGCAAGCTCTCCACTAGATTTACTGGTTTGAACCCTGCGTTGGAGAATATACACATAATGATGGACAAGATTCTCGATGATATAATCAAGGAGAACATGCAAACAATTACAACTACCAAAGATGATGGCATAGTTTGGTGTGCTTCTTCAACTTCGGGAGACGGGCGGGCTTGACTTTAATATCACTAGAAACCACATCAAAGCTTAAACTTTTATGATAACTATGATTTCACATTGTATCAGAGCACTAAATTGATCAACGTCGTTCTAGTTCCTTCTAACAATCCAAACACTAGTTATCTAGTCCTACTAAAACTCTTATTTATGTTATATCTCCTAATGCAAACAAATTATCCTTATGCAATCAATTTGCATTCAACCACATCTCTTGCTGTTGTTTCTCACTAGATATCTCTTCTGTAACTAATCTTCTTTTGTATTAAACTATCTTAGATTGTTATCTCATCATATCAAGATTATCTTGTTAACTTGATGTGATGATTTGTAATTGTAACTCTTTCACTATATAAGATCAATGAGAAAGCGTCGATATTATTCCGCCAAATAGCAATTATCTTTGCTTACATTCACATTATGCATGAAGGATCCTATCTTATATGATTAGAGATGACAATTATTTTGGAAATTTGTCTAGATTAATGTTTTTAGGGGTTTTAATGCTCAAGATGGTTTTATCCATCTTAATGCACCGCGGCTTTTGTAATCTGAATTTGGAAGTGACTTTAACCGTATGGTCTGCTTCCAGATCTCTGAGATGCTAAGAGTCAGTTTGGATTGAGTTTTTGAGTTAAGCTTGTATTTTTTTTTTTTCTGTTTTCTTTGTTTTCATTGTAATCTCGTTGTAATTTCCTTTAAATGAGTGAATGTTCTTATATATATATCCAATCCCATTTAACAATCTCACACCCTTCTTCGTTTACTAACACTCCAAGCTAAGTACTTTCCTTTAAATGCACAAAATGTCTCATTAAACCAACATATCTCTTAAAGCACTAACTAAATTATCAGGCTGTAATCTATTGTAAGCAAAACCAAGGCTTATGATATTCATATAATTCTATAAATTCATCATGAATAAATATTCCTATCTAATATGTAGATTAAAATAATATTATGGGGAAACGACCTTTAGCCCCATGAACTACAGGGCATTGGCCATTTGCTCCTATAAACTGCCAAGTGTGATACTCAACCCCATCAAACTACCTAATCCTAGCCAACAGCCCTATTCCGTCAGTCAGCTCCGTTGAAATAAACGGTCAACGGTACATGTGTCATTTTAAGCCTTTTTTTTTTTTTTTCATTTTTGCCCTCCATTCTACAGAACAAGATTTCTATACCCAAAAATACCCTCAATATATTTCACTTTCCCCCAAAATACCCTCAACATCACTTCCTTCTTTCCTTCACGCCGACGCTGGTTGACGATGTGAGGACCGCCATGTAGAAATCTGCCGAATTCGCCAGCAATAGTTTGGCCATTGTGGCTGAGATTCTTGGTTTACTGTCGAAATTCATGATGTTAGGGAACATTCCCCACTAACATCATAAAAAAGTATACAAAATTCACCACGTTCTCGACTAACTCACACACAATAAAAGATGAAAATTTGGGGAAATGAAAAGACGTACTGCAACTCAAATCGTTTAAAAAAAAAAAACAAAAAACAAAACACTGCAACTCAAAGAAGACAAATATGAAGTTGTAGCTCTGCAGGTATTCATTTTGGATTGAAAAAATTATGGCTCTTCAATTTTTTTTCTTTCATAGTTCATAGTTCATGGGTTGTTTTAATTTTTCTTCCTTTTCTTTTCTCCTCTATTTGGTGCGGATCCATTTTTTCTGGGTTCTTCATTTTTTACTTTTGGTTTATAATTTTCTCTTCATTTTGAGCTTTCATTTTCTAGATTCTTTTGGAAACTTTTGTGGGTCATTCTATTGCTCTCTTTTTATGTTCGTCTATTTTTTGTGGGTCGTTCTATTTTTTCTGGATTATTTTTGGAAACTTTTATTGCCCTTGCCCAATTAGCTGCTACTCCACACAATCTGTGCTTGGATCTTTTACAGGAATTTTACTCTCCCGTTCATAGGAGTAAATTCATAATTGGTTGATGTTGATGGAAATTTCAATGAAGCAAAAGGTGCTGGTTCTTCGATTAGCTTCGAGGGAAGCGGGTAGTGTATTTTGAAGAAGTAATCTGTAAAGACTTGGATGGTTGCACGTATCTTTGCTTAAACAATGTCTGATGGTTGTATAGTTCAAATATGCAATGGAACATTGTCAACCAGCGTCAGTGTGAAGGAAAGAAGGAAGTGATGTTGAGGGTATTTTGGAGGAAAGTGAAATATATTAAGGGTATTTTCGGTATAGAAATATTGTTTTGTAGAATGGAGGGCAAAAATGGAAGAAAAATGCTTAAAGTGACACGTGTACCGTTGACCGTTTATTTCAATGGAGTTGACTGATGGAAGGGGTTGTTGGCGAGGGTTAGGTAGTTTGATGGGGTCGGATATCACATGATAGGTGTCAAATATTGTTTATTAGACCCCCTTTACTTATGTTTGTTAGACTCTTAGCTGCATTAATTACTAACATTTTGTATAGTTTTTGGTATTTAGTGTTGTGCAGGTCATTGCAACAAACATGGCGTGCAAAAAGGGCAAGAATGTGGACTTAAAGTGAAGATCCTGCCATAGTGCGTTCGACCGCACTTGGTGCATTCGAACGCACCCACGCATGCAAGCAGACCACCGCAGCCATACGCGGCCTTGCGGCAGACCACGGACGCCGCGCAGCCTGCAGCATCCATCGCCGCACGCAGCACTGCGTGCACGCGCAGACTCAAATTTCCGGCCCTAGCGCGATTATCTGCGTTGACGCGTGCTTTCTGCGTTGACATACGCACGCATGACTTCGGCCCTGGCCATTTGTTCGAGAGTTAGACTTTTGGCGTGTTTTTAGAGTGGTTTGCCTCTGTTGGCCCTACCGCCCTTTTCCTTGTAGTTTTACATTAATTTTAATTTAATGCATTTATTTTCCTTATTTATGTTTTCTTTGCTTATGGGAGGCTAGATCCCAACTAAGGTTGAGGATGTAGCCTCACCATGAATGCTATGTTAATTATTTACGTTTAAGTCATTTCATTCCGTTATTCTTTATTTACTTAAATCGTTTCTCACTTGGTTTGGTGACAAAACCAAGTGAGATTGCACCAATCGCGTTTATTTTGGTGTTTCGTTCGATGGATACATTCCATCCTTCGGTTTACGCTCATTTATCCATAGTAGTTTGTGTTTTAACACATTCACTTTGGATCCTTTGAGCCTTAAACCGCTTATGGTTTGTCTTCGTCACATGAACGGATTCCTTTAATCCTTCGATAGGTGCAATAGATTTAGTTTTGTTTCAAACCGATGAGCGGATGTTTTAGCTTAGCGTTTTTTGATTAATGTAGTTGAAATGGTGAGGTGAAAACCTCAACCTTGGTGCTTTACGTTGTTTACATTTCCGCTTTGTTTTACTTTCAAGTTGTCACGAACTTTTGCAAATAGCATTAACCTAGACTCAAGGTTATTTTGCGCACTAGGAATTTACGGTTCCTTGTGGGATTCGACTCGGTACTTGTGCAACCACTATACGAACTTCGGTTCGTTCAATTGCGAGTACCAAAATTTGGTCACATCATCACACTTGGTAGTTCATGGGAGCAAATGGCTGACTCTCTGTAGTTCATGGGGGCTAAAGGTAGTTTCCCCTAATATTATTATCAAATTAATAACACTATAAAATGAGGGTTTTAAAATTCGGAGCGCTACAGCATCAGCTTTAGTCCCGTTACATGCCCGTCATGACGTGGTTCATGACGGGAAACCAGAGAGCACTTCTTCAAGTGTCGTCACGAGCCCGTCATGACATGCTTCCTAAAGGGCAATCAAAAGCAACAAATAAATTACAAGATTTTTCATTGAATTATGCCAAACCTAAACCTAACACATTTATAAGATTATATATATATACAAACGTTGGGCTAGGAGAGAGACACCAAAAGCTTAAGCGTTAATGGGCTTGAGTCCACTTGTGTATTTAAGTATTTTTTTGGGAAAATTACACTTTACCCCCCTGAACTATCCACCAATTTGCACTCTTAACCCCAATGTTTAAAAGGTGACACTTTATCCCCCCAAGGTATCTAACATTGAAACTTGACCCCATAAAGTATTTTGAGTTGACACTTTATCCTCCAAAGTAACTGAGTTTTGGGGGGTAAATTGTTAACTCATGGGGGTAAAATGTCAATTCAAAAAATTTCATGAGGGTAAAGTGCACTTTATGTCAAGTGTCAATGTTAAATACTTTTGGGGGGGTAAAGTGTCACATTTTAAACATTAAGGTTAAAAGTGCAAATGGGTGAATAGTTCAGGGGGTAAAGTGTATTTTCCTTACTTTTTTTCTTTATACATTCTCAATATGGGACTCACAACAAGACATAACTTAACAATAATTAGCAACTCCTGGCTCAAAAGTTCTCTCTAGAGAGAGAACGTCCACCTTCTCTCTAAGAAAGAGTAAGGTTTAACCCCTCCCCAGTGAGGCTTTTCCCCCTCCTCCCTTTTTCCTTTTCCTTCATTTTTTTCTCCCCTCTATGTAGTTTCTCTAAGTTTTTTTTTCATTGTTGTTGTTTCTTCTTCCTCCAAATAGCACTGTTGTAGCCCTTCCTCCACCTTCGGCTAGTCCTTTGCCACAGCCCCACTCCCCATCGCCAACTACCTTACAGATCTGTAAAGGTTTGCAGATCTAATTTTTTCAGATCTGTAATCCTCTGTCAGGCCTACTGGCAAACGCAAACCACCACCTTGCTCATGGGCCATCCCACTTCCATTCGATCCAATCCACTCTCCACTTCGGCCAACACGTATCGGCGCATGGAGTCTTCTCTACGGTGCCTGACTTCTTTGGATCCATGCTCCTTCTCCATCCTTCACCACTACTCTTTTTTTTTTTTTTTTACTTTTCTGTAATTTTTGTTGTGTTTTGCAGTCTTTGTTTTTCTTTGTGGGTTACTGTTTGCCTGCTTCGACTTGGATTGATTTTGTGGCTAGTGTTCAGCCTTCAACGCTCCCATCTGGTTTATTCTAGTACCTCTCCTACAACAATCACTTCACTGTGGTAGGACTCTTCATCGACTAGTGGTAGGACTCCTACAACAATCATTTTAGGCCTTCAATGGCTCCCATCATGCATTCGGCCTTTACCGCAACGGACTCTTCATCGAGTTTTTTGCATTTGTTATCTCCTTGTGCAGAGCTGGAAAAGGCCAAGCTCGTATGCCATTACCTATTGTTTGGTCCTTTTGAAAAAAGTAGTAGTGAGCCAACCTTTCACTATGTAACACCCCGATAATTAATTAACTAGTAATTAATTTTACGATTCGTCTCCCAAACTTATTCCACTCCGAACAAGACTCAGGGACCTCTACTCCTCGAAAACAGAGGATACTAAGCAGTGGGAAGTAATAAAGTTCTATAACATTGAATCATTATAACCAGAGCATCTACTGATAAGAGCCAAATATTGCATATTTGAACCCCTTAATTTACATTAGTTAATCCTTTAGCTGTGTCGTTATCTAACGCTTTGTGTTAGATTTGTGTTTTAGTGTTTTGTAGGTTGCTGAAGAGAAATTGCATCTTAAAAGGAGAAAATTGCAAAGTCTTGGAATAAAGCATACTTTGAGAAGACCTAAAAGATGTGGTTAAGTTTGACCAAATCAAAGGAAGGAGAAATCCATATTACTTCAATTATGTTCATTATTTATTTATTTTACTTTAATCAAGAAGAAAAAAGAAGAAGGAGAAATCCTTACTGAATCTCCCATTACTTATGAAAGAAAACGTACTAGGATTAGTAACATGGTGAAGTACTCCAAGAATTGTAACCACATCCCCAGGCCTAAGTGAAAAGCCTTGCAGGGCTGCTCTAATTGCACCTGGACTAACATCTCTTGATGCATCCTGGATCACCAATATCCTCTGAGCCACTTCCGCCATGATTTATCTTGAAGGTGTCCTATATAGTTTGAACTTTCTATACGACATTGTGCTAAAGAGAACATAATAAAGTAGTACAATGAATTTTATGCAGTGATTTGATTGATATCTTTCATTGTTTATCTCTCAAACTGCTCATATATATATATATATATATATATTGTGTGTGCTAATTATGGAAGACAAATAAATGCATTGTAGATGATGACTAAAATAGCAGATGAAAGGAAAATGATTGAGAATATTTTACCCAAAAAATAAAAATTATAAAGGGGATGAACCAGTCATTTTTGTCGTTGAAATAGAAAGTTGAGAGGGTGTTGGAGAATCAGCAAGCATCTTCGAATGTTAATTCAAGCATATTCGGGTATCCCGAGTTTCTTCACTCATGTTATGGGAAGAAGATCAACTTTGGCCTTGGTTTATAAGCTGCAAATTCCTTTGGTTTACAACCATTTTATTGTCGATTCTTGGACTCACCCTAGGAGAAATAAATTAATGTGAATGATGAAATCAAAGCTCCTTAAGAATTCTATCCTTGTGGGAGTGTGTGCCTTTTTTTTTTTTTTTTTTATCTTCTTATGATGCCTTTTATTGTAATAGTTGATAGGGAATTTGCCTGTGTTTCAGCTGGACATGATTATAAAATTTCCTAACAGCCAACCTTAAGCCGGTTTTGTATTCAGGTGTGGGGTTCGGACTTTGTTTTGGTATGCATATAACCTTATATAAGTTAATTCTAACTCGACCAATTTAATTAAATAGGTAAAACTCTTCAACACTAATTCGCTAATTTTGTATTGAGTTCATGAATCGTGTTATAAATTGTCAGTCCTGAATGTCTTGTGCCGGTTAGGGGTGAAAAGACAGTTATGGTTAAAAGTTATTAACTAAAATTGCTAACTGCAACCGCCTAGTTGGTTAATAAAATTGAATAACCGCACCTGCAAACCGCTTTTTAAAAGGGAAAAAGAGAGCAAAAAAAATAAATAAATAAAACGATGTCACTTCACATATATATATAGCAGTTAATAGTTTTTCTAAATCTCAAAACCGCTAATTGCACCACTTTATGTAGTTAGCGATTTTTTTTAACTGCCTTCAAAAGTGCTTAGGTCGTTAACAATATTTGCGGGTGGTTAATAAGTATGTAATTTCAACCCTAATGCCACTTTGGGCGTGTCGAGGTATGGATAAAGATTATAAGTTAATCATAACTCGATCTAGCTAGGAATTGTTACCTTTTCCCCCCATCAACTATAATGTATTGCCACTTTGCCCCCATAAATTGACAACCTTACTACCCAACCCTATCAAAGTATCATTTTGTGCCCAAAACCCCCATTTCGTTAGTACAAAATGTTAACTCAAGTGATCAACCGGCCACGTGTACCCCATATGCTATCTTGAAATTTTTTATCCCACATTTTCTCCCATCAACAATAACGCATTGTCACTTTGCCCATAATAGGGTTGTGTTGATAGGAAAAAAGTAATAATGCATTGTAGTTGATAGGTGAAAATGTGAGATACAAAATTTCAAGATGGCATGTGGGGCACACATGACGGATTGATCATCTGAGTTAACGCTTTTGATTGATGAAATGAAGATTTTGTACATAAAATGGTAGTTTGATAGGGTCAGGTAATAGGGTTATCAGCTCATAGGAGCAAAGTCACACTGCATTGTAGTTGATGAGAAAAAATGTAACTATCCCTTCAATCTATTTAAATAAATGTAATAAAATTGCAATTTTTTTTTTTTGGCATAAACAAAATGACCAAGATGAGTCTTCACATTATCGATTATGTGAAAATAATCGCCGCGTATAAGTAATTTGTCTTTTCAAGCTCAGCGATTGAAGTGCATCCTTTTTTATATATATAACTTAAAATACTAAAAAAAAAGAAAAGATTATGTGAAAATAATCGCCACGTATAAGTAATTTGTCTTTTCATGCTCAATGATCGGAGAGCATCCTTTTTTTTATATATAACTTAAAATACTAATAAATAAAAAAAGCCCTAGAAAAGAACGCCAAGATTTTTGTTTTTGTTGAAAGCACACGCACGCACACACGTGGGTGTGTGTGAATATTCTTTTGGCTTTTGAATGAAAGAATCGGTGAAAGATGAGATTGTGTTCACCACGCTTTACACAATATTAATTAAACCCTAATTTTATATTCAATCTTTAACTCTATCGATTCTCACTCTCGATTGCTATTGACTTAATTTGATTTGATTTTATAAATTACAAGGAAATCCATTGTGATTGCCAAATTGAGCCTATCATTGCGCATAATTTGGCTAGATGGAGTCGCTTTTAGCCCCATAGTCGGAAGCATTTCAGTATTTTATCAATCTTTTAATTTTTGCAATTTTTTTTTTAAAAAATAATCTTATACACAACAAATGACTTTTATTTTCTCCGGCATAAAGAGTAATACTGAAAATTAGTGGTTGGCCGAGTAGTCAGAGCAAAGTGAATGGGGGTGCAGGGGCATGATTAGGTTGTGGGTTACAATACGTGGTATTTTGGGATTTTCTAAAATATATCTGTACAATTAGAGTTTTCCTATATATCTATGTTATGTTGTAATTGTAGATCATTAATAATAAAATATAGTCTCACTCTCTTGTGGATGTAGGTATTTTACCAACCACGAAAATCTGTGTCTCGACTCTCTATTGATCTCTTTCTTTTCAATTCCATATTATTCATCAGTGTTGTACACGTACGGTAGCAACAAACCCAATAATATATTGGCGAAAACATTGCAAAAATTGAAACATCGAGAAAGACATTTCAAATAGGAAATAGGATGATAAATTGAGGAGAATTATAAGTATCGTTTATCCTTTTTTATTTTTATTTGTTTTCGTTTTGTTTGTCTTCTTGTTTTCTTTCTTTGTGTTTGTTTTATTCAGCCCGAACATGAATTTGGTCCAGTAAATGGATGAAAGTTCATTTTCCTTGACTTTATAAACGAATTCCAACATATGTACAGATATGAATAAATGGTTTATTCTGGATTATAAGGTTCATCTGTATTTGTAGTCTTGGACATTGGCTAGATAGAGCATAATTTTTAACTCACCACAGGAGCAGTAGTCCCCATTATTAGGTAAAGGTTCATTATCATTCCTCGATTCTGGTGGTAAAAACCAAGTGTGGAAGCTAAGCGACAAAGCAAATGGAGGCAAAGGGAAAGTTAATTTTAGGGGTTTGTTAGGAGTTTTTCCTGTAGAGTTCTCCCAGTCTTATATAGAGCATGATTTAAGAAAAAATAAAATTGTAGTACCTTTTTTTGCCAACAGATTAATTTTTATGAGTTAATATTTAGGTTCTAATACTTTAAAACTTGTTTTTTGATTCAAAATTAAAACCTATGGGTGAAAGGTTAACCCTTCAGAGATGGTATCACTTAAAATGAATTTGATCATCTTAAATTTAGTGTTAATGCCTCAATTTTGGTACCAATGCGTTAAATTTAGTGTTAATGCATCAAATTTGGTTCTAATACTTAAAAACTAATAGTGGAGGCCATTACAATTTTATTTTTATTAAATCACGTTTTAAGACCGTGAAAGAATGCTAAAAAACACTATGGGAGAACCTCTAACATTTTCCTTAATTTTATATTCTACTCATTCTTACCAAAAGCCAAAAAAAAAGGAAATACCATATACTATACCTCCTCTCATCGCCTCATCTCTCTAAAGGTGAGTGTTGGTCGAATCAATGTCGGTATGGGCATTTTTCACCCACTACACTGACGTAGTCAATGGACAATGATGTTGGTAAATTCACTAATGTTGTACAAATAAAGGGATTTTCGATCGTCATTGCCATTACCAAGTCGTTCAATCGTGAAGGGTGTGCACATAACACCAGGGAGAGGGAAGGATGGGAAGTACTTTAGACTCATAAAGGAGAGGAAAGTTGAAGGGTGCAAGGGAGGTGTCGGCGGCGCTGGTCTCGACAAAGAGGGCGGAGGGAGAGGAGTCGTGGTCATGGGCCATGATGGAAACAAGAGAGAGAGAGTGTATGAGAAAAGTGAGGTAGGGGTCTTGATTTTCAAAAGTGACGAATATATAACATGGTTTAAACCACGTCGTTTTGTTTTGACACAAAACGACCCCATTTTTGGTAAAATAATGTAAAAAGATAAATAAAAAAAATGTTGTCGGTAGCGGTGGGCACGGGCCGGATTTAAGCCTTTTTCCCTACTTGACTCGCACCATGTGGGTTTGAAAAATCCTACCCACTACCCAGACACAATAAACTCTATCTGCCTGGGTTTAGGTTTTGCAGAGTGGATACTACGGGTTGGGTCGGGTATTAGAGAGATCTGATGAGAGAGAGAGAGAGTGAGTGAGAGAAAAAGAAAAAAAGAAAAAGAGAGGGACTGAGGGGGGAGGCGGCTAGAGAAAGAGAAGAAGATGAAAAACTAGGGTTTTTTTTATTTACTGATGCGGGGCGAGGTGGGTACCCATGCCCCAAAATATTTTATACTCGAGCCTTGCACAGGTTGAAAGAAATCCAACCTGTATCCACAAAAAAATAGCCATATCTGGGCGGATCATGACGGGTTTGTGGGTTTTTGCCCACCCCTAGTTGTCGATGAGGGCGAGTTCAACAATTTTCATCACCTATCGAACTGATTGACATCGATGATTATTTTTTTCTACCACCTACTAGTTGCCGATCATTGGTAGTGAGGCGGTCAATAGGCGATTTCACTTTGATTTGCACACCCTTACTCATCTCATTCCATCAACCTAGTGGATGAGAGTGTAATATATAGTAGGGGACATTCAGATACCCCCTCCGAACTTTCACCAATTTACAGAAAACCCCCGATACGAAAAAACTCTCAAATACCCCCCCATGAACTTCCAATTTCTCTCGCTTACACCCCTTCCGTCCCCTTCAGGCGTCAAATGCAAACGGAATGCCCATCACGTGACTTTCACGTGATTTTTTAACCTTGACCTCCCCGTTTTGCCCTCAGGACGCAGCACCGAAATACCTAAACTACCCTCATTCGATAAAAGGCAAATTTAAGGTTAAGTGTTCGACATTTTTGAACACTTAAGGAGTCAAAGGAGTCAAAGGACCGAAACGATTTTAGGGCTCACAGCTCGGGGGAACCACGGGTTGGTCTGTCAGCGACGAACCATTGTAGCTGAAGTGTCGGAGTAGATCTGGTACAAGTTACTCAAAATCCCATCTAAAACAGTTTGGATTAACGATAATCAAGTAAGTTTCGTTAAGTGCTCTAGATTAGGGATTGTAAAATGAATTTCTTTTACGCAACAATCTGTGTTGGATGTTTGGGGGTTTTGCACGTAAGTGCTCTGGATTAGGGATTTCGTGGATTTGTTTTAGGGTTTTGGTACTATTTATAGGATTGGGTCATATTTTCGTCGTTTTTTAAAGTGTGTGAGGTTTGTCAAACAAATATGTGAAAAGTTGTTGTCATATGTTTATGGTTTATGGTCGTTGGTTAATATGAAAGATATTATTCTTTTGTCCGAGCTAACTGTGGTCCCCTGTCTTCGACTTGTGTTGTACACGTGAGTAGCACTATGAGTTTTATTACTTTTATACATTGAATAAAAGTCTTCAAGTGGTCCCTTTATGTTTGCTTGCTGACTTGTCATTGTGAATTTCATGGTTGCTTGCTGAGCTTGAAAGGGACAACTGTGCTTAGTGTATTGGCAGAGAGATTCACTTTTTGTGCAGTTGCTGTTTATTATGTAGGGGTAATGTAGTCCTTTTGGGTGTATGAATTTGTTGGGACTGCACAATGTTTTCAAATTACCACTTGCACCTTGTGGTTTGTTCGTGGCTGCTATGAGCACAAGGGTAGTTGTGCAGTTCTTGTTTTATTGTGTAGGGGTAATGTAGTCCTTTGGGTGTATGAATTTGTTGGGACTGCACAATGTTTTCAAATTACCACTTGCACCTTGTGGTTTTGTTCGTATACTATGAGCACAGAGGTAGTTGTGCGTTCTTGTTTTATTGTGTAGGTAATGTAGTCCTTTGGGTGTATGAATTTGTTGGGACCACACTGCCCTAATGTTTTCAAATTACCACTTGCACCTTGTGGTTTTGTTCGTGGTATTATGAGCACAGGTAGTTGTGCTCTTGTTTTATTGTGTAGGGGTAATGTAGTCCTTTGGGTGTATGAATTTATTGGGACCACACGCCTAATGTTTTCAAATTACCACTTACACATTGTGGTTTGTTCGTGGTCGCTATGAGGACAAGGGCAAAATGGACAATTGTCTCTTAGGGCAATTTTCTAAAAGGCAATTTTCTAAAACTTGTGTTTGTCAATAAAAGTTGGGTTGTTTTTCGGTGCTAAAATAGTTAGGGTTTAGGTCGCTTATGTCGCTTTTAGTTTATGCTTATTTGTTTATATGAAATTCATTTATGAAGATATAAAATAGTAGTTTAAATCCATTGTGTGCTTTTAGTAGTTTAAATCCAATACGATATCTATTGTTATGAAATGATACTTATGATAGAATATATGTTTTTATTGTCACGTCATTCAATTATATCATTAGGGTACAACTATCATATAATTGAATGACGTGACAATAAAAATCAGCCCATAAATTTAGAGCTGTATAAGCGGTGGCGGAGGCAATTATTGCCTCTAACCACCTTCGCTAACCACACTGTCAGTCTAAGGCAGGCGGTTACCAAGATACCACTCGTCCTCACTGTCGGCTAGCGGTTATTTATCCTTAAACTACACTATAATAACTGCATGTCAGGTATGGGCCTTTTAAGCCTATTTTGGTGTTTTGGACTTCTTTTTAGGGCATGTTCGGGACAGTTAATTTGGACTTGTTTTAATATAAAATAAGACTTTAACATAAAACACTGTAAAGCTAAAGCTTTTTTTTTTAAAAAAAAATTATCATATTCTCATTGTTTCAAACTAGTAACTTCTGCTTTATGAGATATGATTCACAGCCAATTGATCTACCCTCGTGAACAAAACAAATGGAGCAATTAGGGATATAGACACAGTGTATATGTATATATATACACTTTCCTTCCATTCTTCCCTTGAAGTTTGAACCTTTGTATTGTTAAAAAAAAAAAAAGGTTAAATACTCCAATAGTCCCTAGGGTTTAAAAAGTGATCAAATTAGTCATTCAATCAGTTGACCATTAATTAACTTAACGGATTGATACGTGAACCAATTAGAAGTTGACACGTGGCCACCTAATTAAAATTTTTATTTTAAAAAAAAATTCAAAAAAAAAAAAAAGAAAAAAAGGAGAAAAAGCTTGTGGTGGTTTTGCCCTAAACCCATGGAGCTAAAGGGGTGGCTGAAACCACCCAATGTTAACAGGTGGTTTGCCACACTTATATGGGGTGGCTAGCCCTTGGTGCCCAAGAAGATGGCCGAAACCACCCCCAGTGGGTATTGGGGGTGGCCGAACCCCCATGGGACCCAAGGGGGTGGCCGAGCCACCCCTTGGTGCCAAAGGGGGTAGCTGTAGCCACCCCAAGTGTTTTTTTTTTTTTTTTAATTATTATTTTTTATTTTTTAAAAAATAAAAAAAATTAATTAGGTAGTCAAATATTAACTTCTAATTGGTTCATATGTTAGTCGATTAAGTCAACTAACGTTTAACTGACGGAATGATTAATTTGGTCACTTTTCATCATTACAAGAACTAATTTGGTTGCTTTTCAAATCCTAAAGAAAAGAAAAGAAAATTTCCAAACCCTAGGACTAATGAAGACATGGAGTATTTAACCCTTAAAAAAAAAAAAAAAGGCTTAGAAATTCAATTCTTCTCCTCCAGGCTCCAGACAAACTAATAAACCTTTAATCTGCACAAAAGATTTGTCTCTGTGTCTCTCTCCTCCTCATGTCTGTTTCACTCAAGCTCAACGGTCACCCTTTACCCGTCTTTCTTCATCACCTGGTAATTCTAACAATTTTTCTTTTCCTTTCTTTATTTCCAATTACTCCCTCTTGTATAATTTTTCTTTCTTCTGGGTTTAAGGGCTTCGATGAATTCTCGTCAGCCAACATTCCCAGAATTTTTTCCAGTCGCTATTGCTCACACCAATTCAACAACTCCTCAGTTAATCTGAGCCGTCATCGACGACCCAGAGTCCGCTCAATTGACGGCGACAACAGTGTCAGTATTCCACTCTTCGTCTTCATTTTTTTTCCTTCGATTTTCATCACGTGGTACAGTTTTGTTAAGAAAATTTTGACTATGTGCTAATGGTTTCACGAATTATTGTTTGTTTTGCTGAATTTACACGCGGTCCGAGTATAACGTTATCGCTTTTGATTGTTTTGATATTTATGAGGCATTGATTTTTGAGATTCTGTTGTATAATATTTGCCATTTTCTGTGGGATGCCTGATTGGTTTAAACTTCTTGTAATATTATTATGTTTATTGCAATTATCACAAAAATCGTGTAAAGGAGTTACGTTTTTTGTTAAATCTATTGAGGAATTGATGTTTTGAGAGTTTCTTTGTATAAATTGCATTTTAAGTGCTGTATAGCCTATTGCATTTCCATTTTCTGTGTCTCAGCCTGGTGGTTTCATTCGGGTTAGAATTTCATGTAATGCAATTTATATTTTATCATTGCAATTATCGCTAAAATAAACGGAGCTAAGTAGTGTGTTAATTCTATTATTCTATCATGAGTTTCTGTCTTGTGAAGTTTTTACTGAAATCTATTCTGATTTTTCATCTCGTTCCTTTTTTTGGTGTGTGTGTGTGTGTGTGGTTAGGGTTATGGTATGTCGGATGCTCCGAACCACAAAGGTGATGGACATTTTCAACTAAATTAACTGGAAAAAGATATATTACAAATTGAATCTTGAAAAGTTTACACCTTTGCGTGTCCTTTTTAGGTTCTGCAGAGAAGGATGAAAGTAGTCAAGGAGGATCGCTCACATCCAATGAGTACTTACTACTTGCCTTTCGATATTTTTGGGTCAATATGCCAAAGACTTCTGGTTTTTGTTAATGACATGATAATGGTGAGTCTATTGTGTTTTGGGTCCCAATTGATCTAACTTCATGATTTGAGTACGAAGTTTAATCTCTATGGCATTATCAATGTGGTAGAAAGCAAATGTCACAATAGGTTTCCCAGTTTTATGGGACAGAGTGCATGCTGGAATTTGACTGCCCCCGTCATGTTCAAATTCTTCAAAATCTTTTAGGTCTAGCTATGGTAATCCCATTGATTTAAGTGGTTTCCATGTCCGCCAATTAGAAAAAAAAGAAAGTCATTTAAAACACGAGTAAACTGGTTTGAAATGGGTAATGAAGAGTAGCACTACTCCTCTTTTTTCACTGCTGTAGAGTTCTATGGATCTCTCATCCTTGCCTTTCGTTTTTCATCCTTTTTTGCTTATCAAAAGGGAAATCTTTCTCCCTCTCAAGGTTTCTTTTTTTATTTTATTTTATTTTATTTTAATTTTATTATTATTATTATTATTATTTTAACAATGAACATTAGAATGAACAAAAAGCCAAAAAGAAGGGAAAAGGAAAAGAAAAAGAAAAGAAATGAAATGTGTATTTGGATGCATGTCTAATTACTTTGGTTTCTTTGTGATGTGGTGTGTTTGCCCAAATGTTAGAGCTTATTCTTGTTTGTTCAATTGGGCAGGATGTTCACGAGATTAAAGAGATATGGAATTTCAGGAATATTGTCCTATGGGCTATTGAATACTGCCTACTATCTTACAGCGTTTCTCTTGGTTTGGTTAGTGAAATTATGATTTTCAGATGAATTGTTAATATCTTGCCAATTTCTTTTGGTGTACACATTAACACTAGAAGAAACATAATGCATAAATGCTACTCATTACCTCGGCATTTTTGTGTAAAGCCATCACCTTGGCTAGGTTGGTCTTCCAACATCCTGTCGTAAAAATAACATGGGGACTCTTCTGTGTCTAGCTACAAGTTGTTAGTTTTGGCATTTGTGTTTATGGAAATGCCTCCAAAATAATTATTTAAAATATTAACATTTAGTCAAATTCTGTGGCTTATACTTTATGACAAAGTTCCATTGTTGAACTCTAATTGCTTGTTATTTTCTTTAGGGTAAACTATACTGACCTTGCTCATGGTTTGCGAAAAATGGTTTTGATCCCAAAACCGATCGCTTAGAGGAAGTGAATAGGTGATGTGCAACAGTAAACACCAATTGAAAATTCTGTGTAGTGTAAATATAATAAGATATTAAATCATAGAAAACATTATCAAGACAATCATACAATCAACACAAATTTTTGTTGACGAAGTGAAACCCTTTGAAGAACTCTTCAAAGGTAAAACATTTCAGGGCAACTAAACTCAGTATATCTGTTTACTACAGAAGAATGGGAAATTACAAGAAGTTCATACTCACAAAACCTTTGTAGATAGCACACTTTTGTATTAGACAACCAATCTACTTGGCCGCTACCATAATAGTTCTCTTAGAACTTATAGACAATTATTCTACTTGATTTCCTTAATCGGAACTCCAATTAGACTGAAGGTTTGTTGATTGGTGAACGTGTGGTTTGAAACAATAACTCTAAGAGAGAAACAATAAAGCTCACTACATAAATCTCTTCAAACAAACAATGAAACAAAGGCTAAACACTGTAATGATCAACTTCAGCAAGGAAAACTTGGTGCTTAGTAACCTTATAAAGAACAAGAGCCAAAACCCCAAGCTGGATGTTGAAGAAGGCTTGAGTTTATGCAATTTCACATAGTGGCGGGACGCATAAGTGATCTTGTCGGGATGCCTCTGGGATTTCATCGAGGAACAACAGTGTAATAACAAAGCCATCAAGACGGGTTGCTGGCGGATTTGCTTATGGCACTCCAGAACTTGTTGATGACCTTGCTGACGACCAATTTGGTTTGTCACTTGAACCAGCCATGTCAGAGTGGCTTGCTAACGCCATTGTTGATGGAGCTCTTAGTGGCTGTTTTGAAACTATCTTGTCAGGATGGCTAGCTGACAAGGCTCTCAAGTAGCTTTCTTAGGTGACCATGTCAAGACGCATTTGTAGCCCAAAAGAATTTTCTTTAAGGCACTATATTCGCTATCTAATGTATCATCATAAAAATATAATAATAAAGAAAAGGACAAAAGAAATAAAATAAAGGAATGCACCACAATCCAAATTTCTTATATTTAAAGAATAAATGCAACTTAATTTACAAATTTAATGGTGATTCAAGATTCATATGGTGACAAGCAATATTTGGAATAGCAATGTTTTAGTAAATTAATTGTAAAATGTACAGAGAAGGTGCCTCACTTCTTTCATTTGTATTCTACAGTACTCAGAAGGTGTTCTGCATATACTACTACATCATAACTCCAAACTACTCTTGCTTTTTAGGTTTTATGTTGCTCCTGCACCTGGAAGGATGGGATATCTTGCAGCGGTTGAAAGGTGACTACTGTTATATTAATATTTTTCTAAAGCATAAATGGACTAATATATAATATTTTATGAAGCATAAAGGATCTGAAAAATTTTACCCTTGTCTCAAAAGAGTTCAATAAATGATTTGAAAGATTTTGGTAATTTTCAGATTCCTCAAAGTAATGGCCATGGTGTGGGCTGGAAGCCAAGTTACTAAGCTTGTAAGAGTTGGCGGGTGAGCTGCTAGAACTCAATTTTTTCTTCCTTAATTTAGTTATTTAACCATGATGTTTCTACATTCTTGAAATGCAAGACTTGCTGAAAGTTTGTTGAGATGTCAAATCCAGCTGGTTCAATCAATGAAAATAACTCATTTGAACTACGGATCAAACTTTTGAGTTTTGATATTAATTTTCACTCCGTATCGTATACTGTGACTGAATTTCTTGAAGTTATAATCGCTCAATCATACTGGTACTTGAAAAGTACAATGAAACTATAGGGGGTAGAAATTGGGAAAATCACCTAATAATGAAGTGTTAAATCAATATCTGGTGCTGTTGACATGCATTATTTCTTTTATGTAACTTAACAGATCATCTTAGCCGTAGTTCCACCTTAAAAAGCGTGAGACAGTATAGTTATACGATAATTCCTTGTGTTTTTTGTTATTTTAGGAGGTATTGCTGGGAACATTGTTTGAAAATTTGAAAATTCCTTCTTTCGATGCTGGCATATTGTTCTCAATCATGACAAATTTTCATCTAAGGGTTCATGAATATTGTTATATGTTCTTCCCATCTAATATTTATAACGATATTGTTAAACTGCTAGTTTTATTTAAATCCCATTACACCCATTCTGATTGTGTAAAAGTTCTTTTTGCCGTTAAATACAACAACCTTTTGATTCTATAGAGGTGTTCCTTATGCAGGGCACTTGCTCTTGCACCTTTTGTTGACAGAGGGTTGTCATGGTTCACTGTCAAATTAAAGTTTGAGTCTCAAGGGAAGGTATGCAACACTAAAAATATCAATAAATTCTTAGAGCATGTTTGGGATTTGCGTTTGAAAAATATAACTTAAGTCAAAACACTTTTGGCAAAGTTTCATTTTTAAGCTTTTGCTAAAAGTGCATTTTGGCCATTTTTGAGCTTTTTGGACCATTAAAAGTGCTTTCAATTATTTTTACCAATTATGTACTTTTTTCTTCAAACAGACTTTATGAGTGTTAAACGTACTTTTAGGCTCTTCAAATGCACACCCAAACAAGCCCTTAGTGTTGTTCGATTATGATTATCTCATTCCCTTAATTGTCTCCAGGCTTTCACGGTGATTGTTGGGTTTTGTGTTGGACTGGCTATCATGCTATTTGTGGTTTTGACAATGCTTTGGGCCTAGAGCAATTCCTGTTGTTTGTTCTCACCTGTCTAGGTGGACAGAACTGATCATGAAAAGGAAAAAAGAAAAATAAATAAAAGGTGCATTTGTTGGGAACAAAGAACATGCTATTGAAGTTATTTGGTTTTAATTGCATTATCAAAGTTAGTGGAGCAACAAAATGCTAACTTATGATCTTGTCTTTGCATGATCAATGAGTAACTTATATACTATTGCATTTTCATTTTTCAAATTTGTAAAAAATAATATAACAATATTCAATGAGTAATGCTATATAATATATATACTGCATTCCCATCTCTTTCCTACTCTACTAGATTAGTATTGGAATTTATGTATTTATTTATTTTTAAGTAAAGACTAATTCAAAAGTTGATGGGTATTGTCAGATTAGTCCATTGAAATGAGAGTTGAATGGGACTAGGGCGTGTAGTATATATCATTACTCATATTTAATACTTCTATTGCTGAAATTCTCTAAAATGAGAATTTATTGATCCACTACAAATGGAATTTACTCTATTTTGTCATTTTTATAGCAATCTCTACATATTTATCATATTGAACCAGATTTTTTTTTTATTGCATATCAATATATATATAAAAAAAGCACTATAAAAGCAAATGAGATGTTTTTTCAGCCAAATTTGACAACCCAATAAAGTCCTAGAATGCATCAGAACCATAAATACACCATCTCTAGAAATTATAAATCATAATAAATTATAAATGTCATAATCTATGTTGGCATCGGATTATTCTGAGCCTCATATCCAAGTAAGATGCCACATTTGGTTGCCTTTCTATAATTTTTTTCTGCCCCCTTCCAAAAAAAGAAAAAACAAAATATCATTTATTCTAGAAAATACAAGAATCAAAGTGAATTAATTTTGCATATATGCGAAAGAAAAATGTTATGGTTCTTAGTGTTCTCCTTATCCTACGTGTATATTATTTTTTTGAAAAGATGAAAAAACATACTTCATCTGTCCCTCGTATTCTTTTTAGTAAACAAAATCTACTTAGGATGACGAGAACATCCAACTGTATCATTTCTCTATCCACTATCCAAAGAGTGCATTGATTTTAGGGGTATTAATTAATACAATTGAAGTATTAATATACTATCATTCTAATTTTGGTAATATTATCACTATAATTGATATGATTATATCACATGATGAATTGATCATTAAATCATATGATTATATAATAACAAATAATACATATATAATATAACATAACTCATAAGTCTACAAGTTAATCATATGATTCATATTATTCATGTACAATAATAATCACAATTGATTCAATTTAATTGGACTAAATGAGAGGGTTGATGAAGTTTTAATATTTTATTTGTATCATTTAATGTTTTATTTGAACTTCTTGTATATGTTGTGTTGAACTTTTTTTATATATTGTGTTGATTTTTTTTTTATATGTTGTGTTTTTATTTTTTTATTTTTTTATTTCTTAGGGGAGAAAAATCATTCTTTCTCCCCATGAACTACCACGCGATTACATTTTCCCTCCATGAACTATCAATTTTACATTATATCCCCCATGATCTACTATTTCGTTACCAAAACCTCCATTCCGTTAGTCAAGGTCGTTAGCGAATCACAACGCATCGTTTATTCACGTCATAGTTAATTGCACTGTTGCATTCATCGGCTTAATGACTTTGATTGAAAGAATGAGGGTTTTGGTAACGAAATGGTAGTTTATGGGGGGTGTAATGTAAAATTGGTAGTTCATGGGGGAAATGGTAATCGAGTGGTAGTTCATGGAGAAAAAAGATAATTATCCCTTATTTATTTATTTATTTAAGTTAACAAGATATGATTTAATATTTAAGGATTTTTTTTTTAAAGTACAAGTATATGTAAATTTGGGGTCAAATATTTTTGATTTTTCAATACGAGCTCTTTCTATAGCAATTGGGCCCAAGAAGACACTAAAAATACCACAAAAAAAAAAGTGTAAAAATGCTACAGTAATAACAAATGCCCAAAAAAAGAAGCTCAATTTTAAAAAAGCGGTTAGCAAGCGGTTACCTATTTTACTAACTGTTAACCAGCAGTTAGTAGCTAATCACCTCGATTAGCAATTGCAGTTAATGAAATTTACTAACCACTAAGGCGGTTACGGTTAGCGGTTGCCAATAACCGCTAATCGTAACTATATTGACACCCCTACCAAAAGTGCATTTTAGATATTTTTAGACTTTTTGGACCTTTAAAAACGCTCTCAATTATTTTTACCAAATGGATTCTTTTTTTTTTTTAATCGGATTTTTTAAGTGTTAAACGTACTTTTAGGCCCGTCAAACGCATACCCAAATAGGTTGTAAGTCAATTTTGATTGTAGTAAAATGTTTGCTTTTTACTAGAGAGATCGATGCTATACAACTATATGTATATAAGTAGCAATTCATAAATGTTAGAGATGTCTGAAAACCACAAGAATGTGAAATGTTATTATTATTAGGGTTAAATAATTTATTAGTACTTGGGTTTGCACATTTTATTTTTTCTCACCTAAAGTTCAAATTCTATTATAAATGGTACTTGACTTATGAAAAAGACAAACTTAGTATCTCAATTAGGTTTTGTTATCCCAAATTAACCGAATGCCATGTGTCCTAAAACATATTAAAATAAAAATTAATTAAAAAATAAAACCTTAAAAAAAAATTGAAAATTTATGGGAGTGGTTGTCTACCCTCCTACGGCCAGCCTGGGTGGCCGAAGCCACCCCCATGGCCCAAATGGGGGTGGCTGGGAACCCCCTGTTTGGCCATTGGGGGTGATTGAACCACCCTCAAGGCCTTCGGGGTGGTTTGGCCACCCCTAAGCCGGCTGCAGGGGGTGGTCAAAGCAACACCGTAATTTTTTAATTTTTTAATTTTTTATTTATGTTTAGTTTTTTTAAGTTTTTAGAACATATGGCAATTCTATGTGATGACATGTGTGGTGGAACCTAACAAAAGTATTAAGTTAGTCTTTTCCTGTAAATCAGTACCAATTATGGTAGGATTTAAACCCTAGGTATGAAAAAATAAAAATGTACAAACCCATGTACTAATAAAATATTTAACCCTTATTATTATCATCATTATCATTATGCTGACAATGATGATGATGATATTAGATGAAATTCATGCAACACATAGGCATGCAGCTGCGAAACTCAATACTCAATTCATAAATATTGGATGAGATTCAAGGACTTTAAACCAAAATTATAAAATAAAGACTAAAGTTACATTTGGTACGTAAAATGGCTATTCCATTATGAAAATGAATAAATTTTTTTTATTGAAAATTAAAAAAAAAAGTTGAATGAAATAGCCTTTCAAAAGCCATTCTCATGTTCTATGAGGAAATGACTATTGGAGGTATTAGATCCTTATGATATTCTTTGACATCAAGGCTTCTCTATTCCACCTCCTTCCATTCCTATTAAAAACTATTCTTATTTCCCCTTCAAAAAAAAAACTATTCTTATTTCCTAATAAAATATTCATTCCACGTATCAAACTTAAAAGACAACATAATTTGACATATTCCCAACCGCAAACAAAGTCTTCCAAAGGATCTTGTTGAATTCATTGTTGGTAGTAACGCGTGTGACATAGGCCATAAATTCAGTTTAAGTTCCTCCAATTTTATATATATCGAGAAGCATTCTCATTTCTTCTTCCTCTTGCAAGAGAAAAGAAGAAAAATTCATATGGCAAATTTCCTCTGAAGAGTTTCTTTTGACTTAATTTTCTTAGCTTTTCTTGTGTTCTACTTGTTGGAATATTTAAAGAGAAGAAGAAGAAGAAAAAAGTTACTTTGAGAGAGAAACATCATTAGCTCAAGTAGTATAAATTGGAGCAACGTTTAAGATGAAGACTTTATTTATTTACTAAGATTTATTGGGCATTGTTGAATTAGTGTATCGAGTGCCCAAGTTCAAAGCAAACTTGATAGAAGCTCAACAAAGTAAAAGGACTGAAGGAGAATAAAAGTTGAAGCTCAACAAAGTTGATAAAATCATACATTTTCACTAAATTATTACAAAAAGGAGAAGTTTCAAAAACTGAGAGAAACAAAGGGAGTTCAAGGAGGAGAATGTTATGGCTAAAGTGTTGTAAATATCAAA
The DNA here is from genome assembly GCA_013348765.1 of Carpinus viminea. Classification (NCBI taxonomy): domain Eukaryota; kingdom Viridiplantae; phylum Streptophyta; class Magnoliopsida; order Fagales; family Betulaceae; genus Carpinus; species Carpinus viminea. The sequence goes on from CP054668.1 coordinate 16,650,695, forward strand.
CATATTATTAGATATTTTCAACTTTTGTTCTAGTACTTATGTTTAGTTAAGTATTATCGCCTGAGAATTTGTTTTTGTGTATGGTATAAAATGGTCCTAATAATAAGTATTTAATGGTGCATATCTTACTGGAGAGATTAAAACAATTTGATTGTATCCCTTTATCTCCCATGATTCTTGCCTGTAACATTCTTTGTTTATGCTCTTATTGCTCAAAATCTTTTTCCAGGACGTTGTCTCTGGAGCAAGTGAAACTTCAGCAACTACATTAATAGAATGGGCAATGTTAGAATTGTTGAGAAACCCAAGAGCAATGGGGAAGGCGCAAGCCGAAGTGCGACAAGTTTTTGAGGGGAAGAGGAACATTGATGAGACAGACATAGAGAAACTAGATCATTTTAAATTAGTTGTCAAAGAAACTCTTGTATCGATTTTAAAGGAACAAAATTTGAATATATTCCTTTTGGAGGTGGTAAGAGGATATATCTAGGCATATCATTCGCTTTAGCTACCATTAAACGTGCTCTTTCTCAATTGTTGTATTGCTTCATTTGGAAACTCCCAAATGATATCAAAGTAATATTGAGGCTAAACTTTCTTTTGTCATCTGCAATGGGGAGTGATTTTGGAGACCAGCAAGGTTAGATTCTTTAGTTGAAATTCAAGCTAAGCTATCTGAAGTTTGTTTGGGTCAGTATGACAATCTAGTTTGGACTACTTCCAAAAAGGGTGTTTATGTTAGTCATGAGACTTGGGAAGCACTTAGAAAGAAAAATGCAGAGGTTTTTTGGGGGAAGATCATCTGGTTTCCTTGGGCTACTTGTAAACAGACTTTTATCTTGTGGCTTGCTATGAAGGATAGACTCCTTATAGGTGAAAGGTTACTTAAATGGGGTTATAAGGGTGCGGTTCAATGCTGTTTTTGCTATAGTCAGTTGGAAACTCGAGATCATCTATTTTTTGAATGCAGTTTTAGTTCTAGAATTTGGAATTATTACATGATTAAATGCAGATTGGATAGTCCTTTGGTGATATGGAATGATATTGTTTAGCTAGGATGTAATAGCTGGGGAAAGAAATCTCTTCATGGCTTGATTTGCAGGCTGGTTTTTGGTTCTGTTGTGTATAATATTTGGCACACCAGAAATGAGATTAGACATGATGGTGTTCCAAAAACTGAAGAGCAGTTGTTGAAGCATATTTTTTGGTAAATCTGATCAAGAGTTGTTGGTGTGAAATTTTTTCCTAAAACTAAGAGAATATTCTTCTTTGTTCTCTATGGAATTTGCTTGCATGTATCCTTGCTTAATATGTTGGTATGTTATGATGCTAGTAGATGAATTTTGGGGCTTCAAACTCACTTATGTAATCTGTGCTCGATGGTGCGATCAAGCATGTGCTCTATCGCAATTTATTCCTTCAATTCTGTTAGAGCGACTGATTGATGCGCTCGATGTGCGCTCGATCACAATTTCTTTTCCAGTTCTGTTAGAGCTACCGATGGATGCGCTCGTTGTGCGATTGATCGCAATTTTTTCTTCCAATTTTGTTAGAGCGACTAATGATGCGTTAGCGATCGATCGCAATTGTTTCTTCCATTAGAGCGATCGATGGATGCGCTCAATCCTAGGCTTGATCGATCTCTGCACTAGATGCTGCGCTCGTACTGCGATTGAGCACACTGATCCTCTCATGTCTAGTTGAGAGTTGTTCTATTTTGTTTGCAGACTATTGCTGCTACAATTGTTGATCTTTTGTTTGTTTCGATTTAGTTTAGCTTCTGTGAAGCTTGTTTGACCCGTTGGAAGGGTTTGTAAATTGTTGGTTGTTTTGGACTGGTTTGGTTTTAATGGTATGACTTATTAATCTAAAAAAAAGAACTTGACATGTCAGCGTTTCTCCGATTATCTTGTAAGAGAAAGAATGATTTGTACCCAGTTACCACACCTTGGATTCCTCTTCTTAGTTAAAGAGATCGAGTAGGGATGTTGCAATTATTTATATATTATATAGATATGTGTTTATAAATTTTCATTTAATTATGGTGACACATGTTGTAATCTAATTGGTGTTAAGGTGGTATTTAACAGGTTTCGTTAAAAATTTGGACAAAAGTTGGGTGCAGGACCTATGTGCATGCTAGAAGAGTTCTCATAATATTTTTATACCACGTGGAGCTTATTGCAAATTTGGAGCAAGTATAAAGATAAATAAATGTATTTGAAATTTTATCATACATAAAGCCGGCAACTCCAACATTTTTCTTGGTCATAATTTTTTGAGAGGTTTTGATTTTTAAGAATACTTCTCCCCTTTGGAAATGGTCAATTCCAAACCAGGATCCTTAAAGAATATAAGAAAGAAAAAAAAATAAGATTGCTTCCAAACATTAAGAAAATAGCGTAGCTTAAGTGTGCACGAAAATTTGTACATTTAAAGCCTTTAAATATATCCTTTGTTGATGGCCAAAAACACTGAGTAAGGAATCCTCTCCAATCAAGTGGCCAACAAAGCAACATTATTCCTCCAAAGAGCTTTAGCAAAAGGGCATCCAAGAAAGAGATGCTAAATCTTTCGGATGGGCCATCACACTTTGGGGTAGGAAATTAATGAGATTTAAGTCAATATGTTATTGACAAATCTGAATATGTTGGGCCTAGAAGGGAGAATGTTCCAAGTTATCTTCGAAATAAGATGTTTCAACCTATGTTGGATCATCAAACTCCGAAGGCATTTCTAGTCAATAGGGCTAAAAAGGGAGTGGTGAATATGAAAAGAGGTGTATAAGGATTCATGTGCTAATCTCACAGAGAAGGAACTGGAGGGGTGGGGGAACCATACCCACATGTTGGTTTGAAGGATGAAAATTAGGTGGATGAAGGAAATTTGGGATGAGGATAAAAAAGATGGGAATCTACAATCTCAAATCTCTGAAAATGTAAGGGATCCTTATAAGGGGGTTCCATTGATGGGTGAAGGGCTAATAAGATCAGCCACATTAAGGTTTGGGAAGGAGGGAAGTAGAGTGTGTTGGGGTGGGCTTGAAACAAGAAATGCTAGGGATCGATGGGGACTTCCAAATGGTAGTGTTAAGGCCAACAGGAAAAGCACAACAAGCATTGTCATTGATGATCTTTCTATCATTAAGAATTCCGAGATCGTGTCCACAGGGAATCGCGTTTTGTTTAAAGAAACCAATTCTATGTCTAGATTAATTCTACTTTAACCTAGTTCCAAAGGTGGGTGTTTGTGTTGAATGTAAACATAAACTATAAAACTATTAAAGAAAAACACTAAGGTATAAGAATCCACCTCACCACATTAATAAATACATATTATCATGCTTAGTTCGTATATCGCTTAATCGATTAAAAATAATGCATGTTCTAGTGTCACACCAGTTCACACATCCGTTAAACCCTATGCATGTTCTATTGTGCCTATCAAAAGATTCAAAGAAACCATCCACTTGACAAAAGACAAAACATATCCAATTTAGTTCAAAAGATCAAATGTATCCATGCTAAACACAAAAGACAAAAGATATCCAAAGTAAATCAAAAGATTAAATGTATCCATCAGACAAAACACAATGAATATTCAACTACGGCACAATCAATCGCAATCTTGTCACTAAATTGAATTGAAACAAACAAGCATTAGTGAAACGACGGAATGGATATGAACTCAACATGAAAACATATAAAACATCAATGGTGAAGCTTCATCTTCAACCTTAGTTGAAGATTTAGTCTCTCATACTAAAGAGAGACAAACGTAAATTAAAACTAAGAATTATAAATTTAAATGACGTTTAGAAGGGATAAATAGTGAAGAACATAGGGTTTCTGGCCTCAAAGGCACCACCCAAAAACATGAGGTTGCAAAATTATACAAGAGGTCCTATTTATAGAAAAATAAATGCTTGCAAGACAGAGAAGGTGCGCTCGATTGCAGGCAATGTGCACGAGCGCAGACCTATGTGCGCTTGATCGCGCATGCATGCGCTCAATTGCACTCAACTACTCCATAATCCCACGGCGTAGTCGAGAATGCGATGGTGCTAGGGCTTCGCGGGGCTTTCGGGCGTACGTGGTATGCGCTCGATTGTAGCCCTTTGGGATCGAGCACAGATGTGCCGATCGTGGCTTCTTGGACTCGAGCACAAGCGCGCTCGATCTCTGGCTCAGTGCGCAAATGCGATCGATCGCATTCTGGTGCGATCGATCGCACTAACAGGGACCAATTGCTCTTTCAGTTATTTCCACCATTTAAACCACATTTTCATGCCAATGACTTGCAGCACAATGAAAAGTAAAAAAATCATTAGAAAATAACAAAGTTAAGAGCTTAACAAACATAAATTAAGGGGTCCAAATAAACATTATTTGGCATTCATCACTCCTCACCCTTCTGTCGTTTCCCTCTCCATCTCCCTACCCTTCTTGTCTCTTTTGTGGCCAAACCTATCTCTTTGGAGACCCTATTCACCTATTTGGAGGTCCTATCCAACTCTTCAAAGGCCCTATCTTACGTCTTTGTCATATTTTCTTTTTTCAATAACTGCATTGCCCAACCCTTTACTGTAAATCCATCGTTCATCGGCATCAACGACGTCTCACATCCTCGAATCTGCTCCCTTTGCTACCTTCTTGGAATTTTTAGATTTGATTTTTTTCAAAATGAGATCTACGCATTTTAGGATGTCATCTTCATACACGCGCCTCTCCACCTTGTTCTGGCTGTTGCCACTTCCATCTGCCGCTAGGATCGCCCCCATACGATGCCCACGCACCAGAGCATGAGCCACACGCAGGCGCGTGCAGTCCACATGCTGTCCTCTCTGGTGCTACATCTATGTTGCTCCGCCTCATCCACCTCTGCCTCTGCCTCTGGTGAACCTCCATTGTTCGATGCTACCGTCTAGTTTGTTTTGGGTTTTTCATTTTGCTTTTTTGTTCTTTTTTTTTTTGGTATTTTTAAGTGTTCCTTCCAACGTTTATAATTATTTGATCTCTGTGGTTTGGGGAGGATTATTGAACCTTTTTGGTTTTGTTCTTTTCCTTGGATCATTTGGTTGTGTCATCTTTCACAAACCAAGTCTTACTACCTTCATTGGTGTCCAATTTTCTTGGTCCTTGCACCAAGAAAGCATAAGCCCGCGTCATTCATTTGAATGCATTGCCTCTTTTATTTTCTATTTACTTGTCCTATTTGTGGTTTAAGAACTTTGTGTTTGGGTTGCTCAGCCCTTAGTTTGTAATTTGTTGTTTCTTACTTAAAAAAAATGGGGAATTGTCCCTCTAGCATTATCAGAATTTATGCATAGGATGGTGAAATAGATGTAAGAAAACAATAAATTATTACAGCAACGAGTATATTTCTCAAAATAAAGGCATGGAGCATCTATTTGATAATAATAAACAAACTTGATAATGGCAAGTAAACTTCTAAGCAAAGTTTGTTGTGGCGGCCATGCCACTTTCAGGACTTAAGGACAGATTCCATATAAAAGTGATAATTGCATAAGTCTAAAGACTTAGTAAGTAAATCCCACAATTAGATATGACATGAACCTAATTAAGTGGAAATAAACATGCAGATCTAGTAAGTATTCAAAATGAGGTGTTATCTCCTTTAATACACCATATAGTAGGGTTTGGTTTTCAAATAAAGGTGTACTAACAGCGGCAATCACCTAGATATTTTAAAGCATAAAATCTAATATTTTATACGTCATTTTAATGCATAGAATTCTAGACTTTAATGAAAGGTTCGCTAAACCCTGAAATACACGTAAATGAGGCTTAAGGCAGATGCTTGGCTCCTTGACCGTATGTTTGGTCTCGAGGGCGTACGTTCGGTCAGTGAGTCAAGCAAATCTACTCAAGGCTCAAATAGTGTTTTGAGGTTTCTATATCATCTATAGGCTACTCTATCTATTATAAGCTAATAAATAAACACATGTAACGTAGGAAAACTTAACATCATGCAAATCAAAGAAGCTTTTGAAAACATTTCTTGTTTTGTAAGGAAATGAGCAAAAAGCTTAACACAACCTCTTTTGAAAACTCTCAACATTAAGGAAGTAATGAAACTGTAATGGAAGCATAAAGTGGTCAAGGGGTTACCTTGAAATTCGGCAAGAAAATGAGTTCGTTTCCCACAAAACTCTCTCTCAACTCAAACTCACAATAACAAACACGGTAGCCTAGGGGCATGCTAATCTGTGAAAATGGTGTGAGAATATGAGGGAGGGTAAGGGGGTATTTATAGTTGAGGGTGCTACCAACTCTCCGAAAAATAGCGGACATCTTGGGTATTGTGGAGGGTATGTCCGGTACTATTTACATAGTGGTCCAATGGGTGTACTGCATGTCCATGTATTTATCCAAGGGGTATTTTAAAAGTAACATACGTTTGTGTGGTCCCCAACGTATGTCCGTATACTATTTGCAGGCGTACATCCGGTGGTCCCCTCGTGTACGTCCACACTAGAGACAAGGGTATGCGTTCGACAACCCTAACGTACGCCTAAGCATAAAAGGTTAAGCTTGGTTTTAAGCTTCAAATGTTTTTAGGCTATAAGTACAGGCTTAGGCTTGTTGTTACAAAACCAGGTTTCTTTCATATATACTTGGACCATTCTTGTAGAAAATCTTTCAATCAAAACAATTGTTTTATCAAGGTATTACACTTCTCTTCTATTTTCGTCTCTTTTGCAGGTTTTTGTTCCTCCTAAACAAACACCACCTTATGAAAAAACTCAAAAATAAATACCCAAAAATTCTCAATATTAACCCAAAAATATTCCCCAACAGCCAAAGACGTTCCCCAAGCTCACAAAGAAGTGGTATGATGTCCATGAAGAGACGAAACCTGCAGAAGAGACGAAGACACAACGCAGAGAAAGAGAGAGAAAGGCGAGAATGAGAGAAGAAAATTAAAAATTAAAAAATTAAAGATGAGAGGTGGCTAGAGATGAAAAGAGAGGTACACTAGAGTGTTTTTTTTTCCTTTATATGCTTGAGTGGGGTGGGTCGGGTACCCGTGGGAAAAAAACTTCTATCCCCACAACCCGCCCCTATCCAACCCGAATCCCCCAAAAACACCTCTAAAACCACATGGATGATGGCAGATTTGTGGGATTGGCGGGTTTTTGGCCAGCCCTACTAGGGTTGGCATTAGTAATTGATTTGGTAAGAGTCGTTCTAGCAACTTGGGAAAGAAGTTTGGCCCTCCAACTAGAAATACTGTTCAACATCTTAGACTTGACAACCTCAAGGGATAGTTTTTCTAGTACTGAAAAAAAAAAAAGAGCAAGCAAAAGTGAGAGTTTGAATTTAATTTACTGAGAGCAATTGAGATATGAGATTGTACATGATTTGTAAAAACTATAACATTCTATATGATTTTCAAATAGGAAAAAAAACACAATTAAGATGTGGTACACTTTGTGTTTATGATATCATTTTGGATTTAGATATGTCTTATGAGATATGAGATTGTATATATGGATTTAGATATGTATTAAGAGATATAAGATTGTATGAGATTGATGAATGGAAAAAATTGTATATTGTTGTACAAATATCTACCTAAATTAATAGGCAAATAATTGAACGTTTTACTTGCAAGTGCACACAATCAAAAGAGTAGTATAATGTGCAAGTGCGAGATTATTCCCACTGGGATTGGTAAATTTTGATTAAAATTAGTTTTGCAATGTAAAACAAGAGAAAGAAAAACAGATTTTGATTTGATAATGATAAAATGTAGGGCTGTGATATCCACCACTAATCATGCTTACACAATAAAACAATATGCCAATGCTTTAATCACATTATGAATATCTAATGTTTGCCAACCTAAGGGTTTGGGTTTCTACTCCTTAAGCTATTGATTTTCCTAAGCAATGAACTAGGTATGGGTGTCTACTCTAATTCTTTTCTTTCTTAAAGGATTTAGCATGAGTGTCTACTAAGTTGTTCTTCTAAAAAGCATAAAAACTATGGAAATTGACAAACATATGAGGCCTAGGGTATGAGGTGTCTACTCCCAGTTCCCCATGTTGATTAACCCAAGAACCTAGCATGGATATCTTTTGTTACTTTTATTAAACCCAGGACTCGATCATCCAAATTGATTTAACTAACTAGTCCATACCACATGCATATGTTGATCAGGCAAACACATATGAGGAATTCAAGAAAGCAGGTATTAATCAAGTTAAATATCATAATGTAATTATCTCAAATGCGCAAATATTGTATTACTAAGTAAACATGATCTGGGATTTAATCTAGCCCTACTATAAGGTTTAGTTACACATGAGTTTGATGTTAAACATTTTCATAAAATAAAATAAAAAGGAAAAGAATAAACCCGAAAAACGCTTCCTTGAAGAGCTGTCAATTCTTCTCCAAAATCACCTATGTTTTTCTCTATGTTTACAAGCCTATTTATAGAGTCTAAGGAAACCCTACAAACCCTCAAAATCGTAGGGTTTAGTCCTTGTGCAACTAGGACTCTACAAAGCCCTAATAAAATAACATTTTACAAAATAAGGATGCGGCTGCTTTACTTTTCATGCACGAATATGCTCGATCAGAGACCATGTGCACTGATTGCAACTCTGCGATAGATCCTTCTTATTTAGCGAAGCAAAGGTGCTCGTTCCTTGGCTTACGCTCATCTAGCGCCACAGATCCCATGCGCTCGATCGCTCTAACAGACTTTAGCTTTTTCCCAATTCTTGTCCTTTAAGCCCTAGACTTCTAGAGATGCTTCCTTTTCTTCCAAAGACCTATAAAACAAGGAAAACACAAAAAGGAAATAAAATCGCACAAACCAGCAAAACTAAGAGATTAACAAATATAAATTAAGGGCTAAAATATAAATATTTTAGCACTTATCATATATTTGAATTTTATGGATAGTATTGTGCATTGTATATCAGGGAAAATATGGATTGGATTGTATAGGAAATTTTTTTCCCTTAATATTAATTATTAGAGGCGCTTGGTGGTGTTGAAGTGCCCCTATATAGAACTAGGGGTGCTATACATGTGAGTGCCCCCTTTTATTAAAGAGGGTGTTTGTGTAGGAAGGCGCCCCCTTTTTTAAAATGGGTGCTTGCTCACTACTAAGTGCCCCCTTTTTGTTTCAAGCACCCCCTTTTTGAGGCGTTTTTCAATAAAAAGTGCTTTGAAATTATATTACAGTCGCCATAATAACTGGCATATCCCAAGTGCCTTTAATAAAGCGTTGCGAAATCAATTAGGATGGTTTTTGGCCAAAAATGCCCTGAATAACCATGTAACTAAATCATGTATTTTTTGTGGTGCAAGGTATTATTTAGCTTTGGGATTTGCATGTTTAGGATAATGCTTATTGCTGAGATGGTGTGCTGCCTGCCGTTAGGGTTGAAAAATATTGGGACAGTTTTCGAGACTAGTGACTCAGCAATTGAGAGGTGTAATCTACAAAATAAGAAAGGGTAAGAGCTTGCCGGCTGTGTCGACGAAGGATAGCTTCGATGCCTAAGTAAGTCAATTGTTTTCGTAGAGAGAGAGCAAATGAATTCTTGAGCGTGGGAATTAGTAATTTATGAATACTCAAACATCATATCCGATATAAAATTGCACCTTTAGCTATGAAACAGCTCAATAAGTTGTTTGCCTTTTTACAAGCACTTCATTCTAAAACAAATTGGAGTACAAATACCAAGATTCTTATTATTACTCATTGTTGTCTTTGCAATTTTAAGAATAATAAAATATCTATGAGAATACATATCTCATAGATGGCACTTACCCAAAGACTATCCCATGCTTAAGTTAGCACTCTTATGTGAAGTCAAAATATATCATGAGCTCAAGTTTATTGAGAATGATTTTATTGCTTTGCCCCTTACGTTGCATCCCTTTTATTGGGTTTTATATAACTACTCTCCCCATGTTCCACCTTTAGGTGGTTGATTCCTTTTATTGGGTTTTATATAACTATTCTCTCCATGTTCCATTTTTAGGTGGTTGATGGATAATGGAAGGTAGTTTAGAGATAATGGAGGTGATTGACAAATCATGGGCTATCCACATTCAGATAATGGAAGGTACTTGAGAGATGGTACGTAGGACCCATAGTAGATTTTATCCCCAACCAAAAATATGGAATATTTGTTGAAATTGGCCTTTGGCTAGACCAGCAAGAGTATTTGTTGAGACAATAAAAAAAATGGTTGGCTTCCAAGGTATTTGCTCAGGCAAAGACCATCAAATTGTTAGCAAAAAGAAAATGATAGAAACTTGAGGAGAGTTCTTGGAGGATGACATCCTAATCCCATAGAATTCCAGTAGTTTCCTACTCATCCAATTTCAATTTAAATTGGTCTATTTAATAATCACCCCGCAATCTATACATATTTATTATAAGGGAAAACTACACCCCCTAAAGTTTGGGGCCATTTTAATTCGACTTTCAAAGTTTAAATTTTTGCAATACCTCCCAAACTTCTAAATACTTGCAATTCGACCATTTTGACTTCTTCTTTTTTTTTTCCAAATGCCCCACTCAAAAGTTTTTTTTTTTTTTTTTTTTTTTTTTTTTTGTTTTTTAAAAAAAAAACAATTAAAAATTAAAAGTCTGCCACCCTAGTTAGGCATCTTGGTGGATTCGACCATCTAAGACCGCCACTCCTTAATTTTTTATTTTATTTTTAAGTTGGGATGGGGCATTTTGGAAAGAAAGAATCAAAAAATGGTCGAATTGCAAGAATTTGAAAGTATGCATTGCAAAATTGAAACATTGGAGGTCAATTGAAAATTGCCCAAACATAATAACAATAAAAACAAACAAATTATACCTTCTTTTTTTTTTTTGGGTAAGTAGAAAAAATGAAGGACAATCGGTGGTTATGACAATGATAAAATTTTGTTTGACATAATTCTTAAATGCTAATATAAACACGTGTTTGTGATTAATTAACAACCCATTTGAACAATCTGTTACAAAGAAATGAAATACAAAACAAGCATTATCTTCTTGTTCACCTTTCAATTCCTAGCTTTGACTAATTATGAGAATATCTCCAATAGAAAAATTGAAACAATTAAAAGCAAAAATAAGATAAAAATAAAATAAAAAATTCCTTTATATATAAGACAATATATATACACACATGTCGGAGTCAGGAGAGAAACACCAAAAGCCTAGACTAATACGCTTGGATCCACTTACTTATATATATATTAAGTGCTCTATTCTTTATACTTTTTCAACATGGGACTCACAACAACACTTCATAACATAACAATAATTAGCTTTATTTCAATATGCACATAATAAGATAAGTACATAGGTGATGAAGAGGTAGTAGGTGCAAGTGCTACCTTGTAATCATGACATAACAATAATTAACTTCATTTCCATATTCACATACTAAGGTAGGGAGGTGATGAAGAAGTGCTCTACCAAGGATAGAATTTATCCTCATATAATATTTGTCGGGAGGTATATTGAGTTGCATTTGTCTGATTAATCCCCAAAGGCAGCGTGAGACCCATGAAGAACTATCCGTTATACTTGTAAATTAGAAAATTGTTATGAATTACTGTTTTATTTTTGAAGTCCCATAAAAGTCACATACTGAAATTTTGTAGACCCCAAATGTTGGCTCTAAAGTTGAAATCATCGTCTGGTTTGTTTTTGGAGGTTTCGGTACCGGTATGTTGTCTTCCGATGAATGACACCCAACCGTAAGAATAGTCGTCAAATCATTTCTTATTGACACGAGCCTTTGGATGGGCTTTGGCTTCAACACCACTCTTAAATGATCCACTCATAAACATAACCCACATGATTATGAATCTGAACATTACATTTCTACCGGATGACATGATCATCTTCTTTCTTTTTTGTTGGTTTGACTTTCAAATGCCCTCCTCCACTCACGGATATATAGTGGTAAAAACTATAGGCTTATAGAAGAAAAAACATGAAAGATTGTTAAGAGGAACGCCACGCTCATATCTAATTCCATTACTTTTATTTTTAGGGAATGTTTCATATTTATTCCTTGAAAAAAGATCAAGAGTATAAAACTCTTACATCATAGCAGTGGCGGGGTAAAAAAAAAATTTAATGAATGAACAAAATTTAAAGTTGAACAAAAATTGATTAAAAATATTTTAAAAAATAACTAATGAAAGAAATAAAATAATTCAATAAAATTTATTTATTTTTTAAAATATATAAAGGTAACATACACATTGCTTTATTCAATTATCTTCGACAATTCTTAATAATTGGTTGACAATGTGTTTTTTTTTTGTAGATATGCACTTTGAAATTATGATTGGATGGTAATCAGAATTTGTTTTCTTAAGCAAAGATCTACAAGCATATTTGTTAAATTTAATTTGGTATGAGCTCATTTAGAATGTGATTAGAGCTTAATAGAATTATTATTTTTCTTTATAATCTCATATAATTACAATTATATATTTCATACAATTAAAATATATACAATATATATATACACACACAAATAAATAATAAATTTAACCAAGCAATCTTAATTAATATTAAAGTTTAATTATATACATGAAATTTTTTAAGAAAGGGAGTCAAAAAGCTATTAATTTTAATTGTTGAAGGCTTGAAGGAAAAAAAAATGGCAAACTAAAGGAATGACTTCACAATTTTGTTTTTAAAATATATATGTATAATAATTTATGCTTTTGTTTTTAATCATGGTTTTTTTTTTTTTAAGAAAAGTTTTAGTGTTTTGGATTTTTAGAAAGTCTATGGAGTTTTGTGTCTCAACGAAACCACTAGCCATTGAAGGTTTTTTTTTTTTTTTTCAAGCCCACTTACTCGTTAAACGAAAAGGCAGGGTCCACAACAAAGGGTCCAACAAACAAAGGCAGTAGTACACAAAACTTATTAGGTAAAGTCCACTTAACCCCCTTAAACTACCACTCCAATGACAATCTACCCTCCAAACTATCAATTGCGACAATTTACCCCCCAAACTATCAAAATAATGACGATGTACCCCCAAATTTTTAAAAATGACGAAATTACCCTTACTAAAATGAAAATAAAAATACTAAAATTTAATTTCTTTTTCAAATTTTTAAAGATATTTTTGTTTTATTGAAAATTTTATAGGGGTAATCTCGTCATTTTGCTAGCATTAAGGGGTACATTGTCATTGTTTTGGTAGTTTAGGGGTAAATTGTCGTAATTGATAGTTTGGGGGGTAGATTGTCATTAAAGTAGTAGTTTGAGGGGGTTAAGTGGACTTTACCCAAACTTATTTAAACGGTGAGCTTAATAAATGGACATGGAACACGTGATTGTATCGTCTTCTTCCTCTTAACCTAAACCAAAAAAAATTCTGAAACGCTGAAACTGCTGCAAAATTTTTTTCACACATCCCAGTGCCGCTTGAATCATTTGCTTCTAGTTTTTATTAGGGGAAACTACCTCTAGCCCCCATGAACTACCGGGTGTCATCCATTTGCCCCCATGAACTACCAAGTGCAACCCTTGACCCCTTCAAACGACCTAACCCTAGCCAACAGCCCATTTTCGTTAGTCAGCTCCGTTGAAACTCACGGTCAACGTTACTGTTCACATCACGGTTCACGTTACTGTTCACCGATTAGAATGTTAACCGTGAGTTTCAACGGAGTTGACTGACGGAAGGAGGCTGTTGGCTAGGGTTAGGTAGTTTGAGGGGGTTAGGGGTTGCACTTGGTAGTTCATGGGGACAAATGGACGACACCTAGTAGTTCATGGGGGCTAGAGGTAGTTTCCCCCTTATTAATATGATTTTATAGAGTTTATTGTTTCAATTGTTTTACTCCTTATTAATTATGTGGAGTGATTCGTGGATATCTCTTGTGATTCAAGGATACATGTGAATTTGAGATAATTTCATATGATTGATTGCTTAGTTTTTAACTCATAAAAATTGGATATCCCTTGTGATTTGTTCTACGGAAACATCTGGTGTTTCAATTAGATTTGGATTCCTTTTGTGATTTGATCAGTGAATGGATACATAGGATGCTTTTGATTAATTCTTTGAAGCATAGTAAAACATATCTAAGATTTTAATTGTGAGAACTTCATATTGATTTTAATGAGCATACAATATGTTGTTATGAAGCGGTGAGTATGAATTCCCAAACCTTAGTAACTTTATCTTTTGTTTTTATTTTATTTAGTTTGTCTTTTAGTTTTCAAAAACCCCCAAATCAAAACCCTTTTGGAACTAGATTAGGATTAAATTAGTTTAGATTTAAATTTGCTTTCAAAAATACAATTCCCTGTGGGTTCGACATCGCACTTGTAAAACCATTATATTGCAAACGATTCATGCACTTGCGAGTACAATAAATTTGTACATCAAATTTTGGTACCGTTGCCGGAGAGTTGCTCAATTTTTGAAACCAATTTATGTCTGAATTGATTTTATCTTTCTACTAGTTATAATTAGGATTTTATTTTTCTGCAATTTATTTCTATTTTATCCTTGTTTCTAAAAAAAAAAAAAAAAAAAAAGAGAGATGAATAATGTGTATGAGGAAAACAAGTGTTCAGTTACGAGCTGAGTGCATTGCCTTACGTGATAAATCCTTCCAACTCATAGCAGCCAGATCTACCCCGACCCATTTTTCTCACACATACAAAAACAAGTGTTCAGATCTACAAGCTGTGTTTACTGCTTTAGAATCAGTAGTTCATCATTTTCCAACTGCTCATATCGATAACATAGGCAAGAGATTTTCCCAATTCAAAGAAGCTAGAGTTGCCCACATGCAATTACCTGACACTCATCCACTATATAAGAGATGTTCATATTGTTATAGCCTTTATCACAAGAGGGAAAAGTGTCCATTCATTCTAGACTACCTGGTTCATTCAAAGCATAATATCAAGAATAAGTCAGCTCTCTAGTTTCATGACTATGGACTAGAAAAATATCAAGTCTGGCTGCAACGTTAAGACTTAACCTTTTCTGTTTTGTAGTGCTCAGAAATATCCTTGATCTCCTCATTTTTAAGGTACTCTTCCTGCTTTCTGTAAAGCTCTTCCTGAATGATTTTACTGTTTGTTTTGTCCACCTTGATCTTGTATCCCACTGATGGAGCAAGAAAAAGAAGAAAAGGGTGTAGGGGAGAAGAAAAAAGTTAGCAAATTTGTCTAGTATGACAGAGCAGTGAATTTTTTTTTTTTTTTCTTTTTCTTCCATATTACTTCAATTATGTTCATTATTTATTTATTTTACTTTAATCAAGAAGAAAAAAGAAGAAGGAGAAATCCTTAATGAATCTCCCATTACTTATGAAAGAAAGCATTACTAGGATTAGTAACATGGTGAAGTACTCCAAGAATTGTAACCACATCCCTCGGCCTAAGTGAAAAGCCTTGCAGGCTGCTCTAATTGCACCTAGACTAACATCTCTTGATGCATCTGGATCACCAATATCCTCCGAGCCACTTCCGGCATGATTTATCTTGAAGATGTTCTATATAGTTTGAACTTTCTATACGATATTGTCTTTGAAGAGAACATAATAAAGTAGTACAATGAATTTTATGCTGATTTGATTGATATCTTTCATTGTTTATCTCTCAAATCGCTCATATATATATATATATATATATTTTGTGTGCTGATTATGGAAGACAAATAAATGCATTGTAGGTGATGACTAAAATAGCAGATGAAAGGAAAATGATTGAGAATATTTTACCCAAAAATAAAAATTATAAAGGGAGAACCAGTCATTTTTGTCGGTGAAATAGAAAGTTGAGAGGTGTTGGAGAATTGCAAGCATCTTCAGAATGTTAGTTCAAGCGCATATTCGGTATCTGGGAGTTTCTTCACTCACGTTATGGGAAGAAGATCAACTTTGGCCTTGGTTTATAAGCTGCAAATTCCTTTGGTTTACAGCCATTTTATTGTTGATTCTTGGACTCCAGGAGAAATAAATTAATGTGAATGATGAAATCAAAGCTCATTAAGAATTCTGTCCTTCTGGGAGTGTGTGCCTTTTTTTTTTTTTTAATCTTCTTATGATGCCTTTTATTGTAATAGTTGATAGGAATTTTACGTGTTTGACGGACATGATTATAAAATTTCCTAACGGCCAACCTTAAGCAGGTTTTGTATTCACGTGTGGGGTTCGGACTTTGTTTTGATATGCATATAAGCTTATATAAGTTAATTCTAACTCGACCAATTTAATTAAATAGGTAAAACTCTTCAACATTAATTCGCTAATTTTGTATTGCATGAATAAATGTTATAAATTGTCGATCTGAATGTCTTGTGCCGGTTAGGGGTGAAAAGATAGTTATGGTTAAAAGTTATTAGCTAAAATTGCTAACCGCAACCGCCTAGTTGGTTAATAAAACTGAATAACCGCACCTGCAAACTGCTTTTTAAAAGGGAAAAAGAGAGCAAAAAAGAAAAAAATCAAAACAATGTCACTTCACATATATATATATATAGCAGTTAATAGTTTTTCTAAATCTCAAAACCACTAATTGCACCACTTTATGTAGTTAGCGATTTTTTTTAACTGCCTTCAAAAGTGCTTAGGTCGTTAACAAGATTAGCGGGCGGTTAATAAGTATGTAATTTCAATCCTAATGCCACTTTGGGCGTGTCGAGGTATGGATAAAGATTATAAGTTAATCATAACTCGATCTAGCTAGGGATTGTTACCTTTTCCCCCCATCAACTACAATATATTGCCACTTTGCCCCCATAAAGTGACAACCTTACTACCCAACCCTATCAAAGTACCATTTTGTGCCCAAAACCCCCATTTTGTTAGTACAAAATGTTAACTCAAGTGATCAACCCGCCAAGTGTACCTCACATGCTATCTTGAAATTTTTTATCCCACATTTTTTCAGCCAAATTTGACAACCCAATAAAGTCCTAGAATGCATCAGAACCATAAATACACTCTCTAGAAATTATAAATCATAATAAAATATAAATGTCATAATCTATGTTGGCATCGGATTATTCTGAGCCTCAGATCCAAGTAAGATGCCACATTTGGTTGCCTTTCTCTAATTTTTTTTCTATCATTTATTCTAGAAAATACAAGAATTAAAATGAATTAATTTTGCATATATGCGAAAGAAAAATGTTATGGTTCTTAGTGTTCTCCTTATCCTACGTGTATATTATTTTTTTAAAGAGATGAAAAAACATACTTCATCCATCCCTCGTATTCTTTTTAGTAAACAAAATCAACTTAGGATGACGAGAACATCCAACTGTATCATTTCTCTATCCGCTATCCAAAGAGTGCATTGATTCTAGGGGTATTAATTAACATAATTGAAGTATTAATATACTATCATTCTAATTTTAGTAATATTATCTATAATTGATATGATTATATCACATGATGAATTGATCATCAAATCATATGATTATATAATAACAAATAATACATATATAATATGACATAACTCGTAAGCCTACAAGTTGATCATATGCTTCATATTATTCATGTACAATGATAATCACAATTGATTCAATTTAATTGGACTAAATGAGAGGGTTGATGAAGTTTTAATATTTATTTGTATCATTTAATGTTTTATTTGAACTTCTTGTATATGTTGTGTTGAACTTTTTTTATATATTGTGTTGATTTTTTTATATGTTGTGTTTTTTTTTTTTAGGGGAGGGAAAGCATTTTTTCTCCCTATGAACTACCACATGATTACCTTTTCCCTCAATGAACTACCAATTTTACATTACATCCCCCATGATCTACTATTTCATTACCAAAACCTCCATTCCTTTAGTCAAGGTTGTTAAATCGAACTGTTAACCGTACTGTTCACGACATTGTTCATAGTTAACTGCATTGTTCACAGGTACTGTTCATCGGCTTAATGACTTTGATTGAAAGAATGAGGGTTTTGGTAATGAAATGGTAGTTCATAGGAGGTGTAATGTAAAATTGGTAGTTCATGGGGGAAATGGTAATCGATGGTAGTTCATGGGGGAAAAAGATAATTACCCCTTATTTATTTATTTTTAAGTTAACAAGATATGATTTAATATTTAAAGATTTTTTTTTTAAAGTACAAGTAAATGTAAATTTAGGGTCAAATATTTTTGATTTTTCAATACGAGCTCTTTCTATAGCAATTGGGCCCATGAAGACACTAAAAATACCAAAAAAAAAAGTGTAAAAAATGCTACAGTAATAATAAATGCCCAAAAAAAGAAGCTCAATTTTGAAAAAGCGGTTAGCGGGCTGTTACCTATTTCACCAATCATTAACCAGCAGTTAGTAGTTAATCGCCTTAGTTAGCGATTGCGGTTAATGAAATCTACTAACCTAAGACGGTTACGGTTAGCGGTTGCCAATAATCGCTAACCGTAACTATATTGACACCCCTACCAAAAGTGCATTTTAGATATTTTTAGACTTTTTGGACCTTTAAAAATGCTCTCAATTATTTTTACCAAATGGATTCTTTTTTTTTTTAATCGGATTTTTTGAGTGTTGAACGTACTTTTAAGCCCATCAAATGCATACCCAAATAGGTTGTAAGTCAATTTTGATTGTAGTAAAATGTTTGCTTTTTACTAGAGAGATCGGTGCTATACAACTATATGTATATAAGTAGCAATTCATAAATGTTAGAGATGTTTGAAAACCACAAGAATGTGAAATGTTATTATTATTAGGGTTAAATAATTTATTAGTACTTGGGTTTGCACATTTTATTTTTTCTCACCTAAAGTTCAAATTCTTTTATAAATTGTACTTGACTTACGAAAAAGACAAACTTAGTACCTCAATTAGGTTTTGTTATCCCAAATTAACCGAATGCCATGTGTCCTAAAACATATTAAAATAAAAATTAATTAAAAAAAATAAAACCTTAAAAAAAAATTAAAAATTTATGGGAGTGGTTGTCTACCTTCCTACGGCCAGCCTGGGTGGCCGAAGACACCCCCATGGCCCAAATGGGGGTGGCCGGGAACTCCCTGTTTGGCCATTGGGGGTGATTGAACCAACCCCAAGGCCTTCAGGGTGGTTTGGTCACCCTCAAGCCAGCTGTAGGGGGGTGGTCAAAGCCACCCCATAAATTTTCATTTTTTTTAATGTTTAGTTTTTTTAAGTTTTTAGAACATATGGCAATTATATGTGACGACACGTGTGGTGGAACCTAACAAAAGTATTAAGTTAGTCTTTTCCAATAAATCAGTACTAATTATGGTAGGATTTAAACCCTAGGTATGAAAAAATAAAAATGTACAAACCCATGTACTAATAAAATATTTAACCCTTATTATTATCATCATTATCATTATGCTGACAATGATGATGATGATATTAGATGAAATTCATGCAACACATAGGCATGCAGCTGCGTAACTCAATACTCAATTCATAAATATTGAATGAAATTCAAGGACTTTAAACGAAAATTATAAAATAAAGACTAAAGTTACATTTGGTACGTAAAACGGCTATTCCATTATGAAAATGAATAAAATTTTTTTATTAAAAAAAAAAAAAAAGTTGAATGAAATAGCCTTTCAAAAGCCATTCTCATGTTCTATGAGGAAATGACTATTTGAGGTATTAGATCCTTATGATATTCTTTGACATCAAGGCTTCTCTATTCCACCTCCTTCCATTCCTAATAAAAACTATTCTTATTTCCTAATAAAATATTCATTCCACGTATCAAGCGAAACTTAAAAGACAAAACATAATCTGACACAAAATTCTTATTCCCAACCACAAATAAAAGTCTTCCAAAGGCGCTTGTTGAATTCAAATATGCAATGCCTTGTTGGTAGTAACGCTACTGGTGTGACGTAGGCCATAAATTCAGTTTGAGTTCCCCCAATTTTATATATATCGAGAAGCATTCTCATTTCTTCTTCCCTCTTACACCCTGTAAAGAGAAAAGAAGAAAAAAATTCACATGGCAAATTTCCTTTGTTTTCTGCAGAAGTGTTTCTTTTGTACGACTTAATTTTCTTAGCTTTTCTTGTGTTCGATATTTGTTGGAATATCTAGGTATTCGTGTTCACAAAGGTTTTAGGACAGGAAGAAAAGAAGAAGAAAAAAGTTACTTTGAGAGAGAAGCATCATTAGCTCAAGTAGTATAAATTGGAGCAACGTTTAAGATGAGGACTTCATTTATTTACTAAGATTTATTGGGCGTTGTTGAATCAGTGTATCGAGTGCCCAAGTTCAAAGCAGACTTGATAGAAGCTCAACAAAGTAAAAGGACTTAAGGAGAATAAAAGTTGAAACTCAACAAAGTTGATAAAATCATACATTTTCACTAAATTATTACAAAAGAAGAAGTTTCAAAAACTGAGAGAAACAATGGGAGTTCAAGGAGGAGAACGTTATGGCTAAAGTGTTGTAAATATCAAACATATTATTAGATATTTTCAACTTTTGTTCTAGTGCTTATGTTTAGTTAAGTATCATCACCTGAGAATTTGTTTTTGTGTATCGTATAAAATGGTCCTAATAATAAGTATTTAATGGTGCATATCTTACTGGAAAGATTAAAACAATCTGATTGTATCCCTTCGTCTCCCATGATTCTTGCCTGTAACATTCTTTGTTTATGCTCTTATTGCTCAAAATCTTTTTCCAGGACGTTGTCTCTGGAGCAAGCGAAACTTCAGTAACTACATTAATAGAATGGGCAATGTTAGAATTGTTGAGAAACCCAAGAGCAATGGGGAAGGCACAAGCCGAAGTGCGACGAGTTTTTGAGGGGAATAGGAACATTGATGAGACAGACATAGAGAAACTAGATCATTTTAAAACAGTTGTCAAAGAAACTCTGGTATCGATTTTAAAGGAACAAAATTTGAATATATTCCTTTTGGAGGTGGTAAGAGATATATCCAGGCATATCATTCGCTTTAGCTACCATTAAACGTGCTCTTTCTCAATTGTTGTATCGCTTCATTTGGAAACTCCCAAATGATATCAAAGTAATATTGAGGCTAAACTTTCTTTTGTCATCTACAATGGGGGAGTGATTTTGGAGACCAGCGAGGTTAGATTCTTTAGTTGAAATTCAAGCTAAGCTATCTGAAGTTTGTTTGGGTCAGTATGACAATCCAGTTTGGACTATTTCCAAAAAGGGTGTTTATGTTAGTCATGAGACTTGGGAAGCACTTAGAAAGAAAAATGCAAAGGTTTTTTGGTGGAAGATCATATGGTTTCCTTGGGCTACTCGTAAACAGACTTTTATCATGTGGCTTGCTATGAAGGATAGACTCCTTACAGGTGAAAGGTTACTTAAATGGGGTTATAAGGGTGAGGTTCAATGCTGTTTTTGCTATAGTCAGTTGAAACTCGAGATCATCTATTTTTTGAATGCAGTTTTAGTTCTAGAATTTGGAATTATTACATGATTAAATGCAGATTGGATAGTCCTTTGGTGATATGGAATGATATTGTTTAGCTAGGATGTAATAGCTGGGGAAAGAAATCTCTTCATGGCTTGATTTGCAGGCTGGTTTTTGGTTCTGTTGTGTATAAAATTTGGCATACTAGAAATGAGATTAGACATGATGGTGTTCCAAAAACTGAAGAGCAGTTGTTGAAGCATATTTTTTGGTAAATCTGATCAAGAGTTGTTGGTGTGAAATTTTTTCCTAAAACTAAGGAGAATATTCTTCTTTGTTCTCTATGGAATTTGCCTGCATGTATCCTTGCTTAATATGTTGGTATGTTATGATGCTAGTAGATGAATTTTGGGGCTTCAAACTTACTTATGTAATTTGCCCTCGATGGTGCGATCAAGCATGTGCTCTATCACAATTTATTCCTTCAATTCTATTAGAGCAATGATTGATGCGCTCGATGTGCACTCGATCACAATTTCTTTTTCCAGTTCTATTAGAGCGACCGATGGATGTGCTCGTTGTGCAATTGATCGCAATTTTTTCTTCCAATTTTGTTAGAGCGACTAATGATGCACTCGTTGTGCGATCGTTCGTAATTGTTTCTTCCAGTTCTGTTAGAGCGATCGATGGATGTGCTCGGTCCTAGGCAATCGATCTCTGTGCTAGATGTGTGCTTGTACTGCGATTGAGCGCACTGATCCTGTTATGTCTAGTTGAGAGTTGTTCTATTTTGTTTGCAGACTGTTGCTACTACAGTTGTTGATCTTTTGTTTGTTTCGATTTAGTTTTGCTTCTGTGAAGCTTGTTTGTCCGGTCGGAAGGGTTTGTAAATTGTTGGTTGTTTTGGACTGGTTTGGTTTTAATGTTATGACTTATTAATCTAAAAAAAAGAACTTGACATGTCAGCGTTTCTCCGATTATCTTGTAAGAGAAAGAATGATTTGTACCCAGTTACCACACCTTGGATTCCTCTTTTAGTTAAAGAGATCAAGTAGGGATGTTGCAATTATTTATATATTATGTAGATATGTGTTTATAAATGTTCATTTAATTATGGTGACACATGTTGTAATCTAATTGGTGTTAAGGTGGTATTTAACAGGTTTTGTTAAAAATTTGGACGAAAGTTGGGTGTAGGACCTATGTGCATGCTAGAAGAGTTCTCATAATATTTTTATACCACGTGGAGCATATTGCAAATTTGGAGCAAGTGATTGGTGTCAAATATTATATATTTAATCTCCCTTAACTTATGTTTGTTAAGCTCTTACCTTTGTTAATTTCTAATGTTTTGGTTAGTTTTGGTGTTTTAGTGTTTTGTAGGTTGTTAAGTTGCATTTGGGGCTAATGCCATCAACTCTGGGGCTTAAAACAGTTCGGGGAGCTTTGGCGGCAAAATTGAGTCGAGCGATGATTTGCACCCGACGACTTCCACCAAAATGGCCATATCTTGAGTTATATAACTTCGATTGGGGTGATCTTGGTGTCTTTGGAAAGCTATCTTGAAGATCTACAAAATCATATTTCACAAGTTTTAGCCAATTCTGAAGTATATGTGCTCGAACGCACATTTTGTATTCAAACGCAATTATGCCCATCTGATGCAAAAATTCTTGCATGAATGCATTCGAACGCACCTAAAGTGCCTTCGAACACACTGAACTGACTTGACAGCGCTGAAACCCTAAAAATTAGCCTATAAATACCATCATTTCTTTTGTAAACGAACCTAGACGCTTGGGAGACGGTTTGAGAAGCCCCCTCATTGTTCTTCATTGTAAACACTCCTAATGTCATTTCTTCAATTTAATGTTTTATTTTGCTTTTATTTAGTCTCTTATTCCCTTCACTATGGATTTGTTTATATATATATATTCATGTTTAGTTCGTATTTTCTGTCGTTTAGATTTATGTTTATTCATTTCAATGCATTTTAGTGACAAAAGTGTGTTGATTGTTGTTGACAAATCATCAAACGTCAATACTCGTTGCAACTGGAGATACATCGGATGATTCATCTTCGGACCAATATCAGTTGTAACCTCTTGTAATAGTGTTTGCCTCAAATAGTTCGACAAGATTTGTGACAACAATAGGATACGCATATGAGCTTCTTCGATAGACGAAAATATGAACAATATGTTAGCGCTTAGAATATGCATAGTAGCATAAATGTTTAATAAATATGAGCTAAGCATGTTCATATGTAGATTAATTTGTTGTGAGGTGGATTATTTCTTTAGCGTTTTTATTTCTTTATTTTAAAGCATTTTAATTTAGTTTATATTTTATGCACACCACCTGTTTGATATTGGGACTAGGTTAAGATATGATTAGTTTAAGCACTTTAAAATTAGTTTTTAACAAACACGATTCTTTGTGGGATTGACCTCGCACTTGCACACCCGCTACATTGCTTAATGACTCGTGCAATTGGCGAGTACAATTAAATTTGTGCAACAAATTTTGGCGCCGTTGCCGGGGATCGAACCTGGGTCACCCGCGTGACAGGCAGGAATACTTACCACTATACTACAAAATGTAAGTTCGACCACAAATAACTGGTGTGTTCGAACGCACTTTGGTAGGATCTTCACTTTAAGTCCCCTTTCTTGCCCTTTGCTAGCCATATTTGTTGCAATGACCTGCACAACACAAAACACTAAAAACACTAAAAATAGTTAGATATTAACAATGCTAAAGGCATAACAAATATAAGTTAAAAGGGTTCAAACATCAATGTTTGACATCGATCAGCAAGTATAAAGATAAATAAATGTATTTGAAATTTTATCATACATAAAGCCGGCAACTCCAACATTTTTCTTGGTCATAATTTTTTGAGAGGTTTTGATTTTTAAGAATACTTCTCCCCTTTGGAAATGGTCTATTCCAAACTAGGATCCTTAAAGAATATAAAAAAGAAAAAAAAATTAACATTGCTTCCAGAGATTAAGAAAATAGTGTAGCTTAAGTGTGCACGAAAATTTATACATTTAAAGCCTTTAAATATATCCTTTGTTGATGGCCAAAAACACTGAGTAAGGAATCCTCTCCAATCAAGTGGCCAACAAAGCAACGCATGCTTCACCTGAGAAAGCTTCCATAAGGGCCAGTTTCTTTGTGCAAGCCGTCAGTTTCTTTAAGAGGCCAAACATTATTCCTCCAAAGAGCTTTAGCAAAAGGGCATCGAAGAAAGAGATGCTAAATCTTTCGGATGGGCCATCACACTTTGGGGCAGGTAATTAATGAGATTTAAGTCAATATGTTATTGACAAATCTGAATACGTTGGGCCTAGAAGGGAGAATGTTCCAAGTTATCTTCAAAATAAGATGTTTCAACCTATGTTGGACCATCAAACTCCGAAGGCATTTCCAGTCAACAGGGTTAAAAAGGGAGTGGTGAATAAGAAAAGAGGTGTATATGGATTCATGTGCTAATCTCACAGAGAAGGAACTGGAGGGGTGGGGGAACCATACCCACATGTTGGTTTGAAGGATGAAAATTAGGTGGATGAAGGAAATTTGGGATGAGGATAAAAAAGATGGGAATCTACAATCTCAAATCTCTGAAAATGCAGGGGATCCTTATAAAGGGTTCCACTCATGGGTGAAGGGCTAATAAGATCAGCCACATTAAGGTTTGGGAATGAGGGAAGTAGAGTTTGTTAGGGGTGGGCTTGAAACAAGAAAGGCCAGGGATCGATGGGGGACTTCCAAATGTTAGTGTTAAGGCCAACAGGAAAAGCACAACAAGCATTGTCACTGATGATCTTTCTATCATTAAGAATTCCGAGATCGTGTCCACAGGGAATCGCGTTTTGTTTAAAGAAACCAATTCTATGTCTAGATTAATTCTACTTAACCTAGTTCCAAATAAACCTAAGAATTCCACCTCACCACATTAATAAATACATATTATCACGCTTAGTTCATACATTCGTTTATCGATTAAAAATAATGCATGTTCTAGTGTCACACTAGTTCACACATCCGTTAAACCCTATGCATGTTCTATTGTGCCTACCAAAAGATTCAAAGAAACCATCCACTTGGCAAAAGACAAAACATATCCAATTTAGTTCAAAAGATCAAATGTATCCATGCTAAACACAAAAGACAAAAGATATCCAAAGTAAATCAAAAGATTAAATGTATCCATCAGACAAAACACAATGAATATTCAACTACGGCACAATCAATCGCAATCTTGTCACTAAATTGAATTAAAACAAACAAGCATTAGTGAAACGACGGAATGGATATGAACTCAATGTGAAAACATGTAAAACATCAATGGTAAGGCTTCATCTTCAACCTTAGTTGAAGATTTAGCCTCTCATACGAAAGAGAGACAAACATAAATTAAAACTAAGCATTATAAATTTAAATGATGTTTAGAAGGGCTAAATAGTGAAGAACATAGGGTTTCTAGCCTCAAAGGCACCTCCCAAAACATGAGGTTGCAAAATTATACAAGAGGTCCTATTTATAGGAAAATAAATGCTTGCAAGACAGAGAAGGTACGCTCGATCGCAGGCAATGCACTCGAGCGCAGACCTATGTGCGCTTGATCGTGCATGCATGTGCTCGATTGCACTCAACTGCTCCATAATCCCACGGCGTAGTCGAGAATGCATTTTAACACGTGGTATGCGCTCGATTGTATCCCTTTGGGATCGAGCACATATGTGCTTGATCGTGGCTTCTTGGACTCAAGCGCATGCACGCTCAATCTCTGGCTTAATGCGTAAGTGCGATCGATTACACTCTGGTGCGATCGATCGCACTAACAGGGGCCAATTGCTCTTTCGGTTATTTCCACCATTTAAATCACATTTTCATGCCAATGACCTGCAGCACAATGAAACACTAAAAGTAAAAAAATCATTAGAAAATAACAAAGTTAAGAGCTTAACAAACATAAATTAAGGGGTCCAAATAAACACTATTTGGCACTCATCACTCTTCCTCCTCACCCTTCCGTCGTTTCCCTCTCCATCTCCCTACCCTTCTTGTCTCTTTTGTGGCCAAACCCATCTCATTGGAGACCCTATCCACCTATTTGGAGGTCCTATCCGTCTCTTTGGAGGCCCTATCTTACGTCTTTGTCATATTTTCTTTTTTCAATAACTGCATTGCCCAACCCTCCACTGTAAATCCACCGTTCATCGGCATCAACGATGTCTCACATCCTCGAATCTGCTCCCTTTGCTACCTTCTTGGAATTTTTAGATTTGATTTTTTTCAAAATGAGATCTACGCATTTTAGGATGTCATCTTCATACACGTGCCTCTCCACCTTGTTCCTGGGCGTTGCCACTTCCGTCCGCCGCCTTGGATTGCTCATCTGATGCCCTTTTGGACCATGAGCCACACGAGTGCGTGCAGTCCACATGCCGTCCTCTCCGGTGCTGCATCTACGTTGCTCAGCCGCATCCACCTCTGCCTCTGCCTCTAGTGAACCTCCATTGTTCGATGCTACTGTCTAGTTTGTTCTGGGTTTTTCATTTTGCTTTTTTGTTCTTTGTTCTTTTTTTTCTTTTTTTTTTTGTATTTTTAGGAGTTACTTCCAACGTTTATAATTATTTGATCTCTGTGGTTTGGGGAGGATTATAGAATCTTTTTGGTTTTGTTCTTTTCCTTGGATCATTTGGTTGTGTCATATTTCACACACCAAGTCTTACTACCTTCATTGGCGTCCAATTTTCTTGGTCCTTGCACCAAGAAAGCATAAGCCCGTGTCATTCATTTGAATGCATTGCCTCTTTTTTTTTCTATTTACTTGTCCTATTTGTGGTTTAAGAACTTTGTGTTTGGGTTGCTCAGCCCTTAGTTTGTAATTTGTTGTTTCTTACTTAAAAAAAAAAGGGGAATTGTCCCTCTAGCATTATCATAATTTATGCATAGGATGGTGAAATAAATCTAAGAAAACAATAAATTATTACAGGAACGAGTATACTTCGCAAAATAAATACATGGAGCATCTATTTGATAATAACAAACAAACCTGATAATGGCAAGTAAACTTCTAAGCAAAGTTTGTAGTGGTGGCCATGCCATTTTCAGGACTTAAGGAAAGATTCCATATAAAAGTGATAACTGCGTAAGTCTAAAGACTTAGTAAGTAAACCCTACAATTAGGTATGACATGAACCTAATTAAGCGGAAATAAACATGTAGATCTAGTAAGTATTCAAAAGGAGGTGTTGTCTCCTTTAATACACCATATAGTAGGGTTTTGGTTTTCAAATAAAGGTGTACTAACAGCGGCAATTGCCTAGATATTTTAATGCATAAAATCTAATATTTTATATTTCATTAAATTTTTTTATTTATGGTTTACCCAAGATATTACCCCTACCTAGCAGGGTTGACACTGTTCTGAGAGACCTTTAATACAATAATGATGCCTCGGATATTGTACGCTACTGTTCATAACACTAGCAGCATGGCAAAGTATGACCTTTGGTGACCTACACCGCTAATGTTGTCCATCCTTTAGTGACCGCTCATTAAGGTTGTGCTGGTCACGAAACAACCATTGGATCCAAAGCCTATATAACACACATATTTGACCATATCACTTAAGCTTATATGGTAAGCCTATGGCCGTTATACCGCACGTATCAGTGTACCATGTCATGCAATGCATCTTAACAATTAGTTTATAAGATAGTTACCAAGTAATTATAAAAGTAGGTATGCTCATATCATACTCGTGGTTAGTCAATTGATATATCACATGTTTTAAGGAAAAAGGTTCATAAGTATTTACTCATCTCACACTCTTGCTTGAATCCTCTAACATGGCAAAATCCTGCTATAACATAATATAATATACCGTTACACATAGCACTCGAGGATCCTTACGAGTAGAATTCTAGACTTTAATGAAAGGTTCGCCAAACCCTAAAATACACGTAAATGAGGCTTAAGTCAGATGCTTGGCTCCCTGACCGTACGTTTGGTCTCGAGGGCGTATGTTTGGTCAGTGAGTTAAGCAAATCTACTCAAGGCTCAAATAGTGTTTTAAGGTTTCTATATCATCTATAGGCTACTCTATCTATTATAAGCTAATAAATAAACACATGCAACGTAGGAAAACTTAACATTATGCAAATCAAAGAAGCTTTTGGAAACATTTCTTGTTTTGTAAGGAAATGAGCAAAAAGCTTAACATGACCTCTTTTGAAAACTCTCAACATTAAGAAAGTAATGAAACAGTAATGGAAGCATAAATCAATTAAGGGGTTACCTCGAAATTCGGCAAGAAAATGAGTTCCTTTCCCATAAAACTCTTTTTCTCAACTCAAACTCACAATAATAGAACCTGGTAGCCTAGGGGCGTGCTAATATATGAAAATTGTGTGAGAATATGAGGGAGGGTAAGGGGGTATTTATGGTTGAGGGTGCTACCAACTCTCCAAAAAATAGCGGACATCTTGGGTACTATGGAGGGTACGTCCGGTACTATTTACATAGTGGTCTAATGGGTGTACCGTACGTCCACGTATTTATCCAAGGGGTATTTTAAAAGTAACATATGTTTGTGTGGTCCCCAACGTATGTCTGTATACTATTTGCAGGCATACATCCAGTGGTCCCCTCGTGTACGTTGATCGGTGCCTAAAAGTGCTTATTTGGACCCCTTAATTTATATTCGTTAAGCCTTTAGCATTGTTAATATCTAATTATTTTTAGTGTTTTTAGTATTTTGTGTTATGCATGACATTGCATTAAACATGGCTAGCAAGGGCAAGAAAGTGGACATAAAGTGAAGATCCTGTCAAAGTGCATTCGACCGCACTTGGCGCATTTTAACGCACGCACGCAGCACCACGGTCGCACGCAGCACCCAGCCAGCCCTAGCGGTTATCTACGTTTGAACACAAGTGCTCTGCGGTCGAATGCACACCCATGTCAGCCCTAGCCGCCACAGCAGTTATTTGAGGTCGAACGTCTAGCCTGCGTTCGACCACAAATAACTGGTGCGTTCGAACGCACTCCAGTGTCCTGCTAGACTATAAATAGACCTCGTGTATTCATTTGTTTAGCACGTTTGGGAGGAGCCTCTAGGGCCCAAAACCCTCTGTTTTCCACTGTAAATCCCTCCTAAATTGTCATTTATTTAATTAATGTTTTATTTTACTTTTATTTAGTCTCTTATTCCCTTCACTTTAATTTGTTTATATATATTTATGTTTAGTTTGTATTATTCTGTCATTTAATTTATGTCTATTCGTTTCAATACATTTTAGTGACAAAAGTGTATTGATTGTTGTTTGCCAATCGTTGAACGTTGACTATCGTTGCAACCGGAGATACATCGGATATTCGTCTTCAAACCATTATCCGTTGTGACCTCTTGTAACAGTGCTTGCCTCGGTTAGATCGACAAGATTGTGTAGCAACAATAGGATATACATATGTGCTTATCAATAGACGAAATATGAACAATGCGTTAACGCTCAGAGTATGCCTTGTAGCATAAATGTTAAATAAATATGAGCTAAGCATGTTTATATGTGAATTAATTTATTGTGAGGTTGATTAGGGACTCTAGTTATTTTATTTCTTTATTTTAATGCATTTTTAGTTTAGTTTATTTTCTGCACGTTACCTGTTTGATTTTGGGACTAGGTTGAGATAAGTTTAATTTAAGCATTTTAAATTAGTTTTTGACAAACACGATTCCTCGTGGGTTCGACATTCGCACTTGCACATCCACTCTATTACGATCGACTCGTGCAATTGGCGAGTACTATTTTTGGTACGACCAAAAAGAAAATGATAGAAACTTGAGGAGAGTGCTTGGAGGATGACATCCTAATCCCATAGAATTCCAGTAGTTTCCTACTCATCCAATTTCAATTTAAATTGGTCTATTTAATAATCACCCCGCAATCTATACATATTTATTATAAGGGAAAATTACACTTTACCTCCTAAAGTTTGGGTTTTTAATTCGACTTTCAAAGTTTAAATTTTTGCAATGAACCTCCCAAACTTTTAAATATTTGTAATTCGACCATTTTGACTTTTTTTTTCCCAAAATGTCCCCATTCAAAGTTTTGTTTTGTTTTTTGTTTTTTTAAAACAATTAAAAATTAAGGGGTGTCTGGCCACCCTAGTTGGGCATGGGGGTGGCTTCGGCCATCTCAGACCGGCCACTCCTTATTTTTATTTTTATTTTAAGTTGGGATCAGGGCATTTTGGAAAAAGAAAGAGTCAAAATGGTCGAATTGTAAGAATTCGGAAGTTTGGGGGCATACATTGCAAAAATTGAAACATTGAAGGTCGAATTGAAAATTGCCCCAAACATTAGGAGGTAAAGTGTAAGTTTCCTTATCATAATAACAAACTAAATACAAACAAATTATACCTTTTTTTTTTTGTGTGTGTAAGTAGAAAAAATGAATGACAATAGGTGGTTATGACAATGATAAAATTTTGTTTGACATAATTCTTAAATGCTGATATAAACACGTGTTCGTGATTAATTAACAACCCATTTGAACAATCTGTTACAAAGAAATGAAATACAAAACAAGCATTATCTTCTTGTTCACCTTTCAATTCCTAGCTTTGACTAATTATGAGAATATATCCAATAGAAAAATTGAGACAATTAAAAGCAAAAATAAGATAAAAATAAAATAAACAATTCCTTTATATATAAGACAATATATATACACACATGTCGGAGTCGGGAGAGAAACACCAAAAGCCTAGATAACAATCTCACACCTTTCTTCGTTTACTAACACTCCAAGCTAAGTACTTTCCTTTAAATACACAAAATGTCTCATTAAACCAACATATCTCTTAAAGCACTAACTAAATTATCAGTCAGAATTCATTGTAAGCAAAACCAAGGCTTATGATATTCATATAATTCTATAAATTCATCATGAATAAATATTCCTATCTAATATGAAGATTAAAATAATATTATGGGGAAACTACCTTTAGCTCCCATGAATTACAGGGCATTGGCCATTTGCCCCCATGAACTACCAAGTGTGATACCTGATCCCATCAAACTACCTAATCCTAGCCAACAGCCTTATTCTGTCAGTCAGTTCCATTGAAATAAACAGTCAACGGTACATGTGTCATTTTAAGCCTTTTTTTTTTTTTCATTTTTGCCCTCCATTCTACCAAACAAGATTTCTATACCCAAAAATACCCTCAATATATTTTACTTTCCCCCAAAATACCCTCAACATCACTTCTTTCTTACCTTCACGCCGACGCTGGTTAACGATTTGAGGACCGCCATGTAGAACTCCGCCAAATTCGCCAACAATAGTTTGGCCATTGTGGCTGAGACTCTCAGCTTACTATCAAAATTCATGATGTTAGGGAACATTCCCCAGTAACATTATAAAAAAGTATACAAAATTCACCACGTTCTCGACCAATTCACACACAATAAAAGACGAAAATTTGGGAAATGAAAAGACGTACTGCAACTCAAATCCTTTAAAAAAAAAAAAACAAAACACTGCAACTCAAAGAAGACAAATATGAAGTTGCAGCTCTGCAGGTATTCATTTTGGATTGAAAAAATTGTGGTTCTTCATTTTTTTTTTCTTCTTTCATAGTTCGTGGGTTGTCTTAATTTTTCTTGCTTTTTTTTTCTCCTCTATTTCATGCTGACCCATTTTTCTGTGTTCTTCATTTTTGACTTTTGGGTTATAATGTTCTCTTCATTTTGAGCTTCTATTTTCTAGATTCTTTTGGAAAATTTTGTGGGTTGTTCTATTGCTCTTTTTTATGTTCTTCTATTTTTTGTGGGTTGTTCTATTTTTTCTGGATTATTTTTGGAAACTTTTATTGCCCTTGCCCAATTAGCTGCTACTCCGCACAATCTGTGCTTGGTTCTTTTACAGGAATTTTACTCTCCAACTCATAGGAATAAATTCATAATCTATTGATGTTGATGGAAATTTCAATGAAAGCAAAAGGTGCTGGTTCTTCGATTAGCTTCGAGGGAAGCAAGTAGTGTACTTTGAAGAAGTAATCTATAAAGACTTGGATGGTTGCACGTATCTTTGCTTAAACAATGTCTGATGGTTGTATAGTTCAAATATGCAACGGGATATTGTCAACCAGTGTCAGTGTAAAGGAAAGAAGGAAGTGATGTTGAGGGTATTTTGGGGGAAAGTGAAATATATTGAGGGTATTTTGGGTATAGAAATATTGTTTTGTAGAATGGAAGGCAAAAATGGAAGAAAAATGCTTAAAGTGACACGTGTATCGTTGACCGCTTATTTCAATGGAGTTGACTGATGGAATGGGGTTGTTGGCTAGGGTTAGGTAGTTTGATGGGGTCGGGAATCACACTTGGCAATTCATGGGGGCAAATGGCCAACTCCCTGTAGTTCATAGGGGCTAAAGGTAGTTTCCCCTAATATTATTATCAAATTAATAACACTATAAAATGAGGGTTTTAAAATTCAGGGTGCTACAGTATCAGCTTCAGTCCCGTTACATGCCCGTCATGACATGGTTCGTGACAGGAAACCAAAGAGCACTTCTTCAATTGTCGTCACAAGCCCATCATGACATGCTTCTTGAAGGGCAATCAAAAGCAACAAATAAATTACAAGATTTTTCATTGAATTATGCCAAACCTAAACCTAACACATTTATAAGACTATATATATATATATATATATGTATACAAACGTCTGGGAGAGAGACACCAAAAGCTTAAGCATTAATGGGGGCTTGAGTCCACTTGTGTATTTAAGTGTTTTTTTTTTTTTTGGAAATTATACTTTACCCCTTAAACTATCCACCAATTTGCACTCTTAACCCCAATGTTTAAAAGGTGACACTTTAACCCTCCAAAGTATTTAACATTGAAACTTGACCCATAAAGTGCACTTTACCCCCTAAAGTATTTTGAGTTGACACTTTACCCTCCAAAATAATTGAGTTTTGGGGTTAAATTGTTAACTCATGGGGGTAAAGTGTCAATTCAAAAAATTTCATGAGGGTAAAGTGCACTTTATGCGGTCAAGTGTCAATGTTAAATACTTTGGGGGGGGGGAAGGTAAAGTGTTACATTTTAAACATTAGGATTAAAAGTGCAAATGGGTGAATAGTTTAGGGGGTAAAGTGTATTTTCCCTTACTTTTTTTCTTTATACATTCTCAATATGGGACTCACAACAAGACATAACTTAACAATAATTAGCAACTCCTGGCTCAAAAGTTCTCTCTAGAGAGAGACCGTCCACCTTCTCTCTAAGAAAGAGTAAGGTTTAACCCTTCCCCAATGAGGCTTTTCCTCCTCCCTTTTCCTTTTCCTTCGTTTTTCTCCCTCTATGTAGTTTCTCTAAGTTTTTCTTTTTTCATTGTTGTTGTTTCTTCTTCCTTCAAATAGCTTGCCAGCAGCCCTTCCTCCACCTTTGGCTAGTCCTTTGCCACACCCCACTCCCCATCATCGCCAACTATCTTGACAGATTGTAGAAGGTTTGCAGATCTAATTTTTCAGATCTGTAATCCTCTGTCGTCTCGCAAACGCAAACCACCACCTTGCTCATGGGCCATCCCACTTCCAGTCGATCCAATCCACTCTCCACTCCGGCCAACATGCACCGGCACATGGAGTCTTCTCTACGGTGCCTAACTTCTTTGGATCCATGCTCCTCCTCCATCCTTCACCACTACTCTTTTTTTTTTCTTTATGTTACTTTTCTGTAATTTTTGTTGTGTTTTGCTGTCTTTGTTGTTCTTTGTGGGTTACTGTTTGACTCCGACTTGGATTGATTTTGGTGGCTAGTGTTAAGCCTTCAACGCTCTCATCTGGTTTATTCTAGTACCTCTCCTACAACAATCACTTCAATGTGGTAGGACTCTTCACCGACTAGTGGTAGGACTCTTACAACAATCATTTTAGGCCTTCAATGGCTCCCATCATGTGTTCGGCCTTTACCGCAGCGGACTCTTCACCGAGTTTTTTGCATTTGTTATCGCCTTGTGCAGCGTTGGAAAAGGCCAAGCTCGTATGCCATTACCTGTTGTTTGGTCCTTTTGAAAAAAGTAGTAGTGAGCCAACCTTTCACTATGTAGCACCCGATAATTAATTAACTGGTAATTAATTTTATGATTCGTCTCCCAAACTTATTCCACTTTGAACAAGACTCAGGGACCTTTACTCCTCGAAAACAGAGGATACTATGTAGTGGGAAGTAATAAAGTTCTATAACATTGAATCATTATAACCAGAGCATCTACTGATAAGAGTCAAATATTGCATATTTGAACCCCTTAATTTACATTAGTTAATCATTTAGCTGTGTCGTTATCTAACACTTTGTGTTAGATTTGTGTTTTAGTGTTTTGTAGGTTGCTGAAGAGAAATTGCATCTTAAAATTAGAAAATTGCAAAGCCTTGAAATAAAGCATATTTTGAGAAGACCTAGAAGATGTAGTTAAGTTTGATCAAATCAAAGGAAGGATAAAATCGGAATTTCCTTAAATAGAGATAAATTCGGATTGGATTCAAATTCAGATTTTGCATATATTTCAGTGTTTTGATCGTAACATTCTGCTCAAATATTGGATTGAGGTGATTAAAAAGGCAATAGAAAGCTATTTCAAAATGCTACAATTTATTGTGAAATAGGATCTTCCGAATTTGGACATTTACTGTACCAAAATTGTCTCGCAATATGAAAACGAAAATTTAAGCGAATCTTATCCGGATTTCAAACTTCTATTTTGATTGGAAGACTGACCTCCGAATTATCTAGGTTTACTAGAGCTTCTAGGACTTCTCTAAACCTATAAATAGATCCTTTTGCATTCAAGAAAATATACAAGACTGGAGACAAAAATTCACAGTTTCTCTTTAGTTTAGTTTTTCTTTAGTTAATGATTTATTTTTATGTAGGGCTAACCCTAAACTAAGGTTGGGGATGAAACCTCACCGTTGAAGAACAACATTGCTGTTATGTAATTTTTTATTAGAGAAAATATTTAATCATTGCCCCCATGAACTACCAAGTGCAACCTTGACCTTCAACTATTTAATCTAGCTATCAACCCCTTCCTCGTTAGGTCAGCCCGTTGAAACTCACGGTCAACGCTTCGCTATCACATCGCTCACTGCTACTTATTCACGTTATTGTTCACCGATTATAACATTAACCTTGAGTTTCAACAGAGTTGACTGACAGAAGGAGACTGTTGACTAGGGTTAGATAGTTTGAGGGGGTTAGGGGTTACACTTGGTAGTTCATGGGGGCAAATGGACGACACCCGGTAGTTCATGGGGCTAGAGGTAGTTTCCCCTTTTTATTAATATGATTTATAGAGTTTATTGTTTCAATTGTTTTACTCCTTATTAATTATATGGAGTGATTCGTGGATATCGCTTGTGATTCAAGGATACAAGTGATGATTTGAGATAATTTCATATGATTGATTGCCTGGTTTTTAACTCATAAAAATTGGATAGCCCTTGTGATTTGTTCTATGGATACATCTGGTGTTTCAATTAGATTTGGATTTCTTTTGTAATTTGATCAATGAATAGATACATGAGACGCTTTTGATTAATTCTTTGAAGTGTAGTAAAATATATCTAAGATTTTAATTGTGAGAACTTTATATTGATTTTAATAAGCATACAATATGTTGTTATGAAGTAGTGAATATGAATTCTCAAACCTTAGTAACTTTATCTTTTGTTTTTATTTTATTTAGTTTATGTTTTGTCTTTTAGTTTTCAAAAACCCCCAAACTAAAACCTTTTTGGAACTAGATTAGGATTAAATTAGTTTAGATTTAAATTTGCTTTCAAAAATACAATTCCCTGTGGGTTCGACCTCGCACTTGCAAAACCATTATATTGCACACGATTCGTGCACTTGCGAGTACAATAAATTTGTACATCAAATTTTGGCACCGTTACCGGGGAGTTGTTCAATTTTTTAAACCGATTTATGTCTGAATTGATTTTATCTTTCTAATAGTTATAATTAGGATTTTATTTTTCTGCAATTTATTTTTATTTTATACTTGTTTCTAAAAAAAGAGAAAAAAGAAAAAAAAAAGAGATGAATAATGTGTATGAGGAAAACAAGTGTTCAGATCTACGAGCCGAGTGCATTGCCTTATGTGATAAATCCTTCCAACTCATAGCAGCCAGATCTACCCCGACCCATTTTTCTCATACATACAAAAATAAGTGTTCAGATCTACAAGCGTGTTTACTGCTTTAGAATCAGTAGTTCATCATTTTCCAACTGCTCATATCGATAACATAGGCAAGAGATTTTCCCAATTCAAAGAAGCTAGAGTTGCCTACATGCAATTACCTGACACTCATCCACTATATAAGAGATGTTCATATTGTTATAGCCTTTATCACAAGAGGGAAAAATGTCCATTCATTCTAGACTACCTGGTTCATTCAAAGCATAATATCAAGAATAAGTCAGCTCTCTAGTTTCATGACTATGGACTAGAAAAATATCAAGTCTGGCTGCAACGTTAAGACTTACCTTTTCTGTTTTGTAGTGCTCAAAAATTTCCTTGATCTCCTCATTTTAAGGTACTCTTCACGCTTTCATCAAGCTCTTTTTAATGATTTTATCTTTGTTTGTTTTGTCCACCTTGATCTTGTATCTCGATGGAACAAGAAAAGAAGAAAGGGTGTAAGGGAGAAGAAAAAGTTAGCAACTGCTCAGGTGACAGAAAGGAATTTTTTCTTTTTCTTTTCTTCCATATTACTTCAATTATGTTCATTATTTATTTATTTTACTTTAATCAAGAAGAAAAAGAAGAAGGAGAAATCCTTACTAAATCTCCATTACTTATGAAAGAAAACGTACTAGGATTAGTAACATGGTGAAGTACTCCAAGAATTGTAACCACATCCCGTGCCTAAGTGAAAAGCCTTGCACGGCAACCTCGATTGCACCGGACTAACATCTCTTGATGCATCACGGATCACCAATATCCTCCGAGCCACTTCCGGCATGATTTATCTTGAAGTTCTATATAGTTTGAACTTTCTATACGATATTGCTAAGAGAACATAATAAAGTAGTACAATGAATTTTATGAAGTGATTTGATTGATATCTTTCATTGTTTATCTCTCAAATTGCTCATATATATATATATTTGCTAATAAATGGAAGACAAATAAATGACTAAAAGATGAAAGGAAAATGATTGAGAATATTTTACCCAAACAATAAAAATTAAAAAGGGACAGAACCAGTCATTTTTGTCAGTGAAATAGAAAGTTGAGAGGGTGTTGGAGAATTAGGCAAGCATCTTCAATAATGTTAGTTCAAGCGCATATTCGGGTATCCTGGGAGTTTCTTCACTCATGTTATGGGAAGAAGATCAACTTTGGCCTTGGTTTATAAGCTGCAAATTCCTTTGTTTACAGCCATTTTATTGCTGATTCTTGGACTCCAGCCAGCAGGAGAAATAAATTAATGTGAATGATGAAATCAAAGCTCCTTAAGAATTCTGTCCTTGTGGGAGTGTGTGCCTCTCTTTTTTTTTTTTTTAATCTTCTTATGATGCCTTTTATTGTAATAGTTGACAGGGAATTTGCCTGTGTTTCAGCCGGACATGATTATAAAATTTCCTAACAGCCAACCTTAAGCCGGTTTTGTATTCATGTGTAGGGTTCGGACTTTGTTTTGGTATGCGTATAAGTTTATATAAGTTAATTCTAACTCGACCCATTTAATTAAATAGGTAAAACTCTTCAACACTAATTCGTTAATTTTGTATTGAGTTTGTGAATCATGTTATAAATTGTCAGTCCTGAATGTCTTGTGCCTGTTAGGGGTGAAAAGATGGTTATGGTTAAAAGTTATTAGCTAAAATTGCTAACCGCAACCGCCTAACTGGTTAATAAAATTGAATAACCACACCTGCAAACCGCTTTTTAAAAGGGAAAAAGAGAGGAAAAAAAAAATCAAAACGATGTCACTTCACATATATATAGCAATTAATAGTTTTTCTAAATCTCAAAACCGCTAATTGCACCGCTTTATGTAGTTAGCGATTTTTTTTAACTGCCTTCAAAAGTGCTTAGGTCGTTAACAAGATTAGCGGGCGGTTAATAAGTATGTAATTTCAACCCTAATGCCACTTTGGGCGTGTCGAGGTATGGATAAAGATTATAAGTTAATCATAACTCGATCTAGCTAGGGATTGTTACCTTTTCCCCCCATCAACTACAATGTATTGCCACTTTGCTCCCATAAAGTGACAACCTTACTACCCAACCCTATCAAAGTACCATTTTGTGCCCAAAACCCCCATATATACAGATACGAATAAATGATTTATTCTGGATTATAAGGTTCATCTGTATTTGGAGTCTTGGACATTGGCTAGACAGAGCATAATTTTTAACTCACCACAGGAGCAGTTGTCCCCATTATTAGGTAAAGGTTCATTATCATTCCTCGATTCTGGTGGTAAAAACCAAGTGTGGAAGCTAAGTGACAAAGCAAATGGAGGCAAAGGAAAGTTAAGGGGTTTGTTAGGAGTTTTTCCTGTAGAGTTCTCCCAGTCTTATATAGAGCATGATTTAAGAAAAAATAAAATTGTAGTACCTTTTTTTGCCAACAGATTAATTTTTATGAGTTAATATTTAGGTTCTAATACTTTAAAACTTGTTTTTTGATTCAAAATTAAAACCTATGGGTGAAAGGTTAACCCTTCAGAGATGGTATCACTTAAAATGAATTTGATCATCTTAAATTTAGTGTTAATGCCTCAATTTTGGTACCAATGCGTTAAATTTAGTGTTAATGCATCAAATTTGGTTCTAATACTTAAAAAAACTAATAGTGGAGGCCATTACAATTTTATTTTTTATTAAATCACGTTTTACGTAAGACTGAAAGAATGCTAAAAAAACACTATGGGGAGAACCTCTAACATTTTCCTTAATTTTATATTCTACTCATTCTTACCAAAAGCCAAAAAAAAAGGAAATACCATATACTATACCTCCTGTCATCGCCTCATCTCTCTAAAGGTGAGTGTTGGTCGAATCAATGTCGGTATGGGCATTTTTCACCCACTACACTGACGTAGTCAATGGACAATGATGTTGGTAAATTCACTAAAGTTGTACAAATAAGGGGATTTTCGATCGTCATTGCCATTACCAAGTCGTTCAATCGTGAAGGGTGTGCACATAACACCGAGGGAGAGGGAAGGATGGGAAGTACTTTAGACTCAGAAAGGAGAGGAAAGTTGAAGGGGTGCAAGGGAGGTGTCGGCGGCGCTGGTCTCGACAAAGAGGGCGGAGGGAGAGGAGTCGTGGTCATGGGCCATGATGGAAACAAGAGAGAGAGAGTGTATGAGAAAAGTGAGGTAGGGGTCTTGATTTTCAAAAGTGACGAATATATAACATGGTTTAAACCACGTCGTTTTGTTTTGACACAAAACGACCCCATTTTTGGTAAAATAATGTAAAAAGATAAATAAAAAAAAATGTTGTCGGTAGCGGTGGGCACGGGCCGGATTTAAGCCTTTTTCCCTACTTGACTCGCACCATGTGGGTTTGAAAAATCCTACCCACTACCGCACAGTAAACTCTATCTGCCTGGGTTTAGGTTTTGCAGAGTGGATACTACGGGTTGGGTTGGGTATTAGAGAGATCTGATGAGAGAGAGAGAGAGTGAGTGAGAGAAAAAGAAAAAAAGAAAAAGAGAGGGACTGAGGGGGGAGGCGGCTAGAGAAAGAGAAGAAGATGAAAAACTAGGGTTTTTTTTTATTTACTGATGCGGGGCGAGGTGGGTACCCATGCCCCAAAATATTTTATACTCGAGCCTTGCCTGGGTTGAAAGAAATCCAACCTGTATCCACAAAAAAATAGCCATATCTGGGCGGATCATGACGGGTTTGTGGGTTTTTGCCCACCCCTAGTTGTCGATGAGGGCGAGTTCAACAATTTTCATCACCTATCGAACTGATTGACATCGATGATTATTTTTTTCTACCACCTACTAGTTGCCGATCATTGGTAGTGAGGCGGTCAATAGGCGATTTCACTTTGATTTGCACACCCTTACTCATCTCATTCCATCAACCTAGTGGATGAGAGTGTAATATATAGTAGGGGACATTCAGATACCCTCCGAACTTTCACCAATTTTGAAAACCCCCCGACACGAAAAACTCTCAAATACCCCCATGAACTTCCAATTTCTCTACACCCTTCCGTCCCTTCAAAGGCGCCAAATGCAAACGGAATGCCCATCACGTGACTTTCACGTGATTTTTAACCGACCTCCCTGCTTTGCCCTCGGGACAAAGACCAAATACCTAAACTACCCTCATTCGATAAAAGGCAAATTTAAGGTTAAGTGTTCGACATTTTTGAACACTTAAGGAGTCAAAGGAGTCAAAGGACCGAAACGATTTTAGGGCTCACAGCTCGGGGGAACCACGGGTTGGTCTGTCAACAAACCATTGTAGTCAAGTGTTGAGTAGATCTGTACAAGTTACTCAAAATCCCATCTAAAGCTTTGGATTAACGATAATCAAGTAAGTTTGTTAAGTGCTCTAGATTAGGGATTGTAAAATGAATTTCTTTTACGCAACAATCTGTGTTGGATGTTTGGGGGTTTTGCACGTAAGTGCTCTGGATTAGGGATTTCGTGGATTTGTTTTAGGGTTTTGGTACTATTTATAGGATTGGGTCATATTTTCGCTTTTTTAAAGTGTGTGAGGTTTGTCAAACAAATATGTGAAAAGTTGTTGTCATATGTTTATGGTTTATGGTCGTTGGTTAATATGAAAGATATTATTCTTTTGTCCGAGCTAATCGTGGTCCCCTCTTCGATTTGTGTTGTACACGTGAGTAGCACTATGAGTTTTATTACTTTTATACATTGAATAAAAGTCTTCAAGTGGTCCTTTATGTTTGCTTTGCTGACTTGTCATTGTGAATTTCATGGTTGCTTCCTGAGCTTGAAAGGGACAACTGTGCTTAGTGTATTGGCAGAGAGATTCACTTTTTGTGCAGTTGCTGTTTATTATGTAGGGGTAATGTAGTCCTTTTGGGTGTATGAATTTGTTGGGACTGCACAATGTTTTCAAATTACCACTTGCACCTTGTGGTTTGTTCGTGGCTGCTATGAGCACAAGGGTAGTTGTGCAGTTCTTGTTTTATTGTGTAGGGGTAATGTAGTCCTTTGGGTGTATGAATTTGTTGGGACTGCACAATGTTTTCAAATTACCACTTGCACCTTGTGGTTTTGTTCGTGGCTACTATGAGCACAGAGGTAGTTGTGCAGTTCTTGTTTTATTGTGTAGGGGTAATGTAGTCCTTTGGGTGTATGAATTTGTTGGGACCACACTGCCCAATGTTTTCAAATTACCACTTGCACCTTGTGGTTTTGTTCGTGGCTGTTATGAGCACAGAGGTAGTTGTGCAGTTCTTGTTTTATTGTGTAGGGGTAATGTAGTCCTTTGGGTGTATGAATTTATTGGGACCACACTGCCCAATGTTTTCAAATTACCACTTACACATTGTGGTTTGTTCGTGGCTGCTATGAGGACAAGGGCAAAATGGACAATTGTCTCTTAGGGGCAATTTTCTAAAAGGGGCAATTTTCTAAAAACTTGTGTTTGTCAATAAAAGTTGGGTTGTTTTTCAGTGTGCTAAAATAGTTAGG
Organism: Carpinus viminea; assembly: GCA_013348765.1. Lineage (NCBI taxonomy): Eukaryota > Viridiplantae > Streptophyta > Magnoliopsida > Fagales > Betulaceae > Carpinus > Carpinus viminea. The sequence goes on from CP054668.1 coordinate 16,692,840, forward strand.
GTTTAGGTCGTTTATGTCGTTTTAGTTTGCGTTTATTTGTTTATATGAAATTCATTTATGAAGATATAAAATAGTAGTTTAAATCCATTGTGTGCTTTTAGTAGTTTAAATCCATTGTGTGCTTTTAGGATACGATATCTATTGTTATGAAATGATACTTATGATAGAATATATGTTTTTATTGTCACGTCATTCAATTATATCATTAGGGTACAACTATCATATAATTGAATGACGTGACAATAAAAATCAGCCCATAAATTTAGAGTTGTATAAGCGGTGGCGGAGGCAATTATTGCCTCTAACCACCTTCGCTAACCACACTGTCAGTCTAAGGCAGGCAGTTACCAAGATACCAACCGTCCTCACTGTCGGCTAGCGGTTATTTATCCTTAAACTACACTATAATAACTGCATGTCAGGTATGGGCCTTTTAAGCCTATTTTGGTGTTTTGGACTTCTTTTTAGGGCATGTTCGGGACAGTTAATTTGGACTTGTTTTAATATAAAATAAGACTTTAACATAAAACACTGTAAAGCTAAAGCTTTTTTTTTAAAAAAATTATCATATTCTCATTGTTTCAAACTAGTAACTTCTGCTTTATGAGATATGATTCATGTACCAATTGATCTACCTCGTGAACAAAACAAATGGAGCAATTAGGATATAGACACAGTGTATATGTATATATATACACTTTCCTTCCATTCTTCCTTGAAGTTTGAACCTTTGTATTGTTAAAAAAAAGGTTAAATACTCCAATAGTCCCTAGGGTTTAAAAAGTGATCAAATTAGTCATTCAATCAGTTGACCATTAATTAACTTAACAGATTGATACGTGAACCAATTAGAAGTTGACACGTGGCCACCTAATTAAAATTTTTATTTTAAAAAATTCAAAAAAAAAGAAAAGAAAAAAGGAGAAAAAGCTTGTGGTGGTTTTGCCCTAAACCCATGGAGCTAAAGGGGTGGCTGAAACCACCCAATGTTAGCTTGGGGGTGGTTTCGGCCACCCCCTTGGGCCCCATGGGGGTGGCCTAGCCGCCCCTTGGTGCCCAAGAAGATGGCCGAAACCACCCCCAGTGGGTATTGGGGGTAACTATGGGACCAAGGTGGCCGAGCCACTTGAGGCCAAAGGGGTAGCTGTAGCCACCCCAAGTGTTTTTTTTTTTTTAATTATTATTTTTTTTATTTTTTAAAAAATAAAAAAAATTAATTAGGTAGTCAAATATTAACTTCTAATTGGTTCATATGTTAGTCGATTAAGTCAACTAACGTTTAACTGACGGAATGATTAATTTGGTCACTTTTCATCATTACAAGAACTAATTTGGTTGCTTTTCAAATCCTAAAGAAAAGAAAAGAAAATTTCCAAACCCTAGGACTAATGAAGACATGGAGTATTTAACCCTTAAAAAAAAAAAAAAAGGCTTAGAAATTCAATTCTTCTCCTCCAGGCTCCAGACTAACTAATAAACCTTTAATCTGCACAAAAGATTTGTCTCTGTGTCTCTCTCCTCCTCATGTCTGTTTCACTCAAGCTCAACGGTCACCCTTTACCCGTCTTTCTTCATCACCTGGTAATTCTAACAATTTTTCTTTTCCTTTCTTTATTTCCAATTACTCCCTCTTGTATAATTTTTCTTTCTTCTGGGTTTAAGGGCTTCGATGAATTCTCGTCAGCCAACATTCCCAGAATTTTTTCCAGTCGCTATTGCTCACACCAATTCAACAACTCCTCAGTTAATCTGAGCCGTCATCGACGACCCAGAGTCCGCTCAATTGACGGCGACAACAGTGTCAGTATTCCACTCTTCGTCTTCATTTTTTTTCCTTCGATTTTCATCACGTGGTACAGTTTTGTTAAGAAAATTTTGACTATGTGCTAATGGTTTCACGAATTATTGTTTGTTTTGCTGAATTTACACGCGGTCCGAGTATAACGTTATCGCTTTTGATTGTTTTGATATTTATGAGGCATTGATTTTTGAGATTCTGTTGTATAATATTTGCCATTTTCTGTGGGATGCCTGATTGGTTTAAACTTCTTGTAATATTATTATGTTTATTGCAATTATCACAAAAATCGTGTAAAGGAGTTACGTTTTTTGTTAAATCTATTGAGGAATTGATGTTTTGAGAGTTTCTTTGTATAAATTGCATTTTAAGTGCTGTATAGCCTATTGCATTTCCATTTTCTGTGTCTCAGCCTGGTGGTTTCATTCGGGTTAGAATTTCATGTAATGCAATTTATATTTTATCATTGCAATTATCGCTAAAATACGCTTAACGGAGCTAAGTAGTGTGTTAATTCTATTATTCTATCATGAGTTTCTGTCTTGTGAAGTTTTTACTGAAATCTATTCTGATTTTTCATCTCGTTCCTTTTTTTGGTGTGTGTGTGTGTGTGTGGTTAGGGTTATGGTATGTCGGATGCTCCGAACCACAAAGGTGATGGACATTTTCAACTAAATTAACTGGAAAAAGATATATTACAAATTGAATCTTGAAAAGTTTACACCTTTGCGTGTCCTTTTTAGGTTCTGCAGAGAAGGATGAAAGTAGTCAAGGAGGATCGCTCACATCCAATGAGTACTTACTACTTGCCTTCGATATTTTTGGGTCAATATGCCAAAGACTTCTGGTTTTTGTTAATGACATGATAATGGTGAGTCTATTGTGTTTTGGGTCCCAATTGATCTAACTTCATGATTTGAGTACGAAGTTTAATCTCTATGGCATTATCAATGTGGTAGAAAGCAAATGTCACAATAGGTTTCCCAGTTTTATGGGACAGAGTGCATGCTGGAATTTGACTGCCCCCGTCATGTTCAAATTCTTCAAAATCTTTTAGGTCTAGCTATGGTAATCCCATTGATTTAAGTGGTTTCCATGTCCGCCAATTAGAAAAAAAAGAAAAGAAAGTCATTTAAAACATGAGTAAACTGGTTTGAAATGGGTAATGAAGAGTAGCACTACTCCTCTTTTTTCACTGCTGTAGAGTTCTATGGATCTCTCATCCTTGCCTTTCGTTTTTCATCCTTTTTTGCTTATCAAAAGGGAAATCTTTCTCCCTCTCAAGGTTTCTTTTTTTTATTTTATTTTATTTTATTTTAATTTTATTATTATTATTATTATTTTTAACAATGAACATTAGAATGAACAAAAAGCCAAAAAGAAGGGAAAAGGAAAAGAAAAAGAAAAAGAAAAGAAATGAAATGTGTATTTGGATGCATGTCTAATTACTTTGGTTTCTTTGTGATGTGGTGTGTTTGCCCAAATGTTAGAGCTTATTCTTGTTTGTTCAATTGGGCAGGATGTTCACGAGATTAAAGAGATATGGAATTTCAGGAATATTGTCCTATGGGCTATTGAATACTGCCTACTATCTTACAGCGTTTCTCTTGGTTTGGTTAGTGAAATTATGATTTTCAGATGAATTGTTAATATCTTGCCAATTTCTTTTGGTGTACACATTAACATCAGAAGAAACATAATGCATAAATGCTATTCATTACCTCGGCATTTTTGTGTGAAGCCATCACCTTGGCTAGGTTGGTCTTCCAACATCCTGTCGTAAAAATAACATGGGGACTCTTCTGTGTCTAGCTACAAGTTGTTAGTTTTGGCATTTGTGTTTATGGAAATGCCTCCAAAATAATTATTTAAAATATTAACATTTAGTCAAATTCTGTGGCTTATACTTTATGACAAAGTTCCATTGTTGAACTCTAATTGCTTGTTATTTTCTTTAGGGTAAACTATACTGACCTTGCTCATGGTTTGTGAAAAATGGTTTTGATCCCAAAACCGATCGCTTAGAGGAAGTGAATAGGTGATGTGCAACAGTAAACACCAATTGAAAATTCTGTGTAGTGTAAATATAATAAGATATTAAATCATAGAAAACATTATCAAGACAATCATACAATCAACACAAATTTTTTTGTTAGTGAAACCCTTTGAAGAACTCTTCAAAGGTAAAACATTTCAGGGCAACTAAACTCAGTATATCTGTTTACTACAGAAGAATGGGAAATTACAAGAAGTTCATACTCACAAAACCTTTGTAGATAGCACACTTTTGTATTAGACAACCAATCTACTTGGCCGCTACCATAATAGTTCTCTTAGAACTTATAGACAATTATTCTACTTGATTTCCTTAATCGGAACTCCAATTAGACTGAAGGTTTGTTGATTGGTGAACGTGTGGTTTGAAACAATAACTCTAAGAGAGAAACAATAAAGCTCACTACATAAATCTCTCTTTGCAAACAAACAATGAAACAAAGGCTAAACACTGTAATGATCAACTTCAGCAAGGAAAACTTGGTGCTTAGTAACCCTTATAAAGAACAAGAGCCAAAACCCCAAGCTGGATGTTGAAGAAGGCTTGAGTTTATGCAATTTCACATAGTGGCGTAAGGACGCATAAGTGATCTTGTCGGGATGCCTCTGGGATTTCATCGAGGAACAACAGTGTAATAACAAAGCCATCAAGACGGGTTGCTGGCGGATTTGCTTATGGCACTCTCCAGAACTTGTTGATGACCTTGCTGACGACCAATTTGGTTTGTCACTTGAACCAGCCATGTCAGAGTGGCTTGCTAACGCCATTGTTGATGGAGCTCTTAGTGGCTGTTTTGAAACTATCTTGTCAGGATGGCTAGCTGACAAGGCTCTCAAGTAGCTTTCTTAGGTGACCATGTCAAGACGCATTTGTAGCCCAAAAAGAATTTTCTTTAAGGCACTATATTCGCTTGCTATCTAATGTATCATCATAAAAAATATAATAATAAAGAAAAGGACAAAAGAAATAAAATAAAGGAATGCACCACAATCCAAATTTCTTATATTTAAAGAATAAATGCAACTTAATTTACAAATTTAATGGTGATTCAAGATTCATATGGTGACAAGCAATATTTGGAATAGCAATGTTTTAGTAAATTAATTGTAAAATGTACAGAGAAGGTGCCTCACTTCTTTCATTTGTATTCTACAGTACTCAGAAGGTGTTCTGCATATACTACTACATCATAACTCCAAACTACTCTTGCTTTTTAGGTTTTATGTTGCTCCTGCACCTGGAAGGATGGGATATCTTGCAGCGGTTGAAAGGTGACTACTGTTATATTAATATTTTTCTAAAGCATAAATGGACTAATATATAATATTTTATGAAGCATAAAGGATCTGAAAAATTTTACCCTTGTCTCAAAAGAGTTCAATAAATGATTTGAAAGATTTTGGTAATTTTCAGATTCCTCAAAGTAATGGCCATGGTGTGGGCTGGAAGCCAAGTTACTAAGCTTGTAAGAGTTGGCGGGTGAGCTGCTAGAACTCAATTTTTTCTTCCTTAATTTAGTTATTTAACCATGATGTTTCTACATTCTTGAAATGCAAGACTTGCTGAAAGTTTGTTGAGATGTCAAATCCAGCTGGTTCAATTAATGAAAATAACTCATTTGAACTATGGATCAAACTTTTGAGTTTTGATATTAATTTTCACTCTGTATCGTATACTGTGACTGAATTTCTTGAAGTTATAATCGCTCAATCATACTGGTACTTGAAAAGTACAATGAAACTATAGGGGGTAGAAAATGGGAAAATCACCTAATAATGAAGTGTTAAATCAATATCTGGTGCTGTTGACATGCATTATTTCTTTTATGTAACTTAACAGATCATCTTAGCCGTAGTTCCACCTTAAAAAGCGTGAGACAGTATAGTTATACGATAATTCCTTGTGTTTTTTGTTATTTTAGGAGGTATTGCTGGGAACATTGTTTGAAAATTTGAAAATTCCTTCTTTCGATGCTGGCATATTGTTCTCAATCATGACAAATTTTCATCTAAGGGTTCATGAATATTGTTATATGTTCTTCCCATCTAATATTTATAACGATATTGTTAAACTGCTAGTTTTATTTAAATCCCATTACACCCATTCTGATTGTGTAAAAGTTCTTTTTGCCGTTAAATACAACAACCTTTTGATTCTATAGAGGTGTTCCTTATGCAGGGCACTTGCTCTTGCACCTTTTGTTGACAGAGGGTTGTCATGGTTCACTGTCAAATTAAAGTTTGAGTCTCAAGGGAAGGTATGCAACACTAAAAATATCAATAAATTCTTAGAGCATGTTTGGGATTGCGTTTGAAAAATATAACTTTAAGTCAAAAAACACTTTTTGGCAAAAGTTTCATTTTTAAGCTTTTGCTAAAAGTGCATTTTGGCCATTTTTGAGCTTTTTGGACCATTAAAAGTGCTTTCAATTATTTTTACCAATTATGTACTTTTTTCTTCAAACAGACTTTATGAGTGTTAAACGTACTTTTAGGCTCTTCAAATGCACACCCAAACAAGCCCTTAGTGTTGTTCGATTATGATTATCTCATTCCCTTAATTGTCTCCAGGCTTTCACGGTGATTGTTGGGTTTTGTGTTGGACTGGCTATCATGCTATTTGTGGTTTTGACAATGCTTTGGGCCTAGAGCAATTCCTGTTGTTTGTTCTCACCTGTCTAGGTGGACAGAACTGATCATGAAAAGGAAAAAAGAAAAATAAATAAAAGGTGCATTTGTTGGGAACAAAGAACATGCTATTGAAGTTATTTGGTTTTAATTGCATTATCAAAGTTAGTGGAGCAACAAAATGCTAACTTATGATCTTGTCTTTGCATGATCAATGAGTAACTTATATACTATTGCATTTTCATTTTTCAAATTTGTAAAAATAATATAACAATATTCAATGAGTAATGCTATATAATATATATACTGCATTCCCATCTCTTTCCTACTCTACTAGATTAGTATTGGAATTTATGTATTTATTTATTTTTAAGTAAAGACTAATTCAAAAGTTGATGGGTATTGTCAGATTAGTCCATTGAAATGAGAGTTGAATGGGACTAGGGTAGTATATATCATTACTCATATTTAATACTATTGCTGAAATTCTCTAAAATGAGAATTTATTGATCCACTAAATGGAATTTACTCTATTTTGTCATTTTATAGCAATCTCTACATATTTATCATATTGAACCAGATTTTTTTTTTATTGCATATCAATATATATATAAAAAAAAAGCACTATAAAAGCAAATGAGATGTTTTTTCAGCCAAATTTGACAACCCAATAAAGTCCTAGAATGCATCAGAACCATAAATACACCATCTCTAGAAATTATAAATCATAATAAATATAAATGTCATAATCTATGTTGGCATCGGATTATTCTGAGCCTCATATCCAAGTAAGATGCCACATTTGGTTGCCTTTCTATAATTTTTTTCTGCCCCCTTCCAAAAAAAGAAAAAACAAAATATCATTTATTCTAGAAAATACAAGAATCAAAGTGAATTAATTTTGCATATATGCGAAAGAAAAATGTTATGGTTCTTAGTGTTCTCCTTATCCTACGTGTATATTATTTTTTTGAAAAGATGAAAAAACATACTTCATCTGTCCCTCGTATTCTTTTTAGTAAACAAAATCTACTTTGGATGACGAGAACATACAACTGTATCATTTCTCTATCCACTATCCAAAGAGTGCATTGATTTTAGGGGTATTAATTAATACAATTGAAGTATTAATATACTATCATTCTAATTTTAGTAATATTATCACTATAATTGATATGATTATATCACATGATGAATTGATCATTAAATCATATAATTATATAATAACAAATAATACATATATAATATGACATAACTCATAAGTCTACAAGTTAATCATATGATTCATATTATTCATGTACAATAATAATCACATTGATTCAATTCTAATTGACTAAATAGTTGTTTTTGAAGTTTTATTTGTTTTATTTGTTTAATGTTTTATTTGAACTTCTTGTTATGTTGTGATTGAACTTTTTTTATTATTTGTTTTTTTTTGTGTGTTTTATTTTTATTTTTTATTTCTTAGGGAGAAAATCATTCTTCTTCTCCCATGTACCTTTTATGATTTATTTTACATTATATCCATGATCATATTTAGTTACCAAAACCTCCATTAGTTAGTCAATTCATTTGTCGTTTCTATCACAACATTGTTATTAATAATCGCTCATAGTTAATTGCGTCAACATTAATAACTTTGATTGAAAGAATTGAGGGTTTTGGTTTATGGGTAATGTAAAATTGAAAATGGTATATCAATAATTCATGGAAAAAGATAATTATCCCTTATTTATTTATTTATTTATTTATTTAAACAAGATATGATTTAATATTTAAGGATTTTTTTTAAAGTACAAGTATATAAATTTGGGGTCAAATATTTTTGATTTTTCAATCGAGCTCTTTTATGTAATTAAAGAACTAAAATACCACACAAAAAAAAAAAGTGTAAAAATACACAATAATAATAAATGCCCAAAAAAAGAAGCTCAATTTTAAAAAAGCGGTTAGCAAGCGGTTACCTATTTCACTAACTGTTAACCAGGAGTTAGTAGCTAATCACCTCAATTAGCAATTGCAGTTAATGAAATTTACTAACCACTAAAGTGATTGTTGCGGTTAATAACCGCTAATCGTAACTATATTGACACCCCTACCAAAAGTGCATTTTAGATATTTTTAGACTTTTTGGACCTTTAAAAACGCTCTCAATTATTTTTACCAAATGGATTCTTTTTTTTTTTTAATCGGATTTTTTAAGTGTTAAAACGTTTTGGCGTCAAGCATATCCAAATAGGTTGTAAGTCAATTTTGATTGTAGTAAAATGTTTGTTTTTACTAGAGAGATATACAACTATATGTATATAAGTAGCAATTCATAAATGTTAGAGATGTCTGAAAACCACAAGAATGTGAAATGTTATTATTATTAGGGTTAAATAATTTATTAGTACTTGGGTTTGCACATTTTATTTTTTCTCACCTAAAGTTCAAATTCTATTATAAATGGTACTTGACTTATGAAAAAGACAAACTTAGTATCTCAATTAGGTTTTGTTATCCCAAATTAACCAAATGCCATGTGTCCTAAAACATATTAAAATAAAAATTAATTAAAAAATAAACCCTTAAAAAAAATTGAAAATTTATGGGAGTGGTTGTCTACCCTCCTGATAAGTGCCAAAATATTCATATTTTAGCCCTTAATTTACATTTGTTAATTTGTTAATTTTTGTTATTTTGTTCCATTTTATTTCCTTTTTGTGTTTTCTGTGTTTTTTTAGGTCAGGGAAGAAAATGAAGTGTTTCTAGAAATGTTCCAAGCTTAAAGGGCAAATTGGGAAGACCTAGAAGATGTGGAAAGGATTAAATCGGAATTTATTAAATTGAAGTCAAAATCGGATTAAATTTGGATTCTGAACATGTCTCGGTATTTTGGCCATAACTTTCAACTCAAATATAGGATTAAGGTGATTCTAATGGCATTGGAAAGCTAACTCAAAATTATACAAATCATTGTGAAATATCATTTTCCTAATTTGGACCACCGCAAGTCCAAAATCGCCCCGCAAGTTAGAAGCCCAATTCTGGACGAATCTTTCTCCGAATTGTAATAGGATTGTCTCCTAATTTGTCTAGGAGATGGAATTCCGAATTTCCTAGGTTTACTAAGGTTTCTAGGACTCTCCTAAAGCCTATAAATAGACCTCTAAGCCTCACAATTAGAGACACAATTTGAGAGAGGAGAAGTTGGAGGCTACTTCTAGGAGCGGTTTTCGGTTCTTTCTTTCCCTTTTCTTTTAGTTTTATTTTAAGTGTAACTAATTATTTAGTAGGGCTTGATTGAAACCCTAATTATGTTTATTTAATATTTCAATATTGGCGCCTTTGATAATCATATTGTGTTGCTTAACTTGATTAATGCCTGTTTTATTGAATTCCTCATATGTATGTGATTGGCCATTATATGCATGTGGTATGGACTTGTTAGTTAGATCAATTTGGATGATAACAATAACAAAAGTAACAAAGTAATCCCGGGTTCTTGGGTTAATCAACATGGGAAACGGGAGTATACATGCCCTAGGTCTCATGTTGTGGTTTCAGTTCATATGCTAGAGAACAACTTAGTATACACCATCTGAATCCTTTAGGAAATAAAAGAGTTAGAGTATACACCATGCCTAATTCACTTAGGAAACCAATAGCTTGTATACACCATGCCCTTAGGTTACATTAGGTATTCATAATATGATTGGAGCATTGGCATATTATTATATTATTTGAATATGATTAGTGGTGGATATCAAAGCCCTTACTTTTTATTTATTTTTCTTTTAACAATATTTTAACAAGTTGGTATTTTAATTAATTAATTCTAAACAAAATTAACAATCATGGGATCTGATCTGTACTTTGCTATACTATTGTTTGATCTTGTTACTTGCAAGTTAAAACTAAATATTATCTATTAATTTAGGTAGTATTTGGCTAACACCTCTCACAGCTGGGTGGCAAGCCACCATGGCCAAATGGGGTGGTCATCTGGCCATTGGGGTGATTGAACCACCCTCAAGGCCTTGTTGTGGTTTGGCCACCCTAAGCCCAGGTGTGGTCAAAGCAACCAGTAAATTTTTTTTTTTTTTAATTTATGTTTAGTTTTTTTAATTTTTTAGAACATATGGCAATTCTATGTGATGACATGTGTGGTGGAACCTAACAAAAGTATTAAGTTAGTCTTTTCCTGTAAATCAGTACCAATTATGGTAGGATTTAAACCCCAGGTATGAAAAAATAAAAATGTACAAACCCATGTACTAATAAAATATTTAACCCTTATTATTATCATCATTATCATTATGCTGACAATGATGATGATGATATTAGATGAAATTCATGCAACATGTAGGCATGCAGCTGCGAAACTCAATACTCAATTCATAAATATTGGATGAGATTCAAGGACTTTAAACCAAAATTATAAAATAAAGACTAAAGTTACATTTGGTACGTAAAATGGCTATTCCATTATGAAAATGAATAAATTTTTTTTATTGAAAATTAAAAAAAAAAAAAAAGTTGAATGAATAGCCTTTCAAAAGCCATTCTCATTTTCTATAAGGAAATGACTATTGGAGGTATTAGATCCTTATGAAATTCTTTGACATCAAGGCTTCTCTATTCCACCTCCTTCCATTCCTATTAAAAACTATTCTTATTTCCTAATAAAATATTCATTCCACGTATCAAGCGAAACTTAAAAGACAACATAATTTGACACAGAATTCTTATTCCCAACCGCAAACAAAAGTCTTCCAAAGGATCTTGTTGAATTCAGATATGCAACGCCTTGTTGGTAGTAACGCCTCGGTGTGACTTAGGCCATAAATTCAGTTTGAGTTCCCTCCAATTTTATATATATCGAGAAGCATTCTCATTTCTTCTTCCCTCTTGCACCCTGTAAAGAGAAAAGAAGAAAAAAATTCACATGGCAAATTTCCTCTGTTTTTTGCCGAAGAGTTTCTTTTGTACGACTTAATTTTCTTAGCTTTTCTTGTGTTCTATACTTGTTGGAATATCTAGGTATTCGTGTTCACAAAAGGTTTTAGGATAGGAAGAGAAGAAGAAGAAGAAAAAAGTTACTTTGAGAGAGAAACATCATTAGCTCAAGTAGTATAAATTGGAGACTTTATTTATTTACTAAGATTTATTGGGCATTGTTGAATTAGTGTATCGAGTGCCCAAGTTCAAAGCAAACTTGATAGAAGCTCAACAAAGTAAAAGGAAAGGAGAATAAAAGTTGAAGCTCAACAAAGTTGATAAAATCATACATTTTCACTAAATTATTACAAAAGGAGAAGTTTCAAAAACGAGAGAAACAAAGGGAGTTCAAGGAGGAGAATGTTATGGCTAAAGTGTTGTAAATATCAAACATATTATTAGATATTTTCAACTTTTGTTCTAATACTTATGTTTAGTTAAGTATTATCGCTTTGAGAATTTGTTTTTTGTGTATGTTATAAAATGGTCCTAATAATAAGTATTTAATGGTGCATATCTTCGAGAGATTAAACAACTGATTGTATCCCTTTATCTCATGATTCTTGCCGTAACATTTTTTGTTTATGCTCTTATTGCTCAAAATCTTTTTAGGCGTTGTCTCTGGAGCAAGTGAAACTTCAGCAACTACATTAATAGAATGGGCAATGTTAGAATTTTGAGAAACCCAAGAGCAATGGGGAAGGCGTTAAGTGACTTAGTTTTGAGGAAGAGGAACATTGATGAGATTATAGAGAAACTAGATCATTTTAAATTAGATGTCAAAGAAACTCTTGTATCGATTTTAAAGGAACAAAATTTGAATATATTCCTTTTAGGTGGTAAGAGGATATATCTAGGCATATCATTCGTGAAAAAACGCTAAACAGATAAATATCACTTTATGAATTAAGATATTTAACTCTAAGCATGCAATCACCAAAATATAAACAATCAAACACAAAGGATTTTGGTGACGAAGAGGAAACCTTTAGAAAGCAGATCTAAAAGTAAAACCTCTCCGTAGCCAAACCCGAAATCACTATCAAAGATTATCCAGATTACACTAGAACACTTACAACCCTTTGCAAGACCTTGGCTCAGAAGATCGACAAGCCTCCAACTCGTCTCCTTGCTCACAATCTTCTTCAACGTGATTCTCCTTTACCGGACCCTTCCGATATACTTCTCAACTTACGCTCACAAACTAACAAAGATCCTCTAAGAGGAACAACAAGGCTCACAATAAATCTCTCTTTAATCCGCCTCTCACGAACTCTCTCGAGGTGAAAATCCTGCCTCTAACATTCTATAGAGGTGTATTTATAATAGCCCCACAAAAATTAAACCTAGGACACGATTAGAATCCAAATAAAACTATTAAGGTAGTATCGACGGGAAGATTGGCCGACGGTCACTTAAATATACATGGATGATGGGCTTGAGTGGCCGACGGTCATGATGGGCGACGGTCACTATTCGATGTGGAAAGTTTTGGTTTCGCAGCTTATTCTTCAATCTTTAGTATTGATTTTCTTTTCATTTTGATCAAACTCCCCTTTGGCAATAACAAAATCATTTCAATAACTCAACTCATGAATAAAAATGCAAAGAGATAATGCATAATCATGAACAATAGAAACTCCCCTCAATATGTGACTCAAAATCAACAAGAAACTAGAAATCAAACCATGTTTCTCCCCTCAAAAGTCAAATGAACACACATGATACACCATAAAATCTCATGAAAATTCAGCAATGAATAACCCAAGCATGCTCCAAATATACAAAATATACATGAGATTTGAAGTGACAACATTGAAATTGTTTAACTCAAGCCGAATAAAATGTTTCATCCAACCCATGCTTGTGTGTAGTGTGTGTGAGCCATCAAAAACTTGGAGTTTCACCACCATGAGGTTTTGACAAGTATCTACGATCAAAAGTCAAACATTATCATACTAGGGCCTAGCCACTCATCCTATACATTTCTCATTGTAAAACAATTTGTACAAGTTTGACACAGTGAAATAACTTCCTTTTGGAATGTGATCTTTTGATTCATTTGTTTCACTATTTTGTTTCTTTTTCTCTATGAGAAAGTGTCCTTAAACATGTAGTGCTTATCACAACCGAGAAAGCAGGAAATTTTAAGCCCTAGGTTCAACTAGCAAATGGTCAATTTGAAACAAATACTAGTCAAAAAACCTCATATGGTTACCCAAAAAAAATAAGCTTAAATGTGCACAAGAAGTTAAGCATAGGCAAAACGCACAAGGTAAACTCAGGCTTTAGGTAACCACAATAACAAGTCCATTGAACAAAAGTTCATCTCATGCATACTAAGAACATTCCAAGACGCAAGGAATTAAATCCATAAAGGCAACATGAGAATTTAATGGACAATCTAGGTGCATAAGACAAAGGAAGAGGGAAAAACAACTAACTAAACATATTTTTGTCTTTTGAAAATTTTAACAACAAAAAATGCACACAAAAAAAAAAAAATTAAACGAACATAAACAAAATAACATGCTCTAGGAATCTCAAGGATAAACAGGAAAAACAATCCTAGGCATGTTATTGGCTCACCTAAAATAAGGTGAGTTCATTACCACTCCCCCTCAATGGGTGAATGGTATCATCCTTCCTAACCCACACTTGAGTGATCTTAGGTCTAGGTTTATGAACTTTTTCGAACAGGTCTAACCTAGATAGCACTCCTTTCATCATTGTGACCAAACCCTCACAATCTATCCTAGAATGCAATTTTTATTCTTCTGCACATGAGTTTTCAAATTAAAACAGTGAGGTCGAATGTGACCCACTTTCCCACAATGGTGGCATGTAGGGACAAACCTTTGAGAAGGTAATTTCCTAGGAGGATGTACAACTCTAGACTTAGGGTAAGATGCATGAGATACAAGAGAGTTTTTCTTACCTTTCTTACCTTCGAGTGAACGCTTTTCTTCACCTGAAGATTTTCTACTTCAAGGTTTAACAAACACAATCTTTGAAGCAGAGGCATGGTTAGAAGAACAAGATGCAGTTTTATCAAATCCTAAACCAGATCTGTCACTAGAGCGCTTCTGAGCATGCAACATTTGATTAAGCTTTTCACTAGAGAAAGTACTCAAGTGATTTCTAGTTTCAATCAGATCATTTTGGAGGGATTTATTCTTAGCAATTAACACATGATTTTCAGATTTAGAATTGCAAACAGCATGTGAATCACTCAATTCTTTCAAATTATCCCTTTCAAGTTCAAGATTCTTGACATCCTTAACAAGTTTTAGGTTAGAATTTCTAATTGTAGAAAAATTTTCCTGCAAATTGTTAAAGGAGTTTTGAAGGTCACTAACCTATTTGATTCATTATCGGCAGACTTATCATCCGATTGATTAGAATCATCAATCATAGGAAATCCCAAAGCTACATAATTAGGGGAATCATCAGAACCTCCTCATCGGTCACTCATGGTAATATTGAAAGCCTTTTTATCCTTTGGCTTATTACTCATGAGGTTAGCACAATCCTTGCGCAAATGACCATAACCAGAGCACTCATAACATTTTGGACCACGTGGGTCTCTTTCATTTCTATCCTTGTAACTCTCTTCTAGCTTTTCAAGTCTCTTGGGAAATCTATGCCTATACTTATGGTACTGTCTAGCTGCCAATGCTATTTTCTCATCATCCGTTCCTCATCGATGACTCATCAGAGTTCTTTCTAAGAGTTCTAAGGGCAAGATCCTTATAATTCCTAGGTTTAGACAAAGAAAACTCATAAGTTTGTAAGGCACCAACTAACTCTTCTATCCTCAAGGTCTCCAAATCAATGCATGACTCAATGGCTGTTACCTTCATTTTGAATCTATCTGGGAGTGATCTCATAACCTTTCTCACAATCTTAGTGTCAGAAACTTTCTTTCCTAGATTTATCATGGAGTTTCTAATTTCACTAAGTTTACCAAAGAAGTCATCAAAAGTCTCATCTTCTAACATTTCAATTCTTTCAAACTTAGAAACTAACATTTGAAGTTTTGTAGCTTTAACAAGATTTGTTCCTTCATAAGTAGTTTCTAGAATCTCCCAAGCATCTTTAGCACTATCACAATTTGAAATTCTAGAGTGCTCAGTTTGTGAAATTGCTAAGAACAATGCATTCATAGCTTTGTCATTATTCACACAGATTTGTTTTCAATAGACCATTCAATTGTCGGTTTATCTCGAGCTTGAAATCCAAATTCAATAATGATCAAACGTCTATTGACTTTAAGAAAAATCTCATACGGGACTTCAATAGCCATAATTAGTTCCATCAAAATTAGGCACAGAATTAAGGGTTTGAGACATGTTAGAAAACAAACAAGGATCACACTTAGAATTTAATCCAAACAAAGTGAACTCGATACCAATTGAAAACGCTAAAGATAAATATCACGATTTATGAATTAACGGATATTTAAATCTAAGCATGCAATCACCAAAATATAAACAATCAAACACAAAGGATTTTGGTGACGAAGAGGAAACCTTTTAGAAACAGATCTAAAAGTAAAACCTCTATGGGGCAGCCAAATGTTGTGAAATTATCTACCTAAATTAATAAGCAAATAATCAGATTTTACTTGCAAGTGCACAAGGTCAAAAATGTAGTAAAGAGTGTAAGTGCAAGATCGATCCCACAGGATTGGTAAATTATGCTTAAAATTAAATTCGCAATATAAAGTAAAAGAGATAAAAATTGAATTTTGATTAAGCAATAAGGAAGAGGTAGGGCTTTGATTTCCACCGCTAATCATGCTTATACAATAAATCAATATGCCAATGCTTTAATTACATGATCAATATTTAATGGTTGCCTTAATTCCTTAAAGGATTTAGCATGGTGTATACTAAGTTGTTCTTTAAGAAAGCATATGAACTGTGAAAACCGACAACCACATGAGACCTAGGGCATGGTGTATACTCCGGTTTCCATGTTGATTAACCCAAGAACCAGCGTGGATTGCTTTTGTTACTAATGTTAAACCCAGGACTCGGTCATCCAAATTGATCTAACTAACAAATCCATACCACATGCATATGTTGATCAGGCAACACACATGAGGAATTCATGAAAAGCAGGTATTAATCAAGTTAAATACTATCATGCAATTATCGCAAAGGTGCCAATATTGAATTAAAAATACAAACATGATCAGGGCTTCAATCTAGCCCTACTAAAAGGTTTAGTTACACATGAAATTGATGCTAATCATCTTCATAAAATAAATAAAGGAAAAGAATAAACCGGAAAATTGCTCCTTGAAAGTCGCCAATTCTTCTCCCAAAATCGTCTCTCGAATTGTGTCTCTAATTGTGAGGCTTAGAGGTCTATTTATAGGCTTTAAGAGAGTCCTAGAAACACTAGTAAACCTAAGAATTCGGAATTTCATCTCCTAGACAAATTAGGAGACAATCCTATTACAAATCGGAGAAGGATTCGTCCAGAATTGGGCTCCTATCTTACGGGGCGATTTTAGCATTGCGGCAGTCCAAATTAGGAAAATGGTATTTCACAATGATTTGTAGAATTTTGAGTTATCTTTCCAATGCCGTTGGAATCACCTCAATCCGATATTTGAGCTGAAAGTTATGGCCAAAATACCGAGACATGTTCAGGATCCAAATTTAATCCGATTTTGACTTCAATTTGATAAATTCCGATTTAATCCTTTCCACATCTTCTAGATCTTCCCAATTTGCCCTTTAAGCTTGGAACATTTCTAGAAACGCTTCATTTTCTTCCATGACCTACAGAAAACACAAAAAGGAAATAAAATAGACAAAATAACATAAACTAAAGGCGTAACAAATATAAATTAAGGGCTTAAATATGAATATTTAAGCACTTATCACCCCAAACTTACATATTGCTAGTCCCTTAGCAATACTTAAACTAAAAACAAAATGAAAACAAAGAACAAAAGATAAATCCATCTTTTCGTGGGATGTACGATTGCATTTAGCAAATGCAACAAGCCTTTTAAACCTCTAGGTATTCCCTAGAGGGGAGTTAAGTCTCGTGAGGGTTTTCCGAGAATGTTACCCACAAACATTATGCAGTTCATGTTATCTAAAAATTAAAGCATCACTCAAAACCATGATTTTCATTCATTAGCAAGCTTAAAAGTTAAACTCCATTTTCACAATGAATTGGAATTAAAAGTTTTCATAACTTACAGCAAGCCAAGGCATCACAAATTTGAAGCAGTGTATAGTGAACTAGCACAAGACTATGAAGCTTTCCAAATGATTTCAATGCACAATGTCTCCATATCTCAAGATTCACTGAAATTCCCATTAGAATGAACAACAATGGCATACTTTATTTATTTATTTTTTTTATCTTCTTTTTAATTATGACTCAATGTCTAGTTCCTTAAGCTTTCTAATTGACCCATATAGCGAGTGTTTAGCCAATGACTCCCAAACCAGATGATTTTAGGGCATTGGGTGTAAAAACACCCCTAAGGACTTACTAACTCGAGTCAAAAAGGCTACGAAACTAAACTAGTCATAATTTTGAACCAAATCAAATTTCTTCACCTTTTGACGTGAACACTCAATGCTTTGAGGCAAGAGGCCCCGATTACTCAATGAAAATCTTATCAATGATTTTTTTTTTTTTAATATGCCAATGTATCCAACCAATAGGTTATCCAGTTTCACCCAAAACATAGAAATATGCACATCAAAACCACATGTCATACCCCACCAATCATGTGCTAATGTGCTTGTGTCAGAGCAGATCAAACATGTGAATTCTCAATTGCCCAAAGTAAGTAACAAAAATCAAAATCCAACATCGATCATGTGTTCAAAATTTTAAGCTAACCAATGAATATCAAATCACAATTCTTAGATCAGTCAAAATTTCAAGACAACATGAACATGCATTTTTTTTTTTTTTAAAGAAAGAAAAGTGGGACCAAGTGTGTGTAAATGTGTCTCCCATACCCCCAAACTTAAATTACACATTGTCCCCAATGTGTGTCTAACATGGAAAGATCTTACCCGGGAGATGGATGAAACTGTCTGGAATAAGTTTGACTCAAAGCATTCCCCCCAAACTTGAACTCAAGCACACTTGTTCCTGAAAAACAAAACACTAAAACAAAAACAAAATAAAAGTAAAACGAAAACAACAAGAAATTGAAAGGATATGCTGTGGGGTGCCTCCCATGAGCGCTAAGTTTAACGTCTTCAGACTATTGCATGCACACAGTGGAGCAAATTCACTCCAAAGATTCGTCCAACCCCGCTCTTAGTGGCCTCAGTACCACTAACCTCAACAGAGGCGCTTGAGAATCTAGACTACTCAAACGCACTCCACCGTAGTTTCAGTGCTACTCCTTTGGACGGGTGCACTTGAAATCCACCAGATGTGGCTCAGGTGCTCTTGGTGTAGAATTCACTTCAACATATGGCTTCACTCGGTGTCCATTCACTTTGAATGTTTGCTTGTGCTGTGGACTATGAACCTCCAAAGTTCCCTGAGGAAGCACACTTGTGATAATACAAGGACCAAACCATTGATACTTGAACTTACTAGGGATGAGCCGAAATCTTGATTTATAAGTCCACACTTTCTGGCCCACTTGAAACTCCTTCTTGGCATGGTGCTTGTCATGATTATTCTTGGTTCTTCCTTTGCACTGTTTGCTATGTTTATCTACCTGTTGCCTCAACTCTTCAAGTTCCTTCAATTGCTTTTAGCCTCTGGATGTGATGGAGGATTCTCGGGGTTTCACAACTTCCCCGATGTCTTTAGTAACATTGTCAACAACTGGCTCCTTGTCCTTCCTTGTGCCACGTGAGTAAGGGTAGCTTGCAATGGATTTATTTGATGGTCGAACAACATTCTCAACAACCTCTTGGATCATACAAGCATTAAAACATTCAAAATCATCTTGGGGCAATTGTGAAAAACTTTAAATTTTATCTTTTCACCATTTACTTTCATACTCACAATACCCTTTTCACACAGATTTTCATATTCAGTTCTCATGAAGGGCCTCCCTAAGATAAGTGGTAGAGGTGATGGCATTGGGCCTTCTTCCATATCCAAGACAATAAAATCAACAGTAAAATAAATTTACCTACCATTACCAAGACATCCTCAAGTATACCTCTTGGTCTTTTTTATGCTTCATGCACTTGCAAAGTGATAGAAGTTGGTTGCAGCTCCCCAAACCTAGCTTTTCATACACCGTATGGCATCAAATTGACACCACTCCTAAGTCCAGAATGACCGCTCACAATCATGATCACCAATCCGCAAGGAATAGTAAAACTCCCGGATCCTTAAGCTTAGGTGGCAATTTCCTTAACAACAGCACTTACCTCTTGATCAAAGCCAGCATTTCATGCTCACAGAAATCTCCTTTTGTTAGTGCAACAATCTTTAAGAAATTTAGCATAAGATGGAATTTGTTTAATTGCATCTAATAAAGGAATATTAATTTGCACTTTTCTCAAGATTTCAAAGATATCAAACATCTTATTTTCTTTCTTCAGCTTTACTAACCTTTGAGGGAAAGGTGGTGCATTCACCTTCTCCATTTCACTTACCTTGGATGTGGAGGCTTCAGGTGGAGGTACTTGTGATTTTCTTCGTCTTTAGCTTTACTAATCTCTGAGGGAAGGGTGGTGGTGGATACACTCTCATCTTACTTATTTCTGATTGTGCTGTCTCTTCAGTTCCTATCACCTTGCCACTTCTGAGAACCGTGACAGCCTGCACTTGTTGGTGACCTCCTGGATTAGGTATGGTCTGGCTGGAAACTCACCTTGCTTTCTGTTACTCATCTCCTTAGCAACTTGCCCCACTTTGCTTTGAATGGCTTGCTCATGCTTTGCATTGATTTGTCTTTGCTCATCCAAATTGTTGTTGGTCCATAAACTTTTCTTGTGTCGTCATTAGTTGTTGAAAAGCTTGCTGAGTTGCCATTTGCTTTACAAGACTCTCTATGTCACCCTTCTTTGATTCTTGAATTGGTTGGGCTGCTTGTTGAAATTCCTTTGCTGCCCTTGAGGGTTCGAGATAATTTTGATTGTTGCTCCATGAGAAGTTGGGGTGGTTTCGCCATCCCTGGATTGTATGTGTTGGAGTATGGGTTGTTCTTGGAGGATAATTGTTATCCCACATAATTTGCTTGCTCTTGATCTGCAGAAGAATACAAAGGACAAGTGTCAGTAGTGTGATCAAATTGAGAACAATTAGCACATACCTGAAGTGGTGCAGCTTGTTGACTAGGTGAGATGTTTTGTAAGGCCATGGCTTTGACAATCATGTCTAGCTTTCTGTCCACCGCAACCATGTGACTTGAAGATCCACCAGTTGAGTTTACTTCATACAAGCCCTTACTCTTTACTCCTTGTCTTCCTCTTGATGAGAATTGTTGGGAGTGCTCGCTTAACGTCTCAAACAATTCCATGGCCTCTTCACTGCTCTTTTCCATCAGCACTCCTCCACATCCAGAATCAACTACTCCTTTATTGGCGTCATTCAAGCCTTCATAAAATGCCTGTACCAATTCATCTTGAGGTAGCTTGTGATGTGGGCATTTCAGTAGCAAGTCATTGAATTGACCCCAGGCTTCAAAGAATAAGTCGCCATCTTTTCTGCCATGCTTGAATTTCCTTCCTCATCTGCCTTGTCTTCTGTGCTGGGAAGAATTTCTTCAAGAATTTACTGGACAGTGCTTCCCAAGTGTGGATGGTGTTTGAAGGCATTGAGTTGTACCACAGTCTTGCATTGTCCTTCAAAGAGAAAGGGAAGAGAATCATCCTTATTCCGTCTTGATCCAGGCCTTGAACATGCTGGAACTTACAAAGATCAGTGAATTCCCTTAGATGCAAGTTTGGATCCTCAGTAGGTGTGCCTCTGAAGTGGGTCAATGCATTGAGTATCTGTGGAGATATATAGTAGTTGCCTTCTGCCTCAGGTTGATAGGCAATGCATGATGTCTGGTTGGGATTGTCGGGGATGAAAGCTTGTTTCATGGGCCTTCGCTCTGGTGGCGGTTGGTTCCCAAGCTGTGGTTGGTTGACATGTTGTTCCGCCATAGCTTCCTCTTCTTGAAGTTCTTCTTTTCCTTCCTCAACGTTGTCTCCGGGCCTCTGTCGAATAGTCCGCTCAATTTCTGTATCCAGTGGAAGGATGGTTGGATTCTTTGATCGAAGTCCTTGCATGAAATTGACAGTTTTCGGAAGTTACAACAGCTTCAGTGCTGCGGTGTAGAGGTCCCTGGAACTGCTCTCGATCGCTGGAGAATGTGCGTTCGATCGCACTTGGTCTGCGATCGTTCGCTTGTGCAGAGACTAGGTTGTTGCAAAAAAAAAACTAAAACAACATAGAAAAGCAATTTTTTTCTTTTTTCCGAAAATATTAAAAACAGAACTAAAATAAAACTAAATTAAACAAAAGTAGAATTCAAACTACAATAAAAAAATAAAACAAAATAAAACTAAGCAAAGTAATTCTAAACAGAATTTAACACAATCCGCACCAAAACTTGTTGTGAAATTATCTACCTAAATTAATAAGCAAATAATCGCTTTACTTGCAAGTGCACAAGGTCAAAATGTAGTAAAGAGTGTAAGTGCAAGATCGATCCCACAGATTGGTAAATTATGCTTAAAATTAAATTCAATATAAAGTAAAAGATAAAAAAATTGAGTTTGATTAAGTAATAAGAAAGAGGTAGGGCTTTGATTTCCACCGCTAATCATGCTTATACAATAAATCAATATGCCAATGCTTTAATTACATGATCAATATTTAATGGTTGCCAACCTAAGGGCATGGTGTATACTCCTTAAGGTATTGGTTTCCCTAAGCAACGAATTAGGCATTGTATACTCTAATTCTTTTCTTTCCTAAAGGATTTAGCATGGTGTATACTAAGTTGTTCTTTAAGAAAGCATATGAATGAAAACCGACAACCACATGAGACCTAGGGCATGGTGTATACTCCGGTTTCCCATGTTGATTAACCCAAGAACCCGGTGGATTGCTTTTGTTACTAATGTTAAACCCGGACTCGGTCATCCAAATTGATCTAACTAACAAATCCATACCACATGCATATGTTGATCGAGACACACATGAGGAATTCATGAAAGCATGATTAATCAAGTTAAATACTATCATGCAATTATACAAAGGTGCCAATATTGAATTAAAATACAAACATGATCAGGGCTTCAATCTAGCCCTACTAAAAGGTTTAGTTACACATGAAATTGATGCTAATCATCTTCATAAAATAAATAAAGGAAAAGAATAAACCCGGAAAATTGCTCCTTGAAAGTCGTCAATTCTTCTCCCAAAAATCGTCTCTCGAATTGTGTCTCTAATTGTGAGGCTTAGAGGTCTATTTATAGGCTTTAAGAGAGTCCTAAAAACACTAGTAAACCTAAGAGATTCGGAATTTCATCTCCTAGACAAATTAGGAGACAATCCTATTACAAATCGGAGAAGGATTCGTCCAGAATTGGGCTCCTATCTTACGGGGCGATTTTAGCATTGCGGAAGTCCAAATTAGGAAAATGGTATTTCACAATGATTTGTAGAATTTTGAGTTATCTTTCCAATGCCGTTGGAATCACCTCAATCCGATATTTGAGCTGAAAGTTATGGCCAAAATACCGAGACATGTTCAGGATCCAAATTTAATCCGATTTTGACTTCAATTTGATAAATTCCGATTTAATCCTTTCCACATCTTCTAGATCTTCCCAATTTGCCCTTTAAGCTTGGAACATTTCTAGAAACGCTTCATTTTCTTCCATGACCTACAAAAAACACAGAAAACACAAAAAGGAAATAAAATAGACAAAATAACATAAACTAAAGGCGTAACAAATATAAATTAAGGGGCTTAAATATGAATATTTAAGCACTTATCACCAAACCCAGGAAATCACTATCAAAAGATTATCCAGAGATTACAGACACTAGGAACACTTGCAACCCTTTGCAAGACCTTGGCTCTGTAAGATCGACAAGCCTCCAACTCGTCTCCTTGCTCACAATCTTCTTCAACGTGATTCTCCTTTACCGGACCCTTCCGATAGGCTTCTCAACTTACGCTCACAAACTAACAAAGATCCTCTAAGAGGAACAACAAGGCTCACAATAAATCTCTCTTTAATCACAGCCTCTCACGAACTCTCTGGGGGTGAAAATCCGTACCTCTAACATTCTATAGAGGTGTATTTAGAATAGCCCCACAAAAACTAAACCTAGGACACAGTTAGAATCCAAATAAAACTACGGTAGGTAGCGTTCGACGGGAAGATTGGCCGTTCGGACGGTCACTTAAATATACATGGATGATGGGCTTGTGAGGTGGCCGTTCGACGGTCATGATGGGCGTCGACGGTCACTATTCGATGTGGAAATTTCTAGGTTTCCATCGCTTTCTTCGTCGCATTCTTCAATCTTGGCGTGCGCGTTGAAGGCGTCAGCAGACTCGAGCAGGATCTGACGAATTGACGGAGCTCTCGGTTTTAGTATTGAAGTACTTGATTGCATCCCGTCCAACGCTTGGCTCTTTTCTTTTCATTTTGATCACGAAACTTAGCCAATACTTCAAACTAACAATTCGCTTTAGCTACCATTAAACGTGCTCTTTCTCAATTGTTGTATCGCTTCATTCGGAAACTCCCAAATGATATCAAAGTAATATTAAGGCTAAACTTTCTTCTGTCATCTGCAATGGGGAGTGATTTTGGAGACCAGCAAGGTTAGATTCTTTAGTTGAAATTCAAGCTAAGCTATCTGAAGTTTGTTTGGGTCAGTATGACAATCTAGTTTGGACTACTTCCAAAAAGGGTGTTTATGTTAGTCATGAGACTTGGGAAGCACTTAGAAAGAAAAATGCAGAGGTTTTTTGGGGGAAGATCATCTGGTTTCCTTGGCCTACTCGTAAACAGACTTTTATCTTGTGGCTTGCTATGAAGGATAGACTCCTTATAGGTGAAAGGTTACTTAAATGGGGTTATAAGGGTGCGGCTCAATGCTGTTTTTGCTATAGTCAGTTGGAAACTCGAGATCATCTATTTTTTAAATGCAGTTTTAGTTCTAGAATTTGGAATTATTACATGATTAAATGCAGATTGGATAGTCCTTTGGTGATATGGAATGATATTGTTTAGCTAGGATGTAATAGCTGGGGAAAGAAATCTCTTCATGGCTTGATTTGCAGGCTGGTTTTTGGTTCTGTTGTGTATAATATTTGGCACAGAAATGAGATTAGACATGATGGTGTTCCAAAACTAAAGAGCAGTTGTTGAAGCATATTTTTTAGTAAATCGATCTGTTGGTGTGAAATTTTTTCCTAAAACTAAGGAGAATATTCTTCTTTGTTCTCTATGGAATTTGCCTGCATGTATCCTTGCTTAATATGTTGGTATGTTATGATGCTAGTAGATGAATTTTGGGGCTTCAAACTCACTTATGTAATCTGCGCTCGATGGTGCGATCAAGCATGTGCTCTATCGCAATTTATTCCTTCAATTCTGTTAGAGCGACTGATTGATGCACTCGATGTGCGCTCGATCACAATTTCTTTTTCCAGTTCTGTTAGAGCTACCGATGGATGCGCTCGTTGTGCGATTGATCGCAATTTTTTCTTCCAATTTTGTTAGAGCGACTAATGATGCGCTCGTTGTGTGATCGATCGCAATTGTTTCTTCCAGTTCTGTTAGAGCGACCGATGGATGCGCTCAATCCTAGGCTTGATCGATCTCTGCACTAGATGCTGCGCTCGTACTGCGATCGAGCACACTGATCCTGTCATGTCTAGTTGAGAGTTGTTCTATTTTGTTTGCAGACTATTGCTGCTACAGTTGTTGATCTTTTGTTTGTTTCGATTTAGTTTAGCTTCTGTAAGCTTGTTTGACCCGTTGGAAGGGTTTGTAAATTGTTGGTTGTTTTGGACTGGATTGGTTTTAATGGTATGACTTATTAATCTAAAAAAAAGAACTTGACATGTCAGCGTTTCTCCGATTATCTTGTAAGAGAAAGAATGATTTGTACCCAGTTACCACACCTTGGATTCCTCTTCTTAGTTAAAGAGATCGAGTAGGGATGTTGCAATTATTTATATATTATATAGATATGTGTTTATAAATTTTCATTTAATTATGGTGACACATGTTGTAATCTAATTGGTGTTAAGGTGGTATTTAACAGGTTTCGTTAAAAATTTGGACGAAAGTTGGGTGCAGGACCTATGTGCATGCTAGAAGAGTTCTCATAATATTTTTATACCACGTGGAGCTTATTGCAAATTTGGAGCAAGTATAAAGATAAATAAATGTATTTGAAATTTTATCATACATAAAGCCGGCAACTCCAACATTTTTCTTGGTCATAATTTTTTGAGAGGTTTTGATTTTTAAGAATACTTCTCCCCTTTGGAAATGGTCAATTCCAAACCAGGATCCTTAAAGAATATAAGAAAGAAAAAAAAAATTAAGATTGCTTCCAAACATTAAGAAAATAGCATAGCTTAAGTGTGCCAAAATTTGTACATTTAAAGCCTTTAAATATATCCTTTGTTGATGGCCAAAACACCTGAGTAAGAATCCTCTCCAATCAAGTGGCCAACAAAGCAACATTATTCCTCCAAAGAGCTTTAGCAAAAGGGCATCCAAGAAAGAGATGCTAAATCTTTGGATGGGCCATCACACTTTGGGGTAGGAAATTAATGAGATTTAAGTCAATATGTTATTGACAAATCTGAATATGTTGGGCCTAGAAGGAGAATGTTCCAAGTTATCTTGAAATAAGATGTTTCAACCTATGTTGGATCATCAAACTCAAGGCATTTCTAGTCAATAGGGCTAAAAGGAAGTGGTGAATATGAAAAGAGGTGTATAAGGATTCATGTGCTAATCTCACAGAGAAGGAACTGGAGGGTGGGGAACCATACCCACATGTTGGTTTGAAGGATGAAAATTAGGTGGATGAAGGAAATTTGGGATGAGGATAAAAAAGATGGGAATCTACAATCTCAAATCTCTGAAAATGTAAGGGATCCTTATAAGGGGGTTCCACTGATGGGTGAAGGGCTAATAAGATCAGCCACATTAAGGTTTGGGAAGGAGGGAAGTAGAGTGTGTTGGGGTGGGCTTGAAACAAGAAATGCTAGGGATCGATGGGGACTTCCAAATGGTAGTGTTAAGGCCAACAGGAAAAGCACAACAAGCATTGTCACTGATGATCTTTCTATCATTAAGAATTCCGAGATCGTGTCCATAGGGAATCGCGTTTTGCTTAAAGAAACCAATTCTATGTCTAGATTAATTCTACTTTAACCTAGTTCCAAAGGTGGGTGTTTGTGTTGAATGTAAACATAAACTATAAAACTATTAAAGAAAAACACTAAGGTATAAGAATCCACCTCACCACATTAATAAATACATATTATCATGCTTTGTTCAGACATTCGTCTATCGATTAAAAATAATGCATGTTCTAGTGTCACACTAGTTCACACATCCGTTAAACCTATGCATGTTCTATTGTGCCTATCAAAAGATTCAAAGAAACCATCCACTTGACAAAAGACAAAACATATCCAATTTAGTTCAAAAGATCAAATGTATCCATGCTAAACACAAAAGACAAAAGATATCCAAAGTAAATCAAAAGATTAAATGTATCCATCAGACAAAACACAATGAATATTCAACTACGGCACAATCAATCGCAATCTTGTCACTAAATTGAATTGAAACAAATAAGCATTAGTGAAACGACGGAATGGATATGAACTCAACATGAAAACATATAAAACATCGATGGTGAAGCTTCATCTTCAACCTTAGTTGAAGATTTAGTCTCTCATACTAAAGAGAGACAAACGTAAATTAAAACTAAGCATTATAAATTTAAATGACGTTTAGAAAGGCTAAATAGTGAAGAACATAGGGTTTCTGGCCTCAAAGGCACCACCCAAAACATGAGGTTGCAAAATTATACAAGAGGTCCTATTTATAGAAAAATAAATGCTTGCAAGACAGAGAAGGTGTGCTCGATTGCAGGCAATGTGCACGAGCGCAGACCTATGTGCGCTTGATGGCGCATGCATGCGCTCGATTGCACTCAACTACTCCATAATCCCACGGCGCAGTCGAGAATGCGATGGTGCTAGGGCTTCGCGGGGCTTTCAGGCGTACGTGGTATGCGCTCGATTGTAGCCCTTTGGGATCGAGCACAGATGCGCTCGATCGTGGCTTCTTGGATTCGAGCGCAGGCGCGCTCGATCTCTGGCTCAGTGCACAAGTGCGATCGATCGCACTAACAGGGACCAATTGCTCTTTCGGTTATTTCCACCATTTAAACCACATTTTCATGCCAATGACTTGCAGCACAATGAAACACTAAAAGTAAAAAAAATCATTAGAAAATAACAAAGTTAAGAGCTTAACAAACATAAATTAAGGAGTCCAAATAAACATTATTTGGCATTCATCACTCCTCCTCACCCTTCTGTCTTCCTCTCCATCTCCCTACCCTTCTTGTCTCTTTTGTGGCCAAACCTATCTCTTTGGAGACCCTATTCACCTATTTGGAGGTCCTATCCAACTCTTCAAAGGCCCTATCTTACATCTTTGTCATATTTTCTTTTTTCAATAACTGCATTGCCCAACCCTCCTTTGTAAATCCATCGCTTCATTGGCATCAACGACGTCTCACATCCTCGAATCGCTCCTTTGCTACCTTCTTGGAATTTTAGATTTGATTTTTTTCAAAATGAGATCTACGCATTTTAGGATGTCATCTTCATACACGCGCCTCTCCACCTTGTTCCTGGTGTTGCCACTTCCTTCTGCCGCCAGGATCGCCCCCATACGATGCCCACGCACCAAAGCATGAGCCACACGCAGGCGCGTGTAGTCCACATGCCGTCCTCTCTGGTGCTGCATCTATGTTGCTCCGCCTCATCCACCTCTGCCTCTGGTGAACCTCCATTGTTCGATGCCACCGTCTAGTTTGTTCTGGGTTTTTCATTTTGCTTTTTTGTTTTTTTTTTTTTTTTGGTATTTTTAAGAGTTCCTTCCAACGTTTATAATTATTTGATCTCTGTGGTTTGGGGAGGATTATTGAACCTTTTTGGTTTTGTTCTTTTCCTTGGATCATTTGGTTGTGTCATCTTTCACAAACCAAGTCTTACTACCTTCATTAGCGTCCAATTTTCTTGGTCCTTGCACCAAGAAAGCATAAGACCGCATCATTCATTTGAATGCATTGCCTCTTTTATTTTCTATTTACTTGTCCTATTTGTGGTTTAAGAACTTTGTGTTTGGGTTGCTCAGCCCTTAGTTTGTAATTTGTTATTTCTTACTTAAAAAAAATGGGGAATTGTCCCTCTAGCATTATCAAAATTTATGCATAGGATGGTGAAATAGATGTAAGAAAACAATAAATTGTTATAGGAACGAGTATATTTCTCAAAATAAAGGCATGGAGCATCTATTTGATAATAATAAACAAACTTGATAATGGCAAGTAAACTTCTAAGCAAAGTTTGTTATGGCGGCCATGCCACTTTCAGGACTTAAGGACAGATTCCATATAAAAGTGATAACTGCATAAGTCTAAAGACTTAGTAAGTAAATCCCACAATTAGATATGACATGAACCTAATTAAGCGGAAATAAACATGCAGATCTAGTAAGTATTCAAAATGAGGTGTTGTCTCCTTTAATACACCATATAGTAGGGTTTTGGTTTTCAAATAAAGGTGTACTAACAGCGGCAATCACCTAGATATTTTAAAGCATAAAATCTAATATTTTATACGTCATTTTAATGCATAGAATTCTAGACTTTAATGAAAGGTTCGCTAAACCCTAAAATACATGTAAATGAGGCTTAAGGCAGATGCTTGGCTCCTTGACCGTACGTTTGGTCTCGAGGGCGTACATTCAGTCAATGAGTCAAGCAAATCTACTCAAGGCTCAAATAGTGTTTTGAGGTTTCTATATCATCTATAGGCTACTCTACCTGGCTTGTTGTTACAAAACCAGGTTTCTTTCATATATACTTGGACCATTCTTGTAGAAAATCTTTCAATCAAAACAATTGTTTTTATCAAGGTATTACGCTTCTCTTTTATTTTCGTCTCTTTTGCAGGTTTTTGTTCCTCCAAAACAAACACCACCTTATGAAAAAACTCATAAATAAATACCCAAAAATTCTCAATATTAACCCAAAAATATTCCCCAACAACCAAAGACGTTCCCCAAGCTCACAAAGAAGTGGTATGATGTCCATGAAGAGACGAAACCTGCAGAAGAGACGAAGACACAGCAGAGAAAGAGAGAGAAAGGCGAGAATGAGAGAAGAAAATTAAAAAATTAAAGATGAGAGGTGGCTAGAGATGAAAAGAGAGGTACATAAAAGTGTTTTTATCCCCACAACCCGCCCCTATCCAACCCGAATCCCCCAAAAACACCTCTAAAACCACATGGATCAGGGCAGATTTGTGGGATTGGCGGGTTTTTGGCCAGCCCTACTAGGGTTGGCATTAGTAATTGATTTGGTAAGAGTCGTTCTAGCAACTTGGGAAAGAAGTTTGGCCCTCCAACTAGAAATACTGTTCAACATCTTAGACTTGACAACCTCAAGGGATAGTTTTTCTAGTACTGAAAAAAAAAAGAGTAAGCAAAAGTGAGAGTTTGAATTTAATTTACTGAGAGCAATTGAGATATGAGATTGTACATGATTTGTAAAAACTATAACATTCTATATGATTTTCAAATAGGAAAAAAAACACAATTAAGATGTGGTATACTTTGTGTTTATGATATCATTTTGGATTTAGATATGTCTTATGAGATATGAGATTGTATATATGGATTTAGATATGTATTAAGAGATATAAGATTGTATGAGATTGATGAATGGAAAAAATTGTATATTGTTGTACAAATATCTACCTAAATTAATAGGCAAATAATTGAACGTTTTACTTGCAAGTGCACACGGTCAAAAGAGTAGTATAATGTGCAAGTGCGAGATTATTCCAAGGATTGGTAAATTTTGATTAAAATTAGTTTCGCAATGTAAAACAAGAGAAAGAAAAACTGATTTTGATTCGATAATGATAAAATGTAGGGCTGTGATATCCACCACTAATCATGCTTACACAATAAAACAATATGCCAATGCTTTAATCACATTATAAATATCTAATGTTTGCCAACCTAAGGGTATGGGTGTCTACTCCTTAAGCTATTGATTTTCCTAAGCAACGAACTAGGTATGGGTGTCTACTCTAATTCTTTTCTTTCTTAAAGGATTTAGCATGAGTGTCTACTAAGTTGTTCTTTAAAAAAGCATAAAAACTATGGAAATCGACAAACATATGAGGCCTAGGGTATGGGTGTCTACTCCCAGTTCCCCATGTTGATTAACCCAAGAACCTAGCATGGATATCTTTTGTTACTTTTATTAAACCCAGGACTTGATCATCCAAATTGATTTAACTAACTAGGTCATACCACATGCATATGTTGATCAGGCAAACACATATGAGGAATTCAAGAAAGCAGGTATTAATCAAGTTAAATATCATAATGTAATTATCGCAAATGCGCAAATATTGTATTACTAAGTAAACATGATCTGGGATTTAATCTAGCCCTACTATAAGGTTTAGTTACACATGAGTTTGATGTTAAACATTTTCATAAAATAAAATAAAAAGGAAAAGAATAAACCCAAAAAACGCTTCCTTGAAGAGTTGTCAATTCTTCTCCAAAATCACCTGTGTTTTTCTCTATGTTTACAAGCCTATTTATAGAGTCTAAGGAAACCCTAGAAACCCTCAAAATCGTAGGGTTTAGTCCTTGTGCAACTAGGACTCTACAAAACACTAATAAAATAACATTTTACAAAATAGGGATGCAACTGCTTTACTCTTTACGCACAAATGCGCTCGATCGTAGACCATGTGCACTCGATCGCAACTTTGCGATAGATCCTTCTGCTTGCACGCGCAAGCAAAGGTGCGCTCGTTCCTTGGCTTGGGCGCTCGAGCGCTAACGCGCTCGAACACAGATCCATGCGCTCGATCGCTCTAACAGACTTTAGCTTTTTCCCAATTCTTGTCCTTTAAGCCCTAGACTTCTAGAGATGCTTCCTTTTCTTCCAAAGACCTATAAAACAAGGAAAACACAAAAAGGAAATAAAATCGCACAAACCAGCAAAACTAAGAGATTAACAAATATAAATTAAGGGGCTAAAATATAAATATTTTAGCACTTATCATATATTTGAATTTTATGGATTGTATTGTGCATTGTATATCAGGGAAAATATGGATTGGATTGTATAGGAAAATTTTTTCCCTTAATATTAATTATTAGAGGCGCTTGGCGGTGTTGAAGTGCCCCTATATAGAACTAGGGGTGCTATACATGTGAGTGCCCCCTTTTATTAAAGGGGGCGCTTGTGTAGGAAGGCGCCCCCTTTTTTAAAATGGGTGCTTGCTCACTACTAAGTGCCCCCTTTTTGTTTCAAGCACCCCCTTTTTGAGGCGTTTTTCAATAAAAAGTGCTTCAAAATTATATTACAGCCATAATAACTGGCGTATCCCAAGTGCCCTTAATAAAGCGTTGTGAAATCAATTGGGATGGTTTTTGGCCAAAAATGCCCTGAATAACCATGTAACTAAATCATGTATTTTTTGTGGTGCAAGGTATTATTTAGCTTTGGGATTTGCATGTTTAGGATAATGCTTATTGCTGAGATGGTGTGCTGCCTGCCGTTTGGGGTTGAAAAATATTGGGACAGTTTTCGAGACTAGTGACTCAGCAATTGAGAGGTGTAATCTACAAAATAAGAAAGGGTAAGACCTTGCTGGCTGTGTCGACGAAGGATAGCTTCGATGCCTAAGTAAGTCAATAGTTTTCGTAGAGAGAGAGCAAATGAATTCTTGAGCGTGGGAATTAGTAATTTATGAATACTCGAACATCATATCCGATATAAAATTGCACCTTTAGCTATGAAACAGCTCAATAAGTTGTTTGCCTTTTTACAAGCACTTCATTTTAAAACAAATTGGAGTACAAATACCAAGATTCTTATTATTACTCATTGTTGTCTTTGCAATTTTAAGAATAATAAAATATCTATGAGAATACATATCTCATAGACGGCACTTACCCAAAGACTATCCCATGCTTAAGTTAGCACTCTTATGTGAAGTCAAAATATATCATGAGCTCAAGTTTATTGAGAATGATTTTATTGCTTTGCCCCTTACGTTGCATCCCTTTTATTGGGTTTTATATAACTACTCTCCCCATGTTCCACCTTTAGGTGGTTGATTCCTTTTATTGGGTTTTATATAACTATTCTCTCCATGTTCCATTTTTAGGTGGTTGATGGATAATGGGAGGTAGTTTAGAGATAATGGAGGTGATTGACAAATCATGGGCTATCCACATTCAGATAATGGAAGGTGCTTGAGAGATGGTACGTAGGACCCATAGTAGATTTTATCCCCAACCAAAAATATGGAATATTTGTTGAAATTGGCCTTTGGCTAGACCAGCAAGAGTATTTGTTGAGACAGTAAAAAAAATGGTTGGCTTCCAAGGTATTTGCTCAGGCAAAGACCATCAAATTGTTAGCAAAAAGAAAATGATAGAAACTTGAGGAGAGTGCTTGGAGGATGACATCCTAATCTTATAGAATTCCAGTAGTTTCCTACTCATCCAATTTCAATTTAAATTGGTCTATTTAATAATCACCCCGCAATCTATACATATTTATTATAAGGGAAAACTACACTTTACCCCCTAAAGTTTGGGGCCATTTTTAATTCGACTTTCAAAGTTTAAATTTTTGCAATGCACCTCCCAAACTTTTAAATATTTGTAATTCGACCATTTTGACTTTTTTTTTTTTCCAAAATGCCCCCATCCAAAGTTGTTGTTGTTTTTTTTTTTAAAAAAAATAAAAATAAAAATTAAGGGGTGTCTGGCCACCCTAGTTGGGCATGGGGGTGGCTTCGACCATCTAAGACCGGCCACTCCTTAATTTTTAATTTTTATTTTTTTAAGTTGGGATCGGGGCATTTTGGAAAAAAAAAGAGTCAAAATGGTCGAATTGCAAGAATTTGAAAGTTTGGGGTATGCATTGCAAAATTGAAACATTGAGGTCGAATTGAAAATTGCCCCAAACATTAGGAGGTAAAGTGTAAGTTTCTTATCATAATAACAATAAAACAAACAAATTATACCTTCTTTTTTTTTTTGGGTAAGTAGAAAAATGAATGACAATCGGTGGTTATGACAATGATAAAATTTTGTTTGACATAATTCTTAAATGCTAATATAAACACGTGTTTGTGATTAATTAACAACCCATTTGAACAATCTGTTACAAAGAAATGAAATACAAAACAAGCATTATCTTCTTGTTCACCTTTCAATTCCTAGCTTTGACTAATTATGAGAATATCTCCAATAGAAAAATTGAAACAATTAAAAGCAAAAATAAGATAAAAATAAAATAAAAAATTCCTTTATATATAAGACAATATATATACACACATGTCGGAGTCGGGAGAGAAACACCAAAAGCCTAGACTAATACGCTTGGATCCACTTACTTATATATATATTAAGTGCTCTATTCTTTATACTTTTTCAACATGGGACTCACAACAACACTTCATAACATAACAATAATTAGCTTTATTTCAATATGCACATATTAAGATAAGTACATAGGTGATGAAGAGGTAGATCGAGGTGCTCTGCTTGTAATCATGACATAACAATAATTAACTTCATTTCCATATTCACATATTAAGGTAGGTAGGTGATGAAGAGGTGCTCTACCAAGGATAGCCTTTATCCCTATAATAACGTGCATAGTTCTCTGATACATATTGAGTTGCATTTGTTTGATTAATCCCCCAAAGGCAGCGTAGACCGCAGAAGGAACTGTCCCGTTTATACTTGTAAATTAGAAAATTGTTATGAATTACTGTTTTATTTTCGAAGTCCCACAAAAAATCACATACAAATTTTGTAGACCCCCAAATGTTGGCTCTAAAGTTGAAATCATACGTCTGGTTTGTTTGGAGAGTTCGGGTACCGATGTTGTCTTCCGATGAATGACACCCAACCGTAAGAATAGTCGTCAAATCATTTCTTATTGACCACGAGCACGGATGGGATTTGGCTTCAACACCACTCTTAAATGATCCACTCATAAACATAACCCACATGATTATGAATACGAACATTACATTTCTACTGGATGACATGATCATCTTCTTTCTTTTTTATTGTTGGTTTGACTTTCAAATGCCCTCCTCCACTCACGGTATATATAGTGGTAAAAACTATAGGCTAAAGGTGAAAAAGTTAAAAAAAGAAATTGAAATCGTAAACATATGCTATTAATATGAACCAAATGTTATTTACATATCAAAAAGATGATGTTCAGGTAGATAACATTTAGATTGGCTAATTTAATACATATCCCAATAACACATGCTCTTTTAAGCATTTTTCTGTTGCATGTAATCTATTTATTAGTTTCTTTAGATACCTTTGACTAACCATTTATCTATGTCTAATGAAGCTTTTTCTTTTAATAGATGAGTTGAGAAAATTTAGAAGAAAAAAACATGAAAGATTGTTAAGAGGATCGCCACGCTCATATCTAATTCCATTACTTTTATTTTTAGGGAATCTTTCATATTTATTCCTTGAAAAAAGATCAAGAGTATAAAACTCTTACATCATAGCAGTGGCGGGGTAAAAAAAATTTTAATGAATGAACAAAAATTAAAGTTGAACAAAAATTGATTAAAAATATTTTAAAAAATAACTAATGAAAGAAATAAAATAATTCAATAAAATTTATTTATTTTTTAAAATATATAAAGGTAACATACACATTGCTTTATTCAATTATCTTCGACAATTCTTAATAACTGGTTGACAATGTGTTTTTTTTGTAGATATGCACTTTGAAATTATGATTGGATGGTAATCAGAATTTGTTTTCTTAAGCAAAGATCTACAAGCATATTTGTTAAATTTAATTTGGTATGAGCTCATTTAGAATGTGATTAGAGCTTAATAGAATTATTATTTTTCTTTATAATCTCATATAATTACAATTATATATTTCATACAATTAAAATATATACAATATATATATACACACACAAATAAATAATAAATTTAACCAAGCAATCTTAATTAATATTAAAGTTTAATTATATACATGAAATTTTTTAAGAAAGGGAGTCAAAAAGCTATTAATTTTAATTGTTGAAGGCTTGAAGGAAAAAAAAAATGGCAAACTAAAAGAATGACTTCACAATTTTGTTTTTAAAATATATATGTATAATAATTTATGCTTTTGTTCTTAATCGTGGTTTTTTTTTTTTTTTTGGTTTTTAAGAAGAGTTTTAGTGTTTTGGACTTTTGGAAAGTCTATGGAGTTTTGTGTCTCAACGAAACCACTAGCCATTGAAGGTTTTTTTTTTTTTTTTTTCAAGCCCACTTACTCGTTAAACGAAAAGGCAGGGTCCACAACAAAGGGTCCAACAAACAAAGGCAGTAGTGCACAAAACTTATTTAAACAGTGAGCTTAATAAATGGACATGGAACACGTGATTGTATCGTCTTCTTCCTCTTAACCTAAACCAAAAAAAATTCTGAAACGCTGAAACTGCTGCAAAATTTTTTTCACACATCCCAATGCCGCTTGAATCATTTGCTCCTAATGTCTGATGAATGAGTGTCGATTGCTTTTGATATATGGATGAGGGTGGGCAACTTGGGCATCAGGGGTAGAAGGGATTTTCTAATGTCTTATGAATGAGTGTCGATTGCTCTTGATACGTGGATGAGGGTGGGCAACTTGGGCATCAGGGGTAGAA
The DNA here is from genome assembly GCA_013348765.1 of Carpinus viminea. NCBI lineage: Eukaryota > Viridiplantae > Streptophyta > Magnoliopsida > Fagales > Betulaceae > Carpinus > Carpinus viminea. The sequence goes on from CP054668.1 coordinate 16,729,286, forward strand.
GGGATTTTCTACCTCGGTAAAAAAAAAAAAAAAAATTGGGAGTTAAGGAGGGCATTTGACCCTCTCAAACCCTCTCCCTCCGCCCCTACATCATAGAGCATAAAATTTTGAATTTTGATAAATCATAACTAAAGCTATGGTGTTACTACATTATAAAGAAAAACATAAAAATTTTACAATCATGTTCTATTTTTGACTTCAGTATTCGCTAACCCATATCCGAACTTTAATTATAATAACGAATTTATTCTAGGCAAACTCAAAAATGGAGAGAAAAATACAATTCCCCCCTTCAACTATCACCACTTTTTAATTTACCCCACCAAACATCAAAAGTGACAATAATGGATATGTCAAACTACCATCTTATATCAGATAGGCTACTCAATCAACATTATTTAGACATTAAAATAGATGAAAAAATTGTCACGTGCATCTATCTTTCGTCCCTAACACCCTCATTTTTACTTTTAAAATGAAATAATTATTGCTCATAAACTTATGTTGTTTGTTTGTCGACTATGCTTGGTTGCCTTGTAAAAGAAATGAGTGACTTCCAAATGGTTTACGCACATTTTTTAAATATTGATAAAAAATTATTTAATTACAAAACGTCAGAAGTATTTTCTGGAGGGAGGTTTCCTTTTTTTTTTCTTTCTTTCTTTCTTTCTTTTCTTTTTCTTTTTCTTTCTCCTTTTTTTTTAATTTATTTTAAAGAGACCTTCAATCTTATATTTTCAACATTTGACCTTTTTGAAACACTATTTCATTGCAATTTGCACTAGCAAGCTCTCCACTAGATTTACTGGTTTGAACCCTGTGTTGGAGAATATGCACATAAAGATGGACAAGATTCTCGATGATATAATCAAGGAGAAGATGCAAACAATTACAACCACCAAAGATGATGACATAGTTTGGTGTGCTTCTTCAACTTCAGGAGACGGGTGGGCTTGACTTTAATATTACTAGAAACCACATCAAAGCTTAAACTTTTAGGATAACTGGTGATTTCACATTGTATCAGAACACTAAATTGACCAACATCGTTCTAGTTCCTTCTAACAGTCCAGACACTTGTTCTCTAGTCCTACTAAAACTCCTATTTATGTTATATCTCCTAATGAAAACAGATTATCCTTATGCAATCTATTTGCATTCAACCACATCTCTTGTTGTTGTTTCTCGCTAGATATCTCTTCTGTAACTAATCTTCTTTTCTTAGATTGTTATCTCATCATATCAAGATTATCTTGTTAACTTGATGTGATGATTTGTAATTGTAACTCTTTCACTATATAAGATCAATGAGAAAGCCATAAATATCCCTACCTAATACGAATATTACAATAATCTTAGGAAAATATTAAAAAAAAAACCTCCACAAATAACAATAGTTCTTAAAAGAGCCTTGTAATTTATGCCAACTACAGTGACTAATATTTTATTTATTGAAAAAAAAAATTGTATTTATTCGCCCCTTGGGTTTTTCTTTTTCATTTTTTGTTTAAAAAATAATTTAATTTATTTTTTCATTTTATTTATTTTTTAAAAGAATATGGGTACCATATAGTAATATAAAAAAATATATATATATATATATATAAAGCCTCACAAACTACCAGCCATTTACAATTTAGCTCCCAAATGTTCAAAAAGTAATGAAGTAGTCCCCAAACTACCAAAATATAACAAAAAGGTCACTTATTTTTTTATATTCCTATAATACCCATATTCTTTTAACAAATAAAATGGTAAAATAATTGTAAAAAAAACTAAACATTTTTTTAAAAAAATAAAATATTCGTTTAAGATGAAGACTTTATTTATTTACTAAGATTTATCGGGCATTGTTGAATCAGTGTGTCGAGTGCCCAAGTTCAAAGCAAACTTGATAGAAGCTCAACAAAGTAAAAGTAGAAGCTCAACAAAGTTGATAGAAGCATACATTTTCACTAAAGCATTACCAAAGGAGAAGTTCCAAAAAATGAGAGAAACATTGGGAGTTCAAGGAGGAGAATGTTATGGCTAAAGTGTTGTACGTAAATATCAAACATATTATTAGATATTTTCAACTTTTGTCCTAGTACTTATGTTTAGTTAAGTATTATCACCTGAGAATTTGTTTTTGTGTATGGTATAAAATGGTCCTAATAATAACTATTTAATGGTGCATGTTTTCTTTGGAGAGATTAAAACAATTTGATTGTAGCTCCCTTCATCTCCGTTGATTTTTGCCAAAAGCACAACAACATTCTTTGTTTATGCATAGGGGTGAAATTTAAAACCACTTAACCGCATCCACTAACCGCTATCCGCACTAACCGCTAATCGCTTTGAAAGCGGTTAGTGGATTATAAAACCGCCTATCCGCTAACCACCTTTTTTTAAAATATTATATATATTTCATATAATAAATAACAATAAGTTATTATAGCCTAGTGATCATTGTGCGCCTCTTTTACTCAGAGTCCCAATTTTGATTCCAACCACCTTTGACTTTTGTTTGGGTTTTATATTTTTATTATTTATATAATATAGAAGTGCAAAATGATGTAGTTTTACACTTCTATATATTCATTTCTTCCTAACCCAAAGCGATAATTTTGTTGTAATTTTATTCGTATGTTATATGTTGTAGAAGGTGACCAACAAGATTTTTGTATAATAATCCAACATATAATACTCACTTTAAACCAACAATTTTTAATACTAAAATGGCCATGAAAGAGGAAAAAAATGTTTAAAGTGAGCAAAACAAGGGTTTAAAGTGAGCCCAAAACAGGCAAAAATAAAAAAAAACCCAATAAAAAGCGATTAGTAAAAAAGTGGTTAACCGCATCCGGTTAACCGCTACCTTAGCAGAGGCGGTTAGCGGTTTTACCCACTAACTGCTAACCGCAACCGTTATTTCACCCCTAAATTTTCATTAGTTGCATTCAATCTTTGAGGTGCTAAAAGTCTGTCTAGATTGGGTTTTCTAGTTAAGCTTGTTTTTTTTTTAATTTTTTTTTTTAGTAATTATCCTTCCCCTCCACGAACTATCACTAGATTACCATTTGCCTCAGTGAACTACCAACTTTACATTACGACCCCATCAAACTACTATTTTGTTACCCAAACCACCTTTCCATCAGTCAACGCCGTTAAGTCGAACAGTCAACTATACTATTCACGACACTGTTCCATTAGTTAACAATACTGTTCACGCACGTGACACGTTGACTGTCATGTTTAACGTCTTTGACTGACGGTAGGTGGTCTTTGATAACGAAATGGTAGTTCATGAGGGGTGTAATGTAAAATTGGTAATTCATAGGGGCAAATAATAATCATGTGGTGTTCGTGGGGGGAAATGATAATTACCCCCTTTTTTTCTCTCTATTTTCTTTGTTTTCGTTGTAATTTCCTTTAAATGAATGAATGTTCTTAAAAAAATATGGCATTATTTACGAGTTACAACACATCGGGCCCAGTTCCTATTAAAATTATATCTAATCCCATTTTTTTATCCTCTCCAATGCAATGGGTATTTTACAAATTTAAGGATCCATTTTAGATAAAAATTTTATTTGACTTTTCCAATGAGAATGGTATAACAATCTCACACCCTTCTTCGTTTACTAACACTCTAAGCTAAGTACTTTCCTTTAAATATACAAAATGTCTCATTAAACCATCATATCTCTTAAAGCACTAACTAAATTATCATGCTATAATCTATCGTATGCAAAACCAAGGCTTATGATATGATGAACTCAAATAAATCTTTATACCAATAATATTCATATAAATCTATAAATTCATTGTAAATAAATATCCCTACCTAATACGAATATTACAATAATCTTAGAAAAATATATAAAAAAGCTCCACAAAATAACAATAGTTTTTAAGCATTACGATGTTCAAAATATGTTAAAGTAGCCTATCAAACTATCAAAATTTGTGAGTATTACTGGAGTAAAAGAAGAAGAAAAAGTTCAGACGACAAATGTACTCTGTTTTATGCAGAAGAGTGTCTTTTGTAAGACTAATTTGCTTTAGTTTTCTTAGCTTTGCTTGGGTTCTATATTTGTTGGAATATCTAGGTATCACATTCATGTTCACAGAAGGTTTTAGGACAGGAAGAGAAGAAGAAAAAAGTGACTTTGAGAGAGAAACATCATTAGCTCAAGTAGTATAAATTGGAGCAACATTTAAGATGAAGACTTTATTTATTTACCAATTTGTGAAACTTGATAAAATTAACTGACTTTATATCAATGATGAATAATTTCAACCTTTTCGGTTAATCAGTTAATCGAGTAATAGGTGGTCAGTTAATTGTCAATTAAAAGCTTTTATAATTTTATATTAAGATTTATCAACTTCCTTGCAACTACATATCAGTAAAAACATATACTTTATAAATGAAAAGAAAAATTACATTCATGGAACAAGGACTAAAAGAACACAACAAATTAGTTGGACGAACACAATAAGGAAGCCTACCAGATAAAATTCAAAATTCACTTGAAAAAGTGGTTAAGTCAGTTTATTGTCAATATATAGACAATTTTTTTTTTCTACTACCTACCAAACTGAATCTATGTCAAAACAATATTTTTATTCTACCTACTAACCACCAAAAGTCAGTTGTTGGTTTGTGATGGTTTGTTAGCGATGCGATAAACGGTTAATCTACCCACCCCTATCTACTAGTGCTCATTTTTATATATATTTTTTCAATAATGTTACAATTTCATTCACTCTATTCATATTGCACAGACGCAGATTTATTGGGCATTGTTGAATCAGTGTATCGAGTGCCTAAGTTCAAAGCAAAGTTGATAGAAGCTTAACAAAGTTGATAGAAGCATACATTTTCACTAAAGCATTACCAAAGGAGAAGTTCCAAAAACTGAGAGAAACATTGGGAGTTCAAGGAGGAGAATGTTGTGGCTAAAGTGCTGTAAATATCAAACATATTATTAGATATTTTCAACTTTTGTTCTAGTACTTATGTTTAGTTTTGTATTATCGCCTGAGAATTTGTTTTTGTGTATGGTATAAAATGGTCCTAATAAAAAGTATTTAATGGTGCATGTTTATTGGAGAGATTAAAACAATCTGATTATAGCTCCCCTCATCTCCCTTAATTTTTGCCAAAAGTACAACAACATTCTTTGTTTAGAAACTTACTATGAAATATGGAGTACAAAAATATAGTAAAGAGAAAATCAGCAACTACAATAGAATGGGCAGTCAAAATTGTTGAGAAACCCAAGAGCAATGGAGAAGGCACAAGCCAAAGTGTGACAAGTCTTTGAGGGGAAGAGGAACATTGTTGAGACAAACATAGAGAAAGTAGATTACATGAAATTAGTTGTCAAAGAAACTTTGCGATTACACCCTCCGGGTGCCTTAGTCCCAAGAGAATCAAGGAAAAAGTGTGAACTTAGTGGATATATGACTCCAAGCAACACAAAAGTAGTCATTAATGTTTGGGCCATTGGTAGAGATCCAGAATATTGGATTGATGTTGATTGATTTCGCCCAAAGAGGTTCCACAACTCTTTTGATTTTAAAGAAACAAAATTTGAATACATTTCTTTTGGAGGTGGTAAGATGATGTAGATCGAGATGCTTGGGACTACATGAGGAAGAAGGGGAGAGATGTCAAGGTGGAATCACCCCGGAGGATGATGACATGCTCCCAGACCAGAGCTGCATCAGAGGACCAAGAACAGAGTTCTCTGAAATTGTGCTCGATCATAGAACTCGAGTGCAAGATCAATAGTTTCTATGGAAGCAACCGATGAAAGGGGATCGATCACACTCGTGTTATGCTCAAGCGCACACGGGACTTTATCTTACTTTTCCGCATTTTTACTTATTAAACCGATGTAGCTTTACTTATTTGAGTAGTATTAAGGTTTTAAAGTCCCTATTCCATACTTCTTTAGTTTTGGGGCCATATTTACATGTTTATAGCCTCCAAAGAACTCAGTTCTTGATTATTATTTTGCAGTTTATTATAATAAGACTTCTCACAGTTGAGATTTCTTTATATTTTCCTTTGATTTACAGATAGGCTCTATTTGTTAGAAAAGAATTCTCAGATTCTTGATAGACTCAAGATCTAAGAATTATTTATCTTTCTTCTTGTATTGTTTTCTTTGCTTCCATTACTTGTCAAGCTGCATTAATTGGTACCAAAGCGCAAGTTTCTTTCCATGGCTCTAGTCACAAGAAGAAAGGACAACCGTTTTCCAACTTTACATGACAAGTACGATCGTGATGAATCAGAGCATAAAGACCAAGGGACGACAAAAGGGGACAACGAGGAGGTACATGCGGCTATGAGGGCTCAGATCGCAGACCTCACTAACCAATTGGCTGAATCGCGCCTCTACGACAGGTGTCAGCCAGCCAACTCCACCCCGACAGGCAAAAGAGGAAGATGAAGACGACTACGGTTATGGATCTGCAAATCCTTTTATGGAGCACTAAATGCAGGGATGTCGACCACCTGCCCAAGCTATGCTAATCGATGGGAGAGCGGGTTCAAACTGGATATTCTAAAATTTTTAGGGGGGATGCAACCTGAGGAATTTCTGGATTGGGTAGCGGTAGTTGAAGAAATTCTTGACTTCAAGGGTGCAGCAATTGAAGCAAACAAGAGTGCAGCAAGGCAAATTAAAGATCACTAGTTGAGAGAAACTATTGACTAAGATGCGACCAGCCTTTTTGCCCCACAATTACCTTCGAACTATGTACCAAAGGCTGCAAAATTGGAGCCAAGGTTCAAAGTATGTAGATGAGTATACGGAGGAGTTTCACAAAATATTGGTGCGAGTTGATCTATCAAAGTCTGATGAGCAGCTAGTGTCACGGTACATTGGGGGTTTGTGGATACAAATCCAAGACACGGTAAATCTTTTTGACCTCGTGAATATTTCGGCAGCCCAACAAAGAGCTTTGATGGTTGAGAAAACGTTGGAACAGGGGTTCATGGGCATTTTTGGACGTGGAGGAGTGGGGGGCTACAACCGTCGGGAGGTGCATTCCAAAACCGGGGATCTACCCCATCAAACAGTCCAAGCAAGGGGACCACTACCGCATGGTAGCCTAGTCAAACTAGAGCGACTACCGGTCCCAAGTATTTTCGATGCGGTGAATTGGGTCATCGAATAGCAGATTGTCACAAGGGGGAGAAGTATGGCAAGGGTCTTTTTGTCGATTCAGGAGACACTTTTAAGGACCAAGGCAATGGAGAAGAACAAGAAGTAGAATTTGACGAAGACGGAGGGGCTGAGGAAGAATTTGTTATAGGGGAGGCCAAGAGTGAACCTCTATTTATGATGAGAAGGGTGTGTTTCACCCCTCGAAAGGCGGAAGATGGAAAAGAGCAGCAGCACAATCTTTTTCACTAGAGATGTACGATCATGGACAAGATATGTCAACTTGTCATTGATTCAAGCAATTGTGAGAATGTTGTGGCGGAAGAAGTAGTAAAAAAGTTGGCCCTAGAAACAGAACAACATCCTACCCCTTATCATTTGGAGTGGCTCAAAAAAGGCACCTAGGTAATAGTTTCTAAACGCTGTTTAGTGTCTTTTTCATTAGGGGTTAAATATAAAGATAAAATGTGGTGTGATGTTGTGGCAATGGATGCATGCCACTTATTGTTGGGGAGACCATCGCAATATAATCGAAGTGCACACCATGATGGGAGGAAAAACACCTATAGCTTCATGATAGGGAATGTGAAAATAATGCTCCTACCAAGCACGAGAAACAACCTTAGGCCCACCAAGGAGGCAGGTCACTCTCAATCTTTATTGGAAAAACATGAGGAAGAAGGGGAGAGATGTCGAGGTGGAACCACCTCGGAGGATGACAACATGCTCCCAGACCAGAGCTACAGAGAGGACCAGGAACATAGTTCTCTGGAACTGGGCTCGATCGTAGAACTCGAGCCCCAAGATCAATAGTTTCTATGGAAGCAACCGATGAAAGGGGATCGATCGTAACCGATCGAATGCCCATTTGTGCTCAATTGCACTTGTGTTGCGCTCGAGAGCACATGGGACTTTATCTTACTTTTCAACTTTTTTACTTATTAAACCGATGTAGCTTTACTTATTTGAGAAGTATTAAGGTTTTAAAGTCCCTATTCTATGCTTCTTTAGTTTTGGGGCTATATATACATGTTTATAGCCTCCAAAGAACTCAGTTCTTGATTATTATTTTTTTAGTTTATTATAATAAGACTTCTCACAGTTGAGATTTCTTTATATTTTCCTTTGATTTATAGATTGGCTCTGTTTGTTAGAGAAGAATTCTCAGATTCTTGATAGACTCAAGATCTAAGAATTATTTATCCTTCTTGTATTGTTTTCTTTGCTTCCATTACGTGTCAGGCTGCATCATAAGAGGATATGTCCACGCATATCATTTGCTTTAGCTGCCATTGAACTTGCTCTTTCTCAGTTGTTGTATAGCTTCAACTGGAAACTCCCCAATGATATTAAACCAGAAGAACTTGACATGTTTAAGTTTCTCGGATTATCTTTAAGAGAAAGAATGATTTGTACCTAGTTGCTATTGGAAATAATTTTGAATGGTGCACAAATTTTCATTAATATAAAATAATTACAATCTAAAATTTAGCAATAAAATAAATAAAATATAAGAGATGAAGTGAAGTATGGAAAGATCCTATAATATGCTATAGAATCACGCAAGAGTGTTGTCCTTAAAGGTTTATTCGTACCTCCTGGAGTGTGTAACTTAGTGCGATCAGATCCTTTGACATACAATTTCTTATGATTAGACTATAGCGTCTTCATTAAGGATGCACTTCTAATAACGAATGGTAATAGAACAACCCTTTGATTTAAGAGGATGGGGGATTTTAAAAATATCTTGTATAGAATGAGATAATAATATAGTATGGCTTTAGGCCATAAAACAATTGTTTGACAAATGACAACTGTAAGAGATATTGGAGTAAAAACTAATCAAAATCCAAATGCTCTTTTTATAGCGATCTAAAGGTAAAACCTCTTCGGGGTAGCTAAATCCAAGAAATTACTATCAAAAGATTATTCAGACATTACAGACACTAGGAACACTTACAACCTTTTGCAAGACCTTGGCTCTATAAGATCGACAAGCCTACAACTCATCTCCTTGCTCACAATCTTCTTCAACGTGATTCTCCTTTACCGAATCCTTCCGATAAACTTTTCAATCAAAGCACAATGAAACTAACAATAATCCTCTAAGAGGAATAATCAGGCTCACATAGATTTTCTTTCTTAGCATAGCCTTTCACGAAACGTAGGGTAGAATTTCATACCTCTCTCTCTATAAAGATGTATATATACCAACGACAAAACCCTAGACCTGACACACTTAAAATTACGTTTTGGGGCCTAAAACTTACAGCGTGTTCACATAGGTTAGTGGGCTGTCCGGATAGGGCCTTATGGAGCAAAAACTGAGTTTCCGGAACTACTGTCTGAACATGGGGAAAGGCTATCCGAATATGGCCTGCAAAAGGTGAAAACAACATTCTAGAACTTCTGTCAAACCTTGATCAATAGCTCTAATCAATGAGCGTATGTGGTCCGAGTAACTTGAAACTCTGCAGGAATGTTCATGACACATGAGTCATCATTATGAATGGTGGAAATTGGATTATGAGCATTCTATATTAGTGTTTGAACTCGTGGACAATAGCCTCTACATTTTAGAACTGAATTGAGCCAACAAAAATACTAACATATCTAATAAACAAAATTGTAAGCAAGTTTTTTTCCTTCTAAAGCTTGTGAACATGAGTTAAAGACCAATTTGTAAAATGGTAACAAACGGTAAAGAAAACCAATGGATTTAACTAATCATGGTCAAAAAACGTATGGAGACTAAATGGTCTTCAATTACCAAACGGTCAAAAAACGGTTAAGAAAAATAAATGGGTTGATGACCAAATAGTCATAACGTTAAAACCGGAAAAACATTTGTTAATGGTCAAATGATATTTTTTTTAAATGGCGATTAATGCCAAGGGTTAAAACCGTAAAACTCAATAAAAACTCCTAAATAATATCAAATCATAAAATGCTTTCAAACAAATGAAAATGAATGTAACACATATTACAACAGTTGCTACTCCTTGGATTCCTCTTCTTTGTTAAAAAAACAAAATAGGGAGATGTTGCAACTATTAATATTGTAGTGCAAAAAAATACACGATCACATTTATGGTTAAATAAGGCAAGAACAATCACACAAAATAACACCAAGATTTAAGTGGTTCCCTCAATGTGAGGTACATTAACTAGCGGAGGTGATCATGAAGAAATTTACTATGAAATATGGAGTACAAAAATATCGTAAAGAGAAAATCACTTAGAGCCAAAACCCCAATATACCCAAATCTCACTATCACACAATATAGATTATTCTCCAAAAGAATACAAAAGACAAAAATACAAATTCTTCTTCTTTTGCTAGGATACGATGGCGGTTGGTCCCTACTATTTTTCTCTCACAGGCACAATGCTTCTTTTTCTCTCTCCTGCTACTCTTTGTTTCCAAGAAGAAAGAAAACTAAACCTCTTACTCGTAGTGCCTCAAATTACAAGCAGCTCCCTCAATTTTCTCTCTTGTTTTGATCACTCAAAACCAAAAAAAAACATTGGCTCTTTTTCTCTATTTCACTGCAACGTTGTTTTGTGCCCTACCAACAAAGGCTTAAATCTTGCCTTTATATAAAGGGTCAAGTCGGTGCATGATCGTACAAAAAATAAGTATTCGCAATAGCACAAATCATTATGCAGTGAAGTGGTGTGCAAGTGCAAGGTCAAACCCACATGGAAACAAGTCTTGTATAAAACTAATTTAAATTGCCTAAACTAACCCTATCTTAACCTAGTCCCGAATATCAAACACGTGGCATGTAGAAAATAAAAACTAAATTAAATGCTTAAAAACAAAGAAATAAAAATACTAAGGTCTAGAATCTACCTCACCACAATTAATAAACACATAATTATGCTAGTTCATATTTCAAAAACGACTATGCTACTAGGGATACTCTGAGCGCTAACACTTTGTTCATACTTCCATCTATCAATAAAGCATATATGCATATCCTATTATTATTACAAAATCTTGTCGAACTAGTCGATGCATACACTGTTTAAAAAGTCACAACGGATATTGGTCCAAGGACAAATCATTTAATGTGCCTCCGGATGCAAAGAATGTTGACGTTTAACGATTTGTAAACAACAATCAATACAATTTTTGTCACTAAACTGAATTGAAATGAATATACATAAAATTAAATAACAAATTAAGCATTAAAACATGAAGATAAATAAATGGTGAGGCATCTTCAACCTTAGTTGAAGATTTAGCCTCTCATGGAAACAAGAGACAAATCGACAAACAAAAATAAAAGCAATGTAAAATAAATGACGATTAGAGGTTTTACAGTGATAAACAGAGAGATTTTTGGCCTCCAAGGTACCTCCAAAACCTGAGGCTACGAAATATACAACATGTTCTATTTATAAGCAAAATTAGGTATGCTACCAGGTCAAGGGTGCGCTCGATCGTAGGCGTGCGCTCGACCGTAGGCTGTACGAACGATCGCACATAGCTACTCCAAAATCCCACGGCGCAGCAAGTTAGCGATGGTGGCTAGGGCGACACAGGAATCACGGCTAACGTAGAGTGCGCTCGATCATAGCTTTTGTGCTTGATTGCTGGTTTAAAGGCTCGAGCGCATGCGCGCTTGATGGCTTCTCGCGCGATCGCAGTTCTGCTCGATTGCAGCTCTTGTGCGATCGAGCGCATTAACAGGGACCAGATTTGTATCTTAGCTCAATTCCTCCCTTTAAACCACGTAATGATGTTAACGTCCTGCAGCACACTAACGCACTAAAACTAACTAAAACATTAGATATTAACAAAGCTAAGAGCCTAATGAGTATAAATTAAGGGATCCAAATAAACACTATTTGGCACTCATCAAATACCCCCAAACTTACATTTTGCTAGTCCCTTAGCAAAACAAAATAAAAAACACAATTAAAACAATAAACATAAATCCGCTTTCATGGGAGAAACGGTTGCATTTAGCATATGCAACAAGCCTTTTAAATCTCTAGACATCCCTAGTGGACCAGTGAAGTCTCATGAGGGTTTTCCAAGAATGACACCCACAAACAATTATTTGGTACTATGTTATTAACAGACAAAGCCTTCTAGATAAACACATGTTCATACATCATTAGCAAATTTAACATGTTTAAACATACGAACCACATTATCCAGGCATCCAAACATCATTCGACTCACAGTTGAAAAATTGAGACAACACATGCTCGATAAAGTGCGAAGTGAACTAATACATGATCATGGAGTTTCAATTTTTCAAAAGACATGTACCTTAAAATTCATAGGAAAGCAACGTGATTAAAATAACCGAGGCTTGAATTGAAAAGTGCAATTTTTTTATTGTAGGCTATGCAATGCTTGACTCCCTTAAAATTTTAAATGACCTATGTAATGAGTGTTGGGCTAGTGACTCCCATACCAGGTGGTTTTTGGGCACTAGATGTAGATACATCCCTAAGGGCTTAATTACTCAAGTCAAAAAGAGCTACAAAGCCTAACTAGCCATACAATTAATTAGTTGGAATTTCTCATCTTTCTACGCGAACACTCATTGCTTAGTCAGGCAAGAGGTCCGGTTACTTAATGAAAAACTCAACTTTTTTTTATTTTTTTTATTAACAGCCAAGGTTTTCATCATCACATCGCAAAAACCCAAAAATCTCAAGAACACACTTCAAAGTTCAATCTCATACCTCACAGACCCTATACTAGTGTGCATGTAAAATATTAATCAAACAAATGGAGTCTTTCTAATCCAACACATGAATCAAAAACTAAGATTTCTAATGATATGCAATGTTCTAACAAGTTAAACACACCAATGACATGCAATCCACAGTTATGATGTAAGTCATGCCCAATCAACAACATAGCAAAAACAAAAAACCAAAAAAATTTAAATACAGACAAAAACAAGTTATATACAGACAAAAACAAACAAAACAACCAATAAAAGAAACAAAAGAAACAGACAGAGTGTTTGTCCACACCCCCAAATTTAAATGACACATTGTCCCTAATGTGGCAAGAAATACAATATAGTGGGATGAGGAACTGGGATGTGCAAAGGCCAAGGCATCCTCCGAACTTAAATATCAAAACACATGGTTAATTGTTGTTACAAATAGAATAAAATAAAAAAAATGACAAGAAATAAAATAACAAAAAGAAAATGACTCAAAAATAAAGTGCGGAAAATAAAAGAATAACATCAACATATATACAGGGAAATAAGATCAAATCAGCAATTATGGTGAATATCATAATATTTTCTAACATCCCCCCCCCCTCAAACTCAAGGTGGTGATGTAGATGCCAACTTGAGTTTGGAAACAAGATCATGAAACCGTCCATGTGGATGTACTTTGGTGAACACATCGGCCAAATGATCAGTGGAAGTAATAGGACAAAAATGGAGAGTTCCCTGCAAAAGATGATGGCGCACAAAATGACAGCCGATCTCAATGTGTTTAGTACGTTCATGAAATACATCATTATGCGTAATTTGAATCACACTTTGATTGTCACAAAAGATAGGAGAACTAGAGGTCTGAGAAACACCCATATCACAGAGAAGCCAACGGAGCTAGAGGAGCTCAGAGGTGGTGTCAGCAAGAGCACAATACTCAGCTTCAGTGCTAGAGCAGGCAACAACAGATTGCTTCTTGCTACGCCAAGAGATAAGAGAATCACCAAGTAAGAAACAATAACCCGTGGTGGAATGACGATCAATGGGATCTCCTGCCCAATCAGCATCTGAATAGACACATAGGTCTAATGATGAGTGAGAAGAGAAATGCAAACCATGAAACAAAGTGCCCTTCAAGTAGCAAAGGATGCGAAGAACAACAACATAATGAACTGAGCGTGGTGCGGTCATAAACTGACTAAGAAGATGAACCACATAGGCAAGATCTAGTCGTGCCACAGTAAGATAGATGAGACTTCTAACTAACTGTCGATAAAGAGTGGCATCAGAAAGTAACTCACCATCAGTGGCACAAAGTTTGACATTTGTCTCTAGATGACTATCAACAATTTTGCAATTAGTAAGGCCAGCTCATGAAAGGAGATCTGAAGCATATTTTGCTTGAGAGAGATAGTAACCATTTTGATCAGAGGACACTTCCAATCCAAGAAAGTAGCTGATAGAACCTAAATCCTTCATCTCAGTGGCACGATAGTAAAAGCAGAATAAGACCAACATCAGATCACCAGATAAAAAGAGTAGAGTCATAGGGACTAGAAACAAACCCAATTTCTGCAATAGTGGAACTGAATTTGGCAAACCACGCCATGGAGCCTGTTTTAAACCATACAATGCCTAGCAAAGTCGACAAACCTTGTGTGGTGGATGATTGTATCTAGAAGGGGGCTGCATATAAACTTCTTCACTAGGATCACCATTGAGAAAGGCATTTTTCACATCCATTTGAAAAAGATCCCAACGACGCCCAGAAGCCCCAGCAAGTAGGGATCGGACAGAAGTAAGGTGAGCCACCGACGTAAAAGTCTCCTCGTAATCAATACCATACTCTTGATTGAACCCCTTTGCCACAAGACATGCCATGTATCGCTCAACCGACCCATCAGATTTTGTCTTAATCTTGTATACCCACTTGCACCCTACCACAGTTTTGCTCGAAGGTAATCAACTAAGTCCCAAGTATGGGTTTTGGAAAGGGCATTAAGTTCTTTTGACATAGCATTCTAAAGAGGGTTAGTATGAGCCTCATGGAAAGAGTGAGATTCATGTAAAGTAGCAAGAGCATAATAACAATGATAATCACAAAGATGAGAAGGAAGAGCTGTTACCCGAGTAGAATGACAAAGGACAGAGATATTAGGCTCAAGAGTAGGTGAATCAATAGGCGGGGCAAGGGCATTAGGGTCAACTGTTGTAATGTCTTTTGGAGAGCTTGGAATTCCTGCATCAAGGTTTGTAGTTTTAGGAAGCAAATCAAATGAGACGTTAGTGAAAATAATAGAAGAACTAGAAGGACTGGAAGGAAAAGACTCCATACTACTAAAGAACCTATGTTCCCAAAAAGTGACATGTAGTGAGATGCGGAGCCGTTTGGAAATAGGAGCATAACAACAGTATCCTTTGTGTTCAATGCCATACCTAAGAAAACAACAAAGGTGAGAACAAGATTCTAATTTTGTGCGATCATGAGGTGGAAGAAGCACAAAACAAACACAACCAAAGATGTAGAGGGATTGGTAATCGGGAGGAGAACCGTACAGGAGTTCATAAGGAGACCTATTTAAAGTAGTGGGGGACGGGACCCTTTTAATGGTGTAAACAGCAGTAAAAGCAGCTTCTCCCCAAAAGTGTTCAAGGATAGAAGCGGAAAGGAGCAAAGCCCTAACAGTGACTAAGATGTGTCGATGTTTTCGTTCAGCACAACCGTTTTGTTGAGAATTATTTGGGCACAAACGATGGGGAAGAGTGCCATTTTGTTTAAGAGTAGTAAGGAATGTAGATTCACGATAGTCCATGGCATTATCAGAGCAAAAAAAATTTATGTTTTGGAAAAATTCAGTTTGACTTTCACTTGGAAAACTCCTGTATGGTTCTCCTCTCGATTACAAGTGACAGTCAAACCGTGCGTAGAGGATACCATACCATTATATATATATAGCGTGCGTAGAGGATAGCAAGTGAAAGTCAAACCCAATTTTCTCAAAACATAAATTTTGTTTCACTCTAATAATGCCATGGAATATCATAAATCTACATTCCTTTCACTTGCTATCCTCTATGGTTCTCCAGTACCACTATATATATACCGTGTGTAGAGGATAGCAAGTGAAAGTCAAACTGAATGTTGATCAAATAAGAAAGGAAGAAGTTCAAACCCAATTTTCCCAAAACATAAAATTTTCCCAATTTTCCATAAAAGAAGTTCAAACCAATAGTCGGTTTGACTTTCACTTGTTGTCCTCTATGCACGGTATATATATAGTGGTGAAAACTATAGGATAGAGATGATAAATTATAAAAGAAGATGGAAGTGCTAGTTTAACCAAATGTTATCAAAAAGATCAATGGTGTTCAGATAGATTAAATTTATATTTATATGCTCTTTTAAGCATTTATGTTGCTTGTAATCTATCTATTAGTTTCTTTAGACACCTTTAACTAACTATTTATCTATTTTTAATGTGTTTTTATCTATTTATAGACGAAATGAGAAAATATAGAATAAGAAAAAAAATATGAAAGTTTGTTAAGAGGAGGATCTTGCTCATATTTAATTCCATTATTAAGTGCAAAACCAAGACAAGGAAAAATAGATAGAAAATACAATCCCCTCCTTCAACTATCACCACATTTTGAATTACACCACCAAACATCAAAAAGTGGCAGCAATGGATACATCAAATTACCATCTCAAATCAAATAGGCCACTCTATCAACATTATTTAGACATTAAAATGGATGGAAAATTGTCACGTGCATCTATCTTTCATCCTAAACACCCTCATTTTTACTTTTAAGATGGAATAATTATCGCTGATAAGCTCATGTTGTTTGTTTGTCAACTATGCTTGGTTGCATTATAAGAAAATTTTGAGTGACTTCTAAATGGTTTCCACGCATTATTTAAATAGAGGTAAAAACTATGGGTTAACTATGATAAACAAAAAACAAAAAACAAAAAAACAAAAACAAAAACAAAACAAAACAAAAAAGATGATGCTGGCATTTTTGTCATCGGCTCCAGTTAATTGTTGGCGTAACCAAGCAAATGCCAATAAATGAAAAATTCCTAGCGTTTTAAACCTAGAATTTCTTGTATTTAATTACAAAATGTTATGAATAGTTTCTAGAGGGAGGTTCCCTTTTTGGGGGGGGGGTTGAAAAGACACCTTCAAACTTATATTTTCAACATTTTACATTTTTAATATCACCAGAAACCACATCAAAGTTGTAACTCTGGTATGCAATAATGTAGGTAAGATCTATGAATTTTTTTAAGAAATTGCTTATAGAAAGGAAAATTAAATTACTACCCTCATTTCTTTGCTTTGTTTTCTTTTAAGTAGAATTCTTTTAATCCTTTAAGGTTGTAAGTATTGCTGGAGTAAGTGAAAAGATGAAAAAATTCAGATGGCAAATTTCCTTTGTTTTCTATAGAAGAGTTTCTTTTGTACGACTTAATTTTCTTAGCTTTTCTTGTGTTCTATACTTGTTGGAATATCTAGGTATCAAATTTGTGTTCACAAAATGTTTTAGGACAGGAAGAGAAGAAGAAGAAGAAAGTTACTTTGAGAGAGAAACATCATTAGCTTAAGTAGTATAAATTGGAGCAATGTTTAAGATGAAGACTTTATTTAATTACTTAGATTTATTGGGCATTGTTGAATCAGTGTATCAAGTGCCCAAGTTCAATGCAAACTTGATAGAAGCTCAACAAAGTAAATGGACCAAGAAGAATAAAAGTAGGCATGCTAGTTGTTAGAACAGTTTTCTACATGGTGAGCGTGCATTCTTCAGGGCCTTCAAGATTTGCAATACATTATCATGTGCATTCCAATTTGCTACAAAAGAGTAAAAAGCGTCAAAGGGCTGGACAGTGTTTCTACCATGGGCACTCCGATGCCAAAGTTAAAACCTAAGTGAAATATTATGCTTGACACAATAAATCAATATGCCCAATAATTTCTGATCATGAGAGAGAATGTGTCCTTGTACCTTGTCTAAGGGCCTATTTATAGGCTAGTGATGTAAATCAGGATGGCCTATCTTATCTTTTAGTCTTTTATTTGAATTAGGTTTATTTGTTAATCTTTTATTCTATCTTATCTTTCAATCTTTTATTTGAATTAGGTTTCTTTCTTAGTTTTTTATTTGGTTTAGTTTTCTTGTGTAGATTTCTAAATTGACTTTATTTCATTGTTATCTTAGAACTATAAATCTTGGGACTAAAAATAAATGCTTAGAGCCCTGAGAATAGAGTAGTTGTTATTTATTATTGATATTGATTAATGAAAATACATAGCTGAGTTTATTCCTCTATTTTCTTTCAAAATGCTAGAGAGTATCTAGATTTTCAAGAAGAATTCTTAGATCTTTGACAGACTCGAAATCTAGAATTAGTTATCCGCTGTGTATTTGTTATTCTTTGCTGCAGCCTACTAAGTCGTGCTACATCAATTGGCATTAGAGCTCAAGTTACTCTCCATGAATGGGGAGGAGCAACCATCTAATGACCCAAATTATTAACTAGGCATAAATAGCTTAGTTGGGAGAGTTAATTTGGGCTTTAGTTCACTAAGGACACTAGAGGGGCAATTTGGACCTTTGGGCAAACGTACGTTGTTGTCTATAGTGTGGACGTATGTGGAACCACCGAATGTATGCTACTTTTTGGAATACCCTCTTGTTAATATCTAGACGTACAAGGCAGTCTTTGGACCGCTGGGCAAGAACCACCTGACGTACGCTAGGTTGGACGTTTGTTACTTTTGTCAGGGAGTTGGTAGTAGCCCTCTCCTATAAATACCCCATACCCCTTTGTGTTTTCCATGGTTTTCAAGCCCTCCCAAGGCTGCCAGAGTGTTTTGAGTGTGCTTAAAGAGTGTTTTGTGAGCGTTAGTGAAGTGTTCGTGTGTTTTAAAGCGTTCATGAGGTGAAACTCTTGCAGTTTTGTTTCAAGGAGGTAACATTCGATCCTTAGCTTTTTAAATACGTTGTTATGCTGCTCGATTTCTATTTGGTTGTAGTTGTTGGCTTAGATACACTTCGAATCTTGTTTAGGTTAGTGTTTTGTTAACTTAGCGTTGTTACATTGCATGGAGGTTGTAATCTAAGTTATGAGGCTTTAAGGTGTTTCTAGTAGCCTTAAAAGTTGGAGAATATGCGGACAGTAGAGAGAAAATGAGGTTCTCCCTGAAAACCCTCAAAGTGGATGTACAGTATCGTGACCGGATGTACAGTCCATTGTGACACGATAGATGTATGGCCCTAAGCCCGGACGTATGGTCAGTGTGTGACAGGGAAACCCTATTTTCACCAGCCATCCCATAGCTCCTGTTTTCCTTGCTTTAGAGAGTTTTAACTCACATAATGCTCGTTGCTATTTTTCATGTATTGAACATCTATTTTTTATATCGAGAAAACATGCATATTTTATAACTCTTATAATTTATACTTATTGCACATGAACTCGAGCATTTTGAGAAAAACGTTCTGCTGAACATGTTAACCAAATAAGACTTGTAAAATGACATACATGTAAAATACAGATAATATAATTTGCATCGTATGATATGGTACACCAATACGTGCGGTAGTAATGGCCATGGGCTTACTATACATGTTAGCTTTATGGTCAAATGTATGTGTTATATAAGGGCTTTGGATCCATTGGTTTCATGACTATGGTTCAATCATTCCCTATGGTTCAACCATTCCCAATGGTTCGGTCACTATAGGACTTGGTCGTGCCACTAATATTATGTACGGTATGTTGTGCAATGGCTGGGGCACTGGCATTATACTTTAGGTCCCTCGAGACAATGTTAACCCTACTGAGAATGGGTAATATATCGGGTAGGCCATACTATTGAACTATGATTGTTGTTTACGTCATATGCATATACCATCTACTATTTGTATATCACTCATAATATAAATTGTCATGATGGAACTATCATTTTCTTGATTATAAACATCTGAGTTCATTATCAAACTGGCATGGGCATTATCTGTGTTAAGAATCACTAAGTCTTAGACTTACCCTTTTCTTTTGTGTTTCATCTCACATTATGATTGTTATACGGTTTAGCTGCTTTAGAAGAGCATGCCATCTGGGCAAACTTGGGTGCTAGCCCAGGACTTGATCTGTGTGATATTTGAAGATATAGATCATGTTTGGTTACATTCGATGTGGGAGACTAAAGGATCTACTCATGTAGACATGATAGAGATCTTGATATCATTAGCTCTACTTAAGCTTAAGTCTAGGTTGTGATCAGTTGATCCTTTTGAGAACTATGTTGATGTTATGTTATTTTGGGGTTGTATCTCTTTTCCTGATGATGGTTTGATGACTAGTACATTTGATGATGATCTATGATATTATGGTGAGGTAGTATTTTATCTCTAGTATTTGTTGTGTGATGTTTCATTTTCTATCTCTAATTCCTATAGTCATAGTAAAGTCTTCCATTGCAGCTTTCTCGTTACGATGGGAAAATCTATGGGGTCTTGCTCCGCGAGGGACATGGCTAGAATGGCAAGCCGAAGGATCAATTACTAATTAATTGATTTTCCCATCAAGGTTGTCATAAACCATCTATTAGACATGAACGAGGTGTATGTGCACATGGAGACAGCATGTAAGGAACAACCGGCAATCGCTTATGGCACATGAGTGGTGGGCCAAACGGTTGTCGTCGCCAACCAATACTGTGATTTGCAGAGGTGGAATGCAAATCTATCGCTGAATGTTGGCAATACAAGGAGGATCAATTCAGGACTATGAGGGATCAAATTGAAGAACTCACCACCCAAATATCCAACTTGCATGGTCACAAAGGGAGTGGATCTAGAAACTCGTTTACTGAGCGTCGAACACACGAACGTCAGCACCTTGCACAAGATCATGATAATCAGCGAGTGAGTAGATTCAAACTCAAGATTCCAAAATCCCGAGGGGATCCACAACCTGAAGAATTTTTGGATTGGGTGTTGGCTGTTAAAGAGATATTTAATTTCAACGGGGTGCCTGATGAACGATGAGTCTTTTTGGTGGTACACACATTTCAAGGAAGAGTTGCCATGTGGTGACAACAACTGAAGCAAAATTGGGCGCAGCAAGGCAAATTGAAGATCAATAGTTGGGAATGCCTATTGAAAAAGATCTGAGTCGCTTTCTTGCCCTATAATTATACCATGGGACAACAGTCACAAAATTGAAAACAAGGGTCTATGGCTCTGACAAAGAAAATAAAATAAAAATTCCTACAAAAAAGAGGTATTTAGAGAAACATGGAGTGAGGCGAAGAGTCCACGACGGGCCAATTGGACTCATGCTTGCCAACCACAAATCCTTAAATCAAATCCATATTCTGTGGAGGAGGAAAAAGAATTTGTGGATGGAAAGTTTCAGAAATCCGAATTCATTGATGAAGAGTTCAAACATGGAGGTGTTGAAGATGAAGATCCTTCACAAGGGCTTGTAGATTGGGATTCTCCACCAACCTATGATGATGATGTCAATGAAGAAGATTCAATTGAAGAACCTTCAGCATCCAACCTAGAGGAAGAGTACGAAGAATATGGGTTGCATCCTATGTTTGGCGGCCTCTAACCTGAAGAAGATGATCAATGGGAAGAGGGAGAACATGAAGAAGATGATCAATTAGAAGAGGGAGAGCATGAAAAAAATGGGTTCTTTCCCATGTTTGGTGGTCTCTACCACGAAGAAGATGATCAAGGGGAAGAAGAAGGGCTCATGGATGATATCGCCAATTATGAAAAGGTGTTGTACAAATTAAATGTACTCACAAGTGCACAAATCGTTTGCAATATAATCGTTTGCAAGTGCAAGGTCGAACCCATAGAGAATCGTATCCTTAAAGGCAAAATTATATCTAAACTAATTAAATCCTAATCTAGTTCCAAAAGGGGTTCTAAATTGGGTTTTGAAATTTAAAAGACAAAATATAAATTAAATAAAAGAAAACAAAAAGATAATGTTACTAAGGTTTGGGAATTCATACTCACTGCTTCATAACATACTCTATGCTCATTAATACCAATCTAAAGTTCTCACAATTAAAATCTTAGATATGTTTTACTACGCTTCAAAGAATTAATCAAAATCATCCCATGTATCCATTCATTGATCAAATCACAAAAGGAATCCAAATTCAATTGAAAAACAAGATGTATCCGCAGAACAAATCACAAGGGATATCCAATTTTTATGAATTAAAAACCAAGCAATCAATCATATGAAATTATCTCAAATCATCACATGTATCCTTAAATCACAAGAGATATTCAAGAATCACTCCACATAATTAATTAGGAGTAAAACAATTGAAATAATAAACTCTATAAAATCATATCAATAAAAACTTACATAACAGCAATGTTGTTCTTCAACGTTGATGCTTCATCCCCAACCTTAGCTAGGGGTTAGCCCGACATAAAAATAAATTATAAACTACAAAAAAACTAAACTAAAGAGAAGTTGTGAATTTTTGCCTCCAGGCTTCTATATATTTCTTGAATGCAGAGATGTCTATTTATAAGCTTAGAGAAGTCCTAGAAGCCCTAGTAAACCTAGATAATTCGGAGATCAGTCTCCCAGTCAAAATAGAAGTCTAAAATCCGGATAAGATTCACTCAAATTTGTGTTCTCATATTGCGGGACGATTTTGGCATAGTAAACTTCTAAATTTTGAAAATCCTATTTCACAATAAATTGTATAATTTTGAACTAGATTTCTACTTCCTTCTGAATCACCTCAATCCGATATTTAAGCAGAAAGTTATGGCCAAAACACTAAAATAGGTGCAGAATTTGAATTTGAATCCAATATGAATTTATCTCCATTTAGGGAAATTCTGATTTTATCATTCCTTTGATTTGGTCAAGCTTGATCACATCTTCTAGGTCTTCTCAAAGTATGCTTTATTCCAAGACTTTGCAATTTTCTCCTTTTAAGATGCAGTTTCTCTTCAATAACCTAAAAAACACTAAAACACAAATCTAACACAAGGCATTAGATAACGACACAGCTAAAGGATTAACTAATGTACATTAAGGGGTCCAAACATGCAATATTTGGCTCTTATCAAACACCCCCAAACTTACATTTTGTTAGTCCCTTAGGAAAACAAAACAAAAAATAACATGAAAGCAATAACATAAATCCGCTTTCGTGGGAGAGACGATTGCATTTAGCATATACAACAAGCATTTTAAACCCTTAGGCACCCCTAGAGGATGAGTGAAGTCTCGTGAGGGTTTAACCGGAATGATACCCACAAACATTGCAGCACTACGTTGTTAACAAGAAAGAAATTTCACATAAACCATGGTTCTTATTCATAAGCAAGCTTGAAAAGACAAACACCATCATCACCATCAACGGGCATCCAAAATCAAATGACCCATAAATGGATAGTGAAGACATCATAAGTTCTGAAAGTGCAAAGTGAAAGTAGCATACAATCATGAAGTTTTCAGTTTAAACTCAAAACAAGTTCCACAAAATTTGTAAGAATCCCAAACAGATGAAACAACCCGATGTGGTAAATTTGTGACCAGATTTATCAATAATAAAAATATCACTCGCAATAGGACGAATTTCGTAGGATAGGGCTACAATGAGGGTGTTGAACCTCAAGGACTGTAGGGGTTTTGTTAATAAATTCAAAGAACGAAATTTAACCTAATTAAGAAAACGAGATTAATTGTTTTGTGAATTGAAGTGCATAAAATTAAACACAGAATTAAAAGTAATAATATCAGAGAGAGAGAGAATAAGGTACCGACTTCACCACAATCCGCACAACAATGGTAATCGTAATTCAATTCTAGAAACTCATGATCATGTATGTTATAAAAGACAAGAAAATACATATTAAAGGATAAGAATAATTTATCTTCGGTTAGCATGGATCGTCCACCTAACCACTAAGATGCGGCACGACCCATCTTCCCTAGGTACAAACTATAAATCCCTTAATAAGTTTTATATGATTAATGGAATAGTATAACCATCTTCGGTTGGCACGGATAGTCTACCTAAATTACTCTAAACTAAGGTGTAGCACGACCCGTCTTCCCTAAGCATGGTCTATCTAATCCTATTAATCATATGCATATTAAAACCATTGCATAACGATCAATCTTATGATCACAGAAAATAAGATTGATTGAGTTCAATATAGGCAAAATAATTTCTAAGACAAGATAAGAATTTCGCAAGTACTGAATTTGGAATTGAATAACAATTGCATTAAAATTAAGAACATAATTCAAAGGTTGCAATCCTCGCAATTATGCAATCAACATACATATAATGAATTAACTAGAATCAAATACAATCACCATTGTGCTTGGAAAGGCTTACATCGGTACCCCACAAGGGGGTTTAGCCGCTCATGCTGACAAATAAACTCCAAGGAATTTTTGTGCAATTTTCGCTCTAGGAAACCGACCCTTTTTACAATGTATGATGGTCTATTTATAGGGACTCATCAAAACCTAAAAACCCTAGAAACCTTAAGAAACCCTAGGTTAGTTTCCTACTTCAATTAGGAGACTTGAATTCGGTGTTAAGCTGTCAAACGCGCCTGCCGGGTTAAGTGAACCCTGAGTATGCACAATCGCACATATGGGCGATCGTTTGCCCGGCGCACGTTCACAAATGTGCTGCGATCGTTCTTCTAGCGCACATTCACAAGTGTGCTACGATCGTTCGCCAGCACAGAAAGTTGTGTCTCGTCCCTTTTAGTCCTATTTTCAACGGATCTCATGTATTTGACTTGAAACATAAAACAAAACAAAATCAAACAAATAACAACGCTAAGGAATTAACATATGCGGGTTAAGGGGCTTGAATGTGCAGCATTCGGCGCTTATCACACCCTCAAACTTACATATTGCTAGTCCCTTAGCAATATAAAACAGAAAATAAAATGAAAAACATCAAAAGATAAATCCAGCTTTCGTGGGATGTATGGTTACATTTAGCATATGCAACAAGCCTTTTAAACCTCTAGGAATTCCCTAGAGGACGAGTAGAGTCTCATGAGGGTTTTTTAGAAATGATACCCACAAACATTGTGCATAGTTCATGTTATCCAAAAATTAAAGCATCACTCAAGCCCATGATTTTCATTCATTAGCAAGCTTAAAAGATTAAACTCCATCTTCACAATGAATTGGAAATTAAAGTCTAATTACTTACAAAAAGCAAACTAAGGCATCACAAGCTCGAAACAATGTAAAGTGAACTAGCATAAGACTATGAAACTTCCAAATAAATTCAATGTGCAATGTCTCTATATCTCAAGATTCACTAGAAGTCCTATCAGAATGAACAACAATGGCATGTTTTTCTTATTCTTTATTTTATTATTAGGCTCTACAGTGTTTAGTTCCCTTAAGCTTTCTAATTGACCCATGTAACGAGTGTTAAGCCAATGACTCCCAAACCAGATGGTTTTAGGGCATTAAGTGTAGAGACACTCCTGAAGACTTACTAACTCAAGTCAAAAAGGATACGAAACTAAACTAGCCGTAATGTTAACCACATCAAAACTCCTCACCTTTTGACGTGAACACTCAATGCTTTGATGCAAGAGGTCCAGTTACTCAGTGAACAGTTTATCAATGATTACCACCATTTTTTTTAACCACATCAAACCTCTTCACCTTTCGACATGAATGCTCATTACTTTGAGGCAAGAGGCCCAGTTACTCAATGAAGAGTTTATCAATGGTCAATTTTTTTTTTTTTTTAAATTTATGCCAATGTATCCACTCAATAAGTCACCCAGTGTCACCCAAAACATAGAAACATACAAATTAAACTCGCATGTCATACCCCACCAGTCATGTGTTAATGTGCTTATATCAGAGCAGATCAAACATGTGACTTCTCAATTGCCCAAAGCAAGTAACAAACTTAAAAGTCCAACATCAGATCATGTATTCAAAATTTTAAGCTCACTGATGAAATCAATCACAAATTTTTAGGTTAACCAAAATTTAAGGACAACATGAACATGCAAAAAAAAATTTTTTTTTAAGAACAAAAAAAAAAAAAAGAGACAAGGTGTGTGAAATTGTGTCTCCCATACCCCCAAACTTAATTTGCACATTCCCCCCAATGTGTAATTACATGGAAAGAGCTGACCTGGGAGTTAGAGAACTGTCTGGACTGGCATGGCTCATAGCACACCTCCAAACTTGAACTGAAGTACCCTTTTTGTCCCTGAAAAGAAAACACAAAAGTAATACGGGAAAAAAATAAAAAGACAATAAAAAAGAACCTCATCCCAGCGAAAAAAGAGCAAAATTTTGCAAACATTTTAACATCTATTCCGCCACATTCTCCTACTAAAAACTACATTCAAAAAACAGGTGATTTCTACTCTCAATACAACTTCTACCAAAAAAGGCAATTAGTCTCTCCTTAATTCCCCCATTTTAACAACCTATCCCCAGTAGAAAGGCGGTCCTTGATTGCCAACCACAAGAAGAAAGAGTGTTTAGGAATGAAGGAAACCTTCCATATATATATATATATATATATAAGTACACATTTACGCCAATATGTAAGCAGAAACAATATCATAGCACTCCTTATGTGTTCTCTCACCTCTATTGTATCCAAATTACTTTCTTGGAAGATAACTTGATATATAAAGCGAGTAGAACAACTACAACTTAATTATAGAAAGTGATAAAACCATCATATATACTAGATCAAAAGCACCAAACATTATATAAATTAAGGTATATTTCTCATAAATAAATTAGGGACAAATGTGAAATTAGTTCTTATGGTTGGCCTAAATTACAAATCACTCCATGTGTTATAAAAAATAATTTATAGGTCCCGACAATTGGCCAAAATTATAAATCGCTCCATGTGGTATAAAAAATAAATTATAAGTCCTTAGGGTAGGCCAAAATTAACAGTTTACTCTCTGAAATCAATTTACATGTTCTAAAGACAAATGTCAGTTTAATAAAAAGAGTAACCCAATTTTCTCCAACTTAATTTGAATGAAAACTTTGTTACAATTTATAAACTTGAATGTTATTTTTATTTATTTTTTAACAGTTAGAAGATGTGACCGTCAAATTCTCACAAATTACTCTTAAATCGTAGTGAGAAAGATGAAAATGAGAGAGGGTTACACACAGAGTAAAACTTTTGGGATAGAAGAGGGTAGGTTAATTTACTGAAGCAATATGACTTGGAGTGATGGTTGATGTGTAATTTTAGCAGGTGTCCTAAAATGATGTAAAAAATTATAGTTGTCATTTTTAAAGTCATACATTAATAATAATATGTGTCACATTTTCATTGGGTATGATGTGACAAAGTAACATATTCTATTTAACAGAAATTGATTTCATGGAATAAACTATTATTTTGGCCCACTCCTAAGGGCCTATAAATTAAGGTATATAGCAAATTAAGATGTTATTTGGTTGTACTCAACATTATAAAAATTAGTGGAATACCAAGAAAGTAACTTATGTTACCTTAATTATTATCTTGCATTTCATTTTTAAAATATAAAATTGAGAGAGAGAGAGAGAGAAGAAGACAACAGGTTTTTTTTTTTTTAAATTTTTAACAAAATGGCATTCATTAAATCAAAAGAAAGTTACAGAACAAACTTTGGCAACTCAGACATAAAGCTAAAACAAGCTTTAGACAGAATAACCCATTCCAGACAGATAGGAACTCTTCATACCAAATCAAGGTGCATGGTTGTTGATGACATGCATTTCATAACATTTTTCTAAACACTCGGTAGAAATATGGCTTATTCCTTCTCGCAGGCAATCCAAGGAGCACGTTATCATTTTACAAACCCCCCCTTGGCTCGCTATGGATATGGTGGGGGCAGTCTATAAAACTAAAAGCAATACATTCATCATAGTCAAAGTTTCCTAAACCTTCATGTAGCACTCTTTTTTTCCTACAATCTCTAACTTTCTTCTTAATGCAAGTACGCATTAGTCCCTGTTGATGAACGTTATCAAGTACAAAGAAATGGCCATCAATTTTCTCCCACTACAGAAACTTTTTTGTTTTGAAAAAGTTGAATTCGGGCCAATTAAATGAGTAGAAACGCTTGCTATAAATAACTTTATCTATGAATTATTTTATTAAGAATTGTGATCGGTTGTCGGTTAATTAAAAAAATATATTTCTTTAAAACACACATGAGAAAAAAAGACTGGTTTGAAAAGCATATTAAATGTCATGTTAGGTCTCTAATAGGTAACTCAATCAGCTGAGACCACGCCTAATGAAACAAAGATCACTAATTCGAATCCCCTTTCCCCTCTTGTGTGGACATATCAAAAAAAAAAAAGTCATGTTGGACCACATGGAATTCAAATCATCATGGCACTCATTAATACACGAGAACACACTTATATTTTTCTTCTAACGCAACATTGTCCATTGAGATCCACTACAATTAATTGTTCAAGTTGCTATGGATCCTCATCCATCGATTGATTTAGATTATGAACTTTGAGAAAAAAAGACAGTTTCCCTTCATTTTTTTTTCCTAATCCTCCAAAAACAAATTATTATGTAAGTTCTGTAATTTTCATTAAAAATGGTCTAAACTCGTTCCTACGAAGATGGCAAGAGTTCCTATCTAAAAATCACAAATATATTAAATAAACCAATTCTTTTAGCGTCATTGTTAAAACTGTAGTTTTATTTAATCTTGCTGTACCCATTGTTATTGAGTGAAACATTTCCTTTTTCTATGAGAATATAACACTGCACCTCTAGAGGGTGGCCACATGGGTTGCCACAAGCCACCCAAATGGATGGCTAATTCACCCTCTCCTCAAGGGGAACACTATCATCTTCAGTTCATTTGAACTGAAGAATATCCAGTTAATTACACGTTTTTAGTATTTCTTGTTTTTTTCACTTTTTGAAATGACAAAAATATTTTTCTATTATAACTAACTTAATATTCTCAAGGAGAGGATCCTAATTTTCCTAGGGGGATGCAGGAGTTGCAACATCACTGGCCCCCTCCATTTTTTTTTTAATAAAGATTTTGATATTTTAAAATTATTTTTAATAAAAATATTATTTGAAGGGCTCAACTAAAAATCAAAAAAAACTTAGGGTTTTAAAGAGAGGAAGAAAAAAAACCTAAAGAGTTATCTGTAAAGAAGCATTTACACAAGAGTTTATATTAATGTTATGTATTTCTTAATGATATTGTTAAAACTCTATTTTTATTTTTACCCATTTTAATTGGGTGAAACCTTTTCTTTTTTTGTTTTTCCTATTAGAATATATATAACAGCCTTTTGATTGTATTGAGGAGTTTCTTCTGCAGGACCTTATATTTTAGTGGTTAATAGACAAAAATTCAAGGTAAAGTCTTAGGGCCTGATATTTCAACAAATTCTTAATAATGTTGTTCAATTACAACTATTCCTTTGTTGTCATGCTATTTATTTTTGGGTGTTTAGATATATCTTTGGTAGTCTTTCTGAGCGTTTTTGGTAGTTTCCTCTTGTTAAGTCAATTTTGATTGTAGTAAAATGTTTATTTTTTTACTAGAAATTCAGTCGGCCCACAAAAAAGGGGTTGCGGAACAAACTTTCCGTGGGCAGGCCCTAGATTGACTAGGACAACTGGACAAGTGAGCCTGCAACTCCCCTCTTTGTGAACTGCTTGAATTTCATTAAATTTGAACCTAATTTCAGGTGATTCAATTCTGACGCTACTTGTTGAGCTATGAAATTGAGCTCTATGCACCATAGACCAGGAATGTATCAAGAAAGTTAATAGTTCTAAGACAGTCTTGGTTATTTTGCATCCATTTCAGTCAATGAACTCGTGCCTAGAAATTCTATTATTTCATTTGCATTCAATGCCTGGCATGAATTCTTTGCCTGCAAACTCAGGTAAACTCTCTCCTCTTTTCTCACATACCTAAACTGTTAAATTATGTGCCAGTAGAAATGCATATGAACAATTGAATCCATGGACACCATGATTATAATTTATTTAAAAAAAAAGTTACTTGTAACACCTTGGTGATTAGATAAATTGTTACTTCTAAGAACAACAGCCACTTACGATCAGAGGTGAGAGGCTTACTTACAGGTGAGACATCATCATATCCTACAAAAACTGGAAGTTTTGGAATAATTGACAGGTTGAGAAGTCAAATTGCATTGGTGGGCCAAAATAAGAAGCCATCCGTACAATTGTATAAATTTTCTACAACCAGAACTAGGGCTGGGCACGGGTCGGTTCAGGCGAGTTTCGGCCCATTCGGCCACCCAACCCGTGCCTATCGGGTTTGGAAAATTCCTACCCGTTATGTTCATTGAAAGCACTAAACCCGCCGGGTATTCGGGTAGGATGGGGCGGGTTGTGCGGGCGGTTTGGTCGGGTTTGTCGGGCGGGTCGGGTATTTTTATTCCAATCGTTTTCAATCATCAAGAATTCAAATTTCCTGGTTTTTTTGTAACAAATCCAGCAGCTTGACAGTCACTGTGAGGGCCGAAAGGGATAGAGAGAGTTAGTTAACTCAATAAAAACAGTGATCCAATCACCATTATCACATTGCGTGTCAAATTCTTCCACAAAATCTGCTAAAGCATCAATCTCAACACAAATTCTGGCAAAAGTAACTCTCCTCTTCGCAGCAGTCAACCCATTAGTGTGAAGGGGTCTACCAATAGCTCAAGCCACTGGGAAACCAGTACTCAAGTGGCACCCCAAAGAACTTAACCCACAGGGGGATTTTCTGGAGATCTCTCAGAGAAATAGGGAGAGAGAGATGAGAGAGAAACCTGCGATCAGCGCAACGGTAAAAGAGAAGAGAAGCGATCTCCGTGGGCGACTGGCGAGAGAGAGAGGAGCAATGCCGGGAGAGGAGACTGAGATACAAAGATGGTGATATCGTGAGTACCGCTGGGTCTCTGGAGTGGCGACTGTGTGTGAAAAGATGAGAAATAGAAGATAGAGCTAGGGTTTTCTAGCTTTTAAGCATATGGGCTGGGCTGTGCGGATCGGATCGGGGCGGGTCGGTTATCCGACTCTTTTTTAAAAGCAAACCCGATACCCGAACCGACCCGTACGGGTTTGAGGAATTTCAACCCGAACCCGCGAAATAAGACACAAAAACCGCCCAAATCGGGGCGGGACGGATCGGGTTGGTCGGATCGGGCGGGTTCTGCCCACCCCTAACCAGAACAATATACAATAGGCATCTTCTACCCTCAAATACTGCTTAGACCAAATGAAATTCTTTGAGGTGAAGTTGATTGGAAACATCTACTTTTAATGGAAACAACAATCGAATTACAACACCCAATAATTATTGTTAATAGTCAGAGCAAATATACAGAAACCATGTAGCAGTCCAGCCATGAGTGCATGCTAATTCACCCCTTCTTGAGTGTGCAAAACTATCTGTTCTATCTTGCTCGACTCTTGCATTATCTTATTTTGGCCCATGCCAAACGATACTCTCAAATTGCATACACAGACACACATATCCATTAATCTATAGCCAAAGAGGTGAAGGATGGTTCTCTGAAAGCTTAACCCAACAAGCAAAAAGAAATCTCTTGAAGTTATCTCTCCAATGGTTGCAAACCTGAAAAGCTGCAGTTCTGAAACCCTCCCTTGGGACAACAAAAAGTTGTTTGCTTGGTGGTTAACAACTTATTTCCTGCTTCGTCTGTGTACGTTTCAAGACCACAAGCATTGCAAAAGGATACCAAATCTGATTCCTAAAAGAATCAAATGGAGCTTTTAACACTCTAAATTTTACACATTCAAACAATGAAAATCAGAAAAATCCATTTAATAAAAATTGTACCTTCATCATCAAGAGTTTGCATAGGTGTGCCAGTGGATATGGATGAAGCTTGTACCCACCATTATTTATACATGACAAAGCCAGTGCTCGTACCTTTTACGGACAGAAGCAAGAGATAAATATTCTCAAATTTTTATTTAAGTATGCAAAAATATAATTCTGGAAGTACACCACAGAGGGAGTTGAAAGCAACTTCTACCCCGCATCAACAAAAATAAATTTATGAATAAAATTGAAAAAGAGCCGAATAACAGAGTGGAAGACCTCCCCACCCCAAAAAGGAAACAAGAAAAAGAAAAACAACTAGCTTCGTTCCAAAATAAGTGTCTTGCTTTCCTGTTTGGAATGTCCCAAGACAAGCCTCCATTTTCCCTCCATTTTCAGAAGTAAAATAATTTCCTAATACTTTTTTCTGTACACCCCAACCTAAAAAAAAAAACCTCCTCATTAAATTAAGAGATTCTAGGGGTGTTCAAAATACCCACAAGACCAACCTGACTGAACTAGACCATATGCTGCCAGTATTTCAGCTGGTTAAGTCTGGGGTCGAGTGATTTTGAGACTTCTGATTTTTTTCAGTTTGGGGGGACGGTTTTCAAACTTTGAACCAACCCCAAGTTGTGTCCTCGACTTAAATCAACTTTGCTTATTTTGTGGTAACATGTGTCAAAAAGTATGCTATGTGCCGCGTCCTTAATTAGTGGTGAAAAGTCTTGAGTCAAAAGTCAAGTGTTGACTAAGAAGCTATATATTTGTTGCAAAGTTAATAATGTACTTTTGATTTAAATGAAAGAGTACTTAGCTGTCCTTGTAATGGAAGAGTATCTAGTAAGACGTGAGTCATGTATTTAGTGGGTTAGAAAGTTGTGGGTCATGTATGAAGTGGGTAGCCTAACGTCTACTTTAGAAAAGGACTACATTGATGTAATACTTTGTCAACAAGTGCATAAATAATGCAGTGCTGTTGAAACTGATAGCTGTAGTTACCAAAGATCCAAGATACTAAAATGCCAGAAAGAAAGGTCAGGAAAAAACTGATATATACAATTACCTCACTGATATAGGGTTCAATGATACAATACTGTAGATAGGATGCCTCAGCTGCAGCACTTAGAAGGAAACGCTTATAATTTCCAATTCGGAAAAAGCTGTGACAGAACAGAGACAATCTTTTAGTTTCCAGTAATTCATATTATAAATGAATATGATATAGAAGATCATAAGACAACTAAAAATACAAAAAGAGCCTCCTAAACATGTTAATTTTAACTAACCAACACTCATGAAGCAAATGAAACCATTGAAAAATTATGGAAAATACCGCAAGATTCTCCGAGCAAAACACATTTCCTTTGACTTGATTATTGGAATGGGCACATGACGAAACCACAAAGAAAGTGATTCTCCCTGTGGATCAGAAATAGCTATATTTCACATATTTAGGACTCAGCACAAAGCTGAAATTAAGAATGAACAAAAATGAATTAACCACACCAATAAAGCAGAGATAAACCGTTGGTTGGCTGTTAGAACCAAGATGAAGAAGCACATAAAATGAATGGAACTCAGCTTCATTCTCATAAATAGAATCGGAACTTCGATTGGCATCGTACAGATTAAATAGAGATGTTAGAGCCTTCGTAAGCTGCTCCATGTTAAGGTAGTGCACTGAAGAAATATTTGGGTCGCTACTACAACTTCGTAGCTTATGAAGAGAAATGACATGAAATTTAACCTGTGTGATAACACATAGCAGGAATTAATGCACAAAGCTTTAGAATGATTCCATGGCTTCAAGTTCCCAACAAAAAATTTATGATTTTGATACTGTTTTCCTGCAAAGCAATGTAGAAAAGATGCATTCCATGTTTTGAAGTTTCAATTATAGTGAAGGGTATCAAGTGTGCTAAATGTAAATATGCGCATGCCAGAAGTTAAAAAACAAAAGCTGCTTTTCTGGTCGTCTGCCTAGGGCAACTTGGCAAGAAAGTTAAATTAATCTAGGAACTTTCAAAGCTTTATAATAAAAATAATAATAATAATAAAATAAAAAAACCCACTATGACCACATCTGGCCATCTGGGGATCCAAGAAGGATACAGAAATTGACCTCAAAAGGAGAGGAGAGGAGAGAGAGAGAGAGGTTACTGAAATTTGTCACTGGTGCTACAGTAGGAACTACAGTAAGTTTTTTTTTTTTTTTATAAGTAGTAGGAACTACAGTAAGTGAAAATCAGAATTCATATCCTTTACTAGTTGAGCTAAATCAGCGTGGGTATATGAAACTGACTTATTCAATAACATTTTTTTTGTTCAACTCCATACCTTCAACAGCATGACTTTCATAACTTAAGTCAGCTGCGCCCCCGCCTCCCCCAAGGACCTCTCCCAATCCTCTATTCCATTACAGCCCACTGTTTCCCTCCAAAAAGACGACAATGGCACCCCTCCCCTGACCACGCAGCAGTATGATCCAACCAAATTCCATTATGTATCAATCTCTAGATGGATACTAGGGAACAATGATGCTACTCATTCTCTTCTGATAAATACAAGCATTTCTTCTTTATAATGTAACGTCCTAGTTGAAAAACTTGCCTAATGTAATGTCATCTATTTCGGACCAACAAATAGGTCCCAAATGCTATTAAGTACCGGTTTGGTTTATGGAAGTATGTTCTATATCAAGCAATAGCATCAAGGAACCAGTGAGTTTTCAACTCTCAAGCTTACCTCCACCTTGATCTTACACAGGAGGAAGCATCATTTAAACTAGAGCTGATTGGCTACAATGGCATTTCATTAAATGATAAAATGACAACATCTTAACTGAATAGCTTTTTCATGTCTATTATGAGATAAATGAATTTCTTGCACAATAACATAGATTGAAAAGGCTTAGAAAAGAAAAACGCTAATGTTTTGGTCAATGAGAAATCATGTTTAGAGAAGGAATATGCTAATGTTGAATGGCTTATATGACAAGGATGAAGAAGAGGGAGACAATTGAAAGGCTTTCTCCAAGATAAACATACCATTTTCTCATACATGCAGATTGCTTTATCATTGACAATATTCTGCATGCTCAGATCTTGCCTTATTGACCTTGTCCTATCGAAAATGAAGTCATGAACCACTTGAAAAGGATATTCTGTAGAGTCCGACAAGCTTAAAAGGTAGTCTAATGTGTCTTCCAATACTGGAAGAGGCCGCATATCTGATGCTTGCACATCTCTGATGGATATAGATCTGCAAAACTAGTGAGAGGAAAGGAGGGTGAATATTTTTCTTCAATCAACTACATGTGCGCCCACACACACAATGAAAATTATAAACATCAAATGGCAATGTGGCCAAAAAGATAATTCCACCAAATTAAACCTCTATAATATCATGCGTCAAAGACGTCTTTATCTGAAAAATGAGGTTTCAAAGAGAACTAATATATGAGATAACCAAGTATCAACAATGAAATAGACACAAAAAAAAACCAGCTCTTCATAGAACATCAAAAGAAACATTGGACATTACATATGAAAAACTGAAGACTCTTCAGGAAGGACTGCCTTGAAAAATAGGCTCCAGCCATGTGATAATGAAAAAAACAAAGACAGATGAGATGAGGCTAATTTCCAGGCCACTCACTACTAAGCAAAGACATGAACAGAAACAAGGAAATCTTGGCGGGACTCCATTTTAGCACGCCCCAATTTCAATTGCATGGCTTCATCTTTCATAGGATCAATTAAAATAACTGGAGCAACGCAAAGAGCATAACTTGAACAACATATTGAGGCTGCCCATCAACTCAAGTCTTAATAGAAAGAAACATGATAGAGCCTCAAATAACATATCGAATCATACTTTTGAAAGTGGGGAGGAGGAAAAACAGAGCACAATAAACTTCAATGATAATGCGTCTATTTTTAGAATATTAACCCTCACTCTTCACTCTACCTCCCATTCAAAGTTAAAATTTCAAGTTAAACTTCTACTTGTTGTGTCTAAAGTCTCATTTCCTACTAGTTTAAGTGTTGGGACAACCGGTAATCTATTAATCTGACACAACCAAATTCGATCCAAAGGAATGCCATTAAAGCATGTAAATGCATATTTACGGAGGATAATATCAACATTTTTAAAGACAAACACAAAGATCTTACCTTTTTGACAGCAAGATCAGGAGATGTTTTTCTAGGATTCCCATCCAGCCTCTCAAACACAGCTAAATCTCGTAGACGCTCACGTTGGGCCCTTTCACCCGCTAATATCACAATGATCAACGCATAAATTCCACCATAATCATTGTCACACAGAGTAGCAAAATGACTATGAACCATAGATTAGAATCTTCCATATTTTCCTGTATAACTTCAAAGCAAATTTCTTAAAACACCCCATCAGATTTTTCCATCCCACCCTCTATCAAAAAGTATCTTAATTCTACTTAATTCATCATATATCCTTAAGTTGTATACTGAAGTAACAAAATCTGAACCATTCGATTAGAACTTTAAGAACCCACCATAAAATTACCTTAGAAAACAAAGACTTAGTGAAATGCAGTGGCAGCAGGACCAAAATTAAAAAAATAAAATAAAATAAAAGTACCTGGGCACATAAAGGGGCAAGTGGCAACTAAGAGGGGAAGATTGGAAGGGTCGTCCACGTCTCGGTCTTCTTGACCAGCTCTTCTGGGTTTAACAAAGCCAGGTGCATCGCGGTTTGTGCTTGGAGATTTGGAATTTTGGGTGGGATTAGAAGGGAATCTTCTGTATGACTGCGAACGCGTCGAAGATGAAGAAGAAGCGTTTGGACGTTGACGCCGGCTCCTCTCCATTGCTTACAGCTTGCTCTTCCTTTTCGGCATGGCTCTTTCGCCTTTAAAAAGAAAGGAGAAAAAGTTTTTGATTTTTTGTTTTTACAAGTCTAAATTTTCAGTGACATGTCATCAACTTGTATGTTAAGTTTGTCCACCAATTTATTGAAGGAAAATACTAGGGATTCTTCCCGTAAGTTCTTCTGGTATTCTTCAATCTTATGTAAAACATGATTTTAGAAAAAATAAAATTGTTGTAGCCTCCACTACCAGTTTTTTTAGACATTAGAACCAAATTTGAGGCATTAACACCAAAATTGAGGTATTTGCATTAAATTTAGGATGATCAAATCAATTTTAGGTGATATCATCCCTAAAGGGTTAACCTTCCACCCTTAGGTTTTAGTTTTGAATCCAAAAACAAGTTTTAAAGCATTAGAACCTAACAATTAACTCATAAAAATTAATCTGTTAGCAAAAAAATTGTACTATAATTTTATTTTTTCTTAAATCATGTTCTATATAAGACTGGAAGAATACCAGGAGGACCCTAGCAAACCCTTTTATTGAATATGTTTATGATTTCAAAAAGAAAGATTTAAAAATAATAAGCTTGATTGTTCCCGTCTCGCCTATTTCTACTAAACTACAATCAATAAGGCTATTACTTAGTCGTCAAGGCATATCTATCATCAAAATAATTTCAACTTTATCATATGCTTTCGTCTTTCACAATTCAAGCTTACTCTATCATACCGGTGAAATTACATAGTCTGAAATCTCTATAAATATAAGGTGTATAAGCATTATCATCGATTATTGACTCGGAGCTTCTAATTAAAAATTACCACATAAACCTAGTACGGTGAAATGATTGCCTAGTATTTTCACCACCGAGAGCAATCTAACGACTAGTAGTGCAAATTTGCTTAACCTCAATAACTGTGTAAATTTGAGACTTAATAAGTAAACCTTACGGTTGAGCATGAAATGAGCTTGTGAGTTGCGATATGTACTAAAATAATAAATGTGAGTTTTCACAAATGTAATAGGTGATGCATTTGTTACTAAACCCTAAAAAATGTAGTTTTCCTTCTTGAGAGGTATGAGCATAATTTCAATGACAATCACTAATATTTCTAATGCAAGAAGATAATGATTTATATAAGTCATGGTAATCTTGTATGGTCTACTTGATATATTACTATTTCTCAATAGGATTGATGCTATTCTGAATGGGTTATAATACAACACCAATACCCCGAATATTATATGTTACTGTCTATAATACTAGCAGCCCGATTAAGTCTGACTTTGAGTGAGCCACATTACTAATGATGTAAGTCATGTAAGGACCCGCTAATCAAACATGGTTATGCCAATCATAAACAACCCTTGGATCCAATGCCCATATAAACACACATACATTTAATCATAAAGTCAAGCTAATATAGTAAGTTTATGGCCATTATACCACACATATCGGTATACAATGTCGTACGACACATCTCATTAATCAATTATTAAACCATTTACCCAGTTAAATGAGAAATAAAAGGCTCATAACATATGCATACTTAGTTAGCTGACATATCGCATGTTTTTAATGAAAACAGTTGTAAGTATTGACTTACCTTATCTGCTCATCCTCATATTTTGACATCTTAGATCTCCTGGCCATTGCGAAGCATAGTCTCATAATATCTCTAGAACCTACGTCATGCATGCAATGCTAAACCATCGATAAAATACTAATTAGACAGTTTTGGGCACTATTAAATGTTTGGTCACCAAGGGTTGAACATTCAGTGAGACTCTAAAACTTCTAACTAACCCATGTTCTAATCCAACCAAAGATACTCATAAATCAATATAATCATGTCGAGCCATATTAACGTGTCAATCTTAGAAAACAAGAGTGTGTGCATGACTTATTTGAAACTATTTACTTCAAAATAAGAGAAACTTCATTAAACACTTTAAGGCATGTTGAAAACTAATATGTAACATTTATATGACAAATCACGTGGGCAGAATGTAAACAACGTGAAAATGAGTTGGGTTCCAAGGCTTACCTTGGAGATGGTGCATGGTTTTAAACCAAGAGCAACCATTTTCTCTCTATAAAATTCATTTCTCTCTCAAGAACTTGATTGTGGTACAGCATGAAAGCTTGAATGTGCTATGCGGGGTCGAGGGGTGGATTTATATATGAGTGGTTTGGTGGATAAGGTTGGAAGATGTGGTAATAGGTTAAATTTACCTTTTAAGATCATCGAATGTTCAGTGTACTATTGTACTACGGTTCTAGGGTTTTCATCGATCTTTTGGTGGTTCATAGTGGACCGTTTGATGCTAGGGTTTAAGCGAATGTTAGGTGGTCCATAGATAAACGTTCAGTCAAGTGGTAAAAGTTAAAATTGATATTTGAATTTCTTTTTTGAAATATTTTATGCCATCTTTTAAAATAATGGGTGTTTTATAAAATTTGATTGACGGTGATTAAATGCATTTCTTAAATATTTGGGGCATCACACACTTTGATACTAAATTGATGCAGTATAAAAGAAAAATTACATAAACTAAAGATAAATTTCGTACTGAACAGAGCCTTATTGGCCAAAATAGGATTTGGTAAAGTCTCACCGGTGAAGGAAAAATGAG
Organism: Carpinus viminea; assembly: GCA_013348765.1. Taxonomy (NCBI): domain Eukaryota; kingdom Viridiplantae; phylum Streptophyta; class Magnoliopsida; order Fagales; family Betulaceae; genus Carpinus; species Carpinus viminea. Next base: position 16,768,552 of record CP054668.1, read on the forward strand.
TTACACCTAAAAAATAAGAAATCACATCTCTAAGAAAGCTCGGAAAAGTTAAAATAATTCTCATGTATTGATAATTACTATGCTATTAACATCAAATTATAAAAGACTACCAACTTATTGGACAACCAACATATAAATAACATAAACAACATTGGACTTGAACTCTAAAAGAGAGTGGGAAACAACAAATAAAAACACCTTCAAGAATAAGGAAAATAAAGACACTAGATAACAATATACTCCTAACACCATTAGTCTTCATTCCTCAACGCTATTCATCTTGCCATCACAAATGAAATCCTTGATGATTTGTTGAACTAGTCCAAACCTTTGATGACAGAGCATTTCCTTATTCACTTTTGATAGTAGAACTGCACATTGGATAACAGGTTCTGCACCACCCACATTCTGCTATACGGGTATCCATCCGCCCCGGGCTATGGGCTAAAAATCTACTGGTAACCCATGCGGGCCATCTGAACACCCTTTTTCCTGACATGCTTTTCATAACATCGTATGTAACAAGTCACAACCTCGGTTCGATGTTTATGTTGTTGGCATTTAGTTAAGCATCTTGAGATCCGGTGAGGCCATTTTTGTCCAATTTTTACATGTTTTAGGCAATCTGTAAAAATTTTTAAAATACAATTTTCATGTCGAATGCTTGCATGTGGGCATCTTTCATCACAATCTTTAATTCCATTTTCAAGGCATTTAGGCAGTGGGTCTTGGTCCCCTTGGACTTCAGCAGGTTTAGAAGAATGAAGACAGATGGGCAGCGTAGGACGAGAAAAAGTGGTAGGAGGAAGATCGTTTGCTTGCAGTTTGAGAGTAAGAATAAATAATTCCATCATCGCCACTATAAATATTTTAATATATTTCAAACTTCAAAGCCATCAATTTTCTTCCACTTTTCGAACTTTCTACTTTGATATGTAAATCAATCAAAACAATAATGTAAAGGCTCAAACCCTTACGTATTATTTGCAATTGAATGATTAGATACAAGTTATTCTATATATAAATTGATTTATTGTTTAAGTATTTTGATTAAAGTAAGTGTTGTTTAATAGTTATGACTTTTGGAGTTGCGAACGTTCTTAATTAAGTGAGGTATAAGTATTAATATATCCTTTGGATAGGGTCGCAAGGTTTACAAATGTTATTTTTATAGTTAACCTTTGATTTTTAGAAAAAATCAAGTAACTCTTAGGATTTTGAGTAGTGATATAAGGAGAATTAGAGTTCTCCCAAATGTGATATGACTTATAAAGTCACCAATAAATCAAAATTGAATAATAATTATCTTCAAATTTAATGGTGATTTTAAACCATATCATATTTTGGAAGACTTTAGGAGGACTCTAATTCACCCTATATAAACAAATCCACTTGTCACATTGGTGTTGGATGATTCAATGGTAATTTAATATTTGAAAAAAAATTAAAAATAATAATAATAAGAACCCACATTATGAAAATTTGTTAGTGCACATCCTTGTTGAATAATAGGTAACTTTTAGGCAAAAACTTAGTTTTGGTGCTCAAATAGCTTCAATTCTCATTACTAAAAAAATTTAGACGGTGGTAATTCAATATATTTATCCATTACTGGGATTAAATTAGTACTTAAAAACATGTGTTGACTAAAAAATGCACTTATATTTTCTTTTTCTATTTTAGAAAAAATATATATATATTTTTTCAAATTATGAGGAAGCATTAAAAAAAAAAAAAAGAAAGAAAGAAAGAAAGATACTAATCTCATAATCTCATTAAGGTAGAAGTACGAAGCTTATACAACGTAAAGCAATAAAACTTTGACAAATCTTAACCATAGCCAAAACTGCGACTTTACCAACCGGCTAACCTATGTGTGACTGTCGATATTAGAACAGATCTCCAATAAGCAGAGACCAACAAAACATAGGTATAGCCCCTAACGGAACCCCCACAACCCAAGGCCAGGGAACTAAACCATCCACAACCCAAAAGGCCAAGATGCCTTATTACAAGAAAAACAACTAAAGCTAATTCATGTACCAGATCTGCATCAAACAGCAAGATCTAGGACATGAGTAACCCAAACACAACAACAAAAAAACAAAACTTAAAAAACTAAAAAACTCTACAAGCAGTAGTGGAGGAGCCCGGCATTGAGATCCCCAGGAAGGCGTACCAAGGCTGATGAAGAAAAGCAAATCTAAGAAAGAAAAAACTAGATCTGTATCAAGATCTAGAAATACAACTTAGATCTGAAACAAACACTCGCCCAAAACGGAGATGAAGGAAATACCAAGCATTGTTACTGTAGAGGTGGGGAGGAGGGAAAATCTAGATCTTCCTCCTCAAGGATTTTTACTAGTTTTGTTGCCTGAAGGAAGAAGGAAGAAGTGGTTTCTAGAAAAAAGGTAGAGCCTCTCTCTCTAGAAACCCTCTAACTCTCTTAAGAGACATTTGAAGGCAAGTAAAAGATCAACTTGACCATGATGTTAAGATGTATAATTTCAGATAGGAATAAATGTATTGATTCAATTTAATGGATAGTTATTTCAAAACATGTCTTTAGATCTAGCTAACCTAGAGCAGATCTGTTTCATAACTATAATTATATATGGGTTAGCAAAAGTTCAAGTCATAAATAATACTTAATTGTAAGAATTTTCTGACTATATCTATGATTTTGTAATCTCATAGTTTTTTGTTATGATTTATTAGAGTTTTACGCTCTATGATGTAAAAGTTTTATGTTCTTGATCTTTAATCGATAAAATCTGACAAGGTTCTTGTTAAAAATAAAATAATAAAATAATGTCTCTTAAAACTAAAAATGTGAAGAGTTTCACATCCAAAAGTTTCAATATTATTACATATTGATTATAGCACCCCATTGGAAAAGGTGTGGCAAAGAACATATTGAAAGTAAAGGGTGACACAAGAATAAATAATATTGGTACATACAACTTACACTATATAAATGTATTAAAAGACACAAATGGTCAAATTTACATATGAAAGTGACTAATAAAAGATTGAAAATATACAAGTGAAACCCTTTTTTTTCTTCTTCTTTTACTGAATATGCAAGTGAAAACTATATACAAGAGATTGTTAGATTCAAATAAATAATTTGTAATGTTATATAGTAGATAATTATACCATTACTCAATTAGAATGACGTATCAATGAAAATTAATTAATTTTTCACATGTGCTAATTCAAAACCTAATTTTCATTATCATATCATTGAATTGCATAACAATCGTATAACAATCTATTAAATAACATTACTTAATTTGAATAATTATTAATGGGATGCAATGATATAATAATTTGGTCTGTTTAGCGATGTAAAAGAGAGGAAAATGGTGGATCTCAGTCGAGTATAAGGGTGTCATGTCAACCCACGAGTTGACTCGTTTATTTTTTTGAACTTAAATTTTTAACCCAAAAAAAAATAATAATAAATTAAATTGTCATTCATTTGTTTTGTATTGCATGCTATAGATGTCCATTGGAATTAGACATGTACAATAAAATTGAGCTAAATAGATTGTCCATATATTTTGTTGAATTTATGCAAGTTATTTTAAGATATGTTGAGATGTAAATGCTCAAGCTCAATTAACACTAATGATAGATCCATGAATTAACTTTTGTTCTATCAATTATCTCAACCACCATTTTTTTTTCAATTAAAAACTGCCACATTGCTGCTTGGTTGCTGGGATTTTGCTATTTTGATTAGGCTATACAAATTAAAATACTTTATTGTTGAGTTGGGTTGTACCGGGTCACGTCGGAACCTATTGTTAGTTAAATTAAGCATGTTCACGGGTTGGGTCGTGTCAACTCGAAACAATACATTTATCTAAACGGATTACACGTCGTGTCGTGTTACCCATTAAAAAAACATGTCGGGTTCGTGTTGGCATAAACGAGTTCATGAGTCAATTGAATTGACACGAACCCGACATGTTAACCCTAAAATCGACGTGACTTTTAAAATTACCATTAAATTTGTAATGATTATTATTGAATTTAAAACTATCGGTAATTTTAAAAATTAAGGTCTTTTAAATATCAATGTGTTTGCCGGCCTTAAAAACTTGAAGCTCTGCTTCTGTGTGTAACGACTAATGAGAATCCTACGACTTCCTCGTAGTACTTCTAAGCTGAAACAATTTTTTCCCTTTGTAAGTATAACTTGTCAGTTGCACATAATCTTCCAACATCAACGCCACCGCTACAGTTCCAAATCCTGCTCTTCATACTCTAATCTTTTGGTGGGGAAAGACCCAACTGCCATTGCCACTGCTCTTTACCACTCTGAGAATACGAAATCATATTTTCTGGGTACCCAAATACATGGGCATATCATCAAGTTAGGACTCACTAGTGACGTTTTTTCACAGAATAATCTTGTTAAGATGTACTCAAAATTTGGGTTATTGAGTTATGGGCTTAATGTGTTCGATGAAATGTTACAGAGAAATCTTGTTTCTTGGACTTTAATTATCTCGGGTGCCATTCAAAATGGTGAATTTGATTTGGGTTGGGAGATTTATTTGGACATGATGAGAAGTGGGTTGAGGCCAAACGAGTTCACTTTCGGCAGTGTTATGAAAGCGTGTGCCGTCATGGGAGCTTATGAACTTGGTTTGTGTATTCATGGTTTTGCTTTGAAAATTGGAATGGAGAAGAACCCTTTCGTGGGTAGTTCTATGTTAAACATGTATGCCAAGTTGGGGGATATTGAATCGTCTGAGAGAGTATTTGAGTGTATGGACAATCTTGATGTTGCTTGTTGGAATTCTATGATTGGAGGGTATGCACAATGTGGCTATAGCTTTGAAGCCTTGAAGATTGTATCTTTGATGCTGTATAGGGGTGTAAAAATCGACCAGTTCACCTTGGTTAATGCTCTTAAGGGGTGCTCGATTATGGGACAATTGGAATCTGGTAAACAGCTTCATGGAATAATCATTAGGCTTGGGGTTGAATCTAGTGCCTCAGTGATGAACGCTCTCATGGATATGTATTTTAAGAATGATGGAAAGGACTCGGCTCTGAAAGTTTTCGATAGAATGCAAAACAAAGATGTGATATCGTGGAATACTGTATTTGGTGGCTTCTCTCAAGAAGAGGATGCAAAAGAAATAGCAATCTTATTTTATGAGTTCATGCTGGCAGGATTAAAGCCCAGCCATATCACTTTTTCAGCCCTGTTTAGAAAATGTGGTGAGCTACTAGATCTTGATCTTGGGCTACAATTTGTTTCACATGCCTTACGTCTTGGATTTTTTTATGAAGTTAATGTCACAAGCTCAATAATCAATATGTTCTCTAGATGTGGGGCAGTGGAGATGGCACATTTAGTGTTTGACAGCATACATATCAGAAACATAATTACTTGGAATGAGTTGATTTCTGGGTATAAGGTAATATGTCAATACACGGAAGCTCTTAAGATTTTTTGTAATTTATGGGAATTGGGAGTTAAAGCAGATAAATATACCTTCTCCAGCATCTTGGAGGCTTGTTGTGAATGTGGAAGTCAACAGATTGGAAGACAAATTCATGGTGCTATTCTCAAGTCCGGTTTTGCTTCTCATGGATATGTCTGCAGTTCATTAATTAAAGCTTATATTACATTTGGTCTCCTTGATGATTCCTTTGAATTTCTTAATGATGTTAACAGATTAGATTTGCCATCCTGGGGGGCAATGATATCTGCGTTGGTGCATCAAGGTTACAATCATGAAGCTATAAGATCCTTCTACTCTCTAGTGGAAGCTGGTGAGAAGCCTGATGAGTTTATTTTGGGGAGCGTTTTGAATAGTTGTGCTGTTGTTGCAGCTTATCTCCAAACTAAGTCTGTCCATCCACATGTTCTAAAAATGGGATTTGATAAACATGTGTTTGTTTCTAGTGCGGTTATAGATGCTTATGCAAAATGCGGAGACCTTGAGAGCTCGAAAATGGCTTTTGAACAGTCATTTATATCAAATGATGTGATTATATATAACACTATGATCACAGCTTATGCCCATCATGGTCTGGTTATGGAAGCTCTCAAAATCTTTGAGAAAATGAAGTTGGCTAATCTACAGCCCAGCCAAGCCACATTTGTGTCGGTTATATCAGCTTGTAGTCATATGGGTCTTGTTGATCAAGGCCATCTTCTCTTTGACTCAATGACATTAAACTATGGGATGGAACCATCTCCGGATAATTATGGTTGCTTAGTTGATATGTTTTCACGAAATGGATACCTTGCTGATGCTAAACACATAATAGAAGTGATGCCTTTTCCTCCTTGGCCTGCTATATGGAGATCCTTGCTTAGTGGTTGTAGGATACATGGGAACAGAGAAATGGGAGAATGGGCAGCTCACAATTTAGTTAAGATGGTCCCTGAGAACGATGCAGCTTATGTATTGTTATCGAAGGTTTATTCTGAAGGGGGTAGTTGGGAAGATGCTGCAAAGGTGAGGAGGGGGATGATTGAGAGAAGTGTTTCAAAAGACCCAGGGTATAGTCGGATTGAGATATAGCAAAATATATTGTGATACTACAGAAAGGTAGTTTTACGTTGGGTGTGTGGATTGCTCATATTGAGCAGGTAGATTATAAAGGAACTCACAAATGCTAAGTCTCACGTGAGGTTCTCCTACTAATTGAGACTGTTTTACAAATGATTATAGAGAACTCCAATTGCAAATTGATTAGTCCTTTTGAAGTTTCACAAATGTGGCTATCGCTTTCTTTGAATCGTTACAAATAGTATCAAAATCTAAAAACATCATATAGTGTTGAAGCACAATATGACGTGAATCATAATGAAGACTTCAGGGATCTGAGTGAGGGAATTATTACTACCCAGAAAGTTCGGTCTCACATTAGATGGATGAATTACCCACATTTAGTGGATGGATTGCAAATATGCCTATGGGTGCTTTATTCTATATTAATTTTTTACCGGGTGATTAGCACTTTTCTTAGATCATTACATTCATCCTCCTTTGCAAAGAAACTGTTAACAGCTTTCAAAAGAGCTGATTGGATGATGATCCTTCAAGAACTTTAGGGAAAGAGATCCAGCTTCCAACAAATGAAGCCTAAGGTGTTGCATGCAAGTTATTCGTTCTACGGCGAGAGAGAGAGAGAGAGAGAGAGAGAGAGAGATCTCACTCTCTCTACACTTTATTTTATTGTCTGCAGGCAGAGCTAAGCATCTCACCTTTTTCTTCCTGGCTTCTTTGTAATTTGCTTGGAAAAGCCTTGTTACTTTCGTAACCCATTGCAAGAAAGTAAGTGGCAATGATATTATGGTTTGTATTGGGTTGATTGAATTTGAGTCCTCTTATATTCCTAGACATGCCATTATCTAGTATTATGCTCAAATTGGCATGCTGTATCATGGAACAGAAGCAATGAAAACCTCTACAATTTGAAGAGTCATGCTAAATTGATGCAGCCATGAATATTGGGAGTTCAGTTTTTGTGTTTCTACTGCAATGGGTGCCAAAAATATGCATGCCCTAGGGATTGTTCGGGAACTCCAAGAGCCCCATATTGCCAGCAATAAATAAATAAACTGAAAATATTAAAATTCTAATTAGTACAAACTACAAACCACATTCTATATTCCAAAGCAAAGCCATTCGATTTTTGCTTTCTGCTTCGGTGTCTTATCTTTTGTCACATCCAGAGGACTTTTACCAAAAGATTTGTATTTGTGAAAGCTTCAGCTTAAAGTAATTGAGAGAATTTTACTATAAAATTATAATATTATCAAACAAAACGCTATTCAAAAATCAAAATATAGAACAGTAGAAATTTACTCTATTCCTTGATACCCTCAAACATCCGTTGAGGAGTCTTGTGATGGGTCATAGTCATACATCTTTCTCTGTATACAAGACCTAAGAACCATACATATCCACGTGAAATTAAGAATATCAAATAGATTCTCAAAGCTTGAAAATGAACTAAAATAGAGAGAAACACAAGCTCCAATTGATAACTCACCGATGAGTCACTCGGTTCATTACAAGTACAACAGAAAAACAAAGTAAAAGAGAGAATTTTGTAAAATTGAAAAACGATAGAAACCATAAAACTGCTAAATCATCACATAGAAAACATGTAAAAAGCTTCTCTTTTCCTCAGTTGGTAAGATCCATTATTGCAGTAACTATGTCGCCCTCTGCAGTCTTCAATGCTTTCACTGCCTTCGACCTAGAGACTCCTGCCTGTGTCATCACCAACTCAATGTCCTTGGGTTCCACTCCGGTCTCATCAACTTCCTCATCATCTTGAGCCACGGCTGAAGTCTCTGGTTTGGAAATAACATGGCTGAGATCAGGAGCCTTAAACTGCTCTGCAGCCTGAGTCTGCAGTTGAGAGCTCAAATCCTCAATCTTTGCCTCCCCGAAGATTACATAAGTGTCCGAAGTTGGACTCTTGAAAACATCCGGCTTTGAGATGACAAACAATATCTGATTTAAATGACAGCATATGTTAGACAAAAAAACCACACACTAAAGTGGACAAACATGGAAAGCAAAGCCACATGAATAAGGTGAAAAGGCACCAACATTCTTGCTCTTTTTAACAGTGACCCGGCTAACACCTGGGATAGGTTTCATGCCAAGCTTCAACATTGCTTTGCGACTTTTCTTTTCACTTCTACTTTGCTTCGACCTACCACTTGCATCTCCATCTTGTTGTCCTAGTAACACAGAAAGGATGAAAAAATGAAATGTTGTTTTCATAAATAAATAAGTGAAGTTAATATCAGCTGCAGTTGCATCCTTATTGCACATGCTAATATATTCAGAAAGGGTTAAAAAAAATAGGAGGAATCACAAAATGCACAAGTGTATTCGCTTAATTTAGTTAAACAAGAACTTTATTTCATTACCAGTGGGCATCTTCCACAGATCCATTTGTGTCATTCGAGCACAAAGCAAGAGGTCCATTTTGCATTATTCTAGGAAAAAACTTCCAAGTGTATCTCACTTGAGCACATGGCACATAAAGTGACCAAAAAATGGTAGAAAACTAACAGACAGCAAGAAAACAGATGAAAAGTGTTGAAAGACAAGGATTATTGTGCAATACAACTTGACAGAAACACTCTATTATAACAAATTCTGTAAATGAAAGAACCCAAAAGGTGTAATGATACAAAGAGAGAATAGCATAATTCAGGGTAGACAAATAAACATCTTAACTCCAATCCAAATATAAGACAACCGCATATGTACATTCGAGGACTCCCTCTTTGCTCACAAGATATGGCTGGGCCTAAGATATTAATAATCTTCTGGTTCCAGAACCAATAGCCATGTGTTATGTTATGTGAGCAAACCTATACGAGAGAGAGAGAGAGATGGAACAAGTGGCATCAAACACTCCCCTAAACCTGATTTTCTTCTAAATGGGATATGCAGAGCTTATAAAATAAAACCACAAAAAAATTCTGATAACTTGTTACACGTTACTAAATTTTTTAGGGGAAACTACATTTAGCCCCATCAATCTACCACCCTTGTTTCAACATCTCTCCAATCTTCCAATTTGGTTAATGTAACCTACAATCTACCATTGGAGTTGCAATGTCCCCCTTTTGCCCCTCAAAAAGACAAATACACTCCTAAAATTCCCCCAAAAAAATCCTAAAAATCTGAAGGAAAAAAAAAAAAACTACCGACAACTTATCCATGGATCTTGAGTGACCCCTTGCGTGGCTGTGGGTTAGGTTTTTTCCCTGATTTTTTTTCTTTTTTATTTTTTATGGGCATTTTTGTGTTTTTGGAGGCAAAAGGGGGAACATTGCAACTCCAATGGTAGATTGGTAGGGCACATTAACCAAATTGAAAGACTGGCGAGCATTGAGGAGGGTAAGTTCAATTTCCCTGATTTTTCAATTAAAACATTTGTTTTTTTATTGGTCATTTATATATGAAACTAATGAATCTTCTTAAAGCAATAACCTCACCCTCCACCCATTTTCATGGGAAGAGGAAGTGCCCTTTCAGCTAGAGCTCATTGGCATCATAAAGTCACTAGCACAGGTGTAGTAAGCACTACATTATGAGCACGTGACAGTACAATAAGAGCCATGTATCTCTCCCATTGAAAGAAAATGAGATTGTTACATGGTGCACCATATACTACAACATTTTTTCTTAAATCGTACCAAGTTATGGTAAAAAAGTGTAAGAGTTCATATATATGTATATATACATCAATAGAAACTAGTGAGAGAGAATGAGAAAAAAAATAAAATAAAACATAAAACATAGAAAACCACAACAATATCACAATGACCTTACCCTCGGCTTCATCATCATCCTTGTCATCATCGTGAGAGAGAAAGAGAAGAAAAAAAAATCATAAAACATAGAACACCACAACAATATCACAATGAACTTACCCTCAGCTTCATCATCGTCCTTGTCATCATCGTCATCCTCATCATCGTCCTCGTCATCATCTTCAACCAAGGGCTCATCAGGCTACCCAAATAAAAATAAAGATTACAATATTATAACCAATATTTCATATTGGTAAAAATAAATAAATAAATAAAAACAGTAACATATTATAACTACAGTATTATCAGCAATTAGTTGCAAAGTACGTACAAGCTTATCAGCAGGGAAAAAATAACTACTTGAAACCAAAAGTGAAGAGAATTTAGAGCAAAAGGATAAATATAGTCCCATTCGATGTATAAAAAGTAAAGGACATAAACAAAGAGAAAGGGTTAATATTGCAGGAACAAGGAAGCCAAAATCATTTAGGCAAACAATGGTGGATGTTATGTATGTCAGTTTTGATTTGTTGTCTTCCTTGTATCAATGCGGGAAAAAAGGAAAGACTTAATTTTTCTCCACTGTGGCTTCAACAAAGTGAATTAAAAAAAAAAAAAAAATCAATCTAACTTAAGGCATGGGTAACCAACCAAACCCATCATAAATTTTATTCTTTTTAATCTTTGCATAGTCCCGGAATACCCACCATGTAACCATTAACATACCAAGTCTGTAATTTTCTCTACACATCATTACAGTTAACAATGTTTCAGTTTTTACACCCACGAAATATACTCCCAATACAACCATTATTGAAATCTATGTATGCAAAAGAACCAGAGTCATATCTCAATCATCAAGTAAAAATCACTGGCGCTTTTCAAGTCATCTACTATCTAAAACTTATTTAGGTTTACTTCTAACTCAATGCCTTGCATTCTTGCAACAATCAATTGATTTTAACTTTCCCACTTTCTATCAGATTCTTAGCAAGCAAATTCAACTGGGTAAGAAAATCATTAAGATCTAACCTACATACAGTCACCCCGAAAACAGAAAAACAAACACAAAATAAAAAACAAATCTTACCATTTTCAGTGTCTAAAATGACCCTGAATCATAAAACTAAACAGATCTAACATATTATAATAGAACTTGACCACATATAAGATCAAACTCATAATTAAAGTATCAAGAACATTTCTTTAGAAGTAATCAAGAACCTTTTTTTTTAATGTAATCAAGCACTTGAATACATATATATAAGCAGAGAGAGAGAGAGAGATACATCGATCTTCTGCTGCTCGAGATGGGCAGCGAGGAGTTCTTCCTGGGTTTGAGCAGTCATGGCTGAATTTTGCAGAAAAAGAGAAGAGAGTAGACTGTGTTTGAGAGAGAGAGTATACGCAAAAACCCTAAAACCCCAAAAATGGATGTCCAAAAGAGGCTCTTGATTAATGGGTTTTTATAGTCACGGCCAGGACAAATTAATTACGAGACTGACATTGCCCCCACCCTCGATGAGTCTCACTTTTTGGCCCAGATGGGTCGGTCTTCGCAGAAGGCCCATGTCCCATTTGACACTGCTTGTCAGAGAGACCAAGCAACTCTATTTGTGCCCAATTACTAGCAAAAGAAATGCATCATTCCGCGGGGTAGCAAAATAGGTACCTATACACAACTCGTTTACGATCCGTGGGTACCCATTACACAATTAGCTTATACCCAAACATGACCCATTTTAGCTAAACGGGTAATTGGGTCTGACACGATTATGACATGAAAATAACCGAGTAACCCGACACAACCCATTTTCCTGTTTAAAATAACTACGTCCTATCGAGTAGACCCAACCCGACCATTTTAAAAAACTTAAAACACTTCTAAAAATTTTAAAAAAAAAAAATTAGTAATAATAATACCAATAATATTGTTAATTTAATTGTTAACATTACAAAGATCTTGTATATATATACAAAATATATTACAAAAAATAGTTATATATATTTAAATCCATATAATAGTAATTAAATAATATATGTTATATGGGTTATACTTAATTCAATAGCATTATATTATATGCACATTAAATAATATAATTATAAATATATAAGATCAATACTTAATCATAGTATTCATGTACAATGATAATACCATTCGTATAATATCAAATTAAGTAATTAACATTTGATTCAACAATGTGTTACTTATAACCACAATTAAAGTATTAATGTATTGTCATTAGAATTTATATGATTATATCACATGATCAATTGATTATTAAATCTTATGATTATCTAATAACAAATTATACATATATAATATGATGTAAGTATACAAATTGATACTAATACAATAATTAACTAGAAACTTCATTCTCACTTCTAGTGTATGTTATAAGTCCATATGCGTTATAAATTATAATTATACATATATATTGAATAATACAAATGTATAAAATCAATACTTAATCATATGATTTAATGATAATTTAAATACTTAAGCATAGTATTCATGTACAATGATAATGTCATTCGTATAATATCAAATTAAGTAATTAACAATATATTCAACAATGTGTTACTTTTAACCACAATTGAATTATTAATGTATTGTTATTGGAATTTATATGATTATATCACATGATTAATTGATCATTAAATCATATGATTATCTAATAATAATTATATAATGAAATTTATAAATTAAGCCAACCAAATTGACCAATTTTACATTTATTCTTAAATTATAATTATACATGTATAATGCCAATTTTACACTAGGCTTAGGGTTAATTTAGTTTAGCATTTAAAAAAAAGTGAATAGAATCTGTGTCTAGCAAATTTACCTTGCACCCAAACAAAGAATTAGGTCTAGTGGCAGTGGCAAAACTAGAAATTTAGTAATGCGGGATCCGAACAATATATATTACGTCATACCATTGATGAGTCATAACTGAATAAAAATATTACATGTCTATAAAATCAATTAAAAACAACTTCGAATATTTTTGATACAAAAGTGTTCTGATTTGCAATAGACATGAACAACGACAAAAAATAACAAAAAAGTTACAAATAAGAACTTCATATCTTCTTCAAATTATGCTCAACGACGATCTTTTATAGAATAAAAGTCATCTATTATCATCTCTGTAGTGAACTCCTTACCAATTTCTTTCTCAATATAAACTATCATATAATCTGCAAGAAACTCATCTTCCATTCTATTACGTAATCTAATTTTTACAAGTTTCATCGCAGAAAAAGCTCGCTCAATAGTGGCAGTAGAAACAGTGAGAGTCAACACTAGACGAATCAACCTGTTAACCAAATTATAGATCTTTGACTTTCTCGAAATTGCTAATCCTCTGCATAACTCAAGTAAAGTAGACATATTCTGAAAATCTGAATCTTGTAGCACATCAAGCTGATAATGATAAAATTGAAATCTCAAATTCATTTTTTATTGATCAGTGAAATCTTGAGGATAAAACTTCTCAACTAAGTTGCATATATCATCAATCTTAAATGATTTGTATGCATCTTTAGGGCTCAAAGCGGTACTAAGAATAAGAAGTTCTACTGCATGCTCACTAAATCTATAATTCAGTTCTTGTAATTGAAAGTCTATTGCAACAATAAATACATCAATTCTAAAATGATGTTCTATTGTCATTGAAGATTCTTCATCTTGTCGACAGGGTCTACCTTGAGCAATGTAACGAGTATTCATATCAGGGACATCAATTTCATTTTTTTCACAAAATGATTTAATAGTATCAATGCAAGGCTCCCACTCTTCATCTCTCAACTTCTGAATAAGTATTTTTGTAGTTGAAACTACACTCATAGCATTTAAAATGTCTTGAGATTTTTATTACAACGTTTGGCAAAGAGTATTAGTAAATCCCATAATCTGTTTCATCAAATGCAAGATAAAAACAAATTCAAATGATGTTAACACCATATAAGCCGTTTCGGCATCACCACATTGAGAATAATTGATTCCCTCCTTTGAAATAATGTCGAGAACTGAACAAGCTGCACAAAACATTCTTATCATGCTACAAACAGAATGAAAATGAGAAAACCATCGAATATCTCTAAGTCGTTGCAAAGTACCAATTTGGTTTTTCCCCCTTTCAGTCTCAATCTCATTAGAAGCAACCATACTTTCAATATCAACCTTATGAAAAGATTTTAGTTCATCATTGCGTTTTGAAGAGCCAACAACAACACTAATGATATTAATCAAATGGATAAAGAATTGATGAACACATTTCACTTTTCTAGATGCAGCAACTAAAGCTAATTGTAGCTTATAAGCAAAGTAATGAACATAATATGCATATAGACATTCTCTAAGAAATAAAGCTTGTAGCCCATTCCATTCACCACGCATATTACTAGCTCCATCATATTCTTGACCTCGAATATTCTCAATTTGGAGCTTGCAACAAGAAATAGCATTACATATCTCATTTTTTTAAGTTAAAGCATAGGTATCTTTGACGTGAACAATATCAAAGAATCTCCCCTTAATAAAACCGTCTTTATTAATAAACCTCAAAATAATTGCCATTTGCCCATTTTTCGACTCATCCCGAGCTTCATCAACAAGAATACAAAATTTGGCATCCCCTATTTCTTTGCAAATAGCATCTCGCACTTTAGTTGCAAGAATATGCAAATTTCTTTTTGAATTTTGGGTGATGTATATTTAGCATTATGTTGAGCATTTTCCAAGACAACTTCAGCAACTTTATCTTTATAAGTTGCTAAGAATCTTATCAATTCAAGGTAGTTACCTTGATTTTTTGAGTTGGAGCTTTCGTCATGGCCTCTGAATAGACATGCTTGGAATGCTAGCCATCGAACACTATCATTGAGGTTTGGAGCCGCAACCGATTATTCTCAAGTTCTTGTGCTGACTTCTTTTCCATTAACTTGCCAATATGCTGTGAATAATTCTTTAGATCTTCACAACATTTCACTGAAATTTTATGTGGTGTATTTGGACCTCTCCCCACATACACCATTAAAGGACAACTCCTTTTATTGTTCACCTTCTTCCAGTTGCTGAAACCTTTCACTACAAATGCATCTGATCCAGGACGACCTGTTGATTTCTTAGCAAAAATGTAACATGGATGACAAAATATGGCATTCTTCTTAGGTGAATACTCTAGCCAAGTTGAGTGTTTCAAGTACCAAGAAGCGTGAAATCGACGACGATGATTTTCAGGTCCTGTAGCTATATATTCTAAACATTGAGGTTGATATGGACCAATTCTAAGACAAGCACGTCGTATTTCATCTTACAAATTAACAGAAAATTTTCATATTTGCGGACATAATCCTGGATCATATTCCAAAGAGGTAGCATCCATTTCTTGAGGTTGGATTCTTGGATATTTAGAAGGTCGCTCATCAGTTACTGGTGCATTAAGATCAGTTGCTAATGGTCTATCTATAGGTGTATTAACCTCAAAATCAGGGGCAGCCGCAGTGTTAAAATGGCTCACATCTTTTTTCTTGAAGAATGAATTGATTGTTTTTTGTTTGCCCATATTTTTCTAAACTGTAAGACAAATTTCTATATCAAGAATTAACCTGAAAAGTATATAGATATATAAGAATTTTGTAAGAATTTTTTACTTAGATTAGTTCTTAATTTCTTATTAACATTAGCAATTAAAATAGCAACAATGCCATTGTGCCAACAAATAAATTAATTAAATCAATCTCATCAAATTAGGGAAAAAAATCCAATAATCAAAGTAAACATAAAACATAAAACATATTTGATATTTCTCTTCCTATTTCTCTAATTCTCTTCCTAGTTCTCAACTTTGAATTAATTTATGGTCTTTAGAAAACTCACCAGGGGCTCTGGGGCTACCACTGTGTCTGCTGCTGCTGCCTGGTGGTGTTTAGTGATTTCAGTGGAGTCGTGGAAATGGTAGAATGTGGATGGTGGACCGTATAGCCGCTGCCTCTATCAACCCAGTCACAACAAAACTGTCTGGGAAAAAATCATTAATTTCACAAATTTAGCTAAGAAAACCAAGAAACATCTTGGACTATATATATATATATATATATATATATATATATATATAGCTAAAACATTCTTTAATTAAGACCCCATAAGATAGTTTGTTAGTGAACAATCGGGGCGGCTAACTTTCATATTTTGTTTCTTCAGGTAATGAAGAGAAGAGAACAATTGATGGAACCAAGAAAAACCCAGTTTCTTGACATTTAGTAAACACAAAGGTAAAGCCCACAAATATCCAGATGAGTAATTTCCGTTATACTTCTTATTTTCAGCGTTTAGTCGAAAGAAAAACAAATAAAAGCAGGAACAAAAAACAAAGCAAATTTGAAAGTGAACCACAGAGAGAGAGAGAATGACAAACCCCTTAAATTCGTAGAAGTAAGACAATGAGATTCTGAGGATGGAAGGAGACAATGTAGGATGCACAAATCCCTTTACGTGGTTGTCGGTGGATGCATAAATCCCCTTTCTTGTCGCCTCTCGGTAGTTCCAAACGGCAAGCACAACAAAAAGAGTTTCTTTTTCTTATTAGGGTTGAAACTTGAAAGGGGTTGAAAGAACGAGAGAAATGTTAAGCGGGAGAATAAGCTGGCTTCCTTGTGCAGTGTGCCAACTGGAGAATGAGTAGTTGACTTGCTGCATATATATATTTTTTAATGTGAGGCGTGAGGGTGGAGCCTTGGAGGAGAATACTCTTTTTTATTATTATTATATTCTTTAATGTGTTGAACGTGGCAAACTTTTGCACCACATATCTTAACCTTTTTGGAAAAGATTTGAGCCCAGCCCTCAACTTAAGACCATGAAAGAATTTGGGCTTCGGGCCCGCCTAACAGCAATGGCTAGAATCTTCTTCAAAAATATTTAAGTACTCCCAGCTCGAGAATCTTCCAAAGTATTACCCATCCTCTATTCGTCTTCTTCCTCAACAGACAACAAAAGCCTTGACAAAGCCCACAACCCATACAACAGACTCAACACTCAACAGAGCCGGCAATCCAGAAGCCTTGACAGGAAAACAAGACGCCGTTCGCACAGTCGCACCACCTCCATGAAGGACAGGATCTTCCCAGTTCCCACCCGACTGGTATAATATATATATAATTGCTTAATTCGCTTTGTCTTTTGGGGGGATTAGCTTAAAATTTTGCAGGGTCCAGTAAGGGTATAATATATATAATATATTTTGTAAGAGTTTAAATTTTTTTTGGAGGGTCCATGGTCCCCCCAAGGTTGCACGTAGGTCCACCCATGTCTAACGGGTACCCGCCAAACCCAAACAATAACCGGGTCTGGCAGGTCAACCCGCTAGACACGAAAATTATCGGGTCTTAATTGGGTAGATTCAATTAAAACCCGAACTCAATAAGCCCAAATCCATTACCTATTTTTTCGTGTTATTTTTGCGGGTCGTGTCAAAATTGTTAGCACTATTTTCGGTCAAGCGGTCATTGGGAATTTTGATTAGCTGTGCCAGTTCGCATTTATGCGTTGGGTTCGAGTCGTATCAAAGATAGCAATATAGTTATAAGATTATATAGGTCAATCATAATTCGACAAATTTAACTAAGCGGGCTAGTCTCTTCAACTTTAACTCACTGATTATGTGCTTGGTTCTTGTCAAATTTATAGGTCGTGTAAAAAATTGTTAATCCTAATTTTAATACTTGACAAAAAAGGATTAGATGGCTTGTTTTGCTCGAATGGTATGTCATTTGCACAATTCAAGTAGCCATCACAAATAGGGTAAATGCAAGGTTCACTTGCTCCGAACAATTAGAAATTTGGGGTCTATTTGTCTCAAGCATGTGAATTATATAAGTAATACTACAAGTCACTCTTGTGTCCCTCCAATAATAATGTGGCACATAAATCACCATTGAACTTATGATTTATCATTATTGGATTTTAATCAGATGATAATTTTAAAAATCACATCATTTTTTTAGAAGCACAAAATGGACTTATAAAATACTCGAATCATATACCTATCTTCTTTATAGGGTTGGGGCTATTTGAATTATTACAATTCTATAAACGAATTGCAAGCAATTTCAATCAGTTCACTCCAACCTAAAATCTTAGTATGTACTTAAAGTCTTAGATATGTACTAAGTTGCTACATCACAAATACTCTCCAATTAATATATATTTTTAGTCTTGTTGGAGTTAGTGGTTTATATTAATCCAATGGAAGGCCAAGTAGACAGGAACGTAGAGCGACGTTCACGAAGCGGGAGGCAGTACGGTACGAGGTATTTTAGAGATTTTTCGTACAAGTTTGTACAATTCCGTACCACGTCTGTACCAGTAGGGTTTAGGGTTTTTCCTATATATATATGTTGTTGATGTAATTTTGGATTATTAAGAGAATAATAGCTGTCTCTCTGTGGACGTAGGCAAATTGTCGAACCATGTTAAATATGTGTGTCTCTCTCTTGATCTCTCTCTTTTCGATTCTATATATTGTTCATCATTATTGTGCGCAGTTACAACAAGTCTCTTTTGTATTTCATTCTCAAAGTAAGTTAATATTATCTTTCTTCTTGTAGTTCATCAATTTAAAGGCATCCCCACCCCCATCATTCATGCTGTCGAGGTTGTTGTCATTTGATTTATCAAAGAAGTGGTTGAATGTTCAAATATTGGGAGAGGATTGGATTGCATTGTAGAGCAAGTGATACCCAAAAAATGCTCATAAAAGAACAAAAATTGGCTAAGGTCAATGAACGTGACATAATATGGACAGATTAACGTCGTGCGGAGACAGGACTTGAACCTGCGTGACTCATGTTATGAGCCTTGCGAGCTAACCAAACTGCTCTACTCCGCGTCCCTGGGGATACATACGAACTTAATATCTACATGAAAGATTACGCATGAGTTGACAAAAAGAATTTCAAGTGCAAGGAGCATGCAAGTTGTCCAAAGCCATATATATAATGACAAATCCTTGGTAAAATTAGAAGTCATATTTTTATCTTACAGCATTTCACAATAGTTACGTGTTAATACTAATAAGTAATACTAGATAATGTATTTTTATCCTACAATTGATTAACAATATTAACATGATTTTTCTTTTTTAATTTATTAAAAATTAATCCAAAAATTTGTTGGAAAATATCACACTAACCTTTGTTTGTTCGATAGATAAATGGCACAAATAAAAGGTTGGTCTTTTGTTTTATTTAACTATTTCACTTACGTGGCGTATAATGATAGGGCCTTTGTATAATCTACCGGACCCTCGTGCACGGGAGCAAGCGGACCCCAAGTACACTTTTCTCGTCAGCGTTTGGTTTTCGAGAAAGTGGGGTCGAGAAAATTTTCAAAACTTTATTTTCTCGAGAAAAAGAAGAAAACCCTAAGTTCTCAATGACCCGTCAGAGTAGTGGGAGTCCTCTTTGACAGTCTTGACGCCGTCGCTGCATCTCCCGGCGATCAGATGCAGTCTAAATCGGCGATCTGATCGGCGAGAGAATTCCACCACTCCCAAGATCGGAATTCCTACACTCCGTTGACTCTGGTATCTCTCTCTCTCTCTCTCTCTGTATATATATATATATATATATATATATATATATGTGTGTGTGTATTCATGCATGAAGTCTATTTTTCTCTGTGCGAGTGTGTGTTTGTTTTATTGTAAATTTTTTTAAAGGTGGGTAATATAGCTGGATAAATTTGATTAGTGCCCATGATGTTGTAGTAGTTGCTTTCTGTATAACTGTGTCATTCTAAGTGTTAGCCTTTGGATTCGTTTTACTGGTTTTTCTGTGGTTGTGTGTGTGTTTTTAGGGTAATTTGAGATGTTACTCTTGTATCGCTTTTGTATTCCTAAAAAAATGATGTAGCTTTTAAAATCCTTATTGTATTAAAATTTAATAATGATGAATCACAAGCTTAATGGTGAGTGACACAAAAAGTGACTTCTAACATTACTCATGTTTTTATGCTTATCATGCTGGAAATTTTTAAGCATCAGTTCTTGGGCATGGAAGAATAATTGCATGAGACGAATTCTTAACAATTTTGTATTTTTCGTTGTGGTTTAGGCTCTAATTTTCCTATGGTATGTTTATGTTATAGTTTTTTGCTTGCATACACTGAAAACCCTTATGGACTAGTTGTTCGCGGAATGACCATAACTTCTGGAAAACTATTATACGAAGTTGTGCTGTGTATGACTTAGGATAAAGCCAAGAATTGTGACTAGGCTTAATGGCAAGCACAGCTTCCCGGAATTAATTCAAATATTATGATAAGCTGTAATGAATTTGCTCTGCCATTTTTCTTGTTTAATTATGGATGAGTCGAAATTTTTCATAATGACTATAAATTGGAAGTTGCAAGTAACACGATCTTTATTCTGTTCCCTCCACCTTCTTTGTAAATATGTGTGACATCACTTTTTTGTTCAGACATGATAATGTGTTGTTAAAGTTTTGAACATTGGTAAGATTTATTTGTGGGCTTCCATGTTTCCAATTTTCATGCTTACATAATAATGTCCTTTAAAAAAAATATTCAGGTTGAATTACTTTGATTATTATGGAATGTGTAACCATAATTGCATGTACATATAGTTAGTGTATTTCTAAAAAAATAAAAAAGAAGCAGCATATGATGCACTTTGTTTAAACTAATCATATGTTGGTAGGATGAAGTTGATAGTGGATAACTGGATATATGACTTGACTATCATTTATGATATATTCTGCAAGTGAAGCCACTTTGATCTAAGAATGCATTATCATTTTTATATGTAATTAGCTCAATGCCTGTTTCAGATTGAATTGCAGGCCTTGGTTTATGATTTTGGTGTGATAGCGCCTGCGGTATATAGTTACATCCATGTCTATTGAGGGACAATATGTTATTGGCATGTGAATATTCACTTATCTTTCATACGTCTAATGTATATGTCCGATATGTTTAGTTCCATATAGTGATACATCGGATGCATGATGTGGAACCTAAAATTGATTGTTTTTAAAGTAAACGCAATTTATTAAAATGCACAACCCAAGTACACAACAAGTATACAAGGGAAACATCACAAAAAAAAAAAAAAACCCTTTACAAAAGAAACACCTAACTAACTAAAGGAAGAAAAAAGCTCAAGAAAAACATAAAAGCTAGAAATATTTGAGTCAAAGGCAATTGTCCATAGGTATATAGTCTTAAAGAAAAAATCCTTTAATTCCCCCATTGTCCATTCATGGTCTTCAAAACATCGATCATTTCTTTCCCTCCAAAGACACCACATAAGGCATGGGACCTATAAGATCATTTCTTTCTCACCAAAAGTATAGTCTTTGAGTATGATATAAATTATTAAAAGTGCAATTTTCAAGTCAAATGTGCGTAAAAGGCCATCTATCTATTAATCACAATTAAATGAGGTAGAAGCTATTTTATATAACATTGTGAACCACAAGGGGTTGGCTCAGTGGTTGGACAGCTTGGGACTTTGAATATGCTCTTTAAGGTCTTAGGTTCGAAACCTACTAAGTGCAAACTGCTTCTTGGGGCCATCGGATTGGGGGTTCGCCCCTTGAATTAACCGAAGTGCACTTGTAAAAAACTCTTTGCTGATGGCCTTTACACTCCCGGGATTAGTTGGAGTGAAGCTCTAGATACCTGGTGCCAAATCAATATATATATAACATTGTGAATTTTCAAAAAAAAGATATATATATAATTTTCAAAAAAAAATATATATATATAACATTGTGAATTATAGAGTTAAAACTTCACCATTATCACCAAATAAAGATATAACTGCCAAAGAAATGAGCCTATTGTTTTTCTTACAAAAGGGTGTGTGTGTGCGTGCATGTGTGCTTGCCATATTGCCAATGTTTGTAGGTGTTTATTAATGATGTTCATGTTCTAATAATCTTCGTGCTTTTTTTTTTTTGTGACCAATAATCTTTTGTTCTTCATTTGGTGGTTTATGGTCCCAATATCTTTGGGAGAAGGATGTGTTTCAGGACTAGCTCAACCAGATGCTTGTGTGTGTGAAGTTATTGACTTTTGTGTTTGTGAGAAGTTCACTTTGTGTGTGTGCGCATGAAGTTATTGGCTTTTCTCTGTTGTTCCAGGGCTTCTAACAAGTTTATGCAGATACAAAAAAATAAATAAAAATAAAAATCTGATTGCTGAGGAATAGATTCTTAGAGTTCCTTGAGCATGGGAATGTGCATTTACACACCTAAAATGTAGCATAAACATGCTACGTGTACTCTATTTAAAGCATGTAGTGAGTTCAATGCAAATTGCTCAGGACCCTAGATGGAGAGACTATACTTCCAAGTATGTATAGCTTCTTTTTCTTTTGCTATCTTGAACCCATCATCATTCATGTCTTACTCTATACCTTTCTTAATGTTGATCTTGACATTAAAATATACCATGTAATAATACATGATCCATGTAGATTATCTTGGATTAGGTCCACTGCATTCTCTTTTAGTAATCAGTTGGATGAGGATGAGGATGCAGTCAATATCTATCATTCAGTTGGTTGAATTCTTCTTTATCATACGGCAAAAAATATAGTTATCTGTCTTTTACTGATTTAGGAATGGAGCAATATGACCTGCATGGACAGAGACGGGATATGAAGCACAAAGGAAGGAACGTAGTATGGTCAATTGCAATGGATAAGTGCCTTATTGAATCCCTTGCTATTCAGGCTAGAAACGGGAATAAAATTGACAAATGTTTTAATGAAAATGCTTACACTGCTGCTTGTATTGCCGTGAACTCTCATTTTAACTTGAACTTGAATAATCAAAAAGTTGTTAATCGACTTAAGACAATTAAGAAGAGGTATAAGATAATTAGGGATCTGCTAACTCAAGACGGATTCAGGTGGAATCCGAATGCAAAGATGATTGAATGTGACAACGATGATGTTTGGAAGAGATACATTACAGTAAGTTTTTCTTTTTACTTTTTTAAAAAAAGTTTATCTCCTCTCCTTTTTTGCCCTTTTAAAAAGTGTCGGGCTGTTTTTACAATGTGCTTGTTGTGTTTTTCATTTCATTGGATAGACACACCCTGATGCAAGAGGATTTCGAGGGAAACAGATAGAGATGTACGATGAA
This sequence comes from Carpinus viminea, assembly GCA_013348765.1. Classification (NCBI taxonomy): domain Eukaryota; kingdom Viridiplantae; phylum Streptophyta; class Magnoliopsida; order Fagales; family Betulaceae; genus Carpinus; species Carpinus viminea. The sequence goes on from CP054668.1 coordinate 16,792,061, forward strand.
CTAAAAATTGTTTGTGGAAATTATCAAGCCCCTAGTCGTTGGGCTAAGATGAAGGATGGAGGCCATCCAACAGATTCAAGGAATTGTGATGATGACTCTGCTTCGTATCTTTCCCCAAGTTCAGAAGACCAGAGCGAGACAGATGGAACAGAGTCATATACGGGAACGCCAGAGTATGCCCAGATGCCAGATGGTACTCAAGATCCTCCCCAGATACCACCTCTGAGACAGCTCCCAAAACGGCCTCGTGGGTCAGATGCTCTCCAGGATGCAATGTTGGCAGTGGCATCAAGCATCCGGCGCTTAGCTGATGCGATGGACCGACGCAAATGCTCAATTGATGCCCATGAGCTATTAGAGGCGGTAATGGAGATTGATGGCTTGGAAGAGGCTAAACAGATGTATGCTTTTGAGTATTTGAATGCTGACCCAGTCAAAGCCAGAGCCTTCTTGACATACAATGCTCGAATGAGGAAGACATATTTGTCTCGACAATTCTGGTGGTGGAAGTGAATGCACTGAGTTGTCTCACAGCTTTTTCGGGTATATAGTTATGATATTGTGGGTGTTTTCTGGATATTTTCTGGCTATTTGCACATTATTTGAACCATCCTTGTTTGGTGTTTTGTTAGGTGAATGTATAGATATTAGATGTTCACAGGGTGAATATAACTGGCTTGAAGCTTGGATTGTAAAGACATTTTCCGGCTTCCTTGCTGCCTCTTTTGGAAGTGAAGCGAGCAGTAGGTTTAAGAAGATTTATTTTCTTACTTTTACGGCTGTAAGAGTCAAGTACTCGCTTATGCTTTTCTAAACTCCCTGGTGGATTTTTCTCTTTTAGCCTTCAATGGATTTGGGCTTGTGCTTTCTTCACATATGTTATGCTTTTTCCAAGTCTTTATGACCATGTCAAGGGATTCGGATCCAGCAATTAATTTGATGTTTGAATTGCTAATAATTTGGATAGCAAATATGAGTCTTTACAAGGTCTATTAGTCCAAATTGGTGAACAGATAGTTTAAAACTTGCTTGGTCAGGTAAATTCCATATTAGCGGAGTGCAAATTGTTGGGATCTTTGAATTTATGACGGAAATTGCACAAACGACCAAATGATTGAAAAAGGAAATTCTTTTGGGTTTGTCTTTAATTATTAACATATTACTGCTGAGAATGCCGTTGGGAACTAATTCTGACTATGATGATCTTTTCTGATGATGAGAAATCACTTTTGAAGTCAAAAGCAAAATTAATTTGACAGTTGGAAGTTTTGTATCTTTTTTCTTTTGGTGATTGTTATTTCTTTCTTTTAGTTGATCCAATCCAATATTATCAGGAAATCCAAATTACAAGTCTTTCCAAAAGCAACTTCAAGCACAAGCAGAGGTATTGATCGTGTAACACGTTACATGAAGTTGTGTTGTTTTTCATATTTGACAACTTGAGGGCCCTTTTCTATTATATTAATTATTTGCTAGAAAAGAGCACCTCCCAAACTTGAAATTGTATTAGTTTGTCTTTAGGACTAAAATAAAATGTTTCTTATTATAATTCATTAAGAGTTCGTTTGGTCTTACAATTTTGTAGGTCAAAAGTGCTTTGTTAAACAAAATCGTTGAAACTTGAAAGTGTCTCATTTAAGTGCGTTTTTATAAAATGGCGGTTTGAAAATGTGAAAAAAAATCTCAAATCATAGGTACAAAGTTTTCCCTTGAATTGAGCTGGAAAAAATTCTTTCAACCTAATGTATTAAATTGACATGTGTCCTTAGAGCACATGATTCTTACATGTATTTTTAATAGAATCATCAAAGCATCCGAACATGTATTTGTAGTAGAGGTATTTTAGGATGATAACTTATTACCTCTAAGGTATTCTAATCCTAAAATAACTCTACTATTAGACTCGTAACACCTTCCATGACTAGAGACTCTGTAACTGAGTGAGCATGCACCATCCACTTCAAATCAACAAGCAACTAGAACATAGTCAAAATCAGGTACCAAGAATTTCTCTGCTTAAACGAATCAATCAAAGAATAAACAGGTGAATGAGAAGGATCTCTTGATATTATTATTATTATTTTTTTTTTAAAAAAAACTAAATTTTGATACAAGGATTTCCATAAAGAATATAATAGTCTGGTTATCTTATGAAGAACTAAAAAATATCAAAATATGACAAGATGTACCTTATTTTTGTTGTATGGCCAGACAAATTTGCAGCCTACTTCCAGACCTTCTATTTGTTCCTGTTCTTAAGATATTGATTTGCACTATTTGGGCATGACAGCCGGATGATATCATGACGTTTGAAAATTATGGAAAAACCAAACTTCATCCAAGCACCCTTTTATCAGCTTCACAAGACCCTGTTCCTTGTAAACCTTCCACGGTAGCTAGCACAGCCACTCTCATGAATCAAGACATGTACATTGACCACTTCACCAATAATCTCCACAAGAGCAGGTTCCATTTTTGAAATGGTGGAACCGATGCATATCACGCACAATGATTTCCCGTCCGGTTACAAGTGAAATGTACTTGGTTGCATTATGGCAATCACCACAAACTCGTAGGTTTTTTCGGATGTGTATGGTTGTGCCTGGACGGGTGTTTAAGAGTCCAAACGCAATTGCCAGCTTCTCACTATGGCTATTGAGCAACTGCACCTTAACGTCATCCTCCACATCATGAATTGAATTGGTATCAGGCACATAGCCAGCAGCCCTGATCTCTTCTCCCAGTGTCTCAAGAAAAGCATATATTCTTTTGGATTGGGGATGGCTCGTGCTTCCAGAATGGAAACTGTGAACCTCATTTCTCAAATCCACTAAACTGCAACCAGGAGTTTTCCGAAGCCCGCTCTTCTCCATCACGGTTCTCACTTTCGCCATTTTGTCCCACATTGAAGCTGTGGCATATATATTACAGAGAAGTACATGGTACCCACCTTCACCCGGGTTTAACTCAAACAGTTTGTCTGCTGCCTTCTCCCCCAACTCAACATTTTTATGGATTTTGCAGGCACCCAACATGGCCCCAAATACAGTAATCCCAGGCTCAATAGGCATCTTTTGAATGAAATCCCAGGCTTCATTGAGCTTTCCAGCTCGACCAAGAAGGTCAACCATAGCTCCATAGTGATCCATTGAGGGCGCTAAGCCATAATCTTCCTTCATGCTGGAAAAGAAGCCAAGTCCTTCTTCCACCAAGCCTGAGTGGCTGCAAGCAGAGATAACACATAGAAAAGTTACGTCATTTGGCTTGACTGTTCCCTTTCGCATATCATAGAACAGTTCTACAGCAGCTTTTCCAAGGCCGTGTGTCCCATATCCATCTATCATAGCATTCCATGTTGTCACATGCCGCTCTTCCATCATGTCAAAGAGCTTTCTTGCGATGTGAATAGCTCCACATTTAGCATACATGTCGACAATAGCAGTCATCACAAAGACATTTTTGTCCAAGCAAGTTCTTATAACGAGTCCATGCATCCACTTTGCTTGTCGTGTAACTGACAACTCGGCAAGAGCAGGCATAACGCTTACCATGGTAAATGAATCTGGTCTTATATTTTGCGATTTCATCTCACAAAAGTGATTTAAAGCCTCATTTACCCGCCCATTTTGAGCATAACCTAATATCATGGCATTCCATGAGACAAGGGTTTTGCCCTGCAAGTTTTCAAATACTTTAGCAGCAAGATCAACTCTCTTACATTTGGAATACATGGATATCAAAGAGTTCATCACAGAAACATCAGATCCAAGTTTCAATTGATCCAATAACTTATGAATGAATTTTCCCCGCTCAAGATCACCCAAGTCAGCACACGCATGTAAAGTTTCCATAATAGTAACATTGGTTGGTTCAACTCCTTCATCCAGCATCCTCTGAAAAATTGCCATTGCTTCCTCAGGATCTCCACTTTGTACATACCCATCAATCATGGTATTCCACGAAACAGCAGTCCTTTGTCTCATCCTGTCAAAGATTAACCGAGCAATCCCCACCGAACTACATTTTGAATACATGTCTACCAAAGCAGTAGAAATATTTACAAGCGATCCAAACCCAGCTCTCATAACATAGCCATGAATTGACTTTCCAATCCTCAAAGACCCAATATCTGTAGCGGCAGGCAAGATAGTGACCATCGTAATCGAATCAGGCTTTTGTCCTTCCTCCTGCATCTGTAAAACCAACTCTAACGCTACTTTTGCCAACCTGTTTTGTGCATATCCAGCAATAATCGTATTCCAAGACACTAAGTCCCTTTCGGGCATTCTATCAAACATCTTATAAGCTTCATTGATCTGCCTACACTTTGCATACAAATTCACCACCCCAGTCATTGCAAACAAATTGGAAGACTGCCCACTAGTTATCAGCTGTCCATGAATCTCCTTACCCCTTCTAAGGTCCGTATTATCACCGCAAACTTTCAACAAATAAGTGAAATTATAAACCACAGGCTCAACTTCATCATACTTCATTCGACAAAAAAACGACACAGCATTGTTCAATGACGAGTTCTTGGCATACCCTTTGAGCATAGTGTGATAAAGCGCGTCGAGTTTATCCTCAATGGGCTCGAAAACGCGAGCAGCGTCGTTCACGCTACCGTACTTACAGAACAAACTGACGAGCTTGGTTTGGAAGAGATGCTCATCGGAGAGGCCGTTCTTGATGATGAGAGGTAGAATTTGGTGGAGCTCTTTCATGCAAGTGCAGAGCTCAAGGAGAAGGGCTGCAGGGTGCTTATAGACATGAGAAGGAATGTGGGTTCTTGGTGATAGAGTGTGAGAGACAATGAGCGATGAAGGGGGGCTTGTTTTGAAGGGAGCTGCCGGGGCTTTGCTGTTTGTAATGGGGAGGATGGGCGTGGGGTGCAGGACCTGTGAGCTCATCGTTCTCGCTCTCTACATTTCCTGTGGATCTTTTGAGGATAAGTTTTTCAAATTTATATTTGTTTGGAAAAACAAAAAAGATATTTTGTTCTTTTGGACCCAAAGAAAGAGGGACATGGCAACCTTTTAACGGTAGATTGGAAGAACATTGCAAAACTAAAAATATTGAAAGTTTTTGCTTATAGTTTGTTGCTTGTTTTCAAATTTCAATGGAATGAAGGGCTTGAAGAGTATAGGTAATTTGAAGTCTGGACAAAGTTCATTCGATTCAACAATCTCACATGCAATTTTAAATAAAAAGTTGTCCGAGTAAGAGGCTCGCTTGCCCGACCAAGATGCTTTTGTCCGAGCCGAAGACCTATTTGTCCGAGCAACTATAATTTTTTTTATTTTTTTTATCTCCCTTTCTCTTTGGACAATGAATTGTAAAGGATCTAAATCCCTAATTTTAAGGGCATAGTTGACATGTCAAATTCAACCCAGCAAGTGGAGACATTTATTAGTGAGTTAAAGACAAATAACCAGAAGTTGATCTCTCTATCTGGTGTAACCATAGTAGATTATTGATAGGGAGTAGGTGAACAAGATTAACCTCCATGAATTTCATCTTCTTATCTATGCTTTGGTGAGACAGAACATGAATTCGAGTCTACTAAGATACGAAGACATATATATATATAGAGAAAGAGTTCGGACAAAGTTTTAATTTAAATTGGATTGGATCGGACGAATTTCCTCAAATCTAGTTCATTAAATTGACATCTATTCAAAATGCATGAAATTTTTAAATGCATTTTTAATTCTCCCATACATATTAAACACGTGTTAACTTAATATTTCCTTCAACCCACTTTATAAATAAATAAAAAATAAAAAATAAAAAAAATAAAAACAAAAACAAAAACAAAAAAAACCTACTGCAATCACAAGTATAATTTAATACATATCCCATAAGGCCAACATGACACGCCATACAAACTCAGCCAATCATGAAATGCTTGCAATCTACTGTAAGAGTCCAGTGATATAGCATTGAATGGAAGCAAACAAGTTACTAGCATCCTGAGCCTACGTGAGACTACTTTGATGGTTTTCAGTCTGCATCTTTTCAACTGTGCTATCCAGAAGCATGTAGAGCAACTTGAAAGGAACCACTAGGGTATTGGGCAGAAAATTAAACTTGCTTCCTCAATTCTGCAACTGCTGACAACAGCTATTGGTAGTCTTCCTATGTAATTCCAAGTATTAGTCTTTTTTCTGCATACCAACAGACCCAAACCGAGAAGGCACTATCTTCTTAAAGAGTCGACTATACTAGCATTCTGCAAGGAAGGATCTCTGCAAGAATGCTTAAATGTATCAATAATTTTTGTTAAACATAGGATCTCTGCAACAATGCTTAATGTACCATGACATCTATAAGAACATACATAAAGAGATTCAATAATGAGCTCAACTCAAGTCAACTAAGCTTTAATCCCAATTAAATTTAGATTGGCTTCATAGGGTCCATACATAATTGAATTAAACCATACTTTTTCCCCCCAAATATAAAAAAAAAGATCCTATAGTTACTTGGAATAGTACCACTTAAGAATCAGATTATCACTATTAAATGTCATAGCAAATATGAATTCAGAACATTTGAAATTTTGAATTCTACTCACAGGTACATGATACACTATACTGAACATTGGTGAAGGGATTAAAACTGAAAATTCCAGTGAAAACAAGTTCCATGTTCATCATACATGATATAGGAATTTCTTGTGGTTGCAAAAATATGCATGTATGAGTTCACTTAATTTCATGCGTGTTGTGGATAAGGTACATGGCACACAATATGTATTTCTAGTTTTGGATGTCCAAGTCGTGCAGAACATTTCTCAATGCAACATAGAATAAGATAATTATGTACCCAAGTACTCAGAATATTTGTGTGACTTAGATTATGTAAGTTACAGTACAAGCGGAAGACACCTAATCACTCGAAACACTTACAATAATAGTAAAAGTACATGATTAGTAACGTTATGTACTAGCAATAATGATTATACAGGCCTATCGAATTATGTCCAAAGGATTCTCTTAAGCTGTCTCATAAGCTCGCAAGGTTTTAAGATTTACTCAAAGAACACCATTAAAAACAACTACAAACATCACTGAAAGTTGTCCCTTTGTCCTAAAATCAAAGTAGACACTCCAAGACATGGTTTTGCAATGAGTATACCAGAGTTACCAACAAGAAACATTTTGATTACACAACCTGTTCAAAACCCTTCTATAGCGACTCCATAAGGTTGTCATAGAATTGTCAATATCCGTATTCTAATTGAGAACCACAGTCGTGCATTATCTATAAGAACTAAGAAGTGTCACATCCTAATGCTCCAAGGTCAGAATGGTGATACGCTTATGAATGTAGCTAACAACTATCAACTTAACCTACATATTCAACTTGGAGTTCAACTCAGAATAATCATTTGATAATACAACTGAACAATGCTTCTTTTTGGCTTCATGGAGGTAATGAACTAGAGATGATCTTTCTACTTCATTTTTAAAGATATATCAAGATTTAAGGAAATGGCTCACACATAGTAAGGAGAAGTAGAGAACCCCTTTGATAGTAGTGATTAGAAAACACTTCGATATTAGAACTTATGCTAAACTCCTAAGCTTGGTCAGCTGCTACAGCCATTACTAGTGTAGTGACTAGAAAACGCTTCAATATTAGAAAGTAATTATGAATGTGCCTACCACTAATGCTAAATTCATAACTTTGGTTGGCGGCTACAACAATTACCGGTGATGGATACATTTTGGAAAGCTCTTGAAGGCTAAAAAGAGCATCAATTTCGTAACATTGCAAAATGGCAACAAATCTAAACGAAGTTGCCTACCTAACTTGTAGTCTCAAAAGCAAAAATACTTCATGCAGGATGCAGCGCCTCTATCTCATCTGAAAGTCCTAATATAGAGAAGCCCTAACACCAAGATACAATTGAGGGAAGACTTAGGCTAACATCTGTGTTGCCACTGTCATATAGTTCTTATAATAATAGACCAAAGATACCTAGCAACACGCCACCTGATGTCCAGACCCTACATAATCAGGATGAATCAAGAGTTACAGCATTTTGGATGAACATATCTCCTAATTTTATTGGAAGCAAACAGATATCAATTCCTATTTGTTAAGTGCATACAGTGTTTGAAATTTATAAATTAATACCGCAGTATCAAATTGTTATTTATCCACCAGATAGACTAGCATGTCAGGAAAATATTAAAGTAGCTGACACAAGCACAATGGCAGAAGGAAGAAGCATCAAGCAACCCCTATGCTCATAACAATAAACTGGAGAACCTAAACGCAACTAACTAAACCGCAAAATTGATACTCACAACAAACCTCCTCTGTACATTCTCTCATTAAAACATATCAACTCGTCCATCCATTGGATAGAAGAATAGTATCGCAGAGGAGAAAAAAAAAGAAATGACACAACACGGAACAGAATGAGATGTTATTTGCACTGCAAGAGACCGACATCAGACGATCCTACTCATGTGAAGCACAAGTTATTCACTTGTTTGTAACATTACCGTGAACAAATACATATATAATCAAAGAAATGTCCCAGACATTCTCAATGTTTCCTTGATCAAAGATGTCAAATTTTAACCATATTACAACAGCAAATGCTTCTTTCCCCGTATGCAAATGAAATAAACCAAAAGAAATGCATAAATATCGACATTGTGTCAAAAATTTGACATTAACCCATCAATTATTCAATCACAACATACACAACAACTCGTATACGCTTGCCCTATGGATACAAATCATTAACAAACAATCCAAAACCATTAACCGTTGACAATTTTCCAGGAATCTGACCTTGACATTACACTATACGACTTGGTATAACCAATCAACCAAGCTCAAGCTCAAGCTTAAGCTCGAACACGCAGTTGCTCCGCATCACCACCATAATGCGAAATCCTTGCGGCCATATTGGCCACCTGCGCCTGCATCTGTGCGGCACGCACCTTGGCAGCAGTGGCGCGGTGGAAGAACTGTTCGCGCGACAACAGTCGCACGGACCTTAGGTACTGATCGAACGGCATGGCACCCTCCTGCGCCGCCTTGTCCAGCGCGTACACGACGTCCTCGATGGCCAAGTCCGCCGCCGTGGACTCGATCATCTGCTTCGACAACGCGTCGACACACTCGAACGCGTCGTCCACGTCGATCACGTCGCCTCCTAAACCCCTTATAATCTTCGCTTCGTTGTCTCTCAGCCACGACTCCAAAACGTCGCCGTTCATCAACACCATCTGCAACTGCTGCTCCAACGCTTCCTTCTCGTCGATCATTTCCTTGAGGCCTCTGTTCAGCTCTTCTCCGCGGTGTCTGAGCACGGCCTGCGCGTTGAAGAGCGCGTCCATCTCCCCTTCACGCCCCTTCCTAATCGTAGTGATGTCACCGTGGACGACCTCCACCAGCCTGTTCACCGCGTTCCTCTTGTACACCTCCGCCGGGTCCTCCGCCTGCACCCCACCGTACGGAGACGGCGGGTACACCCTCGGAGGGCGCGTGTAGCCCACGCTCGAGGCATTCCCATTGGGATGACTGAAACTAGGGCTAGGGCTGGGGCTGGGGTTAGGGTTGGGATTGGGGTTGGAGCGGCGCTGGGAATAGAGAGGAGGGTCGCGGCCAAAATAGAGGCTGAGATCGCGGGCCAGTTCGACGAGATTGGAGCTTGGGTAGATCCAGTTTTGGAGATAAGGGACGGAGACGAGGCCGGAGGGGTTGACGTGGGCGTGGGGGCGCTTGATGACCATGTCGCGCGTGGGATTCACGTAGACGCAGGGAGGGTGGCGGGGGTAGGACTCCATGAGCCAGATGATGACGGGGATGTTGTAGGTGAGGCCCTGGAAGGACATGGGGACGGTGCCGTCTGCCTGGAGGAGGTTGACGGAACGGCCGTCGTTGTGGGTGAACGTCGCCGTTTTGGGCTCGAGAGAGGGGTAGTTGGAGGAGAGAGCGACGAGGTGCTGGCGGATGAGCCACTTGGTGTCCTCGGAGTAGGGGAGCGCGGAGGGGCCGCGCTGGGAGAGGACGGAGCTTAGGAACTGCTGAGTCTGCTGGGGGTTCGGCGGGGCAGGACCTGTGCACCGGCGGTGACACCATCACAAAGAAAGGAATTTGCTTTGGTTGTACGTGTTGTGAATTGTGATGGAATTGGTTTTGGGCAGAAGAGAAGAGAAGAGAAGATGGAGGAGTTGGGGAAATGCTTGGAAAGCGTTGCGTGGGAGACACAAATACGCGTGCGTGTTGTCGTTTCGAAGGGGTGGACTCTTTTTTGGTATGTATGTCGGTCACTCCGACGGGTCGGGTCGGACCAAAAAGTGACCAAGTCTTTAGACTCTCTACCATCTTTTAATTAGTTATAATTACTATTTTAGGACTCATGGTTAAAAGCCTTATATATATATATAAGCCAAATCACCTCCAAAAAAGCCTTAAAATTGCTGACATGTGACATGTGACATGTGGCATAAACTCTTTTTTTTTTTTTTTTAAGTCAAAACCGAATTTTTAATACATTATTTTAAAAACGATCGGTTAAAAATTGATCTGGATCAATTTGACGTCGTCTCTTCCTTCTTTCTAACCACAACAACGTTCTCTCTTCGACTCTTCTCGTACTCTTCCTCACTTTATTCTTTCTTCTTTGTTTTCATCTTCTTCCTCTAAGGTATGATCTCTCTCTCTCTCTCTCCGTTTTTTATCTCTCTTTTTTCCTCTTCTTCCAATGTTTTCCCCTTTTTCTCTCTTTTTCTATCTCTTTGTTTTTAGGGTTTTTATTTGTTTATTTCTATTTCAATAAACAAAGAATGAAATTGGGTATCTCAGAAAAATTATGTTCTCCAAGTATGAGCTGCATTTTGATGTCAACCCAAGAGGATGGAAGTTGTTTGCTCATCTTTTGGAAAGCCTTTAGATTGGAGACATTAACCCCTGCTATTCTCTAACGGCATGATGAGTTTTCTTGATTTTTGATTGGGCAATTTTTAACACTGATTTGGACTAGTTTGTTAAATCCAATCCCAGCATCTCTAGGATTTTCTCCACCAACTTCAATTTCTAATCAATCCTAGCCTCTTTAGGAGTCTCTCCACCAACTTCAATCTTTATATAACTTGTTGTAAGTGCACTTGTGAGTATTGTGTCCCACATTAAGAAAATATAAAAAGAAAATAGTGCTTAATATACCTAAGTTGACCTTAACTTATTAGCTTAGGCTGTTGGGCTAGAATCGTGTTCAATTATATATATATTAATATGATCTTGGTATAAACTTCATAATCGCTTTAATCTCCCAACAAATTGTATTAGATCCATGGTTACCTTCCTGTGACGGGTGTCTGAATGCGTCGGGATTTAGAGTTGTGCTTCCACCTACAACTTGGGTTTAGAGTTGTGTCCGCCATCTACAACTCTTAATGTGAGATACTCTTGAAAATATAAAAAGACTCATAAGTGAGGGAGGGACTGTTGTGAGTGCACTTGTGAGTGTTGTGTCCTACATTGAGAAAATATAAAAGAAAAGAGTGCTTAATATACCTAAGTAGACCTTAACCCATTAGCTTATGCTCTTGGGTTAGAGTTGTGTTCAATTATGTATATTAATATGCTCTCGGTATAAACTCCATAATCGCTTTTATCTCCCAACATAACTCAGCCTGCAAATAGGGTTTTCCTCACTCTCCACCGTCTCTTGATCTGTATCAGGTTAGGTTTTTTGCATCTTTACGTTATGTCAACCTTTTATATCTTTACGTTACTGAGTGTTGGAAAATAAAGATGTGAGAATTGCAAAAAAAAAAAAAAAAATGTAGAACATAAACAAAATGGAAGAAATTGAAATATGGACAGTAAGGTGATTATGACTCTATCTCTTAGATAAATATTGCCTCTCACTTGTATTAGAAGTTTTGCAAAAGGAAATCAAAGCAATCTTATCCCCATGATACAATACTGCTAGATGTAGTGTGCAGATTATAAATTATGAACACTATCCAGAACTAGAAATATTTTGTAACAACCATTAATAATTGAGAGAAGAAGAGAGAGACAGTAAAAATTATTTGTCGATAATAAACTGCTGAAAAAAATTATATATTTTTTAATTTCATATAATTATAGAAGTAGTTTATATCAGTTGAAATACTAGTTGCAGATAATTTAAAATCTAACGTTGAAAAAACAGTTGAAACTTAAAAACATATGATCTCATATAACATAATAATAAGATATTTGAAACTTGAAAACACATGATCTCATATAACATAATTAGGGGTATTCAAATAGGGCAGTTATAATAACTGCTCCACCAACCATTTATAACCACTAATTGCTTTGTAAACCAGTTATTAAAAACCACTAATCACCTAGGGTGGTTGCAGTTAGTGGTTTTAGGGGTAAAGAAAAGCGGTTATAACCGCTAACCGCCTTTATTTATATATAATTATATAATATACATTAATTATTTATATTAAAAAATATTTTTTAAAAAAAATCTAAAACGACGCCGTTTTAGTTGAAGGGTTTCATCTTTTTTTTCTTTTTTTTTGACATGTTTACACAAGGGAAAGGGGAGGGGAGATTCGAACTTGTGACATCTGCTTCATTAGGTATGATCTACAACCGATGGTTTCATCTTATTCTCTCGAAGCTACAGCCCCTCATTCACACAAGCATTTTTCAGACATTCACTCATCCTTATCTTATTTCCCATTATTGCACCTAGAAAGTAGAAACTCTAAGGGTGTGTTTGATAAACGTTTTTGGCAAAAACTTGGTTTTGCACTGTTTTGGGGCCCCACATTCAATTATTTCATTTTTCCAACATTCTCGTACTTTTAACATCACATCAATCATTTTTTATTACTTTTCAAATAAAAAAAATCATTACAAAACAAAATTTTTCATTTTTCTATACTAAACATTCATACTTTTTTACTTTTTCAAAAAAAAAAAAACATTCTTACTTTTTTTCACATCTTTCAATTTTTGCTACAGTGCGAAACCGAAACCAAAACAAAATCGTTTATCAAACGAACCCTAAGTGGCTTTAATTCACGCAATTTCACACTTTCCCATCACTTTTTCCTTTTCTCTTTCTTATTTTTTTCTACTCTCTTTTCTAAGTTTTCTTCCTCTACCGACAGGCGACAACCTCCCCATCCCCTTCATTTCTTTTTCCTTTCTTTTTTTTTGGGTTTTCACAAAGAGTTGTGCAAAAATTTGGCAAATTACAATATTACTTTTAGTGAACTTTTGGCCAAACTGGAATAATTTACTCATTTAGAAAAGTTTCATCAAACACTTTAAACACAAATTTCAAAAACCAAGAGTAGCATAGAAATGAAGTTTTTGACTAAATTTTTGATGGATTAATGTAATGAAAATGATAAGAAAATAGTACAATTGATGGAATGGATGTAATGTTTTGGATGGATTAGTAAAGTAAAATGGTTGAATGCATGTAATTGAAAGTAAAAATCAAACTTGAACTTATTCGTGGAGACACACTTCAAGAAAGAAGAGAGAATTAGAATTATGAATTATTTCCTATTGTTTTTCCAATATATGAATTGTTTCTCATGGAGTCATGAGCCTCTTTATACACTACACTATTGTCTTTACATATAAATAGATATAGAAATTTTCAGCTTGTATAAAACAATTTCACCCGGTTGCCTCTTTATATTTTCCCTGTGTGGCAATCTCCTTATCTAAACATAACTCTTCTCCAACTACGTGTCATTGTCTTCTCCTTCATCTTCTTCTCAATCTACCACCCTCTCATTCAAACAGGATAGGACTCGTATTAGGAATAAATATGCGTTAATGCCCTATATGCGCCACTCCTCTTTGCTTGCTTGCATCGTTACACTTCTGTCGCTGCGTTGGGAGACATTGACTCATCGTGTGAAGGACAAGACACCAACCAAAGAGACCGGTTGAGAGCCGACTCTAATGCCTGATTTTTATGCCCCTGTAGTTTTTCAGCTGTCTTTTCGTCTTCTCCCATCTCTATTTTTTTTTTCTTAGTCTCTTCGTCTTCTCCCATATCTTCTTCCAAGCTTTACCATTCCTATGTCTTCAGTAACGTTCAGAGAGAGTGAAGAAGGCAAGAGGCAAGAGGAGAGAAACAACTCTAAAGGTGGGCAATTAGGGAAACCAGGGCCACTTTACCTTGGTTAAGAACAAATTTTAGCAAGCGAGAGAGGGCATTTGACCCCTCTCAACCCCTGCTGGCTCTGCCCCTGTTTGTAGTGACCCAAATAATTAATTAAGCTTAAATATCTTAGTTAAAGGGTTAATTTGGATTTTAGGTTACTAGGATCTACCAGAAGAGCATTTTGGAGAATTAGACTTCTGGACTGAACATACACTAGGTTAAGCAGACGTATGTTCTTGTCTTTTGTACGGACGTACGTAAAAACACCGGACGTACACTGTTGTTTGTAGTGCGGATGTACAATGGGGGACCATCAGACGTACGCTGACAAATAGTACTCCACACTCTGTGAATAGTACAACGAATGTACGCTTAAAGGTACCGGACGTACGCTACTTTTTGGATTGACCACTAGATAATACCTAAACGTACGAGACAGCCATTGAACCGCTGTGTAATAGTACCTGACGTCCGCTAGGGTTGGTGGACGTCCGCTACTTTTCTAGGGAGTTAGTAAAGCCCCTCAGCTATAAATAACCCCCACCCCTTCTTCATTTCTCATGGCTCTCTTCACCCCCAGGTTGCTTGTTGACCGTTTTATGAGTGTTTTGAGTGTTTCAGTGCTGCCAACGGAAAAACTCTTGAAGGTTCGCTTCAAGGAGGTAATGTTCAATTGCCTATCTCTTTAGTTATATCGTTATACTGCTCAATTATTATTTTATGTTGTTGGTTATAGTTTAGCTTTAGTTATGCCTTAAATCTTGTTTAGGTTAGCGTTTTGTCAACCTAGCATGATCGTGTTGCATGGAGGTTTCATTTCAACTTAGGAGACCATAGGAAGCCCTTTAATAGGCTTAGGAGTTGGTTTGAAAATAGGAGAATGAGTGGAGAAAATGAGGTTCTCCCTGAAAACCTCGAAGCGGACGTATTGTCTCGAGACCAGACGTACGGTCCGAAGTATCATAGCTGACGTACGGTCCAAAGTGTGACAGGGAACTTTATTTTCATCAGCCGTCTCATAGCTCCTGTTTTCTTATTCTAGAGTTGCTTTAGTAAAAATAGAACTAATGATATATCTTTTCTCAATATTCAAGGTTATGGAGTCTCAAGGGAATTATATGAAGGAGTTTTATGACCGGTGAGTACAAACTCACATGGATGCTTTGTTGTTACTTTTCTTGTATTGCATATCTATTTTATATATATCAAACATGCATATTTTGAAACTCTCATTAAATATATTTTGGAACTACTGGGAACTCTTTTTTATGAAAACATGTGTCGATTAATAAAATAATAATGCGACTTGTAAAACTGTGCATGTAAAAGATTGATAAGACTAATCGCATAGTAGGATATGGTACACCGATACGTATGGTATAATAGCTATGAGCTTACTGTACGAGTTAATTTATAGTCCAATTTGTGTGGGATTTGGATCCAATGGTTTTGTGACCAAGACGCAGCCATTCTTAATTGATGGTTACTATAAGATGGACATCATTAGCGGTGTGAGGCACTTGAGGTCGGACTCAATCGTGCCACTAGTGTTATTTACGATAGTTGTGCAATGGCTGGGGCACCGACACTGTACTGCAGGTCTTTCAGAACAGCATCAATAACAATAATAGTTGATAGTATGTGCTTTATATATATTATATTATATATATATCACATCCTTGATAAATTGTCATCTCATAACATTGCATATGTTTTATAAACAACTGAGTTCACTATTTAATAACGGGTACATCATGTGCATTTCTACTTACTAAATTGTTGGACTTACCTTTGTATTATTTTCCTTTTTTTCTCCATGTGTATGACTTTGATGTTATAGATAGTAGATACCGCGAAACATCTAGTTATGTTGGAGGATTCGATTTAAGAGATGCTGAGGAATTATTGTAAGCTTAAACGGGTACTCATGGTAACTAGTACTTTTAAGTTATGTTGTAGACATTAAGACTTGATACATGTTTGTATATTAAGGCTTAGTATAGATCCCTTGTAATGATAATGTATGCAGTATGATTTCAGCTACTTTGATGATCTTTGGCTAGATGCTCTGATTATAATGATTCAATGTTATAGAACTTTAGTACTTTACGCTACTTAGTCCTTTGTTTTCGAAGAGTAGAGGTCTTTGAGTCTTGTTCAAAGTGAATAAGGCTAGGAGACGAACCGTAGAATTAATTACTAGTTAATTAATTCTCGGGGCATTATAGTATCTGACACTTATATTAGACCTTTTCTGCTATGCATGTCTTTTGAGTTATTTCTTCTCTAGTTGAATATTGTGTATGGTCATGAGTCATAGTGTGCCATTTAAGTTTAGGATTATGTGGTTCTTCCTACAATTTATATAGCAACATCTCTTTAAATGGATGCAGTCATTTGTTGTGCTTGATTTTGACAGCAAGTAGCAAAAGTACGTTTTGATCATTTTTAAGCTTTTTGAACCCTTTCAATTTTTTTAACCAAACGTGTATTTTTTTCTTCAAACGGACTTTTTAAGTGTTAAACGCACTTTTAGGTCCTACAAACACACATTCAAACCAGCCCTTGATGATTTTTTTTTTTTTAAAAAAAAAAATCGAATTAATTGCTATTTTCATTTTATACCTTTATTTCCTATAATTTTAGCTTTTCCAATATTATTATTCTATTTTTTAAAAAGAAAAATTCACAAGATGTTTCCTTGAAAAAATCTTTGAATTTAAATCATAATTTTTTTAAAAAATACCCGCGCATGACGTGGTTTATATGGGAGTTATATATAGATTTTCAAACGTTTCTAGCCACAATTAACACCTATGCTATTAACTACTCACCCAATAAAATAAAATAAAACAAATTTTAAAAAAATGCTATTTAACAAGATGAAGAATAGTCTCTAAGGGGTAATTCAATCAGTTGATATCACGTCTCATAAAGCGAATGTCACTAGTTAAAATTCTTCTTTTCCCTTCTCTTATGTGTAGACAAGTAAAAAAAAAATGAAATAGTAGGATCTTTCATGGCAAAGTAGATGGCCACTAGAAAAAGGCTATAGGATATTTCTTTAGAATGTTACAATTCTTTTTTCTTTTTTTTTGAAAGAATATTACAATTTTTCTCCTTTTTTTTGACATGAATATTACAATTCTTATTATAACTCACTTCACACTTTATAAAAATGAATGCTATTGTAACGTAGCAACTTTATTGTCACGTAAATTTGTAAAAGACTCCAAATTTTATCCTTCCAACGGCTTTTAATAACCAGAAGGCAGAACTAGAATCTTGAATTCTAAATTCATAGTTTAGTCTTATTAATTTTTATTTGTTTTTAATATATATCCCCTACAAAAATGCCCTCTTCCTCAACTCTCCCAAGTCCCAATCCAAATAGATCGGCCAACTACTTCAAACGCGTGTGGAAATAGAGAACATCGCCGAGGCAGATTTCATGACTTCACAAAGAAGAAGAAAAATAAACAGAGAGAGAGAGAAACCAAATTATAGGGCAGAAAGAAACTACTAAATGCATTTTCATTGGCAAACAAGAAACAACCATGAACACAGCCATAATAGACCAACCACATCCTTGTCTATATTTTTTTCCTTTTGCTCCAAAGTCCTATTCCTAGTCCTATGGAGATGGAGAAATAACAAATTGCCTGGGGACACTGAAGATGTCCTTGCCTGCAAAGGGGGACGTCCACTCGCGCGAACTGGCGGAAGATGATGATTCTGTAGCCACCCCACCATCCTGCAACCCCGATATGAATTTCCCATTTGGATTGCCCAGCCTCATGCCTGGGCTGTTCCTCAATAAGGAAGAGAACTCCAGGAACAGCCCACTTGATGATTTGGAATCTGCTGGGTAATTCACAGCCCAATTTATACTGGTATAGTCACAGTCAGGCATCAAGCCACCTGTGTTCCAATCCACATGCGAGGATGAACCAAATGTTCCTGCTGAACCCTGTGCCGGAAACAGCCCGAGAGAGGATGGAGCTGTAAGTGAATGTGAGGATCCACCCATTGTGCTCCATGAACCCCGAGGCTCAGAAGGAACCATAAGTGACGGCGAAGATGCACCCCTTGATGATGTGGGATCCACTTGCCTAAACATGAAAGGAAATTCTTTATAGGGAGCCTGATGGTAGAACTGCTCTGAGCTCTGATTTTCCCGACTAATGGCTACTGTCTGGTTTTGTATGATCTTCCAATTTGACCTTATGTTTTCAACAGCTGGAACACTACTTGCATACCATGGAGCTGTTCCTGCTGGTGAAGCACTTACGCTAGAAACATGGTTTTGCTTGGCATTTATGGTTTGGGGACGCTGCATCACAACTACTGGCTCCCTCACTGCTCCTTGCTGTAATATTCTTCCTTCATTTCCAACAACACCAAGCCGCGCCTCCACTTTTGCTGATAGAGGTGCTACCTGCAAAGGTGGTGTCAAATTTAATGACGCAGAAGGGATTGATCCGGTAGCAGCCCACCTCTTCTCTGCCAGTGCCTTCAGTTGATTTGTCTTTAAAAGCTGCAGATTCCGATTCCCAGGTTCAGGAAATGTTGGCACTGCTGCAGTTGTCTTGGGGTAGTTAAAATCCCTTTCATTTCTTCTTTGCTGTAATGCAGCTGAAGCTGCAGGCATTTCTTGTGGCCTCATCAGGTTCTTGGTCCCAGCAGTTTCTTCTGGCTTTGATGGAGTAGCAGGTTGTTCTTGCTTATGTGTTCTTATCGTATCTTCTGCCTTGTCAAGATCACCTTCACAGGCAACAACAGCTCGTTCAACCTCCTGCTTGGACCATTTGTATCTCTCCTCCAACACTGAAATCTGAGCCAACTCTTCATTAATATCAATTTTCAGATTGGCCCTACTTCCAAGTTCGGTAATATCTTTCTGGTGAGCTGCTTCTTCACTTCCATCGAAAAGCCAGGCAACCGATTCCTCCACCTTGCCCTCATTCAACATTAGCGCCAATGTTGCCCTTTCAGAAGAGAACCCCATTGCCACTAGCTGCTGAGAAAGTGCTTCCAGCTTCCTTGACATTAGATAGCCACTGCAACGATCGTGCAACTCTTGTGCTCGCTTCTCTCTCTGCCTCTGGTGCTTCCGCTCATTTTTCAGACGAATCTTCTCTCGCCTGTCATTGTCAGAACCAGGTACTATGTCCTGCCGAAGAGTAGAATGGGCTATCTTCTCCTTTGGGTCTTCGGACTCACCAGAGCAGCTGCCATTGTTGGAAACTGAGTCATACTCGGATACTGTTCCATGAGGGCTGCTAGAATGCTCATCTGTATCATCTATATTACGGAACCGACCACTGTCATGTAAAGGCGGCAAAGGGGCAACTGATGATGTTTCTAGGGTATGGAATGTTCCAGAAACTGGATTGTAAGCATTTGCTGCACTGCCACCCCCAGTGTTAGTAGAAGCGGAAGGCTTGGAAGAAGTCTTCTGTTGTTCCTTTGCAGCCCCTGCAGAGGGCTTGCTCTTGGATTTGGACTTGGATTTTGATGCTGGAGACATGTTTCTGGCTTCAAATTAGCTAAAACGTTTTCTTGATCTGAAAAATAAACAAAGTTAGCTAAAACATTACTACAACAACTATAAGGAAAATCAATTGTTGCTTTGCTAAAATTAGTATATGAAAACAATATCTATGCAACCAAACTGTATGAACCTACATAATATTGATTAAACACAAAAACAGAGATGATCAGTATGCAAAACCCAGAGAATGTTGAGCCAATAAATTTTGTACACAGAAATCCTTCCCCTTGCTATTACTGATTCACACTTTAACATTAAATAAAACTAAGACTAGCCCATAGCGCACTACAGTTACAAGCTGCCACAAATGATTTGCAGCGAGTCAAAAATTTCACAGAATCATACCTAAATAAATGCAGAACTGAAACCTTCCAAAATTCTAAGAGCATGCCAAGCCTGCTTGGCAACTTCTTAGAGGCAGACTTTCATCCAAAATCCTATAGGAACCAGAAAAATAGTTGAAGCTACCTCTTATATGCATACACTTTTTTCGTGCATTTTTATATGCTAACGCTTTGAACCTCGCTCCTGCTTTGGGGTTGTCTTGGGGAGGTGAAGACAAGAAACTTCGGGATCTTGTCGAAGCTACTGTTCCTAGGGTTAAGGGGATGAGAGAGCTCAAAAATTTGGACTGCACCACCTCTCCAGTGAAGGGCAAGTGGCGACGGGGTTGGTCAGGATCGAAGAATGCGTTCTCGTTCCCTTCGAAGGTGCACTAGGGCTGCTGTTAGGGTGTTATTTAGGTCCTTTGCTGCTTTTGGGTTGTTTCGGGTTTTCTTTTTGGGTTCCTTTGTATACTTTTGTGTACTTAGAGGAGCGTTCATGCGTTCCTTGGGTTGTTGGTTCGGGTTTCCTTTGTATACTTGAGGCGCTCTGCGTTCTCGTTCTTGTGTACTTAGAGGCGTTACGCTTTTTTTTTTTATATAATACTCTGACTCGTCAAAGAAAAACTTTTTTCATGCATTTTTGGGTGTCAATATAATATTAACTACACATAATAGATCCACAAGTGGGGACTTAGCACACATCTATTCAATGTGGGCAACTCATCTTCCCAATATAGGAAGAGGGTGTTACAATCAAAGTGTCATTGTGTGGAAGACGGTTCCTTTGTGCTTTTTGTGGTGTTTATGAAGGGAAATTAATGACATAAGTTTTGAGAACCATTAGAAGCCATTGGAGGAGATTATGTCTTAAATTTTCAATACTCTTTATCTTTGGATAGTTGGTGTTTTTTTCCTATTGTGATTAGCTTTCATGATTTTCTTGTTCTTTTTGCTCCTACTAGCTAGGTGATTTTTCTTATATACTTCATGTGTGCATAGGGGGAGTGCGCGCCTTACGCTTTTAATGATATTTCAATTACTTATTAAAAAATAGATTGGTGTTTGTATGCGTAAAAGGAGTGGAGAAATCCCCTATCATCTTCTTTTTCATTGTGATGCTGCAAGAGAGCTCTAGATTACGCTTTTTCATATGTTTGGGGTAGAGTGGGTTATGCCTAGAAGCGTAGTGAAATTTTTGGCATGTTGAAATAGGAGGGTTGGCCAGAATGATATCATTATCATTTGGAGTGAAATAGGAGGGTGGTCCATTTGAGTGAGATAGGAACACTAGCAGCTTTGATGACAAAGAGAGAACAGGTTTAGATCTACAGACTTCTTTTCTTAAAGCCTTATTTGAGTGGATCTCTACTACCACCTTTCTCCATGTCTCTGGCAAAGCAGATTTATGTTCTCTTTTTTATTGTTCTTGATTTCCTATGTGCTTCTCTTGTATAATTCATGTATACTTGGGTTGAGCCCCTAGTGCTTTTAATGAATTTCCTTTAAAAAAAATATAATAGTTTCCAATGATGAAAGTTAGTCCCTTACTGTGAATATTTGATACCCACAAGGGAGTTTTTCACATTTTTCCGAATGATTATCAATTAGTAATGTGCAAACAAGGGTAGTCCACATCACTGCCAAACATCACCATGATGACCCCAAAAAAGAATGGGTTGTTAAAATACAATCACAAAGCTTCAAGATGGAAATGCCTATAATAATTTTCCCAAAAATCACAAGCAAAGATAACCCAAAAAAACACACGCACAATTCCAACCATCCATTCATTCACAATCGATATACACATGCAGCACCAACAAACCAAAACACATGTGGCCAAAACCACAGCAAATGAAAATCAACCGCCGGAATAAATTCATCGAGCCGCCAATCACGCCCGGCCCAAATTATTAAAAATCATGACTGTATTCAATCCCCACGCTTGTGCGCACATTTGAGTTTCAAAATCAACATCCACTGCCACGCATATGAAAGGAAAATGGAAGACTAACAATTCAAAAACACTTTCACATTCCAACCCAACAAACCAATCAACCCACTTCACAACGCCACAAAGGAAACCCACAACCTGGATCTTAAAATCCGAAACCCACAACGTAAGAGATCTATCAAAACTCTCATTTCGATCCCCCCCCCCCCCACAAAAAAAAAAAATCACAGATCAAGAAAAACAATAAAACCCACAACAACATAACCAAAAACGAGGAATAAACATCAAACTCGCAAGTGAAAATGGACAAATCACATTCAGAAAAATCCGATCTATAACGAGAGAGAAGAAATGGAAATGGGAGATCTGAGAAACTGACCTTTGTGAAAGGAGTGGATGCGAGGGATCGACGATGACGATGGTAACGAGGTCGTCTTCCTTGTCCTCTTTCTCTTTCTCTCTCTCTCTGTTCTTCTTTATCGCTCGGTGTTTTCGTTTTTTCTGTTTTGCATTTGTTTGTCTGTTTAGTTTGTTTGTTTGTTTTTGTGGAGTGTAAATGAATCTGCTCAGAAAAAGGGAAATAATTGAAAATTATATATTTTCTTTTTTGGTAAAGTAAATAATTATGAAAATGTTTAGCATTTCTTTATGTATAATATGTCAAAATTAGCATACAATTAAATCAAGGGCTTGAAATTCAATAGGAAATAATAAGGATCAGGAATTTCTTTCTAGAATACTCTTTTATAACCGATATTTATAAAATTCTCAACAATTTTTTTAATTACTTTCTTTTACTTTGAAAATAATTAAAATTATAAAACATACAATTATTTTCAAAAAAAAAAAATAGAGAATCTTAATGGAGATAAATAGATAATAGCCTCTTCTTTTCTTTTTTTTAGTAACTTCCTTTTCTAAGCTGTCGCCTGTTGAGTCCGCTTTTAACGCCTAAATTAGCCACGTACTAAGGGGCTGTTGGGACCCCGAGACTTCGTACTCTGCCGATTGAAATTGTCCTCCTGAAAAGTTCGTTTTAACTTTTAAGCTAATAAAAAAAAGTTAAAAATAAATAAATATTATTTTATAGATTATTATATAATTGTCATAATTAGAATGACATGGCATTATAATTCAGTCATTGGTTTTTTTTTTTTTTAAGAAAAATAATAAAGAAAAATGCTAAAAGCTTAACTTTTTTGTCCAACTTTTATCTTATTTTTTTTATAAAATAAAAAACAAAATAAAAAATAAAAAAAGTGTTTGAAGTAAAAATATATTATTTTGTCATTCTTTTAGTTGCCATTTTTTTTTAAAAAAAAAAATGCATTTTCCTTCATAAAAATGGTCAATTATTATGAAAAATAACCATTTTTATGAAGAAAAATGCAATTTTTATTTTGTTAAAATACCAATTAAAAGGACAAAAAAATTATTGCTTCAGACACTTTTTTTATTGTTTACTTTGATTTTTTTAAAAAATAATAATAATAAAGGCAAAAGTTGAATAAAAATTGAGTCTTTACCGTCCCTCAATTATAAAATAAAATTTACAAGTACCAACTGTTACATCATCTAATTATATTACAATCATATAGCCATATACTAGAAACTACACTTTTAGACATAATTGTTATTGACCAAAAAAGAGAAAAAAACCATTTTGCTCTAAATATTTTCCTTTCTTTTTATTATATAACTCTTTCACAACTTAATAAGCACTAAAAAAATAATTTAACATCTAATCACGTGAGGACACGTTTCAAGAGTTGTAAAACAGTTGGAAGTCTAAAATAATAATACTTTTCTTTTTCTTTTTCTTTTTTTTATTTATCAAAGAATCATAAACAGATTTAGAACATTTTGTTTTCCATTTCTTTTTATCAAATTTTCAGATTGAAAGTCCTTAGGGGAACTTAAGTGTATTCTGACAACAATAATAATAATAACAAAAAGGGCTTTGTAAACTAATTATCAAATTTAACATAATCTCCTCTTTTTTTACCCTTATTTGCTTCATTTTTTATTGAATTCTATATTTTAGATACGATGCAAATATTATCCTTATCCAGCACATATGCATCATAACATTCTCCTTCGTCCCATAAGTATTGCAATCATGCTCCTCAGCTCTACCTGGAAAAGAACTCTGGAGCCCAGTTTCAGGTTTCAAGATTAGAATGCCGAAGGGTAGTCAGCTTGCATTTGATCATAGATATCGAGTTGCAAAAATCTGTGAAAAAGCCGAGTCCAAATAAGTAAAAGTGAGATGTTAAATTTGTAATGATGATGACGATAATGACAACAATGATCATATGGGGCACAGTTACCCAACACTTTAGTGTATTGGTAACAACAAAAAAAGCATTAGTCACATCTATGCTATCACTCTAAAGAGAGTAGCCAAGTTGTAATTCGAATTCCCTACAATTGCTGATAAAGCCCAATCTCACCTATTAAAGAAACAATATGGAACTTAATACCCATGAGCTCATTTATAACCTATTCACTCTATGAATGCTAATCATCTTTCTGATATAGGATTGAGGTGTTATAGTATCAGCTCCAAACAAAACTCCAAGTTTTTTTTTAGCATGTCAATTGACAAACTATAAGGGAAAAGAAAATAAAAACTGATAAATGATAATATAAAACAAATCAGTTAATAGAGCCATTTTAGAACCAAAAAAAAATCACATTAAATTTTAACAACAAATTAAGGACTGATCTTTTACCCAGATAGCCTAGTCTGTATCAGTAGGAGTTCCTAGACTGTATGCGTCTGCACTGTCCAAAATTGTTTCGATGCATTTAATCTGGTATAGGTGATGTGGAGGAAACTGTCGGTTACTGATGTAATTAGTTTAGGGTACACCTCTTCTTCCTGCATGACATCAATTCAGTGAGGTCATATAATTAAATGAACAGCAGCATTATCTAACATATGCGATGTTCCTCAAGAGCACACTTGTGTCTGGTCCCATATGTATGCAATATGTGTAATTGATTGAAATATAAAGCCGAAAAGTTGTCCAACTCACAACCTAGAATAGAAAATCCAATATAGATGAAAAAACAACTATATTATAGTGATGTCTGAACATCAGTGAGAAGTAAAATATTGGATTCGAATGTGGTGGAGAAGAAATCATGATTTGTTTCTTATTCTTCTTTTCTTTTTCTTTTTTCTTTTAGAATTCAGAACAATGGCATGCAAGCACTAAACAGTGAAGCAACTTTCATTTGGCTACAAAGCAAATATACTAGTTTCTTTTCCCTTTGACATCTTACAAAGAATTGCAATTTATAATACATTAACGCCCAAAGGACACTGGTATTGAAGATCTTAGAGAAAACAAGTTGAGGTTTTCCACATCAAAGTACCATATCACCACAAACATTTGATGGGAAATATGATTCAAAGGGATTATAGATCTAGAGATATTGTGAAATATATATATATATATATATATATATTTCACAATAGCTGGGCACATGATTTAAAATGAGAATGGCATTGTCGATCATATGATGGTGATAGGTTACAATAGTAACGTGAGCCTAGTGAAGAGACTTAATTCTGGATAAGAAGTCAGCTTTCCCCGTCCTAGAAGATAAAATCCATATTCTACATTCATGAAGAAGTCATTTGTCTCCAATTATGTCGATTATGACTTGTACAAGTTGTTAAAGGCTATGAAAAAGAGACAGAATTTACTGAAAATGATTCCCTTCCAATCATTTCCAAATTCTGCAACCAGTTACATTATCTTAATATAATCTGAATATATATGTCAAACAACTGTACATTTTAGGTGCCATCATGTATTTATCTCTTTAATTAAGAACAACTAAAAGACCATAACATTAGAATATCAGACAAAGTTACAAATAATATAGTCTAGAAAAGGCGAAACCAAGTAATAATAACAAACAACAAAAATCTCACTGTTCTACAGCCTTGTTGCCCTGCAAAGCTGCCAAACGTGCAAGTTGATATATTTCTTTGAAATTATTTTGACTAATTGCCTCTTTATTAAATATGGCATCGGATAAAACAACTGCTGATGCTCCTTTGCTGATATATTCTCTGCTTGAATCTGAAGTAGAAAACAAATGTTAACTCAGAAAAATTAATGCTACAACTCAATGAATTGATATCTTGCTTGAAGAAAACATCACGCTGTAACCAGAAAATAGGAATGTAAAACATACCAACTTAACAGAGATTTCTGACCATTCTGTCTCCTTATGTTCTATAAAAATACATGTTCAAAGCATAATGCAAGTTTGAATTTAAATCTATGAAAAGATAAATAATTAAGAAAATGATACTTTTTGCAAGATTTCATTTAGTTGAAAGGCTGGTGCATGCAGTTTTGAAAGAAAATTAAGAACTTAAAAGTTTGAAGGCTGTCCAATAAATGTCTTATGACAATTTGGATGACAGAGGGATATGAATACAATTCCCTGATGAAAATCATCTCTCATTCTTAAATAATATAATAGCAGACCAGTAGAATATCATATTTCCATCACTTAAGCACTAATATAAGCAATCGAAGTACTGAGGCTGTAAGAGCTACAGGACAGAGCCAAAGTTAACCTATTGTTATGCCCTGAGAAGCAATCATTGAGATGTGATGAAAAGGCCTCTTGAGTGCTGAAATGTACTGACTACCACCCAGTGCAGAGACAGGATAAACCTGTTCCACCAAATAAAATAAAAGTACATCCATAAGGTACATCTATAGATGAACTATTTTCTGACACTCCAAACAAATATGAGAGATACCATACATTGTGAAAGAAAGAAAAAAATCATTTATGAAGTTATACTTCTTCACCAAGTGCAAATCTTATGAAAGTTCTTTCGATGGTGGAAGGAGAGCATTTATGAGGCAGTACATTAGGGGCATAAATAACCTACATAATTCCAGGTCCAAAGTGCTAAAGGAATCTTAGGATAAATGTGGCACACATTCCTCGAACAAAACAGTTTACCACAATATCAAAGTTCAACTGATATATGTAATAATGTATTGCCCCACAAATAGCATCTCCATGATGCAAATAGAGTAAGAGATGCTTATGAAAAGTTTATAGAAGATTAGGGGCATTATTACAACAATTAGCACTCAATACAGGAAATTTGAATCCACATGTATAGTGCCAGTGTTCTTTAGCTTGATTGCTGAAGAGAGAATTGTACAGCGTTTGTTGATATGAAATGCTTAATCATTCATCCAAAAAAAAAGAAAATTTTGAATCCAAAAAGTATTTTATTCAACTCAGCAAAGCTAAGATTGCAGCTTGTGTAACTTTATATAATTTCATTTAGCAAGAGAAATTTTTTACCTTTTAACCAAAAATAAAAACAAAAATTATATGTATATTCATCTACTTATGATATATACCTCAAACAATTCAAGGTCAAGTGGGGACATTCCACAAGAATTGTGTACCCTAGCAAGTGTAAATAACCAATGAAAACAGAATAATCAAATAAATAATGAGCTTTTACATTAACATCCATTTGTTGGTTTGCAACAACCAGCACATACAGCAGTGGACAATGACTACCATACCTTGATGTCAATCAACTTCCACATTTTAAACATCATAGAACTTGTCAAAACTCACCTTGACAATTTTTGCACCAGCATCATATGCAGACAATATCTGTAAATCACAAATTGATGGTCTAAGTTCTCCTTCAGGGAAAGAAGCTCAAATATTCCAAATCTCAAACAGAATGCTAGAAAACAAATAATGCTGGAAAACCAAATCTTCAAGATTCACCATTATGAGAAAAACAGTGGTGGCCAACAAGATGAACACTATAATAAGTCTATATTTTTAAAGACAAATTCTACAAAAAACATTGAAGGTTAGAAAAGCTCTTACTTCTGTTGGAGTCATCACACCAGGTATGTATAAAACTTCACCACACTGGACATCAACCGTAATGTCCTGACAAGGAGTGGGCACGTTTGGAGTAAAAGAAGAAAAGGTATTAGAGATGTCTCCTAACAGGTTTGCTTAGGATTCAGTTTAAGATGAAAAGTCACAAGAAATCATAAGAGTACTAGAAAAAGAAAAAAGAAAAAAAAAAAAAAGAGAGAGTATTATCCAAGATTGATACCTGCCAGATTCAAGTAGGAAGTAAAAAGCATGTGACTGCATAATCTAAAATTATTACCTTCACCATAGCAGGACTCATAAGAAATTTGGCTCCAACATTTATTGCACTTTTGGCATCCTCAACATTTAGCACAGTCCCAACCTGCAGGATATTAGCAGTTTCAGAAAACTCCTGCATTCTGATAAATCTATATCCCAAACCAATCTATGACGCTTTTGTTAATTGAAGATGGCACAGTAAAACCATTAAAATGGTGTTATAAAGATAGTTTTTATAGACCTCCCAGGAAGAGTAATTGGGGAGGCATGTTGCTTCGCTAAAAAAAAGGGGGACTCTAGTTATAAGATATCTAATGAGAAACACCAATCGATGGTCTTTCCAAACAAGCACAGAATTTGTGTCGATAGATCATTTACAGAATCTGGGTCCACAAGTATAGACTTCAGCAAGGATTTTTGTCAAACACAACTCAATTTGAACTGAAAATGAACATAATATGATATGTCAGTAAATCAAAAAGTGGCTAACAATATATTACCCCTAAGGCCGTAGTAGGATGCTCCTGCACCAGCTGCTGCAAAACCTGTGCAAATGAAAAAGAAAGCACATAAACGCCCAAACTGAGAGCAACCTGCAGTGAGAACTTTGGACGATTGCATTCCTAGACAACCTCAAGTACACCTGGCGTGGACATCACAATCTCCAGCTACATATGAAGAAAGAGAAACAAATTAGAAACCATCACTAACAAGCCACAGACTCAAACTAATTGCAGAATGAGAATAAATTACCCATGAGTCTTATTATAAAATGGTTGGTAAATTAGGTTTTGACTAGGCAAAAACGTTTTCAACATTCCAAATCACAAGAGACCTTAAGTAATGGCAAGAATCTACCAACTACAATTCACATACTAGGAGGTGAGAAGCAAGAATTTATTAGTTCATAACATAAACTAGAACGTCCATTCCAAGAAACAGATACAAGAAGAGTTTGAACCGAAAAATAAGACTCACAACCGTGATGCCACCACTAAGCGCAGCACGTGCCGCTTTCAGTGCCAGCTCCGAACTATCCAAAAGGGAAAAACTACAGTAAGCCATTGTCCAAGCGAAAGATTGCCGAGCTAAGTTTACAGATTTCCATATAAACATAGTTTTAAATCACTACGTGTCTCAAAAATTTAAGTTTTAATCATTTAATTAATATTCCAACATTCCTCCCGAATGTAGGCCAATAAGTTTGAACACAGCCGGATAGGCGATAGAAAATGATGAATATTAATTATTTAATTAATATTCTACCATTTTTTGAAGAATCAGGGTTTTCAGTCCCGATAAATGATAACTGATAGGAAAGGCTGAAAGAGTGCGACTAATTTTATATAATTAATATTCTAACACAATTTTAAGCCCCAGACAAAGACATCAAAACGATGAAACGTGTTAATGCCAGTCCGATTCACGTTGAATTTATCTTGGCATCGATTACTTCTAATACGATCGTAATTTCTATAATCAGTTAAATCACTCTTCATTTTACTCCAAAAATTGTAGAAATTTCAAATGCATCATGGAAAAAAGAACTTAAACCTCAAATTTATATATCAAATTGACAAAAAAAAAAAACCGTAGCAGTAGAAGAGCAAAGCATAGAGGTTTGAGAGAGAGACCTGTTGGCACGAAGGCAAGCGATGACACCGGAACTGTGAATCTGCGACAACGTTTTGTTAACAGGGGACAGTGAGAGGAGTGGAGGAGAAGATGAAGAAACCCTAGGCCGAGGCTGGTGATTGTGTGCTCAGAATGCTGAGAGAAGACGAGGAAGCGCAAGCGCAGAGAGCCATTTCCGCCGACTCTGTCTATCTACTACTCCTCATGCAATGCTGGCGCGACGGAGAGAGAGAGAGAGAGAGAGAGAGAGATTTTGTTGGGTTGCGCGGGAGAGAGAGTTTAACTAACCGGGTTTAGTCTTATCCATAATCCATTGCGGGTTTGAGTAATTCTTTTTTAATACCAATTATTGAATAATATTTACTAATTTTAAATTTATCATGTTTTACTTTATTTATTTTAATAGGAAAAATATTTATGTGATAAATTTTTAACTATTTCAATTGAAAATAATAATTAAGATTTGAGGAAAATTTATGTATTAATTCTTGATAGGAGTTGCTTTAATTAGAATATGATAAGTTACGTTTTTAAGATTCTAGCACAACATTTTAAATATAAAGATAAATGATTAGTGCTAATATATATATATATTTATTTTGGAAAATCTTTGTGGGTTCTCCCGTAGTTCTCACTGGTGTTCTAGGTTTCATAAAACATGATTTAAGAAAAAATAAAATTAGAATTGTTTCACCATTTGGTTTTTAGATTAGCATCAAATTTAAGGCATTAGCAACAATTTGTGAGGTTAGCAACAAAATTGAGGCATTAGCATCAAATTTAGGATGATCAAATCCATTTTGGGTGATATCATCCCTAAAGGGTTAACCTTCCACCCTTAGGTTTAATTTGAATCCAAAACAAGTTTTAAAGCATTAAAACCTAACTATTAACTCATAAAAATTAATTTGTTAATTTTATTTTTTATTAAATCAAACCTCATTTATTTTATAGATCAAACCATTAGATTTGTGGACTCCACATAAGTCAATAATAAACCCTATAAGTCTAATGGTTGATCACATGCTAATTAAATAAAAAACTGCTATCAGTTTCATGCTAGGCATGCGGCCTTTGCAAAAAGCATTCAAAAAATGCATATTCAAATTTCAAACTAAACACCCCTAAAAGGCATTACCAAACCAGTTGTGTTTCTCAAAACCTTAAAAAACATATTTCAGTTTTATAGATTGGCTAAAACAAATTCCTCTAACCCAATTTGAAGAAAATTTCCATCCCAAGGTTTTGACCAAATCTTTAGCAAAACCAAGGACTTTGCATGTAACTAATTCGTTCAAGTATCCAAGATCTCCCTACGTTTATAATTGCCACTATGGATTTGCCTATTTGATATAGTTGATTAAACTTCCCAATAAGCTCAAAAGCATTAAACAAAAAAAGACATTAGTGAACCAATCTGAAGATTTAGTCAAGCTCAAAACAAAAGGACTAAGCTTGACTTCCCTCAGCTCTTTATAAGCCAGCAGATTATTATGTCTTGAAACCTCAGCAGATTTCCAACATGCTAAGCAATGTCAATGGTTAATTACATAAAGAAAAAGCATTTACAAGCATCACAGCAGCCTATACAATTGGCAGATAAAGCTTAATCCATCACCTCTGCCTCCATGCATATAAACAGGGATCTTGCAAAATGATTCAAGCAGCACTGAGGCAGTTCTCCCAAGTTCCATATTTTGAACTGAAGCTCCCCCCACCATTCTGCTGTGCATATTCAGAGAGAACTGATCGGGCACAGAAATCCCACGTCATTATTATCCTCTCAAGTGACAAGGGCTCCAGCAGGTTTCTGAGAGACAAGTTGAGCTTTGACTTTACCTTCACTGAAAGATCCTGGGGGTCCTCTCTGTCAAAGCAACCAAGAAGAGGGGGATCACCAAAGTTCAAATGAAGGATAATAAATAGATTAATTTTCATGTGCTGAGAGGAAAAAGACTAAAATTGTGAATGCTTGGATGAATTTTCATGGCAATACTAAGCACCGATGAGCTCCTTTATAATTCACCCACTTCTTGCAGGAAATTCATTTTCTCAATATGGTACTAACTTTATAGGGTGTCACAATCTTTCCCACTCCCTAATGTCCTCGTCAGGGCTCACTCCATACAATGCCTTAGCACCACATGGTATTACCAAGTTGCTACGATACCATTTGTAAATGAGCACTAGCTACATTGCGCTATCACTCTAAAATAACTAGTCAAGTTACAGTTGGAGCTCCGTAAAGTCACTTATAAAGTCTAATTTCACTTAATAAGGAACCAATGTGAGACCTAGCACTTATTACCACCTTCATAATCCACCCACTTCATGCGAGCAATTCATCCTCCCAAAGTGGGAACTTTCTAAGGAGTCACAATCTCCCCCACTCAAATCCTTGACGTCATCATCAAAGCCCATGGGCCATGTCCCTTCAAAACCACATGGTCTTACTAGGCGACTCCGATATTGTTTGTAATGATCCAAAGAATGCGCTAGCTACATATGTTCTATCACTCCAAAAGCACTAATCAACTTGCAATTAAAGCTCCCTAAATTCCAAATAAATTCAGTCTCACCTAGTGAGGAACCAACATGGGAGTAACTTTCTAGGTTTTCCTAATCGCCTCTGCTCAAATTCCTACCGTCCTCATCGGGAGTCATTGTGCCATATGGTGTTACTAACATAACTTTCATACCATTTGCTACGACCCAAAAAATAGACTTGCTATATATACGCTATCACTCCAAAAAAATTAGCCAAGTTACAATTGGAGCTCCATAAAATTACTTAGAAAGTTCAATCTCACCTAATAAGGAACCAAAATAGGACTTAGCACCCATGAGCTCCTTTATACCACACCCACTCCATGTGGCAATTCATATTTTCAATTTAGTACTAACTTTCTAGGGTGTCACATATTACAAAAGCCCTTCAGTATGATGGAATCACCCACTCCACTCTTCTGCTGCTCATTGACTAAAAATTAGTAAGTTAGCATAGTGAATGGGCGGTTGTTTTTATTGTTGATGGCATAGTGCCTATCACTTTTCCAAAAATAGTCTGCAT
This sequence comes from Carpinus viminea, assembly GCA_013348765.1. Lineage (NCBI taxonomy): Eukaryota > Viridiplantae > Streptophyta > Magnoliopsida > Fagales > Betulaceae > Carpinus > Carpinus viminea. The sequence continues at coordinate 16,824,953 of CP054668.1, forward strand.
ATATAAAAAGAAAATAACAAGGTCTGTTCTCCCACCTGGAATCCAATAGCCTTTCATCTAGGAGTATGGGAGAAGTATATGGATAATTTGTGGGAACAAGCAATCTTAATGGCTGAATTGGCGACTGCATACCCATAAAACACAAAGTCAATACAAGGAGTAGAAAGGTAATGCATATAGTTTATTAAAAACATTTCGACTGGAATGCTTGGAAACTACCATCTGAGCTGGAACCAACTGTGACTTAAAGTTTGGATTGATGGTCACAGCACTAAAGGAACACTTGACAATGGTACCTTCACCACCTTCAGTTGCAGCTGCAGTTGGAATGGTATCTTCATCACTAATAACTACTACAGTGTCTATCAGTTGCTGGTTTATTTCCTTAATTTCTTCTGACAGAGCATGCTTGGCCTGCAAAATGGGACGCATTAATTCTTGCGTCGAAATAAAAGGAACTTTATGACTCAATGTTCAAACTGTTCAAAGGAAGCTAATTTTACAAATAAATAAATATGATTTAATTTATAAATCATATAAAAAATATCTGCTATAATGGCCAGAACATGATTCATAATTGATAGGTAAGCATTGAATCCTCACACACAAGATCCTGTAAATATGAAAATCGGCAAAGTTGATTTTTAATTGTAAGGCGCAAGAAACCAGACAAACTATTACCAAGAGAAAGATTTAAAAGATACAATTTCAGAAGTTAAAAAAGAAAAAGAAATTACTAATTTTTAGCCCGTCAGCTTGGAGGGATAGAGTTTTGAGCAATTGCATGAAAATTATAGGTTCCAAACACCAAATTCTTCAAAGGCTATTTAAATTTCTTCAAATTTCAACCTAATACTCAAATACGACTTTCCCATTCCCCATGCAGATCAGGACTATGGCCATTTGGATCTAGGCTCAAATGATAAGGATAAGAAACCATTCAGCAGAGCCTTCAGAAGCAAAAATTGAAAGATCAAAGGCCATACAAAACCAAGTGACCAACACTGGCTCTTCCCTTTTTTCTCTCCCTTTCTTTTCTTTTAAATTTTTAATTTAAAGCAAAATAGAAATCTTTCTGAACGAACATCCTAATTTAAAGAAAAAGATGAACAGGAACCCGAAGATAGAAGAAAAGTTATGAATTGCAAGCTCAAACTCATATATTGATAGCTTGAGCTTTTAGGTTGGATGCTCCAAAAACATCAATAACTAAGTCATATTCACAAAATTTTGATTCTTTCAAACCAAAACTGATATGTCTGGATCCCCAAACAGAAGTAATAAGGCAGCTAGGACAGACAAAAGGTACATAAAAGTAATCTGATGGATGTTGTAATTTATAAGAATCATGACTCTATGTAGTCAAAGGACTGAATTTAAAAATCTTTTCACTTTTCCAGCAGTAAGATTGAGGAGGATGTTTCCATTATAGAAAGAGTTATTGGATACCAAAAAGCTTTGGGCTCTTCAAACTGCATTCATGAAATCATGCTACTAAAAGATAATAGTATCTTCTAGTTTTGATTGAAAACCACCAAAGCAGCTACACTACCTCAATCCTGGGCCTTTTGGTACTAGATGTTGTAGATGGCTCCAACTCGGGCTTCTCCACATCAATCCACCGTCTGTAGCCATCATGCCACCATTTACTGAGTAAATATTCAAGGGCATTGCACTTAATAACCGCTTCACTTTTCTTGTTCCATAAGAATCATTCTGCCTAATTAAATATCCTGGTTCCAAACAAGACTTAGTCAAATCCTCACCAATTGAAGCACTAGATCCATTAGCTGGCGGTGAACTTGATATCCAATCAGACAGACACATTACAGATCCAATGTCAGTAATAGAAGCACTAAATGCTTGGGATGAGATCGAGCTCACCTGATATTTGAACACGATATTAGGACTTCTTCATATGTATTCAGATTTTGTAAAGAAAATGTAAAGCAAAAGTATTTAACAAGGAACTTAACAGTTTAAACTAACCACATTAATTAAGCGCTGAAGAGGCTGCTCAGCTACACTCGGCTCATCAGAAATTATTGTAGACATTTTACAATCAATGCCATCCAGAGCACTGGACTCCTCTAGAAATGGCGAGGCTGAAATCCCAGGAGTGCAGATGACAAGGGATGAGTCTGGTCCTTCTGAACTGGGCCCACAATGTCCAGTATTTTCAGCATCTGCTAGTGACGAAGTATCAGAAGTAAGCTTCTCACAACTCCCTAGCATAGAGGATTGAATTAAGGAGGATGAAGGTATGGCAGAGGTAGAGTTTGCAGTATGGAAATGGCTTCCAGCTTTTGTAAGAGGTGTTGGCAGATTCTGCAAATCAATCTGAGGAGAATGCTGAGCTAGTGGAGAACAGGAGACTTTGGGTGAAGAATTTGGAAAAGAAGCTCCTGAGTTTGAATGCTGAGAATTATGCACTGAGGGCAGGCCACCTGACTGATGTTGCAAAATCAGTCCTGATTTAACACCCCTCCCTCGTTTTACTCTTGAGTCATTTATGGCATTTTTCCGATGATGTAGCTCCTTACCACTCATCCCTAATCCCACTTTCAAACCATTTACATCATTCAACTGATTCTGTTTGTTTTCCTCAGCCTGTGGCTTTGCAGCCTGCTGCCGCTGCAATACTTGGTGATTCTGATGTACCAATTGGTGCTGCATTTTGTGCTTTTGAAATTCCTGCTTAGTCTTTTGAGTTAGTACATCCAGATTACCTCTTCCTTGTTTCAGATGCATGTTTTGAAATGTATCAGAGCTCAACTCAAGAGGAGTCACACTTGACTGTGACACATTCATGTGGCTTCTTGACAATAAGTTGTTAAAATTTGCTTGATGGGGAATACTCACAGGACTTGCTAAGGATCCCTTGGCAACCTGCTGCATTACTTTCACTGGATTTTCTTTTTCTGAAATTGTCAAATGCTCTATTGAATGCATCATGTTTTGCTGCAAGGTTCCTGGCTCAGATAAAGGAGACATAGATTCATGCTGCAAGCTTGTTGAGTAATTCTGAGTACTCTGTGACACAGTAGATTGCAGTTGTGGCATCTTTTGATCTTCAAGTCGTTGCACTAGAGACGTCTGAGTTTGTGGCTGTGGTAACTGTTGCACAGACTGCACGTCAGGATAAAGTTTTCCTTGCTGTGATGAAGAAACAGACTTCTTTCCAGTCCAGTGAAGAACAAAACTTATCTTCTTTTCAAGTAAATCCAACTGCTCCTCATGAGCAGGTGTAATCTTGCTTTTGGACACATTTAGGAACGCTATAATTTGATTCAACACAAGTATAAGTTTTTCCATTTGGGCTGTCTTTGGTTGTTGAGGAACAGAATCGTGCTGGAGAAAAGAGCAACAATATAACACAAAATAAAATAAGGAATCACAATAGTGTAAAAAATTTAGAGTAAGAACATGGCAAATATATAGTTGATTAAAGTAGAAAAATTTATAAACATGAGTCTAAGTGGTAGCATACCTGCCGGACCTGCTGGAGTCCATTAGTTAATGTCCGCCACAGCCCATTAAGCTGTTTTAAATACCTGTTTTTCAGACCTTCAACCTGCAAAGTAAATTTATTGGAAAAATAATGATTCAAGGCTTCTGCTCTTCAGCTTGTCATAATCTAACAAGAATACTTATATATATTTATCCATCAACGGATAATGATTTTATCAACAGAATAAAAATTTTAAAAAAAAAAACACAAACACAAACACACACACATATTTATACCAGCTTCTTTACTAATTAATTTTGGCACATAATAGAAAATGTTGCAATGTTAACAATTCCAACAGAAACAAACACACAAAGACATCCACACACTCAGAGAGAAGAACAAGCAATTGCACTATCATCCTTGAAACATAACAATCGCAAATGAAAAGGTAACATGCATGCTGTAGCAATCAAGGTTTTGGCAAGGAAAGATGCTGAAAATTAGTCTTCCAAGGCAGAATGACTTACATTTTGTAGGTACTCTGTGTCTTCACAGACATGTCTAATTTTGAATGAAATATTTTCTTAGTTACAATATTGACTTTGGAATCAAAATTAAATTGTCGTAACTGCATTGAGTCTTTTCCAAAAAAAATTTTAGCTTACATGGAAAGCTTAGTTTCAGAATGCTTGGCACTTGTTTGTGCTATCAAATTAACCAGAACACATAAATTTTACATGTCTAGTGTAAAATTCTTTTCTTTATTAATTTTATTCACATCACAACGAATTCTTTTCTTTATTTGCATAGCCGCAATGAATGCTTACTTATAAAAGGTTCAAGGGGAAAGAAATCCACTAGCAAAACAAGCTATTTAGAAGACATCACCTTTTGATAAATCTCCTCTTGCCAATCACCAATATTTGCAAACCTTTTCTCAGATCTGTGATTCAGTGCTCCTATGAAAACCATAGAGAAATTTTAATGCACCTATCTACTGAAAGAAAATCTTATAAAACAATTGTGAAAAGAAAAGGTAAAGAAACATTGCTGATGTTGTTTAACTCAGACAAACTGCTTTCAAATGAAATTACATTCAGAATAAGATAAAAGATCCAAAAGAGAGCAACTTCTCTTCAGACGAACTCTCCATGAGAATCTATCCTACATTAGAATCCAACTTCTATGAAAAATCTAGCAATTTTCGCATCAACAAAAGGAACATTTTCATGGTTTCATTCGAACATGTAAAAGTATAAGGTTAAAAAATTAAAATCATTTAATGCAACACTACCCAGAAGCTGGAAAGCACATTCATGAGGATTTAGTAGTTTGTTGGACAAGCAGTCAAATGTTTTAACTGTGATATGTGAAGAACCAGAAGCATGAAAGACTAGTGAGCCATAAGAAAACAAGAATTATATCAAATTGTCTAAAATGTGCAGAAATTCAAACAATGCTGCAAATGCGACAGGAGAACAACCTTACTTAGCAAATGAAGTTAAACAACAGAGGTACTTATGCTTTGATGTAATGGCCCAGGTCTTTATTTCCGGGAAAAGAAACATTTGAAGCATGGGCAAACTCCTATTTTCCTTTCAATTATGATTTGTAGTACACTTCTATTAAAAATTCACATGCACTGCATCTACCTATTAGGGGTTGCCATGTCCAACATCTCTGTGTTGAAACAACAACACTCACATTTCCCCTACTTGTAGTGATTTGACCAGAATCAGTATGACTTACTAATTTGTGTTTGTCGTGACGGTAAGGGTTCCTGTTCTTGTCCAGCATCAAAGTAGTTTAAACCTCATCTCTGAATACCATATTTGACAAAGAAATATTGGAACCCAAATGGATCAGCTCTCCTATTAGATAGCAAACAATCCATATTAAGGTGTAACATAATACTGGCAACATAGTAAGAGTATATTTTCCATATTCCACTCCCGCTTTCTAGCACAAACATGCAACAGCTTCCTAATTCAATAATTGATTCAACTATCATCACCACATAACATAAGTAGAGCCAACAGTTTGACAATTCAGTGCTACTGTCATTTGAAACTGCATTGAACTGTTATGACAAGAGAACCACAAAAGAATACAGAGATGCACAAGCATAATGCAGAATTACACAACTGCAGCATATACTTGATGAAACGTCTAAAAAGGTTTTTTATTTTTATTGTTTAGATTTTCATTGAATTAGAAAAAATTTCTTCCTGTCCAAATACATGCATTAACATACCTGATCTTTGAAAATAATTTTCCATTCCATCTTCTTGTGATGGCTGTTGTACCTTTTCTGGCTGTGATTGAGATATCAATTGCCCCTCTGGAAGTGGTGGTTGTAATTGTTGCCCTTGATTTGACAACAAAGCTGAAGCTGTCTGCTGGGTTTGCCCCTCCATCGCAACATGAGTTTGACGCATACTCAAATGATCACATTGTTTCCCAAGCCGCTGCTTTTGCTGCTGTATTACAGAAAAATTACTCTGTCCGGCCAACTGCTGCTGATGTGTGTTGTTTAGCTGGCCTTGCGAATGCTCCTGCTGCAAGTTTTGAGAGTTTTTCTGCGGGCATGGTAACCCTTGCCACTGCTGCAGTGAGTAAGGGGGACTACTTTGTTTCCCAATCAACCGATTCTGTGTCATAATGGTAGCAGCCATATTTTTCTTCATTAGTTGTGGTTGCTGATGTGAAGGCAACAGTGGCTTGCCCTGCATTGGCAATTCATTTTGATGAGTAACAGGAACATGTTGTGTCGGTTGCAGTTGTCTTACAACTGTTTGTGGATGTTCCATGAGCAGAGGCTGTGATGACTGTTGACAGGAAGACTGCTGACTCTGTAGATGGTCAGAAACTGCAGATGATTGTGAGGGTGCAATATAATCCCGTTTGAGGGGTTGTCGTTGCAGCTGAAAAGAATCCTGTAGTAACTTCTGAGGCTGCTGGTGGTTCTGTTGGGTAACCACCTGCAGTGAGCGTTGTCTTCCTTGAACCTGCATCGGGTTATTGGGGGAAAGATCAGAATACATCCCTTGTCCCACTGAATTTCCAACTGAATTCTGTGAAATGCCAGAGGTAGTCCGCAAGTTGGAAACTTCAGTGACAACATTTGGCATAGCAGTTACAGTTAAATCACTGAGAGGAGGCTGTGCATATCGTAAGCTGGCATAAACTCCAGAAGATGCAACATTATTCTCAGCATTCAGTGATAACTGATGTTGAGACTGATTGGTGGAATGAGGATTAAGTGATTGTCTATGCTTGTCCACTTGGGACTGGATACCATAAGATTCTACACCCAAAAAAAAAAAAAAAAGAGTAAATGAATCAAAATTCAAGAAAAGCAAAGAAATAAACAAGCTATCCATATATTCAGAGAAGTTTGTGCCACTGACAAAAGAAGGATTAAAAAACTTGTTAATAGAAAATTTTCAAATTAGAGTTAGTTGGAGTAATTGTCAACTCTACAAGAATCACATTTGAGTAAAAAGATCGATTCCTTTTCACACATTTTATATAACAAATTTTAACATTGTCAAGAATAATTGTATAGAGTGGCAAAAATATTAAAATCAATAAATCATAAACTATCACTATAGATTATTTGGAAGAAACTAATGGTGAAAGAGAGAGAGAGAAAAAATCTAAGATCTGAAGTATGTTTGGCCAGGATTAAATATTTGGAACAAGGGACAGAAGCTAATGTTACAAGACTAGTACATAACACTCCAGATAAAAGCCTGAATGCAATAAAAGAAAACAAAGTAAACACAAATGCATGTCAACAGCGAAGACAGAAGACTAAATATTGTAAATTGGTGAAGTTGGAAAAGTATCACACTGTAGATTAATCAAAGTCATATTTACCTTGCTTTTCACCAGAACAGGAGGGCCTCGATTGTGAAGAATTAGGCACAACAGTCCGGGATGATTGCGCTATTACATTCACCATCTTCAATGATATCTTCCTTTTATAATCATCCTGAAAGTGGATATCAAGCAGTATTTATATTTCTAGAACAGGAACGCCTAATACTGAAGTGAAAAACAAGTTTCTTTGCATTCTTCTGTATGAGAACTACATAAATCCTAGAAAAAAAATCATAAAGAACACACAGATGAATTTGCAAGCAAGTCAGTGCTTGCTTTTAGAGAATCTTGGTGTACATATTATGAGATAACTAAAATAAGACTGTTGAGATTGAGTGCCAATCCATATTGGGATGATGAGATGAAGTTAGGATCAAGATTCTACATTAGAGATGGATGAAAGACAATCAACATGCTATTTTCTCTCATCATTCAAGTATGGGTCACAAGAGTTTGAGACTAAGATACAAGAGTTTTGAGATCAGGCAATGTGCACTAATAACCAATGATTGGCCCAATTGAAGGTGATTTTACATATTGAAATTGCAAGGATGTGAATCTAACAGGGAAGGTTGACTTCTAACTTAATAGAGAATATGACCACACATGTAGCAATTGCCAAAAAAGCACCCTTAAGAGAGAACCTAAAAAGCATTCTTGAGTTCAGTTGAGTTAAAATAGATAAAGGACAAAGCAAATGCTGAAAAATGTAGATTATGGAATAATATTCCATTCATGTGATCAACATACCTCATCTTTGGCAGCTGCATAAATCATCTCCTCAAAATTCTCAGCAAGTTTCTTAATACCAGGTAAATCATTTATCTTAGAAGATGGAACACACTTCTTTAATGTGTCAATGCTGCATGTGTAAATAAATATCAAAGCACTAATAAATGATCGGCCATGCTAGCAAGAAGAAGTTAACAAAAAGAAAGTAACTTTAAAATTATAAACAAACTAGATTCCTGAAATATAATATCAAGTGACATCATCATTAGACTTTACATCATTCTTTATCAATTTTTTAACATTTAAGTCCATCAGTCAACTTAACTTGTCCAAGATTCATATATTGTCCAAAACATAAGTTAGATACTGTTTTTGTAACACCTCAATCCCACATTGAGAAGAAAAATAGCTCACATAGAATGGGTAGATTCTAAAGGTACTCATAAATACAAAGTCTCGCATTGGTTCCTTACTAGGTAATATTGGACTTTATAAGTGATTGTTAGGGAGCCCTAAATTGACTGGTTCTTTTGAAGTTATAGTATAAATGTGGCTAACACTTCCCCTAAATCATTACAAATGGTACCAGATTAATCTAGAAACAATATGTAGCATTGAGGCACATGGTTGCTTATTAGATGAGACTGTGCTTTATAATTGATTTTAAGAAAGCTCCAAAATGACTATGATAGCATAGATGTAGTTAACACTTTCTCTAGGTCATTACAACAAAGGTAAAAAATTAATATCGATTAGTTAATGTATAACAATTAACAAAGGTAAAAAAAAAATCTTTCACCATTTATTTTCATATTCTACCAAAAGATCATTTCTTTCAAGTAAAAACAAGTGAGATCTACTAAATATGAGAAATCACACCGGACAAACTTCCATAGTAGAAGAAGGCCTCTAAATAATAACAAGAAAAAACTACACTTACCCTCTTAAACTACCACCCAATTTGCAATGTCCTCCCAAACTACCTAACCCTTACAATTAGCCTCCCTCTCTTAGGATTTTTTGTTAAATCCGACATAAATGGGTCACATGCAATACACATAACTCAAAATAACAATAATACCCCTGCATCAAATAAAAAATTAAAAAATAATAATAATAATAGTGGGTCTCCTCCCACGACCTTTCTTTGTTACCCAAGTGGCAGGCCATGGGTTTCCTCTAGACCCACAGCATAGTCATGCATCTCCTCCGGACCCGCGGCCTAACATGGGTCTCCACACGCACGGTCTAGCCATGATTTCCCCAATTTGGTTGTTGGTCACCATGGCCAGCCAAAACAAAAACAAAAAAAACAAGGACATAATTGTATTTTCATGCATATGATAGGGGGTATAATAGACATTTTACGTCACGTGTATCACATGTGCCCTATATCAGATTTAACAAAAAACCCTAACCTAATTGTAAAGGCTAGATAGTGGGGAGGGACATTACAACTTTTTAAAGTTTGGGGGGAACTATATTGGGTGGTAATTGGAGAGGGCAAGTTTAGTTTCCCTAATTACAAATTACTTGATAACCTTTCAAATCTAAATGACTAGGGATGGTTTTGACCACTCCCTTCAGCCATATTTGGGGGTGGCCGGCCTCTTTTTTTTTTTTTGCCATATAGGGGTGACCGAACCAACCCTAAGGCCGGCTAGCCCCAAATATGACTAAAGGGATTAGCCGAACTACCACTTGGCTATTTGGAGGCTTTAAAAAAAATCAGAGGGTAACTGAACCACCTCCTAGCCTTTTGGGGGTGGTTTCGACCACCCCTTCTTCCACCCTTTTTTTAAAATATATATATAGTTTTTAGTTTTTTTTTTTACAATTTATAAATGTATTTTTGTTTTATTAAAAAAATTAGGGTAATTTTTGTCTTTTTGTGGGACAAAAGGGTTGACTACAAATTTTTGGTAGTTTGTAAGAGACATTGATGAAATCTATAGTTCACTGGGAAATTGAAAATTAGGTGTTAGTTTGAGGGGGGTATGTGTACTTTTCCCATTTTTTTTATATTTCCTTTCTTTTTTTAAGAGTATCAATAGAAAATTGACACACATAATCTAAGTTATATCAAACAACCAAATCAATTCAAAATTGATATCATGTAATCTTACTTACATCTTGACCACGATCTTTTCTCGAGACTGTGGTAATAATTTAGCTCTCCAATCACTGGCTTCCATGTTTCTTAAAGCTTGAAAAAACCTCCAACTGTTGATATCCACACAATTCTGAACAAAAAAGGCATCATCAAAACTTTCCAAAAGCTCGTGGACATCATAAAGTTAGACATTGTGCAGTAGTGCAAGTCAAAGTATAGAAATAATTTTGTGCAACTAATGAAGAGGATAGGATTACACAGATTGACGATTTCTTTATTTGTGGTATCTCTGGTTTTTCCTTGGTCAGCTTTTTAGGCAACTCTCAAGTTTGTATAGCAGTTTGCGCAGAAACCATATTTTAGAGGTTCAGGAGCTACTCCTTTGCTAGGGTGCTTCTAGACAAAGCAGAAAGGAGAAGCATTCCAATACTTCATTTTAAAGCATTTTTGCTGCTAGCAGCATATGCGCTATTATTCTACTTTCTCGCTGGTTTAGAGATTCTATAATTTTGATATCTCTTTTTTTTCCTTTTCGCTGAGGTGTTTTTCTCTTCCACACTTCTTGTATACTTGGGTTGCACCCCCTTGGCAGTTTTCCTTTGTTTATCTAACACGCACACACTCAGAGAGAGAGAGAGAGAAATAGTCCCAAACATCAAACGACTTATGATTAATTTGCAACAAGAAAATTATATTTTGTTTCATGTGAGACATTCTCCGATCTTCCATTACGCAAATAAATGTAATTCAAATAGAAAACAGTCAGAAGAAGAATCTTCAATGCTATCAAAAAACATTAGTACCTTACACAATTTGAATTATATCCTGCTCAAGCATAATCATTTTGAACTCCCTATGATTGGAAATAGAATTAAACCAATTAACCAAAGATTCCGCACACAATAAAATTAAATATAGTGCATCTTTTCCTTGTACCTTATATATGCATGGCCAATTGCCTAAAATTGCAACCCAATTGCCCGTGAAGGGAATTCTGGCACGAAAGGCCAGGACACAGCATCATCATCAAAATTTCCCAGAAAATAAGTCAGAGATTGCATTTTGTGAACTATGGCTCCCCAAACTTCTCAAACTAAGTTTAATAAATTTTTTTTTCTCTAATTTAACCCCCCCAATTCTGAATCCTAGTTTCCCCTGCAACTACCAACTCCGGAATTGAATATCTGTCAGTAGTTCTTCCAAGTTCCTTCACAAATTCTCATTCTAAAGACAAATGACAACAGAGTTTCTAAGTTATCATTACAAAGATGGAAACTCCATGATAACAATTTTCAAAGCCATAATTACAAAGATAAAAATTCCAAACCCCAACGGTCAAAAAAGATGATAGGGAAACTCCCATTAATTTTTTTTGGGCCAAAAAATGTTTAACTATGTTAATTTTTCTTTCTTGTCCAATATAATTTCTTGAATTTCTTTTTTATGTGTGTATATAAATAAGACAAAAAAACTATCTATAAGAACCAAACAGAGCAGGCAATCACAGACATGATCAACCATCAAACCCATACACTCTCAGCCTCTAAAACTAACTTCAGTACTGAAAAAACAATAAATCACCAGTTTTAATTAAATTCAATCACAGCCAAAAGAGTAAAAAAGAAAAACAAAACTCACTGAGAGAGAATGAGAGAAAGAGAGAGAGAGAGAGAACTGCTCAATCAAACGCAAAAGGCGAAGATGTTTAGGGTTTCTGAATTCTGATGGAATCGGCGGATGCTTGCGAGCCAAGGAATCGCAGCGACCGAGTCGTCGAGTGTCTTTAGGCTCCGTTTCTCAGTGACGCGGAAAGCGAAGATACTCTCTACGAGTATATAGAGAGATATTCCCGCGAGCGTTAAGTGTTAAGTGGGGTTTAAATTCCGAGCCTGGCCGCCCCGGGCCCACTATATTTGCCTTAATTTTTTAAAAAATAAAAAAATACAGATAAATAAAATTATAACAAAACGAAGCCTTTTTTTTAAAAAAAAAAAAAATGTAAAATTAGTGTACGTGATTTACCTATTTTATAATTAACTTACTGTGATATCAAAATAAACTCAAAGGTTCTTGAAGTATCCAAAAAAAAAAAAAATCCATATAGTCAAATTTCGTTCATTGAATTACCAAATTCTGATACCGTGACACTGACCTGTCATATTTAAGGCAATGTCACACTAACGGAAAAATATGTTAAATTAGTGAACGAAATTTGGTTGTTTGGACTTTTTGTTTTTTAACATACTTTAGGAAGTTATAAGTTCATTTTAATATTACACATAACTAATTGTAAATTAAGTAACCCACATAAACTAATTTTACATTTTTTTTCCTTTTTTTTTAGAAAAAAATAAAAAACTTATATATTTTACTAACTTCCTTGTCAATTGCATTTATTCCCAAGCTAATATTTGGTAACTATGAGTAAAATATTGTTCATACTATGTTCAAGAGCTGACAAATTACTATATGTGTAAGTGCAATAACTTTGTTACTATTTATAAAATTAAAATAGATGAGGGTAATTAATTTAATAATTTCCTTTATGATTTTCATTAATAAAAATTCCTTTAAATTAAAAAAAATCCAATACCCACAAAAAAAACACTATGTAAATACCCTAATGTAAAAGAGATATTATACATCATTCTCTCAATCATCTTTCAACTTTTTATTTTTGCAAATTTAATGAATTCACCACTGGATTTGTGAACTCATATGAGTGTACACAAATTCAATGATTAATTCACTCATTCGCTATACGAAAATAGTTAAAAGATTGTTGAAATAATGATTTTTATCATTTCTCAATGCAAAATAAACCATTTTTTAATGATCCCTTTTGTATTTACTTCCTTGGAACAACGTTTAATGAATAAATTAGACACTAGAAAAATCTTATCATGTAATAATGCTTTTTCAACAAGGTTTTGTTTAAGAGAAAATTTGAAAAAGAATAAGAAACTAATTTTTTTTTTAATAAGAAACTAATTTCAACAGTCTAGTATTTTATTTATGGGAATTTCAATCCTACAAATTCAATTTTTCATTGTTTTGATGATTTACATAAAGAAATTAGTTCAAGTACTCTATTAATTAGTTCAATTTTTCATTGTTTCCGCTTGTGACTTTGTAGCTTAGACTATAGTTACTTCAGGACTTGTCCTATGATTACAAAAGCTTTCACTCTCGATTTCTATGAATGAGAATAAGTTGTTTTTCCTTCCAAAAAAGAAAAAAGAAAAAGTATTATATTAATTACACGATTAAAGTAATAATTAATGATGACAATCTATAATTTAATGATGAAAGAGATAATGGTGCTACGAGTGCACGATGAAAATGACTAGTAGTAGCGGTGATGATGGTGGTAGTTATTAAAAGCAGTGGATGACAATAATAGTGCCAATGGTGACGGGTGACGGTTACAATAGTTATAGCATGCAACCATATTGGTGGCAATGACAATGACAATAATGGCAATGGTGACGGTTACAATCGTGGCGATAGTGATAGCATGCAACAATAGTGTTCGCAATGACACTGACAAATGGCAGAGGTGACGGTTACGGTCGTGGCAATAGTAAAGCATGCAACAATAGTGTTGGCAATGACATTGACAAATGGCAGGGATGACGGTTACGGTTGTGGCGATAGTAATAACATGCAACAATAGTGTTGGTAGTGACATTGACAAATGGCAGAGGTGACGGTTACAATAGTAGCGATAGTAATAGCATGTAACAATAGTGTTGGCAGTGACAATGACAAATGGTAAAGGTGACGATTATAGTAACAACGATAGTGATAGCATGCAACAATAGTGTTGGTAGTGACCATGACAACAATGGCAATATGAACAGTTATATTGAATTGTATGTAAAATATAAGAGAAATATTATACGCACGACTTTTGTTCTTCTTTTATCTCTTAAAGGTGATGTGACTTATAATATTACTGTTGGATTTGGAATTAAGTACTATTAGATTAATTTTGATCTAATTATAATTTTAAAAAGCATATCAAAATTTGAGGAGATAAAAAAGAAATAAAGGTTCTATGTATAGCATTACTCAGCATCTTCACAAATATGTCTATTTTACATAGTCTTTTTATATGAGGCAGTGGTTAAATCATTACGCCTTTCATGCAAGTCGGAACTTTTTCGACAAGAATTTTGCTACCTTAGGACTATTATAGTTATAATTAGTGCTCACCACGACATCAGTCACTAGCTCCCATGTCATAAGGACACCAACTTCTTTAACTTTCCGGCACTAGACAAATGCTAGCCTCAATACATGGTTGAGGTGGTAAATGACTAGGGATGAAAACGTGTTATTAACCGTCTGCTAACCGCACTAATTGCTTTTAAAGACTATTAGGAAAAACCGCTAACCACCTATAAAAATCTAGAAATGATGTCATATGTAGAGTATTACCATATTACTATAAAAACAACGTCATTTTGTTTTTGTTTTATTAATTTTTGAACCTTTCAATTTTGTTTCTTTAAAAAGCGGTTATTATAATTATTAACCGTATAGGCAGTTAGTAAAGGTGGTTAGTGGATTTTATTAACCGCCTTTTCACTTATATAAATCATGAGAGCCCCTTAGGTGCAAACAATCTGCAAAAGAGACCTTTTACAGCATCCAATTAAAACCTCCCACATCATACAAGTACATAAACTTACACAAACTCAAATACTCTGAGTAACACCGGATCGTTTCAAAAATCAAACAAATCAACTCTCCCAACTCAATTTCGTTTGTCTCTAGAGAACTTCCGTGCCGCCAACCTTCAACTTCACGCCTACATCGCCGGCCAGCCCGTTTTCGGCCACCCAGAAGTCGCTGTCCAACCCAAAGTCGCCGTCCAGCCCAACGTCACCATCCACTGCCCAAAGTCGCCGTCCACTGCCCAAAGTCATCGTCCACTGCCCAAAGTCGCCGTCCACTACCAACGTCGCCGTCTACTGCTTTTTTCGACGTCTTCGCAGGACGTCTTCGTCCATTGCCCAACCATCTGAAGTGCACCATTGAAATCATTTTTTTTTAGGGTTTAGGGTGGGATTCAAAACTATAGCCTAGGAGGAAAGGGTGAACCCATTTGGGGAAGCCATTAACCTCCTTGCTAACGCCTCACACTTCGCTGCTAATCCTCACACTTCGCTACTAATGCCTCAAACTTCGTTGCTAATGCCTCAACTCTCTAAAAATCTTTCCCAAAGCCCTCCAAAAAATCCCCCCAGACCCTCCAAAAAAAAATCCCCCAAACCCATTGAACTGTACGGACAAGAGTTTAAAAATGTTGGTTTTGTGGAATCTGGTGGCTGGCCATTGGTGAGGGGAGAGGGAAGATGAAAGATGAGAAAGAGAGAGGGGGAGGGAGAGATTCGTCGATGAGGAGAGAGTGGAAGAGAGAGATGAAGAGGGGCGGCCATGAAATGGATGAGATGGAGGAAGACTCTGGAAGAGATAAGATATTCTAACCTATAAATGCTTTTCTTTTTTAATGTTTTTTTTATTAATAAAAAAGTCTGACATGGCCTACTTGGTGGATGCTGGGCTGATTTTTGGAAGCCGAAAAGTTTACCTCTTGTAGAAAATGGGGGTTCAAAAATCAGGTGCATATCTTATCATTTTTTTAGTTTGTATCTTGTGTACGTGGCAGTATTTTATTAAATGCTGTAAAAGGTGTATTTTACAGATTGTTTGGATTTAAGGTTTTCTCATAAATCATAGGTTTTGGGAGATGAGAGAGGGATGTGGGTGGTGAATATAACTATGATATGTTTCATGGAATTTGTATATGGAACAATGATTGAAATTTTCAAATTCAAAATTTCAAGAATTATCCAAGTAGCTTTCTTACTTATCCAAATAAGAAAAACCAATATGAAAAATGATAAAGTCATAACTTAAACCTAATTAAGACCCAACTTTTCTTTTAAGTAGCCTTAAAAAAAAAAAAAAAAACAATTGTGGGTGGAGGAGAGAGAGAGCCATAAACTAGAAGAGAGAGATAAATGGGGTCTTAGTTAGGTTTAAGTTATGGCCGTATCACACGTAAACCAATATTATGAATTTCTAAATTGTGAAATCTCACCTCAAAATCCATAATTCAAAAAAGTACATAAATTTATATTAATTGAATAGTTATTATGTTTATAAATCATAAGGCAATCCATATTCCATCTTTTTGTTAAATAAAATTTAATATGTTTTTGCATTAGAATCATATCACCTATGATATTCTTTTAAACAATGTATATGGTACAAGCATTGCTAGATGTCACACTTTGAAAGTGTCATAAGCATGTCCCTAAGGAGTAGCCCAATTGGCTGTGAACTACATTTCTTGAAACGAAGGTTACTAATCTGAATCCTTCCTCCCCCTTACCTTGTGTGAACATGTCAAAAAAAAAAATAGTGCCATAAGCCGTGTTAAATGAATGAGGCATGATAAATGCACAACTCTTTGGCACAACTTTAGCTCAACTTTTCTCTTATGTGGTCATTTTTTTTAAATAAAATACAATTTTAAAAAAGGATCACATAGGACGTTATTGCTTCAGTTTTTTTTTTTTTTGAGATGTAATATAGCATTACAGCCACAACATAGACCCAACAAAGACCAAACTTCTCCTCTATGTATCATTTAAAAAATTAAAAAAGAACAAAATTAAATTCAAAACACCAAACTTTAATTTTTATTTTATTTTTTAAATGACACGTAAGAAAGAAGTTGTATCTTTGTTGGGTTTATGTTGTGACTTTAACATTTCTCTTGTTTTTTTAAAAAGTAAAAAATAAGAGAAAAGTTGGGTTAAAATTGTGCCAAAAAGTTGTCCCTTTATCATTTATTTCACGAGAAATGTTATGTATTATTCTAGTATTCTTCTGGTGTCCTCTTAATTGTGATGTGGTTTTTAAAAGGAAATGCTATGTGTTCTTCTAATGTTCTCCTGGTGTTCTCCCAACTATAATGTGACTTTTAAAATCACCAATAGATTAAAAGTAAAAGAAAATGATAATTTTAAATTCAACGATGATTTTAAAAGCCACATCATAATTGAGAGAACACCAAGATAACACTAGAAGAACACATAGTATTTTTCATTTTTAAAATCATGGTTGAATTCGAGATTATCCTTATTAAGTTTAAATTTGTTGATGATTTCAAAAGTCACGTCACAGTTACGCGCATTTCCCTTTCTCCAAATGAATATAGAATTTTTAGCATCTAGCATTTTTTTTATTCAAATTACCTTAAATAGAGCATATGTTCATAAGGGATTTGGCTTAGGTACTATAATTTTTCATTTTTTATTTGTTTAAAAGAGGAAATTTAATTTCAGTTTTTTTTATGATAAATAGATAAAGTAAAATTAGATATCAACAGTTGAAAAACCAAAGCGGAATCCCATAATAAGAAGATATAAGGTGAAGGCTTGTTTTGTAATAATTAGAGGTAAGTCATTTTGATTAGGGGTTTGCTAGGAGTTCTCCCCATAATGTTCTCCTAGAGTTCTCTTAGTTTTATGTAAAACATGATTTAAGAAAAAAATAAATTTGTAATACCCTTTTTTTGTCAACAGATTAATTTTTATAAATTAATAGTTAGGTTCTAATGCTTTAAAACTTGTTTTTGGATTCAAAACTAAAATATAAGGGTATAAGGTTAACTCTTTAGGAATGGTATCACCCAAAATGGATTTGATCATCCTAAATTTGGTGCTAATGCCTCAAATTTGGTGTTAATGCCTAAAAAACCGGTGGTATAATCCACTATAATTTTATTTTTTCTTAAATCATGTTTTACGTAGGACTGAGAGAATACCAAGAGAACGGTACAGGGAGAACCCCTAACATTTTCCTTTTGATTATTGTGGTAATTAATTTAGAGTTTCTTGATTTATTAGTTACAGCTGTAAACGTGTGTAAAATTTTCCTGTAGAAACAAGCAAACAACAAGAACAAGAAGAAGTAAATTAACACTCTTTCTCGCAGCTACTTCATCATCAGATTTCTTTCCTTTTCCAACTATTTTTCCATCACTTCTAAATTAATTAATCACGTGGATATATAGGAAGAAGAGGGAAGCCAGCAATCTCCCACCTATATTCATAATGATTTTTTTTTTTTAAGAAAAAACATCCTAGTAACGGATGTGATTAAATTTAATTAAGTCCAATTAGTTTGAATTTCTTGAAAATATATCACTTTCCCATTGTGCATATTCATATTAATTACTACGCTGGATAGCAATAATATTGCTGTAATTTTTACTAATTACCCATTTTTCCAAAACATAAAAAGAAAAAAGAAAAGAAAAAGGAAAGCTAAGAAGTCTTATTGGCATCTTCAAAACTATGTCCATCTATGGATTCACTGCTTTCCAAACAAAACTTTAAGAAAATAAAATATATATATATTTACCAATCAAATCTCAAACAGGTTGAGGCCGAACAAAGTTTTCTTTCAACTCAGTCTATTAAACTAACAGATATATCTGTATGAAAAGTATGTTTTAAGACATATGCATGTGCCCTTGGACTGATTTACATTGAATGGCCAAGATTCAAGTTTTATAAATTTATTGCAATAAATATTGAATCCCATGAGATATTATCTCAGACCATCGATGGAAAAATCAGTTTTACAAGCACATATTAATTATAGTATCTTTTAAAATTAATCACGTACTCCTTACAAACCCTAAAATTAATAGTGAGATCGAGTTGACTTGTGCTTTACTCAAATTAGCCGCGTGAAAGTTTTTTCATGCATGTTTTTTCCATATAAATTCAATCTCCCAAAACAAATATATGTATATATATATATATCATCAACCAACCCAAAAGAGGATCAGGACTTACGAATTCAATTTTGAAATTTTATATACTATATTTGTATCCCATTATATTGACTTGACAATATTATAGAAGGTGATGTGCACTATTGCCACGTGGCCTTTCAAAAGGTGACATGTGAATAGTGAAAACGTCACCTTCTAGAAGGTGACGTGCCAATTTTGAATTAAGTCATTATGTTTAAGGGTATTTGCAAAATGTCACTACACAAACGTCAATAAGTCAATAGTGACGTTTTTTGGGCTTAAAACATCACCTTCCATGTGTTACTATTGCTAATTTTTTTATAGTGATTACTAAAATTTAATTAAAGGTTAATTTTTACTGTCATGTTATCTAGTTGTATGACAGTTGTATATGAGTCTACTAAAATATAATTACTAAAAATTTAAATTTTAAATGATGTAACGTCATATAAATCATGCAACCAAAAAAAAAAAAAAATTGATCCTCTCCTAATTATATATTTCACTCGTAATAACCAAAGGGAATTTGAAATTAGAACAAGGAGTGTATCAATAACGTCAATTTTATTTATTTACGTCAATCTGCAGTTCAATACTGAATTAAATCAAAGAAAAATTGAAAAGATACATCTAAGAATTAATTTTAAAAATCACAATATTATTTTTAATGTACTCTAAATTAACTAGAAGGTAATTATGCATGATTAAAGCTTTAATGACAAATCCAGTCCGGCCGCCGGAACATCGGCACAATGATCACTTTCCGGCAGCTCCTCTCGGGGAAGGTAATCACTACTACTACTAGTTGCCCTAATTTCAGCCATGATTTTAGCAGAAGATCCACCAAGATTTCTAAAAAGTGCACCACTTTCCTGAATCAATCTTGAAGAAGTAGTAGGACTGCCTAACACACCACCATTAATGTTATGTGCCTGAAAACCCTCCAACCTCAGCCTATCAACCGAAGATTGCGGGCTCATTAGCGACTGCCTCGACCAACCGCCGTGGCCGCCAAACCGCCATGGGTAGCTTGAAGGCTTGTGAACCATGGACTCAACCCGAACACCAAGAGATCTGTTGAAAGATCCGTAGAGAGAGTGAGTGGAGATGCTTGAATATGGATGGTAGTAAGGAAAGTTTTGGTGTTGAAAAGCATCCATATCCATCCCTTGACGTCGTTTTGCCAATGCACGCTCTTGTTTGTGTGCGTTTTGATGCCCTCCAAGTGCTTGCGACGTCGAGAACTCTCTCTTGCAGAAGTTGCATGAAAAAACCCTAGGCTGATCTGACTTTTTTTCAAGAGGGCTATTATCTGCTCACACAAAAAACATATAAATTAAATGATGAAATTCTTTTTTTCTTTTTTTTTCTTTTTTTTTTGGGAAAAACTTGAAAGGGCTTTTTCTAAAAAGTTAAGACAAAAACTATATTTTCCAACATAATCCCGAACAAGCTAGAGTCTCAGCATATTATTAGAGCAAAGATTCTGAGTTTGAATCTTATCTTCATCATCCACCTCTTGTCTCAATTAAACGGTCAACGTGTTAAGGCTTATTTATTAAGAAAAAGTTTAAGCCCAGACGTGGCAAAGAAGAAGAAAAGAAAAACCTGTATTAATGGAGTTGAAAAGATTGAGCTCCATATTTGTGGAATCATCGTTGGAAAGCTTCAAATCTAGCAACACACGCTGTGGCTGATCAGCTGCTAATTCCGAGCCTTTAACAACTTTGTCTTTCATTTTCATCATTGTCTTATCGAAACCTTCTTTGAGTGGATGATGATCGTCGGGTCCTTCAGAGGCGGCTGCAGAGATGCCGGAGGCCTCGGATGGGCATGTTTCAGATCGGCCGTGTGCTTCCATGGGAAAACAAATTAAGGTTAACTGTTTTTTTTTTTTTTTTTTTGGGTGGGGTTTGAGGAGAGGATGAAGGACATGGATGTTCTTTATATTTAGGGTTGATGAGTAAATGCAATATCCTATGTATATGGAAACAAATCACATTGTGCAGTTATTACATGCATTATATTAGCAAAAAGATTGAACTGTGATGACTAAGCTGGCCTGAGATTTTGTCTCAAACTTTATTCCAAATATATATATTGAAGTACATTGTGAACAGGCTGTTACTCAATTAGGGCAAAGTTCCATAATGAGTGCATCGAGTACTTATTATGTACTTTTCAAATTGGAAGCAAGGTTGGTAGCTATAGGAGTATGCATAAAAAGAAAAGGGTTTGGCTTGGTTCCGATTTCGGTCAAAAAAGAAAAAGAAAAATATACTAATGTAATATGATGTCATATACAATTGAGATAATATAACAGTAAAAATTAGTTTTTGGATAAGCAAGAACTTGTATAAAGAAAACTTAATGGCTAATTTTTATTCGCACGCACGTCAACAAAATTGTATGGCAGTTGTATAATAAATACTAAATAACATCATTACTTATTTGTTCAAGGGGTTTGCTAGGGGTTCTCCACGTAGTGTTCTCCTAGCGTTCTCCCAATCTAACGTAGAACACGATTTAAGAAAAAATAAAATTGTAATGCCTTTTTTTACCAACAGATTAATTTTATGAGTTAATGTTTAGGTTCTAATGTTTTAAAATTTGTTTTTTGATTCAAAACTAAAACCTAAAGGTGGAAAGTTAACCCTTTAGGGATAGTATCACTCAAAATGAATTTAATCATCCTAAATTTAGTGTTAATGCCTCAATTTTGGTGCTAATACCTCAATTTTGATGTTAATGCCTCAAATTTGGTGCTAATGCCTAAAAAAACTGATGTTGAAGGCCATTACAATTTTATATTTTCTTAAATCATGTTTTACGTAAGTCTGGGAGAACGCCAAGAGAATACTATGAGGAGAACCCCTAGCATTCTCCTTTGTTCAAAGCACTATCAAAATTATCTATTCCGCTTGGTTCCAGTTCCAATAATTTTATTTAGTAGATTGTAATATGATTGTTATACAGTTGGAATGACGTGGCAATGAAAATCAACATTTGGCTTGTAAACAGATAAATTAATGGTTGATTTTCCTTAAAGCCACATCATTATTCTAGTCATATAGAACTCATATATTAGTCTACTAAATAGTTTTTTTTTTTTTTTTTTCATTACTTATTTGTTCAAGGTGCTGTCAAAATTATTTGGACATTCATTTTGGCAAAAACTGTTGGAAGCCCCTATTCTAGCAGAAGTCCATTTAAACTTTTTTAAATAGTTCATTTGACACTTAAGCATCCCTAAACTTTATTCTTTAAATCTCTTCCCTCTTCTTTGGTGTGATTGAAAATAAATTTTCAACACCTTTGCCTTTAATTATCTTAAATAAATTTATAATCAAAATGAGATGGCATGCAAAAAAAAAAAGATTTTATGAATATAAATATTAAATACATATATAGATAGGGTCAAGTTCAAATTACAATATATAATTGGTATCAATTTTTATTAATGCACACGTTACTCAATAACATTTAATTATTTGAACAATCTCACTCTTAGATTACATATTTTCTTTGTGCTAATTAAAGTCTCATCTTAAATTTTATGTCAATCAGAGAGAGATATTCACTATCAAATTCCATAATTAAATCTGTATATTTTTTATTAAAAATAAATGAATAAATAAAACTGACCATTAATGTTTAATCTCTATTAATCATGTTATTTGGAGAGCTTCATAATTAGATTGAAAAAAATAAATTAATAAATATAACAGCAATTAAGGAGCCTGAAATTAATCAGTGTGATATTCATTAATGTATTATTTGCACTTAAATATAACAGCAAAACCAACCAGCAAAATTAGTAGCAATAGTCTTCCAATCGAGCTGCTCATACTATAAAAGCTTCTTCAAAAATGTAGAGAAAGAATCTGAATATGAAATCATTTTGGATAAGACTTGATTCATGCTTCAAACACTTCACAAATTTAGTAAGAAATTAAAAGCTAAGAAATTTCCAGATCTCTACTCTATTAATTTTGATATCATCATCTACTTAATTATTTCATGTTCCGTTCAAGGTAATTGTCGGATCGAGATTCCCTACAATATCCGAGGATCATTGGAATTTCTTCTGCCCCATAGAATTGTGCAAGGGCCCGTGAGAGAGCCCGCCCTCATATCTTTCTTGTCCTAGCTAGAAGGAGGCCTGGCCACCCGCTCAGAGTCCCTCTCACAGTTTCCTACAAATTTTTTTCGATCTTTACCTTTAATAATTATTTCAAAAACTACCATAAACATGGCATTTTAGTTTTGCATGATATTATACCCATAAATTCATGTCCCCAATAAGTAGCTCAATCGGCTGGAACCACACCTAATGAAGCGAGGGTCACTAGTTTGAATCCCCACCCCCTCTTGTGCAGACATGTCAAAAAAAAAAAACCATAAATTCCTTAATTAAAAGAAGAGGTACCGCACAGTCACACTCTACATAATATATAGATACAAAAAGTTGGTAAGTGACACCCTCCAAACCACCTTTCCCCTTATATTTTACCTTAAAAGGTAGGTGATACATGAATAATTAAAGGTATATATATAGCTAAACTAAAATCAAGCAAAATTTCCAGTGGATTAGGCAACCAATCTGTAGTTAGAATGACATCAAATAGTCAGAATTTTCCTCCAATCTGAGTTGGAAGAATCTCCTTCAACTCAATCTATAAAAATAATGCGTGTCCTTTAAACATATGAAATGCATATTTTTTTTAATAGCAGGAACAAAGTTATAATTAATCTTACTATAAACTCATGTGCATATCACATGTCATTTTTATAGATTGGATTGGAAGGAGTTCCTCTAACCCAGTTTAGATGAAAACTCTGTCATTTGTTAATTAAATATCTAAATTTGGAAGACAAATGGTTTTAAACCTACCAATTAATCTATCTCATAAGAAGGCTAAAGCATAAAATTAAAAGACACTAGATTATGTTACTTATTTAAATATATCTTAACATAAAAATTTGTTAGGCAATGAACTTATTCAGTGGATTAAAGAACTTCTTATAGGCAAGTAGCCTTCACCAGAAGCTTTAGAGAAAAGAGGAAAAGAGTTAGGTCTATTTTTAGTTCATCTTCAACTTTATACATATATTTTTCTCTATCATGAAAGTAAGAAAAACTTAAACTATCAAAGAGTCTTTTGATCAATATAATAAATCTTTATATAGATATAGATTTATGGGCATGTATAGACATAATATGCATGCATCTAATATTAAATTCAAATCAAATATCTCAACAAGAAAAAGAAGGAGATCACAGGAAAAATAAATAAATAAAAATAAAGGAAAAAAAATGCAAAATCAGTTTATGGAGTTCTACTGAGTTGCCAAACTAGTGATTATTGAAAACTCCATGTGGTTAGCAAAATTCACAAATAAGTATTGCATCCAACTTTCATCCAAAATTTTGATAAAACCATCATAGTGCCACATCAACACCAATAATAGAGCGACACGTGTCCCCTATAATAATAAAAAATTATAAATTTATCATGTTATTTTACACATATGACAAGATTCTTTGAATGCCAACTTTACTTTAGAAACGAATGTAATAATTCAATTTTAAAAAAAAAATTGATTCATGCATGCCGGTTCTTAACTTTAATACAGTCTCTCCATCTCTACCATATATAAGAGATAATGCCAAATATATATATAAGACAGTTTTGAAATAACTATAGAGAATTGATGAGTTTTTCTCTCTCTCTCTTTTTAATTGAATAAAGAAAAAGGTTACAGGAGATGATTGGTATAAAAAGACAGCTTTGAAATACCTACCGAGGATTGATGATTTTTTTTCTTCTAATTGACTTTTTTTTATTAAATACATGGGAGGATTCTTTCTACTTCTAATATGAAATGAAGAGGGAGTAGATGATCTTAAAAATGAAAATGGGATGGGCACCCAACAACTGAGAATTGATGATCTAGTTAAAGATGTCACAAACTACTCATATATAGTTGCCTTTGCCTTTGGGTGGGATCAATAGAAACATCAAAACAATGCCGTCCCCACATTACGGTTTGGACCTAGTTTAAATAACGGGAGTGATTAAGTGATCGTAGTTCGGTTTGACTCTTCTGCAACCGCGAAGTGAAAATAATATTGTTGGGCCAATATGGAACTAGACTAGTCAGCACCCGCAATTAGCTACTTGACCCAAGCTCAGAGACGTAAAGTTCCGATATAGCATTAAGTGTTTTCCATAAATATTATATTCACTACCAAAAAAAAACCTAACTAGCTAGGTTTAGTGACATGCTTTGTGGGGGCATTTTAGGCTTAAAAAACGTTTCCATACATTTAGAAATGCTTGAATAGGGGCACTTGATAAATCACTCAGATTTAAATTTAGAGGCGTTTTGTCTAGTAAAAACAACTCAAATTGGGGGCATTTTAGGCCAAGCACCCCCTTTTGGAAAAGGTGGCGCTTGCACAGTATAAGCACCCTTGCTCTTTTATAAAACCAAAATTAGATTTATTTATACAAAAATTTAAAAATATATAAAAAATAAATTAATAAATTAATTTTTAAAAAAATGGTGGCTCCGGCAACGTCTAGGGTGGCTTGCGAGCCACCCCTCAATTTTATTTATTTTTTTAAAAAAATAAATTTAAATTTTTGGTGTGTGGCTGAGTGAGAAATTGTAGTGGTTTTTTAATTAGTGTATGGTGTTACTTATTATCCGGCGCCTCCATGAGGGCGTGAGTGGGCGGCCCTATGTTCCAACTGGGTGCTTGCCAATGGAACACCTCATTCTTACGGGGCATTCCATTAGTGAGGGCACTTGTACAATAAAATGCCATTTTTTTTTTCTTTTTTTGACATGTCCACGCAATGATAGGGGGATGAGGGATTTGAACTTGTGACCTCCACTTCATAAGGCGTGGTTCACAGCCGATTAAGCTACCTCTTAAGGACTAAACCCATTTTTAAGAGCTTATACATTAACCTTAAAAATGGATGTTTTACTGTACAAGCGTTCCTAATTTTTAGTGGGGTTATTTGCAAAGTAAAATGCCCCCATATAAAATGACCCTACTGAAGGCCACTAAACCTTGTTTTTTTAGTAGTGAATATATTATGATGTTAAGAAAAATTACAACCATTAACGAGATAATTATGAAGTGAAGTGAGAATTAGATTATGAAGCCATCAAATGGAATGTGTCAAGTCATACATTACATATACACACACAAATAAAATTATGTTCCCTAAAAAACGAAGAAGGTAAAATTAAATTAGGATATATACAAGTAATTTTTGGGGTTCACTCGGTGAAAAAATAAAATTAGTTATTTGATTTTAATTTTTGTATTTTATTAATTGAAGGGTAAATATATTATAAATCCTTGAATTAACATGCCAAAATTGTAAAATCCATGATTTTTTTTTTCTTCGAATTTTTACTCCCTAGGTTAATTGAAATGCCAAATAAATCCTTACCATTAAATTTTTTTCAAATTTGTTTAACGCCCGTTAGTCTCGATCAATACACACCGTAAGAGACAAACGCCGGCATGCCTAATTGCCTATATGTCGTGATGATCTAGTGGTGGTCTCACCAGATGGTGGTGTTGCTAGAGCCAAAAAGTTGTCTAATGCACCTCTTGTGATTTGTTGATAAAAAATTGCGGGTGTGGTGCTTGTCTAGCGCATTGTCCAAAGAAGGCGAACGACTCGACGTTGTAGGCACACAGGCCTTTATTGATCACCACCCAAACGAAAATTCTTACATAAATGAAAAGTGTAAATCATTTTACGCTTTGTGAATGTTATTTTACGTATACTGTGCTGAACACTAAAAATATTAAAATGACAATTATCTTTAATTATTATTTTTTTTCAAATAATTTAGTGTAAACTAAAACTCAAACTTACTTTTGTTCAAAGACAAAAGTAAAAAAAAAAAAATTCAAATGGAAATTAATTGACAAATTAAAGTGGGGACAAAGTTTTTTACCCATTTGAATTGGAGGATTTTTTTTAATTTAATTTATTAAATTGACATTTGTTTTAAAATATGTGATTTTTCCCATACATTTTTAAAAAGACTAGCATAACATGTGATTATTATATGTATTATTAAAAAAAATATGTGAGAATTACATTCTCGCGAATAAAATATATCAATTTAATAGATTCGATTAGAGAAATACTATTCTTAAAGCGGATGTCCTTAGCAAGTGTAGTATTAATAGATAAATATTTGTTTAATATACAACAAGTTTTTTCTTGTTTTATGTTTTTGAAATAAAAACATTAATAAAAGGCTCAAAATTATTTTTATTTTTACGTCACATATAACATTATAAACATTATTTAAACCCACCCCCGCCCCCCCCCCCCCCAAAAAAAAAAAACCTTTACAACTATCATCTCAATTGATTATCATATTATCTACCATTTTGCTACAAGACC
The DNA here is from genome assembly GCA_013348765.1 of Carpinus viminea. Classification (NCBI taxonomy): domain Eukaryota; kingdom Viridiplantae; phylum Streptophyta; class Magnoliopsida; order Fagales; family Betulaceae; genus Carpinus; species Carpinus viminea. Next base: position 16,852,432 of record CP054668.1, read on the forward strand.
ATCGAAAAAGACAAAAAAGAGGGTATATTTCTTTAAAAAAATCAGGAATTAAATATACAAGAATTAATTTTAAACTACTAAATACCTTTTTTTTTAAAAAAAAAAATGATCTAACAAATAAGGAAAAGGGAACTTCCAAATTTGAGAAAATTTAATGGTGGTGATTTATTTGGCATTTCGATTAACTCAGTGAGTAAAAAATATATATATATAAACAAAAACTTAGGGATTTTATAATTTTGGCGCGTTGACTCAAGGATTTATAATATATTTATCCTTTAATTAAATAATAAAACCAAAAAGGCATTATAGATAAAAATGGATCAAGATCTCATACCTTATGTAGGGTATTGCATAACCTCATAAAATAATAATAATAAAAAAAGGGTTAAATACCTAATTACCCCCTAGGGTTTCACTTCTTTATTTTTTCCTCCCTATGGTTTGATTTTTGTCACAGGAAATCCTTGTGGTTTTGATAAAAGGACCAAGTAGTCATTCCATCCGTTGTCCGTTAGTTGATTAACGGAAATGACATGTAGACCAATTAAATCTTGACACGTGTCATGTAATTTTTTTTATTTTATTTTAAACAAAAAATTAAAAAAAAAAAACCAAACAAAAAAAAAAAAAATTGGGGGTGGCCGAAACCACCCCCAATTTGGTTTGAACCGAAGAAATCAAAAAAAGAATCAACACCCAAGATAATGATAGTAAAGGCAATTGAAGAATACCCATTAGAGAAGAGAAGAGTGGGAGCAAAGTTGTGAGGGAAGGATGTGTTTGTTGGCAGAACAAAGCCAGAAAGCTTGGCTGCCACTATCACCACGAGCGGAGGGCTCTCAAGGATTAAAAAAGTTGGGGGTGGCCTGGCCCTTAGCTCCACCCAATTTTTTGTTTCTTTTTGTTTTTTTAAAAAATATATATATTTTTCTATAAAAAAAAAAAAAACTACCCCAAATTTTTTGTTTCTTTTTTTTTGAAAAAAATTATTTTTTTAATTTTTTTTAAAATAAAAAAATTAATTACATGACACGTGGCAAGATTTAATTAGTCCAAGTATCATTTCCGTTAAGTTAACTAACGGTCAACAGATAGAAGAACTAATTTGGTCCTTTATGAAAACCACATGGACCTTCTGTGATAAAAACTAAACCTAAGGAGGAAAAATAAAAAAGTGAAACCCTATGAGATAATTAGGTATTTAACCCTAAAAAAAGAAAAAAGAAAAAAAAAGAAAAAGGTATTGCATTGCATTGCATGATGTGTAGTAGCTTGGTCTTGAGTGTTTATTTTAAATGAACACTAAAATTCTGCCCCATCATATATCATGTGAAAAAAATACTTGCATGAGTTGCATCCCATTTTCAGCTCTCTCTCCACCATCACTGCCTTTTCCTCTGCTTCTCTTTGCCACCAATCGAACTCTTATCCGACCAACTCCCTCATCGCCATGGGTGAAATTATAGCTTTAAATTGAGGATAAAAAGTAAAAAAAAAATTAAAGGACATTTAGAATTTTGTAGAAGCTAGTGCCCCCAACCTAAAGGATGGTTCCATGAATACTTACTCATTGCTTAAACATAATATACAATTTATAAGATTTTTTAAAATTTTAGAAGGACTAGTCTTCCCGACCTAGAGAGGACAGTTCCATCTTTATTCATCGTTATCCCATCATGGAAGGTGGCCGAATCACGCCAATTTGACTATAAGGCGGTTAGTCACCCTACACGATGCGTCGATGACCACGAGAAAGGTGCCCGGAGGGCAAACCGCCTTGTATGACAAAAACAATTACAAAGGAATTAATAGGAGTTCAACAATGGTGGCAATAAACATAGAAGTAAGGCAAGAAAATAAAATAAAAATCATATATATATATATGAGAATGAAGTATACAAACTAGAAGAAGTGCACTGTGCACTGGATAACCTCATAAATATGAGAAAATTATGAGACCAGATGGCCACAGCTCCTATGTGACACATCACATACGTATGTAAGCAAATTGAAGGTTTTCTCTTACAAGTAGGATGCATTCTGATTGGGCGGTCTTAAATTTTTGGTGACAGTAGTGTTACGTTACTGTCATTTCTTATTTACCTTTTAATTTTTATTTTGTTTTCTTTGTCAAACTCGTACGGGCGGATATTCCGTTGAAACAAACCATCTATTTTTGAGGGTAAAATCTAAGTACTTCCGGATCTGAGATTGGTTTTGGTAGATTTTTTCTGACAAAATGGTGGTGATGGTGGTGGTAAAGCTGTGATTTTGTATTGAAAATTCGATTATCTTTTAAGGTTTTGTTTTTTGTGTTGGTTTTATTTCAATGCCTTTAGATCTGACACCATGAGGAAGAAGCTCGATACTCGGTTTCCTGCTGTAAGTTTTCTCCTCTCTCCGTCTACGCTTTTTTATTTTTTTATTTTTATAAATTCTGCTTGGTTGCTTGGAAAACAGAGGAGAAGAGAAGAGAAATGATATATGAAAGTCATGTTTTTTTTTATTAATTGAACGATGGGTGTTAATAAATTTAATTTCTTTGGTTTTTTGGTGCTATTTCTATGGATTTTTCAAGTGTTGGGTTTCAGTTTAAAGGGTTTGAATCAGCTGGTGGGTGCTTCATTTTTATTGGATTTATGAGTTGTTTGATCATTCGGATCTTGTTTTGTTGTAATTTTTTTTTATTTTTCGTTGCATTCCTGTGGTTGTACTAAGAACCAAAAATGTGTTGATGGGTATTTAATTTTGGGTGGTATTATGAATTGGGTTGTTCTTTTGTTCTTAGGCTCGCTTTTGGTTTCTATTTGATGATGCGATTTAGTGTTAAAATCAGGTAATGGGTGTGTCCTTTTCTGAGGCTCTTTTGGAGATATGTGATCTGGTTTAGTTGTGTTTAGTGGGTAATAAATTGCGGTTGAGAATTCCATGACTTGGAACTTTCCTTTAGGGAAATGAAGCGAGAAGCTATGATGGATTCTATAGGAAAGTTTATATCCCTCAGGACTACAATATATAGTGAAATTAAAGGCCTTCTTCTTCAGAACCCTTTATCATTGGATAGCTGCCTAAGATTGTTTTCATTACCTTTTTTTTAAAAAAAAAAATTTAGTTTTTAGTTCTAATTTTTTTTTATGGGTAGGTGTTTTTCTTGTATACTTTGAGTGAACTTGGGTGCGCCCTTTTATGTTTTAATGAATTTTGATTACTTATGAAAAAAAAAGGATGGCTTGAATTATGTTTCTGCACACTTGTTAGAGTATTAATGGTGTTTTTCTCTTGTTTGAGAGCTGATTGGGGGAGAAACATTCTTCTTGGACCCGAGACTTATAATCTGATATACACACACATTTGGAGACCCAAGTGCTTAACATCAATGTGTTAGTTCAGATTAGAGATTATTTGTAGGGAAAATTAATGAATATTAAAGATAGAACTTTAGTGATATGGTCGACCTTGCTCACCAGATGGTTGCTCGAATTGCTTCCTTAATATTGATTTCCTTGACAAACACATCAGAGTTCTGTTTTTCCAGTAGCTGCTGCTCTCTTAGCTGAAAAAAGAGCCTACTCTTTCCCTAAGATGTCAATCCAACCAAAAGTCGCATGCATGGAATAGAAACTGAAAATTACTAGGATTCTCCTGTATTACTTTGCCAATGTCTATCTTTCAAAAATATTCTTCACTTCAGAAATGAGCATTATATCCAAGAACCTAGTGCCGTCTCCCCTAGTTGTTTTGCTTCATGCTATTTTTTATTTGGCTAGCCTCCTACTGTTGCCATCAAGTCTTAGTCTTTTGAACACGACTCTTGTGAATTGGATGTGTTTTCAGCTTTGGGTCTGCCATCCCAATCATTATTTTCCTGCCCCCAGGGCAAAGGCCATTATGGGCCTTAGGAATGAGGATAAAGGCTGATAGTTTCCTAGCTTTCTCAGATGCTAAACTATAATTTGAGAAATCCTGTATACATCTTTTAATGATGTCTAGCCAGACTATCATCTTATAACACTCAAAGCCAAAAGTGACAAAGATGATTATAGTTGGACTTGGTGTTTAACATTTTTAACATTTCTCGTCTTCGAGTCTTTTAGATCCCTTCCTTTTTACATTTTAGGTGCTTGTAGAGTGTTTGCCTCTCCTGTATACTTTTTGTGTATGTGGGATTTACTTTTTTCTTCTAATAAAGATATTTTTATTTATCTGTTATGCCTTCTAATTGTAGTGGTTTTATTATCTAATCTCATTATCTGATAGAAAGTATAAATTTGACAGGCTCGGATTAAAAAGATAATGCAAGCAGATGAGGATGTTGGCAAGATAGCATTGGCTGTGCCTGTTTTAGTTTGTGAGTAGCTGTGGCTTTCTAGATTAATATGCTTCTTCTTGCAGAGTCCTATGATCTTTGATAACCTTGCTTATCATATTCTTGGATAATTTTGCGCAGCTAAAGCATTGGAATTATTTTTGCAAGACCTTTGTGACCGTACATACGAGATAACCCTGCAGAGAGGAGCGAAGACTATGAGTGCATTGCACTTGTAAGTAAAGGATTACCTTGATTCGTTTTCACTCTATTTTTAGCTTTTATATTGGCATTAATTTGTTGAAGAAATTATTCTAGATATAGTAGCTAGACTTATCCTATTTCACACCCAATGACCTGATTAGTATGGTTCTTAAATTGGCATTAATTTGGTGATACTGCATATGATTTTGTGGGTTTTAACCATGTTCTCCTTTGTAATATCTTTTCCTTTTGCTAAAACTAAAAATGACCTGAAGTTTCTTTAAATATTTCCTACCATCCTGAGACCTTTTCGAAGTTAAAAGATTATCTGCTGCCTTCTTATTAGCACACCCATTCCCCAAAAAAAAAAAAAGAATCACATTTTCTACCAGGTGACATCCATCAGGAAACACTTCTTAAAATTAAACTTTTATTTATTTATTTATTTATTTTATATATATATATATAACAAAATGAACTCTTGTTATGATATCTTATTTCATTCACCGACAACTCCTTCCCTTAACCCTAAAAAGAAAAAGATAAGAAATCTCAGGTTGCGTCTTCTATTCTGATTCTTCTCATGCATTATTCATAATACTGGAAACTCTTTTGGCTTTTGTTTCCTTAGTTTATAGTGTCATATTGCTCCCTCTTGCATGCAACTTGGCGTTTCTCCTGATATTTCTAAGTATCAGACTTGATCTAACTAATTTCTGTCTGAACTTGCAGAAAACATTGTGTACATAGCTATAACGTGTTTGATTTTCTGAGGGAGGTTGTCAGCCGGGTCCCAGACTATGGTCATGGTCATTCTGATGCTGCTTCTGATGATCGTACTATTTCAAGGAGAAGGTTAGAACTGCAATTCCCTTTCTTTGTTTCCTTCTAATTGATCTTGATATAGTAAGCAATTAGATATATTCGATGACTTTTTCTTCTGCCAGGAAAGCTTCAGCTGATGAATGCAATGAAAGTGATGAGGAGGCAAAGAAAACCAAGATGGTAATAACTACTTTTTACAAAGCTCTCAGACCCATTCATAACGAAGTCACCCCTTTTCTTTTATTATATCAGAGAATTTGTACTTCTTCTCTTTTTTTCTTTTTTTTTTTTCTTCATTTTTGAAACTTATTTGAACTTTTTCAATTATTTATCCTTCAACTTTTTCTTGTTGATGTCCAAAACCAGCTGCTTTGTTCAAATCAAGGAAAATTCATGTTTAGATTATATCACTTTTATGTTGTTAATCTCTCTTCAGCAATTTTAGGGTGAGGCTGGTAGTAATTCATCAGTTGAATTTCAATGGCTGCTATAATGCCAACTTTTTTTTTTTTTTTTTTCTGGTCCTTTCTCTTTTACAATATCTGACGGAGAAATTTGTGATGTGGAATCTTCTTTAAGTTCTTCATTATTGAAGTTGGCACGCAAAAGAACCTCTAAAATGTTGTTATTAAGGAAGATTATATTAGTTTTAGTGGATATAGAATGTAAAGATATCCATAAAAATGGATGATAACTTTTAATTATTTCCTGCAGCATGAGGTGAGTCATGCTGGCAGCAGTGGCAGAGGAAGAGGCCGGGGTCGAGGAAGAGGCCGTGGACGAGGTGCTCGAGCAGCGGAAAGAGAAACTGCTCGTCTTGAGACTGGATCCGACCCCTGTACATCGCTTCAGAACAGCAACAAAGATAATCAGAACCCTGACACATTGATGGATAACATTTCTGAGGCAAAGGAATTGTCGAAAGAGAATGTCACAGTTACAGATGGCTCCAACTTAGCAGCTCGAAATTTCGATCTGAATGCCAATGTTGATGAGAACGAAGACAAAAAGGCTGCGGCGGTGGCAGCAGCAGCAGCCACCACTGCCGCCACCGCCACTGCCCATGCCTCCTCAGCTAGGCCTACTACAGAGACTCGACATGAAGAGCTTCCTGGCTGGTCTCTTTCTGACATGGACAAGATGGCCATTGACCCTCTTCAGCTTGCACACCTCAGCACAAGGTTAGATGAGGAGGAGGAAGATTATGATGAAGAGGACTAACTTTGCATGAAATTAGTGTTTAGTAATCAGAAACAGATTAACGCTATGCTCATGGTGGCAAAAGGAATAAAAAGAACATGGATGAGTGAAGATGAAAGCATATATGCCCCCATGCAGTTTCTTCTACAAGATCTTGAAGGTTTTTTTTTTTTTTTGTTAATCTTTTTTAGTTTGTCTTAATGATTACATGTCTCTGTCATACCACTTGCTAACTATGATTTCCAAAGGTAGCTGCTCCCTGGCAACTGAAGAAAATATTAGCTTGTGCACTTTCACACTTTAATCAATGTATGGCAACCTTGTTTAGAGAGGTAGATTGGCCTTTGAGAAGCTTCTTCTCTGTATCATATTTCCCTGTTTGTTTCTTGTGTTACTTTCTATTATGGTTAATTAATACTTATTCCATCAACTCATTTCGCTCTAGCTTATTTCCAAATTCCCTTATTATATATATAATTCCATCTCATCCTGGGGTGACTTGCACATTTAATATATCTTGATTATTTATATTATAAAAATAAAAAATAAAAAATTTAAAAAATTATCAATTACAACACATTGTCAATTTTCCCCATGAACTACCAAATTTGCCGCTCGGCCATATCATACTACAATTTTCTTCCCCAAACTTCCATTTTGTCAATCAAACTTGTTAAAAAAATTTTAAATGACCTAAATATCCTAATTTTATAAACAAAAATTATATATAATACCCTTAAAATTAAACAAATTAAAAAAATATAAATTATTTTAAAATAAAATTTTAAAAATTTTAAAAAAATTGAGAGGTGGATGGCCCTATTTTTTTTTTAAAAAAATTTATATATTTTATATATTTATATTTTTTGTTTGAATTTTTTTATTTGGAGGCATTTTTGTCTTTTAATGAGATTTAACGTCTAAAAGAAAATATTTCATCTAATTTAACGAGTTTGACTGATAAAATGAGAGTTTTGGGGGAAAAAATGATAGTTTGATAGGATTAGACAATAAGATTGACAGTTCATGAGAAAAATTAACCGAAGAAAAAGGTAACTACTCCAAAATTTAAATTTCCAAATGCATCTAAAATACATGTGAAGATTATTATGTACATTTTGGACACAAGAAAAATGTTCCCATTTAATTTGGTTCCAAAAACTTTATCAAGAATATTGACGTGAAGATTATTTAAAACTTTATCAAGATTATTGATGTGAAGATTATATAATATTATATACATTTTGGACACAAGAAAAATGTTCCCGACTTAATTTGGTTCCAAAAACTTTATCAAGAATATTGAAGTGAAGATTATTTAAAACTTTATCAAGATTATTGACGTGAAGATTATTTTGCCCCCAAGGCATTTAAAGATGGATATCTTTAATTTTAAATGAATAAAGTGAAATTGGAATCACATTCCCATGTTGATGAAATTTGTAGTAAGTTGGAAAGCGTGCAGTCTAATTGTGGAAAGCCAACTGACACTTCTTGGATAATTTCGCTTTCTTTCTTTTTTTTGGGTTTGGGATGTCTTATGAGATGATGAGATGCATACTTCTTTTATATACCCTCTCCTCCAATCACATGGTGGCATGTGTAATTGAAGGGTATATATAAAAATACGTGATTGGAGCCACATCTGCCATAAAAAGTGCTGATTTTTTTTACACTAAAAAAACTACTAGAAGCTTTAGCAACGACCAAAAAAAGCTGGTAAGCGTAAGCTGCAAGTTGCCAGCTTCTTTGCCGCAATGTAAAGAGTTGAATTATCAAGTAAAAAGAATATACAAGGCCGTAATATCGCCATTCATATAGATATTTTAGAAGTCATACACACCTTAAAATCAACACATAAGCAGAAAAAAAAAAAAAAAAGAGAGAAAGATCCCAAAGAGCATAACATGTAGACTATAAAATATATATATATATATATATTTATGAGATTACAAATGGTAAACCAAATCAGGACTGGTGTTGCTCCATCTGAGTTTTCATTAATGATAGCATGAAATATAACCATTTTGTTGCATTTACAGACTACATTATTATTTTATACTTCCGTGCCTCCACCCTATTCCTTTATTCCCTTCCCATACATAGAGTTCAAAATGCATCTGCATTATCTGCATTTTCACATGTACAAAGGCAAATCTAGGGGTGGCAATTGTCAAGTTCAAGTCATACCGAGATCCAATCAAATCTATAAAGGTCAAACCTTAATCTGACTCATTTAATTAAACAGGCCAAACTCTTCAACCTTAACCTACTAAATTTAAGTTGGGTTCAAGTTAAAAACTGCTTAATCCTTACTCCATATGTCAAGTTTGGGTCACGTTCAAATATGGGTATAAGACTATATAAGTCAACCATGATTCAAGCAATTTAATTTAACCTGTTAATTTTGTATTATGTTCGTGACAGGTTCACGAGTTTGGTTAAAAATTGCCTACTAGGCAAATGTATTATTTGCAAGCAACGACAGAGGGAGGGGGGGGACCAGGGTGGGCCATGGGCCCCCCCAAAATAAGGAAAAAATATAATTAGAAGTAAATATATATATAAAATTTGGTTCTAATTTTAGTCATATGGCCTCCTCCTAAAAAAATTTTGGCCCTATTTTTAGATTTTATGGCCATATACAATAAAAAAATTTGGTCCTATTCTTTATTTTTTGGACTATACCCATTAAGTTTTTATTTTTATTTTTAGCCCATACTTTCAAATGCTTATTTTTTTGGCTCTTAGGTAATCTTTAGTTTAAAAACAACAAAAAATAAATTTTTAATAAAAAATTCTAAAAAACCAAAATTTTGTTGGCGTCCATAAAATTTTCTAGCTCCGTCCCTGTTTGCAAGCAAATTTAAGTAGCTATAATTATCTACAACCATACATAAAGGCCCCACGGCAACTAGAAGTATAAGTATTTCCCCTACAAACAGTAACACCTATCATGGGAATAAGTCCTTTCATGGAGGATTCTAAGATAAAAAGGATACTGATAATACAATAGTGCATAGGATATTATGGATTTGAGTCACTATTTAGATCCACCACTCTGCGAGCGTGCTTTACTACATGAGTGAGGTCATCATATAGACAAATATATAAACAAACGATCTTTAAAATGCAAAATATCTTGAAAATATAATTAGTTCCTGAACATAACACAACATGATTCATATCTCAAATCACAGTTATTATTTTGGAACAAAAAGAGGGTATAAGAGGCACTGACCTCTGCCTTTGCATGAACAACCTCTTGAAGTTCATAAGGGAACAATGAGTTAGACCTCTGCTGGATCGTCTTGATAGCATGATTTGCCGCATCCTGAACTTGGGGATCATGTGCTGGCACTGCTTGCCATCCTGGGACAGGCCCATCTGATCACAAACACAGACCAAGTATCACTGATAATGCATTTGTTGGTTTCAGCATCTACGATGGGAAAGATGTGGTTTCATTGACTAACACTACATGGCCAATCAAGTTTTAATTGCAAAAGACAATCAGATCACAAGAACACATCCTCAGAAAAATCCCGATCCTAGGTAGTCAACATTTTGGCTATTCAAAAATTCCATCTAACTCAATCTAAGGCACCGTATTCTATAATAAAGCATAAGCATGTTTTTCTCACAATAGTAGGAATTGACTCAATGATAGACTTCTTAAAATTCTAAATGCTATTTAGTTAAATAGTTCATATTTTATCATCTCAGGCTCTCAGCAATTAATCAAGAGAAATTAAGATAAGTTAAAATTCGAAGCATTCCTCAATTAAATAGTTCAGATTTCGCTCTTTTGTTAAAGTAATTTTTTTGCCCCAAGGAAAAAAAAAAAGAGGTTCAAACTAGCAACTTTCACCACTCACCACTTCCATTGCTTTATGAGGCATGGGGACCATGCCGATTAAGTTAAGATGGTAAATACTAAATTGATAAACCCTGAACTATTTAATAAAATAAAAAAATAATAGTTAAAACTTTAAGAACTATCTTGTGAAGTCGACATTGATATTGTAAAGGAACATATTGGGAAGCAGTCGATGAAAAGAGGTTTGTTAGTCACCTTTCTTAACACCAAGATCTGAAGGGGTAAATGCTGGTGGTGAGTCTCCAGTATGCTTGAACTCCTGCAATTCTTTGGAGTTCAACCATGGCTTCACCCAAACCTTGGCTTCATATATCTTCTTCTTACCTGCATCGATGGCTTCAATAGTAAGATGATGCAAGGTACCAGCAACCACCTGTTCTTGCGCCTTCACAACCTTTGCAAACTCCAGCAATGCATTCTTCAAAAGAGAGAGAGAGAGAGAGAGAGAGAGAAGATACAGATAAAAGCAAATTAGAAAAATCCAGGAAAGTCTAATGGTTAGGATTATCATCCTATTAAATTAATCATAATTTTATGAGAAATCTTATTTGAAATCTTATATAGACTAACTATATTTTTAAGGTCTCACGCTCTCAGCATTTATCTAACTCCACCAAACCTTCAATGTTTCTTAAATATTTACTAAATGGCTCAATTTTCTTTAGTTCATTGTAATCTTTTCTGATTTCATTTTATTTTCAAATTAAATGATTCAAATTCTCATCATTTCTCATACTAGTTCAGAGAAAATGAATTATATTTCGCTAAAGTGACATCCAATAATTTAAAAGAAAAAATGAAAAACTTCTAAGCTAAAATGCGAACACAATAAAATCTGAATCATTTAATTTTAAAATAGTGATACGAATCCGTAAATTGTGGTAAAACGGTAAAATCTAAACCATTTAACTAAAATTAATGGATTACAATTGCAGAAACGCGCGAACAAAATCAAAACAGTAACTCCAGTATATATTACAAAATCATAACCATCATTTAAGAATTCCTAATACTTCTTTAATTGCTTGTCGTAAAATGAGGCAGGATTTTGTAGGATAATTCTTTAGTGGATTACTGAAAATTCTAGTACATTTGAATTAAGAACTAACATATTTCACAATTTACTCAACATTAAGATGATAAAATCTGAACCATTTAATTAACCGTAAACGGGTTAAAAATCAAGCAAGCACTAAAAGTTTCAAAATCCTGATTCTCTTTTCGCAAATTCCATCCATTTTAACCAAAAAAATATCACAATAAAATATTTCACAATTTGCTTAACATTCAGATGATAAAATCTGAACCATTTAATTAACCGTAAACGGATTAATAATCAAGGAAGCACAAAAAGTTTCAAAATCCTGATTCTCTTTTTTGCAAATTCAATTAACGTTAACCAACAAAAATCACAACGAAAACCTCTTTCTTGTTGTGTTCTTCGACAGCGAAGCGAGCGAGGCCTTCGACCTCGGCGCTGTTCTGAGAAGCTCCTCCTTGTGATTCGTGCACGCCTCCCAATGTGGCCATCTCGCAGAAAACCTTCGATTCCGAAAACGGATAGAGTTGTGAGAGAAATCGCTAGTAGTAATAGAGCAGAGAATGGGAGCGGTTTCATCGCTGGGCTTTTTATTCCATTTTCAAGGCTTTTAACGGAACGACCTTCGGTCTTCGTTTCCGTTACTTGTTTTCTCTCTGTCTCTCTCTCGAGGAGCCGAGTAAAGCCTAGTGTGCTAGAGTTTTGACACGTGGCGTACACGTGTCGATCTGTTATCACGCTCTGTTCTTTCCGTTAAAAAGATGCGCTATGCTTCGTCGGTGCTCTTGCTTAGTTTCTACGTTTTCCTTTACAAAAATTTGCAAATATCTTTTTGATAAGAATAAATGGAAACAATATATATATATATATATATATATATATTTGGCGATTTATAATTATAAAAACGACTAAGTTTAGCTCCATTAGACTCAATTTTGATTTTAACCAACTTGATATAAATGAACCCGATGGTTATAATTCACGGTTCGAATTGCATATAATTTAAATAGTGCAGTTAGGCAATGACGAAAATACATATAGACGAAGGGTTATAACTTTCCCTGATTTTTAATTTTTTTATTAATTTAAAGATATATTTAATTGTAGGCTTAAAAATTAAGTTTAACCTCTCATTCATACTTTGACCCCTTTGAAAGAAGAATTTTAATTCCATTACTGCAATTGGGATACGGGACCAACTTGTCCTAGATAAATGAACCCCAAAACCCCTTCTATTTGGAGCGGTCCGAATTGCATGGAATTCAAGCAACCAAATTAAAGAGTAGATGAAATTTTTAAAGTTGTCTCGATTAGTACACTCAAGTTTAAATCTTTTGCGTAGCTAGTATTTGACCGACAAAGAGCTCAAGTGCTTGAAAATTATATGTATCAATGCAGTATAATCTTGTCCTTAGCTATAGAAAATTTCTCTTTATTATTATTATTTAAAAAAAAAATTAAAAGAGGAAATGAAACCCATTAAACAAGAGTTTAGAATAAATATTTTTAGTTCCACATGATAGATGGGTGGCTTTAGAAAAGAATAATTGCAAGCCAATGGGCTTTTTATTTTTTGCTTTTGTTAATTACACTCATTCTTCCTTGCTACTACTTTACTTTGTCGGTAGAAGTTTGATTAAGAGAGTTTAATCTTCTTTTTGACTCTCTTTATGGGAGTTTATTTATTTACTAACCCTCTATTTGTCTCTCCTATTGTCAATTCCTAGCAAAGAAAAAATTTGAGCCATTTGAATCTCTAGAATATTGCCCTTAAAAATGAGTTGGGGTGAATTTTTTTTTAAAAAAAGAAAAAACTATGTGTTTCTCACATATCACACGTGATAAATTGATGAACAGAGTTAAGAGAAATTTATGTCATGGAATAATTCCAAAACTTTCATTGAACAATATATTTCACTGAGTTTGTGTTAAAATATTAATTTAGATGATTAAATTGTTCATTTTCTAATAGCTTAAACTTTGTAATAAATAGTAAGCAATCCTCGTATCAAAGTATAAGTCATAAGTTCAAATCATAAATCTACAATTTACGCTACTCTATGTGTTACAACAGCCTCACTGATTGAGAAAAAAGTTTTGAGCTACACATGAGAATCTAAAACTTAGAGAAGAATCAATATGGTGGGTGCATGCAATGCCACAATTACAAACAATATTATACAAATTTTATTTGGTAAAGCAATGTATCACTATACATATATGGTCAAGTATGACAATACAACATAAACTCCCTTCTGGAGTAAAAAGTGTTTGTTTACAACAGCAAGAGAAAGGAGATCAAATCCAAAGGTGGGGAGGAAGAAAAGCACAGGGCTCTGCAGCAAAATAGGCCCAGGGTGCTTCAAAAACAAATTTTCAAAAACAAAAACAAAAACTTATCATGGCAATGATTCAGCACTTGAGCTACTTAAAAAGAGGGAGGAAAAAAACATGAGTTACTATAACCTACTCATGTAACATCCTCCAATTTGACAGCTAATGAGCAAAAAAAAAAAAGTAATTAAAAGAAAAACACTTCCCCCATCAACTTCGAAAAGAAAAGGCATAAAGGAAAAGACTGATAAGTGATTATGCAGAAACACTTTGTCCACAGCAAGTTTTTGGTTTCTTTCCTTTCAGTTGTTCCTTCTTATGAAAACTATCTCTGGACTAGGAAAAAGCTGAGGAACGCTGTTCTTCATCGTTGGTTTTGAGTCACTCTGAGATCCTGACTGGAGCCTTATCTGTAATTTGGATCCAAATAAAGAACAATCAGACTTCATAGAGACTGTACTGCAGATGTCCATGTCGGGTTTTTATCATACACAACCATTCCAAAGCTGGAATATCTAGCAAACAAAACATAATAGACCTTGATGCTAAGTTTATTCATTATTTTCTCATGGATTAGCAACACCAATATATAATTATAGACTTCTAACTAATTATTTTGTTTATGATGAAATTTACTTTCCAATTATAGTGCCTTGACATTGGATTTCGTTGGAAGGTAAAAACACTTCTACCCATTAAATCCTAACATCTCTAGCCGTATGAAGATATGAAAGATAAATAGATAATGACTCATTAAAATAGATTCTAACTTCTACTGAACCACTGAAAATTTGTCTACTAGAGAAAATTATGAGAAAAAAAAGAGCAACAAATCATAGCACAAACCTCATAGCGCTCAAGCAACGATGCAAATAATGTCGCAACTCCTTGAATTACAAATTTCTGACCAACACAGGCACGTGTGCCGGAACCAAAGGGAAGAAATGCTTCATTGTCATTTGGATCATTTAAGATGAAAGAGCTCTCTCCTGGATTTACAATTTTTTCAGCATTCCCTGATGAAAGTTATTGCCAAAAGTTTTGTTATAATTGCATCATGTTAATGTTGATTTGATGTTATGCTAAAATCAGGTTATGATTGTCATAAATTCCCCAACTCAATCTCATGTATAGTAGAGGAGGGTGAGTAAATGCAAGCTAGATTTGATTCCACATGAAGCTCAAGCAATATATCTGTAAAATTTCAACAAACGTAAACATATTCATCGATAAGGTAGAGTTAAACCATCTATATGGTGTGAACTAAAGATATTACTCGAAATGAAAAGAGGGGGGAGGGGAGAGGACATATTGTGGTAAATACATAAATTAAACTACTGACTGCAACAAGACATAGAAGAAGGCAGCGTGGAATGTGGATCATGAATATCAATAACTAGTGAAATGAGTGTACAATAGGCAGATAAAATATAGTGCAAGTATGAATAATTAACATTGGAATTAGGCAGGAGTGAAACCTGTAGATGGCGCATTAAGCACCAAATCAGATCCATTTCTAGTCTTTGACAAAAAACGATATGGATTGAATTCATTGGCATCTTGCCCCCAACTAGCATCGTCCATATGTACCAACTGGACAGGCACAACCAGTACTGCTCCAGCTGGTATGGTTGCACCAGTTTCGAGAGTAAAGTCTTGAGAAGTATGAGAGGGGGGGCAGGGGGAGAGAAGGAGTTAGTGATTTAAAAAATCAACAAATAAACAGCAAATAACAATCAAAATCAGTATTAGTAAATGAGTACAATAAGTGCATGGTACATAACTATGAAAAGGCACCACAGATACCAGTATTCCCAAGGGTATTCTATCTAATGTGCTCCACAACCATGGTTTCAGCGTATAGGACAAACTAAACTAGATAAATCATTATTACAAAAGCTTGTAAATGTCAAACAAAGTCCTTTGTCCCGTCTACCTTCCACTAAAAACGCCATATTAATCAATATCCTCTTATATTGCATGCTTGACTATGACCTAGGTCAAATATCCAAATATAATGCCATTTTTCCTATGAGAGGTCTTCATTTTTACCGTAGAAATTAGGAAAAAAACAAAATGAAGCTTTACATGAAAAGTTGAATTTCCAACATACGCAAACCCGTACACAAAAAAAAAAAAAAAAGACTAACATTTATCAAGTAAAGGAGGGAGGAAAAAAAAAAAGAGACAAAAATGTTCTGATCAACATCAAACTATTGTGAATATCCGATAAACATTGGCAATTTTAGGTAGCCATGGAACCTATTGTGAATTTTAATGCTTTATGCAAGGCTTTGTTGACCATTCACTAAAGTGGGATTTTTTGGTTAAATTTTTTGAAGAACTTCATACAATACGGAAGTCAATCCTCCATATGCCAACTTTCATATAACCCACTCATTCAATATGAGCAATTCATCTTCCCAATGTGCTATTAACTTTCTAGGGTGTCACATCATGTGAGAAGGAACCATGTCTTAACTGCCCTTCACAATCTATTCCATATAATACACTACGAGAAAATATAACACAAACTACAGATGAAGTCTTTCCTCATTAATAAAAAATTATAACTTGCTTGACTATGTGCATTGGTGCAAGTGAAGCACCCATCTCTAAAAACTGCAAATAAACATGATTGTGTGTGTGTACCTACATTTAAGGCTTCAAAGGTGAATTTTCTCCTTTTCTCCAAACAATGCACATGCTAATGTGCACAATGAACATTTATGGCTTTGAAGATGAATTTGAAAAAATCATGAGTAGATTGGGACTGTGTAAAGGTTTAATAACGATAAGTTTCACAATAAAAAGCTCACTGCATCACCATCCTTAAGTAGATATATTGTAATAACTGTATATACAAATCCTAATGTACACTTCATCTGGTATGATAGAAAATAACATTTTGGAAGTTGGATGTCTAAGATAAGCTCTATGCATCCCAACACGAAGGTATGCATATGCCAGAGACAGATACAGGTATCCTGCAATGTAAAGTTCCATGCTCTTACCATGTTTCAAAGAACATCTCTGTAGCAAAGGCCCTGCTGGCAGAAGACGGGCAGATTCATAAACAGTTGCTAATAATAAGAGCATCTTATCAACACATTGTTGGTCCTGTTTCATTGACCCATTCCTTGCCATTTTTATCTCCGAGTAAATCTGCACAAAGATAGGCATAAATTGGAAAGTCACTAAAAAATATGACAACTGAAATTTTCTCTTTCAAAAAGCAAGTAAAAGCAGAATTAGAATATCAATTTAATAACACTAGAGACCTATGCACAGTTTGATACAGACGGTGATCACAATTCACAACATATATATAATATATTATCAAAAAAATAATTAAACTTTCAAACACCAAAATAAGAAATTAATATTTGAATTGAGGCCAATAGGGAGGAGGTAGTGAAAACAATGTGGCAACAAGACAAGAACCTTCACTTAGAAGACATGGGCATACTTCCTTCCATGCTTTATTAGTGCTTGGTATGCTCCATGTGTCATTCATGGCAAATTCTAGAAGCTTACAGATGTATTGGATATCTCATCTTAAGCACCATGGAGGAATTTATCAATGATATAGATCTAATACGGATTCCAAACAATGCATATCATCAATAATGATTCTATCATCTAATACATGTAGCAAAAAATATGCAAATATGATATGCACAATACATACACAATGCATACACACACAAAAATTTCTCATATTCATGTAAGAACACACCAAGTACCACCATATTCCTGAATAAGCATCACAGATAATAAATCCATAACCTTTAGCAAAACATTCAAGAGAGAAATAAAGAGTTCATGTAACTCATAATTTTGCTAATCAAAAGGAACAGTGGGGTGGGTGCTGGAGTTTAAAAGTGCCTTCATTTGCATCCAATTGAACACTTCTAGAAGTCACATTAACTCATCCGACATCAGTTCTGACAAGATGAATTTGGAGCAACATGACGTAAAAATGGAAAAGACAAGAGGAAGGGGGAAAGAAAGCTACCTTATCCTGTATTTCTGGATGTGTAGCAAGCCTCTCCAACAAATTACCAATCAAACCTGCTGTAGTTAGGCATCCATGGAACATCACCCCCATGATATTTCCACATGGTTCTTCTCTTGCATTAAGATCGTCATTAAGCTCATGCAAGGAAAAGTTATCTGGCATAGCAACACCACAACAAGATGGTGCACCACATTCAGATTCCCTTCCCATGTTTGTAATTGCATTACGAAGGTTTTCATCCATGTGACAAAAAAGCCTGCAGTTCTTTCGGCACTGTTGAACAATGTCTTGAGTTAAGAATTTCAATTTTGTGCATAATCGCTGGTACCTCCAAAATCCCCGTTTCCAGAAGGGAGTAACACCATATGAGGCCCAAAAGCAAGCATCTTTAGCAATCATCATGAGGAGCTCCTCATAAATAGTTGCCTTGGACCAAGCCAAGAATGTATCTCCAAAGAGTGTGGCTCCCAATAAGGTAAAAGCCATCTGTTGAGAAACTATTTTGCAATCAATACTGCCTTTCGCCATGAATGTGTGTATTCTCTCCATTATACAGTCCACAACCTTTGTAGGAATAACAGTAGCTCTCTCCATCAATCTCCCATTTAATTCTGTCGCCAATGATTCCCTTCTCCTTTGCACCTGGATATATGGACAAAACATCAAAAAACATGTGTGCGTCGTACATACAGGTGAATTATTTTGTTCAGGGGAATGTGTAGTCTCATATGACAGTGAGAATAATTAAATGAATGAGCCATTTCTTCTTCTTCTTCTTCTTCTTTTTTTTGAGAAGCCTTCATTATATAAAAAGTGATGATTTGACAAACACATACCCAAAGCTCACAGACGTATAAGAAACCTGATCATAAAAGCATGAGCTAAGCATCATTAGCATTCTAATGACTTCAGTCAAAAGTACGATAGGTTGCACTGCATGTTACATACTTCAGTCAACATTTGGTAACAAGCTTCAGTAGATGGGGTACAACCATTATTCCACACCAAAGAGAATAAATTAGTATACATACATTTTTTTTTTTGTTGATGAATTACTATATATACATATACAATTTTTGGAACAATAATTTATTGTTCTTTGCACGTCTTCACTGAGCTGCTAATTTGAAGCAATAATTCCATAAGGAAAGACAACTCTTTTACCTTCAAGCTCCGAAGAAGACTGAAACTGACCCCAGCTTCATTGACTTTGATTTCTTAATTAATGAGAATTGCATGAGACTCTCATATAGAATATAAAGTTTAAAATCCATATTAAGTAAACCGACCCCAGCTTCATTGACTTTGATTTCTTAATTAATGAGAATTGCATGAGACTCTCAAGTAGAATATACAGTTTAAAATCCATATTATGTGTTCTGACATATGTTGTCTTTCTTTCAGTCAGCACAACATACCGATACAGCTCCTAAAGTAGGCACTAAAAATTATGTACAGGGAGGAAAAAGGAAAAAAAGATGAAGGGCAATGAAAACCTAAGCTCATACCTGGTCAAAAGATGAAACAAAGAGGCTTGATGGTCCAAAAGCCAAACGGAATGCCCTCCCTGTCAAAGGCAATTTATCCTCAGCCTTCAAAAGCATCTCTTTGATGAGTGCTGGATCCTTTACTGACACCAAAAGCTGTGTAGGACCCAACCACAGCTTGACAACTGATCCATACTTCTTGTGTGAAACTGATAGGACTTCTGAAAGCCCAATGGACAAGAAATGTTATGCCATTCACTCACGCCCAAAAATAAAATAAAATAAAAAGAACTAAATTCAAAACCATCCAATACCAGTAGCATGCTCACATTCAAAGACATACTCAATGATTGAATATGGCAAGAAAAAATGGATTTCATCATTAATTCGAATGGTCTATTGGTAGTTTTAAGATCAAATGACAAAGATTACAATTTCAATTAATAAAGAAAACAATAATCCAAAGTTTATCCAAAGGGCAAAGGTTGAATATGATATTTTTGAGTGGCAAACAAAAGCATTTATTATTGCTTTATTGTTGTCGATAGTGATGAAGATGATAGTTGGCATGGAGTGAGAAATAGCAACTAGTCAGACTTGCTACACAAGATATCAAAATTGATGAAAGTATTTACTTTTCCAATGATGAGAAAAACATATAAATGAAAAATGTATATGCTTAATATAAAAGAACATTGTTATCATCAGTATCAAGCAAGCCTTATTCCAAACTCTTGCAGAGCCAATGATATAGAGCGCTCAAAAAAATCAACCAAGTGACTTGTCAAAAGCTTCTTAAATGCACAACAAAAAATATTGAAATTCAACAAGTACAAGAATGATAGATCAGAGAAAAGCACCACCAAAAAAATTCCTTATCTATTTGGTTACTGAGAAAATCCATGAACACAAGTGGAATAAAAAATTGACTTCTAATCTTTTTGCTATCTGAACCCCGTCAAAAGTACTCCCAAGTCCAACTAAACCCAATTCAACCACCTGACTCACTGAGTTGCAGAATCCCCTTTCCTTTTCTCCATTTTCGACCTAAAATTCTCTACTTGAATTAAGAGTCTCATAAAGAAAATAAATAATGTCAATGTATCAAACTCAAATTTCCCAAAACTCAGACAACACCTATAATTTCCTATCCACTTTCCCACCGACCAAACCGTAATTGAAATTCCCAAGAAAATTCAAACTGAAAATGTAACACCTAAGTTCCAAATTCAAACTGAATAGCCCACGTAGAGTTGATGGATTATAAAAGAGCTCATGAGTGCAGAGTTTCACATTGGTTCCTTACTAAGTAAGATTGGGTTTAAAAAATGATTCTATGGAGCTCCAATTGCAACTTGACTAGTCCTTTATGAGTGATAACATAGGTGTGGGTAGGGTTTTTCATTTTTCATGGATCGTTACAGAAAACTTCCTTCTCTTTTCCTTTTGCTCTGTTTTCAACCTAAAAATCTCTACTTAATTAATATCTGTATAACAATATAACATCAAGGTTTCAATATCAAATTCCTCATATTTTCTATTAAATTTCGCACCAATCAAACAAGTTACAATATTAATTAAATTATCAGCTCAAACTCTCAACACATCATAATATCCCCAGAGTGTTTTGGGTTTTAGTTCCACACGACTATTAAAATATTAATTAAATAATTAAATCCCACTTTTCTTTTAACTTAAACTTTCCACAAAATTACAAATCACAAAATCCATAGCCTGATCAGAGCTGAGGTTGAGAAAAAATATAATTTAAATGACCAAAAATTGGTATTACAATATTAATTAAATGCTTAAATTAGATAACTAATAATTTTCACGATAAATGAAATTGCCGATGGGAATGGAACTCACCGTTGAGATTTTGGCGGGTAATGAACTTGGAGTGGCCGTAGAAAGAGGGGCAGGGAGGGCCAGGGATGCTGCGGGCCCGGGCCCAGAGGATGAAGAGGCTAAGGACTTTGCGGAGCAGAAGAGCGGTGATGGCGATGAGGGAAATCCAGAGGAAGGCATTGAATTCCCGGGTGACGAAGTCGGTGAGGAATTGCGAGGGTTCCTGAACTTCCCCGGAATCGTAAGCCCCAGAATTCGTTTTCAAGGAGTGGAGTAGAGAGGTGGTTGGAGATGGTTCCATCTTCTCATCGGAGAAATGAGAGAGAGAGAGAGAGAGAGAGGATGTGGGCGTGGGAGGTCTGACTTTTTTGGTCTGTCGACAGAAAGATCTCGCTCTTTGTGTGTGGGTGCGTGAGTGGTTTTTATTTATTTATTTATTTATTTCCTCTCATGTATATCTTGTGAAGTTTTGTCCTTATTTATGTGAGGATAAATCAAATAAATCAAATTGACATGAAAAACAGAGAGAAACCTCTCCTTTGCCTTTCTACTCCCCAGTCCCCGCTCCAATCTTCTCCCTTTTTTTCTTTTTCTTTTTTTTTCTTCTTTTTGTTAATGTTTGCACGTGTTCACTACTAGATAAGCAATTCCGGCCGCTCTCCTATGCGTCCGTCTACTTTTTACCATGTTATGTCATTCATCTTCTTCTTCAATCCTTACTGCTTGCTAGTTGTTTATTTGTGTTTTAAATAAATGTTTTTCTCTTTAGATCTGCCCTCATGAGTGAAGTAATAATTATGTGTGATGAGTTATTTCTTATAGCTTAGATAATTAGGTGTGAGGAGTTATCTCTCATGTTCGGTTCAAATAATTTATTTTATGAAATTTTGTTACCCATAAATTTGGCTTATCTTTAACTATCATGTCTCTTTGTAATATAATGCACACTATTATAATCTCTTCAAGCGTTTCAGGGTGGTAAGAATGCGCACATGTCCACACGCAAATGCAAATCGTGCTCGAAACACTCAAAATGCTCGTTTTACATCATTCGCTACCGATTATTGAGCTACATCAATCATAATCACAATGTGACATTTATTATCTCTTTTCCTATACAATCGTTCTTCTTTCATAGCAAAAGCTAAAATCATTTCCAATTCATATAGAACTTTGTTGAGTTCAACAAAATTATCAATAAAAGAGAAAGTAGGAATGAATGAATGAGAAACTTCGGGTTGAAATGGATGAAAATTATAGAATAAATTGTTTTGTTTATATATTGAAATAATATGATCGTAGGATAATATAGCCGTTGGGAAATATGATTGTTAGAAAAGTGACTGTCGTTTAACAAATAAGACCGTTAAAAAAAAATCATCAATACGTTGAGACTTGAGATAGCATAAAATAATCAAGTAAAGAGAATATATAACTTCAATATGGTTTGTGCACAAAACTCCAACTTTGTGCACACTTTTCAGTAATTACTACATCAGCATAACACATAATAAGAAGATAAATACAACTACACCGGATTATTGAGATAAAAAATAAAACAATTAATCAATGAGAAAAACTGGTTGGCAAGATAGTGGGTCAAGCTAGACCCACGAGTCTAGTCGTTTCTCTGTTGCTAGAGCTCATTTTTCTGGCCTTAAGTGTGATAAAATTCCTAAATGGTTCACTTTCCACCTCTAGGTTTTAGTTTTGAATCAAAAAATAAAATTTGAGGCAATAAAATCCAGTTTTGAGGCGGGTCATAACGATTTCAAGCGGATTTTAAGGCAAGACATGTTGAAACCCACGACTGGGGTGGTTGGCAAGCCACCCTAGATTCAATTGGGGTGGCTGGCGAGCCACCCCAGTCTATGGGGTGGCTACGCGGTCACCCTAGATCCGGATATGGGGTGGCTCGTCGGCCACCCCATGGCCTGGGGTGGGCCGCAACGCCACCCCAGATGGCCTAGGGTGGCCTACGTGGCCACCCCATGGCCTAAGGGTGTCTGTGTCGGTGGCCATGCGCCACCCCAGAAGACTGTCCGATCTCTCTCCCTCTTTCTCAACCGTATCTCTCTCCCTCGCTCTCTCTCTCTCTTGGCCAAATCTCTCTCCCTCTCCCTCTCCGCTGGAGTGGTTGATGCTACCCTATGTGGTCGATGAAGGCGATCTAAGGCGGTGGCATTGGCGTCTGGCGAAGGCAAGTGGTGGTTTAAATGTCTGTAAGAGAAATAATCCAATATTTTGCTTATATTTTTCATGCAATTTTCTTTCAATGATGATGTGTTAAACTTTGAGTGAATTACACAAAATCCTTGTTTTGTGCAACGACCACATAGAAGACGCTCTCATCAAGTAAATGCAAATCTATGGTGAATTATGATTGGTGCCTTAAGAAACGAAATAACGAGACATTAAAGGAAAGTTATACTGAATATATATATATATAGTCCACACACACAAGGAAAAAGAGAGGACAAATTTAAATTAGTGACATTCGCTTTATAAGGCGTAGTTTATAATCGATTGAGTTATTCCATGGTCAAGGAAATATCCTCAAAAGTCAAACTCATTTAAAATAATGATAAGTGTATGTCCTAAAATAAAAGAGCGGCAAACATTGATATGAAAAAAATTCAAATTATTTAATTCAAAAATGATATTAATTTTTGGCAAAATCCACAAATTATTGAGAATTCTAAATTGGATCAAGATTCTCAACAATTTATAGGAAATTTTAGCATATGCAATTTCTTAAAATTTTATCATTATTTTTAAGTTAAATGGGTTGGATTTTGTCGAATTAATATTTGATATGATTAAGAATTTGTGTAATATTAAGTTATATTCCAAGTCATTTATTTTAAATAAACGACCCAAAAAGCAACATCCATAGGAACAAAAAAGAAAAAAAAGAAGAGGAGTGGCTAAATACCAGGGAGTTTAAGGTAGCAAAATCACTTGTTTTGGCCATAAGAGTAATTTGCATGCACTCTTTATCGTTATCTTTCATACGTGGTAGTAGGTTTTGAGCCCTTTATTATAAATAAATAGTCAAAATTGCAAGGACACGTAGGTAAAGCAGAGGAGCGGCCAAATGGGTAGTTTGAGGGGCGGCAAAACCACCCTTTTGACCGTACATGTATATGAGAAAAATATAAAATTAGTCCTCGTAGTTTACTTGATTTACAATTAGATCTATTTAGTATAAAAATGAACTGAAATGTCACTCATATATGCCAAAAAAATAATTTAGTCTCTATAGTCAAATTCCATCTATTATTTATTAGATTCTGTTAGTGTGATATTGATCTAAATATGACAAGTATCACAATTTTATTGACTTTAACGTTTTACAATGTCATAATTTGTTAGGCCAGTAAACGGAATTTGATTGCTGGGATTATTATTATTATTATTTTTTGCATACTTGAAGGACTTGAATTCATTTTAATACCACATGGAATTAATTGCAAATCGGGTAACCTCAAAAACTAATTTTGCATTTTTCCCTTTCTATTTGTTGTTATGTTTTGAGTCGTTTATTTAAAATGAAATCTTCATCCATATTGATATAAAAATGGGAAATGTTAGGCCTTTTTTTAGTATTTTCTTAACGTTTTCTCAACTGTAATATAATTTTTAAAATCATTGTTGAAGTTGCGATTATTATTATTGACTTTTAATATATTGGTGATTTTAAAAGTTATGTCATTCTTGGGAGGATATCAGGAAAACACTAGAAGAGCATCTATCATTTCCCATATAAAAATAATAATTTGATTTAAAAATAGTAATTAAAATATAAGAAAGTAAAGATCGTGAAAAAGAATTGAAAAGGCAAAAAGGGATGGAAAAAAAATATATATTTAAAAAGAAGTATTGGCGCCAAAAACACTCCCAAAAATCCGTACTTGCCACTTCAAAAGGGATTCTCTCTCTTACGCAAACAGAGAGATCTTCCAAATCGAAAACGGAATGCAAATCAAAGCAAGAAAAACCCGAAGCACAAGTCAACACAAACGCTCGTAAGTCGTAACGCTCTTCTCTCTCGCTTCTTCTTCTTCATCAAGCGCTTGTGAAATGACGAATATGCCCCCCAATCTCTCTCCCGCTCGCACCACTTGCGCCTCTCTTCTTCACGAATTGCAGGTCATCTCTCTCTCAAATTAGTCTTTCATTTGCTTATGGGTTTTTCTTTTTCTTCAATATTACTGTGAATTTTTTCGTGCATGTTCTGTTTGGCTGCTGAGAATTCAGAGGCAAGTAAGAGAATTAGGGCTGGAGCAAACTCTAATTTATGTATTTGGGTGTTATTTTGGGGGTAATTATGAAATATGAGAAAATGAAGTGAAGAAATGTCTTTCAGAGTTTTTTTCCTGCCTGTTCTGTTTGGCTGCCGAGGAATCGGAGCCAAATAAGAGAAATAAGAACTGAAGCAAACTTTAATTTATGGTGTTTGTGTGTGATGTGATGAGAAAATTTAGTGGAGAAATTGTGGAGCGAGTTCAATTTTTTGTTTTGTTCTATTTTAGGTTCTGAGAATCAGAAATGCAAAAAATCCCCAAATTCCTTGGAACCAAACGGAGCCTAACTCATTGTCCAGTACTTTTCATGTTGTTTTCGTAGTTTCTTCGATATTATATATCCGTGGTTTTGATTTCAATGGCGATGGAGAATGTTAATTTTTCACTGTTTAATTGCGAACCTTGCCTCTCACGTGCTAGTGAGACACATGGCAATCCAGTTTCCTTTTCAAATAAAAGGTCAAGTTGCAATTTGGGGCATCCATTTCTCATTTTAGGCCAAATTTCACCCAGGGCAGTTTTAAGCTCTTAAAGGTGTTGTATTTGTTCATTTCTCTAAGTGTTGAAAACCATAGTTTTATTTCTCCCTTACAATGCTCTAAATTTAGAGGCAATCCAGTCATTTGCTCAGTATGTGTAGCAATCAGATTCTGGAACTGAAATTTAAGGCATCATCCATTTTCTACTTTAGGCCCCAGTTTTATACAGGGCAGTTTCAAGCTCTTAATGGTGTTGTATTGGTTCAGTTCCTTAAGTATGCGAATTATAGGTGTTTTTGTAATGCTCTAAATTTACACTAATCCGGTCATTTGGCTTCCTGTGTAATCTTTTATACTTATGGTTCTTTGTTCGTTTAGATAATATGGGATGAAATTGGCGAGGGTGACAGTGAGAGGGATCGGATGCTTCTACAACTCGAGCAAGAGTGCCTTGATATTTACCGAAAGAAGGTTGAAAAAACAAGAAAGTACAAGGCTGAATTGCATCAGTCGTTGGCCGAGGCTGAGGCCGAAATTGCCAAGATCATATCTGCTCTTGGGGAGCATACCTCCTTCTCACGGGTTTGCTGCTATTACACAATTATGTTCTTATTGCTCATATTGATATGCAGAAGAATGCATTTATTTATTGAGTTTTTATATGCTGACAATTGATGACCTTGGTATCTGCTGCATGCTTTCTTTAAATCTTTCTATACATACCATTGGTAAATAGATATATTATCTTACATGTTATTTGTTGATCTGGTTCCCATTTTTCACTGTTTTGAAAGGGAAGGGGCACTCTTAAGGAGCAAATATCTGCCATAAAACCTATTTTGGAGGAGTTGAGGTCAAAGAAGCAAGAAAGAATTAAGCAATTTTCAGAAATACAGTCACAGGTTGTTCAGATCTGTGCAGAAATTGCAGGCAGTGGCCAATCTAACAGTTCTGATCCACAAGTTAATGAATGTGATCTGACAGTGAGACAGTTGGAGGAGCTTAAGTCACACCTTCAGGAACTTCAGACTGAAAAGGTTCCTTTGCAATAGTGATTCAGAGTTTTAAGTTGTACCATGCGAGTATGGATGTTTGATTTCACTTGTTTTTGCTCCCATGGTTTGTTTAATTTGCAGATTTTTCGATTACAAAAGGTCAATAGCCATATTAATACTGTCCATGAGCTGTCAGCTCTGATGTCGATTGATTTTTCTAAGACACTAAATGAAGTGCATCCAAGCTTAAGTGATCCCTCGGGTAGCCAATTAAAGAGCATCAGTAATGACACTCTTGCTAGATTAACGGGTGTGGTTCACTCTCTAAAGCAAGAGAAACAACAAAGGCTACAGAAGGTGACTTAATGATGAATCTCTCTCTCTCCCTGTGCATACTTAGGGCTAAGATCCTGTGCCTTGAGACTTTATTTTTAAGGGTGAACTTGAAAATTAAATAGGGTGGTGTATTACATTCATAAGTTTTCTCAAAAGCCTTCTTTATCTTAAGAATATTGTTTTACTGTAGCTGCAAGGTCTTGGGAAGACACTAATAGAGCTATGGAATCTCATGGACACACCAGTTGATGAGCAAAAGGGATTTGAACATGTAACTAGCTTAATTTCTTCCTCGCCTAATGAGGTGTCAAGTCAAGGATGCCTTGCTTTAGATGTCATTGAACAGGTGACGCTTCGTATCTTTAGTTTTTCTTAGAATTGCTTATATTTAGAGGAGGCTAATGCAATAGCTTTAATGCTGCTGTATCTGTTGTTTCAGACTGAGGTTGAAGTTGAGCGATTGAATGCTCTGAAAGCTAGAAAAATGGAGGAGTTGGTGTTCAAGAGGCAAAATGAACTAGAAGAAATCTACAGAGGGGTTCATATGGATGTAGACAGTGATGCAGCGCGAGAGATTCTCGGGAGCCTCGTAGATTCTGGTTCGCTCAACTCTTCTTGTTTTAAATTTTCTTGATTTGCATGAAACTACTTTAATTACTCTGGTTTGCGTGTTAGTTCTGTATTGCATAGCTTTGTCTATTCCGGGATTCTGGATGTACTTTCCAAGCTTGTAAATTAGATTCCATCTTTCTACAATCACGCCCTTATCCTTTTCTCTGATATTTTCCTTATAAATTGTGATATTGTATGCATCTATAGTTCTAATGCATCTCGTGTTATTTACATGTCTGTAATCATGCGCCTTCCCTCCAGAATATTGATTAAGGAATTTTTTATTATCCTTTTTTTGTTATAATTGATTCTGTTGTAGTTCTTATACATGCTTTGGTTATTGCTTCTGTAGCCTCTTATTGATACTCTTTTTTGATTTATTTTTGTAGTTTCATGTCTTTAAGTTCTATTTCCTTGATAAATGTTAACTTCTCCAATTAGCAATCTCAAACATATGTGTGAGACAGATGGTTCGGATTTGTATCTTCTTTCCCACTGTTAGATTATGATGTTGTTTTGTTCTTTAAGTCTTATCGTATCATACTTTAATTGCGCTTGCTGTTAATTTTTTGTTTTTTATTTTTGTTTCTATACTTCTTGCTTGTGCATTTAAATTGTATTTGAGGATTCCTTTTTTACTTTTACTTAAGTCAGCGGTAGAACAACATGTTTTATGACGTACAAACTGTTCTAGAATGGCTATGTGATTGACATGCTCACACATCCCTTCACAGGTAATGTGGATCTGTCTGATCTTCTTTCAAGCATGGATGATCAGATTGCAAAAGCCAAAGAGCAAGCTTTAAGTAGGAAGGATATCTTGGACAAGGTGGAGAAATGGAGATATGCAATTGAGGAGGAGAAGTGGCTTGAAGAATATGAAAGGGTAAAATATCTGAACATGTAATCCTTCTATTAAATGCCAATTTCATTTTCTCCAGGGTCATGATGAGTTCTTGCTGCCATCTGCTACTGTAGTTGATCTATAGATTTTTAAGAGTAAAATATACATAAATTATTGCAATTGTTCCAATTTCTTTTCCTTTTATTTTTATTCCATGTTTGATATCATGCTAATGGTTAACTGTTGTTATAATAAAAGATAATGCAATGAGTTACTTATCCAGACCTGCTCAATTTAGATCTTCTCAGGATTTTGTACATTTTGGTAGTTCTTTTAAATGAACGTTGGTTGAAAGAATCTCTGAAGTTCTTCTGAATGATGATTTGTTTGCTGTTCAAGCCCATCTTCAGCTTGATGACCATTGCATTTCGTGATGTGTTGGGCTTATTTAGGGGTTTTGGGAACATGGTGGAGCTTTATGTGCCTAAGAAGGAGAATCCCACCACTATTTCTCACAGATTAAATTCAGGAACCATGACTGACTTTGATTTAGAGCACAGCATGTTTTAGCTCTCCATAGTGGGACATATAATTGATTTTATTTCTAAAACTACCGCTGACTTATCATTTACATCAATTTACTCATTTCCTTTTCATTGTCCAGGATGAAAATCGCTATAGTGCTGGAAGAGGAGCACACAAAAATCTGAAACGTGCTGAAAAAGCACGGAACCTGGTCAGCAAAATATCATGTGAGCTTGTAATCATCATTCATTTGTATATGTAGGTTACATATTGTTCATAATTATTAATAATCATATCTTCAGTGGTCGGTGTACTTTGTTGCAAAATTATGCTGTAAATCATGGAAATACCAACTCTGTTATTGGTTTTGGTAGGTCAACTTCTTTTGAGGTTTATTGACTGCTCTGTTCATATTGAGAAACCGATTTTAGTTTTTTGGCCAAGAATTGGTAACAAAGGATGCTGATTGTTGTTGTGTGGTGACACTCGAACATATGTCAAAATTGTTTGTCTCCTTGTGGTGTTTTTAATATAGCCGTTTGGTACTTGTATGGCCATATTGTAAATGGAAATTAGAAATATCGTGTAAAGTTTGACATCTCTAAAGTTTACTCACTAATTCTTATTAGACTTTAGGCATAAAATTTGAACTTCCATGTACTGAAAAATTCCTTCTTTGCCAGTTCTATTTAAGCACTTGATTTAAATAGACTTTAATCCCTAGCTATTCACGCCTATTGCAAAACAAATTCAAAGACTTTTAAACCAGTCCTTACTCAAATACTCCATCACTTGGACATCTTGAAGAAGATGTACCCTTATTGATAAATACAACTCATACAATTAAAATACTTGAGACACCCAACTAAACACTACTCCAATCTATTCGAGAGGTAGGCAGAGAGATGGACTTCTAGTCCCAAGTATTGAAGGACTATAACACTAATACCACAAACTTTTAGTAAAATTCACCCTTGAAAACTGGCTTGTAAGGGGAAGAGCTTTATATACATGTAGATAAAATTGCATTTAGGTCATGTAGGAAACTTAGGATCGTAATATACCATTACACTCTCCAACGTTCACAATGACCCATTCTATCGATATTGACCTGACGGTAGTCCTTTATCTTTTGATTGCTCCACTTGTTTCCAATGACTTAACACTATGCCTATCTTATAATACCAACACATTTTTATCTAGCCTAAAGGTCACCCCTTGGGGATTCAGTCACAAAGTGTATATAAGATATATATATATACGCAGATATGCATATGTAAATGTATGTTTGCATGTATGTATAAACATGCATGACATACGGTATTTGGAACAATAATTACTGAATATCCAACTGTGCTTTTATTGCTTGGTTTATAGAGTTTGTGAGAACATTTTGGGAACTGAAATTTCAGTAGACCACTTCTGCTGCTTAATTTCTTTATTGAGTTTATATTAGTTTATCCATCTTTAGGGTTCTAACTGTCATTAACATTTGATTCCCTTTTCTGACTAGCTATTTGCGAGAATTTGACTGCAAAAGTAAAAGCTTGGGAGATGGAGAAAGGAATTCCTTTCTTATATGACAAGGTATTTGACTAGCTTGTAATTGTTTAATGCCCAAGTGAGTTTATAGTTATAGTCCAAACAATGATTTCAAATTTCAGGTTCCTGTCTTACAAAGCTTGGAAGAATATAGTGTGCTACGCCAGGAAAAGGAAGAGGAAAAGCGAAAATTTCGGGTATGCTTATATTATTGCCTATGTTTTTATATGTTCACTTGTCTTTTTTCTTTGGACATATATGTGATGATGCACATTGTCTTATGAGCTTTCCAGGTTGCTAAATAATCTACATGGACCTGATCCATGTATTTGAACGTTTTTTTCCTCAGTAACCTTAATGAAACATGATTACTTTTTGTAAAAATGTCATCCCTTATTACGTCCCAGAATAATGTGGCAAATCAGATTCTCAATAATTACATACTCATCCTGTATTTGACAATTTTGACTTTAATAGTCGAAACCATCCATTGCTAGGTCTACCCTACATATGCAAAATGTTGGTTTTACTATCAGATTGTATTGTCATTGGATGGCTCGTCACTGTGATAGATCCAATGGTTAGCCCTACATTTGACAGATAACGTGTTAACCACGTTACATGGATTTGAGCATGGACATTTGGTGTGGTTACACTAGTTAAAATTTTGATTAAAATTATCAAACTTGCCCTATCCTATCCGCTTAAACTTTTAAAATAGTAGTGATTTAATATGGTATTATAGTTGAAGTTCTAAATTCGATCATTGGCTTTACAATTTATCCTCCATTTCAAATAGTCCACATATTGTCCTGGTTTGTCTTGCAGGAGCAGAAACGGTTGCAAGAACAATTTGCTGCAGAACAAGAGGCCCGCTTTGGTTGGAAGCCGACACCAAGGAAGCCGCTGGGTCAAAGCACCAGTGCTAACACCATGGTTGGAACACCCACCGGTCGTCGTTTGACGACTCCTTCAGGCCGTCATGGAATATCAGCCACAAAGGAGCGTAGAGAGAGTGGCAGGGTCACTAACATGATTCCTATAAACTACGTTGCTCTTCCAAAGGATGATGCAATCTCTCGGGACAGTTAAGCTGCTCTCTCACCCCTTTGACCTGATTGTAAATGAGTCTCTTCTTTTAGTGCATATCCTCATTTTTATTTCCTCCCATTTCTCTCGTTGTATGAAGACCAGTATATTTTTCTTTCCATATGATAGAGAAGTACAAATTTGGATCAGCCTGAATAAGAACATGTTAATGCCTTTTGGTTTCAAGAAAAAGTTTGTGTGCCATATAGGGTTCATCATCGAATAATCTAATATTGTTTGGTTGGAATTAGATCAAATATTATTTTAGACAAGGGTGGCTAGTAGCTTTGAGTTGGATTTTTGGGCATGACATTTTCATGATTATTATTAGGAACATTATTGTCTTTAAAAGTCCATTAGTTTTGAATTTGTGACAATCAGAAGTCTTGAGTTTCGCTCGAGTGACAAATATGTTCTTTTGTCATAGTTTTTGTCCGGCATTTAATGAAAAACTTGTCGCTTGTCATATTGTCCTTATTTGACAAATGCAAATGTGACATGTGTATCTAGAAATACATCGGCTTGCCATGTAAGGAGATGGTAGAGCCGTAGAAAGTGACTTTGGCCCCACAGAAGGGCAATGGTGATAAAAATCATTTTCTCAACCATCTCCTTATAATGAATGGCTGAATCTGCTATTAAATTTCTGTAAGACCCATATGAATCTACAAATTAATGATAGATTCATTAGATTTACAAAAAAAGATGGTTGAAAGATGTTTCAGAGAATGATGTCTATCATATCTCAGCTTTACTTCCACCCATTTCACAGGGCATCCAGTCGGGTGAAAATTCACCCCACAAAAGAGTTAAGAGGGAAGAGTTTACCCTTGCACATCTCCTCACGGATGGCTTTCCCCACCTTGCACACTTTTGTGGGGGTAGACAAGAGTGGAGCCACCCCATTGCCCCCTGAATAGGGTAGGTCTCCACTCCCACCCGCCCTACTTTTGTATTGTTTATCCTTTTTAGCTCAAAAAAAGTAAATATCGATCCTTGAGAGGATGTGTGTAGTGTTGCTTAGATGAAAGTTTGTGCAAATAGAAGGCAAGCATGATTTGGTCTGGTGTCGGGTCAAAATTAGAGAGCTAAGTTGTCGATTGTGGGCAGCAAGCAGCTATATATGTTTAGGACCCTTTTTGTGCATGCGTCCTGTGGAGCATGAATAGGAGTTCCACTTTCATGCCTCTTCCTTCTTTTCCTCCCCATAATTATGACTTTGCATCCTCATGACACTTGCTAATTACTAGATGTAAAAAAAAAAAAAAAAGGATTTTATTTTCTTCTTTCTAATTTAATATCTTAATATTACAAATTTATGGTTTAAAAACGTAATAAATAAGTCGGAGGCATAAGGTACTTTTTTTTAAAATAAAAAAAGTTATTTTAAAAACGAAATTGCGATTTTAAAGGAGAAACCACAGTTTTACTAAACGTTTAATTGTATTCTTTAAATTTGTGTTTTTAAATTGCACTTTCTTAAAATCGCTATTTGTTAATCACACTTTCACAAACTAAAACAAACCCCAAATTCTATAATTTTAAAACAAAAAGCTGACAATCTTTAGAAAACACTTGATATTCTATGTTTGATAAAAAAAAAAATGTTTTATTTTGTTTTCTCTTTTCGAAACAAAGACATTGACAAACACTAAAAACTATTTTCACTTTTATGTCGCAGCAGAACATGTTTTCACACCAAAAGCTTAAGATTTCACATATAATCCTAGTCCTCTTTTTGATGATTGAAAGCAAGCATCCAAATAAAAATCTGAAATGCCCTACTTGGAGTGGGGTTTGAAGTATTTGAGGGCAAACTCGATCCATTTCCAAGAAGGCGGCCAGCAAGTGGTTGAAGACATCTCTCTTTCGGGAAGGCAGCAGGGCTTCCAATTCTCCTGGTGGTAGGGTACTACAAAAAGCAAACCAGAAAGGAAGTCTCCCAGAAATTTAGTTGCATTGTTTTATTACGCGTTGAAGTACGGCCGGATCGGAGGTGACATCTTTAGCTTTTAGATACTTCATTTTACAGAGAACTTAGGTTATGCGTTTGCGATATTATGGAAGACAAGAATAGATTACAGATGACTGATGCTATTAAAAGTTTAGGAAAACTTTACTTACTCCATAAATTATCATGCATTTTTTAATGTCGCTTTCAAGCTATCAAATTTTGTAATGTCCATGCGTGCCCGATATATCAGTCTCTTTTAATCGCCTCATTTTAAATGAAAATGACTAAAGTACCCTGGCTAGGTCATGGTGGTGTCTTTTTCTAACGCATATATATATATATATATATATATATATATATATATATATAAGAGATGGGAAGTTGGTAAACATGTCAATTTCCTTAAACTGGGAAATAAAAGCTTTGCCATCAAATTGTGAATTTTTGGATTTGAAATGACACCATTAATAGCTTTATTTAGTACATGTTGTATATATTCCAATGCCACCAAATAAAATAAATAGTAAATCAGGAAGCGGATAATTATAAAGATTAATTACATATCCAGAAATCAAACAAGCTAACTTAAAATCATCAACCAATAATAATAATAATAATTTTTTTATTTTAATTTTTCTATTTAATGCGGGAAATTAAAGGGGAATGCGACAGTAGAGTTAACCTTTCTAAGCAGCCTACCTGAGTTAAAAAATGATTTTGCTGCTCCATATACCTTGATCAATGGTCACGCTCATTAAAATAAGCGTTAAAACCATCTGGACCAGGTGCTTTAATTTGTTGTTTTTTTACCTCCTCGTAAGTGTTAACCAACATGATCAATACAATACTCATGGTTTGGTTAAGTTAGCCAAACACATTTATATTAATTCTTTCAGTAAGTGCTTATTGGTGTAGATTTCTTTCGCTTTTAGGGATCGATTCTTGGGGATATCCTTCTTGTTTTTGTTAATTTAATTCAATAAAATCCTTCCTTATCCAAAAAAAACAAAAAAAGCTAGAGTTGGTAAAGAAAGAAAATCTAGATCAGGATTGGAGCTGCAAAAACGTTAGAATAAGCTATATTTCATGGTTTTGGCCTATAACATCTCCAGTCATTATCAGTAGTAACTTTTTAGATCATCATAACATAAATAAAAAATAAAAAATTTGAGATCATTAATCCCTGTAGTGCCTATGGTGCATGTCAACGAAGAAAAAAGAAAGAGAATAATAATAATTAATTAATTAATTAACATAGTATAAGGGAATTATTTGAGTTAGTGTGCTTCGTCACTCTCATGATCTCAATATACTATTGGGCTATTAGCTACTTTCCTTCCTCTCTCTCTCTCTCTCTCTCTCTCTAGATATATATATAATCAGCAACCAAACCGAATAAATACTTAATTGATCTGGTCTCTGTGCAATATGTACGTCCTCTTTTATTTATTCTAATTTTTAGTTAAAGGAAAGAATTGAAAAATGAAATTAGGAAATTGGAAGAAGATAATTAATTAAGATGCTTAATTATTTTGAAACCTTTTGATAGTGAAATATATGATGGTATAAGTTCCTCCTTTAGGTGACATCAACCTATATATACGTGGTAGATCATGAGATGTAGCTAGGTAGGAACTTTAAGATGTTAATTAATTTGATTGTTTTTCAATTATTATTATTTTCTTTGAGAGATTTTCCTTTGCCACATTTTATTATGTTGATTCCAAATTGCTATTATAGTATTCGATCAGTCACTCTGTGGTTATACTGATTTGTTCTCTGTGGTATGCAAAAATAACAAATAAGTTTCTACTATCAACTTAGGTCCAAAATCTTGACGAATTAATAAAAAAAATATAAAATATATATTTTTTTAATAAAAAAAAAGTGGAAGAGGGGTGGCTAGGCACCATCCCACCTTCGCACGTTATAACTTTTATATATATATATATATATTATGTGTGCGCGTGTGTGCCGTGAAGAAAATGATATTGGTATCTTCTAGGAATAACACAAAGTATACCATGAATGATGCATGCAAGACCTTGTTCACTAAAGTTAAACCCTGCAAAAAAAAAATAAAAGAAAAGAAAAGCAATATTAATAGATTAATGGGAATGGTCCAAACAAACAGAGAACTAGCGTTATTGGGTGGGTGCTTTCTCCATGTTTTTAACTGTAGTGGCTCCTACAAAGTGCTTAGAATTAGCATCAAAGTGGAGAAATGTAAATGTGGAGAATCGACAATCATTATTCCATGATTAGGCACAACTCACCCTAGTGCTATCCATGCAGATTAGCATTGATTTTTTTTTTTTTTTTTAACATTTTCTTATTAAATATAAAGTAAGTGAGTAAAGTCATTCATTTCTATCCGTTTAATCTTATATTTTAAATAATTAGTAATTTAATATGGTATATATCGGACCAAAAGTTTTGAATTCCAACCATGTTATTGTGGGAACGTTTAGAACATAAAATAGAGTAATGCTACAGATATGGTATACCCAGCTTTCCATCCCACTGGGCTGATGGAGCAGCTCTCTCATCGGCACTACTGATGGGCATTACTACATCAACCCAATTGTATATATGGGAGCGGGATGCGAGTTGAGTACTTAGCATTATTCATTCATTTCTGTTAGCATATGTACAATTTTTGTGATTTGGTTTAAAATCGTATTTTTGAGCTGTGAAATTGCGGTACAAAATGCACTCGTAGATGAAGACGGCTCTTGGGTAGGGGAAAAGAGAAATATGCGGGGGATCGACAATCGTTGTCGCAAAAACAAAGCACCATTAACATATCCCACCCTTACTTGTTCCTGAATTGAGTGTCACAATTGGGTGTGTGTGTGTGGCATAATTTGTTTGTTTGATGATGAGTATGACCCGCACTAGCTGTGATTTAGTGTTTCCAACTTGGCTCTCATGAATGAATTTGGCCGACCCTACCAAAAGAGAAAGCTATAGAAGAAATAAAGGATTTGTTTACTTCAGATTCGGTTGAGATACTATATATATATTACTTCAGATTCGGTTGAGATACTATATATATATATATATATATATATATCTTAATTTTTTTGTTAAATTAAATAAATAAAAATGTTCATTTTGCATGGCATGTAAACCTAGCTAGGCTGCAATATTATATATATGTAACTAAAAAAAAAAAGCAAATGCAAGTTTATCTTGGATGAAGTGGTGTGTTTTAAGCGGTTTTTCTTTTGTTTTTTAGATGGTTGATATAAAAAATCACTTAAAACAGTACGCCACATCCATAAGGGTATAAACTGAATGTAATGAATGGGTGTATGTAAAGAGTATGTAATATTTACTCTTTTATGAAATTAATTAGAAATATGACAGTCTAGAGTTAATATTAAAATATAATTAAATGATTAAATTTATTATTTTCTATTAATTTGAGGCACCTTGATTAAATAATTTATTTGTTGTTTATGCGAAATTTGTAAGATTTTTTTTTTGAGTGAGAAAAGCATTTTGGCAACTCTTAATTGCTGACAAAACGACATGAAAATGGCCTTTTTCTGCTACATGCATGCATGCGTGCATATTTCCCATATTTTTATTGTTATTAATTATGCTATATTTCTGATGTTATTTTAATTAGCTGCTAATGCTTATTGCTTAGATGCTTGTCATTAGATTATAATCTCATGCCCTTCTAGATTAACTTTTATTTTTGTGCTTGTAGTCGTCAGAGAATTTTTTTATACTTAAAATTTATATTATATTATATTATAATATATATATATATATATATATATATATATTCTAAATTCTAGGAGATGTGAAACGAAACTTCCTTTCCACAGCCGGCTTGTTTCTTAATATCCTTCGTTTTTCGTCATCAAGGTTCTATTATTCGTATCTATTTATATATATATATATATTGAGAATATACTTTTGATCTATCTCCATATATTAGAAGAATCCGATGCCTCATTTATTTTTATTTATTCAAATTTATAATAAAATATTATAATGGAATAGTAAAATTTCAAGTTTGGAAATTAGTCATCCTATTTATAAATTAATGATTCTTGTTTATTGACTTTCTGTATGAAAATGTTTTTATAATATTTTTAATTTCAATGATCGAGTAAAGCATTTTCCAACAATTAGTAGCTGAAATGACAACATTAATTAGACAGTACCCGACATTGACCTTTTTGGCCACCACCACAAAAATGCAATATGCCCCATGTTTTTGTTGTTATTTTGATGTCATTTTGAACATGCATTAATAACTATTATGAAACGTAAAGCATCATTATGTATTCAAAAAAGACTACATAGGATTGCTAAAGGTGGTGGTTCACTGGCTTCAAAGTAAACTTTCGACCTCTTTGAGATTTGCGTTAATGAAGTTTAAAAGTGTTTTTTTTTTTGTTATACTTTAAAAAAGGCAAAAAAAAAACAAAAATATTTTTTTGACTTAAAAACTTTATTTTTCAAATACAATTTCAAACATGTTTTTCTTGTATTTAGGTAAACACTACTGATGGGGCTAGTTGTGTCAGGCTACCGAGCTTGAGTGAACACTTACGATTCTTACCGTTTAAGTATATTCTAGTCACCCCTAACCTCTTGTGGGTTGGCTTTACTATTTGCACGAGATTCCAAAGATGGCTTAATGTGAATTAGATGATCAAGCTTTCATACCTAAGCAAGAGAATTTCAAAACTGACCCTTTTTGTATAAGAGTTAATCAATTAAGATGCTTTGTCAACATTCAAATTGTGCAAAGAGAGAGATCGAGAGAGAATAAGATCAATGATCTTTGCCCAACTAAAGTGAAATCTGATGAGATTCAAAGAAGGCTATTGCCGATATTCTTTTGCCATAAGGAATGAATGCAAGTAGCCCACTTCATCCTATTCTATATGCATGGAACCATGGGATCCCCTTATTTGTTACAAAAAGAGAAGCTTGTTAGTACATATCCTATGGTATCATGTTATTTGGAATTTGAATCATGCTATTTCCTTTTCAATTTACTCGGAAAGTTGACAATTCATATAAGGTCGTCTTATTTATATACTTATCATGCACCATTGACGTGACACAAGATTTATTTTACGGTCCAGATCTAATGTTTTATGCATAAGGTGTCATTTAAAATTGATATTCTCTATTTCCCTTGAAATAGAGAGAATCCCATTCCCGTACCATGACATATATCACAGTATCAATTACTATTTGATTCATAAGATCTCTTATTTATAAACTTGTTACACGGTTGATGTGACGCAAGACTCATTTCATGGTCCAGATCTAGTGTTATATATATATATATATATATATATATATATATATATATACGTGTCATTTAAAAATTAATATTTTCAATTCAATTCATTTGAAATTGAGAAAATCATATTCCAATACCGTAACATGTATCACGAAAAATACGTACAACTTTGACCATTGGAGATCTCCAGTACATGTCACAAGTACCTATTATATGGAGGTTGGGCACAACACATGCATACCCCACATCATTTTGTGATAAAATTCTTTTCTAGAAGAAAAACATTTTCTTTTCTGAATTTGTATATATGCAAAGGACACAATTACCTAATCCCATTCATGAAAGAGGTGGCAGCTTATATTTATATATATATCCAAGACAAAAATGATTCGCTTTTGTATATTTAATTGTAGATAGAACAAGATATCAACTATGGATCGGCTTAATGCAGATATATTTATATATGTTGTTATATATCAGAATAGGAAAATGAAGGTAATTAGATATTCTCTATAAATAATATATTAGAATCTCCTGCATGAATGCATGCAATACTACTTAGTGATCAGTAGGAGAGCATGAGATCTTTCATGAATTAATTAATTAAGAGATATAATTGCCATATATATATATATATATTATTGAGCCTTAAAATCATACTACGAGAAATTTAAAAAAAAATAGTGAGTCGTGTGATATGTGTCATGTAAACTACTACATTCATTTGTAAACGTGATAAAAACTTTGTGATAGTCTACATTTTACTCGCTAATATTGCAAGTGCCACGTGGATTGCCACTTCAATTTCAATTTGTAAAGGATTTGTA
The DNA here is from genome assembly GCA_013348765.1 of Carpinus viminea. Classification (NCBI taxonomy): domain Eukaryota; kingdom Viridiplantae; phylum Streptophyta; class Magnoliopsida; order Fagales; family Betulaceae; genus Carpinus; species Carpinus viminea. The sequence continues at coordinate 16,892,370 of CP054668.1, forward strand.
GTAATCAAGAGACACTAAATCAAGTAAGAAAATTTTTTGTAGAGGTCAACTTGTTTAATGAATCCAGGTTTGGCTTCTAATTAAGGTCTTACTAAAATGATCATCCTGCCTCACATGCAAAAGGATTAGACTGTGCTCCCACCCACCCACCTTCCTCATTATTAGACTGCTAATGGGATTTTGGATTGAACCTTAAAAACTAGTTTATGGATAAAAAGCAGGGCAACACTACACACATATATATGTACAAGATAATTGTTACAAGCATTATGAAGAAATAGCTTCAAATTAACCCTAATAATCTGCATAATACTTGAGAAGTCCTTATAATCTAACTTGGGGTATCATCATAATATTGTTGTTATTTTTCAAACAAAAGAACTTGTTATATATATATATATATAAGCAATGTCTACTATTTTATCTCTATCAAAGTGCCCTTCTCATCAAGAGCCCTTTATGCTGCAGAATAGAATCAATAATGATGGTGATTTAACTTATCGATCGCCACCACCCCAATAGTACTATAATGCTAGAATCTTTCATACTTACTAGTGTTTTTTTTTTTGTCTTTTTCAATGAAAGTATTTTCTCCTTGTTACAATCAAATGATGCATATGGTCTCTCTTGCATGTGCTTACTCATTTAAAGAACTACCTCGAAGGGATATAGTGGCATCAGATGCAGAAATATAAGGATTCTGACAACATTAGCAAGCAATATGTATATGTCAACCTAAGCACCATCCATATATATATATATATATATATATATATATATATATATATCATGAGTGGAATCTGAATCAGACGTCAGCTAGCAAAATTCGAAAAGTTATTCAAAGAGAGAGAGAATTAAAGGGGAAATTACACAAGGATTCTTATATAGATCAAAGTCTTTGTTTATTATTAATAATAATAATATTATTATTATTATCATTATCTTACAAACAACGCTCCAAACTCCAATTATATCATAACTTTATAAAGGAAAAAAACAAAGGATGACAAAACGGGGGATGCAAAGACAAAAAAGCCCATCCCCATCCATCCGTTCCTATGATTTTGCTTTAGTGATCTCTTGGCTGGCTTTCGTAGGGGTTCTTCATGGAAATGGAGATGCTAATTATAATTAATGGCAGCAGAAGAGAGCAACTGTTTTCTTATCAGCTTCTCCCTTCCCCATTTGAATATTTCCATTAGCTTCAATATCTTCAATTCCTGAAACTGCATTGCCATTTACTTGAGCGCCCTTTATAGCATCTGGTATCTCCTCTTCTTTATTCTCCTGGCTCTCTTTATGCTTTCCCCATAACACTGAGTAAAGCCCCACAACAATCAACACAGAACCAAGAATCCTGCACCCACATATATATATGTATATGAATTAAACTTGTCTGCACTGGTGGATTCATTTCAAGAAAAATAAGCATATATATTGGCTAGAAGGAGAATAATATATACACCCATGCATGCATGCATACATGCACATGTATACATGCAAGAATTTAGAAAAGAGAGGGTAGCTATTAAATTACCCTCCAAGGAAAATCTTTTCTGCCAGGATGAAGGAGCCCATAACGGCAACAATTATCATCATCAAGGGGCTAAAGGCAGTTGCAAAGACAGGTCCTTTTTTCTTTATCACTAGCCCTTGGACATAGTATGAAATACTTGATGTAACAATTCCCTGCACCACAGAATTCATAAAAGATTTAACACTATAACTCTCAGGAAAAACACTAGTCGTATCTGCTAGCGTTATTATAATAATTACACTTCAAAACACAACATGCCAGCGCAGAAACAAAGTCTTACAGCATAGGCAGCTGCAAGGAGTCTCATGTCAAAGCCAATTTTCCAGGCAGAGGGTTTGTGTTCCATGACAAAGGTGACAGCAATTGCCTGTAGAGTGCCCACAAAGCACATCAAAGATGTAAGAGACAGCTGATGGTTCCTGTATGTCTTCAAAGTGTGAGCCTGTTCATGAAAAAGCCACCAAAATCAGAACATTTTTACAACTATGATGTTGTGACAGTGAAAATTAGTCTTTAAATCAGCAAGGACTTTAACCGTCTACTAAATAGCATTTCGAGATTCTTTTTGCATCACTTACTTGTAAGACGAAAAGACCAGCCCAGGCAAGGGTGGCAATGATAAGGAACATGGTTCCCTTAAAAAAGTCTTTGTCATAAGTGCTTCCCGAGGAAGTTGTCCCCAAAGAGTTGTGAGGGTGGATGTACTTGGACCACACCAACTGCACAAGGGGCCCTTTGTACAAAGTCATCAACATAGCCCCAGCTACTGTCACTGCAGTTCCCACTATCTTTGCTTGGCACCGAGCTTTCTTCAGGTCTAGCTTCTCCATCCTGGATAAACATACATATATATGTATATCAGTTTACTTAGCCAAATTAGTTCATATATATGGAACATAATTTGGTAGTTTATGATGATTTTGGTTGATATTACATACCGGAATATGACAGCCATTACAAAAGTCATGGCAGGGAGCATGTTGCTTATTGCACATGAGAAAGTTGGTGATGTAAATTTCAGCCCCGCATAATAAAAGTTCTGATCAATCACAGGCCTATCAAACACCATCAGAATATTAGATAGAGTCGTGACATTATAGCTAGCTAGAGAGAAAAAGAGAGAGAACCCCGAGCAGTTGGCTCGATTGATAAGGTTCAACAACCTCTCTTGCGTGCAAACAATTCATTGAGAACGCTTTGCACGGTGTTCCAAATATCTAATCAGGGCGTATAAAAGAAAAAAACAGAGAGATAGAGAGCATGGCTTGATAATAGGACTAACCCAAGAAGAGCAAGAACAAAAATCTGCATGAAAACTGGAAATGTAATCCTCGGTTGCTTTTTCCTGGAATATTGCAACAGACATTCATGTGTCATAATTCTTGAAAGACACAAGACAAGACCTTAAGATTTAAGGTAGTTCGGCTTAACAAACCTCTCAAAATAGAAAGCAAAGGGGGCGATGACAGCGGTTGCAAAGGCGTGGCGATAAACCACTAGAACATAATGGCTCATCCCTCTACTGAGAGAAACCTTACTGATTATGTTCATGCCGGCATAGCCGAACTGCAAAGATATCATTGCAAAGTAGGGTTTTGAGGCCTCAAGGAAGTTGCTGCAGCATCTGAGCTTCCCCATTTTTTTTTCTTGGGAAAGAAGAAAGGAATTCTTTCACCAAGAAAATGATCAAACTGAGAGAGCAAGGAAAAGTAGAGAGGAAGAACACCTGAAGAGGATATTGTGTTTCTCCCTAGTAGAAAGTATGGCAACACTCGGCTCATATTTATATTGTGTTGAGGAAACTGTTCATATCTAATGTGTATATATGATATATATATCCACTACTATACATATATTAATGCTTTTGTGGAAAATGATATTCTATTGGAAAAAATTGACCACTAGTAAATTGTTGGAGTCGTATCAGCAAATATATATATTTGATCATATCCACATGTAAAAGAGAAAATTGGTGAGCATGCCATAATATATGGTGCATATCATTCAAGAGTTCTCTGTACTTTAAAGGTTAAAGTTATGTATTCCATTCGTTTGAAAACAGTATTAAAGAGTTAGGTGTTCTATTAATATTCTTGGGGCCAACGGGTAGAGGTGCCACCACCCCGTCTTACCTTTCTCTTAGGAAAAGGAAAGAAAAAAAGTTTGAGAAACTTCAGTTAATCCCTAAACTTTTACCAAAAAGTTTATACCATTAATTCTTTTCTTTTAAGAAACTATTTAGAGTATTACAACTTTTACTATAATTTTCTTACAAATTTATTTGACAGTCTCTTAAGTGTCATGCGGTACCACATGCATGGATGAACAATAACAAAATTTGTTCACATAAACCGTCTATATAAGTTGGTTTTTTTTTGGGTTCGTCTATATAAGTTGTTAACATAATCAAACATACAAGAAATTTATTTGAACATATTATTGGAGGGTGTTAATTTTATTATTATTATTATTAGCAGTTGAGGTGGCTGTAACATATACCGATGCATTTTAGCAAGTTGTAAAAGAATTATAGGGCAATTTTAAGTCTAGCATTACTAAGCCTACAAATTATACTCAAGAGGCTAGGGTCTTATATACCTTTGAAATTTAAATTAGGGTTGACAATTTTTTATACAACCCACGAATATAACATAAACCTAATAAGAAATTAGTAGGTTAGGAATAAAGGGTCTAAATCATTTAATTAAATGAGTTTAGTTGAGATTGACACATATAATCTTATACACGTCTCGATCAACACGACCCAAACCCCACAAGCGACATTTAGGGTTGAAAATATTTGATACGATCCACGATCCGACACAAACCTAACATGAAATTAGCATGTTAGAATTAAGTGGTCTGATTTGTTGAAGTAATCGGTTGAGTTATAGTTGACTTATATACTCTTATAACTATATATTAACATGATCCAAACCTGACACACAAATACTAATTAAACCCCTATAATCTGGACCATCCAAAAAAATTTGTCCTTCTAACTTTTGGGGATACAAGAGATTACATTTCTCACATATAGCAAGTGCCCAATAGGCAAGTGATTTGGCTTGACTATTCATTCTGTACGTCGCAAACCGCGCGCTAACCAAACTATATTTATATGTGTGTTACGATACTCCACTTTCGAACAATTATAATTATTTTATATATATCTATATATATATATATATATATAATTCATTAGCATTGAAAAGTTTTTACGTGCAAAGCACATATTTGTCACTTGTCTATATATATCTAAATTCTAGTTAAATTAAACTACGACTGAAAATAGTTAGTAATGCTACAAAACTCAATAAATATTAATTGGATTATATTTTTTGTTAAATCTCCCTTTGGATAATATATTATTAATTTCATATATACTTTCATGTATGCTATATATGCTTGTCATGAAAGAAAGAAGAAAAAAATAACGATTATCACCTAATGATTATAAGCAATTATTGCGTAATTTGTAATAGTATATAATTAAGTCTCAAATATTCAAAATATCCTTAATATATAATTTAAAATTAAAAGAGTCAAACTTTTAGATATAGATGTTGTTGTAACTTAAAAAGAGACCGAAAACACTATATAGCAATCAGATAAAAATAATTATGATGGGATGACAAGATCAAACTAATTATCTTGGCCTACCCTAGAAAATCATGGACTAATCCAAATTTTAGACTATTTAAATATGATCTAATTGCAATATCATATTTCTCTCTCTATATATAGAAAATGTTTGGAGTACTACAACATTTACTGTAATTTCTAGGGTTAATATTTAATAACCTTTTAGTACCTAAGTTTTCATTTTTTATTTTTTTCCACCTAGGTTTCAAATCATATTACAGTTGGTACCTGACTTATGGGTAAAGACTAATTTATCACATTAATTCATCATATTCCATGAATCAAACTAATTTTAGCCACCCCATGCCTGTCTGAGGTGGCTCAGGCCCCCTCAATGGTTGAAATGGGGTGGTTGGGCCACCCCATATTTGTCTTCTTCTTTTTTTTTATCTTTTTTTTTTTTTCAAGTTCTGATTTTTTAATTATTTTTATGATTTTTTATTTTTAATTTTTGTTAGGACACGTGGCATGTTTTTGTTACGACACATGTTAGTCCGTTAGTTTGATTGATGGAATAATGATGCTGGTACTAAACTGGTATTTACCCATAAGTCAAGTATCATTTGTTGTACAAATTAAAACCTAAGTGGAAAAAAAAAAAAAAGTGAAAACCTAATTAAGTACTAAAAACATTATTAATCCTAATTTCTAAACAAAGTGATGTAACCGTCTATAATTTGTGAAATAATTAAGAATATATAGTTAATAATCGGCCACTAATTAATAAAATTAACAAGCCATTTTTTTCTTAATTATTTTCGCCAATTATGGACTGGCATATAAGTTTATAAAATAATTTGTTTAGAAGATAGTTGTAATGACTTAGGAAAATAGCCAGAAGATAATGATGAGTCAAATTCCAATTGGAGCTATCTAGAATCACTTATAAGTAATTTCACTTAATAAAAAATCAATGTGAGATTTAGTATTTATGAGCTCCTTTATAATTCACCAACTCTATGCAAAATAATCATATTTTCAATGAGTAGTGCTATTTACTGAACTGTTCTAGGATGATGTGACATTAAAAATTATTTTCAGGATGGGAAAATTATTGTTCACCCCTCTGAAGTTGGCATCGATTTTCAATTCGACCTCCAAAGTTTCAAAATTTTTCAATTCAAGCACTCCTTCAGTCAAAGCCGCTATGACTGACGGTTTGATTTTTTTCCTAAAATGCCACCATCCCAATAGTGATCACGCGAAACCCTAATCAACAGTGATCACGACAAAATCTAGTCGAATTTCGGTGAAACCTGGCTGAAGAACGCAAAAATTTTGCCTTTTTGTTTAGAATGGAGAAACCTGTTTAGATTTTGCCTTTTCGTTTTTGTTTTTACTCAACCGAACCAAACTAGTATGGAATTGAGACTGGATTTAGACTTCAATTGGATCAATTATGAACAATGGAGAAATTCAAACCCTAGAAATTGGAACACTCATCGCGCGACTTTTGGCATTATTGATATTATTGTTTTCAGGTGTTGGACAGAGGAGTTTGAAAATTTTAGGCGTCGACTCTAATCTCAAACCCCGTAATGGAGTTTGTTGAGGTGGAAGGACCACAATGATGAACATAACCACATCAAATGGAGTTCGTCAACTCAGCAGCAAATCTACTCATCCAAGCTCGTATAGGCTCTGAGCCAAGTCCGGCTTGGTCCTTCGCCTTCTTCACCTTCGGCTGAAGTGCCTTGTCGGGGACGAGTCGTGTGTGAGGCTGCCAACAGAGTCCTGGTCGTGGTTGTCAAGGGCAAGACAAGGTGGAGCCAAGCAATTCTAACGAGCCGTCTCAAGCTCAAGTTCCAGAAGAAGCACAAGTGCCAGAGAGTGGTTTCGGCGCCACCTTCCCTTGACGGTGTGAGACGCCACCTAAGCTTTGCTCCGTATCCACCTTCCCTTGACGGCCGAAGACGGAGTTTGTAGGAGATCAGTAGGGATGGGAGAATTTTGAAGAAAAAAAAAATCAAAAGTGGTCACGTGTGACACACGTGACCACTGTTCCATCAGTCAAAGCCGCTTTGACTAACGGAGTGCTTGAATTGAAAAATTTTAAAATTTTGGAGGGATCAATTGAGAAATTTGAAATTTAGGAGTCGAATCGAAAATTGCTGCCAGCTTCGAGGGGAGGGGGGAAGGAGGTAAATAGTAATTTTCCCTTTCAAGAAATACCACTCGTGAAACCTTGATATCAATGGGTTTATTAGCTAAATGGCATTTGTCACATACAATACGGCCCATCAATTATCAATGTTATACTATCTTATTTGTATAACAGTCTATTAAATATCATTTATTAATATAAAACCAAACGTTACGAAGCTTTCCGTTCAATCCACAAATTTTAAATTTGAATCTCCAAAATTGATAATGGGTACAGTGTACAAGTGGAAGAAGGAACTATTTTAGCCTAACACTTCATATATGTGGGATCTGATGAAGCGTATATATATATATATATATATATATATATGTAAGAAAGAGCAAAGAAAGTTCTAATTATCCATGAGAGAGAGAGAGGTGGGTTACGCGTGGCAGCATAATGGTTGGGGCATCCGAGTCACCTTGGTGGTGACAGTGCTGAGGTAAGCTGCTCATGAGTTCGAGCCCATTGTTAAAGTAATGGACCCCATAATTAATGACGTTTTTTTTTAAAAATAAAAAAATAAAAAAATTCTTTTGGGCTGTGCAAATTGGGACGTTGGATCATCGATCTCAAGTCTTAACTCTAACTTTTTTAGTGCAAAAGAAGGTTCCTCCTTCCATTACAAGTACTATATCAACTGATGAGAAAGTTTCCTTAAAAAAAAAAAAACTGACGTGACAGTTAATGTAATATTATATTGTTAATTTTTTTTAAAAAAATTATAATGCTATTTATTAATAATTAAAATTTTAATATTTAATTTTTTTTTCTTATTTTGTGTCATAAACTTATACGTGAATTTATAAAAAAAAATTATAATAAAAAGTATTTCTTTTTCCGTAACTTATTTTTTTATATTGTTTCTAAGGAATAGTTTAATCAGTTATGAACGCATGACGTCTCATAAAATAAAAGTTACTAGTTCGAATCTTTACTCCCTCTTTTCTTGTATGGACATGTAAAAAAAAACTATTTCTCTTTGTTTTATTTTAAAGAAATTATTCACTTGTGTGATGTCTAGCTTCGTAAAACCTAGGAACATAAATAAATTGCCATAATTATCCTTAAACTTTTTTTTTGGAGAGAAAATTATATATCCTCAATAATCCTGCACCACGCATTAAGGTATGGTACAAATGCATTTGCAAACACTTTAAAGTAGTGCATTCCTATGGCCGGTATGCAAGTGGCCGACGTAATTGTGGTTAACTACCACTAGTTAATGGAACCAAGCAACCACATCGAGACGTACATTTGGCACCTTCAAGTAGGCAAAAAGGGCAAGCAAAACTTAAAGATCAATTGTTTTGCCAGTTGGCTCAAGGTCGACGGCTAGATTTCATCTACGATTCAAAAGTTAGATAATACGGACCCCGGGGTTTGTACTTTGTTTACAACCCGTGGGTTTGTAGTCAATTTCTTCTTAATCGGTGTGGGAATATTTTATATTTTTTTAATTAAGTTTATTAATATTTTGAGGTAATTATCTTTTCTCTCATGAATTATCACATGATTATTATTTCTCCCCATGAATTATTAATTTTACATTATACTCTTCATGAACTACCAATTCTTTACCAAAACCTCCCTTTCGTTAGTCAAGGCCGTTAAGTCGGTAAACAGTACCTGTGAATAGTACAGTAAATAGTACTATTGACCATTCGACTTAACGGCCTTGACTAATAGAATTAGGATTTTGGTAATGAAATGGTAATTGATAGGGAGTGTAATGTAAAGTTGATAGTTCATAGAGAAAAATGGTAATTGTGTAGTAGTTCATGAGGGAAAATGATAATTACCCCTAATATTTTTCTTAACATGTTATTTCTATTTATGTTAAAATATTTTTATTCTCCATTATTATATTTCCTTATAAGATTTATTTTCTTCCTTAATTAGTTTAGGTCTACTTTAGGGTTTCTTAGTCATTACTCATTGTCTCTCTATAAATAGAGAGTTATGTAATATTGTTTTATATAGTGAATATACAAGATGTAGCTCATATGTCTCTCTATGCTTCCGCTCTCTTTTTCATCTCTTTCATATTTCACTATTTTTATATTTTATTTTATATATTTCAACATAATATCAGAGCTACTTTCTTAATGTGGCCTTCAACAAAAATTGAATTTTGATCACCGCTTCTAGTTTAACGTCTGACGTAAACGTACAATCTATTAAATACATAAATAAAAACCCAATAGCTGATTTTTACTTTTAATATTTAAAACGGCACTCTACAAATAACATTACTCCTACTTAAAACATGTACGTAAACCCACCCTTGATTTGCTCGTAGGTTTTCTAACTTGTTTTCCATATATCTTGGTGATATATGTATATATAGGTCAGCAATCAAAATCCAACGAAATAGGAGAAAAGTACTATATCACAATAATTTGCACTGTATATTATATGATGATGAGAGCAAAAGAAGCATGATCACACAAACACACAAACACACAAACAGCTAAAGCTGCCACATGAAAATTGGTCTTTCTCTCTTCCAAGTGGAGCATGCACCAAATATAAAATGGGCGTCTAATCACCCCCCAATCATCTCACATGATTCGTCACCATAAATTCTTTCATAGATCGCATGCTAAGGTGCGTCAACAGTGCATTCGAATCACATAATTATCCAACAAATCTTCGTCTCTCTCTGCTGTTTTTTTTCATCTTTTTGTTCTGCTTATGTGTTCCACATCTGCAGTAGTTGCGCGTCACCGGCATGCATTTCCAACAGACATGTATGGAGCAACCACACACATGTGGTCTGCCTCTCTCTTTTGTTTTTGTCTTTTTTCTCTGCATATATATCTGAAAATGAGGCTGCAGGTGGGTTGGTTGGTCTATGACAATTATGGTAAATAAACCCTATATATGGATAGCTGGATGGCCCTAGCAAGAGGATGAAGGAGTTGTCGTTGTTTAATTTTCATTGTGGAAAATTGTGTGATTGGACTCAAGCGCAAGTGCAGGTGTGCTGAGAGAGGGGAGTGGAGAGATGTCCCACATGGTGTGGATGTGTTGGAACTTCTGAGGCAGTTTCATATTGAAGGGAGAAACAAGCTGTTATTGTTCATTCCTTGTCTGTTGTTTTGTTCCGATTCTTTTCTTTTCTTCTTTTTCTATTCGGGTATATTTGTGTTTTTCATTTACGAGAAATGCTATTCAGTAAACTGATATACGATTATCGTATTAACAGTATGGCAGTAAAAATCAAGTTTTGATTTTGATTTCTTTCTGCTTTCCAAATTTTCATTTGTTTTATCTTTTTCTATCTGGGTTTTTAAATGTTCAATAATAATCTAAATGGGTACTGAAAAAACTTGTGCAAGTGCAAATTGGAGAAAAGGAAAGCAAGCAAAAGCAAGTTGCAAATATAAAAGATAAAGTGATGACTACCTATCCTTGGTTCTCAAATTTCATCGGCAACTAGCAATAAAGCAAGCTAGGAGCTCTCTCTCACACACATATATATATATAGATGGCTTTTGCTATTTTATTTATTATTATTTTTTCATTGGCAGAAAATAGCTTAGAAATCTATGCAATATCTTGAAGGATATATCAGTTTCTGCAAGGTAATTGAACATATAATTATGTATACTTATGATGTCATAATTAAAACTCCATTAACAAATATATATATATATATATGACTGGCACATAATACAAGGACCGATTATGGGCTGACATATGAGAGAGAGAGAGAATCTGGAGCTCTGTGGAGTACAAGCTAGGCCACCCAGAATGGAGACAATGCTGGAAAGCAATAATCAGTTGCAAGTATCTATTGGGAATTGAAAAATTATTGATCAATCATCACTGATAAACGTCCCTTCAAACTATTTAAGAGGTAGATTGTTATACGATTCTCATATAACTGATATAACATGCTAATAAAATTAATTATTTTTATTGTCATATTATCTTAATTGTATGTCAATCATATAATAGTGTACTAAATAACATCTTTTTTCTTAAAAATGTCATTATCTCAACGAAAGAAGCAATTATAGAAGGCTTGATTAGTTGAGTTATTTATAGTCCAAATGTCTTGTAGCATTAATTAGAAGAAGAAAAAAATGTCTTGCAGCATCAATCCAAAGTTTCTCTTTTCATCTTTGTTAAATGAAATTCCTCTACTCCCTTCAGTTGGAAACTACTCCTGAGGAAGGAAAGGCTTTGAATTGAATGGATGAATATCACAGAGTTTAGAAGTATGTGAAAATCTTTTTATGATCTTCAAACAAATGCCTTTGAGGTTTTGGCAGCCACTTATATATATATATATACATAAAATAAATAAATACATAAAATTACCCACTTAATTTGAGTTTCTTGGCGAAATCATCATGAAACCACTAGACATGACATCACAAATTAAGTGATCACATGGTCATCAAATACTTGATTCTTTCTATCCTAGCTAGCTAGCTGCATGGACTCATGCATTATAAGAATCTCTCCTTTATTGCTCAACATGCAACAACAGAACTATGAAAAGTATGTGATTATAATAATTATAATATCAAAAATTGAAGGACATTCCCATTACCACATCTAATTAATCTTATTTCATCCTTTCCAAAAATTCCAATATCCAAACAAATTAATTCCATATATATATATATAGAGAGAGAGATATTTAGTACTCAATATCCATACATGCATGCTCAAGAAAGCTTTGTTGGGTTGCATAAATCCAAAATTACTAAAGCTTCTTTATCTCCTCCATATTAATTTGTTTCCACGAACTTCTTAGTGTTAATTTAGAGAAAAGAAAAGGGCACGAAATGGTCTAGCTAGGCCCATGAGATCCCTTTAAGCAAAAGCAAAGACATTACATTAAAGCTTTTTGCAACTTCAGAATAAGCCCTATTTATTTGACCAAAAAGCTCTTGTATTATTGTTATTGACTCTATCTAGCTATAAGATCATCGATCAACATGATTCAAAACTCAGAAAAGCTCCAGTCAAAGATTCATTTTTATTCTCCCCCCAACATATCGTGAATCTTTACGTGAAATCAACAACACTTTCCCAGCAAGCTTTTCGATCTTTACAGCTTTTTTTCTTTCTTTCTTTCTGTACTACTCCCTCATGCACCGATGAATTTGCTTTTAAGTCGGTCGAAGCTCCCCTCAAAGTTCATGGGGAAAATAACAAAAAAGCAACTGCCTTTCCATTTATAAACTTTGCATGCTTTTTACACTCATCACAACCAGTAGTGTTCAATTATTTTTATATATAATCCAGACAAATTTTCAACCCTGTAAGCAAATTCACAAAACTGATCAGAGGGAATATATTATATATATTTGGATTGAATATATACAACTAAACGCACCAACATTTTAGTGGATTCTGAATAGTTGTAATTAAGGGACCCCAAATCTCCATTATTATATAATAATATTTATATGCCTATAAAAATATATATATATATATATATATATATTTATAACATGTTGCTGATCTGAAGTTTTTCATAATATAATTGGAGTCATTAATTTAACTTTAGACTTTATAATTGTTGCACTTTTTTAGTCCATAAAGCCTGTAGTTTAACTTTAACCCTTCCCGGCCATGATGCATTAATATCTATCAAAAACTATTTGTTAATTATCTCTTCTTCTTCTTTTCTTTTTTTTGGCAAGTAAAACTATTTGTTTTTAAACAGAAAATCATCAGAGTGACACTTTATTTGTTAGTTTCAACAATATATATAGCATGAGCATGATGAATGTCATGATAGGAGGCTGGAATGCTCAGTGCTACGTACGGCGGCCAAAATGCAGTGTAACACATGATTGTTTATGACATCGTTTTCATGTGGTTCTTTCGCTTCCGATTTAATTCTCTTTTAAGCTTTTGATTTCTTGTAATTTTTGTGTTTCTGAATCCAATAAGTTAATTAATCCAACGTCCGGACCAGGGTGTTACACAATTCTAACGGTTGTTGAGATTTAATTTTTAACGTAAACTAACTTAGAGCCGCCTACTTTATTTGAATTTTCCTTTTGCCGACACACTAGGACTATATAGGACAATCCTTGCATGCTTTGTTCCAACAAAACCCCACTTAGAAGTTGAATGGGCACCACTTGCGATTGATTTGAACACGACCTTTTCTTTGGATTCAAAACCCTAGTAATTTGCTGTTTGAATTATTAGTTGAGTAGCAAATATGAGAAAACTCTTATAAGATTCACTTGTCTGAATAGAAGAGCGGATTATCTGAGACTTGTTAAGACAAATAAACTTTATAAAAACTCTCACATTTGTTCAGAATTGTTTCCTTCCTCTATATTAATAGACTGATCACATGCATGTGATGGGTTGGGCTGCCATCAGTCCTTTGGAGAGTTTATAGTCCTCTTGGTTCTCAGCCTAATTTAAAGGGTACATAGTGGAGTTTCTGGCTTGCCAGATCGAGTTCCTCTTCCTGGGCTGATGCATTTGATCATGTTAAAGCACTTTCACAAAAGAGAAGTCATGTCCTATTGTCCTATTGTTGTATATTGTCCAAGACACAGAAAACATAAAAGCTTTAACCGCATTAGACGACCTATTGCCTAGCTAGCTAAGTCAACAAAACACACACCGATAACATTATGGACTACAAATGTTTAACTTAATTTGATTCTTAACACCCATTAAGCCCCCCATTAACTCGTGAAGAACTCAGTACACCCACTATAGTATTCATATACTAATTAATTTACCCTAATTCACACATGCTCCAACTTGCTTTAAAATTATACTTTTGGTTTGCAAAATCGTTGTGCTTAATACACTCTAAATAAAACCATCTTTTGTCTCTTACTATATTAATTAAAGTGGTGTTCAAACTCAAAACTTTTATTGTTATATCATATTAAATCACAACTTATTTAAAATAAATAAATTGATAATAATTAAATAATTTAATGATTTGAATAGTATTGCAACACGATTTATACTCTTATATATATAATTCAAAAGCACTTCATATAAAAATAAAAATAAGGGGTAATTTCACTTAACCCCCCTGAAGTTTTATGCCTTTTGCAAACACTCCTCCAAAGTTCAAAGTCTCTCACTTTGGTGTATTAAACTTTTGTTTCATTTCAAATATCCCCTACCGTTAAATATTGCAGTTAAATTAAACGAAAAATTGAGAAAAATAACTAAGGGTATTTTAGTAATTTCACATTCATCCGTTAGGATTTAACGGAAAATCCTAAAGGAATTGGATATTTAAAACGAAACAAAAGTTCGATACACCAAAATGAGATATTTTGAACTTTGAAAGGGTGTTTGCAAAAGGCGCAGAACTTTAAAAGAATTAAGTGAAATTACCTCTAAAAATAAATAAATAAAGACTCTAACCTACCAATTCATGGGTGGAAATGATTTATAATACCCTAATTATATATTTATGAATTGATGGTGGTAGAAGATCGAGAATGGCATATCCTGTAAAGATGAGCAATATTCTTCTTTTCCTTCTTTTACTTTTCAATTTTCCTAAGCTTCCACGCTGGCTCTTCATAATCGACAAACACATTTACCATTTAATAAGCAATGATGCTATGGAATATGTGTACACCTCGTCTTTATATGCAAGACTGACTACATATATACATGTTTAATCTGGCTACACCTGCATATATTTGAATCTCGATCACCAAATTAGCATTACTAAATGCACCAAGCACACATAAATAAAGTTCAATAAGATAACTTTTATATATATATGGATAGATCCGCCTCTGCCTATACCGATATTTTGCTATTCGCTTGCATATGTGAAAAATATAGAAGATATGGTATTCACCATGTTAGTGTACCAGGCATTACAAGAATCTGCTTTATTAGTGTGGAGATTATTAACGACGACACCAATGTCATTGCCAATAAGGGCTCATTAGCATTGACACATAAAAGTCGTCGTGAATACTAGTATTACGGGCTAAAATTCCATCCATAACCTATATGGTTGGGCAGATAGCAGATGTGGATCGGTTTTAATTAATTAATCGCCCACCTGAACACTTTTATCTAGAACAAATGGTGGGTCTCACAACTTTTTCTTTTAGATTAGTCTAAATTTTTGCGAAATTCGAGCAATCGAATAATGACATGAAATCCCATTCCACGTGTTTTTCTTGAATGAAGAAGATCACAAGCTAACAAGGAGTGAAGTAGCACTACAAAAAAAATCAGGTTTAATGACATTTGATTAGTGACATTTTTTATAAAATGTCACTAAACCTCCACCCTAATATGTTGATTTCTAGCTAAAAACCAAGTAATTGATCAAATGCCATTAAAAAGTGCCACTATTCCAATGCCATTAAACTTGATTTCTTTTGTACTAGCTCATAATTAAACTATAATAACATAGCTGTGAGCTTTTAGCATTCAAAAATAGTTTACTTCAATTGAAAGAGAAATAATTAAATAAAAATACATTGATAAGATGTATCTTATTAATAATTTAATAAAAATCTTGCTGTGAATTACTCTAACAAGCGCCTTCTCCATATTTCTCAAACGTCCAATAATACTCTTGATGCACCTGTTGAACAAAGGATGCAAGCAAAGTCAGTGAATACCATCATGAGAAATATTATGCATATATATGTCCAACAATTGTACATGTAAGGTTTTCAACTCAATGATGCTTAAGTTTAAGGTTAATTGAAATAAAGAAACATATATGAGAAGGATTTTCAGGTTTCTCATTATACCTACACAAGTTTAAAAATCTTAATTCTATCACTAAATAGACTTTTGCCTTGCTTTTATCTTTAGGTTGCTCATATACGTACACAAGTTGATTAGTTTCTAATGCTATGTAATTAGCACTTCTTCATATTTATTATTTTTGAGTAACACTATAAAATTGTTATACATAATTAAAAATATAAAGTAAACATTTCTAACTTTATTATAAATAGGACCAGTGCACGTAATAATTTTCTTTTGCCCAAGTTATCATCTTTTCGGTTACTTGAATCAATGTTTTTCTTTTTTCTTTTTAATTAGCCCATTTCAGGTTCCATAAATAAAATAAAATAAAAATAAAAAAGTCAATTTTTAGATTTCTGCTGTTCCGTTTGTTCATTTTCTAGGAAATCCTGTTAAAAATTTCATTATTTTCACATATTAAAGTTAAAATTCGAGTAAAAAAATTATATTCGTGGAGAAATTTATCCAAAAAAACAAAACCCTAAGTAGAGAAAGGAATTAAAAAGTCCATGAAAGTGAACATAGACTTTGCTTCATGAAAAAAACAAAGTTTTCCTCCAAATTAAGTTTAAAAAAATTATGTCAATTCAGTCTATTAACCTGATGTGTTTAAAATGCATATACTTATCACATGCAACTCAAAAGAGACTATATATATATATATATATATATATATATATGCTTATGTATTTATATAAGTTTGTTCCCCCACATTACAAATCCAAGGTCTGCCAAGCCTCCAAAAAGAGACTATATATAAGTTTATCAGGGAACAAGTATGGGTTGATGCCAAGCCTCCAAAGATTAGATCGGAAGATATTTTTCACATGCAACTCAAAAGATTAGATCAGAAGATATTTCTCACATGCAACTCAAAAGATTAGGTTGGAAGATATTTCTCCAACCACTTTTAAGGAAAAACTTTATACTTACACTAATTCTTGATTATTGAGCATAAAAACAAGTTACACTGCCAAAGTTATAATATATTTACAACTAAGACCCATGGTACAATACAATGGAACCTCGTACTTGAGCAGTTATAGAACTGGAATCTCATAAACATTCTAGCCCAAGTTTTTCATCAAATAAGTGCTCTGGCTGTTCAAATTTGGAAATCATGAGATAATATGCACCAGAAGCGACAAAGAAATTGATCCACTCGAGATGATTCCATCCAACATAGGGGATGATGACACGTCATCTTCCAATGAAGCATACATGGATTTATGTCTCCCTCTTCTAAATTCTTTCATTATCAGGGAACAAGTATGGGTTGATGACAAGCCTCCAAAAAGAGAATAACTATATTTATATGCTTATGTATTTATGTATTTACATTACAAATCCAAGGTCTGCTTAATACACTTATATAAGTTTCTTTGGATTCAAAACCTTAGTAATTTGCTGTTTGAATTATTATTTGAGTAGCAAATATGAGAAAACTCTTATAATATTCACTTATCTAAATAGAAGAGTGGATTGTCTGAGACTTATTCAGACAAATAAACTCTATAAAAACTTTCTCGCATTTACTGTTGAAATAGCCAACAAAATTGTTCTGAATTGTTTCCCTTCTCTATATTAATAGACTGATCACATGCATGTGATGGTTTGGGCTGTCATCAGTCCTTTAGAGAGTTTATAGTCCTCTTGGTTCTCAGCCTAATTTAAAGGGTACGTAGTGGAGTTTCTGGCTTGCCATAATTCCTCTTCCTGGGCTGATGCATTTGATCATGTTAAAGCACTTTCACAAAAGAGAAGTCATGTCCTATTGTCCTATTGTTCTATATTTTGCCCAAGACAGAAAACAATAAAGCAATAAAATCAGAAAACATAAAAGCTTTAATCACATTAGACGACCTATTGCCTAGCTAGCTAAGTCAACAAAACACACACCGATAACATTATGGACTACAAATGTTTAACTTAATTTGATTCTTAACACCCATTAAGCCCCCCATTAACTCGTGAAGAACTCAGTACACCCACTATAGTATTCATATACTAATTAATTTACCCTAATTCACACATGCTGCAACTTGCTTTAAAATTATACTTTTGGTTTGCAAAATCATTGTGCTTAATACACTCTAAATAAAACCGTCTTTCGTCTCTTACTATATTAATTAAAGTGGTGTTCAAACTCAAAACTTTTATTGTGATATCATGTTAAATCACAACTTATTTAAAAAAATTAAATTGATAATAATTAAATAATTTAATGATTTGAATAGTATTGCAACACGATTTATACTCTTATATATATAGAATTCAAAAGCATTTCATATAAAAATAAAAATAAGGGGTAATTTCACCTGAAGTTCTGCGCCTTTTGCAAACACTCCTCCAAAGCTCAAAGTCTCTTACTTTTGTATATTAAACTTTTGTTTCATTTCAAATACCTTCCATACCGTTAAATATTGCAATTAAATTAAACGAAAAATGAGAAAAATAACTAAAGGTATTTTAGTAATTTCGCATTCATCCGTTAGGATTTAACAAAAAATCCTAATAGAATTGGGTATTTGAATGAAACGAAAATTCAATAAACCAAAGTGAGAGACTTTGAACTTTTGAGGGGTGTTTGCAAAAGGTGCAGAACTTCAAGACGGTTAAGTAAAATTACTCCTAAAAATAAATAAATAAAGACTCTAACCTACCAATTCATGGGTGGAAAGCATGATTTATAATACCCTAATTATATATTTATGAATTGATGGTGGTAGAAGAGAATGGCATATCCTGTGAAGATGAGCAATATTCTTCTTTTACTTTTCAATTTTCCTAAGCTTCCACGCTGGCTCTTCATAATCGACAAACACATTTACCATTTAATAATCAATGATGCTGTGGAATATGTGTACCTCGCCTTTATATGCAAGACTGACTACATATATGCATGTTTCCGAAATTCGATGAATCTGACCACACTTGCATATATTTGAATCTCACCAAATTACCATTACTAAATGCACCAAGCACACATAAATAAAGTTCAATAAGATAACTTCTATATATATATATATATATATGGATAGATCCGCCTCCGCCTATACCAATATTTTGCTATTCGCTTGCATATGTGAAAAATATAGAAGATAAGGTATTCACCAGGCATTACAAGAATCTGCTTTATTAGTGTGGAGATTATTAATGGTGACACCAATGTCGCCGCCAATAAGGATTCATTAGCATTGACACATAAAAGTCGTCGTTAATACTAGTATTAAGGACTAAAATTTCGTCCATAACCTATATGGTTGGGCAGATAGCGGATGTAGATTGGTTTTAATTAATCACCCATCTGAACACTTTTATCTAGAACAAGTAGGTCTCACAACTTTCTCCTTTAGATTAGTCTAAATTTTTACGAAATTCGAGCAATCTAATAGTCAATTAGTCATATATTTTAAGAGTCATGAAGACCAGATGGTTGTACCCATTTATGAAACCAAAGCATGGACACGTTTCTTTGTTTTTGCTATCTAATATATGTCCAAACATTTCATCCACAATCACTACACGTTAGCAATGGCTTGAGTTCGAGATGGCAGCCGATAAATCACCATTTATTTAAAAAGTTTAAATTGATACAATATTATTAATCAATCTTTTAAGATTAGTATAATTGTTTCAAAAGTTCTAAGTTGATAAACAATAACAATGATAATCATTATTAACTGGGATGCCAAAATATATCAAACGCTTCTTTTTGAGGAATTAAAGAAGTCTTTAATTGGCAACCTGAAAAGCGCTTTGCTCAATACAAAACATTAGTTTATTAATTAAAAAAAATTAATTATTGAACGTGGTGGATTGGCCCTTAATTTATCAGTTCTCTTTATTTCTTTATTTTTATTTTTTATATAGTGCTATTACTCTATTTCACGCCTAGGCCGATAGGCAACTTTTTTTTAAAAATAAAATAAAAAAATCCCCACAATATCATATAAATAAAGAAAATCAAATCATATCAAACACAAATACTATGGTCTCCTGTATCGTTTGAGTATGGGGATCAAGGGAGATGTGTTTATATATATATTCGCACCCTTCTTAATGTAATGGTTTTTAGAGCCATAATAGCCATGAATCTATCATAACTCTGCAGTACATAAGCGAATAACATTAGTACTTAAGTGAATAATATTAGGATGGATGACCTTATGGAAAGTTTGATTCCAAAAAGTAAAAAAGGGACAATATTGTATGTGGTATTGGGATGGGGCGTTACAAATACCATATTATGTTATTTTTACAAATTAAAATTTGACACAAAATTCATGGTTTTTTTTTTTTTTTTTGTAGATAAAATTTGATGCCACACTCATTGTTTGGCATGAATCATGTTGAACCATATCAAATCATTGCTTGACAGAGGAAGATCACTTTGAGTAGTATATAATTAGTCATGTAAGTGGAATATTATTGCATCTTTATTCAATTAGTTAGCCTGCCCTATTATTTGTATGGAAAGAGAACTTTTCCAAGTGCCTTGGATAATGCACCCATTAAAAACTCCTTTCATAGGGAGGATTAGATATAATTTTTACCAATGGGGTATGGAATGAAGTGCCTTATAAGATGTCATTTACCAAGACAAATTATTTAATTACAACACAAACCTTATCTTATGCGGCAACTAAACATGTACTTAGGCATAATCATTACCTTTTTATAGTCATAAACAACCACTTCGTGTTTTTTAATAGGAAAAAGTATTGTTCAACCCCCTGAAGTTGGCAATGATTTTCAATTTGGTCACCAAAATTTTAATTTTCTTAATTGATCCCCTCAAAGTTTCAATTTCTTTTAATTCAGGCACTTTTTCCTAAAATGCCCTCAATAGTGATTTGTTTTTCCCAAAGTGCCCTCAACAGTGATTCTAGTGAACCATTAACAGTGATTCCAGCGAAATCTCGTTGAAATCCAGCAAACCCTCTTCTCCGACGCTTTGCTCCCGGCCAAGGAGATCTTCTCCGACAAGTTTAGGCTCGCAGAAATTAAAAAAAAAAAAAGCTTGCCAGTTTTTGCAGGAATCCAGCGAGATTTCGCTAGAATCACTGTTGATGGTTCGCCAGAATCACTGTTGATGGCATTTTGGGAAAAAAATAATAATTCAAAAGTGTCTGAATTAAAAGAAATTGAAACTTTAAGGGGATCAATTGAAAAAATTGAAACTTTGGTGGCTGAATTAGAAATCACTGCTAACTTCAAGGGGTGAACAATACTTTTTCCTTTTTAATATCTTTTGGAGCCGTTTTATTTTGAAAAAAATATTATAATGTGATATATATATATATATATATATATATATATATATGTTTGTTTTGAGTTGTTTCTACTTTGATTAGTGTTTTTTGTTTTGGGGGTGGTTGATGGAGCTGTCAATTTTGACACCACTTGTGAATTCGAGACAAACCCGATGCAAAGTTACAAGATTTGAATTTGATCTAAATAGGTTTAGATTATAATCGGGTCAACCTATTTATTTTTGTGTCTAGCGAGTCAATGTGCTTCACTAGTGGGTGACCCCCCTAAAAAAAAAAAAAAAAGTCTAAGTATTATTACATTATGTTTCATTCATATGTGTTGGGTTGAGTCAGGTCGCTATGCCTTTTAAGTAGAAAGGTCGGGTTACTATTAAATTTTGTTATGTGTTCACATTTAGGCTAATTAAGTGGCGGCTCACCCAGCCAGTAGCATTCGGGTTGACTCGCCAACCCATTTTGCCACCCCTCGGTCATCCCTAGATATGGCCGAAGATCTTGGCGGTGGTTTGGCCATCCCCTATTTGGCCAAAGGGAGTGCCCACTCTTCTAGCTTCTTTTTTAAAAATAATAATAATAATAATAATGATGATAATTACTATTTTTGTTTTTATATATTTTATATATTCATAGGTTTTATATTTTATATAATTTGTTATTATTAGTATTGTTAAAATAATTTTTTTTCTAGATAAAAAGGGCAAAAACTATGGCTACTCTACTTGCTTGATCATAATAACACCTGCCTTATTTGTTATTTTAGCATATTACAATGAACTCTAGAACATTTTTATACCACATAAAACTTGATGAAAATAAGTGTAATCATATTTTTCTCAAATTTTTTACTTAAAATAATCTTCACCGTTTATTTTATACATAATATTGTTGTACGAAACAAGAAGAGAACATGGGGTCCCCAAGTGATAGCTCAATCAGTTGTGAACCACGCCTTATAAAGTAGAGGTCACAACTTTGAATCCCCCCTCCCCCTCTACCCTTGCGTGGACATGTCAAAAAAAAAAAAAAAAAAAGAACATGGGGCAGATAGTTACACAAGGCCCAAAAGTCAAAAGCAATTACCATTGGGCTGGTTTGGTTATGATCAATTTGGGGTCAAGGCCCAATTTGCATTTGCCTTTTGAATTTAAGTTTTTTTTTTTTTTTATTCTTATTAAATCATGGAAATATACTAAAAGAAATTATTCTTCACGTCAAGCTTTTTTTAATATCCACTTCAGATCTTTCCTTGTTCTGCTTTGGTGCTTCTCTTTGATTGTTGCAAACTTGCAATAGGTGTTGTGTAGGGAATAATGTAAGTATGTCTTTCTTTTCTTTTTCGTCCTATATCTTTTAAAATTACAATTAAATCAAAATTTAATAATAATTATTTTAAATTTAATAATTATTTTAAAAGTCACATCACTTTTAAGAGGATTGTCACTTTAAACCGCCTTTTGCAGCTGTCAATCTAGATGAGTCAAACCATTTATTTGACCAATTCTCAATAGTTTTAAGTTTTATTGCAAGATTTTTTTTTTTTTTTGGTTGGTTTGCAACCCTTTATTTGTATTTTATTGCTGTATTCTTTTCCTTTGAATGATTAAAAAAAAAAAAACTACAGATCTTTCCATTAAACAGTGTTTGGATTATCAATAGAGAAATAAAGAATGAGAAAGACAATTAATCAATTATAGTACTATTATACATGGGCCATCCAGTGCAATCAATTCAAAGATGAAGAAGATAAAACCCTAGGGATTTATGACACTCTCAAGACATGATCCTTCTTTGCATGAGTCTACATGCCCAGTACATAAAAGACTTTAATGCACGTTGAAAAAATTGGGACAAAGATAGACTCAGAAATTTCTTCCATCCAAATCTAATCTATAACTTGTTTAATAGTACTCTTTGCTAGGCCGTGAAGCTATAAGCCTATAACCATGCGTATGAAATTAGCAAGCAATATTGGGCCTAGGTTAAGAGAAAATGGGGCAGGCCTATAGAATCAATGATGATGACAATTCTTTTATAGAAGACTCTTATCTAGTTATCTTATTATCTTGGGGAAATTTTTTCTTCAAAATAGGTGAGATTGGAAAGAAAATTGGTTGCAAGAGCAAGGGCTCGTTTAGCAAATCTCTTTTATTTTTATTTTTTTTAGTTTTTACAATTTTTTTTTTCGCGAAAAAAGCGTTTGGCAAATTGTTTCCAAGAAAATTTTCTTAAAATAATTTTTTGAAAATTTGCAACAATTCCATTTCACTAATTCCAAAAAAAAAAAAAAGCTGAATATTAGACAAAAACAATCAGAATGGTGTGTGTGTATTAATATATATATACACACACTAGAATGGAACCCAACAAAACATATAAGAGAAAGAGAAATTACCATGAAAGTGAAGCAAGTAAAGCTAGATATTTTTCATTTCTTTATTTTCCTTTTGCTTTCTCCTCACATGTGAAAATTATATAACTTTTTTTTATAAATCAGGTTTAATAAACTAGATTTTAAGGAAATTTCCTTAACTCAGTTCGAAGGAAGTTTCTCTTGTTTTTTTGTGTCATAAAATAAGCCTAAGTCATGCAACTACTTTCTAAGACTTCAGTAGTTTAATTGCTAGTTTGTACACCTTCTAGTGACCTTCCATAAATTTATATATATATTTCCAATAATGAATCTTGAATTTTTTTATTTGACTTTTCTTTCCAGCAAACAAGAAGCCCAACTCACTTTCCATGACTTGTCGCAAGAAACTTTTTTGGTGAAGAATTGCTCTTGGATTTTTTGATAACACAATCAATATGTCATAAATCAAGTCCAGCTGGGGGTGTTACAATTTTCATATAAATTGACGTAATAGTTCATAATTAGTGAAATAATTAACAGATTTGTCAATCACACAACCAATTATAAACTGACACAAGTTTACGAAGAGCTGATTGAATACCCCAAATATTTTAATGGAAACTTGCAAACCCTAATTGATGTTAATTTGTTAAAAAATCATATCTTACCAACAACCACGCCAAGGATATATACCCCACCACCATATTTCTAGTCTATTCTTTGCCGTCAAAGACTCAATATATTCTATAATTGACTTAGAAAGAGGAGATGAACCCGTGAGTCTCATAATTGAAGTGGCTAGAGTTTCCTATTTTATGTTACTCTTGAATATTTGACTCATGAGATGGTCGGTTTCTTCACATCTTCCATACAATTTGATGGAAATTCATGGTGGATCCCCACATGATGCAATTGACAAAGACATACAAGATCATTTATTAATTCCCAAAAATTAAATAAAATAATAGTGATAATTATGTATCTATATTCAAGTGAAACTTCTAGGAAAATGATAAAGTTATTATTTATTTAGTTTCATATGTAACATATATTAGCACAGTCAATGCTTTTTGGGCATGCAGTATGACTATTATTATAAGAGTCACTACAAAAAAAATCAAGTTTAATGGCATTGGAATAGTGGCACTTTTTAATGGCATTTGACCAATTACTTGGTTTTTAGCTAGAAATCAACATATTAGGGTGGAGGTTTAGTGACATTTTATAAAAAATGTCACTAATCAAATGTCACTGGCCACTTATGATTGTATTAAATAAGTGTGAAGAGTAATATTAAATTTATTATAAAATTACACTATAAAAGAAAGAAGAGTAACGATACTCTTTAAACCTATTTATTACTCATTTTACGTGTTGACACATTCATCTCTTGTCCATCTTTTATACAAATCTATTATTGAATTTGTGGGAACAATAGGTGATCCTACCCATGCAATTGTGGATTTGTCCGTATCTTATGTAGTGACAAACAAAAGATGGGTAAAAAAAATGAAAAAACAAACATTTCTCCTTATTTTAAGTGGTTTTTCATGTCGGCCACCAAAAAAAAAAAAAGAAGAAAAAGTTACTTAAAACACAATATGTGAAATTAGTGTAAAGAGTAGCATAAACCCTAGACAAGTACTGCAATAACAACTTACTCTTTTTATTTTTTTATTAGACATGTCCACGCAAGGGTAGGAGAAGGGGAATTTGAACTTGTGACTTCCGCTTCATAAGACGTGACTCACTGTCAATTGAATTACCTTTTGGAGACAATACATTAAGGGCATAACCATCAACCAAAAAATTTTAAAATGTTGAATATTAGTTTGATTAAACCTTTAACCGTTAAGACTGTAATATTTTATCAGACTTTTGAATAAAATGCTCACGTCAACCCACTCTATTAACCCGCTTTATTAACAGCATAACTACCCAAGCCAATCAATGACCATGAAATTTCCAACCAACCAATATTTTATTTCAAAGAGTAAATGACCCTGAAATTTCCTCAATTCTCACATAAACCACACCCTTTATGATCATTATATAAAGGGAGCATAGGCTTTTACTCTCAAAGCCAAGAAAAGCAAAGATATATATTATTATATACATAGCCTACTGTTTACTAACCATGGTTCGTGAGAGGAAGCTCGTTGATGAGGTGTCCGGTTGGCTGCGGGTCTATGACGACGGCTCAGTGGACCGGACGTGGACCGGACCGCCGGAGGTGAAGTTCGTGGCCGAGCCAGTCCCTGCCCACGAAGAATTCGTAGACGGAGTAGCCGTAAAAGACATCGTCGTGAATGAAAAGTCTGGTCTCCGGGCTCGGATTTATCTACCGGAGAAAAAGCTTGACGAACACGACAAGTTTCCAATCCTTCTTCACTTCCATGGAGGTGGGTTTTGCATTAGCGAAGCTGACTGGTACATGTACTACCATATGTACACCCGAATTGCACGTTCAGCACGAGTGATTTGTGTCTCGGCGTTCTTACGCCGCGCCCCCGAGCACCGTCTTCCGGCCGCCGTCGACGACGGCTACTCCACACTCCTCTGGCTGCGCTCGTCGGCTCAAGGTGAGTTAAAAAAATGATAAAACCGTGACAAGTTGGCCAAGTAGAGCGGGTAGTTAAAAAAGATGAATTTAATATTTTATATTCCAATATTAAAAATATTTAATTAAAATATTAAAAAAATGTAAAATTAGTGATTGTACTTTACCTTAATTAAAATTAGCTCCACCTAGTATATATCAAAATAAACTCAAAGGTTCAAGAAGTAGTTCCTGTAGTCAAATTCCCTCTACTAACTTAACAGATTTCATTAATGTAACAATGACTTAAATAGAACAAATATTACAATTTTATTAACTCTAATATTTCAAGCTATCAAAATCTATTAAGTCGGTTAATGAAATTTGAGTGTAGGGATCAAATTATTTTTTACACATTCATCAAGAACCTTTGAGTTTATTTTGATAGTACATGGAGTTAATAGCAAATCATGACTGATTTTGATTTTTTTTTTTTTCTAAAATATAATATAAATGACATTAACAGTGTAATGTTATTAAACTGATAAAAAATAATAATAATAACTTCAATTTATACTCTTAACAGAAACGCAGGATCCCTGGCTCAAGGAGAGGGCAGACTTCAACCGTGTTTTTCTTATCGGAGATAGCTCCGGAGGGAACCTTGTCCACGAAGTGGCTGCAAGAGCCGGGAAGATAGATTTGAGCCCGTTGAGACTCGCCGGAGGGATTTCGATCCACCCAGGATTTGTACGGTCGAAGAGGAGCAAGTCGGAGGTAGAGCAGCCGCAATCACCATTTCTAACGCTAGACATGTTGGACAAGTTTCTCGGCTTTGCGTTGCCGGCGGGGTGCACCAAAGACCACCCAATAACCTGTCCGATGGGGTCTTCAGCGCCGCCATTGGAAGAGCTCAACCTGCCGCCATTGCTGCTGTGCATAGCAGAGAATGACTTGGTGATAGACACAGAGATGGAGTATTACGAAGCCATGAAGAAGGCTAACAAGGAAGTGGAGCTGTTGATTAGCCATGGAATGGGACATAGCTTCTATCTTAACAAAATTGCAGTGGATTTGGACCCAAATACGGCTGCCCAAACGGATAATCTCATTGCAGGGATCAAAGGATTCATCAATAAGCACTAAATTAATGATCGCTTGCATTTAATTTTCTATTATGTTGTGTAGTGTTTTTTTTTTAGCAGTGTGTGTGCAGATAAAAACAGTATTCTACTTTGCTTTCGCTTTGATTTTTGTTTTAATTACATGTTTCTGTTTCTGTGTAATTGTTTTAAGTGCATGTTGTTGTGTTACTATGTTAAATCACCACAAAATACAAAGAGTTTTAATACTTTCCTATCACACGTAGATTTAAACTTTTTTAATAGGTAAAACTCAACATCGTAAAATATTTAATTAAAATAGAGATAAATTGATAAAGTCAACCGTTAAGGTTCAAGTTCATGACTTTTGAGTCTGATACTATTAAATTAGTACTTGTGCATATTGCAACAAATTAAATTTGTGGTTATGTTAAAAGTCTGACATCTGAAATCTTAAAAGCATTTTTATTTGGGAAATGCTAGTGGTTCTTTAGTGTATTTTTGGTGTTCTCTCAACTATGATGTACCTTTTAAAATTACCAATAGATTAAAAGTTAATAATGATAACTTCAAATTCAACGATGATTTTAAAAGCCACATCACAATTGAGAGAATAACGGAAGAATACTATAAAAACTACTAGTATTTTCCTTTTTATCACGCTCTCAAAATTTACTTTCTTTCTATATATATATCACATTTTTTAACTACTCTAAATTACATACACTTAGCTCCCCAAATCACATTTTTTAACTACTCATTTTTCTAAATTACATGCACTTAGCTCCCCAAACTAGGAATCCGCTTTCTTTGTTCTATTTAGATATTATTTTTAAGGATTTCTTTATTCTTTCTCCAACATTGATGTATTTGAATTTTTTGTAAAGGTCATATTTTAAAATTTTCTTTTTCTAACCGTCATATTCGGCAAAATTTGTACTCCTCACCTTTATCGGTTCAAAATTTGTTGCCATGTGGGACGACAAGCAAACATGGCTGCTCATGGCTTAGAGAAAGCAGCTTGTAAAAATCTCTAAATAAAACTTAGGAATATTTTTCATATTTCAGATTGTATCCATTATATTGTTTTGACAGATTTTTAGATCCGTAATATATAGGATAATATGATGTTTTTGTTAAAAAAATCATAAGTCATTCGAATATCTCTAGGCAACATAATTAATATATATCAAAAGACCCTTCTATTATGCTATTCGTGTTGAGTAACATTTTTTTTTTTGGGTCCTTTTTTTAAAAAAATGGTTCTAATCATTCAAATTTTGAATCTGAACACACTCCAACCACACGGATCTGGATCCTCTCCAATCTTTAATGGACAAGAAGAGTATCTAATTCATTGGTTAAGATTTCTTTAAAGAAATCCTATGATCACAAATGTGCCACTTGTCTTCTTAATAAAACATTAATTAATATTTAAAAAATAAATCAATAAAAGAAATGGTTAGCCAGCCACCCCGTTGGTCAAAGATATATTTTATTTTTTTTTTTTAGTTTGGGCCTTGGGGGTGGCTGGACCACCCTGGCCAATGGCCGGCCACCTCTTAGTTTTTTTAAAATATTTTTTAATTTTAGTCTTTATTTATTTTTTAAATATAAATTAATATTTTCTATTTGTTTATTAAAAAGACATGTAGCATATTTGTGGCACTAAAATATTTTTAAAGAAATTTCCTTCTATCCATAATGGACCGAAGAGGATTTATTCCCAACCACTCGTTCTTTGCTTTGCCTGTTTGACAACTCCACAGAATATGTCCGAATGTTTCAGTTTCCATACCAGAAATGGGAGAAAGCGGAGCCATGAAAGTGGCTGATAGTTAGAGTGACCCATCAACTGCACGTCTCTTCAAGTTTTCCTTGAATCATTATAGAGAGAGAGAGCAACCAGACAGGCAAAGGACAAGTGGTTGGGAATAGGATCCTCTCTATCACCCAAGTTTTGCTTGGACGGAAAATTTTCAGAATTAAGCATAATAACCCTTACATTTTAGAATATAAAACTTTGATAAAACATAATCATATGTTATAAACTTATAAAGTCATAGATACAATAATAAAATTCATATAATCAAATCCTATTTATGACATTAGATTTCGTTAACTCATGTATAACTTTAATTATGAAACAACTATATTTCTGACAGACTAAATCTAAGATATGGATAATCCAAATTCCCAAAACCTTATTTTTCGACCCTGAGAGATAATATCCAACATGATCTAATCCTCCTCGGCTCAAAGGTCAAGATTTAACTCATGTCCTCAACCCAAAAGCCTGGACAAAAAAATAATAATAATAAATCAAAGCAAAAAACTAAAAACAACAAAATCTCATTAGAAGTAGCGTCAAAAGAACACAACATCAAAGACATCTCAGAAGACATGACTTGACACATGAGATCCATGCGTTGGCTAGTAAGAAACACACTCTGACACACAAAACTCCAAAACCATCAAAATGAAGATTGGAAAAGATTAAAGAGAAAACATCGAATACTGCTATAGGGGTGGGAAGATGGAGAGAGAAAAGGGAAAATTCATTTTTCCTTCCTCTATATTTTTTCTCATGTTTTTTCTTAGGCGGCTAAGAACATTAGTAGCAGCTTTCCAATCATTTTTCCTAAACTTAGAGAATAAAACTACTTTTTGATTCCCTATCTAAATATACCTCACAATAGATTCTTTA
The DNA here is from genome assembly GCA_013348765.1 of Carpinus viminea. Lineage (NCBI taxonomy): Eukaryota > Viridiplantae > Streptophyta > Magnoliopsida > Fagales > Betulaceae > Carpinus > Carpinus viminea. Next base: position 16,922,418 of record CP054668.1, read on the forward strand.
ATATTTTCTATATCATTAAAATAATTTTTTTTACTTTTACCCATTTTTTTCTATTCTAAAAAAATCCATCTCTTCTCTCTTCTCCGTCTCAGGTTGGTTCAAGTTCACTGTGATCAACAACATTTTCCAACATTTTCTCTCTCTCCCTCATTTTCCACCATTGATCACAGCATTTTCCAACATTTTCTCTCTCTCTCTCTCTCTCTCTCTCAGTCTCTTCTCCGTTCACTGGAAGGTTGGGTTTTTTTTTTTTTTCTTTCCTCGATATCTCTCTCTCTCATATCTGCGTCTCAGGTTCAGGTTCACTGTGATCAACAGCATTTTCCAACATTTTCTCTCTCTCAGTCTCTTCTACGTCAAGGTTTGGGTTCTTTTCTTTTTTTTTTTTTTTGGGAAAACTTCACTAATTTCCCATGAACTTTTGCGATTTTTGTAGATATCTTTCAAACGTTTAAAAACCCTTACTTTGGTATATCGAACTTTTGTTCTGTTTCAAATACCCCTATACCAACTTTCGTTTTGTTTCAAATGCCCATATGCCATTAAATATTAGCAGTTAAATTTTTTTTTAAAAAATTGAGGATATTTAATAATTTTACATATTTCTGTTAAATTTAACAAAAAATCCTAACGGAAGAAAGAAAGTAAAAGAAAATCAAAATTCAATAAACCAAAGTGAAAGATTTTGAACGTTGAGAAGTGTTTACAAAAATCGTGAAAGTTTAGGAGAAGATAGTGAATTTTTCCTTTTTTTTTTTTTTTCTTTTTTTCTTCTCCCTCTCTCTCTCACATCTGCTAATTTCAAGTGTTGATTTCTGCTAATATCTTTTTTTGTTCAGAATATTCAATGTTTTTGGTTGAAGATTTTGTGGATCTTTGATTTGTTCTTTTTGAGGAAGTTATGATTTATCATTTTGAAGATTTTGGTCATTAATTATTTTTTTTTTGTTCAATTCTATTACGGGTTTCATTAGAAGTAAGTTTGTTTAGTGATTTGTTTGTATCTTCTTCGGGAAGTTATGGGTTTCATCAACATGAGAGAGAGAGAGAGAGGCGGATAGAAAGTTGGCAGTGCAGTGAAGAAGAAGAAGGGAGGAGAAAGAAAAGATTGGGAATCGTGAGAGGAGAGAGACTTGGTATTTTAACATCAAAATAATGCTTTAGGTTGCTACAGTGCTTCCCATGTAGCAACCCAATGAGATAGATTAAATATAAGGCTCTTGATGTATGGGTGTGTTTTTGTTATTTTTTCTTCCTTTTTCCTAAACATAACGAATGAAATGTCATATAAGGCATTTGTTGCTAATACTCTAAAAGCATTAACACTAACCTCATCAAATTTTACTTACCAAAAAAAAAAAAAACTTTTAAATTTATTTTAACAACTTTTTAGAAACTTTCAACAATTTACTTTCATTATTTCATTTAAATGTTATTTTTTAAAGATTTGTTTATTCTTTTTCTAACTTTTATATTTTTGAATGTTTATATTTTCCTAATGGTTTATTTTAAGAAATATTTGATTTATTCTAATGGTAATATTTTTAGAAATTTGTAATTTTCTAACGGTTATATTTTTTAATTTGTGTCTTATTGAGCACTTAGAGAGAAAATTTGTGATTTTTATCTTCTTCTTTTTTTCTTTGTAATTTCTCGCTCATATTTTGTAATTTGTATCTTTTTTTTGTGTCATATTTTTAATTTTTTAATTTGTGTCTTAATTTTCTAACGGTCTTATTTGTGTATATTTAATTTGTGTATTATTTTTTTTTACATGTCCACACAAAAGGGGAGGAGGGGGATTTGAACTAGTGACCTCCACTTCATTAGGCGTGGTCCCAACCGATTGAATTATCTTTGAAAACCTTAATTTTTTAATTTAGTGCTCAGAAACCTGCAGGAAGAGTTAAATGCTTAGAGACCAAAAAAAAAAAAAAAAAAAGATAATTAAAAGAGAAGAGAGGGAAAATATATTTATTTAATGAATATGTGAGTAAATAATATCTTTTTACATTTTATAATTATTGTTCATCTTGTTATTCTTTTGGTTAGGGCTCGTTTGGGAGTGCGATTTCAATAAGTACGATTTTAAAATTATGTTTTAAAAATTGTGTTTTTAAAATCGTCACTTTATAAAATCGCACAGGCATTTGGTAAAACAGGCTAAAAAAGTACTTTTTTTATCAATCGAGTGTTTGGGTAAAATTAGCATATAATTGCGATTTCAGACCAAATAGGTAAATATTGCTTTTTAAGTGAAATCATGATTTTGGTTTAAATTCACACTTTCTCAAATAAGCATCATCTAGTCACCTTATTGAAATCGTAGATTTTTTCACGATTTTAAAATTTACGTTTTCAAAATCACAATCTCAAACACTCCAAAATTACGATTTGGTTTTAAAACGTAGATTATTTGTTTTAAAACATACTCCCAATCGGATACTTAAAATGGTAAAGTTGAATAGTGATATTTTAGGCTATTTTTGTTAAATTGTCTTACTAAAATAATCAAAAAAAATTAATTGATTGAGACCGCCATAAATGCTCTAACAATTATGCTGTTTTTGAAAACAATATATAATCAAACAAAAAGATGATGTGTCATGTTATTCATCATTATCCATATAAAAAATTAAATTAAATTAAAATTAAAAGTAGATGAGAGTGGCCTTGTAGCCAAATGGGACAAAACATATGGCCACAGGCCATAGGACTCAGAAGATATTTTCCTCACATGGGACGTCCCGACTTCTTTAACTTTTGTGTACTATAATAATTTAGAGTAATAATATAAAGACTGCTGGAGTATTTTTAAAGTCATTTTAAATGTGATGTAGTATATTAAATTATCAATAAATTAAAATTTAATAACGATCATTTTAAATTGAATTATAATTTAAATGTCATATTATATTTAAAATTACTTTAGAAGGATGTATAATCTTCCTTATATCATTACTCATAATTAAATCTAAATCATTAAAAAGATATATTTCGTTATTTCTTAATTTTAAGACCATTTATTACATTTAAATTTAGCATTATTCAGGAAGGTTTTCTCTCTAGGTTTTCTTTGCTTTAGCAACCCCCTCCAGATCGCCTTCACTCTGGGCTTCCTCCCCACGTCCTTTTCGTACCGGGCTCTAGTTATTTACTTAATGCCCTAGTTTCGATGCCCCTCCCTTTCCTTTTCCTTTTCTCGACCTCCTCCTTGTACGGCAGTCTCTCCACCCCTAGGGTCTAGCAATTTACCTGATGATCTAGCCCCGACTGGGTTCTCATTCGCCACATTCTTTGATTTTTTTGTTTTCTTCGGCTTTCCTTTCTTTTTCCAATTGTTTTTAGGGGGTCTTTGTGCCCTATTTGGGTCTTCCGACTTTTGGCGTTTTGCTGCCATCCGCCTAAGGTAGGTCCTCTACGTGCCCCCATCGCGTCATTCTCCCATCGCCACATTCCTCAGCAATGTTTCGGCCAGATCGTACCTGAGCCTTCTCCAGTTGATCGTTTTGCTTTTTACTTTATGTTTTCTTTGGTTTCCCTGTATTTTGTTTGCTTGGTCCAAATCTTTGAATTATGAATGTGAGCATTATCCTGACTTTCAGGTCGAAAAGGACAAGTGTTGGCCTGGGTTCTCAACCCTCAGTATCAAGGAATAAGTGTTGGTCAGAGGTTCTTAGCCCTCAATGTCAAAGAATAAGTGTTGACCTAGGGTTCTCAGCCCCTAGTGTTAAGGAATAATTGCTACATTTGCATTAGTTGGTTCTGTTTGGTACAGATCTGTATTTCATTGGTTAATTAGTCATAGGTTAGCGGATATAGTTTGAGAGTTTGAATTGTAATACGTCTTGTTTGACGTTGGTATCTTTGTAGTTTAGTTACGGATACTATTGTAAGAGCTTTGCTCTTGATTCATGAATGAGACTAAGATTAATTTTTCAAAAAAAAAAAAAATTAAGACCATTTATTTCATTATTACAAAGATTTTCATTTATAGTCATTTAGGCAAAAGAAATTATAAAAAATATTCTCTATCTTATACTTTACTTATTTTTATATAGTAAATAAATAAATTTATCATTAAATTTATGTACACTGTTATATATATTAATTTTAAACACGAATCATAATATTAGTTTTATTTAGTTAATATATTTTTTTTTCCATTTGCTTAATATTGAGGAAAAGTAATTTTCTTTTATTTTTTTTATAAGCTTCTCTCTTTTTTTCTCTCTCTTTAGCATATTTAATTCAAAAAATAGAGATAAATAAATAAATAGTGTTTTGAACAGCAAAAATATTCATCATTATCTAAATAGGCTCTTCTAAGTTGTTGGGATGAAGCTTTGATTGTAAAAATATGGGCGTAGATTGATGCGATATAAAATTTTGAATAAAAAAATAAAAAATTATCTTATAATTAGTTTTGAAAAAGACGTGGCATAAACATTTAAAAAATGACAAAATAATTTACCCAATGGACCTATCAATTTCTTGTTGATGTGATATCCCACAAAAAAATTTCAAAACTTCTAATAATTGACTTGAAGACTTTGAACAGGGATTCACTCCCCTCGCTGTGGGAGAAGGACCCTTTTCGGTCTGTTTGTATTAGATGGAATTTAGTTTTTGTATTATTAGGGACATAATTATCTAATAAAATTAGACAATTATATCCTAATAATACAAGGACTGGATCCCATCCAGTCCAAGTGGACTGAAGAGGATCTCAATCCCTCCCGGCAATGGATTTCATAGCAATTATTTGTTCGAATAGATAAAAATTTAGGCCGATGATGTGAGAGGCATTGCATGAACGCATTTGTTTAAAAAAATTTTGACATAATTGACCACCTACTCAAACAACCCGAATAAGAGTTTACCACAATTACACGTAATTGTAATTGTATGCAAAGAATTTCTTTGTTCGAATGAGAATATCGTCACATTTTTCGTCCAATTATCTTGGGTAGTTAAAAAAGACTATTCACACAAATGTTGAATCTATTTAAAGTTTTTTTTTTTATAAAAAAAAAATGATAAAATGAAAGTGGGTTGCAAGCAACTGTCATGGCCTATTGGATTAGATCTTATTTTAAGATTAATTTCAATAAAATCTTAGGATGTTTTGATGATTTTTCGGAGAAATTATGATGAACAATAATAAAGGAAAAAAAAGGTTTTGCCGAACAAAACCAAAAGTACCAGTCATGTCAGAGTTAAACACTCCCTCTCCTTTTCTATTTCTCTAAAATAAAAAATGTAAAGCTTATTTTTTGTTCACGTTATCAAACAACTTCCTTGGTTGTTTCTTACAAAATATTCAAAAAAAAAAAAGATAAATTTTTATTACTATTTAAACAAAACAAAAATACTAAACAGCTAGCTTTCCCAAACCCACCCACCCACCCACCATCAACTTTTGACTGATTTACGTCAATGCCAAGTTGCCGGCCAACACCGAAAGTGAATTGATAAAAGTTGAAGGAGATGAAAGAAATAATGAAAAAAGATGTATCCTTTATTCTTTTATCATGTATTGCTTTTAAGAAAATGCCATGCACTTGCCACCTCTTTTTTAGTAAGTTTCATACAGGAATTCAGTGCCTCTCCTTTTAACGGTCTCCTTTCATGGGTTCCTTTCGTGAGTGTTGTTATTTCAAAACTAGTCAGATCTTCGGCTCGTTCAGAACGCTTCTTTGTTGGTGCCATTCGGTATGTTGACCAAGATCCACAGGACTGAGCCATTTTTTAGCCCATTTCTTTCCTATTTGTTTTTATTTTCTGCATTGTATTGTAACTATTGTTGTTTTAGGTTTGTTATTGAGGAACTCAACTCTTTTTCGGTTTTTTTATTCCTTGTCCCCTATCCTTATTTGCTCATTATTATTATTATTATTATTTTAAGTAAACTAGCTTAGGGCATCCCATCAAGCTCTATATTTAACATTTCTCTAAATTTTTAACAAAATCTACAAAAAAAATATATATATCATTTATCAAATTCTTTATCCAAAGTCAAATTTAAGATTGTTTTAACTAATCTCCAAATATAAAGACACCGATAGTAAAAGCCATTTATTTTTTAATATTAGTTTGGTTGTTGGGGGTGGCATTTTGATAAATCTCTCACATGGAATCAAAGTGAGTGAGTTTCATGGAAGTTACATTTATTAATAAAAAAATAATATTCAAGTTACAGTAGATAAACATTAGAGAGTTTGATATTTAGTGGTTTTGAAAAATGATTAATTAAATTTTTTAAAAAGTACATTTTCAAAGTTAAATTTAGAAAAAAATTTAAATATGGGCATGCATGAAAGACATTATTACTATTATATATGCATATTATTTAATGATGTTTTTCATGCATGCCCTAACATCACACCTTCCTCCAGAACATTGTAATTGCTAAGCAAGAATTTTTGGATATATGACAAATTTTGTTTGTACCAAAATGTTTGTTGAGAATGAACTAGGCGTGAAAGTGACTATTATAGGCTTTTTCAATTCAAATCATGTCCAAACTTTAATAAGATTGTTTATAGTATGCAAGTCAAGGTCTTCTAATACCTTTATCTTTTTATTATTATTTTTTTGGGGGGTCTTCTAATACCTTGATTCAATTGGAAGTGAACCCTAACAACCATATGGAATTCCCATGCAATTGGTGGTCATGGTGAAGATCTTCATTTTTAATATTCGTTGTTCTTATCTTATTAATTACTTAACTACTCCTTTCTTGGACACAAAGTTTTGGGTCTTTTTAAACATGTTTTCAACGGTCTAATTTTTTTTAACGCTAATTTAATTAATTATAGTCAATTTCTTGTTGAAGGACCATTAACAAACATTTTGTTATCGCCACAGATGTTTTATGGAAGTACTAATTAACAAATATTTCTACCTAATTAATTAGAAAACCAACAAAAAATATGTATATACTTCAACTTAATTACTACTTGTTGGTCACTCTCGATCATGTACGTGCTTGAAGGGCATGTGTTCCTCTTGGGTCACTTTTGTTGTTGTCATGATTAAAAAAGACAAGACAAGAAAGAAAAGAAAAAAGAGACTGAAAGAAAACGATGGCAAAGTAGGAGAAGGAAAGTGACATGGAAAAAGAGCATGCATAATTTATGTATAAATTCATGTAATAATTCAAATTTTATAAAACTGAAAGTCATGTGAACAGTCAGTTTTAGTAATTGATATGGAATGTACCATGTAGACTGATACGTAACAATCAATATTGTAATGAACTAGCATTATAAGTGGGACATGAACTATGGCATTAATATATATATATATAAACTTACATTAAAAATTAGGAAAAACTTTATTTTAAACTCCTGAACTACTGCGCGATTTAACATACATTTGAACGTTGAAACTTCTCAAGTTGAACCCCTAAACTTTCAATTGCAATCAAATTGAAACCCTCCGTCAGATTTTAAACTTTTAAAGTGAGATAATAACGTTATATACCCCAGACTTTTTTTTTATAAAATTTCAAATTAAAAATTTTAAAAATATATATTATATAAAAAAAATCACAAGGCCTTGTGACCCCCTTTTTCAAAAAAAAAATTACATTTTTTTCAAACTTTTTAATAAAAAGAAAATTGAAGGGTAATTTTATCTTTTTAGAGGTTTTGAACGGATAAAATTGAAGGGGGTAAATTGAATACAATTGAAAGTTCTGGGAGTCCGAATTGAGAAGTTCTAAAATTTAGAGATATATCAAATCGCATAATAATTCAGGGTTTAAAGTAAAGTTTTTCTTAAAAATTATAATATGTTTGTACTGATACAAACAATAACATGTACATGGGCTGAAACAAAGGTCCAAGGTCGACACATGTAGCCCAATATGCTGCTGGTCAGTCCATGCGTGTATTATGGATTTTGCATTGTTCACCTATGATTACTTGTATGGGCTTTGTCTAAGGAAAATGCATCGAGCCCAAGTGAGATAGAGCCTCAAGCTAGTCTTAGCAATATAGGGCTGGTTGGTCCGTTTACGTGTTGTAAAGAATTTTGAATATAATGATCATTTTTATTGTTATGTCAAATGGTGCATTTGGAAGTATAATAATGAGAGTACGTGTAGTGTTTATCAACAAATTTTGCATTGGAGTAATGCTAAAACCTAGGGCTGTTCAAACGAGGCGGTTATAATCACCTCGTAAACCTCTAACTGCTAACCGTTTTAGTTGGCGGTTATTAAAAACCGCTAGCCTAGGGCGGTTGCAATTAGCGGTTTTAGGGAGTAAGATAAGGCAATTATAATCGCTAACCGCCTTCATTTATATATAATAATATAAATATATATTAAATATTTTATATTAATAAAATATATATCATTTTTTTTCATTTATATTTGGATTAATGGATTTGAGCTATTTATGATTATGTATATGAAATATATAATGTGGTATGTAATGTTTTGGGCTAAATCTTATTCAAAGCATACTTTTTTCCTATATTTTTTGGAACATTTTGGTCTTAAACCTTAGAATAAGCTCAAAAAAATAGGCCAATCTCATAAAATAAGCCCAAAAAATAGGCCATTAAAGGCCCAAAATACTTCAAAAAACTCAAAAGCCCATATAAAAAAAGCGGTTATAAAACCGCCGGCTATTAAATTAAATAACGGCTAACTGCAGGTTATAAAATAACCGCTAACCACTTAAGCGGTTGCGGTTGCGGTTGCGTTATTGTCAATAACCGTCGGTTATAATCGTTTGAACACCCCTAGTAAAACCTACAGCCCATCTCGTCCTTATTTTATTAGATTAGCATGATAGTGTTCATCAACCTTTGAATTGATCTTTGTTATATATATATATATATATATATATATATATATATTCAGTTACTAATGAGTACTATCACGTCAACAATGTGGGGTGGGATGAGGGCGTGGTTTTTAACGGTTCACCTTGCATTGCTACTTCCCTCAAAGTATCATTTAATAATTTGTAATGTTCTCTCCGGTCTTTTAATTTTAATTTTATTATATTTTTATGGAAAATACCCAAAAATGCATATGCAACATATTCCTGTTCTCTTTCTTAAACCAAGGGAAAGTTACATTGCTACCCAAAATTTAGGGAAGCACTTTAGCTTCCCTTATCTTAATTTTATTAAAAAAAATGTTTCTCTCTTTCCCTATAATTGATTTGAGATAATATTTAGAATACGTCTAGTACGGGAACGGTGGAATAACTATTCTATTAGGAAGAATGAATAGTATTTGAGGTTAGAGTATATGATAACTGACAATGATAGAATTCTTATAATAAGCCCTAGCACTTGGAAGTTGGAATAATCATTTCCATAGGAATGATTATTATAAGAGTATGATACTTCATTCCACATTCTTCCATTCTTAATAAAAGCTATTCATTTTCCTAATTAAATAATCATTTTGTGTATCAAAGTATCTTTAAAGAATATTTAAATGGTATAGAAAAAAGATTTTAAAAAACACTGTTGTATAGTGTTTATTATTATTATTATTATTATTATTGTATTGTATAGTATATTTGAATAAGAAGTAAAAAAATTGTCTGATGTCTCTAAAAGGTAGCTCAATCGACCGAAACCATGCCTAATGAAGCGATGTTATTAGTTCGAATCTCCTTCTCATCTTTTGTGCAGACATGCCAAAAAAAAAAAATTTGCCTGATCCTTTAAATTTAGGAAACTATAAAGAAAATTGTTTTTTTTTTTTTTGAAAGGTATAAAGAAAATTGTTATTAGTACTCTTACAATATCTTTGGGTGTGCGTTTTAGGAGCATAAATGTGCGTTTAACACTTAAAAAGTCTGTTTAAAAAAAAAATACTTGTTTGATATAAAAAAATCAAAAATATTTTGAGGGGTCAAAATTAAATTTGCCAAAAAATAATTTTTTTAACTTAAAAGCTTTATTTATCGAACACAATTTTAAACATGTTATTGCGTACAAACCTTCCAACTAAAGTGATCACTTCAAACAACATAAAAGGTCAGGCAATTTTTCTCTCCAAAATGATTTAAAACTCCAACTCATTCTATTAAATTAACATATATTCTTTAAGAAAAACGTAATTTTCATAAATTTAATTCATCACATGCATGCGTTCCAATCTAATTTGAAATAAAATTTTGTCCTAAAAAATTTCAACAAAATTAAACATTAATTTAATATATAATATATCTCCATATATCAAAGACTGGTTAATGACCAATGAAAAGAGGCCACCTACCATCTCCACCAGACTAACCACTAGACAGAAGAAATGAATGGCAGATCGGTGCAGAGCAGGAAATCAGTGCCCATTTACTTCCTCAACCGCAATCTACGGCAACCCCACAAATACTTTTCTTTTCTTTTTCCTTCCATCATATTGTTGAAGAAATTAAATATGCATTAATGGCGAATATATAAATAATATTGTTTATTTTTTTATATGCATTGGGATTTGAAACACCTAACCCCATCAACTTACCCTAAATTATCTCATTATGGACCCACCCCATTAGGGAAAAAAAAAAAATTATAATTAGGCAATCTTTATCCATTGGGATTTGAAACACCTAACCCTAATTGGTTTTGACTTAAGTCCTGTTAAAAGAGAAAATAAAAATTAAATATTATCACCGTATCCTTTTTTTATTGCTTTTCAGCAACCACATATAAGTCGGATCCAATTTTAAAATCTAATTTATTTTAAAGAGTTTGACTTAGATCAAATTCGGTGGAATTAGAAAGACATAAAAGACACGTGTTCTAATTTTATCAAGTTTAATTCCAATTAAATTTGGAGCCAAGTTGAATCAAATTCTTAGTATAATCATGTGTTCCCACCTACCCCATTTGCTCCATTGGTTAAAAATAAATAAATAAATAAAAGCCTTTATTACAAAAAATAAAATTTCATCTATGCTTTGTATTAGTTTGAAAAAAAAAAAAAAACAGAATCACCTGGCGTGAAAGGCCAACGGGACCAACTCTGACAAGGGAGTTGCAATAGGCGTAGGAGCCGCCGAGGGAGCAGGAGAATTCCTACACAAAGGACACGTGGCACTCATCCGGAGCCATTCATCAATGCAATCTGCATGGAAGCAGTGATGGCAATCTGGAATGCACCGTATGCTGTCCTTGGGCCGATAGTCGGACAGGCAAATGGAGCATGGGCCGTTGTTGGGCTTTGGTAGTCTCCGACTCTCACCGAGCACCATCTTTGGGTAAGATTCTATGATCGGCCCGTCTAGGCCCATCACCACCACCACGACCTCTGCCGACATCCTCAAGGTAGACCCTTGATTCGACGTCTCAACCCCGTTATCGTTGTTACCACCGTCACTGCTACCCCTGTCACTACGACCGTTAGCTTTAACTCTGACGCAGGCATACGACGCAAACATGATAGTGGAGATGAGTACGAGGATGCTGACGGCAATGGCAATGCCGTAACCGAGGCCGACACCGGTGGTCGAGACCGGTGGATCGGCAGTAGACATTGGAGAGGAAGAAAATGGAAGAGAAGAAAGATAGAGGCCAAGATGAAAGAAGTGTGAGAAGAGTGGGAACATAGATAGAAGAAATGGATGGATTAATAAGGGCTAAAAGGAGAGGTGGGGCTAAGGGGCTCCGGGGTAAGCGGGAAAAATTAAATAGCTTTGTAACTTTGGAGTTAATGCTCAACGGCTTTACGGAATGACATAAATGCCCATGGGATTGGTATCCGAGAAAGGGTAGAAAGTGGAGGCGTGCATGGAAAAGTGGTGTTGAGGGTCCATTTTGTTGATTATATTTAATTAAATAAGACCAATTTGTACTTCAAAAATAAATAATATTAATAAAAAAATGATCATGCCTAATGAAGTCGAGGTCACTAGTTCGATCGAATTTTCCTCTCCCTCTTGTGCGAACTTGTCAAAATAATAATAATAATAAAAGACCAATTTGATAAGGTTTTTTTGAGCCAATGAAAATATCCATTGCTTACTGCTTAGTACCTTAATTTAGGGGCCATTGTTTAAGGATCTCGACCTTTCCCAAAAAGATAAACACTAAGAAATTAATAAATACAAGTTTCAAAAAAAAAAAAAAAGTGCAAAGTTATCCTCCTATCCAAGTTTGAGGAATACCTTCTATTAAATTTTATTAAATTAATTAAGGAAAAACTTTATTTAAGACTCATGAATTATCTATGTATTGAATTGAGTCTGTTTGAAGCAAATCTATTGTTAAAACTAAAGACTAATTATAGTTTAGTGGATGTTGATGTCATTGATAGGTTTTGATTGTTAGATTGTAATGTTTGTATCTTTAATGTCTGTAACCTTGAGTTTGTAGTTTTGACTATGATTTGTTTCAAAGCTTTTGGTTCTGTTTGTAAGAATTTTTGCTCGTAGTCATTTTATTTTTTATTTTTTATTTTTCTTTTATGAATCCACTAGAGACCCATGAAATTTATACAGTGAATTCTCTCTCTTTCTCAATCTCAACTTATTTGCTGGGTGATAGGTAGAATTTTCCAACTTTGCTTAAATTGATGGATAAGGATTTCAACAATTTTGTTATTTGAATGGCATGCAACTCAAACAGTTTCATGGTCAGAGGAGCTGCAGGGCCTAATTATTCAAAACAATTTGAACATCACACCAATTCTAGGAGATTTTAATTTTAAATGACACCCGTTTTCTTATTTAGATATCTTCGACAATTTTGCTATCTTAATTATTAGTAATTTAGACAGTAAATGTGATAGAGCTTATCACCTATCTGAATTGGTTTTAGACTGTCTGCTCACTTGTCCGAATAGGTCTTAAGCAATCCGCTCACCTACTAAAACATATAAAATTCATTAAAAAAAAAACTCTCTTATATTTATAGTCCTAACAAAAAAAAAAAGTTGGGTTTGAATCCCTAGGCTAGGTATTCCTAAAGAAAGAAAACTCTAACCCAGATTTTTCAGTACCAAAAGAACAGCAGCCTAAAGCCCGGCCCAAAACATGCACGTAAAGATCGAGCTCACATCACACGTAACCACACGGTCCACGCCTCTCAAACTCCACCACAAAACACCCATCCAACTCACAAAAAAATCTCTCTCTGCCTCTCCCTCCATTTCCCTGCAAAATCCTACCAACCCCAGAAAGAAAAGCACAAAATTTTCCAGAAATATATAACAATACGAGGCCAGAAGTGTTTCTGAGCTGATATATATATAAAACTCTTGCTTTCAAGTTTCAACAATGGCGGCCTGTGCATCACAAGCAGTGATAGCTGCAGCCAACACCTGCAATTTCCCAACGCAAAGGTTCTTCAGCAACAGGTACCAGTGTGTGAGTAAAGTACGAACTTCCAGCGTCTTTACTATCAAGGCTTCAACTGAAGAGACTGATTGCAATGTTGAAGAGTGTGCTCCTGATAAGGAGGTGATCAGTTTTCTTCCTTCACTTCTTCTTTATCTTATCTTATCTTTTCTTTTTTTAGTTTATTTTCACTGTTTGGTGGCAAAGAAAATATGGCGGAAAAGATTGGAAATTTGAAATAATGGGGTCCAAAAAAAGTGACGTATACAGTTATATTTAATTGCAATTGATAAGCTTGCCATGCTTGAAATACAAAATTGCTTCAAATGTTCTGCTAGAATTGTTTATCTTCTGCCCTTTTCTCTGTTTCCGCAGCTCCTCACTGAATTGGGTTTTTTTCTATTTAGGAAAGAAATTTTAGAAGTAAGACTAATTTGTTCCATTAAATCCTCAGAGTCAGAGACCAGAGTCAGAGGATTCATTGATCCGTTTAGGGAAAAATTGGCTTTGTATTCCCCTTATTTTATGGCTTGTTTTGTTTTATCTTATTTATTTCATTCTGGTAAAGGGCTTTTTACTAACCCAATTAGAATTCAGGGTTTTTGAATTAGTTGGCATGAGATTTTGTTTTGTGTAAACAATTTAAGATTTTTGTTTTCATGTTCAGACGAAAAGTTTCCTTATGTTTTATTGTAAATAGTGCGAAGATACTGTTTGTCTAATGACCTTTGTTGTAGTACTTAATCTTTTCAAGAAGGTGGTGTGTCAACATGTATATGAAGGCCTTACATGAAGACTTCCTAAGCTGTTTACTTTACCTTGGCAATTGTTCCTGTCCAATATACCACATATGCCATTGGCATAAAGGCCTTATGAGTCATGATTAAGAGCTACTTTCTTAGCTTAAAAAGGTGGTAATCAGGATTAATGGAGTACTAAAGTGAGGTGGTTGCCTCATTTCCTACAAAATTTGATACCATGGACTCTAGGAAGCATTTCTTGTCAGAATCAAGATTTACTTTGTTTTTGAGGCTCAATGTGACATGGGGTTTCATATAAAACTTATTATTCATGTGTTTATATTGTATAGAAAAAGACCTTGTTTATTTACCAACATCACTTTGCTACTTTATCAATTGTGCAATTTATGTTTCTAACCAAAAGCAAGGGCAGTTGATTTCCAGGATAATGCAAAAGCTCATCAGTAACAATTGGGTGTTTTTCTGCTTTCAATATAGTAAATTTAATGTGTTGCGCTTATGGGAAAATTAGGTTGGGAAGGTCAGCATGGAGTGGTTAGCTGGGGAGAAGACCAAAGTGATTGGAACATTTCCGCCTCGCAGGCAGGGTTGGACAGGCTATGTTGAGAAAGACACAGCCGGGCAAACAAACATATATTCAGTTGAGGTTGGTGTTTTTGAATTCTTACTAGTTTCTCGCTGTAATGGACTTTGAATAAGAAAAATCAATCTTCAAGAGTTTTTTTGTTGGTTTAAAGGACAAATATAACATGTAAAAAAGGATATTATTAAACTGATCATCAAGAATAAAACTGTGTACACATTTATTTAGATCTTATATTTGAGAAGACGATTCACTAGATTTTGCAATCAATCAGAATCAGGATATGATAGTCTTAGCAAAGAAGGCAATGTTAATCAGCAAACATAACTCTCACACAGTTGACGCTTCTTCTTTTCAGGAAATTCAAATTACTTGAAATATTTGCATTTAATTTCATCAAGATATTGTCTTCAACTGTTAGGAAAAGAATTGAAAAAAGTCTGCAAGAATATATCTGCCACTCATGTCTATCAATTTTGCATGAATGAACATTGCTTAAAACTGATATATTAATGGCTTAGCTAAGTTTTTCTTCATAATAGCATCGGAGGAGAATGTTGATTCATGAAAATGACAAACCTCCTCTCTTTCCATCACCATCATTACAATTTCTTTCCGAGGCTTGCATTAGTGCATGGCAGTTCCATCTTAGGATAGAAAAAGTTTAGCAGAATCCTCATTGGTTACTTTCACAAGGCAGAGCAAGCATTGCACTTTTTCAAACCTTTTGTTCACCATTTAACATTTTAATTTATGAGGCATATGCATTACATGACCTGCTCATTTAATCCTGTCTTCCTCTCTGCAAAATAACCTATGCTTCTTTTGATTGGATGTGCAATAAAATTTAACCTAATCTTTTGACTCTCTTTCCGGTTAACCAATTTTTTCTGTACCCTGATTAATTAGTTGACACACATTAAGATGCAACTGTGATTGGAGTAACTTCTTTAATGTTTGTTTGGAAGATAAATACAATCTTCTCTCTTTCTACCCTTTCTGATATGTATCAAATTAGGCCCATAGAATCCAGGCTCATCTTTCTGGACAGAAATTCAAATGAGTTGTCTGTCTCTTATACAAGACATCTCAGTCTCACTTGATCATAAGTCCGAGAATCCTGTTAAGATTGCATGAGAGTATAATTACCACAGCTTGGGATGCCATTTGGATCGGCTGCAAAACAGGGGAAACCTTTTGTTTTTCTTGTTCCCCCTCCTTTCGATACTTCTACCCTTGTGGTTGAAAAAATGCAAATGAGAAATTTATAGTTGTTAATAGTTGGTGTAAAATAGCAATTAAATCCTCACATAATCTACAGACAAAGTCTATGCAGAAGAAAATTGGTATTCCAAAGACTATAGTTTTAGTACTTGCAGGCTAAGTAGGGTTTATTTCAAGTAATTTGTGTACTCTGTGACATAAATTTAGCTTTTATCATCAAACTAAGATAGTTTTGTAATTTAAGGTTATTTTTGGCCAGTAGACCTTTTTGGGCGTATTGAAGTGACAGAATGTAACAGTGTCGACTTCAGGGGGTATTTCTGTTGTCCAAAAAAGGGAAAAGGGAAAAGAAACCACACAGGCGCCCAAGTTTAAAGGCCTAAAAACAGAGTTATCTGTGTCAGTTTACCTTGAGACGATTGAATAAAATTGGTGCAACATCAACTGTTCTTGGGATCATTATTACTTTCTTGCATCTTTAGCCTTCTTATCTGCTGCTCTCTTAATTCTTCAATGTTGTAATTTCTTGCATCTCATACCTTCTTAACCTTCCAGCCTGCAGTTTACGTGGCGGAAAGTGCGATAAGCTCTGGAACTGCGGGTTCTTCTTCTGATGGAGCTGAGAACACAGCAGCAATCGCCACAGGCCTTGCCCTAATCTTTGTTGCTGCAGCTTCATCAATACTCCTCCAAGTTTCTAAAAATCCACCTCAAGTGCAGACTTCAGAATATTCAGGGCCATCCCTTAGTTACTATGTGAACAAGTTTAAACCACAAGAAATTATCGAAGCCTCAGTGCCAAGCAAAACTGAATCACCCTTGTCTGTTCCGACAGATAGCTCTGCTGCTGAGGTACCCCAGATTCAGGTCAAATCCCAAATTCAACTGCAGCCCTCCACTCCAGGTGTGGAAAGTATCTTTTAGGGAATTGAAGTTGGTATGGTTTATTGAGCTGCAAAATCTTACTAATTTTTTTTCTTCATATTATGAATGTATCTAATTTACATATAAGATGTATTCTCTGCAACCTTACAGAGATGTGTATCGCATTGATCGCAAACATGGTTAGAAATACAGTTTTGTTTGTGCCCATAGATCATATTACATGTGTTATATGTTTGAAAATTCTGTGTCACATTTTTTAATCTGACTTTTTGGTACTATTGGATGGATACTTTGAAGTAATGTAGCATTACTATGGTTCTGAAGCAGCAGAAACTTTGTAACTTGCTGGATATATTACTATGGAGTTCCATTGTGGGAATTATTTCTCAGGCAGAATCATAACAAAAGTCTATCAATGGAAGTCGATTTCTATCCTTCTATTTTTGGGAGGCTGTGAGGCCATGAGAATAATCTTTCATTAGGAAAATGATCTCTTTCATGTTAGTTATAGTTCATACTATAAGTTCAATGTTCATAATAGTAAGAGGATAAAGCAGAGAGTGACACTATAAACAAGGGGAAGTACATATAATAAATCAAAAATTCTGTAGAGATTTGATTTTAGACTCCATTTTCATAAGTGGTATTGTTTTTCTTGCATCTCCTTCAAAATAGCTTAAACATCATAAATTAAAATTGTCTCTTGACTCAACCCAAAGACATATTCAGTTCATGAAGCTGGCTGCATATTCACATGCTCCAAATCAGTAGATCCAATGAGAGCCTTCACAAAATGCAATTTTATTCAGGCAGAATGGAACATTCACTTAAAGGCCATATGAAAACTAATAATCACGGTGTAGACAGACGTTAATATTGATCAGTTTAAAAATGTTTTTAATTTTATTAATATCTTATGTTTTATATATTGAGTTAGTAAATATGATAAATGTTGACGTAAGAGCTTTATAAGTAACTCTTTTGCTATTCTTTTAGAGCAACGTTACAAACTGCATTTTTATTCTACAATGCTGATGTGATAGTTTTAGTCCAAAAATTAGTTAGGACTGTCATGCAACATTGCAAAATAGTTACAAAATAAAAATATAATTTTTAGCTTTACTCTTTTTTTTAAAAAAAAAAATTTATCTTTTACTCATCATATTCCCAAAAAAAAAAAAACTGATTTGGCTTACGTCTTATTATGTATGAAAATTTGACCTTTCTTTTTGTTTTTGTTTTTGTTTTTTGTTTTTTTTTGTTTTTTGACGTTTTCTAATTTTCACCATTTATATTATAAATGTTACTAAATAGAAAGGAACTTCTAATTACAAATTTGGATTAGATAAATCATCACTCATCCGAAATGGAGTTGAAATGAAATATAAATTACAAAGTCAATATTAATATTTAATACTAATAGTAATCAACATTGCTAAATCAGTCACGAGCTTAATTTGATATTGTTTATTTAAGGAGAACTTTACCTTAGACCACACGATTTGACAAACCTCTACATTTAATAAGTGTGGACATGTAAAAAAAATTGAACTCTTCTATTAATTTTTGCTATTAAAACCTTTAAAATAACAAAATTACCCTTCAATTTTCTTTTTATTAAAAAAAATAAAAAAAAAATAAAGGGTCATGGTGGCCCGTGTTGGGTCACCTTGTATTTTTTTTTAATAAATTTTAATTTAAAATTAAAGATAAATTTAAAATTTTATAAAAAAACATCATGAGTATAAATGTCATTATATTGCTTTTAACATTTAAAATTTGGATCTGGCATTATATTGCTTTTAACATTTAAAATTTGGATCTGGCTTATATGCTGTTATTAAAATAACAGCATGTATGCTATTATAAATTGAATGATGAAGATTTATCATAATAAATAATTGAATAATTGAAAGGTTTAGATTTATCATAATAAATGCTAATAAATAAATAAAGTAATAGATGAGAGAGAATTGACATTTATTATGACAGATCTGAACCCTTCAATTATTTTAACTAAATCCTTACCATTGATCCTTCAAATTTAATGGAAGAATTCAAATTAATTGCAGTTAAACGTACAAGAGTCCAAACTAAGAAGTTTAAAAGTTCAAAAGAAATATATCAAATCATGTGATGTGATAATTCAAGAATATAAAGTGAAGTTTCCAGCAATCCACTCTAATTGAAATCAAATATTTATTCAAAAAAGAAAAAAAGAAAAAAAAACTCTGCAAGGAAGAACCTCCTGCTTATTTGTTCGATTTCTTAATGAATGTTTCTCATTAGTCATTACATTGACGTATGCATTTGCAACCACTATCCTTTCTTTTCTCATTCAATTACAAAAAAGAAAAGATTACTGCAACAATTTTTTTTTTTCTTTAATAAAAGAAGGAAGAACTGCCTTGTTTAATTCCTCACTACAAGAAAGGAAAATGTAAAGAAGAACTACAAGAAGATGGCAAGTAGGATTGATACGAGTCCAAAGAGGTATAGTTTTTCTCTGAAGAAGCACTCTAAGCAACTGCAGTATGCTGCCGTTGATGCTCTAGAAACCACTCGGCAGGCCACCAATCTGGTCTAATAGCCTCCACCTTCACATTCTCCTGTCCTTGTATGCTCAATGTACCTGATCCTTTGAAGCCATCCTCCAACCGCAGAAGACCAAGCCCTCGACACCCGAGTGCAGTCGTCACGGCACCAACCTTCTTGTGGGAGGCTGTGTCCATCACCTGTGAGCCAGGACTGACATTTTGCTCCATTTCTGAGGAACAGAAATACAATGCTTGGGATATGCCAAGACAAAGGAGGACAAACAATAAAAAGAGAAAGGAACAAAAATCAGATGAAGGGAAGAAAGATTACCTTCTCCTCTATCATTGAGAAACCTTAAAGGAAGCAAACGCTTGCGGATCACGCCCCGGTGATGTGTACGAGCTACAAGCTCTTGACCAACATAGCACCCTTTGTCAAAGCTTATTGCATTCAAACCCGCAAGATTGTATTCAAGTGGAATCGCCTCACCTAGACATGATAATAATAATTCCATGGATGGTTTACCTCCAAATAAAAATCAGTGACATACACCACACAAACAAACATAACATGTGTACCTACATCATATACATGAAGTGAAAATTTTCATAATAAAAGAAAGGAAAAAAAAATCATATTTAATCTCTAAGTTTTCATCTAATTTGGATTTAATCCTTGATTTTCAATTTCAAGAATAAGGTCTTGAAGTTTTGTCAGGTTTCAAATAAGTCCCTCTATCACTTTACCATTACCATTGAAGTCAACGGTTTTCCATTTACCACATGTGACTCATTTGATAAGTCAGTGTGCATCTGCATTAGCAGCCAAATGTCAATGCTGCACCAGCAAGTGCCACGTCATCCATTAAAAATAAAACACCATTGTTAGTCCGAAAAGCAAATCTAACTGCGTATCTTTGGCTTGAAACTTAGAAACAAAAGACTTCTTTTTCTTCTTCGTCTCTGTGCATCCTTTGTTCATTATAACCTACTGTTGAAATTTAAGGAGACCTCATCTCGAGCTGGGAGGTTTACCATCTCAACAGATCTATAACTCACCTCTTGAACTTTATTATTATCATTGTTATTATTTTGGTAGAAATTGCTTACTACATTGGCTTTGTGCGTTTGAGAATTCCCAACGTTTGTTTACTGAGAAAAGCTTGGGAAAATAAAAGAACATGAAAGAAACCCACATTTTGATTATGCCAGTTAATTGTAATTAGTGGTCTTAAAATTTTTAATCAACTCTTATTTTTCTTTGGGATGACTTACTTTCAAATTTCTTCTTAATGTAAGGAAGAAAATTATAAATTTCTAGCTGCTCTATAACATAATTGGGAAGTGAATTTGGACAGGCAATTGGATGAGCAACTGTGCAAAATACTGAAACGGATGGGTTTTAGCACTTGCAAAATGAGCAGAAAGAGGTGGTGATGAAGGAGGAACCCGATTTGCACTTCCTACTCAAGTAAAAATGTGGCCATGTATGAACTGTAATAATTTTTTCTTCTCTTCTTTGTTTACACATATTATCTGATAATTTGTCGCATGCAGGAGTTTTGAACATGGGACTGCAAAGCAAGGTGGGATTTAGTAACAGTTCAATCTTTTAAGCTCAAGGCCATAAGAATCACAAGAATGTGTCAAGAAAAAAAAAAAGTCTTCAAAATCCACTGATGACAGTAAGAAATCATCAGACTTACTCTCGTTCAAAATTTTCCTGATGCCTCCTAAAGATCTCACATTTTTTTGTTGTTTTCATACTAATACTCTCTGTTGATTGCCACCAGATGGATAATGTGGCTTTCGCTCTTATGGCATAAAATTTCAGCATGAATGGGGCTTCAGTTGTAATGCACCAAATCTTCTATTCTATCAAGTACCAGCATAATGGGTTGTTTGGTTAACTATCCGTATGGACTCACAAATGGGTTTATGAGTACCAGCATAGGGTGTTTTTGGTTTTGGTTCAAATGTAATCCAAGGACTCATTTTGTTGTGTGTGACATCCAAGGACTCATCTAGTCACGTGGTGTTTTGTTTTGTTTTTTCTTCTTATTTTTGTATGGATGTTATGGCACTTGCTAACATGGCATTGTCATTTGGCTGCTAATGTGGATGTTGACATGTCAAATGAGACAACACGTGGTAAATGAAAAACTGTTAACTTTGATTGTAAATTGAAACCTAACAAAACCTATTTGAAACCTGAACAAAAACCTAAGAACCTTATTATTGAAATTTGAAACCCAAGGTCAAAATCAGATAAAAACCTAGGAGCTAGATACGATTTTTTTCTCCCCAAAAGAAAAGAGAACAAAAAATGGAATAATCATAACAGAAATGAAGCTACAAAAAATGGAATAATCATATCACAAATAAAGTTACAAAAAATGCAAACAAATTACCACGAATTGGTGGAACAAAAAAAAGGAATACTACAACCAACTAGATTGAATTCTGCAGTTTAAAATACATTCAGAAAAATACTGCAAAAATAGAGAGCATAACATCGAGGAGGCAATAAAATCTACCTTTTGGAATCTCAGTCGACCCTTCTGCAACACCCTTTTGTAATCTCCAGAGCAGGTAATTCAGTTCATCTGTTTCTTTGTCAGCCTCAACCAAAGGTGCTGCAACAGCCATAAAAAGGAAATGATATTTGCAACTTTTCAATTAGTGGGTCAATCAGATGATCCATGATACAACCATAAGCCTCTGAAAACTTGGTGATGCTGTAAACATATACAGATCTCATGACCAACAAAAACTTAGAAAACTCACGTGTTATATCTGATGGGAAGATCCCCCTGAAACCTAGAGAATCTAATCTGGGATCCTTGAACCATTGCCATCCAAGAGAAGCTGACATTGCAGTGCGATCAACACCAGCACCCCAGCCAACACTAGCAGCCTCTGGTTCTTCAGCAGATGAGGACTTTTCAGAGAGGTTCCTACCATAGCGCTGCCAGCAAGAGAACTCTTTTGCCACATTCTCAATCTCAACCTTAGACCTCACCCTGTATCTGCTGCCACAAAATTAAAAATAAAATAAAATGGAAGTTGCATAAATTTTAAGGCCTATATTGCCATACAGAAATCACACAATTGCTCCCCAAAAGAATCATGCAGACTTGGTAATTCTAGAGAAAAGTAAATACAAAGCAAAAAAAGAGCTAAAAAACAAACGGTTTTTCACAAACTTAGGAAAGACTCGATAATTGGCTCACTGCTGCCTAGGTGGCTGGTTACATATTGTACAGTGTCATAAATTGAGAATGGATTGTCAAATTTCTAGCAAGATATATGTTTGTAATCAATAGATAACAAAAATCAACTTAAAATGAGCAACATCTATCATCTTAAAATACATCAATCATAATCTATCCATAAGCCCAAATAAATCTCTCAATTGGAGATAACTTATTTATGTCACATAGCAATTTACCAAGGCAATGATTAGAGGATCCCTTTGTCTTTGAGTTAAGATTGGATCCCCGAGCTGCAATTTTCCTACATACCTAATAAAATCAAGGTGACTGCTCAGTCAAACAGTGAACCTAATTATTCCCAAAAGAAAATAAAAAATGAGGCACCATATTTCATAAAATGGATCAGGGACAAACTGCCTACCTAGGAAAAATTGCTGGCATCTATGGTGAAGTAGCCAAGTTTCAGTGTTGCTTGAAGGAATCAGATATATCAGCTAATGATAATTCACTCCTTGAAAAAGGTACACATAAAACATTTCACAGATCACTGTCGCTACTAAAGAAGGATACTGTATTTGCTCCTCTATGGTAAACCAGGTCATTCATCCAAAACTTCAACAATGTTCAACAAGCATAAGTCGTGACATATTATTCTCCAAACAAAGTTGCCAACAGCAAAAACTATTGTTCAAGTATACATTATAAACGTAATGATTCTTTCTTTCTGTTAGAATAAAATGATTAAATTGTCATTTCCTCTCGACTTAAGATTTTAAAAACAAATGGTTTAACATGGTATCATAACAGATGTTCTAAGTTTGAATCCTGGCTCTACAGTTTATCTTAAATTAAATATTCCACGTGTTAGACCTCATTTGTTGAAAGGGTGTATGAGCCCACGCATAAAAGAGGAGTGTTTTAGAATATTAATTAAATTATTAAATTCATTTTTCCTATCAGCCAGCTTAAACTTCCGAGATAAATAGTTATTTAACAATCCCCAAACGTGTAGCTTCACTGTCTTACTGGTAGGCGGTTGTTTCCACATCTCAACAATAATAGCTCCCAGCATTTCATCCGAGAAGAACCGATATGAACTAGTACTCACTAGAACACTCAATCACAATGGTTAGCAGAAAAATTCTGCAGTAACAAAGTGACACTAAACTGATCTACAGCTTCTTATACTTATGTACCACCACAAGCAACTGCACAACTAATTTTTTTAAGAGAAAACTGAATTCATTTTAGTTCAAAAGCGAAATGTGTATCTCAGGGTTCATAATTCAGGTGTAATATAACAAAGTTTCTAACCTTCCTAATCTAGATTTATGTTTGGCAAATTACTATAAGATTAATGGGTAAATTACTCTCAACCCAAAAATTTGAATTTCACAAAAACATTTAATTGAAGGTCCCAAACCAAATCCTTTTATAATTGATTGAAAACTTACTTCTTGAAGGTCTCCAAGAGCTCATCCAGTACAGTAGCATCCACATCCGCAAAGAGCTCCAACGACTCGTCCGGGTCGGGCCCGGGCCCTGAACCCGTCCTATCGAGCTTGGCTTCGGGCCTCGGCGGCCTGTACAAGAACAGGTCGTACAGGAACCTTCCATGGGGGGTCAAGAGCGCGGCGTACATAGGAGGAACGGACACGGCAGGCAAATTGGGTGTGGGCAAGGTCGAGGTTCTCTCACCCATTGGTTCACCGAACCTCCGTACATCGTTGGTCAGCAGGCCCTGAAGGAACTTCACTGTGTCCGGACCTCGAAACCGGACCACGGACCGGGACTTGAGGAGAGAGGCTACCGGCCCAGCGGTTTCGCGGTGAGAGAACCGGCACGACATGAAGTAGTACGCAGTGGGTTTGGGGAACCCAAGGGAGGCTCTGACCCGGTGCATGGTTTTTTGGTTCCTTGCGTTCTGAGATGACGAAGGAGGGTTGGTAATGGAAATGGAGCAATGGCGGTGGCGGTATGTGGAGTTGGGTGGGTGACACGTGTTCGGAGGCTTCTGGGGTTTTGCCACGTATATGGGAGGGAAGTGAGGCTAGCGTGCCAGGTGCTCGACGATAGTTCTGACCGAAAAGCAATTTTTGTTCAGCGGTCATAGAAATGGCATATGGGTTTGTTTGGCCATGGACCTGTACGAGTCTCAATTTTTTATTTATTTTTAAATAATTAAACTCTTCTACATTTTTATTTTTTATATTACATAATTTTTATTTTATTTTATTACTATTCAAAAAAAATTTAATACAAAACAATTTTTTGACTTTTTAATAAAAAAAATTCAAAATTTCTATTTATTTTATATTATATCAATAAAAATTCACTGCACAATCTCATTGCCAATTTGCCATACACACCCTAAAAGACGTTTCTCCTACCCAAATAGCGTCAAGTCACAAGGAGTAACAGAAGAAAAGAGATGTTTGTTGCAAGTAAAAGAATAATTTGCACTTTCAAAAAATGTTATAAAACGTAAAGTGATTGGCATTATAATTTAAAAAAGTACTTTTAATATATTTTATCAAATGCTTTGACAATTTTAAAAGTAGCAATTTAAAAACGTAACTTTTAAAATCACATTTATTAAATTACAATCTTAAATGGACCCTTAAAAGATAGAAAATAACTTTCATTCGGTCATGGTGTAAATGACCAACATATTGCCCACCAATCCCACACTGCACATAAGCCAAAACAAAATAATTACATAAAACTAGCCTACAATCAGAATCACCGGATGAAAAAAAAAAAATGAGAGAGAACGAAAGAAAGAAGAAAAGAGAAAGAAAGAAAGAAGAAAAGAGAAAGAATGGTCGTGGCTTCGCCACAACAGTGGTTTTCTCCAATTTAGGGTGATAAAATCTCCTTAGGCTAACCTTTCACATTTAAGTTTTAATTTTGGAATCCAAAAACAAGTTTTGAGACATTAGAAACAGATTGGAGGCGGGTCATGGCAGTTTTTAGGCGGATATGTTTTTGCGTGGGTCTGGTGAGACCCAGGTGTGTGGGTTCGACAAGACCCACACTGGTCTTGCCAAACCCGGCGTGGGTCGACCTGCGTGGGCCCGGTGAGACCCAAGCCATAGGTAGCCGAGGAGGGGGCGCCGGTCTGGTAGTGGAGGGGGCGGCGTCTCTACCGGGAGGGGGCTATTGAGTGGTTTGGGTTGGGTGAAATTTGCTATTGGGATTATTATCATGTGAAACCAAGCTTATTTGTATGTTGAAATAATATGAGGTGTCAATATTTGAGCGGAAGGCAGAAAACATAGGTTTTCTGCCTTGACGGTATAACAATAGAACTCTCTAAAAGATATTGCGAAATTGAAGGCGTTTGGCTATGACATTGCAATTTAAAAAGCATTTAATTTAAATTTAAAAAAATTGTGATTTTTATAAGCAAGTTAGATGGTGTTTTTTTGAAAATGCACGAATTCAAACAAAAATCACTATTTTGCGTAGTAAATATTTGTAAAAAAAAACTTGTTAACATAGTCGAGTCCTTTTACCAAACGCTTTTTGCAATTTCAAATTTTAGAAAGGGAAAAATATAAAAAAAAGCCTCATAAACTACCAGTCGTTTGCAATATAGCTACTCAATGTTCAAAAGGTAATAAAGTAGCCCCAAATTATTAAAATGTATAAAAAAATGCCACTTATTTTTTTATATTCCTATAATACCCATATTCTTTTAACAAATAAAATGATAAAATAATTGTAACAAAAACCAAACAATTTTTTTAAAATACAAAAAAACCAATGGGCGATAAAAAAAAAAAAATATAATAATAATTTATGCCAACTATAGTGACTAATTTAGGCCAATTACAGTGACTATTCATGTTATATTAAAGTAAAATCAAAGTACGGTTCTTGAGATATTCAAAAAAATAATAATTTAGTCCATTGAGTCAAATTCTGTTAATTTTTTTTTATTCACTCATTGATTTTACTTTAATACGATATTAAGCAATTTGTAATTTAGATCAATTATAGTGTCTAATTAATTATTTATTTCAATTTTTTTTTGGTATTATTAGCCCATTGGTTTTTGTGTATTTTTAAAAAATGTTTAGTTTTTTTACAATTATTTTCGGGGTAATTACTTTTTGCCCCCGAAAACTACAATGCCTAGACACTTTCTCCTATAAACTACCAACTATGACACTTGACCTCATCAAACTACTATCTTATGATACTTTCCCCCATGAACTACCAACTATGACACTTGACCTTATCAAACTACTATTTAATGACACTTTCCCTAATTTCGTTAGTCAAAGAGGTTAAAACTAACGGTCAATGGTCATGTGACTTGCATGTGCCATTGTAAATTTTTTTTCCTTTCATTTTTGCCTTCACTTTAGATTTTTTTATTAGAGTTTATGAGAATATAAATGTCATTTTATTGATATGAAGTGAGAGCAAAAATGGAAGGAAAAAATTTTAAAATGGTTAATCATTAAATTTAACCCCTTTGACTGACGGAATGAGGGAAAATGTGATAAGATGATAGTTTGATGGGGTTAAGTGTCGTAGTTGGTAGTTCATGCGGGGAAAGTGTCAATGCGTTGTAATTCATAGGGGCAAAAGGTAATTACCCCATTATTTTATTATTTTATTTGTTAAAAGAATAGATGTATTATAGGAATATAAAAAAATAAGTGGCATTTTTTTATACATTTTGGTAATTTAGAGGGCTACTTTATTACATTTTGAATATTTTAGTCTATATTACAAACAACTAGTAGTTTGATGGGCTTATTTATTTTTTCCTTTTAAAATCACAACCTTTTAAATTACAACAAAAGTCTATTTGGGATTATGGTTTCACATATGAGCTGTTAAATATTTTTAGAGCACGTGGATGGTTAAATATATTTTAGGGATAATTTCACTTAACTCTTTGAAGTTTTGCATTTTGTAAACACCATTATAAAGTTTAAAGTTTTTCACTTAGGTGTATCGAACTTTTGTTTCGTTTCAAATACCATTTCTGTTAGGATTTTTGGTTAAATCCTAATGGATGAATGTGAAATTACTAAAATATTTTTAGTTATTTTTTTCTTATTTTTTTATTTAATTTAACTACAATATTTAATGGTATATGAGTATTTGAAACCAAATAAAAGTTTAATACATCAAAGTGAGAACTTTCAACTTGGCCGGAATTACCCCTATATTTTAACAGCAAAGCCGGATCCATAGCTGATAGCACACAGCCGAATCCACAGTTTGGTTTCCCGCGAGGGTTTAAGGAGGGTTTTGTTTAGTTCCTTGTTTTTAAACGCACCGCACCCAAACTCCTACCTGTTTCTTACAGAGCAAGAAAGAAAGGCAAAGGAGAAATCATCAATCAAATCCTCCACCATGGGTCTCAAGCAGGACTCCAAAGAAGAGCGCACAAAGAAAAACCAAGAGTACGCCCGTTTTCGTCTTCTTCTTTCTTCAATTATTTTCACTTGTTTCGGTATTTGATTCCTACTTTTATGTGTTTGTTATTTTTCCGGATTCAGTGTTGGGAAGCAGCTGCCTGATTATCCCGGCATCGACAAGCAGTTCCTCGCAGCCCCTATCAAATCCGCCGTCGACAAATTCCAGCTTGTTCCAGAGTTTCTAAAGGTATGTGTATGTGTTTATGCGTTTGTACAGAGTATGTATGTATCTCTGTGTGTGCAGATATAAATACAAATATATTGAATTACTTGAAAACGCATATTTATGTGTAAGGCTGTATGTACACAGATGTGTCTATATATGTGTATAAAAGAGTGTAAGCTTGCATAATCATTGTAGTAATGATTTGGAATTGCAGGTGAGAGGGCTGGTTAAGCAACATTTGGATTCGTTTAATTACTTTGCGAATATAGGGATCAAGAAGATTGTTCGTGCTAATAATCGCATAGTATCAAGCGACAACCCGAATATTTATCTCGAGTAAATTATCCGTTCCTGAGTTTTGCGTTAAAATTAATTGACTTTGTTGTGTTTTATGTAGCATTTTGTGGTTAGAGATCAGTTATCTAAATTGAGGATGTTGAGAGGAAAAAAAATATGATGGTATAGGATTTATTTCCTTAATGCTAAATGACTTCCAATTCTTTTGCTTGATTCTAGCAATGAATCATTGTAAGAGATTGTGCTTGAAACGAAGTGTTAAAGATTCATGTTTAAAGGCGTTTTAGTGGTTTCATTTGTTTGACAGAGATCTCTTCACTGTACTTGTTATGTAGGTTTAAAGATGTCAAAATTGGTAAGCCGTCAATACCAGTGGATGGTATGGAAGATACTACTTCTCCTCAAAAGTGCCGATTACTTGATAGGACGTAAGCTACATTTTCCCCTCACATGCATATCCTATGTGTTTTAGATCTCATTTACCCTGCAATTCATGGGAGTGCTATTAGTCCATATTAGTATTA
Organism: Carpinus viminea; assembly: GCA_013348765.1. Lineage (NCBI taxonomy): Eukaryota > Viridiplantae > Streptophyta > Magnoliopsida > Fagales > Betulaceae > Carpinus > Carpinus viminea. The sequence continues at coordinate 16,951,367 of CP054668.1, forward strand.
TTTTGATTGATTTGTAAGTGCTCTGGTGCTGAATTTTAGAGATAGATTATAACAAGGGAATGATGGCTTATCTTACTAAGATGGTAGAAACGATTTTGAGTACAACATAGAAATGATCTTTATGAATTGATTTATTCTATATTTTGTTTTTGGTTTCACCCTTTATGAATCTGCTTCCTAGCCTAACAACTTCAAAGATTGTCGATCTTTAGTAACTTACAAAGGCATGTTGTTTATTATAGAAGCTTTTACTTCAATAGTTGGAAGATTTTTATAGCATTGAGTTTGTTTTGACTTATTTCTGTGAAAATCATGTAAATCTGTGATGCTGGTTGTGCATTATGTCATTTTTTAGGATTGTATTTGGTTTATGGACTGGGTTTCTCTTGGATCATCGATAATGGAGTCTTGTAATATATTTTTTTGCTAAGAGGCTGGCGAATAATATGAAATGATTCTAAGGAATTTTTCTTAGTACTCGTAAAGCTTTTTGGTTGGTGGATCCAGTCAAGGTTTATATTTCTTATGAACACCGGGGGCGTCTTTGTTGAAACAATGAGGTATCTGCTGCTACTGGGTTGGATTCTGTTTGTCATCTGTCGAGATGTTGGTTGCTAGATGCATGTTTTTTTTCTTCTTCTCTTCTTTTCCTTCCTCTCTTTTTATTTTTTATTTATATATGCATCATGTATGTGTTTGCACGTGTGCAATATGTACTAGCAATATTACATATAACACGGCTCGGACCCAGATCTAATGTAATTCACACAACTATTTGTAAACTGATGGCTAATATTTTGAATTGTGTTACGTCGATATTGTATGAATTCAAGGTATTCTGCTCCCATTTTGGTCAATGTAAAGTACGTTCATGGAAGTCATACCGGACTGAAAGAAACCATAAAGGTACTTCTAGAGACGACTGTAAGTTGAATTTGGTGAGATGTATTTGGATATTATATTAAGTTTTTGTTGTTGTTGTTGTTGTTGTTGCAGAATGATGTTATTATTGGAAGAATACCTATTATGTTACGGAGTTGCCAATGTGTCTTATATGGACAAGATGAAGCTGAACTTGCAAAACTTGGTTTGTTTGCACAAGATTTAAATACCGGGCTCTTTCTTCCCCCTGCTTGTGTCTCCTACTTCTATGTTATGTTGTTACATATATGTAATTGTTATGTCACTGCTCACTGCAGGTGAGTGTCCCCTTGATCCTGGAGGATATTTTATTATCAAAGGGACAGAGAAGGTGTTATTCTGACTCTCCTATTACAATGCTTTCTAATATTGGGGAAAATATAAAAAATATTATTACAAGAAAAGCTGACAATTGGTTGTTTGAATCATTGAATCAACCTAGTGTTTATCAACTTGACCTCTTAGATGAAAATGGGGCTAGATTCATCTCTGTTCACATATAATTTGAACAGAATCATTTAAAAAAATTTATTCTGATCCTTCTTATTGCTTACATATTTGTTTGTTAAATTGTTGGACTATTTTCTTGATGTCCGTGTGGCATTAATTTTTTTATCCTTTTTTTAATTTTGACACAGTAAAGTGTATTGTTTTATTTACTAAATGTGATAATGTATTAAGAGAAACCAGACTTGGTATATTTTCTAACAAGCTTCCTGTATAGCACTTGTAAATCTTGATCTGATAGTATGGTACTCATATACATGTTTGAAAATCTTAGGAATTGCATTCTTGCTATTTTTATTTCTCATTTTTGAACTTTGTGTAGCCAAATTATCCTGTGTAATGAGTCTTCATAGCTAATTTTTAACTTTTTTAATCCAATTTTAACCAAACCTTATTCTGTTTTTACCTTTCTTAGTAGTTTCTAGTTATTAACATATTATGACACCACTGACCATTTCCAGGTGTTGTTGATACAAGAACAACTATCGAAGAATAGGATTATTATTGATACTGACAAGAAGGGGAAGTGAGTAGTTCTTTTTGCTTTTTATATGACTTAGTCTTTTCCACTTCTCTTTGTGTTCCTCTTTCTTTTCATGATTGTATTTATCTTACGATTTTTTGGTGCAAATCAAGTGATCTTTGGTGGGGAGTCCTTTTAATGATAAAGTCATAAAAAAGAAGAAAAAGAAATCGCCTTCTTTTCAAAATCAGATACCTTCTAGGTGTTTTCTGGGTTAAAAAACATTGCCTAACGATTTTGTAAGCCCCAATCTACACCATGCAAGCAAATGTGAAATTATTCTGACACTAGATAGGTACTTATGTGCCCCTAGGAGATTTGCTTGTGCAGCATGTCATGTGTTACCTGCTGCCGTTCACACACTGCCACCGAAGAAGAAAAACGCTCCCAATAATTTTTTCTTCCAATCAAGCTTCCACCTTGAGTTTGAGAGAGAGGGTGGAATCTAGAGGATCTATTGCCATATTTTCTTGTATCACATGAGAGTACAACTTTTTTTTTAATATATTAGTACTACACATTGTACTAACAAGGCTCTATTGCATTATAAATAGGCCTTATCACAGTATAATATAATTAAGCCAATAAGATCAAAATGTAGTCCTATTGGGCATTGTAATAGTGGATGTAGGTTTCTAAGGCCAAAGTGCCTCAAAATCTGTCTCTTTTCTCCTTACTTCTGCTTTTTTTTCATATATGTAAATATATTTAAATTTTAACATAGGAACCAAAGGATAAAGAATAATGTTAATGAATACATGGTGGGGGTAGCAACAATTGATGAGAAAATGACTTCTTGAGATGGTTTGGACATATGCAATGGATACCTATGAATGTACTTATACGGAAGAGTAACAATGCCTTTTCAATTGGTTTGATTGTTAAGGATCTTTGTTTTGTTGTTATTTTGTTATACTAGCTCTATATTTTATTGTACTAGTTAGGGATAATGTTTTCTTTGTCTAGTATAACTAACCCTTTGTATTCTTGCTAACTATGGTTTTGGTACATTATAATAATTTAATATGTATTTATGGCTTCCTTTATTGGTTCAGCGTAAATGCGTCAGTGACAAGCAGTACTGAGGAACGAAAGAGCAAAACAGTTATTTTGATGGAAAAAGGGAAGATTTATTTGCATCTAAATCAGTTTTCAAAAAAGGTCTGTGACCTTTTTTTTTTCCACCCCTCTTCAATCTAAGTTAGTTTTTGCATCTCTCTCTTTTACATTGTTGTTATAAGATTAGGCTTTGGTGATTTAAAATTATTCAAAATTATCTGCAGGTTCCTATAATGGTAGTCATGAAGGCAATGGGAATGGAGAGTGATCAAGAAGTTGTACAGATGGTTGGAAGAGATCCTCGATTTAGCGTCCTACTTTTGCCATCTATTGAGGTAAGCAATATGGTCAAAGATTTAAAATCTGCAATGAATTTCTTTGTTGCAAGTTTGAGATATTCTCCAAGAAATTTAAGTGATAATCGTAAAAAATATGATCACGTCCGAACTGTTTGGGATTTGGCAATTTGAATTGCTTTCGTTATTTGTTCTGTTGCAAATGAAGTTTATATTGCATATTTTGATTATGGGTTCTAATAATTCATGAAATGTAAAAGTAGTCTGCAATTCTATTTAATCTAAACTGGAACCCATTACCACTGGAGTTGATATACACTAGATTTTTTGTTTGTGTGGGATAGTGCAGTGATAGATATGCAGGGGAATAGATACCCAGAAGGAGAATCCCCATCCAGGAGATACAACTCAACCTCACCATCTTTCCCTTTTGTTAATGTTATCTTTTTATATGTGGCTACCGTAACTTGCACTTATCATGCTATGCAGTGCATTAGGTTTCTTTTGGGGGGTGGAGGCTCTTCTTCATCTCTTTAGCACCTATAGTAGAGTTAGGATGTCTTTGGACCTCAAGGTGGGCAGGGTAGATCCTCATATGTCTCTTTTTCTTAATATTCTCCTTTGTAGAAAGCTGCAGTGACATGGTCGCATTATGCTATGCTTTTGGGGGAAGGAATATGAGCAGTTCACATTTTTGTTGCTATTGTTGCCTGGATCCACTATCCACTAGATTTAATGGGATGGAATATTATCAACCACCCTTCAATATTTTAGGTGTGTATATATTCATTAGTTTTTATTTATGAAATAAAGTTGCCTAAGTGCCCAACAAAGTTGAGGATGGCAAGTTTGTCATGGCATGTATCCGAAAAGTAAACAAGAGAGGTTTTTTTTATTTTTTTTATTTTTTTATTTTTATAATTCTGTATAACTGATATTGAAAATGAGATATCTATTTTTTCTATGAGTTACTGTAAAATGTTTTGGCAGTTGATTAATTTCTGATGTATATGTTGAAAGTTGGCACTGTAATTTTTATTTATGACCTTTTCATTTCTGTATGTCGAGCCTGCAGACCTTTTCTTTTTAATTCCTTTCATTTTCCCTGTTAATCTTAACTTTTGAGTATGTTGCACAACTATTAGGAATGTGCAAAGCATGGTGTATACACGAAACAGCAAGCCTTAGAGCTAATTGAGTCATGGGTAAGTAACTGCTTTATATTCAGTGCAATTTACTTCAAGATTGTGGCAGTTTTAGTCCTTGATTTTAATAACTTAAAGTGGACTGCAGATGTTAAAACATAAATTTATTATTCTGGGGATCATATTGCATCATTATTTGGACCCTACACTGTTCTTATATCATAATTTGACATGCTATTGTTGGTACCATTTTTCCTGTTGTTTGGTTCCTGATGTTCCTTTCTGGAAAAAGAAGGTTCTCATGGTTTTCATTTTGAATTCTAAGATATTAATTTGACATTAAAAATAGATTGGTCTGTGGCAGTGTAGACTCCTCATTGGCTGAAAGTTGGCCAGCCTTTTATTTTTCCCGGTGGTTGGACATCTGGCTAGGTTTATTGGAGCTTCAGGTCTAGTGAGGAATTTTGAGAATCTGATTGCGAGGAAAACAATGCTTTGGCCAGTCTTTTATAGATGAATTGCGAGGAAAATTCAGTCACCGAAGTCAAATGCTCACCTGTGCCATTTGTACATAATAGCTGAGCTTCACATGGGGGAAATGAAATGGCCTATAATTCTCATTTTTCTATATTTTCATTGCTTTCTAATTGGCAATCACTATTTTTAATTGTGTTTCTTTTATTTTTTAATTTTTTATATATATTTTCTATGAGACAATTTCATGCTTTTGGGGCGTACAGTGGAATCTTAGAAAATATTTGAATGTGGTTTTGAAACAATCTACCATCATGTCATCCATGCAGTCTTGTTAAAATTGCTGCTTCTCTGATGTTATTTGGATTCTCGGTTGCTAAGTACCATGGGCACTCCTGCAAAGAATTCATTCTTTTTTAGACTAGTCCTATTCTAGAAACTTCAATTACACAAGGCAATGTCTAGACTTGTTGATAATGAAGTGCAAAATTTTCCCAATTTGAATGTTCTAGGGATGTGTGTTCGTGCAAGATGAGCCAGTGGCTATGTTTATTTGACACAGCACAACACAACACACTCATACACACCGACACACAAATATTTTAATGTTACCATCTTAATTGTTACCCGGGGGTTAGATTGATGAGAACTTTTTAAAAATTGTCTGGGTATTTCTTGCTTGTCCCAATTCCATTTGAATTTGCTATGTGCTTCTAAGTTATCAACCTTTGTAAAATGAACTAGCATCAGTATCTTTAAAAATTTTCTGAGTATCTAGGAAACTACTATAGTAAAAATGGGGTTTTTTCTATGGGTATATATATATATATATTTTAAAAAATTTATTGTTATCAATGGTTGTCATGCGTTTCTTAACGCCCAAATAATCTTCTTGTTGCAGGTGAAGAAGTCCACGTATTCGGGTGCTTCATCAGAAAAGGTATTGTTTCTTATATATGTGTGTATGCGTGTGGACTATGCACTTGTCTTGGTGCATGTCTGTATAGCTACGAATAATAGATGCACATATGAACAAACATAGACATACATACATACATACATATATATATGCGTGTGTGTGTGTGATTGTGCGTATGATAGATTTCTTTTCAACTGCAAACATTTTTTTTTTCACTTTGATAATTGTAACTCCAATTATGCTTAATTAATTAATTAATTAATTTTAATTTTTTCATTTATAGGAAGGTAGAGGTTTATGGATCCTTCGATATATATTTCTCGCCAATGTTCCAGTAAGTGTTATTTATTTATTTTTTTTGCACTTGAAACCTTTGATGGTTCACATCTTTTTCTTTTTGTACACCTTTTCTTCTCTCTTTCTTATGCTTTATCTTTTACTAATTTTTTGTCTTTGTTTTCTTTCTAGGTGCATCAGGATAGTTTTCGTGCAAAATGTATATATGTTGCGGTAATGTTAAGACGCATGATAGTTGCATTTCTGAATAAGGATGCAATGGATGACAAGGTAATCCATTCCATTCCAAAATTAAGTTAACCTTTTTCCCCATTAGGTGGTAAGTGTAGTTATCAGACTCTAACTATGCAGTGCTACCAGTTGAACCAGTGGATTAGTGTTCTGAGTAGATTTTTTAAAAGAACATAATTTTTGGGATGATCAGAAACATCAATGGAGCTTCTCACGCCTCTGGTCACTGCTTGTTCTGGATAGAATGTAATGCTAATATATCTATGAATACTGTGTAGGTGTTTGAGTAGATCCTAAATAGATTATCTTTCCTTTTGTAGGATTATGTGGGAAACAAGCGGTTGGAGTTGTCTGGCCAGTTAATTTCTCTGCTCTTTGAGGTACCATTATTCAGATTCGTAGTCTTAACTGTAAATTTGAGACACACACACGATCTTTTATTAATTTTCTCCTTTATCTTTTTTTCCCTGGGTCTTTTATTTATTGTAGGATTTGTTCAAGTCAATGATTGAAGAAGCTAAGAAGAGGATGGACATGAACCTGGCAAGGATTAGTAGGTCTAACCGATTTGACCCTTTGCAAGTAAGTTCAGAATTTTTTTAACTGAAATTGAAGTTTTTCGTTTTTTTTTTTTTTTTTTTGACAAGTTGTGCTGAAATACATGGATTTTTGAATTCAAGTGTAGCTTGCAAGGCTATATGACCTCCAGGAGACTAAAATTTCATGTAGTGAAATTTCTTATAAACTGGTGTGTAGGAAATTTACTACAAACCAGCCTTTAAAAGTGACATGTGTTCCTTGCTTGTGAGAAACACATGTTTTTTTAATAGCATGTATATCTCACATGCTTTTTTAATAGTTTATAGGGCACATGTTTCTTTTAGAGGCTGGTTTGTAGGAACTCTAACAAACGAGTTTGGAGAAAATATGTGTCCAAATATCACGATTCTTCTTAATTTTTTTTTTTCCTTTTAAATTAAAAATTAGGTAAATTCAAATAAAAGATCCATGCTAGCAGAAATGTTGGTCAATGTATACAACAAATACCGTGGAATGCATTTTTCAAAAGTATTTTCACATAGGACTTGCAGTCATGTGTTTTTTATGGATATATTTTTTTGAAGTAATAATCAAGTTTTATTAAAAGCGTAAGGCGCCTCTACGTACACTAGAAGTATACAAGCGGAAACACCTAACTAGAAAAAGAAAAAGAAAGAGAAGAATCTGAAGCTCACCCACAAAAGAACCCCAACAAACCCACCCAAAATCCTTTAAGAACAAACACCTGACAGACCCACCCAAAATTCCTTAGAAACAGACACCCAGAGAAGCCCAAAGGCCCTCAAAACCCACACGAATCGTTACAACACAATAGTCTTGCCCTTCGAGTGAACATTTTAAACTGCATGCCGTGAAATAGAAAGCAGTGTGATCATTGATATCAAACTTTATTTATACATGAATATTTGGATCTCATGTTAGTCATTATGTTTTTCACAGTGCTAGACCTTGATTGTTTTCCTTGCTTATATTTTTATGTATAATTTGACAGGTGAAGCATTTATTTTAATTACAAAGTTGGAACTTGGAAGTAAAGAGTCATTTAGATGTCGTAGATTATTTATAATCTATGTACATGTGTTTTCTTATTCCTGTTACTTAACATAATTTAGCTATATTTGAAATCATGAGCTTTTATACAATACATGAGAGAATAGAGAGAATAGATCTAGACATTAACACTACCTCCATTTCTTGGTTTAATAATGCAAGTTACATTTTTTGTAGATTAGTTATGCTTGGATTTTCCCACACAATTTGTTCCTTTTTGTGGATTCTAGTTTCAAAATCATAAACTCTAATTTCTATTTCGTTTAGGTTTTGCATTGACGAAATCTTCATGTGTAAGTACTAAATTTTGGTTGAGCTTAGGCAATGAATACTGAGAAAGCAAATCTTATATAAGTCTAAAGGTGTGGTATGTAATGTAGTTCAAATTTGTTAGTTCATGTTTAACTACTAAATTTGTTAGGTCTAGTTGGTGGAAGCATATTGAATGATGTTCTTTTTAAAATAAAAGGATAATCTATGTTAGAGTGATGCCTCATCAAGATTAGTTTGGCAACAATTTAAGCTTTGGCAACAATTTAGTCCATTTAATAAATTAAGCACCTCTTATATAGAAGATAACAAAGTGAAAATTAATAAATTGGATGCTATAAAAAAAAAAAAAAAGTATAATTTTGAGGCTCATATAGGCAACATTAATTTTATTTTATTTTTGGCTCAAGATACAACTGAAAACACCAATACAAACATAAATCTCTAAGAAACCAAACCTGTACACTCAACAGCAAAACAATGCAACACAAGCACCAAAATCAACACTCAACAGTAGGCTCTACTAACCAAGGATACCCTCAGGCAGTCCCCAGTTTCTACACAACTCAATATTCTCACTAGTTCTCAAATATTTACATTTAGAAGTGATCCGAGATCTTGTTTTCCATTGAATCTTCTGATTTATCTTCCATGGAGGATCTATTTCTGTGAGGATGGGTAACCACCCTTACCACCATCCTTAACCAAGTATTTTGGCAACGGGAACCCAAAAACTCAGTGATTGCTTCAATGGAGGCACACCAGGACTCTTACCAGAAAGAGAATCAAACACGGCCAGCACCTTCCCCACAATAATGAGCCCATGCCGACCACCCACTGCATACTTTGCCTCCTAAAAAAAATGACCAGCTCTGTTGGATCCTACTTTGGCAAAGAAAGCCCTATACCCTTCCCTTGAAGACTTAACGAAATTGGATCCTACTGACAGACCAAACATCTTCATTGGATGTTGGTTATTTTATTTTTAGTTGGAATTGAGATCTCAGTTCAGTTTTTATCCTTCCATCTTATGCCAATAGTTTCTGATTTCTTCTTGGTATAATATTTCTTTTTCTTTTTCTGATTTGTTTTGTAGTATATACTTGGGCGCAGTATTTCTGATGGCCTAGAAAGGACACTTTCTACTGGTAACTTCAATGTCAAACGGTTCAGAATGGAGAGGAAAGGCATGACACAGGTTGTTTATATCCTATCATCTGCATTTGTATTCATTTTGCTTTTATGCCTTCATCCTCCTACCAAGCTCTGATACTTCATTTATTAAGTTTTTCCTGCCATAAGCTGTCCAAAAATTTTGTGACATTGTTTTGCTATATCCATACTGAATTTTTATTTTTATTTGCTTTTCAAAGGGTATTTAAAAATTTATTTGAATTGTATAAACTGATAGAAAATTTTCTATTGACAGCCTCTATCTAGGTTATCCTTTATAGGGACTTTGGGGCACATGACAAGAATATCACCACAATTTGAGAAGTCGAGGAAAGTAAGTGGACCTCGAGCTTTGCAACCTAGCCAGGTAAGCTTGAAGTGTCTGCATTGCCTTTAAAAGCTTTCATGACTAAATCATTGTTGTGTGCTTGCATACGCTTTTGCATCTTAAATTGTTTAGATTTCTTTTACTGATTTATTTAATCATTTATGTTGTGTTGTGCTATGTTTTTTTTGAATGTGATACTCCGGAAGGTGAAGCTTGTGGTCTGGTAAAAAACTTAGCCCTGATGACTCATGTTACAACTGATGAAGAAGAGGGCCCATTAATTTCTCTGGTATGTTTCAGTTACTAAAAGTTTAATAGGGTTTAGATAGGGGAATGTGAACACGTGTTTTCGGGAGACTTTTGCTTTTATTAGTTGTTTTTGTTGTGTTTCAGTCATATTATCCGTACTATCTGAATATTTGTGATGCTTCTGTGATGATCTCTAGCATATTAATATATGATATGTGGTATATGATACACACACACACTGCTTCATTGATGTATTTTATATATATATATATATTCATTGGAATGTAATGTTCAATCGACCTGTTCATGATTGGGAAATGGAAGAGGTGTCACAATTTTTTGAATTGCTGTATTTCCAACACATTAAGCATGGTGGGGTGGATAAAATTGTTTGGATTCCCTCGAAGAGAAAGATTTTTGAGGTGAAGTCATACTATAAGTTGAAGGTTAATTTGGAACCGGTGGATGGCCTTTGGAAGATTATTTGAAAGAGTAAAGTGCCTTCGAGAGTAGCTTTTTTCACATGGACAATGGTATTGGGGAAAATATTAACAATGGATAATTTATGTAAGAAGAACATTATAGTAGTGGGGAATCTATTGATTATTTATTATTGCATTGTGAAGTTGCTATAGAGGTTTGGAATATGGTTTGTCAGTTGTTTGGTGTTATGTGGGTGATGCCGGGTAGATTGAAGGAATGCTTGGGAATGGCTCCTTTGTGCGTGATGTGGTGTTTATGGAAAGAAAAGAATGCAAGAAATTTTGAGGATTGTGAACATGGAATTAAAGAGTTGAAGAAAAGGGTGCTTCAAACACTTTTCTCATGGAGAGTTTTGTGGCATTCTTCGCAAGTTTCAACGTTTGCGGAATTTCTAGATTTATGTGCATCTTTTTCTAATTAAAAGCTTGTCTATGTGGACTCTTGCTGTATACTTCCTGTGTACTTGGGTTGCATCCCTTGCGCTTTTAATATATTCTTATTTACTGATAAATATATATATTCAAAAACACTTCTCCATATGTCTATGTTGCATATCCATTTTATTCTTAATTACTGCTTGTGATAGTGCTACTGTTTGGGCGTTGAAGACTTGGAACTACTGTCTGGAGAAGAGCTTCACACCCAAAATTCCTTTCTGGTTATGTTTAATGGGCTGATCCTTGGCAAGCATCGGAGGCCCATGGTATAGCAATATTCCCTTGAAATGAAGCTTTATAAGTACCTTCTTCTTTCTTTTTTTTTTCTTTCTTCTAATATTTTATTTCTTTTTTAGAGATTTGCTTCTGCTATGAGAAAGTTACGGAGAGCTGGAAAAATTGGGGAGTTTGTAAGTGTGTTTGTCAATGACAAGCAGGTAAATTCTTCAGAAACTGCCATTATATTTTTCTTCCGAGTTGTGTGATTTATCCTTTTTTTGATGATGTGGTATAATGTGATGTCTTTTATATTTTTATCACAAAAGCATATATTATTCATGTGTTTGAGGGGGAGTAAAAAGCTTTGGGCTTGTATGGTAAAATTTTAAGAAATGTTTTGGTTTTTGAAAAAGGTAAAAAAATTGAGAGTTGATTTGGTGAGGGCTACATTTGAGAAACTTTAAAAATTGGTTTGGTAAAATTTTGGAAGAGTGTTTTGTAAAAATTAAAAATTGGAAAATATTTTTATAAACTAAAAGAAAAAAGAAAAAAAGAAAAAGAAAAAGAATCTATAAGTAGTGCTGCCACAACAGTTGTTGTGCCACCACCATGGTTGCTGCTAGACATAGTGGCTGCCACCAGCGGGCAGCAGCAGCACCACCACCACCATTTTTTTTTAACGATATTAAGTTATTTTAGTAATTTCATTCCCATCCGTTAGGATTTAACGGAAAACCTAACGGAATGGGGAAAGTGGAAGGAAATCAAAGTTTGATACACCAAAGTGAGAGATTTTGAATATTATGAGGGTGTTTGCAAAATGCACATAAGTTTATAGGAGGTAAGTGAAGTTTTTCCTAAAAAAAATATGTTCTGTTTTTTCTTTTTTAAGATTATTATTATTATTTTTTTGAGAAGACCTTTGTTGTTTTTTTGAAAAATGTGTTCGTGGTAGGGGAGGGACATCTGAAAATCAGTTTGGTTAACTAGTTTTGAGAAGTCGAAAGAATTTTGGAGAAGTTTGCCTGACAAGCCCCAAGTCATAACCACTTGCTCCTCAAACTTTGTTGCCCAAGAAGAAAAGTATCAAGTAAAAACAAAACTACCGGAACTGATTATCTGTTCGAAAAAATCTAGATTTCACAAATATATCTTAGTTCCTCAATATAGAAGCCAAATCCGAAGAAAGAAGGGTAGTGAATCTGGCCCCAGAATGGCATCCTTTGCTATTTAAGTCACAAATGGCTGTTGATATTTAGAATATCTGAAATTATGGGAGAAAACTTTAATCCTAAGTTTGAGTATATACTCAAACTGGAATAGAATACCAATACAATCTTTATACAGGGTAATACAATGATTATCTCCCTCTTACCTCTCCAAAACTATGACATCGGAATTTTATTGTGTAAACATTGAATATGACTCTCTAATGAAGGAATGTTTTGGCTCTTTCATAATCTTGTTTCATTTTGCTGTTTTCACTTTGATTTGTGTCTTGATTGGGTTTTAATAATCGGTTAGGTCAAATTGTTAATTGTGAATAGATTGATCTATGTATTTTATTATTTCCCTCTAAAACTTTCAATGTTTTCCAGTATATATAATCATAAGTATACAGCTCACTTTGATGGAAAAAAATGTTTTTCAGCGTTGTGTTTATATTGCTTCTGATGGAGGTCGAGTTTGTCGTCCACTTGTTATTGCTGACAAAGGCATATCAAGGATCAAAGAACATCATATGAAGGAGTTAATGGTAAGCCTAATTTTTGCCTCTTGTCCTAAATAAAAATCGTTATTTTGAAACTTATTTAATTTTTTGTTCTGTGAAGGATGGAGTCCGCACATTTGATGATTTTTTAAGAGATGGATTGATTGAGTATCTTGATGTTAATGAGCAAAACAATGCTTTGGTTTGTTACTCTAAATAAACCTTTGCTACTATATTGCTATCTTGATAGACAATACCTCTTACTGTCTACTATTTGCTTCATAGATTGCTTTATACGAGGGAGAGGCTACACCAGAAACAACACATATTGAAATTGAGCCTTTGACCATCTTAGGTGTTATCGCTGGGCTCATTCCATATCCTCATCATAATCAGTCACCTAGAAATACTTATCAGGTATTTTCTCTTTCCTTCTTTATATATATATATATATTCTTTGTTAATCTATACATAATTTCTATGATTGATATCTTAAATACTGCATTTCAATGAACTAAAACTTGCACACTCATGTTCTCAAATAACTTGTTTTATCTTGATAGTGTGCAATGGGGAAGCAAGCCATGGGAAATATTGCATATAACCAGGCAAGTGATTTATTCAATACTGTCAATTTTTCACTTCTTTTGGCAGAAATACAAGTGTTCCTTCCTTTGCCTTTTACAAAATAAGGCTTTTTTCTGTTCATAAGAAATTACAGAAGAAGCCTTATTTTGTAAAATAAATTGATCTCAATGCTTGCAAATATGTTGTATACAATGCCTCCAAATATATTTGCATATATAAATAAGCTGGTATATTCATGTATATGGATTTACTGAAGATAATATCAATTAGGTTCTCTGTTAAATGAGTAATTTTAATGCTCGAATAACACAGAAATTCATGTTGTTCCCAAAAAGTTGCTAACATGTACAATGAGATACCATGAGTTCTTCCACGAACCTATCAATCAAGAACCATCAATGTTCTATGATTTTTTTTCTTCTTTTTCATAGAATATTGTGAGATGTATTTCATAAAAAATGTTAACCATTATAACAAGTTTAAATCGTGCATATAGACTATATAGTAAACCAAAAGGTGAAAATATTATTATTATTTTTATTTTTTTTTAAACTAATCGACAAATATCATTCAAAGAAAACTTTAATCACTTTCTAAGAGCATTTGCAATGGAGGAGTTAAATATCATTTTTATTTAAAATATCTCTTTAAATTGATATAATATCTTCTACATTGGAAAAGCTAAAAAAAAATGTAGAGTAGATATTTTATTAAATGAGCTAAAAAAAAAAGTTACATGTAACAGCATTATTTAAATAGCTATTTTCCTAAATTTTCTTCTAACGTCTTTTTTTACTGTTTTTCTCACCTGTTTTCTTTTTTTTTTAAATTTTATCATACTATTTCTCTTTCACATCTCATTTTTTTCAAAATTTTCTCATATTATTTCTCTTTTCATATCACTTTTTTTCTCAAAAGTTGAAAAATAAGATATTTAAGAAAAATACAATCATTATAAAAAATAAAAAAATAAAAATTAAATGATATAGATAAAAATATAACTAATCGGATGTAGGAGGCCATTAAAAAGTCATTAGCTAAACTAGATAAATTAAGTTTTGAGGAGCTATTTTACATTAAAAAACAATTAGTTCTTCCATTGTAAATGCTCTAAATATATAGGAAATTAAAAAAATAAAAAAAAAAAAACACCTAAAAACAAAAAAAACAAAAAAAAAATTCTTCCACCCACGTTCCAAGTCCAGAGACACTTGCATATCTACAGTGACCTCCAGCAAAGCCTCCGGAATGTCTTCAGCCCAGGTGCCAGGGCTCGGACAACCACGACCTGCACCAACCCCCTCTTTGAAACACGTGTCTGAAGTTGACGCCCCCGGTTCTAAAAACATTGCTGCTAACGGAGGGATGAACTGGACGACTGGGAAGGAAGCACTGGTAAAGTCAGCTAGAGGGAAGAGCTCGACCACTGAAATGGAGCAACGTCCTTCAATCACATGCAGCAACGTCCGGTCCATCTCCACCTTAATATTCTCAAGCTGACTTCTCCATTCCCAAATCACTCCACAATTGGTTGCGATAAGGTTGGGCCTTCGTAGCTGACCGAGGAGCTACAGAAAACACCTCTTAACTTGGCGACAAATCCACTCCACCGCCACCTTCCTCTTCCCCCCGGTAACATGATGAACCACTTCGGCCACCCATTGTGTACACAGCAACCTCCAAGAGCCTACTTGACTCATTGGCACCTCTCTGCACGATGAATGCCTTTGAGCCCTCTCTAAAGGAGTGGATGAACTTCTTCACCCCTGTATTGCGCACCAATGACTAATTCCTTCCTATGGTCTTTTATGGGTTCAACTTGTAAATTTGTAAAACATTTGTTCCAAGATGATTTGTTAGGCAAAAGCAGATACATTGGTTTCTTTGTGTTGTCCTTGTTGATAGTCTTTGTTTTTGCTTTTGGCCTTTTTTCCTTGTGTAAGTAGAACATGCATAAATGCTCACAAGTTTCAATTTTAATAGTAATAAATCTGTTGTGTGTAAAGCTAACACTGCCCTAATATCTTGATTTGTAGTTTTGTCGGATGGACACCCTACTTTACCTACTGGTGTATCCTCAACGACCTCTGTTGACAACAAAAACAATTGAGCTGGTTGGTATGCATTATTTGGAGTGTCGCAGGCAATTATGGGCAGTGAGTTAATTTCCTTTCTTTCAGGTTGGATATGATAAGCTTGGAGCAGGGCAGAATGCCACTGTCGCTGTGATGAGCTATAGTGGCTATGACATAGAGGATGCAATTGTCATGAACAAGTCATCTTTAGATCGTGGATTTGGACGTTGTATTGTTATGAAAAGGTATGTACTTCTCCCCTCAGTGGTCCATTTCTTGTTGTTATTACACATTACAATGTCAAAACTCTTGGTGTCTTCAGTTGCACAAGTCATTAGAATAACTATGGTCATGCATCTGAGACTCTCTTTGACAAACAGGTTATCTGCCTTGAAACAGAAGTATAAAAATAACACAGAGGACAGGATTCTTAAGCCCAATAGAGAGGGAGATAGTGCAGGAAAGATGCAGGTAATACATATTGATACAAGTATAACTTTGTTTGCTACTACAGTGTGATTTGCATAGTTTGAATCTTAATTGTTCTCCAAACTGAAAGAGAAAAAAAAAAATTGTTCTCTAAACTTGACATAAGTAGACGGTCCTGTTTTCTGCTGTGGAAGTACATCAATTCCCATGGTTCTTATGAGGCATTTAAATAAATATGGGAAGAAACTATATGAATTGGCCGGGTTTAGGCTGAAGATTTAAACTAGTCTTTATCTATCAGATAATCCTAGATTGGCGTTTCTGTATACTTCTTGTGTATCTAGATGGTGCTTTGTGCTTTTAATGATATTTCAATTTCTTATTTAAAAAAATCTATAGATAATTCTACCTATAGCAAGTGAAGAATGTCCTGGATGGTGCTGTTATTTTATTATCCTAGTAACGTCTAGCTAAATCATTTTTTGAACGGTTATGTGAAGTGTCTTGTAATAAAAATTTAATATTTTTGTTTTTCGCTAGCTGTCATATAAAATCAGAATGTGATTCTGGCCTTCTGACACTAGAACCCGATTCTAAGTTTTTGTGATGTAGGATGGTCCTTCAATTCAGGAATTAGGGTTTCTTTCATCAAAATAGATGGGCTAAAGTTTCAAGATATTAAAGCTTTATGTTTAGGAAGGCATTTGAAGGATTATTGAGGATTTCAAGTTGAAATAACGCATGAAAAGAAATAAATAAAGCTGCCAAGTTGCTGGCAGCAGTAACTGTAAACAGCCAAGAATTGTAAACATATGATTTGGAGATTCGCAATGCTAATTGATGATGGGCTTGTCAGTGTTTCCTAGTGTTTTTGGATTTGTGTTTTCTTCTTCTCCCTAGTTGGGTATCTCTCATGTATGCTTCCAATGTACCTGAGTTGCATTCCTCTGCACTTTCTAATAAAATTGCATTACTTACAATAATAACTAAAAAAAGAAAAAGAAAAAGGAGGAATGATTTTAAGCTATGATGGTGAGTGAGCAAGGTCTGGTTGTAGCATACAAAAAACAAAAGAAGAATGCGGTTTCACTTAGAAGAATAGTAATGAAGTATCATCATTTAAAAAAGAAAGAAAATTTGATGAAGCTTTTGTCAATCAAGTTGTTCCAAGTGTTACTAGACCACAAGACTTCTTGGTGGTAGTCTAGCTCTTAGTTGGAAAATGAACAGATTCCTAATAATAAGTGGAAACTCAAACTAAACCTAAACAAGAATAAAATAAGCTAGATGCATAACCAAACAAGCTCTTATTAAGAAATCAAACAATTTAAATCCAGAATTACGAAAATATCACTGTTATTAATTTGTTTTCCAGAGTCTATTAGGGCTTCCATTTTCATATTATTTTGTCAGAATATTCTTTGTATTGAAAATATTTCCTGTATTTTCAACTCCTTTTTTTTAAAAAAATATATGTTCTCACATATGTAGATATTGGATGATGATGGGATTGCTGCACCAGGGGAAATTATTAGGTCAGATGACATATATATTAATAAACAGTCCCCAATCGATACAATGGAGCTGATATCACCTAATGCGGTATTACCAGATAGGTTAGTTGTTCTCTTTCTAGAGAAAACTCTTGATACGTGTCTGTTAACATCAAGATTGCTAACCCTTGTTTTTAAATCCAGAGCGTATAGGCCCAGTTGTCAAACATATAAGGGTATTGAAGGGGAGTCTTGCGTTGTGGATCGAGTGGCTCTTTTTAACGATAGAAATGATAATATAAGTATCAAATTCTTAATTCGGCATACACGTAGGCCAGAGGTAAAGATCTCTAATCTAGACTTATTATGGATGCTTTGGCCATCTTATATTTTAGGTTGACTTTCTTTCTTATGTATACTGTCCCTTCAGGTTGGTGACAAATTTAGTAGCAGACATGGGCAGAAAGGTGTTTGTGTCACCATTATCCAGCAGGAAGACTTCCCATTTTCAGAACGTGGCATTTGCCCTGATTTGATTATGAATCCTCATGGGTTTCCTAGGTAATATATTTTGGTTCAACTAGTTTTTATCAGAGATCATATCAATATTGATGTGTAAATTGAGGGGAAGAGAGGAATCATTTTTATTTTTGTTGTTTTTAATATATATGCTGTTTGGGTTACATGAAAACAAAGGATTTGGCTGAACTCCAATTAGTTTTACTAAATGTAATTGAGCTTGTGATTTCAATTTCATGAAAGCAAGACAAAGGAATAGGCGGGTGCATACGTCTATGTTTATCTTCTTTTTTTAATCCTCTTTCCTGCTTCAAGATTTCTGATTCTCGATTATTAGTCCTTTTTTTTCAAAAAAAAAAAAAAGTAAAATGTATCATAACGGTTCCTTGCAAAACAGAAGAAAAAAAAAGTAAATGTTGAGAACAGTGGAAAACTTGATGAGCAAATATTTCAGTTTTACTCTTTTAGTCCTGCGCCAAAGTCTTCCTTTCAGAGACTGAATTCAAAAGGCTGATTTTGGTGGAGTAACACATGTAAAAACTACAAGTTCAAAGTACATGATATTTTGTGATCGTTGGTTCAGAATTTCTTGGCTTCTTTCTCCCGTGTGTTTGTTGAAAACCATAAATTGTTAATTTTTATTGTCCTTTTAACTTTCTATGCGAATGAAAGTGGGTGCGACATACTGAGATATAAGCTAACAAATTGTCTTTGCTTTTGAAAGAGATTAGTTTTTGCTGCCCTATAAGTTAACAACACCTCTGGGAATTATTGAAGTTGATAAATGATTTATGTTCTGCTATTATGCTCTTCTTACTTGCTGTTGTTGTCTTCAAGTGTTTTATATGCAACTTCTAATTATAATCTCTAATTGATAGCAAACTCTCTAAACGTAAATTAATGTTTTGATATTCTGTTACAGTCGAATGACTGTAGGCAAGATGATAGAGCTTCTTGGGGGTAAGGCAGGAGTTTCATGTGGTAGGTTTCATTATGGCAGTGCCTTTGGGGAACCAAGTGGTCATGCAGATACGGTTGAATCTATAAGGTGCTTTCTTCATCTTCAGTGACATCCTTTTATACATTTTCCAGATCTTATTTTGTTGACCTTTCTTTTTTGCTCTATGACAGTGAAGTTCTTGTGGACAAAGGCTTTAGCTACAATGGCAAAGACTTCCTTTATTCAGGTTTTTTCTCTTCCACACCCCCCCAAAAAAAAAACTATATCTAGAATGTATGAAATGTATTTTCAATTTAAATTTGATATGGATATTCTATCAGATGCAAAAGTTACTATCACTAATATTAATCGGATGTTTTGATAACAAGAATAATTAAATTATGGGAAAAATACACTTTACTCCCCTAAACTATCCACTCATTTGCACTTTAACTTTGACATCCAATGTTTAAAACGTAACACTTGACCACCTCCCCCCCAAACTTCAAAATTGTTGTAATTCGATCATTCTGATTTTTTTTTCCCAAAATGCCCCCATAATTTTTTTTTTTTTTAAATAAAAAAAATTAGGGGTGCCCGTATGGCTTGTGCCCAACTGGGTGGCCACACCTTTATTTTAATTTTTTTAATAAAAATTTTAATTTTAAATTTTTTTTAACTTGAGATGGGGGCATTTTGGGAAAAAAAGAAAGTCAAAATGGTCGAATTGTAATAATTTGAAAGTTTAGGGGGGGGTGGGTCAAGTGTCACGTTTTAAATATTGGAGGTTAAAGTACAAATGGGTGGATAGTTTAGAGGGGTAAAGTCTATTTTCCCCTTATATTATTTCATTCAAACTGTAAATGTATTTGGGCTGTTTATGCAATTCAAATATTTCCGCATCTTGGATGTAATCCCACAATAAATGTTGGACTATTTTTTTTTGCCACTAAGAAAGCGATTAATAATTGTTTTCTTAAGTTTTCAAGTTTTGTCACGTCTTATTAAATAATAACTTTTTGGGAAAATTTCAGAAAACCTCATTGAACTTCCACGTGTTTGTCTTTCAAATATCCTTTTTAATAATAAAAATGGGTATTTTGAGAAATCTTAATAAAAGAAATTGAAAGTTTGAAATTTTGTGTCCAGGTATCACAGGTTGCCCATTACAAGCATATATTTTCATGGGGCCAATTTACTACCAAAAATTAAAACATATGGTGAGACCCTATGCTTATTTTATTATGTATCAAAATCCAGTCTTGCTTATGAAGTCTTCTTTCTCCCTTCTCCCCTCCTCCCTTCTCATCAAGAGAGATTCATTTTCCATTTGAGGCTTTGGTTTGGGTATTCCATTGATGCAACAAGTCCATGATCTAAGTTGTCAACACATGCTTTTATGCAAGTTTTTTCCCTTTCAAAACAGAGTTAGAACAGTCTTCCTCTCGCTCTTCCCCAACCAACACTCCCCAACATCCCAAAAGAGAAAGTATCATGTGTCCTTTTGGCAACCTAACTTGAGAGAGTTTATTAACTTGGGATCAACTTGTTGCTCTTTCTAACTGTCAAAAGCAGCCATGCGTCATACTTCTTGTGAATACAAATTTATGGACATTTAAATTACCCATGTAACATCAAATTATCTTAATGTACTCTTCATCCTGTTTAATCAAGTGAACTCTTGGACTAAACCATTGATCTATAGGTACTAAATTAGTGTTTTCTTTTCACTGTCTGCAAAATGAAGTGACTCAGCATTCAGTGCAGGCCAAAGCATGATTAATATCTTCTTCAAAAAAAGGCAGAAATTGTAAGATATTACAATTTACAATTCAGTCATTCAATATTCTCTTTTTTAGAGGTAAACTTCCCAGATTTAAATTATCTGACAGGTGTTGTAATAACTACCCATCATTCTCGAATTCATTCTTCCCCAATGAGTAGTGACTTCTTTGGTTGATTCAGATTAGTTTATTACTCTTTTACTGATTGCTTTTTCCTTCAACGTATAACTGTGTGATAGAAATGCATTTATTTGGTTGTAGTTCCACATAATATGACCTAGTAATATTTTTTTATACATCACATTTTTTCTCTTAATTGCATAAAGCATGCCTCGTCGATTTAGCTTGTAAATATGTATTTTAGACATCAATTTCTATTTTCTATGATAACCAATACATTGATGATGACCAGGTCCTAGATAAAATTCATGCTCGAGGTAATGGGCCCCGTGCCATGCTAACAAGACAACCAACAGAAGGGAGAGCTCGAAATGGAGGTTCTTAATTTCTCATTCTTGGACATATATCAGAAGTAAATTTACCTTATGGAGTTCTAATTTTCTTCTGACCATTCATTTCCTAGGACTACGGATAGGAGAAATGGAACGTGATTCTTTGATTGCTTACGGTGCTAGCATGTTAATTTTTGAGCGCTTGATGATCTCTAGTGATCCTTTTGAGGTTCAGGTATGAGCTCATGCTTATGCTACTCCATGGTAAATGTTTGTTGAGTATGTACCACTTTTTTTTTTGCTTTTCCTGCTACTCCCTGCTTTTGGTGGGAGTTAGCAATGATCCAAATTTGAGCCATATATGTTTGAGGCTTAATATTTGTAGAACCAAATTTAATTTTTGTTAAAAAAAATTTCTTTGAATGTTGGATCCTACTTGCAATCAAGCACAGTCTTCACTGTTAATTATACATAATTGTGAAAGAAAATGCAATACAAGAATAAGATCTTAATACAGAATATCAGTGAAATTTCTGCTCTATTGACATATTCATATGGATCATAGATCCTAGGAATTAAGAAAATGAAAATTTTATGGACACAATAACAAAAATATAGAATAACATAAAGGAAAGTTTTTTTCTTTTCTCTCCTCAATATGCCTCCCGAGCTTTTTTTAGCATCTACAAAATCTACCTGCAGCTTCCCATTGAGAATATATGCTTGAAATCTTCTTATTGCTCTTAGAACTTCTAGGGAATACCAAGACTTTGACACTTGTATGCTTGTGGATTGCCAGCAGCACTTGAAGTGCTACTGTGTGGAAGATGGTGCCTTCATGCCTGTTGTTGTGGTCCTTTAACATTTTTCTTGTTATGCTAGCCCTACATATTGTTTGTCTTCTATATAATGAAGGATAATTCATCTTATGCCAGTACTTCAATTCTTGAGATTTTATGTGTTAAATATTTTGTTCTTTTTGCATTCTGATATAGCTGATAACATTTTCTTTTTGGTACAGGTTTGCAGGCAATGTGGTTTGTTAGGATATTATAACCATAAGCTGAAAGCTGGAATTTGTTCGTCATGTAAAAATGGGGATAATATTTCTACTATGAAGCTACCATATGCATGCAAGCTCTTACTCCAGGTATGACTTGAAATTTTTATTGATTAGTTATAGCTGATATATAATGCTATTGAAGAATGTGTTTCATTAAGTTCTAGTAGTTGGTTGAGTGTGAATTAGATGTTAGTAGTTTGCACTGATATTCTTGGTTGATGTCTTAAGTAAGAGTTGGTTGAGATCTCACCTTTCTTTTTGGATTTGTTGGAGATCTCAACTGGCAATAATTGAGAACAACTATTTGTGGTAATTCAAATGTGCATACAGAACCTTGTGCACGCTCAATCATATTGCTTCTGTGTGATCAATGGAAATGATTTGGAGCATTAATTTGAGAATTAAAACTGTTCTCTCTATTTTTGGCTTGTTTTCAAGTTTTAGAATTTTCCTTTTGTGTTAAGGCTTTTAATAAGACAATATTGGAACCCTTGAACTTGTTAAAAGGCATGCCACGATACGTAAGTGAGGTATTGTCAAAGGCACTCATTTCATGTGTTTTTCATCTCAGTTTGTGAGGCATGCACTTCATGTGCATAATATTTAGTCATGAGAGAGAAAGTAAAGGTGGATCAGACAAATCATGGTTATTTGGTTTGTCTTTGATGTAAGTTGTAGAAGAGCAAGGTGGTTTAGTCACTGATGTCCCTTAACCAAACCCATAAACACATAATGGTAGCCCTCCCAAGCCCATCGTCACTTTTCTTTCTTTTTTCCTTCTGTTTTTCTTTTGTTCTGTACTGTTTTAGGCTACGGGAACTCACAAAGATAATAAGGAAAATAATGGAGAGAATAACAAGTTTTCTGTAAAGTGATTATCGATCATACCATGTGTAAATAATGGAGGTTGATTTGCAAGCTTGCAAGGTTATAGGGATATCTAGTGCTGTATGTATGGTTTTTTCCCATGAACGTTTTGTTGATCTTTATGCTTTAGAGAAGATTGGTATTTCAAGTCGTGTGATATTTTATTTAACTTCTTATCTCTATTGTTGACATTTCCATTGTTCAATGGCATGCTTTCAGGAACTCCAATCAATGAATATTGTTCCCCGCTTAAAGCTTGCCGAGGCATGAGTTGAAGGATGTTCTTTACTCCTTATGTTCATAAATTGGAAGGAATGGATTCCGAATTCGGGTTTTTCATGCTACACATTTCCTACTCCAGCTGAATTTTTCTGCTTCATAGAGATCATGTTAGAGGGATGTACATATTTAGTCTTCAAATGCAACACCAATCTAGAGAAGCTCTTTCCCACATGAAAGCAACATGAGAGGAATGAGGTTGTTGAGAAGGTGACAGAGGATGGAGACCCTTGCGACTCTTGGAGTAGTGTAGCACCCCCATGTTGGATCCCCAACAGAAAAACATTGATGAAATTAAAAATGCACATTATTTTCACTAATTAGTAAATTAATGAATATATAGTTCTTTTTTTCTTTTTTTATTTGAATTTGAGGAATATGAAGGACGTTGTTTAAACAAACTAATTAGCATGAGGAAAAATTGAAGCAGGTGTTTGATAGCTAACGAGTGAGGAGAAGCATTGGAGGCTTATATTAGTATGCTAATAAAATTATGATTAAATTTCAAGACCTTCATCAAACAGTTTCCCTTGTCTGGATGAGAACATTGGTTCTAATCATAAGAAATCAAGATTAAGCTTCATGATTAACAATCACTGAGAACATGTTTGCGATTGTGTTTGAGAAATAAAGCTTTTAAGTCAAAAAATATTTTTTGGCAAAAGCTTTATTTTTAAGCTTTTGTCAAAAAAGTGCGTTTTGGGAAATTTTTTTTAACCCTTAAAAGCGCTTTCAATTTTTTTTAATCCTTAAAAGTGCTTTTAATTTTTTTTTTACCAAATGGGTATTTTTTGTTTTCAAACATAATTTTTGAGTGTTAAATGTACTTTTTTCTTCATACGCATGAAGTCCTCATCTTATCTTCTTCTTTTATTTTTTATTTATTTTTTTTTAGCAAAATTGTAAGCTGGGTTCTAATTTAGAGCAATTCAAAGTTTAGGGGTCCAAAATGAGAGATTTTAAAGTTTTGGAGGAATTTGTAAAATCGTGTAAAAATTTAGGAGCCAAAGTGAAGTTTTCCTCTTTTTTTTTTTATCTTACATGTTTACACAAGAGGGGAAGGAGAACCATGTGTTATTCTAAAATTTAAGCCAACTAAAAATAATGAATTTAATTATTTAAATAGAATAGAATACATTACTAATGATTTCATTCACTCTAAAGCACAAGGGTGCTAAACTTCATTTCTCTAAAAGCCAAGGAATTTGTAGACATCTTGTTGAAGAATCTAATCCCATAAAGTCTAGAAATTTTTATTTTTATTTTTATTTTTTTTCCTAATTAAATAAGGAAATGGTTACAAGGGAGGATCCTTCCACTTCCCACTTCTGATTCGCATCTTGAATTGGTTAAATAGCCTAAAGCTCATCTCTCCCCAGTATGGCAAGAAGAAAAGCCTTGAAGTCCCCTGATGTGTGCCTAGCAATGGCATCATCCAAAGCAATGTTGTTCCTCTTAAAGTAGAGCTCCTTTATATCATTCAAATCCTTTTCTGCACGAGTGATGATCACACGGCTGAGAGCATCCTCATCGGTTCCCACTGTGTTGATTGCATTGCGCAAGACCTAATCCAAACAATACAATTTGATTCTATAAACATCCTCAAGCAAATTCATTTCATTACAATATGTTACATGTATATATATACCTTTGCATAGTACTTTTGAGGGTCTTTGATACATCGGATAGTTGTGCGCAATGCAGCTAGATAGTCATCAGCTGGGTCACCCAATAGACCCTAAAACCCAAATTCCAATCATCAATAGCAATCACATAAAAATTGAAAGATAATTGAAAGAATCGCATGCTCTGTTAATAGACTGTGAAGAATTTCTTCCAACACAATTTGAAGGAAAACTTTTTCTGCAGCAAAAAGTTATATTTTCAAATGCAACATCACGATATAAAAGAACTTAAGAGCCTTATACAAGGATTGTAATACCTTTTTCCCTGCTCAGTCAATAATTCTCTCTTGTTATGAATGAAATTTCTATACCTTGGTAATGGATGTGCCATGAATATCCCTGTAGTGGTTGAAAGTTGCCTTGAGCTGTGCCTTGCTTCTTGTACTAAGAATTCTAATAAACTCTTCATGGTTAAAAGCCTTTTCTTGGATTTTCTGATAAAGAATATCTGCTTCTGAATGTGCTATTTCTGTATCATACTCATCCTCATCATACCTGTAGGCGCTTACTACTGCAACTAGAAGCTGCATATCAAAGTCCACAAACCATAAGCTCCTCATAGACATAAAAGTGCAACTGTCATTGACATTTTTCCATTAGAAATAGTTCATTAGTTTTTCAGGACCATAATGTTAGATAATGTACTCCCAAGTTATAAATATGAATCCACCAACTAGTAACTGAAGGTTGCAAAATGATTTATTAGGCAGTGCTGACAATGATCTAAGAATGCTATTTGTATCTTACAACATACTTTCCTAATGTAACCAGTAGTGTGTGAGGCCACATCTTCTTCAAGAGAGTGCTTGTATCGATACCGATAAGCGCGCCTTACTGCCAAGAGCTCTTCTGGGGATCTAATGCATGCAGTTTCAATAATTACCCGGTAATCGGGTTCCGCCTTCTGCAGCGCCGAGTTAGTTAAGACAGCATCCGATCAGCAGGGTCCAGAGTCCAGTGGCATATAGCTCTCTATTTCCATGCCATTTTGATCAGTCGCAGAATTTCATCAAGGAAAAAGCAAATGCAGATGGTAATTATACGTCATCATAGGTATGTAAGGTTGTAACAAATATAAATCAAGGATAATCTGAAAAAAATAAATTAAATTGTATGAATGTAGACATATGTGAATTGTTAAATATATATTAACCTCGAAGTCCCCTGAAAGTTCAGATTTAAGTTGCTTGATGAGATCCTCTTGATAAATTTCTTCATAAGCCATCCTTATGAGCTTCCTCTGAATTGCATTTCTGTGTCCTAGTATGGAAATTATAGCTCTCTCATCTGTCCCCCATCCTATAAGAATATCAAAATGACAAGGAAACTGATTAGTATAGGCATTGGCTTTTGATAAATTTATACTTTTGAAGAGGAACTCATGCATGAAAGCTTAAAGTAATAAACATTTTTTTTCTTTTTTTATTTAAAAAAGATACTATGGCCAAAAGAGCAGCCATAAAACGACTTAAAATCTACTATTGTTTTTGTAAAATATGCACTGCCTTTTGATATCTATATATCTACCCTAAAAATCCCCTCTTGACTAATCGGCTTGAAGCTGTGTGCAAGAAGCCAAAAACGAAGCATGTATATGCCTAGCATTGGCAAAGTCTTTCTTCTAAAGATTCAGACAGTTTTTCTCTAAACTTTCTCCAACACAGTTTATTAAACTAACAAGCGTTAAAATGATGTAAAATCACTTTTGTTTTTGAAAATTTCTTTTTGATATCTATCTATCTACCTAAAAAACCCTCTTCCTTTGTTACTAAACTTCTTTCCCATATGCTTGAATAAATGGGAAATGAAAAAGAAATATGTCGTTTTTCATGGATAGAGATCCTTAGCAATTTTGTTGCCCAAATTAGACAACAAATGCGAGAGAGCTCCTATGAGGCCCACCCACCCCAACAAATATTGGGCAATTTGCCCGTGTCTTGGCATGTGGATCCTATATTGATGCCCGGATCCATATTTGATGCCCAGATCCATATTCGTTTTTCGTCAGGTTTGAGTATCTCCGATGTACAAGTTCTGAGGTACAAGTTTCTATGTCAAACCAACGTAAAAAGTTGTTCATGTGTAACAAAATTTTTTTGCTGCCATGGCAGACTTGCCATTTCCTTTAAACATAGAATTAATTCATCATATTCTTTATGCAACAAAAATATTAGCGTGTTACTGAAATTATGATTAATTTCAAGAAATAAGAAATAAACAAAGTCAGAAAAACAACAAATGAAATTTAATGGAACTTTTTAACCATATTTCCAACATCTCAGATCAGTAGCATATGTAGAATAAAAACTTTGACAAGCACAGGAGAAAAAAAAATGAAGAAAAAAAACCTTGACAAGCCTTCTTGATGTTCTCTGCATCTTCAACTGGAGAAAATTGCTTAGGAGCAATTAGGGAAGCCATTGTTTGCCTCTCTCGAGTTTTGGACTGCTGGGTTTTTTTCTTCATTTATAGTGGCCAAACATTTACGGCAGCCGTTTCAAAATTAATAACCTCAATATATGTTATTCACAAAACGGGAATTTTAGTAATTAATAGCATAGATTAGCATGTAAGTTACAAACATGGCACTTTTCCACTTTCTAACCCCCTGTTCTTCGTTCCTTTCTCATTCTAGTAACACTTCCTAGCAACTATTGTCCAATAAACAAACACAAGCTAATATATTTTCAGTTCTCCTTTCAGTTAATAGAGAAATAATGATAAAGAAAATTAAAGGAAATAAAGAAAGTAAAGACAATATTTACAGGTGGTTTGGTATTAGACAAATACGTTCATTCTATTGCTTGATTGATTTACATTACAAATATGTAATATTTGATTACAATCAAATAAAATTAGATTACAACCAAATCAGACTCTAATATCAATCAAATCTGATTTCTAAAAAGATAGAAGATGATATGTAATCAGAATAAATTTGATTACAATCATATATTCTAACAATCATATCATAAAAGGTTTCAACCAAACTATATTACAAGTTGGAATCAATTTGCTCTTATACTTGACAGAATGACAGCTTTAGCCACAGGAATTTTTGTTCATTAATTTATATGATTCAGGACAGCACGCAAATCATCAATTGAACAAAAATCAGCATTCAGCTCAAATAGCTTAGCAAGATATCTTCCAGCAATTGGCATTCTTTCAGCCTGGAATGCTGATGTCAGCATTCCATAGTCTGATAGGAGGACTCACCACCAGTGTAAGGTGCACCATCCATTTGAAGATTTCCTTTAGGCACAGAGCATCCAGATCAGCTAGGAATTTTGTTGCCATCCCCTTTGTATCATGAAAGTCAATGCACCTTCATCATGTGGTATGTCTCCCATGTTAGGCACATAGCTTCGGATATCAGTTAGGCATTGAGCATCTCTTTGTTGTGAATGTCACAATTCTGTACATCTTCTCCTTTCGTCTCAAAGTTATTTGGCATTTTAAATGCTTTTGGACTTGTTTGTCCCTCTTTACAAATTGTATTTTCTGTCATGAGGAACAGCTTTGCCATTAATGAAAGGTTCTGCTGTCAAATGAAAAAAGAAAAACTATCAGGATGCCATTCAACACACTTATGGTATTGGGAGTTTTGAAATTCTGAAATGGATTGAAATTGGAAGGATCAATACAATTAAACATTTCAACCCAAAGTGCTATACCAGAAAGGAGACGATAAAGTTACTGGTTTACTATTATCATTCACAACTAAATATATCAGGGCAGCAGGGATCAGGTTGCACTTCAAATATGCATAAATCACGAATATAGTTTTTTTTAATAAGTAAACATTAAAGACTTGAACAAAAAACTTGACTTTGATTCCATATATAATTTATTATAACTCTTCATCCTTCTACAGCGTGCTTGATTCATAAGATTCATTTAAAAAAAAAAAAAAAAAAACCTCCAAAAGTTGAGAAGATAAACAATAAATTTTACCAAGCAAAAACTCATTTTGGAATTTGGCTATGATACTAAGCTTCAGAATTAAGTCAACACATTCACCATTTGAATAATTACCTTCCTGTAAAGCAAACTGGGGAAACATTGTATCAAAGATGGCCACTACAGTTGTTTAGAAGGCCTGGATACAAACTTTTCAACTCACCCACATATTGCAGTAATATAACCATTATAAGAAACACAATTTAAATCAAATGAAACACATGTAGGGAAAACCTGAAGGGCAGAAACGCTGCATAAAGCGGTTATTTATTGTGCATATATATCTCACACTTGCACACATCATCAAAGAATAAAACTAAAATATAACACCTGATGACAAGAAGATATCTGAAGCAAATTACCTTATCTCAAAACAGACTAGCCCCCATGCTGCAATTAGCTTGGAATGAACTCTCAAAAAGAAAAATGTGATATTGCTGTTTTTTTTTTTTTTTTCTGCAAGATCATATCAAATACGAAACTTTAGCAAGATATAATGAATCTTCTCATCTAAAACAAAAAGACCTTGTGCATAAGCAAAATGGTGGAATTTGTTGAATAAAACAGTTATACTTTGTAGATCGAGTCAAATATGGATTCCCAATTACATAAAGAGTCAATGAAACTTGAAAATGAAAATAACAGCTTTAAAAAACCAAAAATTATTTCCATGATTAATATCATTATATTAGCAACACACAGATAACATCAAAATTGGCTACAGATTTTCTTAAACCCTGTTGTTTTTGTCCAAACCTTTTGGCAAAGGGTGAAATTTTATTGCAGAAGCTCACACCCTTAAAAATCAGCATTTCTTTTTTACTTTGGTAGAATTAAAAATCTTTATTAAAGTACCTAACCAACAACTTCATAACCCTATCAGGAATAGACCAAAAAAAAAACACCTCAAAGCTCCTTGCCAGCTGCAGAATCTGCTAAGTATAGCTTTAATTCCCCGTGGAAAAAGTATTTATTGAGCCCACAGGAACTCTGCTCATTGTGGCATTAGTATTCTTTCCAGTTCAAGGCAAAGGCCTTCCCTTGCTTGGAGCTCATGAAAGAGTTACTACAGGAAACATTTGTAGAAGCCAGCCAAAAATTGGCTGACTTCTGCAACCAGAAGGATCAGTATTTATTTGCCACCATCCCTCAAGAGGAGCTTCCATTTGAGTACACATGATTTCAGTAGAACTAAGTGACTCTCAAAACAAAGACGCATAAATAGAAAACAAATTTTGTTTCTTGCATATATATATTCTGATTAAAATGGCAGGCGGGTAAGACCAATTGTTGATATTCTATTTGGGCATAACTATAGTAGCACCTATCCGTTGGGAGCCATACAAGAGGGGGCCTTAACAGTGAGAACCGTTGGCGCTCCCTCAAATTTGACTAAGTCATAGCCTGACCTAACCTTGCAAGATCAATGGGAACCAAGTTGAGTTTAATCGGCATGAAGATTCCATTATGGATTCAAATCCATGCCCTAGTGTGTACCTAACCACTTTGGGGATTTTCTTAGGCCATTGGACCACCACCCAAGATGGTTTTGTTTCTTGCATATTGATAACTAACTTGCATCACTAATTGTTGATTTACTCAATTCAACATGAGAAAAATGTCCAAGTGAAGATCATGACTAAATTTAATGAGCAACCAAACGGTAACAAGATAAGCAGCTACAAATGAAAGTGATAGAATCCATAGCTACTTAACAAAAAATGAAAAAAGATTTGATCTTGTTGAGATTGGAAAATAAGATGGACAGTACGCTTTACAGCTTACCTTCTCATTAAAAAAGGCATTCTCTAATATTCATCAGAACCACCAGATTTCTTTTTGGGTGGAATATCCAGGGAGAAATTTCTCAAGATATTGGAGCCATTCATCCCTTGTGCACTAAAATAATTGAATAACCATAAAACGGCAGAATGGTTTATCATAATCCCAGATGAATTGAGAAAACCAGAATCCCCAGTGTTGTTATCAAGTTTCTCAGAAAAATTAGCTACGCTATCAAATAACATTGAGGCATTAGACATGACCCATGTTGCCAGAACCGCAGCAGCAAAGTCCTGGAACACATTATTAGGTAATAACATGATTGCCCCAACAAGCTCAGGTGTGGGTGCACGGCAACTACACAACGTAAGAAGGCCTTCAACTGCAATGGCATTTCTTTTTGCATCTAGTTCACCTGAGCAGAAAAATCCCAAAATCACCTTCTCCAGTGGCACCTTGGAAACTGCAAGCTCCGATCTAATCAACCCCCACAACTTATGTTGTTCCAGACATCCCCATTTGAGAGAGCTCTCAATTAAGTGAAAAATGGTTTCAGTGTTCTCACCAAATACAGATAATTTTTTCAAGCCAATTTCAAACTGTAAATCAACTAGATCGGTGTGATCCAACCGGCTGACAAGTAACCTGATGATGTCTTCCTTACTGATGGATAAATCAGAAAGATGATGAAAGACACTGCAGAATAAAAATTTCAATCTTTTCCTTCCCCATTCAGTACAAGATATCAAGTCAGAAATGAGGAGCTTTGTCAGAGATGTATCAGCATCTTTATGTAAGATAGTCCTTGAATGCATAAGGAAACATCTGTAAGCAGCAAATGCACTAGCTACCAACATTGAGACTAACTTATTGTCTATCTTTGAAGTAGAAGCAAGAGTTGAAAGAGAATTCTTTTTTTCTCCATTGAGAAAAGAAATATAACCATCAACATGAAATATCAGAAAAGGCATACTTAAATCACTTCTTTTAGCAGAATCTTTATCAACCATTATATCTCCTATAGAATCCACCATGGATGCCTCATAAGCTAATCTTGACATATAAGATAGTAATCTTACTCCCACAGAAAAACCATTCTTTGACCAGGATAGAAGCATGCCGTGCATCTTGGGCTGAGAAAAGATAGAGGAACGAATAATTAAGGCCGTGGCAGACCCTATTTCATCATCACATTCAAGCTTATCTGGAAGAAATGGAAGAGAAGTAAATAGTTTATACCCATTCAACTCAAATTCCTTTGCAATTGTAGAGGACAAAACTTCTGGGCAAATTGTACCACTCATTGTTTCAGTATTATTAAGATTCATAAATGCATATAATAAGTCATCCAAAGCCTTAAGGCCCATCACGTATGATTTCTTAATCTTTTCTCTAAAAATTTTAATTAAATTATCCACAGAAACAACTTGGTGTTCGCTGGTCACCACTGATGGAACAGAAGAATCTACAGGTTTAGTGGCAAACCCGTCTTCCTGGATGCATGTAAGTTGCCCTTTTACTGATGATGCTGGAGTTTCCATACAGGGTGAGTATGGCAAGCTCACAGGTGCTGAAAAGTGACAAGGAAAATTGGGTGGCTGCTGCTCTTTAGAAACTCCCATTTTCATTCCTGAAATGGACCATCCAAGCCTCTCTCTCAGAGAAGGAGAAAGTGCATCACAAGAAGTCAAAACATCCATTGACTGAATCACTCCTTTCCTAAGAAGAACACTGAAAGCTGACGACACTCCCCTAACTATGATATCATTACGCTGCACATCATAGTTATCCATAAGAAGGAACAAAAATTCGAGAAGGGTATGAGTCATGTCAATGTATCTGGGAATGGAGTATACCATTAATAACATTGCAGGCTCAATGTTCATAAGATTATCTACTCTTTCATCAAAGAAAAGCCAATCATAAAATAGAGCAAGCTTCGCATTGGCTCCAACATGATTCTTCCAACAAAGACTCAAAAGCCAACCAATAACAGCCCATCTTGGAAGAACATCTGACTGAATAATTTCATTAGTTGGGTGGTGTGCACAACATATAAACCGAATAATGTCACTCACGATAGACTCTCTCTCCAGCCCATGTAGAAACTTCTTAGCAAACCAATCCTGGTGACGCTTCTGACTCCCTAATTTTACATGTGTGAGTAAAAACCGCAATTGGGTCTCCATTTCTGGAGTGATCCTAAGTAAAGGATATCGACTCGATGTCCTTGTGCAATAAAACTGCGAAATATCAGAAAATCCTGGAGTCTTAAACTCACTTGGGTTCAATACTAAATCTTTCCATATAGCTCTAAACTCAGGCACATGGACCAAATCTTGTAAAACTCTAATGAAATCCCTCCCAATTCTCAAACACAAATGAAACTGTTCCCTCACTACTTTGACACAAAATTCAATCTCCAACTGCTTCAATGCCTCTAAATTTGTATTATTCACTAGCCTACAATGATCAGCTAATAACCGAAGGTACGTGTACAAAGCACTCGTCAAAACCAATGGTTCCTCTTCTAATAAGCAATCCCATTTGGCCAAAAAGATGCTCACCAACTCAAAACACAACCACAAATTCCTCTCGCAAAAATCCCCACCAACAATTTGCCTCAATAGACACACCAACAAACCATCAACCCCTACTGCCGAAACATCAATCATCTCCTTAGCAACCCAAACCAACTGTTTTCTCGTGGATTCGACGATCTTTGCATACAATTCATGAACAACCTTGACAAGCAAACGTACAAATAAGCCATACCCATCAGTGACAATAGCATGTAAGTGCTTAATATGGGTTTTGGCAAAATGGGGTTCGCATAAAACCCCGTAAAGAATGGCCATGTTGAGCTGAGCATACTCCTGTTGGTCTGGGATTGTCAAGGAAAATGGGGGTCTTAGTTTGGGTTCCAGAAGCTCAAAGGCTTGCCTTAGAGAGAGTTCCGTTTGGTTCTCGGCTTCATAGGAAGCGATTTGTAGAAGTTTTGAGGCCATGAGACAGGTTCATCTAAAGCAATAACTAAAAATAAGACTAACTAGTACTGTATGTGAGAGAGAAAAAGAGACTGGGATTGAGAGGGTTATTGAAATTTACCTGTTGGAGTCCTAAACATTAAATGATTGTCAGTAGGCAAAAGAAAAGGCCCAGGTAGTGACTGAATGATCCCTTGGCTCTGGCAAGAAAAGTAAAAGGTGAGAGTAACACAACCTAAGGACGATAGGAAAGTATGAACCCAAATCAGAAGCAACCGGTCCTGAAGAAGGTGCCGACAAGGGCGGAGGGAAGGGGGGTCGAATGGGGTCAAATGCCCCCTCTCACCTCCCAAAAATTTCCATTACCTCCCATATGATTTTCCTGAAGGCTTTCTTTGCCCACCCTCAGTCGTTCATCAAGGGGCACCGATCAAGAAGACCACGAAGGTTAAAATCTTAGTGAAAATTTATTGTTTCTCAGCTGCCGGCATGGCTTTTTTTCTTCCTGCAACTGTTAGGTCACGAAGGTTGAAGGAGGAAGATGGGCAGAGAAATGAAACGCACGTTTAAGTAAAACAAAACCACACCGTTTCATTCATCTGAAAAAAACTAAAGCAGCTGCGTGTCATTCTATTATCGCTCCACTGCTACTATTTTACCACGTCTATACGCTGAAGACAGGCGCCTACTGGGTCTTCATGATAAATTATGGATTTTGTTAGAGCCTTTTTTTTCAGGCCCAGTAAACCTATTTTTACTTGGATATTGAAAAAATAGATGTATTTTGGTAAACCTTTTTTTCCAGGCCCAGTAAAATTGTAATTCTCCAATTATCCCCGAACATATCATCGACCTTTTAAGGTATATTTACTTAATTTATTTTTTAGCTATCTAATTTTAAATTTTTTCATACTTGCCAACATTTTTTTTCCCCGTAATGCAAATTTTTACTGGAATATTGAAAAAATAGATTTGTTATTTATGTATTTTGTTAAACTTTTTTTCTAGGCCCAGTAAATCTATCATCTCCAGTGCCTTGATCGACCTTTTAAGGTATATTTACTTAATCTATTTTTTAGCTATATCTAATTTTAATTTTTTCATACTTATTTTTTTGTTCATAATGCATAGTTTCTTTCCATCATATTATTCATATGAAATGACATTGATTCACAAAATGATTATTCTATGCTTTCTCTAGATTTATACCATCACATGTTCTCCAAAAACCAAGTAATTATACTATATAATTTAAAATTTTTTCATACTTGCTAACATAATTTTTTTATTCGTAATGCATAGTTTCTTTCCTCTATATTATTCATATGAAATGACATTGATTCACAAAATGATTATTCTATGTTTTATTTTGATCTTCGTTCAGGTGAATGAGTCCAAAGCTAAAAATCTCTTCTTTGGTGGGCAGCCAATCATACTAAGGTCCTGCTTGTTAGACATGTTGTTTCTTGCTTAGTTGTGAGCCTCATATGGGTGAAGTCTGGCAAATCTTTTTGCATTAGTGAACATGGTATTGATATGTATAAATTTTGTCAATCTGATGCTTGTCAACCTTAAATGTTTGTGTCTGATTTAAGATGTTTGTTCATATATCTCAAATCTGTGGATTAAACGTGCTTTCACAATTATTTCAACTGTTCTCTGTTTCTTTTTATGCCATGAATTGTTCGATAATTGCTTAGGGTGTGTATGTTATGTGGTGTATATTATTGCAATTTTTCAAGTCATGGATAATGAAATTTATAGTTTCCGGCTCTTCCATAGAGCACTCATAGAAGTGCCAACCTATTTATAGCGTTATGTATTCACTTTGTTTGGTATGGAGTGAGTTATGCCGCAAAAAATCATAGATTTGTTTACTTGTTGGAGTCAAGTAGGGAGAGGGATCTATCTAGAGATATTTGGAGGATGGCTCCGTTGTGCGTCATTTGGAGGGAGAGGAATGCACAAATTTTGAAGATAAGGAGTGTTTGGTGGATGGGATGAGAAAGAATATAATTACTATATAAGTGTGGACGATGGCTCATTACCATAATGAGATACTGACTATAGAAGATTTCTTGCAAATGTGTACTTTGTATATTTCGTAAGATTTTTATTGTACATATTTTTTTAGAGTTACGTTTCTCTACGCGTTTTAATAAAATTCACATTACTT
This sequence comes from Carpinus viminea, assembly GCA_013348765.1. NCBI lineage: Eukaryota > Viridiplantae > Streptophyta > Magnoliopsida > Fagales > Betulaceae > Carpinus > Carpinus viminea. The sequence goes on from CP054668.1 coordinate 16,987,302, forward strand.
TAAAAAAAGGAAAAAAAAAAAAGGCACAAACCCACCGACTGCATTTCATGTGCGGTTGGGTTGATGTATGTCTTTAAAGCTTGGCCTACTTGGTTGTTTTAACAAAGATTCAATGGGGAGGTGTGTCGGATGCCGCCTTTTTCATCCTTGGCAGCCACCGATGTGTGCCTTGTCGGGCTTTTTGAGACTGATAGCTTTTATGTCCCTCTTTATTCCTTCTCTCAATTGTCTTTTCAGAATCATGCCTGTACATTTTTCTGGACTTCTCTTGACATCTTCCAAAAGAAAATCCTCAATAACAAGATGACGCAATAAATGGGATTATGGGAAGCTTCACCCTTGGCTACAATTCTGTTTTGTTTTGTTTTTAATATTATATTTACTCAATTTTATAGTTTTATTTATAAAAATCAATATATACTTGTTCAATAATCTATATATTAAATCTAATTTTTAATATAATATATGCATGATATTAAAATTATAACTTATAAGGTTAACAATTATAGGAATTTATAACACGGGGAACCAATGCATGTGCCGTCCCCACTAATATATATATATTATTAAATAAAAAATAAAAATAAAAAGTTTACATATTTTTTTAACTAGTGAAAATTTCACTTATTTCACGAACTTATGTGCTTTTCGCAGACACTCTCAATTGTTCAAAATCTCTCACTTTTGAGTATCGAATTTTGATTTCTTTCCACTTTTTCCTTTTTGTTAAGATTTTCTGTTAAATCCTAACGAAAATGTGTAAAATTACTAAAATACTTTTAATCATTTTTATCATTTTTTCGTTTAATTTAACTTCAATATTTAACGATATATGGTATTTAAAACGAAATGAAAAGTTTGATATACAAAATAAGAAATTTTAAATAATGAAAAAGTGTCTGCGAAAAGCGCATAAGTTTGTGAAAAGTAAGTGAAATTTCCCTTTAAACTAATACCTAATTGATAAAGTCATCCAAGACTTTTAATCGTAACAAAATGTTTCCCAAATTATCAAAACATTATTTCTGTCTACTCCAAAGCTAAAAAAGTATATATAAAAATGCTCCTATAATTTTTTTAATAAAACAAAAATGCCCCATAAATTCAAAAAAATAAAAAATAATTTTAATTAAAAGCAAATATTTTAATTTTAAAAATAATTTTTAAAAATGAATAAATGGGTCGGATTTTTTATTTTATTTTATTTTTTTTGTAACTTCAGACATTTTTATCTTAAAAAAAGAAATCCGAAAAAACCTGTATTTTTTTTATTATTTATTTTTCCAACTCAACGTAATAACTCCCCCAAATGACCGACAACTAAAAATCGATTCCAACAGAACATTCCCAATAATAAAACCAAACGCTCCCGCGTTCATCAGTTCTCTCAACATCTCCTTACTCTCTCTCCCTTCTCGGTACGGTTCTCCTCCCTGCGGATCAAGTTATCATTCCATCCCTCTCAGTGAACGGAAATTCTACGTGCCGATCCTCTTCTTTTCAAGGTGCGTATCGATTCGGCGTCGTTTCGATGTTTCTTGGGAATGTTGTGGTCGTGTTTGGTTGCTTAGAAAATCTTTGAAAATGGTTTTTAGTTTCTTGGTTGCGTTTTGCATGTGATTGACAGGTTGGAATCGTATTTACGTTTTGATATTGGAATGGAATCTATGTAGTGGTTGGTTGGGTTGGCAATTGTGGAATTCGTTTGCCTTCTTTTGTGTTTTCAGCAATCAAAGAGAACCCAGCAAAACAAAGAAACAGAGAGAGTAAATTAGATTAAGGAAGCTAAACTGTTTTTTTGTAGACTTGTTTTCTTGTTTTTATGGAAAGGTGGTTTTGGAAATTTCTGTTTGGTTTGTAAAATTTTTTAGTTTTCATTTAGGTTTTATTGATATTGCTTGTTCTTGCATGCAGTTCTATGGTGATTGTGAATTGGATATTGGGAAGCTAAATTGGGTATTTATTTCTTATTTTAAATTTTAATTCTAAGGTGGTTTGGACAATTTCTATTTGGTTTGGATTTTTAATTTTTGCATTTTTGGAATTTTGTTGATTTTTATTTTGGTTGCATACAGTTATGTAAAAATTAGATACTATGAGAATTGTTTGTTTTGGAAATAGCACATGCATATGCTGTTTTGGTTGAGAACAAAATGAGCTGCCAAGCTTAGGGTATAGGATTCTTGGTTTATGCTCAAGTTTGCTGAGGTCTCTCTCTCTTTTTTTAATAGATATGCATTCATTTTATTTGGTATTATCGGTTCATGATATAATATTCCTCTTGCCTTTTGGGCGTGTTATCTGGTGATCATTTGAATCTTCAAGTGTAAGGATACTGCTGGGTTTGCTAAGTATTTTCTGATTTTTGAATTGTTTGAGTTATTGTCAGCATGTGAACTCAATTTTTTTTCCCTCAAACTTTGGTGAAAAAAAAAATTTATATAATCAAAGAAGATCCTGGGTTTTAGACACGGACTAAGATTGAAAGAGGCTGTGTGTCTATTTAGTTGCGAAATCTGTCTGTGCATTGAGGGGTGGGGATCTTTCAATATGAACTATCTTTGAGGAAGTTGGATGATTGTTTTTTTTTTTTTAATATATATTTTAATTATTTTTATAATTGTCTTGGCAGGTCAGCTTGTTTCCACATTTAGAAGTTTGATTTGCCCGAAACTATCTTAAGCAATATTGTTTGGTATTCGGTGGTGTTTCATTATGGGAGCTGTAGAAAAGCCCTTAAAAAATAGAGAGGATTGTTTACCAGGTGAAGCAAAGGAGATTCTAAAATCATTGGCTGTCAACTGGGGGGATGTGCTTGACACAAGTGACTTACAGGTTATTCCTCTTAAAGGGGCAATGACCAATCAGGTTTTCCAAATAAAGTGGCCAACAAAGATGGAGGATGTCTCTAGAAAAGTTCTAGTTAGGATCTATGGTGAGGGTGTGGAAGTCTTCTTTGACCGGGAGGATGAAATTCGGACATTTGAGTTCATCTCAAAGCATGGGCAGGGACCTCGTCTTCTAGGGCGTTTTTCAAATGGGAGAATTGAAGAGTTCATCCATGCACGGGTATTTGATGTTTTCTTTTTCTTATCAACATTTTCCTCAATTCTTAGAGTCATGGAAATGCATTGGAAATCTGCAGTGGTCCTTTTTATTTCTTAACTAAATGATTTAGAGGCTCTTGTTTCACCAAATGGCTAGGATATGTTGTCAATTTGAAATTTGGTTCAGAAGTTGTTATGTTCCTATTGATCTACTATAACGTTGCTTAGAAAAGGGGAAAAAAAGAAAAAGAAAAAAAAAAAAGATCTATGATGACAACAATTCAGTTGTTGTAATTTTGATTTAAGATCTGAATTTTCAATATCCATCCAAGAATAAATAAGAGGAGCAGAGATGCAGAGGCATTGAAGTCTCTTATGATCTTACAAATAGCCTGCCTACTGTGAAAACATGCTTTGTTTTGTGTGTGTCTAAGGCACCATGCCATTTATGCTTGTTGGATACTGGTTTTTGTTCGAACATGCGGACACTTCATACCAATATTTGCTTTAGTGTTTTTTTACATATTATGGGTTTCTTCATAAAGCTGAAATGAAAATAGCTGACGTAGTTTTTATTATATATATAAGTATGATATTTTATTCATTCGAGTATTTTCCTTGAACTGGAATAGTATGATACTTCACTTTAGTATTTGCTTTTATTTATGCATCCATTGTGTGCAAATTTTATTTAAAACCTTATACATATCTTTTTGAAGTTATCAAGCCAATTATAACATCAATTTATGGCAAGCTTGCTGAAATTTTTTGTCTTCCCCTGTCAAAATTAATTAGGATTAGTTTATACATGTCTGTTTTTATGGTTGAATTCACATTGTTGCTTCACAAATATAACTTAGAAGTATGTGTATGCTCACATTGCTATAGTCATCCTGAAGAGTTGGATTTTTAGTACATGGGATTTAATTGGTGAGGTGGATCAGGATGTGGTTTCTTAGAGTGTGGCTCAAATTCAATTTCCTTAATTGTCCCTTCTTCATCCTTTTGTCCCTTTATGGTGAAAGTATTCTTTTTGGTGGTTCACCTATCCTTTTTTTTTTTAAATTTAAAAAAAAAAAAATTGTATGTCAATAAGAAATGGGTTGCTTTCTTCTCTCTACAAATTGAAGTATTCACATCCCTTCCACATATTTATATTATCTGTTTTCTCCATTTGTGATTTCAGACACTATCAGCATCGGATTTGCGTGATTCAGAAATATCTGCTCTTATAGCGTCTAAAATGAAGGAGTTTCATGATCTTGATATGCCTGGTCCAAAGAATGCTCGCCTGTGGGAGAGACTAGGGTATGTCTGCCCCCTAATACAGAATCACTTTTCTCTGACAATTGGAGATTCAATTGCATGTATCTCAACCAAAGTGAGGTTATTTTTGCACCCACATTGTTGGTTCTTGAGTTTAACTCTAGATGCAATGATTTTTTTTTTTTTTCACAATGCTTCAGAAATTGGCTATGCGCGGCCAAGAGTTTGGCTTCCCCGGAAGAAGCTAAAGCCTTTTGCTTGGATACTATGGAAGAGGACATCTCTATATTGGAAAAGAAGCTTTCACAAGGTCATCGCCACATAGTATTTTGCCACAATGATTTGCAATATGGTAACATAATGATCGATGAAAAGACCAATTCCATAACCATCATTGTAAGTACCTCTTTGTGCTGGTTATCTAAATTACGATTTCTTTAGCGGAACCATAATCTTTGAGTGACAACCATGTTATGAATTTTCTCATAATGCCTATATTGTCAAGAGTAAGATGTATAATTATTTCACCTTCCCAATGGAATGGAACACATAGGAGATTGGATATTCTTGACACGTTGCAATATGTTGGAGCATTTACCCTTGTGCACTTAAATATTTATTGGTCTAGCAATTTGTTGCCTTTATGGTGTTATAAGGTTAGCATCTGTTTTCCTTGTGCACTTAAATATTTATTGGTCTAGCAATTTGTTGCCTGTACAGTGTATAAGGTTAGTGTCTGTTTTCCTATGTTGCATTCAACCAAATTTTCATGGGATCTAAGTGGAGTCATGACTCTCCTGGTTGAATGACTTATAGGTCAATGGCGGGTTAGCTATTGGTCTTGTGGATTTTAGTCTCAATTCAGACAAAGATGAATGTATGAGGTAAATTTGCTAGCAGATGGCAACTTCTGCTGTATCATTAGATCATTTTGTTCAATTGAGAACTAAGATCTTTGTAATTTCCTTTTTGTTTGTATTGGACTGCCACTTCACTCAAGTCCATACGAAGGTCCATTAGTTCATTTGTTGTAGAAGATTTATCCTTGCACAGAAACCCTATACAAAAACCTTGGCTAGACTAAATCATATTGAACTCTGATGATACAATTATGACTTTTCTGGGATACTGGCTGATTATGACTTTTCTGGGATACTGGCTGGTAAATTTTTGCCTCTTGTTTCTGGTTGGTGGTAGCTCTCCAGGCTCCTTGCATTCTACGTTCCCTCCGCCCTCCGCCCTCCCCCATTCCCCCCACCCGATTTTTCTCCTTCCCTTCTGTTTTAATTCTATGATGCACTCAAACTAAAGTAAAAAATGAAAACCAAAATCGGTGAAGCTGTGGGATGCTTTTGATTAATGTTAATCAAATTAAATGGGAGCTTGTCATGCCTGGACATGCATTTCTGTGGACTTAACCCAGAAATTTGCACGCAGCTCTTACACCTACATCTATCATCTTGGTTTGTTTCTTAGGAATTTTACAGCCGAATGATGTTTGGGTGAAAAAAAAAATGAAAATGAATGTTCCATCATCATTTATATTTGGATGATACTTATCAAAAAAGTCTTTTATAGTTGGATGATGACTTTTAGTTCAATATGGATTGAACTTTTTCACATAATTTGTTTTTTCTCCTCTGAATGCTTAAATAATTTATTGTGATATGGTTAGCTGCCACTAATTCAAATTCTACCCTCCGTACCAGGATTATGAGTATGCAAGTTACAATCCTGTTGCATTTGACATAGCAAATCATTTTTGTGAGATGGCTGCTGACTATCATACGGAAATGCCCCATATTCTGGATTTTAGTAAATATCCTGGTGTGTGGCTTGCTGCAATTCATTTGTTCTTTTCACTTCTTTTTTTTGTTTTTTGTTTTTTTTTTCATGTCTTTCTTCACTTCATTCCCTCTGAAAAAATATCTCTTTCCTTGCGACTTACACCAGGTTTGGAGGAGCGTCAAAGATTTGTGTGTATATATTTGAGTTCATCAGGTAATAAAACCTGAATGCTTCGTTTCATGGTTTTGTCACGAGGATACTCTCTTCTTTCTGTTTTGGTTTATATTTGTATTTATATAGGATGAATTTTCACAAGAACGATCACTATTTTAACTCTTACAAACTGCAGTTAGTGTTCACTGTTTGTCAAGTGAGAAAGCATGTTACAACGTTTTAATTCTCATATTTGATCTGTTTCATAAATAACGTAAGTATTGAATAATGTGTCCACTTGTGCTAGTGGCTAGAATTATATACCAAATTAGAATTTACCTTTTGCTTTCACTGCCATCTGCATTGATTCATTTGAAAATGCAGGTAATGAACCTAGTAATGCTGAAGTGGAGCAGTTACTTCAAGATGTTGAGAAGTATACTCTTGCGAGCCATCTATTTTGGGGCTTATGGGGAATAATATCGGTACTTCTGACTTTCTCATCTTAGCTTCATGATTAGAATTTAAATACTCTTAAAATCACTTTTGAATGGATGATGGAGCCATTGTTACCAGGAATTGGCTTTTCTGGTTGCTGAATAGATTGTTCTACTGCTTAGATATCTGTAAAGATTATTTCTTAAAATGATTTTTTTTTTTAAAATCATATCTTCTTTGGAACCATTACAACATTTTTGTTCTTCTCTTAAAGTTTTCATTTTTTTTGGGTAGTTTTTAACACATTATTGGCACTCTAGCCTCACATAACTTTCTGGGTACCATTGCGAGTCTGTGACCCACCGATATAAGGCTTACACTAGAAGCTATTATGGTTCAAGTGTTAACTTTTATATCTGATTTTGATTTCAACTAAGGTGATTTTGACCTCATTCCTAGTAAAAGGTTGTACCGACTTCAGTTCTTACATGTTTAGGTATCTTATGGGAAAATGCTAGGTAATAGTTTTTTCAAGCTCTTAACTTTATCTTCTGGTATCTTGTTCAGGAACATGTGAATGAAATTGATTTTGACTACATGGAATATGCAAGGCAGAGGTTTCAACAATACTGGTTAAGAAAGCCTGCTCTATTGGGCTCTGTTGGTGCTTCTCCTCATGGTGCGACTGATGGTAACTGTGCTATCTAGTTCTTGAGATGCGTTCGTGTATATATGTAGTTACATACAGGAACCTATCGGATTTCATTATGTTCAAGGATCTCAATGTATGATGTTAAAAAGTGGTTGTTGAGGATTTTTCTGGGTGTCCTTTACAAACTAGGATATGGTCTGAAGGAATTTTAGTTATCGTTACAGATGCTCATATGTATGTAGGACAAGATATACTATTCCAATTTGTTTCATTGTTTTTACTGTTTTGAACTTGTAATGTTGTTTTGACAAGTTTGGGGATTTTGGATATGTTACCTCATAAATGTGGAGGCTTTAGTAGTACTCAGGAGTTTGTTTTTCATTTATTTTTCCTTGGTGTCAGAAGTTGTATACCTTGGTTTACTTCTATTATGAATCCTCTGGAGAACTATATTGCTTATATCTAATACTATTCTTGTCGTTGAAAGGGGGCTCCGGAAAATTGTAGAAGTTTTAATGCACAAAAGTGTCATATAAAAAAGATGATTGAAGCAAGGTGGTCTATTCAAGAAGTTGCAGAAATTCTTGAGCTTGGCAACAAGAAAAGGCTAGGGTTTATAGACTACTCAGTTGTATCATGTAGATTGTACTGAGCAAAGTAAAATCAAAAAACACAAGCTATAACTACCAATTTATCGTTGGTAGTTTGAGCGATGTACAATAATATAGATGAGCCAATAGCAAGACACTGATTATTATTAGGTTGCCACAAACACTTCCCTTCCAAGTGTAGGGTTTGTTTGGGGTTTCTGATTTTAAAAATGTGATTTAAAAATAATGATTTTAAAATGTAGTTAAATATTTTATAAAATTGTAGTTTAACCTTTTAAAATTGTATATATATATTTTTTATAAATAAAAAAAGCATTTATATGTGATTTGGAAACACAAATTTTATACATTTTCAAATTGCACTTCTTTAAAAAACAATTCTAAACAATTAATTTTTACAATTTGATTTACAAAATTGTAATGCCAAATGTACTTTAAATGCTTGTTTGGTTTAGTGGTTTGTTAAAGTTGCTTAAAAATGTAACTCGAGCTTAAAGTTGTGTTTTTAAAAATGCTTTCCCTCCAAAGTAGCAATTTTCATGTTTAGAAATTGTCTTTTATTATTATTATTTATTTTATTTGTAACTACACTTACTGCTTTAGATTGAGATATTTTTCTAGATTTTTGTTAGCATAGGGCATTAGGGTGTTTGGCTTGCAAAGTAATTAGTTGATTAATAATTGGTTTTGGGTTTTTATATTATTATTATTTATTATTTATTTTTAATACATTTTACATTTCCACAAACAATAGGGGGTAATCTTGACATTCAATACGAAATTCTTGTAGTCCTCGATGGTAGTCAATCAGTTATATATCACACCTAATAAAGCAAAATCACTCGGTTGTATACTATACCTAATAAAGTAGAGGTTACTAGTTCGAATTTTAATTCCTTTCCTTGTGTGACATTTCAAAAAAAGAGAAAATTACACTTTAATCCTCTAAAGTTTGGGACGATTTTTAATTCAACTTCTGATGCTTCAATTTTTGTAATGCATTTCAAACTTTAAATTTTTGCAATTTAACCAATTTTATCTCAAAATTCTCATATTACCTTTAATTGGTTATTTTTAATAAAAAATAAAAATTAAAGGTAATATAAAATTTTGAAGATAAAATTGATCGAATTACAAAAATTTAAAAATTTGAAGAGTATTACAAAAATTAAAATATTAAAAGTCGATTTAAAAATCATTTCAAACTTTTGTGATAAATTATAATTAAAAAATTATAAAAAAATACTTGTAAGAGGCTCTTTGTCTCCTCGACAGTATTTGTCTACCCACACGATTATCTACAGTATTTGTCTCCTCTAACAGTTATTTAATCATTGTTTCAAATATTTTCTCAAAAAAAAAAATTCATTGTTTCAAATAAACGGTTAAGATTACTGGAAAAAAAAAAAAAAAAAAAGAAGAAGTCAGATAAAGGCTAAAATTCATCTTACAATCTAAACCGTTTATTTGAAGCATCGTTTGAACGTTTATTGGAAGCAGAGATGTCCAGCAAGCCAAACCCCAATTCAAACCCTCAAAGACAAAGATGCTCCGCCAAAGCGCGATCCCTAGAAGATAGCAGCTTAAGATTCTGTTTGGCTTCACGAATTTGAGCGAACAAATGCATCAGTGGCGGAGCCACAGCTTGACCAGGGGGAGTCTCCCCCAAGAAGTTTAAAAAAATATATTTTATATGAGCCTTCGAAAGTTTTATATGGACGTGGGGGCTCCCCCACGACCCACGTGCAGCTGCGCCTGCTGCAGGCCTCCGTTAAATTTTTTTTTTGATAAGTGCATTAAAAAAAAAAAAAAAAAAAAATTATTCTCAGACAGAGAATACCCAAACTCACATCTCTCAGCTCGTGAGTTTCCTTTGGACCCTTTCTGAGCTTTCTCTGTTACTCAAACTCACAGTCCTTACCAGGCCAGATACGCAAGCCGGCAAGCGCACTTCCCTTATTCCCTGGTCTTTCTTTCTGTCCAGACAATCCATAGAGGCAGAGCTATGATTCTTTTGTGACTTCCACCTGCAAACGCAACGCCTGGGCTTGACGTAGTGACGTGAACGCCGAACATCCACCGACCACCGTGTCGGCCGTTCAAGCACCACCACCAACAGTGCATCGTGATTCGTGAGTTTCATTGCTCTTTCTGTAGACACTAATCTGATTTATGCTTTGAGATTTGTTGATTTGGGGCTTTTCTAAATGTAAAGGGGATTTGTTGATTTGGGGCTTTTCAAAATGTAAAGGGGAAGGGGAAAAATGAGAAAATGTTGGTTTGCTTTTGAGATTGAGGAGTGAGTTATAGGCGATAAAGGTATAGTTTTCTTGTCTGTAATTACTAATTAAAGACTGAATTAATGCCCTCAGCTTCACTTTGATGTATTGCATGTCCAATTGAAGAAGGGTGACACACCCATTTGATTTTAGAGCTTTCTGATACAGAGAGATTCTTCAAAGCTCAGCTAGCTTTTTAGCATCAGATAAAAAAAAATGGATGGCGGAGGGGAATCTGCTGCGTTTGAATGGGTGGAAGATTATAATGGGCATGAATATGAGACTCGTGCGAGAGCGAAAAGGAAGGTGAGATCAAAGAAAAAGGAGTTTCTTGGTTGGGGGTCGAGACCCCTCATCAACTTCCTTCAATGGGTTGGAAAGGATACCAGAGAGCGCATATCTCAGTCTGATGCTGTCACCATTATAAATGACTATGTTAATGAGAAAAAGCTTGTTCATCCATTAAAAAAGAAGAGAATTGTTTGTGATGAGTGGCTCCATTCCATTTTTGGAAGGAAAACAATTGGCCGAAAAAAAATCCATCACTTGCTGGAACAACACTTTACTGAGAACCAAGAGGAATCGGATGATGATTTTCTATACAGCCCCAGCAAGAGTAGGAATGGTTTGGAGATATATGAAGAGGGTATCTTGAGTTCGGACAGAAAAGCCCATCAGAAGAGAAAAGTTTCGGGAACTCCAAAAAGCTGTTTTCCTGCCATAAATCCTCACAACATTAAGCTTGTCTACTTGAAAAAGAGTCTAGTTGAGGATCTTCTCAAGGACCCTGAAACCTTTGAAAGTAAGCTAATAGGAAGCTTTGTGAGGATCAAATCCGACCCCAATGATTACTTTCAGAAAAACTCTCACCAGCTTGTGCAAATTACAGGTAATCTGCAAATTTCTATTCTTTCTAATATTTTGTGTTGCGTATTAAAGCATTCATTATTTCTTGGTTGTTTTGTGCTTCTCTTTTTGTTTTATTAAGTATTTTGTACATCTCTAAAATAATCATAATTGAACTTGATATATATATGGTTCTTATCAATGTTCTACTGTCTCTAAATAATTCTGCGACTTGCGTGTCTTACCGTTTCACCAACATGGCATGGCATCTTGAAAGTGACTAGTATTCCATGAATTTCCTTTGTTTGCATTGATAAAATCAGTGATAAATGATCCAATTGCTATTTGTGTGCGGTCGTTTATGTTTTATGTTATTATATGTAAAATGTAACAGCATTATGTGTTGGTCAGCCCATATAGGTAGTTAATATATGATGGTTTTATTATATATTCCCTAGGTCTGAAGAAGGCATCTGGAACCAGCAGTACGAGTACAGAAGTCTTCTTTCTGGCTTCCAATGTGGTAAAAGACATCAGCATTGGCATGCTTTCAGATGATAACTTTTCTGATGTAAGAGTTTTGTGAATTAATTTAAGCTTTCAGCTTTGAGATTAGTTTAGACAATTACGTGTTGGTCAGTCTGCATTTGCATGCTTTCAGTTGATAACTTTTTTCCCCTGCATGCTTCCTCCTTCAAAACATTGAGCCCTTGACGGGAACCTTACCAAGGAGCCACTTGTTGTAAATTAACTTTTGGACTTGGGGAAAAGTATCAACATGTTGGTCCGATCCATTTTGGGTCTGGTCTGTGTCATTTGCCCAAGTATCACCATGTTGGTTGTCTTTGGAGGTCCCACTTGTGCAACGGTAATTCAGTGAAGGTGCTTAGGGGAAGGTGAATGAATAAATCAGATACCATTTGGAGTCAGTTGGAAGTTTGTTTTCTCTTCTCTTAGGATTGTCTTAGTTCATTGGCTGGCACTCTTGGGTGAGCAATTCATGGAGGTTTGGGTGGAGAGGGATAGTCTTGGATATGTGTGGTGAGGGGAATGTATGGTCATGGGTGGGGTAAATGGGTTTCTGGATTTTTTAGGGATCTCAGTTGGTAAGTCCCTTTGAAGGTATTGTAATTGGATCGCATATCCTTACTTGTGTACTGAACATTGTAGTCTTTATCACCATATTCATCATCCCATGACTTGACATTTTCAATTTAGGTTGACATGCTTTCAGGATCTTTTTTTTTTCATGGTAGAAAATGCCTTGCAGACACTGAGAAATAGACATAAATGTCTATGGAGGAAGTCAGAAGTTGGTGCGACTTCTCTGTTTGCTGTGATTTGTTTTGCTTGCTTGCTGCTTTTTACTTTGAAAATTGTTGTCACGTACATTTGTGCAATTGTGCTTTTATGTGTTGGCTGGCTGTCTTAGCTTTTTGGATCCATTGCAGGAAGAATGCAAGGATTTGTGTCAGAGAGTAAACGACGGCTTGCTCAGAAAGCCAACTGTTGTAAGTTTTCTTTTTCGATTATCATTTGAATGATTCATTTATTTGTTAGTGTTATTATTACTCTTTTTGCTTGGTCAGAGACATGTATGTAAACCATGATTTTTTTTTTTGATTGAATTACACTTTATCCACCTGAATTCCATCTTGTTAACATCCGTGTGCATTCACTCGCTCTGAGAAAAATGCGGTACTTTACACAATTGTGCTCACTAAACTGTCATTATTGACACCACAACAGCATTTTTTACCTTTACTTTTCTCAACACAACTTTGTAATTGCTATTGATTTTGAATGATGTTGGGATCACTAACGATGTATTTTCATCAATACTTCAATATGATTGTTGGAATTTCCTGAAATTCTGTTGAAATATATTGATACTGCACAAATTGAAGATGCTGTAAGTTTATTGATTCCTTGACATATCACATATCAGCAGATGTTTATTTTTCTTACATCTGGTATTCGAGTCAATTCGAGTACTTTATACCATTGACAGAAGGATATGTTGCACTGACAGATATCTTTTGGGCTTGGCTTTAGAATCAGTTGCCTCGTTGACTGTCTCTAGTCTCTTTTTCCTTTTTCTTTTGTGGGTTATGCATGGTATTTCCCTTTTTTGCTCATACTTCATTTTACTAATGTACTTCTGAAACCTTTTCTAGGTGGAGCTTCAACAAAAAGCACAAATCTTGCATGAGGATATTACTAGGCATGTAGGTATTAAATTAAGTTTACAAAAAATTGAATATTAGCATAGAGATTGACTTGCTCTTTTCGTTGCTTCTGTTCTCATTATTTTTATTTTTCTTGTCAAGTCCAAGTTTGTAAATATTAATGTTGATATGCCAGAACGGAACCTGATATAAATAAGAACAAGCCTATGCCAATGCCATTGTCCGAAAAATATGAAAATTTTATTGGAAGTTGCAGACAGCATGGAATTACTATTGAATTTCAGAGAAATGATATAAATATGGAATTAATGTTGAATTTTATGGAATTACTATTAGCCTTTTGCAATAGAAATTTATAAAAATAACAAGTATGTCATGTTTAATGGCAAAACATTTCGTTGGCAAGCATGCACAATGTTCAGAATCCCATTTATATGCTGCCTCTTGCATACAATAGTGAGCTTTTGCAATAGATCATAATTCAGAATCAGAAGTTAGTACTTTTGCTGGTGCCATGGGGAAAATCTTATTATGACTAGAATGAAGATGGTTTCAATTTTTTTTTATAAAGTTTGCTCTTTGCTATTATATTGAACCAGGGAACTACAAAGATCGGTAAATTCTATATAACATAAATAAGAATAATAAGAACATTAATTTTAAATCTGAATCAAAATATATTCCCTAGAACCGAAAGCTCTAACATTTTAAAAGCAACCAAGTTTTGATGAAAAGAAAAAGGGTAGAGAGCTAGAGAAAAGGCTTTCGATTGCTTTTTCCATTTACTTTGTGGATAAGGGGGGACTCGAGGATTGAGGTTAGGGATGTGGGGTGATTTGTTAGGGTTGATTCTGTGGGGTTGGTTGGGGTTTTGTGGGTTTGACTTTGGGTAGGGTGATGCTTTGTTAGGGTTTGCTTTTGGTTTTTGTGGGTGCTCTTACAGAGCTTGGGTCTTCTTTGGGTGCACTTAGGCACTCTTAGTTATATTCCCTGTATAATTGGGTGGCGCCCCTTAAATTTGCACTTTTTTGATGTAAAATTCTATTGACTTATCAAAAAAAAAAGGGGGTATCAAGAAAGAGAAGTCTCATCTTGAAGGAAGTAAAAAAATCCACATTTTATATGCTGAAATTTAGCAAAGAAAAGACTCAAAGTATGACACGGTTTCTATGTAGCACTTGGGTCTACATCTTATCATTACATTGATAAAGCAGGAACTGAATTAATTTTAGAATGTAGCATGTTGCTTAACAAATAATGTTGCAGAGGAAAAAGATAGCATTTAAATCTTGATTAAGATATATTAAAACTGCCTCAATATTTTATTATAGTACTGCATAAACTTTCTTATCCATAAATAATATCTTGTGGAGCTGTATATTGTTGTTCTAACTTTAAAACATTGATTGCAGTGCCTTCCATGTGGGCCTGCATGCTTATCAATTCAACCATGATTTTTTCTCTTATACTTTTGGTGTTATTATGATTGATATATTCATCAAACTGACCCTTTGTACATGATGTGGAGGTTTTATTACAGTGGCTTGCAAGAGAGATTCCTTTGTTACAAAACCTCATTGATCGAGCCAATGAAAAAGGGTGGCGTAGAGAATATCCTTTTTATGTTATTTTTAGATTACATGCCATGGTTGAAAATTTTGGCTTGGTTTAGATATATGATTCAGTCATTGGTTACACTATTAACCTGAATCATTCAGGTGTGATGGGTGTTCTATGGTTGGTTCATTAAATTGTTGCATACAAGGATTTCTTGAGTAGGAAATTGAAGTTTTACCTTTTTCAAGGTATATTATTTTATACCTTTTTCTTTTGAAGCTTTTTTTATTTTAATTTCAGTCTGATAATGAAAAATTGTTAGTGAACTTGCTTGTAAAACATCTTTGGATCCTTAAATTGATTTACGCTTGACCAGTACCTGGAGAAAAAGCAACTGCTTGAGAATCGAGATGAACAGTTACGGCTGTTGAGCGAGGTTCCAGAAGTAATAGCAGATGAAATAGAACCGCCAGCTATACCACAGGCTAATCCAGATAATGTAGAACAAGAAAACAGTGGTTCGCCTAGGTCAACCCTCAATGGAGCTTCAGAAATTCCTATTCTTGTCATAGCAGCAAATGGAACTGCATCAAATTTGACGTCTCCTAACATGGATTTTACAGGTGCATTATTCATTCATTTCATTCCTTGAGGTGCCTTTCTAAAATGGTTAAGCTTCTCTACTCTCTCTGTCTACATGATCACATGCACATTTCTGCATTGTTCGTTTGTGTTACACATCAATCTTCAAAAGTGACTTGACCTGTTAGGTAAGAAATGGAAGAAGTGAAATGCATTACTTTATTGTTAGATATATTTGGATATAGTACCAATTCATTCAGATGACATTATATTTTGATATAGTACAAATTCATTCAGATGACATTTGGTTCTACACGAAAGTTGATTATTGAACCTGTGATTTACGTTTCTTTTTTTTTTTTTTCATGGCAATGAGAATGATTCCTTGTCTTACGTTACATAATGAAATAATCAATTTTTATGTCAGATTGTGGTTATGTACTTGTATGTTCTGATGCGATGGAAATCTAAATTGACTCATTTCATAATTTTCATATATGCATGCAATTTGCAAACTTCCCAGTTCCCACAGCATCATAACATATGCTGGTTAAGCTGTGTGATCAGTTGATGTTTTTACTTAGACATTAGGTATCTCGTTGAATACCCTTGGAGATAATGGGGGGGAGGGGGTTTAAAAAAAAGAAGATATTTTGTCTTAATTTTTTTCTTAAAGTCCACCTTGGTTTTGTTGACCTGGAAGAAAAGCATCTTGGGAAACTGGGATGTGAGAAAAATTGCTTTCCACAGAACTGCCAATTTGATGCTTTTTCTAAAATTACATTTGAGGGGCAATTTTGGCTTGTGTGGCTACTTAAACTAAATGGATCATTAGTAATAAATTTTAACAAGCTGACCATCATGGATGGACATTTATATTGTAGGGTGGGACTCAAGATAGTTAATTTAATAGTGAGGGGAATATAAGTTCTCTTTTTTTTAAAGTAATGATCGACTCTGGTAGACTCTCATTCCATCTTTGCTCATCTTACAATTCCTTAGGCACAGAGAAATAAGTGTTCTATCTTCAGGGGTTCTATTTTTTTTGTATCTCAATTATCCTTTAAATTCCATTTGTTTGATTTTTGTATATTGGGATCTTTCACAAACATAGAAGCCACTAAACATTGAACCCTTGATTCTTATTATTTGCTTGACTTGTGATGATTTTGTTGCAGAGTTTCAACATGATGTTATTCAAGAACAGCCAAAGCACCCATCACAGTTGATAGACAAAAGTCATGGTGATTTACAGCTTGCAAATGAAGAAGAGAATAAGGGGCTGTCGAAATGGTGGAGAAGCAGGTGATGAGACCTCAAGTGATTGATTTGAGTGATGATGAGGAAAACGAACCTCCAAGTGTTGGAAAGCAAATTCTCGAAGACAAGCTGGGAAGCTCGATGTGGCATTATTTAGATCCCCAAGGAGACATACAAGGCCCCTTTTCTTTAACATCCTTAAAACGTTGGAGTGAAGCTGATTACTTTCCTCTGGATTTCAAGGTCTGGAAGATGGGTCAAAGCCAAGATGAAGCTGTATTGTTGAAAGACATTCTTCACCAAAACCAGAGTTAGTGCTTAATCTGTAAGCTCCGTTTTAGATTTGCAGGCTACTGATTGATCTCTGATCGCAACTAAAATTATGATGTTGATTTTTGTTTTCTATAGATGAGAATGTGTAATTGCCAAATAAAATGATCCTTTCAGTTCTCCTGTACTGTCATGTGGCTTCGCTATCTTGAATGAGACTTGTTCGGAGGGTGATTTCTGGTTTAATATTGATTTATTTGAGCAGCCTGTCGCCATGATGCACGACTGGTCTTATGGTGGTTGGCTTCTTTTAGACAATGGTGAAATCCTTCTCATTCCCCCTGAACATGGTAATAGAGAGGTGATAAGTTGAGGATCTCCTCAAATTTTCTGTACAAATTTCAAGGAATTCGAGTAGCAAATGAAAGATGGAGGTCGGGACCTTGGCAACTCGGGCTCCCACCTCTCTCATTCCCTGGAATTTGAGCAGGAACCAACCGTGGGTTTTAGTGGATCTTCACTTATTTAGGTGACCTTAATGAAATACATGCGAACAGAAATTACTCACAAATTTCATTGTAGTCTTCTCTTTTTTTTGGGGGGGGGGGGGGAAACCAGTTCTTAGTCAAAAACTGTAGAGGAGACAAATTAGAATAGTCTTACCACAGGTTGAAGAACAAAATCCCTGACAACAAATTATTTTTGAGAAGTTAAATAATGGATAATCGAAAAGTTGGGACATCAAGGTCCTCTCATGCTAATACGGATGAGAGTTGAATGAAAACTGATATCATTTTTTCATATAAAATATTATTTTTTTCGCACATCAATCAAATCTTGCCACAATTTCAGGCCACTTTCCTTTTTCAAGCCATTGGCAAACAGAGCCATTGTGCTTTCACTTAATTACAAGACTACAAGGTCAATGAAAATAGAAAGAAAAGAGAGAGAGGATGGGCGAGGGGATTTCCAATCCCTCAGTCAAGCAGGAGCGAATTTATATTTCCTTTTCCATCCGGGCCCTTTGTATACCATGATGACACATAATCTCCATAAAGAACTTCACGGTACTGTGGAGAAGATTCATTAACAAGCTCAGAAACAGGGGATATTTTCACTGCCTTGGCAGGGTCATGAAATGTGGCAACTGAGAGCCGAGCTTGAGTGGCATTAGTTATGGCCCTATGTTGAGCACTCTTATACTTCCCATTGCTTAAAATCTGCAGGCAAACAAGAAATAACACCATGTCATTGAACCCCCCCCAGTTGTTTTCAATGAAACAAATTTCCACAGAATGACCAAAAGCATTATCAGATTTCCTAGCGATGACAAAATTGTTGACATCCTATGGCTGCCTCTTATGAAAATGTTTTTGTTTTGATTGACAAAGGGATTGTAACAAATCGGTTAGAGAAGTGTCGTGTTTCAAATGCATTATAAAATTATACTTGGAGTATAAACAGTGTAGGATAGCATGATTGTAGCTGAAAGTTTTATAAATAAAATTAGTAAAGCAAACCACCATAATCACATATGCAAATTGGAATAAACACCATGGGCAGAAGTAGAACAACAATTCAACAAAGCATCGGTACAATCTATCAGTTTCAACATTAAAGGGCACGACTGTTGCAAGATGTTGGCTCTGTGGAACTTGCAAGTGTAGATTTTTGTTGTCAATCTCCTAACTTTTTCTGAATTTATGGATTTTTGTTCTTCTTTTAACATGTTGGGGGATTCTCTTCATATGAATTGGAGATTGCTAATTGCATTACACGAGGCAATTCAGATAAACTCAAAACAAGGGAAATAGATAAGATACCTCGGTTTGATCGGCGAGGATGACGAGAATGGCGTCAGACAAAGGGTGTACGGTGAGCCAGTGGTTGTTCTTGAGAAGTTGAAGGCCTCCGACGTGGTCTTGGATCAGAAGCGTGATGACCCCCATATCGGAATGGGGTTGGAGACCGAGGGTGAGGTCCGGCTGAGGGCAGGGAGGGTAATAGCTGATGGTAATGTTCTGGTGCAGCTCACCCACGGCTTCCTCGATGCACGGCGATCTCAGCCCTAGACTCTCGGAGATCAAGCCCAGCAGCTTCTGAGCCAGCGCCTTCATCTGGTCGGCATAGCTGCCCACGGTGTCTCTGTAGTCGGGAGGGAAGTGGGGCCACCGATCGGGGTCGCGCCGAGAGAGCGGGAATGTGTGGTGGTCGAAGTAGTCTCTCCAGTCCAGGACGACGCCGTTTTGGTCGGGGAGGAGCATTTTGGATCCGTAGCCTTGGGAGGCGAAGGAGTTTGGGTCGCACGAGTATTTGAGCTTGTCGGGGAGGGGGCAATGGTTGAAGAAGGTAAGGCCCACGGTCTTG
The DNA here is from genome assembly GCA_013348765.1 of Carpinus viminea. Lineage (NCBI taxonomy): Eukaryota > Viridiplantae > Streptophyta > Magnoliopsida > Fagales > Betulaceae > Carpinus > Carpinus viminea. Next base: position 17,006,607 of record CP054668.1, read on the forward strand.
ACGTGGTCCAGCAGGCTGGCGGGAACGCCGTGGTTGGTGACGTGGAAGGCCCCCCATTCTCTGCATGCCCGTCCGATTGACTCCCGGACAGATTCCCGGCGGGTCGGGTCAAATTCAGACAGGTTGATGACGGGTAGAACGGTATCATGGTCTGAGATAGAGGATGGTGTATTGAGTTGAGGACGGTTGGGTAGGGGCTGGATGTATTGTGGAGGGACGTGTGAGAGACCAGCTTCGGCTAAGCCTTGCACTCTCACCATCGGCTCCCCACCGATTTCCATTTCCACTTCCACAGTCAAATGAACCCAACGAAAGATCGAGATAGAGAGAGAGAGCGACGACGATGGCGATGAAATGAACAAACAGGGGTATCTTAGAGCATCTCCAAATAGACCTTTCAAAATAACTTTTTAGTTATATTTAGCATTTTCACCGACCTTTTAAACTAATAACTTTCTTTTTGTTAAATTAATGATTAAATTTACAATTTCACTTATCAACTTTTGAGATCGATAATAATAACGTATCAGACGTGGTGAGCACGTTAGTCGTTTATAGGTTACACCCCCAACCATTTTCTTTAATTTTTTTTTCCTGCACTGTGGCTTTTTTGTTGGCACAACATGTTCTACAAATGTTTTTTTTCCTGCTTTGTGGCCCCTCAATCTATTAAAAAAAAAATTGTTTCTCTTTCCTCCTTTCTCATGTTTCTTTTGAGTTTTCTCCCTTTCTTTTCTCTTGTCCCTCTTAAACTTTGCTCTCTTTGACACTTCAAGGTTAATTTTATGCATTTAACCTTGATTTTTGTGTGAATTATCAAATTTTTAGGATGAAAAAAATTTTTGAGAAGCTAAATTTTTTTTTGGTGGTACCCCCAATATATATAGTCTGGCTCCGCCACTGGTATAAGAGCCAAAGGTCCTGAAATCAAACCTTAACCCTGTCAATTTACTCCATTTAAATTAAATATTCCATGTGCCTAACACACCTATTAAAAGGAAGTTTAAGCCCACACGTGAGAGAGAGTGTTAAACTAATGATTAAATGAAATTTACCTCTTCCTATCAATTTAAGCTTTTGGGATAACCGATAATTTAACACTTTTATTTCGTTACTGTAAACTTTCATAAATATGAAAGACTACTGTTGCACCTGTTAAGTATTTTTTATTATTTTTCTCTTATCTTTCTTTCTCCTCTCTCCTCCCTCTCAACAATCTCGGCATCAGTGTAACCCTGATCCATAAGTGTGTCCTGGAGCACGACGAGCTTCAGCTCGATCCGGAGCATGATGAGCTTCAGAAAATTGAAACTTAAATCAAACTCAGATTGACGAATTGAAACTCAAATCAAACATCAGAAATTACTAGAATTAAATACCTATAACAGAAACCTCAAGAGGAGAAAACCTAAAATCAATTACTCATTTGAAACTCCAAAATCAAATACCCAAAGCTTAAAGGAAGGAGAATTTACCTACTGGAATTGTTTTTGAGCTCACAGATCATTGAAGCTGGGTTGCCGGTCAGCCACCCACGACTATCTCTTTCACGGGGTCTCTCTCTCACACACTCGTTTTCTCCTTCTGGGTCTCCCTCCTTCACTCTGTTCATCTCTCTCCCTCACCGGGTCGTAGTCTCTCTTTGTGTGTCTTGGGTTTATCAGGAAAGGAAAGTGAAAGAGGAACAAGAGAAAGAGAGCTTGTCAAATATTAAAGAAACTTAATGAAAACATAATAAAGAAAATGGAAACAGAAGAGAGACTTGAGAACTGAATTGAACTTCTCGTATTGAATTGATGATTTACAAAGGAAAACATTGAGTCTTATATACTCTGTTTTACAACCATAATTAACAGAATATGAAACTAACAAACTAACTAGCTGATATAACTAACTTATACACATGTGTAAACAAGTTAGGTAATCTGGTTGATGAGAGCTTCTTGATGAGCTATTGTTATTGTTGTTACTCCCCCTCAAGATGATAAATGTTAAGTATGTTCATCTTGGACAACAAGGCACTAAACTGTGCAAAACCAAGAGGCTTGGTAAATATATCAGCTAGATTGTTTGAAGAAGAAACATGTAACATGTGTATAACACCTTGTTGAATCTTTTCCCTGACAAGATGACAATCTATTTCTATATGTTTGGTTCGTTCATGGTACACTGGATTGGCTGCAATATAGATTGCAGCTTTACTATCACAGAAAAGAGCTACAGGCTGTGGATGAAGGACATGTAAATCCTTGAGTAAGCTGAATAGCCAAGTAACCTCATAGCAAGTGGATGCCATAGCCCTATACTTAGACTCAGCAGATGATCTAGAGATAGTTTGTTGTTTCTTGGCCTTCCATGAGACTAAGGCATCACCAATGAAAATGCAGTAACCAGTGATGGATCTTCGAGTGTCCAAGCAGCCAGCCCAATCTGCATCACAAAAAGCTTTAACTCTAAGGTCTGATGAAGAAGGAAAGAATAACCCTTGACCAGGAGAAGTCTTTAAGTATCTTAACACCCTTTGTGCAGCATCTAAATGAGGCTGTCGTGGTTGATCCATGAACTGACTAAGAGTATGAACCACATAAGCTAAATCAGGACGTGTGATTGTGAGGTAAATCAATCTGTCAATGAGTCGTCTGTAGCTTGTAGGGTTAGTCAATAAGGAACCAGCATCCTTAGACAACTTAAGATTTTATTCCATAGGGAACTTTGATGGTTTAGAAGCTAATAAACCAGAGTCTTGAATAATCTCCAATGCATACTTCCTCTGTGACAAAGAAATTCCTTTTACTGATCTAGCTACCTCTAAACCAAGGAAAAACTTTAACTTCCCCAAGTCTTTAAGCTTGAATTGCTCATTGAGTGAAATGATGAACTTCTTGATGGTCAATCATTACTAGCAACTACAACATCATCTACATAAATCAAGAGAGCAATAAAAACAGAACCTTCAGTTCTGGTGAAAAGACTATAGTCAATCTTTGATTGATCAAATCCTTGAGCAATCAATGTATTAGAGAACTTGGAAAACCATTGACGAGAGGCTTGCTTCAGGCCATATAGAGACTTAGTCGATCTGCACACTTGAGACTCCCCCTTGATGGAAAAACCAGGTGGAACACTCATATACACCTTCTCATCAAGGTCTCCATGAAGAAAGGCATTGTTGACATCCAATTGATGTAAAAACCAATTGTTAGCTGCTGCAATTGCCAAGAGACATCTAACTATGGTAAGCTTAGCAACAGGAGAAAATGTCTCATGATAATCTAAGCCTTCACTTTGAGTATATCCTTTAGCCACTAACCGGGCCTTGTGTCTCTATACTACCATCTGCTTTGAGCTTTGTTTTATACACCCACTTGCAGCCAATAGCTTTCTTTCCAGGGGGTAAAGTGGTTAAGTACCAAGTATTGTTTGCTTGCAAAGCATCAAGTTCAGCTTGCATAGCCTCACGCCATTCAGGTAATTTTACAGCTTAATGGAAAAATTTTGGTTCAATGTGGGAAATAAGTGAAAGACTAAAGGCTTTATAAGAGGGGGAAAGCTGGTTATAGTTCAAAACAGAAGAAAGTGAATAAGGAATACCTGCATCAACATTATCAATTACAGTATCATGTAATCTAACCAAAGAATCAGATGAATTAAGGTTAGAAGAAGAAGAAGCAAGTTGACAGTGATAATCCTGCAAGTAAGTTGGAGCTTGCCTAGTGCGGCTTGATTTTCTAATATTTTCAGTGGGAATAGAAGATTCTACAGCAGAATCTGGATGTTGATTAACATTTGAAGAAGGTAAATGATGATCATGTGAATCATGAGAAATTGTGTCATGAGAGGAGTGATCATCATTTAAATGACCTTCTGCTATAGGAAGTGAATGATTACTAATGTCATCATTGAAATTTGAAGAAGTTTTGAACAAAACAAATTTATGAACTGCATCATTTGAATGAATAATATCATTTGATGCAAAAGGAAAAATGTGTTCATGAAAGACCACATTTCTAGATACAAAAACAAAATTGGTATGAATGTTTAAAAGCTTATAACCTTTCATACCTTGAGGATAACCTAAAAAAACACAAGCAGTAGCTCTAGTATCAAATTTGTTTCTATCCCTAGATAAGGTTGAGGCAAATGCTAAGCAACCAAAGACTTTGAGGTGAGAATAAGAAGGCATCTCAGAAAACAACAATTCAAAAGGTGTTTTATTTGACAGTAATGGGGAGGGAATTCGATTGATCAAATATGTTGCTGTTAAGACACAATCTGCCCAAAACGAAAGAGGTAAATGGGATTGAAACCTCAAAGCTCTAGCAACATTAAGCAAATGTTGGTGTTTTCTTTCAACTATGGAGTTTTGTTGAGGGGTCTCTACACAACTAAGTTGATGAAGAGTACCTTGGGAAACAAAAAAATCTTCCAAGTTAAATTCTGCACCATTATCAGATCTCAAGATTTTAACTTTGAGATTAAATTGTGTTGCTACAAGTTTAAAGAAAGATTGAATGAAAGACCTAGTTTGAGATTTTTGATACATGAGATGAATCCAAGTATTCTACTAAAGTCATCCACAATGGTAAGAAAGTAATGTGATCCATTGGTAGATTATTGAGAGAAAGGACCCCAAATGTCAACATGAATGAGATCAAAAGGAGCTTTGGAATTATTATTGCTGATGGGAAAATGGAGCTTTTTCTGTTTTGCTATAGGGCAAATGTTACAGATTTTATTGGAATCAACAGAAATGAAAGGTACAAGATTGTGCAACATGCTTATTCTAGAATTAGACAAATGACCTAGCCTAAAGTGCCATAAGTCTGTTGAAGAAGTTTTGAGAACTGCAGAATTAACACCAGGGTTTGCAGAAAACTTGCTTGCAAGTTGCAACAAATGAAATAAACCTCCTCTCTCCTCACCCAATCCAATCGTTTTCCAATTGGTCAGATTCTGTATGAAACAATAAGAGGTAATGAAAATGAGACAGCAATTAAGTTGTTTGATGAGTTTTGTAGCAGAAATTAGATTGAATGCAAAAGATGGTACATATAAGACATTGGTTAGAATAAGGTGTTCTGAAATTCTAACTGTGCCTATGTGTGTGACTGAAACTAAGTCACTATTAGGTAGTTTGACAGATGTAGATAAAGTGGCTGTGATTGTAGTAAACAAAGAAACACAATTGACCATATGATCAATAGCTCCTGTATCAATGATCCAATGAGTGTCTATCTGGTTTGGTTTGAGTTTAGGCAAGTTTTGGCTTGAATGAAAAACAGAATGTTTAACATTGAGGGTAAAGATGTTACCTGACATTTTGGAGAAGATATGATCTTGATTGGTAGGTAAAGAACCTACTTGATTGGCGGAAGCTTGATGAGGGTTAGTATGCAGAAACTCCAGAAGCTTTTGGCATTGCTCTGTAGTGATAGGCAGCTGAGGGACTTGTGAATTTTCAGAAAAACTCTCTCCATAATTCTAGCAGCATAGTTAACACTTGAGCTAGGAAAAGGCTTCTTTGTGAACTTGAATCCAGGGGGAAAACCATGCAATTTATAGCACTTATCAGCTGTATGACCAGTGATACCACAATGAGTACAAACTGGTTTCTCCTTCCAAGGAAACTGCCTAGGAAACCTATTCTGCTGTGTGGGAATAGATTTGGTTACCAAGGCTGCACGGTTTGGATTCATGGTTCCTATAAAGATTTGTCTTTGGCTCTCTTCTTGAACAACTAGTGAAAACACTTTGTTTATTGGAGGAAGTGGATCCATCAAGAGAATTTGACCTCTAATGTGTGCAAAAGACTCATTGAGTCCCATCAAAAATTGGAAAACGTATTGGTGATCAAAAAATGTTTGGACAGATTTTAGGCTACCACAAGAGCAAGCAAGGACACAAGAACATGGAGAAAAGGATTTATAGTTGCTAAATTCATCACAAAGGGATTTGAAACGAGTGAAGTAAGAGCTTACGGACATGTTATCTTGCGATAAGCAAGAGATGGACTTCTGAAGTTGAAAGGCTTGAGGTCCATTTTTCTGTGAGAATCGTTCCTTCAGACTCAACCACATTTCTTGACAACCATTAATGTAGATTATGGTAGCAATGTCTCTTGATACTGCATTGATAATCCATGAAGATATTGTATCGTTGCACCTCTTCCATGCTTTGAGTTCAGGTCCATTCAGATTGGAAGAATGGGGAATAGTTCCATCAATGAACTGTAATTTGTTTTTGGCAGAGAGAGCCATGGTCATTGATCTGCTCCAGGTATTGTAGTTCTCACCAGTTAATGGTTGAGGAACCAACAATAGCCTTGGATTATCACCATGATGTAGGTAATAAATGCTGGAGGCATTGTCATTGAGAGAAAAAGAAGAAGAAAGGGGAATGGCTTCAGGAAATGAGGGATTTGGGATCGACATTGAAGAACTTTCACAAAGTGAAAAGCTCTGATACCATGTCAAATATTAAAGAAACTAAAGAAACTTAATGAAAACAGAATAAAGAAAATGGAAACATAAGAGAGACTTAAGAACTGAATTGAACTTCTCATATTGAGTTGAAGATTTACAAAGGAAAACATTGAGTCTTATATACTCTGTTTTACAACCATAATTAACAGAATATGAAACTAACAAACTAACTAGCTGATATAACTAACTTATACACGTGTGTAAACAAGTTAGGTAATCTGGTTGATGAGAGCTTCTTGATGAGCTGCTACTGCTGTTAGAGCACGACGAGCTTCAACTCGATCCGGAGCACGATGAGCTTCAGAAAATTGAAACTCAAATCAAACTCAGATTGACGAATTGAAACTCAAATCAAACATCAGAAAATTACTAGAATTAAATACCTATAACAGAAACCTCAAGAGGAGAAAACCTAAAATCAATTACTCATTTGAAACTCCAAAATCAAATACCCAAAGCTTAAGGGAAGGAGAATTTACCTACTGGAATTGTTTCTGAGCTCAGAGATCACTGAAGCTGGGTTGCCGGTCAGCCACCCACGACTATCTCTTTCACGGGGTCTCTCTCTCACATGCTCGTTTTCTCCTTCTAGGTCTCCCTCCTTCACTCTGTTCGTCTCTCTCCCTCACCGGGTCGTAGTCTCTCTTTGTGTGTCTTGGGTTTATCAAGAAAGGAAAGTGAAAGAGGAACAAGAGAAAGAGAGCTGCTACTATCATGGCATAAAGGTCAGGTTTTTTTGCCACCATTTACAAGCTAACACTTTAACATTTCAAGAAAAATACACAAATTTATAATGAAAATAAAACACCCAATCAAGCAGAACACCCTCCCAAACGCTGGCCACCCACTGCCTACCTTCAACGACTTTTCCAATGAACAAAACAAATGTGGTCACGGCACGGCCAGAGGTCACGGACTCACGGCAAACCCAGACTAGGTCTGCCATGACCCACGCCTGGGTCACGTTGACGAGGCAAGGTGAGCCTGCGACACTCTTGCCATGAGGGCAAGTCGTCGGCAAGGCAAGGTAAGGCTGTGGCATGGCTGTTGCGAGGGTGTGACCTATTCGATGAGCTATCGGGATTGTGGTCGTTGACTTGATGTGAGGTGTCTAGCTTGGAGCAACTACAAGACATGGACTGGTCGCGGGCGAGATCCTTCCGACAAGGTGAGCTGTAACACCTCTAGCCCACTAAGGCAAGGTTTGTCACCTTTCTTCTTTTATAATAAAATCTTTGCAAAGATCCATAAGGTCTATCAGAGTACTTGATTTTTCAAAGAGTACAATAAATGTATAAAACATTTATCAAGAGCTTTTATTACAAGCGAAACTAGAAAACATAAACTTTAATTGCGGAAGTTTATTTTATTACAATAACTGATTTAAAAAGACTATGAAAATTTAATAGTTATCCCTGCCCCCATTCCGGCCTCCTATTCCAGCAAGCTTTCTACCTGAAAATAAGAAATAAAATTGATTGAGCCCAAAGGGGGCCCAACAAGTAAATCCACAACCATACATAATTTTACTCCTTATTCTCAGTTTTCGAAAACTGTTTTTACAAATAAATATACGACCAGCCATAATGATATATGTATGCACGGTTGCATCTCCCATAACATATACATATTATTACATCTAGTAATAATTCATCGTCATAAATCGTTATCATAAATCATTATTGTAAATCATCATAAATCATCATTGTAAATCTTCATCATATTGCATCATTATAAATCATTGTCATATCTTGTCATTTCAAGTCATCATAGAAAATCATCATAGTAAATCATTGATGCAAATATTTTGTCGTTTTCTCATTTTAAGGCCCATGTACACTATTATCCCTGTACACGAGGGTTGCGGGTCCTTGTGACCATGGCACTAAACTGAGGCCTCAGCCATGCCCGACCGTCAATTAACTCTTTTACTTGGTACACTCAACGGTCTGTTGATGGAATACCACCGTCGGTATAGCCTTCTTCAGTGGTTTCGCCTCCATCCGAGTATCGGTATCGAACTCCTCTCATTCTTTCTTTCTTGGGGCCAAAATACTCCTCTATACATGTGCCATCATTTCATAAACATTCATAACATTTTTTATACTTTTCATTGTACTTCTTTTGATGCATCTTAGGGCAACATGTATGAGGGTTTTATTATTATTTTATAATCATCATGTTCACAAAGAAATTCATCTTTCTCAATCTTTCATGCATGCCACATAACTTTATAATATGTAAATAAAATACATAAACATTTACAGTTGTACATAAATTGCATGACATGATAACTTTAGAAGGGGTAGTGAATGTACTTACTTTTAGACCAAGGCTTAAGTTTCCAAAAGAATTTAGCTGCTCCAATTTGACTATCATCCACTACTTTATTTTGAACTAATTTCTTAAGACCGTTTTCTCTCTTATGTTCTTCCTTTCTTGCGGCGCCTTGTCTCGCCCTTTCTCTCTCTTTTTCGTGTAAACACTTCCGAAAGAAGAAAGACCGAGTAGAAAGCGGAAGAAGGAAGAATATAATAAGAAGAGAAGGGAGAAAGTGGTGAAATTGTGAAGGGAGAAACCCTATTTATAGGAAAATTTTAAGATATTATTCTACCTTTCATTTACAATTCTACCCTCATTTTACTATTTCACCTACCCATACCATTACACCTACCCATACTATTACACCTACCCATACACCTATCCATACTATTACACCTACCCATACACCTACCAACATTACTATTTCATCTATCATTTACTATCACATTATTCAATAACTACCATTATCTAATTACCACCCTCCATAATACCATAAACTCCTTAAAGAAAATAATTGAATAATGTTATCAAATAAATATATAAAAAATAAGACTATTAAAATCTGGGGCGCTATAGAGGCTGGCTCACAGGCAAGGTAGATTCGCTGGCGAGGAGAGTTCACGATGAGCTCACTAGCAAAGCTGCAGCATGCTTACAGAGAGGTCGCGTCACTGGCGTCACCGACCAGACTTCCTTTCTTTCAAAATCATGGGTAAATCTAGTGTTTTGGGTTTACACAAGTTTTTTGCAATTTTTTTGCTTTAGATGAGGTGTCAACTTGTGAGTAGTGAGCAAAAAACTCCCCCTTTTTGCTATGACCGAATTGAAGTTATCCCCATAAGAGAAAACAAGGATATCGAGAGATGGGCAATTGTGCAGGTGAGAGAGATGGGGAAGAAAATGCAGATAAAAAATAATATTAAAAAATGATATTTAATTAGAAGAGACCGTTAAAATAGATGTTTTGTTGGAAGGTATAATGAAAAAGTAGTATTTAAAATGAAAAAAATGTGTATTTTGTTTTAGCTACTCTTGCTGGAAATACTCTTTATGGTAAAATGCTAGGGAGTCAAAGATAAATATAACAATAGATTAAGTATTATTTTGAATCATCTTTCAATTAAATAGAATAATTATATAACACTTTAATTTATGAATTAAAATAATTATATAACAAGGAAATATATTGAGAAAACAGTACACTAACAACATTACGCAATTAAGGAACCCCATCTTGCAGGACCTCAACACGTACCTGCAGGAATTTTCAGCTTGGAAGATAGCTCACGGCAACAGGGACACGAACAGACTAGCACATGAATTGGCAAGAATGGCCACGGCGAAGGAAATGGATGAAATGTGGTTCGTGGTCCCACCTGTGGGTATTCAGAATCTTTTGGTTTCGGAAGAACAAGCTTTTACTCTGTGATATTTAATTGTTATTAGGTAACTCAAATTTTGACTTCAAAAAACCTAATGGGGGCAGCGGTTGGTGCAGTCTTTGAGGTGGCGTTCACTATGTGTCTAATATCTATTAGGGAGAAGTTAAAATTTTGGGTCCTTGGATTCTCATGAGATGTATTGGAGGAGATCTGTTTTGGACTCCTCTTTGAATTTTTCTAATGAGAATATCAGATTTTTGCTAAAAAAAAAAACATTACGCAATTAAGGCATTGGTCAAAGCAATCCTTACGTACAATATGACGGTCTTACTGCTTTCAAAAACTTTATATCAAGAAATTAATTATTTCATACTCCAATTTTGGTGAGAGTCTAAGGAGAACGACAATAAAATAAAATAAAATTGCCTTAATGAGTTTCCAATCTTGGCTTTTGATGCATACAAAACATGAAGCAAATATGACAAGAAGCTTGTTGGCAAAGGAGCACTTCAAAAATTAACAGATAAAATATTTTGAAAAAATTTGGATGAAAGAATGACATATTTTTATTAATGATGTTGTAATCTCTTATGCTTTTCACTTAAAAAACAACATTAGGCAATTAATGCTACAAAACAAAATGAAGGAAGTGAAATAACAATTTAAGAAGTTTCCAAAAAAAAAAAATTAAACAGAATAATGAAAATAATTTTAGATGTATTGCAAATTATTTCCAAATTTTTCATATAATTTTTTTTAATATAATACATAGGCCGGCGTCGTCTACTCTGGATTTATTTGGGATTTTACCTTGGTTTCTAGCGTTACTCATTTCCTTAGCAAACCTTTTTAAAGGTATACTAGGTTTACTAATAAATTGTATGATTAAATACTTTTTTGTCTCATGTGGTTTAACAACTTTATTTTTTATCCTTTATGGTTAAGTTTTTATCACAAGAGTTTGGAGGTACATCAAGTATACATAGAAACGAAGATGGTCCTTTATCTAACTTCCGTTCAAAATTTGATGGAAATCTACGTCAGCGTTCCTAAAAACTCAACACGTGTCCATATACCTAATTAAAAATAAATTAAAACAAAAACTGTTTGGAAAAAGGGTGACCAAAAGTCACCTCATTTCTTTGACAAAATGAGGGTGGCTTACCACTCTTGGCTGTTTTGAGGGTTGCAAAATGGGGTGGCCAAAACCATCATAAGGTTGTTGGTTTGGCCTAGGGTAGTTTCAAGGCACCCTAGGCTGGCCAAACCACCACAAAGGCCAATGAAAAAAAAAAAATGGGTTGGCCGAATGACCCCCAAGGGCTACGAGGTGGTTCGGCCATCCTTGACTACCCCAGTTTGGGGTGGCCAAAATCACCCTAGGCCAAATGGAGATGGTTGAGCCACTGGTTTTGGCCACCCCCATTTTGTAACCCCCAAAACGGTCAAGGATGGCCGGGCACCCTTAAGGCAAAGTGTGGTGGCCGCCGGCCACCCCATTTCCAAACGTTATTATTATTAGGGGAAACTTCAAAAGCCTCTCCAATTTTCCAACCTTTTACACAATAAACCAATGAATTAAAATTTCTCTCACTTACCCCCATGATCTTTCGTTTTCTCTTACTTTGGACTCTTAAGCCCTAAACTTACCGTTTTGAGCCCCAAAATGGCGTCGTTTTTTGGCATCAAAACGACGTCATTTTGGACCTTTAAGGGTCCAAAGTAAGAGGAAATGAAAGATTAAGGGGGTAAGTGAGAGGTTTTTTTTTTTTTTCTCATTTATGGGTTGTTTGTGTAAAAGACTTAAAGATTGGGGGGCTTTCTGAAGTTTCCCCTTATTATTATTTAAATTTAATGTTTTAAATTTTTTTTAAATATTATTTTTTAATTTTTAATTAGGCATATAGACACGTGTTGAGTTTTTAAGGGCGTTGATATGGATTTTTGTTAAATTTTGAACAGAAGATAGACAGATGTACTATTTTCGTCTTTATGTATACTCAAGGTACATTTGGTGATAAAAAGTATTTAATCACAAATTTTACAAAAAAAACTTTTACAACATGACGTGATACAACATTATTGAAAGGAAAATGTTAGGGGTTCTCCCCATAATGTTCTCTTGGTGTTCTCTTAGACTTATGTAAAACATGATTTAAAAAAATAAAATTGTAGTGGCCTCTACCACCGGTTTTTTTAGGCATTAGCATCAAATTTGAGGTATCAGCATATAAATTGAGGCATTAGTACTAAATTTGGATGATCGAATTCCATTTTGGGTGATATCATCCCTAAAGGATTAACCTTCCACCCTTAGGTTTTAGTTTTGAATCCAAAAATAAGTTTTAAAGCATTATAATCTAAATATTAACTCATAAAAATTAATCTGTTGGCAAAAAAATGGTACTACAATTTTATTTTTTCTTAAACCATGTTCTATGTAAAACTGGGAAAACGCCAAGAGAATACTACGAGGAAAACTCCTAGCAAACCCTGAAAGGAAAATAAGATAAATTTAACTTTTGAGAAAACTATTCATCCATTTAATGTTGTAAAATTTAGGGAATTTATATCAGATAAGCATGGGTTGGAGGTCCAAAATTATTATATACTTAAGGTTTTTTTTTTTGACAATTAAAGGCATGGGTACATCGACGCCTACCATAAAATCCTTCCGTCCAATTTTGTTTACTGCTGTTACCTTTTTTAAAACGCACAGTTTTTTACCCATTAAAATATTATTTTTTTAATTTAATTTTACAAATTAAATATATTATTAAAAAAAAAGAAAAAAAAAAGGGATTGCCGAACCACCCTCATGGCCCAAGGGGTGGCCAGCCACCCCCTATGGGGTGGTTCGGCCACCCCTCTATTTTTGTTTTTCATAGAGTTAACGGGGTGGCCAACCACCTCCTATGGGGTGGTTCGGCCACCCCTCTATTTTATTTTATTTTTCATAGAGTTAACGGGATGGCCGAGACACCCCCTTAGGCCATGGGGGTGGCCGAACCACCCCCATGGCCCAAGGGGTGGCCAGCCACCTCCTATGGGGTGGTTCGGCCACCCCTCTATTTATTTTTTATTTTTTTCATAGAGTTAATGGGGTGGCCGAGCCACCCCCTTAGGCCATGGGGGTGGTTTGACCATCCATCTATTTATTTTTTATTTTTTATTTTTTTCATAGAGTTAATGGGGTGGCCGAACCACCCCCATGGCCCAAGAGGTGGCTGGGGAGTGGTTCGGCAACCCCTCTTCTTTTTATTTTTTTATTTTATTTTATAATATATTTAATTTTTAAAATTAAATTTTAAAAAAATAATATTTTAATAAGTAAAAAATGGTGCGTTTTAAGAAAGGTAGCAGTTAACAAAATTGGACGGAAGGATTTTATGGTAGGCGTCGATGGACCCATGTCTTTAATTGTAAAAAAAAAAAAACTTAAATATATAATAATTTTGGACTTCCGACCCATGCTTATTTGATATAAATTCCTAAAATTTATTTTATAGCATTTTTTTTTCTTTCCTATTTCCTTGGTTTGCCTTGGCGAGGTTTTAAGGAGGGTTTATTCCGCAACTCCTCCTCCTTTCTTACAGAGCAAAGAAGAAGAGCCCACAAAGAAAGCCAAGGAGAAATCATCAATCGAATCCTCCACTATGGGTCTCAAGCAGGACTCCGAAGAAGAGCCCACAAAGAAAAACCAAGAGTACGCCCGTTTTCGTCTTCTTCTTTCTTCAATGCTTTTCACTTGTGTCGGTATTTGATTCATACTTTACGTGTTTGTTATTTTTCCTGACCCAAAAAAAACCAAAAAAAAAAGTTTCAGTGTTGGGAAGCAGCTGCCTGATTATCCTGGCATTGACAAGCGGTTCCTTGCCGCCCCTATCAAATCTGCAGTCGACAAATTCCAGCTTGTTCCGGAGTTTCTAAAGGTATGTGTGTGTTTATGCGTTAGTACACTCCCACGAGAGTATGTATCTCTGTCTGTGCAGATGTAAGTACAAATATATTGAATTACTTATTGAGAAATATGACTGTATGTATGTATCTGGGCGGGTTTCTATATCCAGGTATATAGGTGTGAGAAATTGTATATGTATACGTTTATGTGCAAATACAAATTCAAATTTACGTAATGCTTGTCAAAGAAAAAATATGTTTGTGTAAGGCTGTATGTATACATGTGTCTAATATGTGTATAAAAGAGTGTATGCTTGTATAATCATTGTAATGATGATTTGCAATTGTAGGTGAGAGGGCTGGTGAAGCAACATTTGGATTCATTTAATTACTTTGTGAATATTGGGATCAAGAAGATTGTTCGTGCTAATAATCGCATAGTATCAAGCGTCGACCCGGATATTTATCTCGAGTAAATTCTTCCGTTCCTGGGTTTCTTGTTAAAATTAATTGGCTTTGTTATGGTTTATGTAGCATTTTGTGGTTAGAGATCAATTATCTGAATTGAGGCTGTTGAGAGGAAAAAAATATGATGGTATAAGATTTATTTCCAGAATGCTAAATGACATTTATTTGTAGTGTTCCATGATTACTTGCTGTAATGACTTTCACTGCTTTTACTTCATTCTAGCGATGAATCATTGTAAGAGATTGTGCTTGAAACAAAGAGTTAAGATTCATGTTTGAAGGCGTTTTAGTTGTTTCATTCCTTTTACTGAGAGATCTCGTCCTTGAACTTGTTATGCAGGTTTAAAGATGTCAAAATTGGTGATCCCTCAATGCCAGGGGATGGTATGGAAGATACAATTTCTCCTCAAAAGTGCCGGTTATCTGATAGGACGTAAGCTACATTTGCCCCTCACATGCATATCTTATGTGTTTTAGATCTCATTTACCCTGCAATTCATGGGAGTGCTATTAGTCCATATGAGTATTATTTTGATAGTTTTGTAAGTGCTCTGGTGCTGAATTTGAAAGATAGAATGTAACAAGAGAATGATGGCTTATCTTACTAAGATGATAGAAACGATTTTGAGCACAACATATAAATGATCTTTATGAATTGATTTTATATATATATATATATTTGTTTCACCCTTTATGAATCTGATTCCTGGCCTCCTAACCTAACATCATCAAAGATTGTTGTTCTTTAGTAACTTACAAAGGCATGTTATTGATAATGAAGGGTTATACGATAAAGCTAAATAAAACTAACTAGTAGAATCAACAATTCATTATTATTGCATATTTTTGGGTGCTTGATAGACAAATGAAAGCCATTTAGCATGCACCCTGTGGCATTTTTGCATGAATTTTGCATTGGAGGAAGCATACTTGTCTAAACATAAGATATGCACAACCTGTTTAGAAGTTGGAGCGTATAAGGTGCCACTAATTTCTTGTTTTTGGATTTAGAAGTTACTAAAACTAAAACTTGGTGGGGAACAAAGTTTTGTTAACTATGGCAAGGCATGTGCGTCCTCTTGGCAAAGGAAAGGCAAGGCTCACGTGCTGTAGCGTTTGAGTGCTTTGCGGGGGTGTCGGGTTTGGGGACTTTTAGTTTTTGTGGGCTTCATTTTGTTGTGCTTTTTGTTTTTTTGTTTTTTTTTTTTTGGGTTTTTGGTTAGTGATTCTTGAGTATACTTCCTGTGTACGAAAGGGCGCCTTATGCTTTTTAATAAAACTTTTATTACTTATAAAAAAAAAGGAATCAAACTTGGTGTGGAGATGAATCTTTGTCTTGTTACTTAATTGGATAAAGGAATTAGAAAAGAGTTTTTTTGATGTTAAGGGAGCATCCTATAGGTTGGGGAAAGGCAAGACTCATGCTTTCTAGCATTGAGTGCCTTGAGGCGTTTCAGGCTTAGTTGTATTGTGGGTTTCGGGTTTGAGGGCTTATTAGGTGTGTGGATTTGTGGGTGTTCTTGCTGTATCGTTTGGGTTTCTTACTCGTTTGGAGCCTATTGTGGATACCGTCTGTGTACTTATTTATTTATTTATAAATTACATTACTTATCAAAAGAAAAAAAGAACAGAGTTTTAAAGAAGAAAGGAATGAAAAAAGAGTAGAGGATTTTGGAATTTATTTTTAATTATATATATAATACCCTGCTTCTTTATGCAAGAGAAGAGGATAAATTATAAAAGCAGGAAAAATATCCAGTCCTTTGGAAAGTACTTGTAACTTTTGGATAATGTTGTGTTCAAAAGAATTTGATGTACTGTACGATTTGGTTTATTTTTATATTTATATTTAATTTTTTTAAAGGGGTTTGAGATGGTGTTTACCTCCTGTATACTTGGGTTTTGTATCACTCTAGGACTTTTTAGTAATATTATTCAGATAAGAAATTATATCATAATTGAGTTCCACTCCACCAACAAAATCTCGATGTTTGTTATAGCTTGAATAATTTTGCTGTGGTGGGAAACACATATTTGGTTATTTCTTGTGTCAATTAATTTGGGTTGCATTGCTATAGAGAGGAATGTAAATCATAAAGTAGCTAGGTAGTTCTATATTTGTTAGTTATTGTTAGTTAAGAGCTTTTATATTTGAAGGTAAGTAGACCCCATTTATTGAAGGAAACTGATTATGGATACTTCCAAGCAAATGTTGCCAATTTGGCTCTGGAGGCATTTTCAGTTTCTAAAATTTATTAACATTGTGTTTGGCAGCACAATGGAAAGGGAAATGAAATGGAAAGACCAAGGAAAGTAGAAGAGAAGGGAATGAGACAAGAAAATATCTTTTAATTTTCTGTTTGTCATCTGCCAAGGTGTTGGTGGCTAGATGCATATAAATATTGCATATATCACTGCTTGTACCCAGATCTAATGTGATTCACAACTTTTTTTGGAAACTGATGGCTAATATTCTGAATTGTGTTGCATTGATATTGTACGAATTCAAGGTATTATGCTCCCATTAAGGTTGACGTAGAGTACAAAACTCAAGGAAGTGATACCCAAAAGACATCAAAGGTACTTCCATATACGGCTGTAATTTAAATTTGGTGAGACGTGTTTGGATATGAGATGTGTTTGGTGTCATTCTCCTACGCATATCTTGTCCATCCTTTTTTTTTTTTTTAAATCCACCATTGAATATGGTGAGACGTGTTTGGATATGAGATGTGTTTGGTGTCATTCTCAAGAGATGGGCAAACATTTCTCTTTGGATATTATATTAAGTTTTTTTCTTGCAGAATGATGTTAGACCCATATATTCAATGATGGATTTGCTAATCTCTTGTACGGAGATGGACAAGAGATGGGGAAACATTTATCTTTGGATATTATATTAAGTTTTTTCTTGCAGAATGATGTTATTATTGGAAGAATGCCTATTATGTTACGGAGTTGCCGCTGTGTCTTATATGGACAAGATGAAGCTGAACTTGCAAAACTTGGTTTGTTTGCACAAGATTTAAATACCAGGCTCTTTCTTCCCCCTGCTTTTGTGCTTCTACTTCTATCTTAGGCTGTTACATATATATAATTGTTATCTCACTTCTGTCTGCAGGTGAGTGTCCCCTTGATCCTGGAGGATATTTTATTATCAAAGGGACAGAGAAGGTATTATTCTGACCCTCATATGACAATGCTTTCAAATATTGGGGAAAATATAAAACATAGTATGAAAAGAAAAGTTGAATTTTGGTTGTTTGAATCATTGAATCAACCTGAAGAAGAACCAGGCATGCTATATTTCTACAAATACAAGCTTACTGCATAGCGCTTGTCTGATGGTGTGGTACTTGTATACATGTTTGAGCATCGTTTCTTTGGATAAGTAAACATTTTTATCTTAGAATTTGCATGCTTGCTATTTCCATTTATCTCATTTCTTAAGCTTTGTGAAGTCAAATTATCCTGTGTTATGAGTCATCACAGCTAATTTTAACTTTTTTATTCGATTTTAGCTGAACCTTATTCTGTTCTCACCTTTCTTTCTTAAAAGTTTTTAGTTATTAGCATATTATGACACCACCGACCATTTCCAGGTGTTGTTGATACAAGAGCAACTATCAAAGAATAGGATTATTATTGATATTGACAAGAAGGGGAAGTGAGTAGTTCTTTTTGCTTTTTATATCACTTAGTCTTTTCCACTTCTCTTTGTGTTCCTCTTTCTTTTCATGATTGTACTTTTCTTATGAATTTTTTGATGCGAACCAACTGATCTTTGGTTGGGAGTCCTTTTAATGATAAATGTCCTTACAATGGGTGGATACCGCTGCAATGGCAATAGATGGTGTCAAGCATCGTTGCCAAGAATTTTTTTCAGTGGTCATCTACCATCAATATCTAGAGAACTCCAGCTATCTCTAAGGGAGTTCAGTTTGTACTTCAGTAATGTTAAGTGTCTAATGCAAGATATGACATTGTTTTATTTTATTTTTTTAGTTTTTAAAGTGAGTTATAAGTGGAGGGCATCTGCTAGGGCTAGGTCGATAGTTCTGACAATTGCATCACCATATGCTGAGTAATTCATGTGCCTAGGTGAGATGCGGATGGCACAGTTTAAAAGAATTCTAGTAATTATAGAACAGCAGAGCATCTCAATTTTAGCAAGTTGGGCAATGCTTCATATTACCATTTTTTTTGGCAGTGGTAACGTAAACTGCTGGGGAAGTGACAGGTCAGAAGATTCTACTCTCTTGTTTAGATAACAAGAGATTTTATTGAGAGGGCATAGGAGAAAAGAATGAGGGAAGAGCTAATTTGATTAAAAAAAAAAAAAAGGTGAAGAGCCAAGAACTATAAAACTTGCTCTCTTCTTCGGCAACAGAAACTTCCACTCCCATGGAGGAGTATATGGAAAGTC
Source organism: Carpinus viminea (assembly GCA_013348765.1). Taxonomy (NCBI): domain Eukaryota; kingdom Viridiplantae; phylum Streptophyta; class Magnoliopsida; order Fagales; family Betulaceae; genus Carpinus; species Carpinus viminea. Next base: position 17,025,587 of record CP054668.1, read on the forward strand.
AAAGTTCCATTGCGAGTTAGTTTCTTTGTGTGGACAGCGACTCTAGGAAAGATTCTGACTTTGGACAACTTGCGTAAAAGAGGTATCATTGTAGTGGAATGGTGTTGCATGTGCAAGCAAAGTGGTGAGTCTATCAACCATCTTCTCCTTCATTGTGAAGTGGCATGAGCGTTATGGAGTGTAGTACTCACTCTTTTTAATGTCACATGGGTTATGTCTGGAGGGTTGGCAGATTTGTTAGCGTGTTGGCGTGATCAATGTGGTAATATTTCAGCTAAGGAGATGTGGCGAATAGCACCATTGTGTCTTATGTGGATCATTTGGTGAGAGCGGAATGCAAGATGTTTTGAAGATCAAGAAAGGTCAATGGAAGAGCTCAAAAAGTTGCTTATTCAAACATTGTTCCATTGGACCAAAGCTTGTAGTGTGGCTAAGATTTTCACCATGTCTCAATTTTTATCTTTATGTTCCTCTTTTTGCCTTTAGTGGAGCTTTTCTTTGTATACTTCCTGTGTACTAGGGTTGCGCCCCTCTGCACTTTTCAATTAATCACTTATTTATCAAAAAAAAAAAAAAAAAGATGTTTAGTGGATATTCGAATCTAGTTACTTGATAACAAGTTTCTAAACTACTTCATTCTTTGAATTGAAGTGGTCACATGAACTTCTTGCCATTCTTATTTCATTTCTTTCTTTTGGTAAGGAAACCTTTTTGAGCTTGAAAAAAAAAACTCGTGCCATTCTTAACTTATTAATCGCAATATGCTTATATCCTTTTTGAAAGTTATGAACACACACTAATTTCTACTTAATTAGCCATATTAAGGCTGAACCACCACTTATTAATCACAATATGCCTGTCTCTTTTGGTGCGGTGATAGATTTAGTCTATCCATCTTCAGAGTTAGTGGATAGTGAAGAGGATGAGGATTTCTGGGGTGCTAAAGACGGAGATTGTTGGGGCGGGGGTGACTGAGTTTTTCCTCACCCTTTGGGTGAGTTCTCCCTTGCCACCCATTTGACTTGGGACTTGATGGGGGTTCCGTGAGGGATCGATGTTACCTTAGAGGTTACCCCTTGGAAGATAAAGGGTAGAATGAAGCTTTTGAACTTAGAATGCTCCATCAACTATGATGCTAAGCATCCTCCAAGTGGGTGGAAAGGCAAGACTCATGCCTTCTAGTGTTGAGTGCCTCAGGGGGTTTTGGGCTTTTTGTTGTTTTGTAGGTTTTGGGTTTGAGGGCTTGTCAAGGTTTGGTTTTTGAGGGGTTGGGTTTCTTGCTTGTTTAGAGCCTCGTGCATACTGCCTGCATACTTAGGGGCACCTTACACTTTTTAACAAATCATTACTTATAAAAAAAGAAGTGATTTTGTTATACTATCCCTATATTTTATTGTACTGGTTAAGGATAATGTCTTCCTTGGATAGTATAGATAACCCTTTGTATTCATCGTAACTATGGTTTTGGTACGTTATAATAATTTAATATGTATTTATGGCTTCCTTTGTTGGTTCAGCATAAATGCATCTGTGACAAGCAGTACTGAGGAACGAAAGAGCAAAACAGTTATTTTGATGGAAAAAGGGAAGATGTATTTGCAGCTAAATCAGTTTACAAAAAAGGTCTTCATGGGATCATATTTTTTTTTGCTTTTCAGCCCTCTCCAATCTAAGTTAGTTTTTGCTACTCTTTTTTTTTTTCATTGTTGTTATAAGATTAAGCTTTGGTATTTTAAAATTATCTGCAGGTTCCTATAATGGTGGTCATGAAAGCTATGGGAATGGAAAGTGATCAAGAAGTTGTACAGATGGTTGGAAGAGATCCCCGATATAGTGTCCTACTTTTGCCTTCTATTGAGGTAAGCAATATGATCAAGAATTTAAAATCTGTAATGATTTTTTTTTTTTTTTGTTGTAAACTTCAGATATTCTCCAAGAAATTTAAATGAAGATTATCAAAAATATGATCACGTCTGAACTTTTTGGGATTTGGCAATGAGAACTGCTTTCTTGATTCATTCTGTTGCAATGAAGTTTATATTGCATATGTTGATTACTTAACGGGTTCTAATAATTCATGAAATGTAAAAGAAGTCTGCAATTCTATTTAATCTAAACTGGAACCCATTACCACTGGAGTCCAGTACACACTAGATTTTTGGTTTGTGTGGGATAGTCTAGTGTTTGATGGCTTAAATAAGTTTAGACTTGGTTTCATTTTTCCATTGAAATATGTTGTGTCTTAGATTTGAGGCATGTTGCAAGTGTTGCATTCATTTGCTTCTTTACTCTTTGTCACCTAGCTGGATCACATTGCCGATCCTTGTTTACCCAAGAAGTTTAATTGGTTCAGTAAGATTGCTGAACAGCTGATGTTAGGTATTCTTGAAGATCTGCATGGTCAACATGATATTTAACAAAATAGATCCTACATATTAGACAATTCTAATTTTATGGATATTTGAATTTTTTTCTTCACAGATTTGGGATGTTTGGTATTCAAGTTGGTAGATGTTTGGAAGGACATTAGCAGAAAGTTGTGCAAGTAGGATCTCAATGTGATTTTATTACTTCCGTTGTACCGGAGGTTATGTTTCTATCTGCCTTTCTTTTTGGCCTCGTTGCATTGGTCTTTGGCACCTATAGTATATAGGAGGTATTTGGCCCCCAAGATGGATTGGGATTTTAGGTCCTCGAGGAATCCCTTTTGTTACCGTTATCTTTTTATATATAGCTGCCGTAACTTGCACTTTTCATGCTATGCAGTGCATTAGGTACTCAATATGCTTTGATTTCTTCTATTGTACTGAAGGCTTTGTTCCTTTTTTTTTTTTGGAGGGAGGGAGGTCCGCAGGGGCCTCTTCTCCTCTTTAGCACCTATAGCAGTGATAGGATGTCTTTGGACATCAAGGTGGGTAGGGGTTTTAGATCCTCAGAAGTCTATTTTTCTTAATCTTCTCCGTTCTACAAAGCTGCAATGACGTGGTCAGATTATGCTATGCTTTTGGAGAAGGAATATGAGCAGTTCACATTGTTGTTGTTATCATTTCATGGATCTACTATCCACTTGGGATGGAATATTATCAAGCACCCTTCAAACTCTTGAGTGTGTGTGTGTGTATGTGTGTGTATATGCATATATGTATAGGATTGCAAGTTTGTCAAGTAAACAAGAGATTTCTTAATCTGTATAACTGATATTGAAGATGAGATATTTAATTATTCTATGAGTTACTGTAAAATATTTTGACAGTTGATTAATTTCTGAGTATCTATTGAGAGTTGGCATTGTAATTTATATTTCTGACCTTGTTATTTCTGTTTGTCGGGTCTGCAGACCTCTTCTTTTTAGTTCCTTTAATTTTTCCTGTTAATCTCAACTTTTGAGTATGTTGCACAACTTTTAGGAATGTGCAAGGCATGGTGTATACGCTAAACATCAAGCCTTGGAGCTAATCGAGTCATGGGTAAGTTACTGCTTTTCATTCAGTGCAATTTACTTCAAGATTGTGGCAATTTACTCCTTGATTTTAATAACTTAAAGTGGACTGCAGATGTTAAAACATAAATTTTATTATTCTAGGGATCATTATTGCATTATTTGGACCCCATTCTTTTTTTATGTCATAATTTGACATGCTTTTGTTGGTACCATTTTTTCCCGTTTGATTCCTGATGTTCCTTTCTGGAAAAAGAAGCTTCTCATGGTTTTCATTGTGAATCCTAAGGTATTAATTTGACATTAAAAATAGCTTGGTCTGTGGCAATGTAGACTCAATCTCTGAAAGTTTTGGTTTGGCCAGATTTTTTTGTTTTAGTTTTTTCCTTGATTGGACAGACACCCAGTAGGTTTATTGGAGCTTCAGGTCTAGTGAGGAATTTTGAGAATCTGATATGCACATTTTATAGAGGAATTGCTAGGAAAATTCACACACTGTCAACGAAGTCAAATGCTCATGTCATTACTTATCAAAAAAAAAAAAAAGGTCAAATGCTCACGTGTTACATTTTTACTTAATAGCTGAGCTTCACCTGGGGGGAATGAAATGGCTCTAATTCTCCATCTTTCTATATTTCCATTGCTGTCTAATTGACAATCACTATTTTTAACTGTTTTCATTTTTTTTTTGGTTATATTTTCAATGAGACAATTTCATGCTTTTGGGCCATACAGTGGAATCTTAGAAAATATTTGAATGAGGTTTCGAAACAATCTACCAGCATGTCGTCCGTGCAGTCTTGTTAAAATTGCTGCTTCTCTGATTTTTCTGAAGTGTCCTGATGTTATTTTGATTCCAGTCTAGGGATGTGTTCATACAAGATGAGCCTGTGGCTATGTTTATTTGGTGCAACACAACACACACACAAATATTTTAACATTACATTCTTAGTTGTTACCCTTGGGGTTAGATTGAAGAGAACTTTTTAAAAATTGTCTGGGTATTTCTTTCTTGTCCCAAATCTAGGATATTACTATAGGAAAAATGGGTTTATTGTTGATGGGTTTTTTATTTTTTATTATATACATATATTTATTTATTTCATTTTTTTAATGTTATTGTTATCAATGGTTGTCATGCATTTCTTAACGTCCAAATGATCTCATTGCAGGTGAAGAAGTCCACATATTCCGGTGCTTCATCAGAAAAGGTCTTCTCTCTTATATACGTGTGGATGTGTGTGGACTACACTTCTCTTGGTGCTGTATAGCTACGTATAATAGATGCATGTGTGTGTGTGTATGATAGATTTCTTTTCTACTGCAACCATTTATTTTTTTTTCACTTTGATAATTATAACTCCAATTAGTCTAATTTTTAATTTTTATTTTTATAGGAAGGTAGAGGTTTATCGATCCTTCGGTATATATTTCTCTCTAATGTTCCAGTAAGTTTTTTTTTTTTTCTCAAACTTGAAACTTTTGATGGTTCACATCTTATTCTTTTCTTTTTTTTTTTTACACCTTTTCTTCTTCTTTCTTTTGCTTTATCTTATATTAATTTTTTGTTTTTGTTTTCTTTTTAGGTGCGTCAGGATAATTTTCGTGCAAAATGTATATATGTTGCCGTAATGTTAAGACGCATGATAGATGCAATTCTGAATAAGGATACAATGGATGACAAGGTAATTCATTCCATTCCAAAACTAAGTGAACTTTTTTTTTTTCCTTAAGTGGTAAGTGTAGTTATCAACTCTAACTATGCAGTGTTATCTGTTCAGCCAGTGGATCAGTGGTCTGAGTAGATATTTTTAAAAGAATATAATTGTTTTTAGAAACAGCGAAAAGTATATTTGAAAGAAGTAATTTATAGATGCAATAAATATATAGCTTAGTATGTATATATTTGATTGGTTGCATTTAGATATTTATAACTTTTTTTTTTGGTTCAAGGGTAAATACAATTGCGTAGAAACCATTTCTGTTTTATAGTGTGTAGATCATTATTTGAAATATGTTCAAGCTATTTCAATAATCCACTAGCGTCGTTTGCATGAATCTTTATGTATGTATATGTGTGTGTATATCCAGTTCAGTTTTCAGGGTGAAAGCCTCGAAAAAGGCTTAGCCATTTCCCAGCAATACAAGGCAGGCTAGAAAGGCGAGAGGAGAGTAGCTACACGAAACCAACAGGACCAACAGGAACCCTATCATCGACCTATAGGCCAGGAGCTTCAACTGAAAGCCGAGGAGCTATAATAAGAATCCAACTAGAAAGCGGTTCTTGCTCTGGTTTCAGGAATCCTCAAAAGCCCAGGTCAAGACTAGACTAGGAGGAGGTGGGCAGCCAATCCAATAGTGCTTCTTACGGAGAAGTGTTTCAAGTCATTCGATTAGGGACACTAGCTACCCTTTTCTGGATTTGTGGCGGGAGGTTTTTATCCGTCTATACCACAGCTTGAGACGAGACCCGGGAGGCAGCGAGCGTAGTTTACGGAGCGGGAGTCATAGTTCCAATAGCGAAGGAATTAGAACTATTGGCGGCATTTGTATTTATGTATTTATATACACACGGGAATATTTGTGCACATTCTTGAAAAAGAAAAAAGAAGCCTATATAGATATAGAAAAGGCAACCTCATGAGTCCATTGGGTAATAGGCTTGATTTGCGTATGTGGAGGCTTGTCCCATTATGTGTGATGTGGTGTTTATGGCGAGAACAGAATGCATGCAGCTTTGAGGATAAATGAGAGCGGCATGATTGAGTTGAGGAAATTGGCGTTACATACTTTGTTCTCTTGGAGCGGGACTTGGTCAAACTCATGAGTCCACCTTTTTTGATTCCTTAAAGCTCTATAAATCTTTTTCTAATTAATAAGGGTTTCCCTATATACCTCTTGTATACATGAGTTGCACCTCTTTGCGCATTTGATAATATACTTATTTCTTAAAAAAAAAAAGAAAAAGAAAAGGCAACCTTTGAACACAAGTACAATAATAGCTTATTGATAAGATTAGTATGCTCCTAGTTTCAATATTTGGCTGCTTATGTTTTTTTTTTTTTGATTGGCACCGGGTGTTGGAGCTTCGCTTCGACTAATCTTGGGGGTGCACAGGTCCTCACAAGTGTACCTCAGTTAAATCAAAAGGCGAACCCCCAATCCGATGGCTGCTTATGTTTCTCCTTTAGTGATTAGTTATCATGATTTTCTTGTTCTCTTTGCCCCTACTACCTAGGTGGCTTCTCTTGTATACTTTTTGTGTACATGAGGGTGCCTTAATGCTTTTAATGATATTTCGATTAATTATCAAAAAGTTTCAGTACTTGGCTTGAAATGTGAAATATATTTTTTACTTAAAAACTCAGCATTTAGTTCATTAAAACCTATTTGGGTTAGCTGGATCTTACAAAACCAGGACAGGTCAAATGGGTTTGATTCAATTTTGATCCCAACCAGTCAGCCCAACTTATAGAATGAGAACTGGCCTGGTGGTGCCAAGTTATCTGTTCACCTGTTGACCGGCCTGGCTGGGCTGGGTCTGATAACAGAAAGGGGGCACAACTCAAGTCCACTGAACTTGAACAAGAGAAACACCTTAAAACGGAGGGCATAACAATTTTATCATCATGTACCAGTTGATCCAACAAATCTATAGAGGATGAAAAGATGTATGCTCATGCACCTATCAAAAAAGAAAAGATGTATTCTCATGTTTACTGAAAGCCATGTGCAAAGCTCGTAGGAACTAAACCCTTAATGAGAGGTTGGAAGTTTTACAGTTTGAAATTGTGTTTATCACTTCTGCAGATTCCACATTGAATGCAATGGAAGCTTTTTCCAACCTAATACACTCTATTCCCCTAAACCTTCGTTCACAGCTTGCCAAATAACTTCAGCATTGGATTTATCCATGTCGACACTTGTGTTTGTAGGCTTTTGTTTGCGGGATAAAAGGGTGGGGGTGAGGCTCAGGTAGATCTTAGGTTCAAATCTTGCCTTGTAAAAAAAAATGGTGACACTTTCCTATTCTTTTTGATCTGGCTGCTGACTTCGAAGCTATAATCATTGTCCTTCCCTTCTTACAAGGGTAATGTAGGCTGGTTGGTGCTTCTCACGCCTCTGGTCACTGCCATTTCCGGATAGAATGTAATGCCAATTTATCTATGAATAGCTTGTATGTGTTTGAGTAGATGCTAAACAAATTATTCTTTCCTTTTGTAGGATTATGTGGGAAACAAGCGGTTGGAGTTGTCTGGCCAGTTAATTTCTCTGCTCTTTGAGGTACCATTATTCAGATTCGGACTCCTAGCTGTAAATTTGACACACACACACATGATCTTTTACTAATTTTCTCCTTGATCTTTTTTTCCCTGGGTCTTTTATTTATTGTAGGATTTGTTCAAGTCAATGATTGAAGAAGCTAAGAAGAGGATGGACATGAACCTGGCAAGGCTTAGCAGGTCTAGCCGATTTGACCCTTTGCAAGTAAGTTCAGAATTATTTTTTACTGGAATTGAAGTTTTTTTTTTTTTTGGGTGTGTTTTGTTTTTTGTTTTTTGGACAAGTTGTGCTGAAATACATGGATTTTCGAATTCAAGTGTAGCTCGCAAGGCTATATGACCTGGAGGCAAAGATTTTATGGACAAAATTTGTGTGAAAATTGGTTTGTAGGAAATTTACTACAAACTAGCTTCTAAAAGTGACGTGTTCCTTGTATGTGAGAAACATATGTTTTTTTAATAGCATATAATTCTCACATGCTTTTTTAATAGTTTAAAGGACACATGTCACTTTTAGAGGCTTAGCATGTCACTTTCAACCTTCTCTCACTTTTATAGCGGTGGCGCATGTAAGCGTGTCCCGCTAGGGCTTCGTTTTGGTTCGGTGCTGCAGTGTTCGTTAGGTGCTGGGCTCTAAGATATACTCATGTAGAGCAGCTTTGGGCTGCCCTTGGTTAGATCATAAGTTGCTAGACATCTGTTGGTGGTTCTGTCTTCAGAGCTTGAAGGCACATCCCGTCGTCTCGCTGCTCACTCATTGTTGGGGTGGTTTTTGTTTGAAGAAAGCATGTGTTGTCTTGTCTGGGTACGATGTGAGCGGTACTTTGGTGTGCTCCTCCCTGGGGTTGTTGCATGAGGCTGGGGATGGAGAGCCAATTTGTCATGGAAGCCAAATACTGTCTTTTTGGTGGTAGAAGGTAGGTCAGTGTTGCAGTTGGAGGAAAGGTTTTCCAGGGGTTGTTTTCTTGGGCTTTCAGTGCACTGCTTGGCTGGTTTTGATGGTGGAAGAGGTGTTGCAGAATTTTGGGGTCATGGAGTTTGTCAAATCCTTTCAGGAGGGTTCGAAGGTGCTCATTGTTCGGAGAGGCTGTAAATAGGGCCAGTCGGTTTGTGGAGGTGGCAGTTTATGTAGTGGGTGGCTGGAGAGAGTTTATTTTGTTTTTTGAGGGTCGTGATGGGTGGGGAGAGAGCTGAGTTACTGGGGAGTTGAGCAGAGCATTGTCTTTTTTTGAAGCCACGTTTGGGTCTACCTCTTCTGATGTCTCCTCTTCGGTGGGGAAGGGGAAGATAGTTGGGATTGGGTTGGGTCCGAATCAAGAGCAATTGAAGGTTTGCTCTTCAGGAGCTAGGGTGGTTATGAATATTGTTGGTTGCGGAGGTGAGAAGATGGTGATGGTGTCTTTGGAGGGAAATGAATGACATAAGTTTTGAGGACTGTAAGAGAACTTTGACGGAGATTATCATTATTTTTCTATACTTTCAACTTTTGTTTCTCTTTTAGTAATTAGTTGTCATGATATCTTTGTTTTTTTTTTCTCCTTCTAATTAGGTGTTTTGTTAGTATACTTCTTATGTACCTATGACACCTTATAATTTTAATGATATCTCGGTTACTAAAAAAAAAAGCATAGCAGGTTGCATCTTTACTGTGAAATGTTATGCCTGTGACATTTATATATTCTAACAGCAGTTCCAAATTTCAACTTTTTGCCCCATCTTAGTTTTGTTAAAATGCTAATTGCATCTTCACTGAATGTTGGTTATTTAATTTTAATCAGAATTGAGATCTCAGTTCAGTTTTTATCCTTCCATCTTATGCCAATAGTTTCTGATTTCTTCTTGGTATAATTTTTCTTTTTTCTTTTTCTGATTTGTTTTGTAGTATATACTTGGGCGCAGTATTTCTGATGGCCTAGAAAGGACACTTTCTACTGGTAACTTCAATGTCAAACGGTTCAGGATGGAGAGGAAAGGCATGACACAGGTTGTTTATATCCTATCATCTGCATTTGTATTCATTTTGCTTTTATGCCTTCATCCTCCTATCAAGCTCTGATACTTCAAATGTCACCTTCTGCACAGCGGCACTATATCCTATATGACATATTTATGCTTGGGACACGTATCAAATATATTTGAATCATTAAATAATATATTATATTTATTCTCAGATGTATAGCGAATATGGCAGGTAAGCCCGGGATATGGTGGATATAAGTGTCTGGAGTTCAGACTTTGTACTTTATTTTTCAATGGGTGTCCTAATGTTAATTTAAAATGTTTACCGGTCAAAATGAGTGGATAATTAAAAGGGAGTATCTCACTATTTTGGGCTGATGCCTTCTTTCCTCTCTTTTGATTTCTTCTTGCTTCTCTTACTTCCTCTCTGTTTTTGGACACTCTCTCTCTTCCTCTCAACTAGAAAAGTTGGGGCCCAGATTGAAGAAGAAAAAGAAAGTTTCTGACTAGAGTAAGAATAGAAATCTGCAAGATTAGTACTGTCAAATTTTTTAATCATTCAAGCCATGCGATTGCCAAGGGTCAGATTTCCTTAATTTTCTTTTTCAAGCTCCATTTGGTTGCTGATGGATTTAGATTCCCTTATCCTGTCTTCTTAATATTTTTTTGTTCTTTCCCTTTCACTTTAAGTTTTGTTCGGTTGAAAATAAAAAGAGAAAGATCTTTGTTTGGGTTCAATTGATGTGTCAAAATACCAGAAACTTTGGTTTTATGTTGTTGTTCTTTGGCAACCAAAGAGAGCATCGTAGCAAATTTAGAAAGAGTGATAATATAGGCATTACTCCTGAATGCAATTTCTGATTGGTATTTTATATGTTTTAAAGTTTGTGGTGTTTCTTAATATATGTATTAGACAATAATTAGTTTGATTATATATATACATTTCATTTATTAACTTTTTCCTGCCATAAGCTGTCCTAAATTTTGTGATGTTTTTCTATATCCATACTGATTTTTTTTTTTTTTAAATTTTTTTTCAAAGGTTATTTAAAAATTTATTCGAATTGTATAAGCTGATAGAAAATTCTCTATTGACAGCCTCTGTCTAGGTTATCCTTTATAGGGACTTTGGGGCATATGACAAGAATCTCACCACAATTTGAGAAGTCGAGGAAAGTAAGTGGACCTCGAGCTTTGCAACCTAGCCAGGTAACTTGAAGTGTCTGCACTGCCTTTAAAAGCTTTCATGACTAAATCATTGTTGTGTGCTAGCATACACTTTTGCATCTTAAATTGTTTAGATTTCTTTTTTTTGTATAAGAAAAAATCAATTCCCAAACAAAATGTTTGCCCAATAAAGTGCACCAAACAGATCCCAATAAATTGTTTAGATTTCTTTTAATGATTTATTATGTTGTGCTGTCTTTCTTGATACAGTGGGGAATGCTTTGCCCATGTGATACTCCGGAAGGTGAAGCTTGTGGTCTGGTAAAAAACTTGGCCCTGATGACTCATGTTACAACTGATGAAGAGGAGGGCCCATTAATTTCTCTGGTATGTTTCAGTTACTAAAAGTTTAATAGGCTTTAGATAGGGAAATGTGAACACATGTTTTAGGGATACTTTTGCTGTTATTAGTTGTTTTTGTTGTGTTTCAGTCATATTATCCGTATTACCTGAATATTTGTGATGCTTCTGTGATGATCTCTAGCATATTAATATATAATATGTGATATATGATATACACACACTGCTTCATTGATGTATTATATATATAAATATATGATATGAAGATATTCAAAGACACTTCTCCTTATGTCTATGTTGCATATCCATTTTATTCTTAATTACTTTTGTGATAGTGCTACTGTTTGGGCGTTGAAGACTTGGAACTACTATCTGGAGAAGAGCTTCACACCCAAAATTCCTTTCTGGTTATATTTAATGGGCTGATCCTTGGCAAGCATCGGAGGCCACAGGTATAACAATATTCCCTTGAGATGAAGCTTTATAAGTACCTTTTTTTTTTTCCTTTCTTTCTTTGAATATTTTATTTCTTTTTCAGAGATTTGCTTCTGCTATGAGAAAGTTACGGAGAGCTGGGAAAATTGGGGAGTTTGTAAGTGTGTTTGTCAATGAGAAGCAGGTAAATTCTTCAGAAACTGCCATTATCTTCTTCTGAGTTGTGTGATTTATCCTTTTTTGATGATGTGGTATAATGTGATGTCTTTTATATTTTTATCACAGAAGCATATGTTATTCATGTGTTTGAGGGGGAGTAAAAAGCTTTGGGCCTGTATGGTAAAATTTTGAGAAGTGTCTTGGGTTTTGAAAAAGGTAAAAATTGAGAACTTATTTGGTGAGGGCTACATTTGAGAAAATTTGAAAATTGGTTTGGTAAAATATTGGAAGAGTGTTATGTAAAAATTAAAAATTGAAAAATATTTTTATAAACTAAAGAAAAAAGATATAAGTAGTGGCTGCCACAACGGTTGTTGTGCCACCACTGTGGTTGCCGCGAGGCATAGTGGCTGCCACCACCGGGCAGCATCATCACCACCATTTTTTTTAACGATATCAAGTTATCTTATAAAAAAAATTGTTGTGTTTTATTTCTTTTAGATTTTTTTGTTTTATGTTTTGTGAAGAATTTTGTTGTTTGTTTTGAAAAATATGTTTGTTGTGAGAGTGAAATCTGAAAATCAGTTTGGTTAACTAGTTTTGAGAAGTGGAAAGAGTTTTGGACAAGTTTGCCTAACTAGCCCAATTCATAACCACTTGCTTCACAAACTTTGTTGCCCAAGAAGAAAAGTATCAAGTAAAAACAAAACAATTGCAACTGATTATCTGTTCCAAAAATCTAGATTTCACAAATACATCTTAGTTCTCTCAATACAGTTATTCCCTCCTTAACTTTATGTTAAATCTTATGGAGCAATTCAATAATATTCATGTAAGACATTTGAATGGAAGTGTGATGGTTATCACCGGAGATAGGTTGTAACCGGTAGTTTTTGCGATTGTTCTTCCGTTTTATGAACTAGTTTTAACGATGGGCTACGTTGGTTATTTTTACATGGATTCTAAATCGTTTGAGTTTTGGTATGGCGTGAGAGGAGGCGTTCAACTGGCTGAACGAAGTAAAGGGGTCTCAAGAGGGGTGGTTGGTCCTCCAAGGAAGTAGGAGGACCCTATGGGGTGGGAGTATGGAAATGTATTTGAAGGGGGTGGGATGATTTTAAGCAGCATGTGCGGTTTGAGGTAGGAGACAGCTCTAGAGTTGTTTTGGCAGGATGTGTGGTGTGGGGAGTTACCATTGAAGATTCTGTTACCAAATTTGTTCAATATAGCATGCGTGGAGGAGAATATGGATATAGCAAATGGTGCTATTCATTGGGCTGTAATGTTTATTCGACCTGTTCATGATTGGGAAATGGAAGAGGTTTCGTGATTTTTCGAGTAACTGTATTCCCAACAGATTAGGCATGGTGGGGTGGATAAAATTTGTTGGATTTCCTCGAAGAGAAAGAACTTTGAGGCGAAGTCATATTATGAGGTAAGGGTTAATTTGGTCCCAAAGGTTGGTCCTTGGAAGAGTAAAGCTCCACCGAGAGTGGCATTTTTTGTGTGGATGGCAGTGCTGGGGAAAATATTAACATTAGACAATTTACGTAAGAACATTATTGCAACAGAGTAGTGTTGTATGTGCAAGCATAGTAATGAATCAATTGATCATTTATTATTGCATTGTGAGGTTGCTATAGAGTTATAGAACATGATTTTTCAGCTGTTTGGTGTTATATGGGTAATGTTAGGTAGGATGAAGGAATGTTTGGGAAGTTGGAGAGGACAAAAGTAATCATACAATTCTGCCAGTGTACCAAGGGTTGCGCCCTTTTGCGCTTTCTTTATATATTGACTTTTTCAAAAAAAAAAAGTAATCATACAATTCTGCATATTTGGAGAATGGCTCATTTGTGTGTAATGTGGTGCTTATAGAGAGAAAGGAATGCCCAGAGTTTTGAGGACTATGAAATTGGACTCATAGAGTTGAAGAAAAGGGTGCTACAAACACTTTTCTCATGGAGAGTAATGTGTCATTTGTCGCAAGCTTCAACGCTTGCGGATTTTTTAGATTAATGTGCTTCATTTTCAGCTTAAAAGCTATTGTATATGTGAGCTTTATTGTATACTTTCTGTGTACATGGGTTATGCCCCTTTGCGCTTTTTATATAAATTGATATTACCTATAAAAAAAAAAATGAAAGAATGTTTTGGCTCTTTCATAATCTTGTTTCATTTTGCTGTTTTCCCTTTGATCTGTGTCTTGATTGGGTTTTAATAGTCAATTAGGTCAAATTGTTAATTTTGAATAGAGCGATCTATGTATTTTATTATTTCCCTCTAAAACTTGCAATGTTTTCCAGTATATATGATCCTAAGTATACAGCTCACTTTGATGGAAAAAAATGTTTTTCAGCATTGTGTTTACATTGCTTCTGATGGAGGTCGAGTTTGTCGTCCACTTGTTATTGCTGACAAAGGCATATCAAGGATCAAAGAACATCATATGAAGGAGTTAATGGTAAGCCTAATTTTTGCCTCTTGTCCTAAATAAAAATGGTTAGTTTGAAATTGATTTAATTTTTTGTTCTGTGAAGGATGGAGTCCGCACGTTTGATGATTTTTTAAGAGATGGATTGATTGAGTATCTTGATGTTAATGAGCAAAACAATGCTTTGGTTTGTTACTCTGAATAAACTCCTTTGTTGCTATATTGCTATCCTTGATAGACAATACCTCTTATTGTCTACTATTTGCTTCATAGATTGCTTTATACGAGGGAGAGGCTACACCAGAAACAACACATATTGAAATTGAGCCTTTGACCATCTTAGGTGTTATTGCTGGGCTCATTCCATATCCTCATCATAATCAGTCACCTAGAAATACTTATCAGGTGTTTTCTCTTTCCTTTTTTATTTTTGTTAAGGAAATTATATCTAAACACCTTAGGTAAGCTCGCCAAAAAAAATTTCAAGTTTTTTTTCCCGATAATTTACTCACTGAGTCAATCGAAATGACAATAAAATCCATGCCGCCAAAATTTTTAACAGCCGTTAATTTGGGTCAAAACGCACTGTTTTACCTTATTAAAATATTAATTTTTTTAATTTAATTTTAAAATTTAAATCTAAAAATTAAAAAATTAAAAAGAAAAAAGAAAAAAAAAGAACCATAGGTGTGGCTGGCCACCCCATTTTGCCTAGGGGTGGCCGAACCACCCTAAACCCTAAACCATAATGACCGTATGGGGGTCGCTGAGCCACCCCATTAGGCCAAGGGGGTGGTTCAGCCACCCCGTAGGGCCAAAACCTCAAATGGTGTGTTTTGACTCAAACTAACAGCTGTTAAAAAATTTTGATAGCATAAATTTTATTGTCATTTCAATTGTCGGAAAAAAAAAAACTTAGAGATTTTAAAATTTTGGCATGCTTACCCAAGGTGTTTAGCTATAATTTCTCTTCTTCTTTTTATTTTTTATTTATTTCTTTGTTATTTATACGTAATTTCTATGATTGATATCTTAAATTCTGCATCTCAATGAACTAAAACTTTCACACTTGTGTTCTCAAATAACTTGCTTTATCTTGATAGTGTGCAATGGGGAAGCAAGCCATGGGAAATATTGCATATAACCAGGCAAGTGATTTATTCAATACTATCAATTTTTCAGTTTTTTTGGCAGGAGTTTTAGTGTTACTTGTTTTGCCTTTTAGCATGTTGTTGGTTTTGAATTTTACAAAATAAGGATTTTCTGTTCATAAAGAAATTACTGATAGGTTTGTTGTTCTGTTGGATACTGCTATGATACTTTTTCAGTCATGTTAGATCGATTTCAATCACAAAATAAATTGGTCTCATTGCAAATAGGTATACAATGCATGCAAATACATGTACATATATAAATATAGATGAGCAAGTAGATTCATGAATTGTTCCACCAACCCATTTGTATTATGTTGCGCCTTTATGGGTCTTTTGGGCTTTCTTTCTTCTCTTCTTCCCCCTAGTCCCCCTTGTATACTCCCTGTGTACTAAGGGCTGCGTCCCTCTGTGCTTTTGATGTATTCTATCGATTTATCAAAAAAAAAAAAAAAAAGAACTGTCCATGTTCTGTGATTTTTTTGTTCTTTTACATAGAATATTGTGAGATGTATCATGGGAATGAGGACTGTATTCGGTGGTCCCCTTCTAAAAAGGGTACGTTTGAGGTGAAGACGTTATATAAGGCCTTGTCCACTCAAAACTATGAGGTGTTTCCATGGAAGAGTATTTGGCACTCTAAGGTGCCTTCACGGGTGGCATTTTTTGGATGGACTGCTGCTCTTGGGAAAATTCTGACACATGACAATCTAAGAAAGAGGAATATTGTGGTAGTGGAATGGTGTTGTATGTGTAAGAAAAATGGGGAGTCCGTGGATCATTTGTTGTTGCATTGTGAAGAGGCGGCTCGGCTATGGAATTATGTCTTTACATTGTTTGGGGTGGAATGGGTTATGCCACGAAGCTTCCACGACTTGCTTGCTTGCTGGAATGGGGTGGTAGGGATATTTCTAAAATTATTTGGAGAATGGTGCCTTTATGTGTCACATGGTGTATTTATGGAGAGGAATGTTCAACCTTTGAGGATAAGGAGTGTTCGATGGATGGGATGAGGAAGAACATGATTTCTATGCTACACTTGTGGGCGTTGGCCCATCAACGGATTGAAGTCTCGAGTTTAGAAGAGTTCTTGAATATGTGCTCTTTGTATATTTCGTAGGGGTTTCATTTGTATATTCTTTGTATATGGGTTGCGCCCCTCTGCGCTTTATTTATAATATTCACATTACTTATCAAAAAAAAAATATTGTGAGATGTATTTCATAAAAAATGTTCACTATGATGACTGAGTTTAAATCCTGCGTATAGTAAACCAAAAGGTGAATATATATATATTGTAAGTACTCTCCTATCTTTACCACCACCTCAAGCATCAATGTTTAAGGAGCATTCCAAATTTGTTTAGCTCCCTAATACCTTTTGTCCACGTTTAGGAGTTGCCAAAACCTCATGACGGTGTTCCTCTTTAAGAATATTCAAAAGAGCCAAGAACTGTTTCTCTCACCGCACATGTGATATCCTCACAATAGGGAGCGATCTTGTTCACATGTCATACAATCTCAGAGTAACAGCCTTTGCTCACCTCTCCAATCTCACCAGCCCCATCCCCATCCAACCCATCCAAGAGAATCAAGGCATGGCCTTTCCCTATCTCTCCCCTCACTATTCACCCCCCAACAAAATCAACTCTGAGCAGCCCCGCTGGGAGAGGCAATGACAATTTCAACCACAACACCAGTGGGGAAACTGAGAAAGACACATTGGCGGGTTCTGGAAAATCAGGCCTACCGGTGAGAATGAGGAAAGTTCCCCAAATTGATCAAAGCACAAACAACAGCCACAGTGAGCTGAAAAGGCCACTGGCAACGTCTGACTGTAACACCATGAGGATGAAGAGTGCTGAGCGGATTTTGGTGTCATCATCAGCGTGATGTGAGTAAGACTCAGTGCTGCTGCTGTCGAAATCTGGGCTACTACTGGCTAGAACACCAGCCTTGGCTGAAACAAAAAGTGACCTCCAATGTCATCTGGTAGCTACGACCTCAGCACCTTCAACCTTGCCAGAGCAGACCCAACACAGAACCCATTGCCAGAAGGAGACCTGATTGCCGAGTCCAAGCAAGAAGATGAAGGGCACTGAACCACGGGGTCCAGAGACACTTGCACAACCACCCATCGCAACCCCTAGGAACCTACCTGCCTCGTTGGAACCTCTCTGCACGATGAACGCCTTGGAGCCTTCTCTAAAGGAGTGGATGAACTTTTTCAACTCTGTATTGTGCACCAACACCTCCACCTTGAATCTCATCCACTTGAAACACAGCTTCCCCATAAACACCTTATGGGGCAAGCCTCTTCTCCTTTCCTCCAACTGAAGAACAGAAGCCCCATCTACCACTGAAAATTCAAATAGTTTTTGCTTCAACATGAAGCTTACTCTCACAAAATTCATGTCACCCCAAACTACAGCTACTCCACCAGCAAAACAGAGCAGATTGAAACTGCTACAACAACTAAACAAACAGAGACAAGAAACTGCTGAAACCCACCACGGATTGCGACAATGACTTCATCCAAGCACTCATGGGGCCTCCCAAAACCAACCAAGATTAGGAATGGCAAGATGAGAGAGAGAAATAGTGTGATGCGCCTCCACGTGCCACTGCTAGAGAGAAAGAGAGTGGAAAAGTAAAAAGTGAATAGAAAAATCTAATTTCATTTATGACAACTGCAAAATGGTTTTGAAAAAAGTATACATATTAATTTTGTGGAATCAACTTTCTTTTCTTTTTATCTAAAAAGTATAGTTCTATGGACTATGGTTGCAGCCTTCTGTGGTTATCAATGAAAAAATTTCTATGTATAGCTTTGGTGAGTAACCATTTGACTTCAAGACTACCAAAAAATGTTCACTTGATGCCAAAATTTAAAAAATGAAATTTTTGAGGGCGGTCACAGGTATTGATTATCAATCAGATACTGCCTTTTCTATTTTGCATGTTCCATTGGTTATGTTCTGGTTGCAGTTGATATTGTGTGATGGATCTTCTCTATTCATTTTCCCTTTTAATGACTGATTCCTTCCTATGGTCTTTTTGTGGGTTCAAGTTGTAAATTTGTAAAACATTTTTTTCAAGATGATTTGTTAGGCAAATGCAGATACATTGGTTTCTTTGTGTTGTCCTTGTTGATAAGTTCGAATGTCCTTGCCCCTTCCTAAAAACTCTAGTCCTTGTTTTTGGCTTTGCCTTTTTTCCATGTGTAGTTAGATCATGCATAATTGCTCACAAATTTCAATTTTAATTGCAATGAATCTGTTTGTGTAAAGCTAACACAGCCGTAATACCTTGACTTGTAGTTCTGTCGGATGGACACACTTCTTTACCTACTGGTGTATCCTCAACGACCTTTGTTGACAACAAAGACAATTGAGCTGGTTGGTATGCATTATTTTGGAGTGTTGCAGGCAATTATGGGCTGTGAACTAATTACGTTTCTTTCAGGTTGGATATGATAAGCTTGGAGCAGGGCAGAATGCCACTGTCGCTGTGATGAGCTATAGTGGCTATGACATAGAGGATGCAATTGTCATGAACAAATCATCTTTAGATCGTGGATTTGGACGTTGTATTGTTATGAAAAGGTATGTTATTCTCTCTTTCAATGGTTTCATTTCTTGTTGTTATTGCACATTACAATGTCAAAATGCTTGGTTTCTCTTTGACAAACAGGTTAACTGCCTTGACACAGAGGTATGAGAATAACACAGAGGACAGGATTATTAGGCCCAATAGAGAGGGAGATAATGCAGGAAAGATGCAGGTAATACATATTGATACATGTATACCTTTTTTTTGCTACTAGAGTGTGATTTGCATAGTTAGAATCTTAATTGTTTTCCAAACTGAAAAAAAAAAAAAAAAAAAATTAAAATTGTTCTCTAAACTTGGCATCAGTAAACAGTACTGTTTCTATTGTGGAAGTATATCTATTCCAATGTTTCTTATAAGGAATTTAAATAAATATGGAAAGAAACTATATGAATTGGCTGGGTTTTAGGCTGAAGATATAAACTAGTCATTATCTATTAGATAATCTTAGATAAGTATTTCTCTTGCATACTTCCAGTGTACCTAGGTGGTGCTTTGCACTTTAATGGTATATATATATTTAAAGAGTCTATAGATAATTACCTATAGCAAGTGTAGTATGTCCTGGATGGTGCTGTTAAACGGTTATGTGACGTGTCTTGTGATATAGATTTAATATTTTTATTTTTCTCTAGCTGTCCAGTAAAATCAGAATGTGATTCAGGCCTTCTGGAACTAGAATCCGATTCTAAGTTTTTATGATGTAGGATCCCTTCAATTTTGGAATTAGGGTTTATTTCATGAAAATAGATGGGCTAAAGTATCAAGATATTAAAGCTATATGGTTAGGAAGGGTAGTTGAAGGATTTTTGAGGGTTTCAAGTTGAAATAACACAAGAAAAAGAAAGAAATAAAGCTGCCATCAAGTTGCTGGCAGCCGTAACTTAAAACATCACCAAGAATTGTAAACGTATGATTTGGAGATTCACAATGCTAACTGATGATGGGCTTGTCAGTGTTTCCTAGTGTTTTTGGATTTGTGTTTTCTTCTTCTCCATAGTTGGGTATCTCTCATGTATGCTTCCAGTGTACCTGAGTTGCATTCCTCTGCACTTTCTAATAAAATTGCATTACTTACAATAATAATTAAAAAAACAGGTATGATGGTTGAGCAAGGTCTGGTCGTGGTGTATAAAAAAATAAAAGAAGAATGCAGTCTCACTTAAAAGAATAGTAATGAAGTATCATCATTTAAAAAAGAGGAATTGATGAAGCTTTTGTCAATCAAGTTGTTCAAAGTGTTACTAGACCACAAGACTTCTTGATTGTAGTATAGAATCTCTTAGTTTGGAAAGGAAAAGATTCCTAATAATAAGTGGAAACTCAATCTAAGCCTAAATAAGACTAAAATAAGCTAGATGCATAACCAAGCAGGGGGCGGATCGTATCTCTTTAGGGTCACCTTCCTCATATTTTCATATTATTTTGTTAGAATATACTTTGAATTAAAAATATTTCCTGTATTTCATCTCTTTTTTTTCTTTTTTTTTTTTTAATATGCTCTCACATATGTAGATACTGGATGATGATGGGATTGCTGCCCCAGGGGAAATTATTAGGAAAGGTGACATATATATAAATAAACAGTCCCCAGTCGAAACAAGGGGGGCGATGGTATCTCGTGTGGGATTAGCAGATAGGTTAGTTGTTCTCTTTCTGAAGAAAACTCTTGGTATGTCTCTGTTAACATCAAGATTGCTAACCCTTGTTTTTAAATCCAGAGCGTATAGGCCCAGTTATCAAACATATAAGGGTATTGAAGGGGAGTCTTGCGTTGTGGATCGAGTGGCTCTTTTTAACGATAGAAATAATAATTTAAGTATCAAATTCTCAATTCGGCAGACACGTAGGCCAGAGGTAAAGGTCTCTGATCTAGACTTATTATAGATGCTTTGACCATCTTATATTTTAGGTTGACTTTCTTCTTGTGTATATTGTTCCTTCAGGTTGGTGACAAATTTAGTAGCAGACATGGGCAGAAAGGTGTTTGTGGCACCATTATCCAGCAGGAAGACTTCCCATTTTCAGAACGTGGCATTTGCCCTGATTTGATTATGAATCCTCATGGGTTTCCTAGGTAATTTATTTTGGTTCAACTAGTTTTTATCAGAGATCATATCAATGTGTTGATCTTATTGATGTGTGAATTGAGGGGGAGAGGAATAATTTTTGTTTTTCCTTTTTAATATATATGCTGTTTGGGTTACATGAAAACAAAGGATTCAGCTGAACTTCATGAATGAGCTTGTGATTTCAATTTCATGAAAGCAAGACAAAAGAAGAGGTGGCTGCATGTGTCTATGTTTATCTTCTTTTTTATAATCCTCTTTCCTGCTGCTTTAAGATTTCTGATTCTTGATTTTGTAGTCATTAATGGTTCCTTGCGAAACAGAATAAAAATAGCAAGTAAATGTTGAGAACAGTGGAAAACTTGATGAGCAAATATTTCAGTTTTACTCTTTCCGTCCTGTGACAAAGTCATCTTTTTAGAACCTGAGTTCAAAAGGTTGATTTTGTTGGAGTAACACAATTAAAACTACAAGTTCAAAGTACATGATATTTGTGATGGTTGGGTCAGACTTTCTTGTCCTTTTGACTTTCTATGCGAATGAATGTGGGTGCAATGTACTGAGATATAAGTTAACAAATTGCCTTGGCTTTTGAAAGAAATTATTTTTTGCTGTCCTTCAAAAAACTATAAAATAAATAAATAA
The DNA here is from genome assembly GCA_013348765.1 of Carpinus viminea. Lineage (NCBI taxonomy): Eukaryota > Viridiplantae > Streptophyta > Magnoliopsida > Fagales > Betulaceae > Carpinus > Carpinus viminea. The sequence goes on from CP054668.1 coordinate 17,047,299, forward strand.
ATAAATTCCTAAATTTGAAGCAGATACGGAAGTGTTGTGAGGGTAAACTATCACCTAAAGGATTATGATATTCTGCTATGATGCTTCCTACTTGCTGTTGTTTTCTTCAATTGTTTGATATGCAACTTCTAATTATAATATCTAATTGATAGCAAACTGTCAAAACGTAAATTAATGTTTTTATATTCTGTTATCATCAGTCGAATGACTGTAGGCAAGATGATAGAGCTTCTTGGGGGTAAGGCAGGAGTTTCATGTGGTAGGTTTCATTATGGCAGTGCCTTTGGGGAGCCAAGCGGTCATGCAGATACAGTTGAAGCCATAAGGTGCTTTCTTCATCTTCAGTGTGACATCATTTTATACATTTTTCCCGATCTCATTTTGTTGACCTTTCTTTTTTGCTCTGACAGTGAAGTTCTTGTGGACAAAGGCTTCAGCTACAATGGCAAAGACTTCCTTTATTCAGGTTTTTCTCTTTCGCTGCCCCACCGCCAAATAATTTTTTTTACTATATCTGAAATGTATGGTCAATTTGGGCATCCTATTGCAACCATTCCTTGTAATTCTTCTCAACAAGCTTGCTTGAGTATTGTGTTCAGAATCTTGAAACCCTAGGGTTAAGGAAAACCAGTTTTCATTTTAAATTTGATTTGACATGGAACTTCTTTCATTGATGCAGAAGTTACTATCACTAATATTAATCAGATGTTTTGATAGCAAGAATAATTCAATTATGTCATTCAAATTGTAAATGTATTTTGACTGTTTATGCAATCCTAATATTTCCACATCTTGGATGTTATCCCACAATAAATGTTGGACAAATTTTTTCTGCCACTAAGAAAGCGAGTCATTATTTTTTCATAAGTTTCACAAGTTTTGTCACATCTTATAAAATAATAACTTTTTTTGCCTAATTGGCTTATTCCTAAGGGCTCAGTAACATAGAATATGGCGTGGAATGGAATTAAAATTTTGTGTTTGTGGTTGTGCGCTTGTGCTTGCATATACAGGAAAACATTATGACATTTTTTTGTTATCCAGGTATCACAGGTTGCCCATTACAAGCATATATTTTCATGGGGCCAATTTACTACCAAAAATTAAAACATATGGTGAGACCCTGTGCTTATTTATTGTGTATCAAAATCCAATCTTGCTCATAAAGTCTCTTTTCTCCCTTCTCCCTGAGAGATATTCTTTATCCGTTTGAGGCTTTGGTTTTTGCATTCCCATGATGCAACATGTACATGATCTAAGTTTACAACACATGCTTGTATGCCATTTTTTTCCCTTTCAAAATAGAGTTAGACAAGTCTTCCTCTCGTTTTTCCCACCCAACACTCCACAACATCCCAAAAGAGAAAGTATCACGTGTTCTTTTGGCAACCTAACTTGAGAGTTTATTAACATGGGATCAACTTGTTGCTCTTTCTAACTCTCAAAAGCAGCCATGCGTCATACTTCTTGTTAAGTACAAATTTATGGACATTTAAATTGCCCATATAACATCAAATCATCTTAATGTACTCCCCATCCCGTTTAATCAAATGAACTCTTGGACAAAATGGTTGGTACTAATTTAGTGTTTTTTTTTTTTTTTGCTGTCTGCAAAAACAAATGGCCCAGCATTCAGTGAGGGCCACAACATGATTAATATTTTCTTCAAAAAAGACAGAAATTGTAAGATCTTACAATTTACAATTCTGTCATTCAATATTCTTTTTTAAGAGGTAAACCTCCCAGATTTAAGTTATCTGGCAGGTGTAGTAATACCTACCCATCCTTCTAGAAGTCATTCTTCCCGAATGATTAGTGATTTCTTTGTTTGATTCAGATTAATTTGTTACTCTTTTACTGATGCTTTTTCCTTTCAATGAATGATTGTGTGATTGAAATCCATTTCTTTGGTTGTAATTCCACATAATAAGTCGTAGTAATGTTTTTATATATCACTTTATTTTTTCTTCTTCCTCCTAATTACATAAAGCATGCCTCATCGATTTAGCCTATAACTATCTTTTTTAGACATCCATTTATATAATAACCAATACTTTCATGATGACTAGGTCCTAGATAAAATACATGCTCGAGGTAATGGGCCCCGTGTCATGCTAACAAGACAGCCAACAGAAGGGAGAGCTCGAGAAGGAGGTTCTTAATTTCTCATTCTTGGACATATATCTGCAGTAAATTTACCTAATGGAGTTCTTATTTTCTTCTGACCATTCATTTCTAGGACTACGGGTAGGAGAAATGGAACGTGATTGTTTGATTGCTTATGGCGCTAGTATGTTAATTTTTGAGCGCCTGATGATCTCTAGTGATCCTTTTGAGGTTCAGGTATGAGCTCATGCTTATGCTACTCCATTGTAAATGTTTGCTGTGTATGAACCACTGTTTTTTCTTTCTCCCCTACTCCCTGCTTTTGTTGGAGTTGGTGATGATCCAAATTTGAGCCACATATGTCCAAGGCTTAATATGTGTAGAACGAATTTTAATTGTTAAAAAAAAGTGTTCTTTGACTGTTGGATCCTACTCCCAATCAAGCATAGTCTTCACTGTTAATTACACATAAGAACAACCTCCAATTGTGAAGGAAAATGCAATACAAGAATAAGATCTTAATACAGAATGAATATCAGTGAAATTTCTGCTCTATTGATTTTGATACATTCATGTGGATCATAGATCCTAGGAATTAAGAAAAGGAAAATTTAATGAACAGAATAACATAAAGGAAAGTTTTTTCTTTTTTCTCCTCAATATGCATCCAGATATTTTTTTAGCTTCCACAAAATCTACCTGCAGCTTCCCATTATGAATATATGCTTGAAATCTTCTTTTCGCTCTAAGAACTTCTAGGGAGTAGCAAGAGTTCGGCACTTCCCTTCTCAAATCTTTTTAGAAAAGGCCAGCAGAAATTGTATGCTTGTGGATTGCCAGCTGCACTCGGATTGCTATTGTGTGGAACAGAGTGCTATTGTGTGAAAGATGGTGCCCTCGTGCCTATTGTTGTGGTCCATGAACATTTTTCTTGTTATGCTAGCCTTACATATTATTTCTCTTCTATAGAAGGAAGGATAATTCATCTCATACCAATACTTCAATTCTTGAGAATTTATGTGTTTAATATTTGGTTTTTTTAGTATTCTGATATAGCTGATAACATTTTCTTTTTGGCACAGGTTTGCAGACAATGTGGTTTGTTAGGATATTACAACCATAAGCTGAAAACTGGAATTTGTTCGTCATGTAAAAATGGGGATAATATTTCTACTATGAAGCTGCCATATGCGTGCAAGCTCTTACTTCAGGTATGACTTGAAATTTTATTGATTGTTATATAGCTCACATATGATTCTATTGAAGAATGTATTTCATTAAGTTCTATTGGTTGGCTAAGTGTGAATTAGATGTTAGTAGTTTGCATTGATATTCTTGGTTGATGTCTTAATTAAGAGTTGGTTGAGATCTCACATTCTTTTTGGATTTCTCAACTGGCAATTATTTGGGAACAACTATTTGTGGTAACTCATATGTGCATTTCTGTGTGGTTAGTGGAAACGATTTGGAGCATTAATTTGACAATTAATACTCTTATCTTGGAACCCTTGAACTTGTTTAAAAGGCTTGCCATGATAAGTAAGTGAGGCATTGTTGAAGGCACTCATTTCATGTCGTTTTTCATCTTAGTTTGTGATGCATGTTCTATTTGTAAACAATGTTTAACCTCAGGCAAAAATAAAAAAAACTGTTGAAAGCCCTAAGGGTACTGCCGCACTGGCCTTGGTTGTTTGCGAAGTCTAGGAGAAGCAAAAAATCTGAACACTCTTGAGTAATACACTAGAAGGCATTATGCCGCCAGATTAACATCTAACTTGGGTTGGATGCTGGTCATCCTTATCTTCCTCCATCAAGATTAGTGCTCAAAATATCTGATTAAGAAAATATACGTCTACTCTTTCAATATTGTATCTTCCTTTTTTTTTATCTTGCGTTAAAAGCGTATTGTGCCTTGTGCCTTTTCTTTTCCTTTTATGTAGTTTTGTAGCTGCACTATATTAAATTTTGCATTCGTGCTTGTTCTGTGTGTAGTACTGGGAATTGCACGTAATATGTTGACAACATTTATACAGTGCTAGGTTGTTTTATTTGTCTTGGTTGATAGAGAAAATACGGGCAGATATGCAATCATGACTAAACCCCAGAAAACTTTATTTATCACCAACAGTTATGCTACAGTCTGAAACGCTTTCAAGCTCAAATAAGCCATTGCTCCAACAGGACCAGATATCCATTTCTGCCCTCGCCACCGCTCTCCAGCATTCTGACCAAAGACCAACATTGTCAATAGACATGTCATGATTCAGAGCTACCTTGCTGACATTAAAAAATTCTTCACAGCTACCATCAAACCCGCGGCCACTTCAAACCCAAGCCAATCATGGCTACAAAACCACCTGAGACCATTTATCAACCATCTCCCATCAGCTTTCTGTAGCCATCCAGAGCTGTTCTCACTAGCATGTCTCGGTCTTTTGTTTTATTGGTCAGTAGAAGAGCAATAAAACGAGTTCTTGTGGAGTCTCCATGGGTGTTTGGTTTGTCTTTGATGTAAGTTGTAGAAGAGCAAGGTGGTTTTGTTACTCATCTCCCGTAACCAAACCCATAAACACTTAATGGTAGCCGTTGCCAAGGTTATAGGGATTTCGTGTGATATTTTATTTAAATTCTATCTCCATTGTTGACATTTCCATTGTTCAATGGCATGCTTTCAGGAACTCCAATCAATGAATATTGTTCCCCGCTTAAAGCTAGCCGAGGCATGAGTAGAAGGATGTTCTTAACTCCTTGTTTTCATAAATGAAAGGACAGGATTCCGAATTCGGGCTTTTTGTGCTACACATTTCCTGCTTGAGGCTACTACTATCCGACTGAATTTATCCGCTTCATGGAGATCATGTTAGAGGGATGTACCAAGGCTCAACACACTTTTACTCTTCAAAGGCAACCTCATGTCATCGATGTTGGGCAAAAGTGGAAGCTTCCTTCATAGATATTTACTGGTTATGTCTATGTATCTGAATTTCCAGGTGGTTCTAGTGTTAAATTTCTGCCTTGTATGTTTTCGTATGAAGGCATTCTGAGTTAGGCAAGCTCCACAAATAGCAGATATTTAGTAGATTAATATACAACTTTCTCATATCATCGAGTTATATAATAATTGTATAGAAATTTACTAAATAGCATTATTCATAATAATAATAAGTAGAAATTGTGGTCTTACCAACTCTACACTCCCCACGATTGTCTCCACCGAAAAAAAAAAAAAAAACTCAACCAAGATATATATGATAATCTACATACAATATGAAATTCCAAGAGCAAATAAAAATAATTTCAAAACTAGGAAGGCCTAGCCTTCATATTTAGGACCTATTTGGGATTGTGTTTGAAGTATCTAAATATGTTTTTAACATTCAAAAAGTTTATTTGAAGAAAAAGTATTCGTTTGGTAAAAAAATTAGAAGAGCTTTTAAGGATCGAAAAAGCCTAAAAATGATCAAAAAAACATTTTTAGTAAAAACTTCAAAATGAAATTTTTATCAAAAGTTTTTTTTATTATTTAAAAACTCTATTTTTCAAATATAATAACAAACATGCTTTTAATAATTCAAGTATCGTAATCCCTTGTACTTAAATATTTAATGTATTTATTTTGACTTATGCGCTATTTTATTTATAAGTAAATCAATCTCATATTATAAGTATACCAGAAAGACCTCAAATTAGGGAAAAACAAAAACAACATGACATTACCATAGATTTATTTTCTTCGTGTTTGGCATCCTCAACACAGTAGACTCAGTAGTTGTGCTAATATTTTTGAACTTTTTTTTCAGAAAAAAAATTATTATTTAGGGTAAATTTGTTATTTAAAATAATTGTGGTACATGGCATATATAGTTGGACCATGACATGTCAAATGAAAGCCTCGTGACATAAATGAGTATGAGTGATTTGACATAACATACTATTAATTAATTAAAAAAATAATAAGTTAACAAAATGATATATTTGAAATAAGAGAAAAACATAAGGACGTAATTGCTGAAATTAAAAACTTAAAAGAGCTAAATTGAAAATATCAAAAGAGTTAAGTTTACAATGTGATCTCTATTCCTAGGGTTTAAGGTTGAATCGGAAGGAGTATAGGTAAAATGTTCTTTATACCTCTATAATTTTAATATATATATATAACCCAAGGCTTGGACAAGGTCGGCCTGACATCATTTTTTTCTATAAAAAATTTTAAACAAGGATATTTTTGGTATATTGGCGTCATGATTAGGATTTAAGGTGATATAGGATTGGGATCCAATAAAATTAGAGTTTTCGAAGTTTAAAAAAATAATTACAAAAGTAGGGTTAAGTAAAGTTTTCAATATTATTTAGTTATTTAGTTGTTTTTTTTGGCGCCAAAATCTCATCTCACCACCAACACCACCAATTGAATAAGGCTCTGTTTGGCGCGGACGCTCCCTCCGTTTTCCATCCGATCTAATGGGGTGCAGCCTAGGGTTTCGTCCTCCTCAGTTCTCCGAGGTAATCGACTTCTTCTACCCCTCCTCCGATTCCAATGCTAATAACATCAACATGACCGTCTGGTTTTGCCGAGAAACGTAGATTTATTTCCTTTTTTTTAATTTTATTTAAAAATTTTAAAGTCGAGAAAATTTTATTTAAATTGTTCTTTTTCTTTCTTTTTATCTTTTTCTTTTCTCCTTCGTGTTTCTCAGCAGCCAAACTAAACTGGGTTTGGTTTAATTGTAAGTAAAGTTATGAATTGCGAATGGTTTTGTTATTCTAGAGATAATGCCTAGCTCGAGTATTTGGTCTAGCTGTCCAAAAAAATTATTGTTCTCTCAGAACCAGAAAGGAAGCTGATTTTATGGAATTCAAGGTTTCATGAATGAGTATTTGGTTTTACATTTGATGGTGGTGGAAGCAAAATATGATAGTATGAGTGGAGGTTGGTGTTCTTAGGAGGTGATAGGACCTTTTGGAGTGGGAGTGTGGAAACATATAAGGAGGGGGTGGGGAGTTTTTTTTTCGATATTTTTTAGATATGAGTGGGGGATAGAACCAAGAAAAGTTTTTGGCATGATTTATGGTGTGGGAATTACCTACTGAAGGAATCTTTTCTGGAATTGTTTAGTATTGTTTGCTATAAGGGGACGTGGGTGGCGGATCATTTGCAGTTTTCTAATGGAAATATTCAGTGGAAGACTTTGTGGTTGCGTTTTACTGTATTGTACACTTTCAGAGTGAGACAAGGTGGTAGGGATAGTTTTTGGTGGATGCCATCCAAGTGGTGAAAGTTTGAAGTAAGGTTGTTTTATCAAGTGTTATCCATTCCGGCTAGTTCGTCAATTCTTTGGACAAGTATTTGGAGAGTCAAAGTTTCATCAAGAGTGAGTTTCTTTGTGTAGATGGCAACTCTTTGGAAGATTCTATCTTTGGATAACCTATCGAAGAGGAAAGTCATAGTGGTGGGCTGGTGCTGTATGTGTAAAAGAAGCAGGGAATCCATAGATCTTCTTTTAAAAGTTTTCTAATTGTTTGCTTTTAAAAGTTTTGCTAGCAAGCTATAACTGTCAATCAACGGTGTTGTTTGAAAATTTACTAATTTCAGGATTTAGCTTGGCTTCCTGGTTGGCTTCAGCATCATCAAGCAGAACAATTCGATGAGCACATAAAGAAACCTCAAACTCCTGAGCTTGCATTTAAGGTTTGGAGGGTTTGCTTTTTAATTCTTTGTTTTTTTCATTTACCTTTCAGCTTCTATTCCGTACAGAAAACATAGACGATTTTATTGACTGAGTTCTAACCAGTGGTAAAATTTGCAATGCTGCTGGGGAGGTATGTTTGGTCGTCATAAGAGTATAAGATTTGGAAGGTTGTTCCCTTGAGTATAATGTAGACAGTTTGAGAGGAGAGGAATATAGGACTTTTGGAGGTGTTGAGCGTCCTTGTCGTGCAATCAAGTATTTATTTTTGAGATCTTTGTATAATCCTTTTAGATCTTCTGAATAAAGATTGTAATTCTTTAGGAGTAGCTCTAATACACTCCCTGTGTATTTGAGCTCACTCCTGAATCCAATAAAGTTATTTTATTTGAAAAATTTAGGACGAACTAATGTTATTGGAAAGCTGAGACTAACATATAGAATCTGAGAAATGAAACTTTTGCACGGCTTAACAACAAAAATCTAGAACTGTGCCCCGTAAAAGAAAAACTAGAGCAAAAAGTTCTCTTGATGTCAGGAGGTTCTTCACCCCCCATATTTTGTTTTCTTTTGGAACCAGTCCACAAAGTACCAAATATAACACATACTGGAGGAAGAAGACTAAGGAGACGAATTATGGTCTTGTCATGAAAATTCACACTGAAGTTGGTCTTCAAATAAGTGATTAATGAACCACATTTTATCTTGTATCCTGGTTTAATAACCCCTTGAAGCTGTTCATGTTTTGGTAGATTTGGTATGGTTACTGGAATCTTTTGCTTCCAGGTCACATTTTTGTGTAATTGATATCAATTGGTTCATAGAATGTGATCCAATTTTCTTGGATGCATAAAGAAAGGTGTTGAGGCAGTTAAGTGGACATGATGAATTATGATTTAGTCATCAATTATGGCCGGCTATAATTTGTGAGGCTATATGAGAACATTCTTAGAATCTAATGAAATTACTACAGAGTGCCTGTGATGAATAATGTGGTATCGTGCATTCAACTTGTAATGTACTTTCTCTCATCATCATCAGCATCATTACTATTTACTTCTTCTTCTTCTTCTTCTTCTTCTTCTACCTCGCTAGATGAGATTGAAATGATGATGTTATCTTCAATAACTAAAAAATATGGTGCTAGCTTCTGTTCCGCACTGTCAAAGTTCCTTTCATTTTGCTGATAATTTTTATTCAATATTCTATGTTCAGTGAATTCAGGTTGCACATGGAAGAATGGGGATAAAAGATACTTCAATAAATTGATAGGTCAACAATAACAGATTAATTCATGATAAACTGATGATCCAAAATCTCTTCAATCATCATATAATAGGAAATTGCTAATCTCTTTGTTAAGCTTAACCCACTCTTTCCATTCTAGAGTATCATCATTGAGCTCTTAGTCCTTTTTTCATCCTTAGGTTATTAGGGTGCAATCATCACATGAGATCTTTCTTAACCATCATGGTTAACTTAGAAGTAGAAACATAATCTAGCCATGAATAAAGTTTAGACTCCATAAGATGCTGAAATTGAAACGTAGTTACTTATTTCTGGCGTAAATATTGGTGATTATTAGTCTTCAATTTCTTAGTATGTTGTAATGAGTTTTTCTCAACTTGTGATAGTGTAGATTTTTATAAAGGTCAAATAACAGTTGAAAAAAGAATGAAAAATAAATAAATAAATAAATTTGTGCTATGCTTGACCGTCAGCGCTAAGAACACTTGAACAATTCTTTAAATGTTCACTGATATTTCTTCTTCGTTGGAATGGATAGGATTTTGCGTCATTTCAAGGAAATACCGATGAAAATAAATATGCAAATCTTTTATCAAGGGAAGAAGGCAGAGTTAACAACTGTCATTTATTCTTATCCGGAGAAGACAATTCACCAATTAGTTCATCTCCGTCTCCTGGAAATGTAAGTTCTTAACCATACTGGCTGAAAAGCAATATTAATTTTACAGACTATTTTTCTTAATGAATTTGCAAGTTTGGTCTTACCCCCTAATTTTGACCTGCAAAAGGAAGTGTTAATCCCTATACATCCGTGATGTGTTTACATCCCTTTTCAGTAGAACTCTTAGAAAATATTCATTATCTTGTTTGGGTTATTTAGTCAGAACTTGGATTAATCTATATATCTTCCATCAATAGGTGCTTCATTTCCATCTTCATCTTTCCTCGTATGGCGACTCACAGTATAGCCCAACTCAACAGTTGGATACATCAAAAAAGCAGCTTCAATCTAATAAAGTTGTGTCAACGCAATTAGTTGAATACTCTGTTGGTTCTGGGGAGAAGACTCATTCCATAATGCATTGTAGTGCTGGTGGGCAAAATTTGTTGACTCCAAGTTCCATTCAAAGAACCGTGGAGAATGTTTGTCCAACACCTCCCCACAATGACAAGGACTCTGAGAGGCATTATGGAGAGAAATTCAGTTTCAGGTTCCTCAAAGGTGCTGATGTTAATGAAGCAGTTGAACTATCTATCACAGCATCTGAAGCATTGGTTATACATGAATTAGTGAAGAGTGGATCAACTTTAGAAACATTGCCAACAGAGTCGGTACTTGAAGTTGCCCTTCAGGTGAAGAAAGCACGGTTGGAGATTTTGGAAGATGCCCTTCATTGCCCAACAGAGCATACTGACAACTGTGATTCTCTTTCTGACTTTGATGATGTTGCTATGGCAGATGCATATGAAGATGTTGGGTTATCTTACAGCGTCCCTGATCATCAGTGTGCTTGTGATTCAGCTATATCTCATATCAAAGAAACTCCTCTATCTGATGATCATTATGGATGTGATAATAGAATGAATTGCTTAGATGTCAGGGCTCAACAAGTAAATTTTGTTGATAGTCCTGCACAAAAACATTTAGAAGACAACGTGGACATGGATATGGGGTTAATAAAAGACTTTCCTTTAGAATCTCTTGATCGTGGGAGTCAGAAGAAACTTTCTTGTGATCCAGTTTTGGTTTCAAATAACTCAAAATTGGCCAGATATGCAGATTCCATGTTGCATCAGTCGGTCCAGGAAAATTCAGATGGTTTATCTATAGCACAGGTAAGGAGATTTTCACCTACTGCCCTCCTCCCCCATGCTTACTTAGCTTGGTCCCTCCCAAAAAGAAAAACAAAGGGGACATATGCAAATATTTTTCTCCAATCCCAAATAGTTTGCGATTTGAGCTGTCTTTCCCTAATGCAAGAGATGATAAAAGAGCTAATTGGGTCCATCTAGTTTTATTTAGGTTCTATTAGTTAATTGAGCTGTTAGTATTTAATTGCATGTTGTATTTAATTTTTAAGAATCAATGGTGCTTTTGGTAATTCAATAAATAGGTGATTGTCCTAGATGATTTTAAGCAATTCAAAAAATGGGTTTTGCCCTAGATCATTTGGGATAAGTCAATAAGTGAGCGTTGCCCTAGGGTTTAGTCCTTAATCTATTTAAGTGTCTTGTATTCCAATGCAGCCAGACCTTGATAGAATAAAATTATGAGAAATTGATTTTCTCTCTCCTTCTCTCCCCATCCCCCCCTTTCTCTCCTTTCCCCATAGCTTCTTTCCTCCTTCTCTCTCTTTCCTAACTTCTCTCTTTCTAGCTTCTTTCTCTCGCCTCTCTTAGCTTCTTTCTCCTCACTTTGCCCTAATTTTGCTGTGTGATTTTGTGTGACTTGTTGTCCCGCATCATTCCCTTTATCAGTTGAATGTAGAAAAAATGAAACTTAGCTCGTAGTATGTCTAGGGTTTCCTATCATGGTGCATTGCTTTGAATAGTAGTTATGGTGTCCAAGCAGTTGGAACTGCTATGATGGATTTAACTTCATCAACCTCAAACCATATTTATATATTGCTTGATATGTAATAGATTTGATTTGAAACCCGAAAAAAGAAAAGAAAAAGTTGCAAAATGGGAAATACAGAAGAGAAACTCCTGAAAACGAAAATAAAACTAGCTCCTAAATACTAATAAGTTAGAAGTTCCTAGAACAAATGAAAAGAAGTTCTAATAGATACTGTTATCTAGTCATAGGGGAAATCCTGAAAGCAGCTTCTTCAACTTAGTGGCTAAAATCTTGGTCTCGTCTTTTTTCTCTGGATGCACCACATGAGTCATAAAGAGCTGCATTTATATTGCTGATTTTTCTGTGCAGCTTGTTTGAATCAGTATTTATTGATCCATATTACCGTAAAGACAAGTATATGACTTGAATTGATCAATCTGATAGCTTTGTTTTCTTGTCCTTGGTGTTTTTCCCTCTTTCCATCTCTCTCTTGGTAGGAAGTAGATATCTCTGCAGTCTTGAAGCAGAATAATGGTAAGAGTTTCCCTAAGTGTTTTCTTGAGACGAGCTTTCTCTCGGAATCAGCAGATATTGCCCCAGACGAGAACTCTTTTGTGCAGAAACATAAATCCCAGTCTAAGTTGGGTTCACAGTCAAGCATACCCTTTGAAGGTCTACACGACAAAGCTCATGAGGGGATATTCCTTTCTCAAGATGTGGTTACATCTTCAAACCTCTCTTATGTCGATCCTCTTTGTTCTGTTGTTCCGTGCAGTATTTCTACCGAAAATGCCGGTTCAACACTAGCTCAGAATCAGAATGATGGAGAAAAATGCTTTAGATCCACACCAGAACTTGGGGTAGAGAATATGCAAAGGACACTAGATCAAAATATTGAGCTTGAACTTGGGGATGAGCAAGCTATGTACACAGTTCATGTGGAAAGTTCTGGGGTATCAGCTAGAAGGCAGTTGACCTCGCTTAAGACTTATAGCATGCTTTTGCCTAAACACGTCCCCCTTTTGGAAGAGGGTTGCCATTACTTTAACCAGTCATGGGGTTCTACTAAGTTCCTATGTTTAAGGACTGTTTCCAAGTATGCAGCTGGTACAAATAATGAGGATAATCATAAAACTACTAGTAACAGGAGTTCAGTTGCAGAAGTGACAAATCAGAAGAGAAACTATGATGAAATTGCAGGAGAAGGGGGTGAGTTCTTGGTTCAGCCATTGGAGCAGAGGACTTCACCTCTTGTTCTAAACCAAAGCTCATGTCCCAAGCATGGTACACTACCAGGATCCATTGTTAAGCATCAACAATGCAAAAGTCATCAAAATGTAGAATCTGAATGCTATAATTCCCATGACAAGCATGCTTCTGTAAAAAAGCAAGTTCATTTCTCTGAAGCAGAGGACCTGCTCCAGTGGACCAAGAATGTTCAAAAGCGACAGTCTTTACACCAAAACTGTAAGACTTGAACACTGATTGTCTAATGCATCTTTCAATTTTAAATCTCCATTTTTCTCCAACCTCATTCTTTTGTTCTTTATGTAGAAATTTAATGCGTCTCATCACCTAATCTGTTTGGTTTGTTGTTCAAATGTATGTAGGTTCAACTGTTAGAGCTAGTAAAAGGCAAAAATTGTCCAAGCCATGTTCCATAGCTTACGGCATGAAAAGCTGTCTCACAAATTCTTGTGTTAAGGTTAGGAAGAGATTGATTTTTCAAGGTATAGAATTCCTTGTTACAGGATTTCTAGTGTGAAGGGAAAGGAAATTGAAGGACTAATATGTAAATATGGCGGCATGGTTCTCTGGGATATCCCTTCCCCTCCAAAGGCAAGGGGAAAGAGAAGCTCAAGATCTATCTGCCAGCACTTTCCTGTTATTCTTTGTCTAAAAAAGGTTTGTTTTTTATGATTAAGACCTTTTCTTCTTTATTTATTAATTCTGTTCCCCCTCCCCATTTGAGCTTCATTATATATTTGAGTTGGCGCTCCTAAAACTGGTCCTCATTGCACTATATTGACTTGGTGTGAACCTTTTTTTTCCTTTGATCTCTGGAAGCAGTAAGTTATTTTGTTCCTCTTTCTTTGTTAACTTTGTTTATTGTGAGTGGAGGTGCACAACCCAGACTGATGCATCTGTTTCAAATATATAAATATTGGAAATTTTACTGCAACTCATGTAGTTGGTCGTCATTTTTAAGAGTTTGATGTTTTCTAAAAAAAAATTCTATGGCATTTTCAATTTTGTTCAATGCTTATGAAGTTTAACTTAGTTATTGCTTATGATGTAATAGGTGGGTGAAAAGTATATGGCATTTTGTATCTTCAATATTGGTGTCTAGTATCTTATAGACTGCTTTTGTGATATCTTATGACCAAGGCTAACAAATGATTGAGGAATACTAGTTATGCTAGATCTTTTGTCTGTACAATAATTGTTTGTCTAGCTTGCTTTGGGTTTAACTTGTGTAACAATGGGTGAGTCTTTATGTCTAATTTGGGTATTTCTCAAATGCAATGTGTAGATGATTACTAGAGGTTATCAGGTATTGTCCATTATGGGTTTCTTGTATTTTATAGCCTCCTTTAGTGATTTCCAGGACATTTGGCTAACATTGATTAGAAATATCCTTGTCTTCTGCTAGATCTTTTTCGTACGAGAATTGTTTATTTGTAGCTGGTAAGATTGAGGTCATACTTGATTAACTAATTACATTGAAAGTCCCGGGATTTTTTTTTAAAAAAAGTTATGGTGTTAACTGGTAATGGCTAGATAGATTCCTACCTGTAAACCGTACCAGTCCAAGATAAGCCTTTTACTCAAGCCTGGGTTATTGATTTGACCTCCTAGAGTTCCAGCAGACTACCTGGCACCTTTTCTGTGGAGTGTTGTCTAGTTGAGTAGGAAAACCTGTGATAAGTATAATGACTTTAGAAGGTATTCATTCTATAATATATAGTTAACGTATGCTATATATTGAGCAATTTGGTAGAGGAGATAATCTAGTTAGAATTCCATGAAGGGCATGATCATTATCAAGAACTTGCAATGACAATAGTGCTACTTGTTTGCTGTGTAACTCAAACATGAAGTCAATAATTAAACATGGTGATGAGGTATTCAAAATAATCACCTCCAGTGAACTTACATATGATTTTAACTGTGGACACGAACATGGGAATTGGATTCCAGCAAAATAAGGGTGCCCGTTTCATATAGGTTAAAGTTATAGGTGTTTTAACTTGTGATGACAAGTGTGGGAAGTCTACCTTTTGCAGATACTTAGACATCTTTGGAATCAAGGTTCTCTCTCTTTTTGTTTCATTGGTTGGGGGTTGGGGGGGGAATATGTCTGGGTCATCTAGCAAATAAGTGATTAAAGAAGAGAAATATGTGTGATATTATTGATCAATTGTTCTTGACATATGTACAAGTATAATCTTCCTTTATTCGTGGTTACTTTTATATTCCTCAGGTAACCACTATAAGTGTTCGAGTGTCCACCTATTAGTTCCTGTCATCTCATGCAGTTTCTACTAGAATGATTCATAAGAGTCATGGTCATATGAGTTGTGAAAGCCCTCTTAATCCAAAAGAACAAATGTTTTCAGAAGTCTATGAAGGTTTTAATCTGTGACGTCTTTGTTTTACATATTATGTAAAATATTTTATTGTGTAATCCTTTCACGTTGCAAGGTTTCATAATTGTTGGGAATTTGGTGTTTCATTTTTGATAGTTTTCTTCTTCGTTTTTTTTTGTCTCAGTTAGAAACTACCAAGTTCTTGTATGGGTGTGCAGTGAATGCTTTAATACTGAAAGTTGATTGGCTTACTGATTCAATTGCAGCAGGTTCCATCATACCACCTGAGAAGTAAGTTGTGCTCCATGTCTGACTTGTATCTTCGCTTTGGAATTATTTGGTCCTATACTCCTGATTAATGACTGCCAGCATAATCAAAGCTTGAACTTTAATCTTGGAAGTTGACTTGCTTATTATTGAACTATTATGATTTAAAATTTATCCAATAAAAATTTGTCAAACCAATTTCCTGTTTTATAATTCCAAATTATCTATCTGTTAGATACAGGATTCTATCAAGGCAAGATGATGCAATGCATACCAGAATTGGAAAGCTAGTTCGTTTTAATAACATTAAATATATCTTTGAGAAAGTAGGGATCATGCTTCATGGAAAGCATAGTTTCTGCACCAAATATGCAGAAATAATCAAGGTAAGGATCAGTTCACGTTAATTGGTATCACAAAGTTGAAGACTCAATCTTACTTTACTATATATGACTAATTGGCCTCTTTCTAGTCATCTTTCCTTTGTCATGTAGCTCCAGCATGATTGCAAAACTGTACTGCTAATTTTCGTAATAGGAGCTAGCAATTGAGTGGAATGGCTTTAACTGACCTGATAAGCTCTGCAAGGATCATTATTTAAATTCTTAAGTATGAATTTGTACTTCAGAAACCTCAGTAGTTTCGTGGCTAGTGTTTTTGGTTGCTAGACCTAAAGAGTATAAGAACTATGCTGATTATTGGATATGTTTGATCTTGAAGCGAAGAGTTCCCAACATTTTCTGAACATATAATTTCTAACAAGTTTTTTTTTTATGACTTGACAGAATGTGAACATGGGAATATGCCTCACTTATTTTACTCTCTGTAACACATAATAGAAACCATATTTTACTCCATCTATATCATGTAGCAAAATTTCTATACTCATTCACATATGCATTTTTTACCTCTAGCATATATCCATATCATATCCTAGTTTATCTGTGTTATCAAAAAAAAAGTGAAGGTGTTTCATTGTTTATAAACCATCAATGTTGTTTTTCCCTCTTCATTATCATAGTGTTTTGTTGCTAAACGAAAGAACAATGCCAACATGTGTCAAAATTAAATGTATATTTTGAAACTGCGGTCATCCTATTGAAGTGTTAGACATGCCTCCAAGGAGTGTGGTTGAGTTTAGGTGTCCAACACAAGCATGACACAGACACTGCTCCTCCATAGAAGTGTACGTTCTATTTACCATATGGAATTGTTACTGAAATGAGTGTTACAGTGTGGAAGATGTAGTTGGAGGAGCTTATATTTTTATTCTTCAAAACGTTGTTTCTGTGGACAGCTGCTTATGTATCTTTTCTGACGATTAGTTATAGTGATTTTCTTGTTCTTTTTGCTAACTCTAGTTAGGTGTTTTCTTTTATATACTTTTTGCATACTTAGAGGTGCTTTAAAAGCTGATTGCTTACCCAAAAAAAAAAAATTTGTTACTACGCCATTTTCCAGGCCACAGAATAATGGAATAATCTTATTTAAATTGCTTAAGACATAATTGGTTAGTTTATGCTGGATTAGTTTCCTTGCTTCTATGAAAAGATGACTAATGACCATCTTTAAATTGCTAAATTTTCTTTTGTTCTTTTGGAAGCATTTTATATTGAAATCACCACCTAAGAACATAACACTACATATATCTGTTTTACATAAACCTTGAAGTTATAACTCTATCGTGATTTGTTATATTTCACATTGCTCTAGACAATGGAGTAAAGATTTTTCTAAACCACTTGATTTTGTATCAGACCACCTATGTTTTGGGCCACTAGGTTTTAGAGTGCTGTGGTAACCTTGACCAAGTCAAACTATAATGTGTGTATAAAATTAAATAAAGGCATAGTTTGTGCTCCCTTCCTACATCCAGTTAACCAAGGCTCCACCGACTACATGACTTCGCACTTCTTGTCTTCCTGCCACTGGAATTTAATATCCTCTGATTTTGAATATACAATGGATTTCTTATGATTCCTGTTGTAACTGCACACAATGATGATAAACAGTATATAAAATCGAAAAGAGAGAGATCAAGAGAGAGAGAGAGACACACAGATTTAATGTGGTTCGGCAATTTGCCTACGTCCATAGAGAGGCAGCTATTATTCTCTTAATAATTCAGGGTTACATCAATAACATATATATAGGAAAAAACCCTAAACCTTACTTGTACGGACTGTATAGAAATCCCTAAAATACCCTGCTACGTGAAGCTCCCGTCTACTTGGCCTTCCACTGGTATTAATATAAGCCACTAACTCCAACAATTCCTTATTCATAGATTTATTAATTTTTTGATATATTTTAATTATGCATAATTAAGCTATTTGATCTACCTGTGGCTTATATGAAGCATCCTATATTCAATCTAAGTTGAACCCAATCTTTTTCCATCTCTACTTGGGTTAAATTTGGGCTCCTTGAAGGACAAAAATTCACAAGTAATTGTTTAAACGCAATATTTGGTAAATCTCATGCAATCATGCATTTTGAAGGGAATGCAATCCTGCAAACTGTGTCATTTTAAATAATGGATTACAGTTCCCTTGGTATCTTTGGATTGCCCAGAATAGTTTATAAAGAACACCAGAAATCCATAACTAGCTCTGATATATCCTGTATTGAGATCCTTTGTGCTAAGTATTAACTAAAATGGAGTTTTATCAGCATGTGATCTTTATCTGAATTGATTTGATCTTAAATCTTTGAGATATTCATGAACATATTTACTTTGTATCTTACAACTAACGTTTAATGTGGTAAATGATGATAGATATCCATATTATATAGATTTTTAATGTGATATCTGCTTTCTGAGAAGTTGATTGTAGTCTAAGTCAGTGTGTTCTTCCATTTCTGGGTTTTGCAGCATGGAGGTGGGAAGGTTTTTAAAACTCTTCAGTGGTTAGTTCAGAATTTCGACAATAAAAAGATTTATGTTGGTGCTATTGTTGCTGATGACAAGAGTAGGGTATCACGTCACTTGAAACATTGTGCCTCAGAGCGGGAAATACCCATAATGGTGAGTACTTGTTTTACTCTTTGAAATTGAATTGGATGGCTGATGGGCAGATGGGCGAATTATGTCATCCCCCCAAAGTTTGCAACATCTAGGAAAAGCATAAGATATATTTCTGGTGTGCTTGCAAGAAGACGGTCAAGTATTCTGCTTCTTCATATAATTTTCAACTTTAAGCCTTCTTTTGATCTTATTTTGTTGCAGCCAGCTAGCTGGATCATTAAGAGTTTACATTCAGGAAAGCTCTTTCCTTTGATAGAGAAAAACAATTCCTCGCCTTTGCCAACAAATAATATTCCACGGGGTCCAATTTCCATGGAGTGGAGTGAAGAAATATGAATTTGCTTCTCGCGTTGGCGCATACAAGATAAATGCAAAGGTAAATCAACGGATTGGTATTGTTTGGTGTCTGTACTTTTAGTTAAATGTGAACCACATTATTTATTTACTGTTGCATTTGTCATTTGTTCCAGGTATTGGTTACAATTGGAACATATAAAGACAAATGCCATGCTTCTCTTCCTTTGCTGTATCCCCAATGAAGAAAAAAGTAGAGGTAAGTACTGATTGAATGACAGTTAACACTGCTGTTTCTCTGTTTCTCACAGCTCTTTAATGTTGGAAAAAATTGATAATGAGATGGGTCCAAGCAAGCCCAGGGCAGGCAACACTGCTGTTTCATGCCAGTCTGTCACTCTTATCCTTTCCAAATCTTGTTTCTACCATCATTTTATTTTTTTTCACTTATTGATGTTGTTCATGACATGTGTGCAACCTTTTTTTTTGGCCTTGTATATTTTTGTGCTTTGAGGGTACCAAGGAACTTTGCATCTTTTCTTTTTCCAGGATGCTTTAAAGCTTAAGCTGACATTACCATCCAAAGATTTGATCTTTATTAGTGACACCAACTTAGGTTGAGGCCAGGCTTGCTCCAACTTCTCCGGTGGCCTGCTGGCGCTCAAGAACAGCAGGGAGGACCCCGGCCGACTGGATCCCGTAGTAGTAGAAGCTCTAGTTTTCGGAGAAGCTACTGGCGGAGCACATGCAATGAGTAGCTCATTAACAAGCTAACTAAATCATACACATTGCTCCAGTTTCTGATGCTATTAGCCGTGGAGAGCATAATCTCTTTCATCTCTTCCTCTCCTTTCAAGGGCTGGGTTCCCTCTCACGTGAAGCTGTGCAGCTTAATTGCACCTGATCTCAATCCCAAGTACGGATACAACCGGCCAACCATGACTTGGGGGGGCAGAAAGAGCAATTATGGATCTTGATTTGCATGTTACATACCTTGACAAACGTTGTTAATTATACCTTGTATTTTCCTTAGTCATTTCATGTCTTACATCTGGTACTGTAAATTCGATATACTTGACAAACTTAATAATATTTGGTCGTTATTTGCGTAAGGCCATTCTCCTGTAGGTAATAGTCCGTGTCGTCTCATTAATATTGATGGGGCCTCTCTAATTTGTCCAATGGTGGGATGTCATTTTATCAATTATGGGCTGACCCTTGTAATAGTTTCCCAAAGTTTTTTTTTTTAAAAAATAATAATAATAAATAAGATTTTTCTTTTAAAAAAAATTATAAAGGGTATTTTTGTCATTGTGAGACAATGCTCTGTTTTTGGCAGTTCAAGAGGAACAATGACAGAATCAGTAGTTTGGATGAGACATTGACAATGAAATAGTAATTTGAAGAGAGTATGTATACTTTTCTCCATATTTAAAGATCTTTCCTTCACATGTGAATTCATCGTTGCATCAACTACACTTTTCTTTAAACATAGGCTTTTATTATCCCACGAGTTGTCTTCTAATAAAAAATTAAAAAAGAAAAAAGGCAAAATTTCACTTTACACATGAATTATTATACGTTAAGAAGACCCATTAAATTTTAAAAACTCTCAATTTAACTTCTTGAACTTTTTAATTTGATTCAATTGACCTCTTTTCAGTCAAATATTAAAAGTTACAAGTGATAAAATGATGTTTATATTCTTTATTTTTTTTATAAAATTTAAGGTTTACTCTTAATTTCAAATTAAAAATTAAAAAAAAAACAAAAATTGAAAGGTAATTTAGTTTTATAAGTATTTCCATTAAAAGTTAACCACTAAAACTAAAAATGGAAGTAAATCAATTAAAATTGAAATTTCATAAATGTAAATTGAGAGTTTTTCCCTCGAATAGATTCAAGAATCAGGTAGATTTTAAGTCACTTCCAAAAAAAGAAAAAAGAAAATTACCTTTTAAGACAAACATAAAAAAATTTTAAAAAAAAAAAAAAATGTGGGCATTGTGTGTTGGAGTTGGAGGGGGAGGTGGTTAGCTGCTTTCTGTCGGCAACAATGATGGCTGTGGTTCCTGTCTGTTTGACGGCATGTCGACAGACTTTAATACCGAAAATCACATGCGGCCAAACGCAACTCACACGTTTTACTGGCAACTATTAGGATGCATGTAACGGGGCACTGAGGCTGTATGTTTCGGATAAGGTTGTCCCTGAATTTTTTGTGCACCACGTGAGAACTAGAGAGCTATCATGGATTTACATGTTTGAATAAATAAAAAAATAATTCAAAATTTATTTGAGCGATAAAGTTTTATATGACTTCTTTAGTTGTATTCTGTTATGATCTTAACGTTTTACATGGGTTAAGTATAATTTTGGCTATATATACACCAATATTTGTAACATTTAGTATCAGAATTAACCACTACGTTGAGTATGAGATTAGACGTAATTTTTCGAGTATGAGATTGAATGGGTTACAGCGTTGTGGTTGAGTCGCGAAGGAGGCGACCTATAAGCGGATTAAAATGTTTTGGTGCTATGTATGAGCGAATGGATTGATGAGTGAAGCTACTAAAAGAAAATTGACTATCATCGAGTCAATCAGTTATAATTTTAATGTCTTTGTTGTACCTGTATATACTATTTGGGATATATCAATTACATACTCTATTGTCGGTATCTTTTTGTGATGCAGAACAAAAGCAATTATATTGGTCTTCATCATTGGAAAAATTTATAAAATCCGTTAATGGCTACATCAACACCCATTACCAATCATAGTGTCACTTTCAATTAAAAAATATATTAGTAAATCAAATACAAAATATATATTAAAAAGAAAAGGAAGAAAAAGAAAAAAAGAAAAAAAAGAGCTTTAATATAATATTCAAAAGAAACGGAGTCCATTGTTTTATAGGGGCCAAGGTTGTTCTAGGGTAAAGAGCTTCAATAGTTTAAACATTAAAGAGCTTTACAAGATATCCTAACTTTTAGAGTTTCTTTGAAATTGCATTTAAAAAATATAATTTTTAGGTTAAAAAGAGTTTTTAGGCAAAAATTTTATTTTTAAACTTTTGTCAAAAGTGTTTTTTTAACTGTTTTTAGGCTTTTGAGACTCTTAAAAGAGCTTTAAATTTTTTTACCAAACAATTACTTTTTTTTTTTTAAATAGGATTTTCAAATATTAAAAGTACTTTTAAGCCTCTCAAACAAGCTCTTAGAGAGATTCTTCAACCTTGAGTTCTTCATTGCTTAAGACTTGGCTTCTTGCTTTGAAATCCAAATGTTTTCTGATCATGCCTTTGGTTTTTTTGTCCATCGACAATGTGTGTTTACAAGTATCATACTCGAAATAAATACGTTAGAAGTTGGAACAACGTGGTATAATTTGTTTTCATTAAAACATCTGCAATTTAAGCTTGGATAAAAACTATAATAAAAAATAGTTTCTCTACAACATGATACTAGCTTAGAACCGCTCGTTACATGGGACTATTCATTATAATTTAATTTTAAAATTTAAAACATATATCCATTATATTTTTTAATTACAAGTCAAAAAAGTTATGTAAAAAAATTTATCATGCCTATTTGAATACAAAAAATATTAAATGTTACACAATAATATATTGCTAAATATAGTGACACAAGTACACATAATATTACATGAATATATAAATTACATAAAAATATACTATTATAAGAACTATATATAAATTAAAACATATTAAAAAATTCGCATATGTGTAATTTAAAATGGAAAGAAGTGTAAAGAAAAAAGAAAATAGTAAGAAGAAAACCTAGAATGAATTAAAACATAAGACTCTTAATTAATTTTAATTTAAGCACATTAAAACATAATAGTAAATCATACAAACAAACCAAAAAAAAAAAACTTTGAAATGAGTTAAAACATAAGACCCATAAAACATATTAAAATATTTATTGCCATGGAGTAGTTTTATCTTTTTCTTTAAAAATCTTGGACGGAATATTGGAACACAAAACAAAAAAGAGAAAAAGAACAACAAAGTCAATTAAATTTAAAAAATAAAAATATGAAATATGAATAAAAAATAATATATAAATTAGAACAGAAAATAAGGAAAAACAAAACAATATCAAATAAATATCTCTTTCTCCATATTTTTCCTATTTTCAAAGGGGATATGGGTTCTCCCTGTAGGTTCTCCTAAAATTCTCTTAGTTTTACATAAAACATAATTTAAGAAAAAATAAAATTGTACTGGCCTTCACCACCGGTTTTTTTAGGCATTAGCACCAAATTTGAGGCATTAACACCAAAATTGTGAGGCATTAGCACCAAAATTGAGACATTAGCACCAAATTTAGGCTGATTAAATCCATTTTGATGATACAATCCCTAAAGGGTTAACCTTTCACCCTTAGGTCTTAGTTTTGAATCCAAAAACAAGTTTTAAAGCATTAGAACCTAACTATAAACTCATAAAAATTAATCGGTTGGCAAAAAAACGGTACTATAATTTTATTTTTTCTTAAATTATGTTCTACGTAAGATTGAGAGAACGCCAAGAGAATATTACGAGGAGAACCCCTAGCAAACCCTTTTCAAAGGTATAGAAAACGTATTACAAATATATATTTTTTTTCTTTTCTATTTTGACTATCCTTCACATATATAACTTAAAATGAGATAATTTTAGGACAAACTAAAGAAGAAGAAGAAGAAGGAGGGGAAAAAAAAAAAAACCTCAATGAACATCAATATAATCTAAAAATTCATACTTCATTTTCATTATCATTTCCTTAAATTCAATGTAAAATTTACAAAAGAAAAATATGTGCTATCAATTTGAATAAAAATTATATATAAATTAGAACAAAATTTAAGGAAAAAAATAGAAGAATGAAATAACATAACAACATATATAACGTACAATGAACTACTTTTAAGACATATAGGAAGAAAAAAAAAACCTACTCAATAAACATCAACGTAATAAAAAAAGTCATACCTCGTAGCAAACATAATGATAGGAAACTCTCTCTCACTATCATTTCCTTAAATTCAATGCAAAATTTACTGAAGAAAAATAATCAATTTGAATAAAAAAATAATATATAAATTAGTATAAAATTTGAAAGGGAAAAAAATGGAAGAACATAACCACATGAAATAAAGATAAAAAACTAAAATAAAATTTTTAATATAATTGAAAGAATTGTTTGTTTCTACAGTATACATTTCCCGATTCCAATGAAACCTTAGAAACCAATGCCATCCATTAATTAAGCATATAAACAGAAAAGTGAATTACTCAATGAACAACAACGCAAACTAAAAAATCTTTAAATAAAAATAATGATAGAGAACTATCTCTCACTATTGATTAAAAGTAATCAATTTGAATAAAAATAAAGTATACATTAGGAAATATATATATATTTATAAGGAACAAAAACGAAAATGGAAGAATATAACCATATATAGTATAAAGAAAAAAAAAGAAAAAACTAATATGATTGAAAAAGAACTGTTCTAGCAAAATCAAAAATCAAAAATCAAAAATCAAAAATCAAAAGAAAGAAAAGAATTGAAGTGTATTTTTTAATTCAGAAACAACAATTCGAAAACTCTATAAAATCTGCCTCTTACATATTAGGTTTGCTGTATTTATAACAATAAGCAAATTTGGAGCAAAAGTAAACCTAGGCTTATTATGGAAATTTCTAGAATAATAAATAAAAAATTTAAATAAAATAAAATCCTAATTTAAATAACATAAATAATAAAATAAAATATATTTGATTGCTAGATTATTTGATTTGTTGGAATAAAATTTTCATTAAAGTCTCCAATAAAGTAACCAAGTTTTTTCTTATTGGATTAGATGTTAAAAGAAGAAAAAATAAAAAAACCGGTTTATATATTAAAAAGTATGAACACGCGTCGCAATTTTAAATACTCCTAACGTCAAAACTTAGCCGGTTTATATATTAAAAAGTATGAACACGCGTCGCAATTTTAAGTACTCCTATCGTCAAAACTTAGCTTTTATATATATATATATATATATATATATATATATATATATATGACAAGGCTAACAATAAAATAGTCCAAATAAAAAGTAGAGTTATTATTTTACCCTCGTCTTATAAGCAACCGACTTTCCAAGTTCTTTTGAAGATGAGAGGTCTTAGTTCTATTCATATTGGATGAATTTTGTTTCAACGATGAGATTCCACTAAACGTGGAGGAACTGGTGAACGACAGTACAGAATAAATCGTTAATAAAATCCTCTCGGTTTTTATAATTTGTCTTTCTTTGTGTTCTTTAATTGCAAACAATTAATCTTTTTAAAGAAAGACTTTTACGTCCACTCGCAAATTGCTCACAATTTGTCTCTTCTTTGTGTTTTTTAATTACAAACAATTCATCTTTTCAAATTTGGCCGGCCACGTTCAATCGAATCTCTGCATAAAAAGACTAACAAAGATTTGCCTCTTCTTTGTGTTCTTTAATCATCTTTTCCAAACAAAAAATAATAATAATCATCTTTTCCAAGAAGACTTTTAAGGCCACTCGAACAATTAACAATGGAGGATATTCATAGGACGGTGGAACTTGGAAGGTACTGTGCACCACTTGTAACATGATTAACAAGGTTTATCTTGGGTTAAAATGATCCTCTTACATTTATGTTAATATGTACTTTCATTTCGTGGGTGTTCCATAGAGGTTATGATTTAGTTAAAGCTAGTCATTAAAGTGTTGGTAGGAATTGCTATCAACCTAACCTATTGCATGACCACGACGGCACCTCCTCAATAATTAGTCTGCATTAAATTACCGTTCTTACTCAAAAATCATTGGGTGAGAAGTAATAAAGACTGACGATAAAAAGAAGATTGAGGATTTAATAGAACGTTTGAGCGATGGTTCGATTGATTGTACTCTTTGGGAATAAGAAGTAATAGCACTAGCATGACAACTTATATAAGCTCTTGAGCACCATTTTCTTGCAAGTCAGTTATCAAGGATGAGTTCTACTCAAAATTTTACCACGCAAAACCTTTACAATGAAAGGAGCATTCATCTAAATCTAAAAGGCCATTTTTCTCATGGAAAGTAGTGTGGTGCCAAAGGAATTCAATTAGTCTATTTTGGCACAAGAAACGCCCACTCTAGGCAGACGTGAAGAACTAGCTCGGAAACCCAAGGTAACATTCAAAGGGGCACAATGAAGGGATATGACAACATTGATCACAACTTGTAGCCCACGTAAACCACAGTAGTTTTTGTGATAGACGTGCTTAACATGCACAAATTAGGACTGCAACTATAAAGACAGTAGTCTTTGTGATCTAATTTTCATGCCAATTTCTCTCAACACTACTTCAATGGTTATTACCACTCACTACACAAAAAACCCATCAAGGGATGGAGATCAAGCAGCAGCAGCAGAAGAAGAAAAGCTAAGCCAAGAATCCAAAAACTGAAATACTTTCATTAAAAAACATGAAATTTAACAGCGGCATTGAGATCAGTACATCGTTTGAATTGAAACATTTATTCGAATGATGTCTTCACCTTTGTATCCATACGCTCACATAACCATGAAAATGGCACAAGCTGGAGACATTTATTGCTTGTCTTAAGAGAACACTTTGAATGACAAACCAGAACCACCTAACTTCTCCTCCAAGAGTTTGGTTAATTGCTCCACCATAGTTGGTGACAGATGGTTCACCCAGTCTCCCACTTCACCCTTCCTAAACAAATCTTTGTTTTCAAAGTTCTTAATTGACTTGCCAGATTTGTTTACCTCCAACTCCTTCAGATTCTCAAAGCTGCACAGCTTTGCAATATTTTCAATGACACCACTTCTCTCTTCCTCCAAAGAAAATGGGATCCCCAGAAACTCTGCTAATTTTTTCAACTGAAAAGTGATGTCTTCTTTCAGGTCCTCATACTTCAAGAACAACACCTTGTGAGGTCTCTCTATGCTCTCCTTCCAGTACCCCAACATATGCTCCCAAAAGGGACCAAACCCTATAATCCCCTTGCAGTACATTTCAAAGGCTTCATCTAGTAACATTGGGGCTTGAGATCCCGGCCTAAGTTTCTTTATGTAATGCCAGGTGGAGATGAAAGTGTCAAATGGGTTTCTGCAGATGTAAACAACCCTGCAATCAGATTTCTTGATGGAATTAGGTATGGAAGCAAATGGAATATGGGTGCCAAAAAGTCTAGGCTGTGGAAGGTTTGAAAGATCAGGAAGCTGGTCATTGGCATAAAGCTTGTACTCAAAGAAAGGTACAAGATCATGGGGGTTGGATGAAAGCAAAGGATGGCTGTTTGACAGAACAGCAAATCGCCTGCGATTCACAACAGCAAAAGCCAAGGCTTTTAGCCATGTGGTGCCTGATTTTGGTATGGTGGCCAAAACTACGTCAGTGTCACTTGCTTGGAAGTGCCTTTGGAAGGAGATTATGGATTGGATTTCGGTTGGCTGGCACCAAAATTCTTGAACTTGTAGAGATGAAGGGTTCTCCATCCTTTCTCTTTGGGAAGAGAAAGAAGAAGTTCCTTGCATTCTTGGCTTAGCTTTTCTTCTTCTTCTGCTGCTGCTTGGTCTCCATCCCTTGATGGGGTTTTTGTGTAGTGAGTGGTAATAACCATTGAAGTAGTGTTGAGAGAAATTGGCATGAAAATTGGATTACAAAGACCACTGTCTTTATAGTTGCACTACTTGGACACTATCTCAGTTGGAAAGCCTTGCTATTTGTGCATGCTAAGCACGTGTAGCACAGAAAGGACAAGCCACAAAAACAATAGTTGTTAAGCGTTTTGCACTGAAACATGTTTGTGCACTGTTTGGGGCCCACATCTTATCATTTCATTTTTTCAACGTTTTCTTATTTTTAACATCACATCACTCACTTTTTATTACTCTTCAAATAAAAAAAATCATTACAAAACAAAATTTTTTATTTTTCTATACCAAACATTCTTACTTTTTTATTTTTTATTTTTTTTAAAAAAATACATTCTTACTAAATTTCACATCTGTTACGGTGCAAAACCAAAACCAAACCAAAATCGTTTATCAAACAAAATATGATCATTAATGTTGTCATGTTCCATGTATGCCCCTTTGGATGTTACCTTGGGTTTCCTAGTTCTTCACGTCTCCCTAGACTGGCCTTCTTTTCTCAAAATAGACTGGTTGAATTCCTTTGCCGACACACTATCCATGAGAAAAATGCCTTTTAGAGAAGGCCACTATGATTGTAAAAGGTTTTTAGCTGTCATGATGCAGATAAAGAATAAACTGCGAACTACTTGAGTCTGGTTTATGTGGATATGAATTGATTTATGTGGTGTAGACAATTAATGAGAATGAAGTTTGGTATAGTAGGGTAGTTTGATGACGGATTCCAACTTCTTTCCATGAGATTAGATTTTATTCATCAGTGTTTTTAGGGAATCCTCCGTCTAATTTAAGAGTTCGCAATTAGTTAGTCATTCAATTGAGAATCAAGTTTCTAAAGATCAACTATGCTCTAATTTTAAATCCTAATAATGAAATAGATACTTTCCACTCTTGATTCGAATAAGAATTTGGTTTAAATTTACAACAGAATTGATGATATTCATCTGTTGGTAAACAAATTTTATCCGTAAAACTTTAATGATGATGAAAAAAAATGAAAAAAACAATTGAAAATATAACTTCAGCATTACAAGCATAGTGATTCAACAGTTACACTTTCAAAGATTATCAAATATTTTTGAATTGTGTCAATGGTTGGTAAGCACAAGGTCAACTATCTCCCAACTTAGTCATTGACTTGTTGTAATGGTAACTATCTAAAGTGCTAGTCAAAGAACCAATTATTGGAAAGAATAGAAAAATGGGAAAATCCACTTTACTTCCCTAAAGTTTCAGGAATTTTTCAATTTGAACCCTAAAGTTTAAAAATTGACAATGTACCCTCATAATGTTTCAAAAATTTCAATTTAGACCTTCCACTACTAATTTCCATCTAATTGGACATATATATATATATATATAAAATAAAAAAAGCTTGAGGGTAATTACGTAATTTCATAGATTTTCATCTAATTTGACGGAAATTAGTAATAGAATGTTTAAATTGAAATTTTTTGAAACATTAGGAAAGTACATTGTCAATTTTTAAACTTTAGGATTCAAATTGAAAAACCTTTGAAACTTCAGGATAAATTGGATTTTTCCCATAAAAAAAAGAATGAATCAAATTCTATTGACTTACTCTTTCCACTTCTACCGCAATCACAAAACGAGTATTTTTAACTATGAATATTGTTAAAATTAGAATACAAAATTGACAATGAGTTTCTTATTAATTATTATTAATTTTTTGATGTTATATTATATCAAAAGATAAATTGTTGGAAAATTTAATCTTAGATTATTTTGGGGAATAAATTGGTGATTGGATTGAATATTTAGGGAAGTGGTTGGAGTTTTGTGGCCCAAGTACACTCGGCTCTTGTGGTGGTGGTTGCATTTCCAGGGCCCATTCACATTACGTCCTTGAAATGTCAATTTCACCTCTTTTTGTCATTCAAAGCTACCCTGCTGCAAAATTAAATAGGAATAGCCCCCAGGCCTCTCACTATCCTATGACGCATATTACACATCACTGTTTCAACCATTTTTTATTTTATTTTTATTTTTTTTATAAATTTATTATTGAATTTGTAAATTCACGTAAATCCTACAAAAATTCGATAGTAAATTTACTCATTCACTATACGGAGATGATTAAAAGATGGTTAAGATAATGATTTTTATCATTTCTCTTATTTTTAAGCTTTATACAACTGTCAGCAAACTAACTATATAGTTTTTGTTATGATTTTATTAAAGACGAAAAAGCAAAACTTAGGCGGTAAATATGAGTCTTTATGTGCTAGTTTATTTGTCCAAATAAATTTTAGATAATGCGCTAAGCTATTTAGACAAGTGAGTTCCGTAAAAATTATATCATCTACATTGTTTAGATTGCTAGCTAAATAGCAAACAACCAGATTATACATCAATTAGGCTTTAAGTGTCTGGTTATTTCTTCTCAGTTTTCTGTTATATATGAATACAAATTAGTGCCAAACTTTGGTGCAAACAAATAAGTGAATAACAAAAGACATAATGCCTAACTCTTTATCCCTTGATTGTTCATAATCACAATTTTGAGAGAGAGAGAGAGAGAGGACTAGTTTGTAATCTCAATAATGTGTTTGATAGGAATAAGATTAGGGCGAGTAGTTGAGTTGGGATTTAGGATTAGGTTATTTAAAATTAGGATTAATTAATTAGGAGTTCTTATCAATTTAGGCATCATTTTTTCCTATTCTATTTGAGGACTGTTTTGTTCTTAATAAAGGAAGCATTGAAACTATCAGTGAATTTGTGGTATTCTCTTGCCCTTGGTGGAGTTTTGTAGTCCCTTGTACTAGAGTGGAAAAATCTGTCACCCAAATAATCCTTTAACCTAGTGGTAGGTCGTTTACCCATAGCCTGCAAACCATCACAAAACCAACCAAACCACAACCACTGTAACACACAGCAAAGCAAAGAAGAAGAAGAAGAAGAAGAAGAAGAAATCAGCCCAGCCACCAACCAAAATCACTTTCCTCACCACACCAGCCATCTCAGCCAATGGCCATCTACGATGGTTTTGATTTGATATTTGATCTTTGATAACAATAATTCTGCTAATTAAATAGCATATATGAATTGAATTATGCAAAAACCACCTCAGCAAAAGATTTTCCAAGAAGCATCCACCACTTACTGAGAAATTTCCCTGACCACATTTTAGAAAATTCTGATCCATTTCTTATATTGCTATACATTGTTTACGTAACTTAGAACTTGTTCAAGATAACGTTAGGGAGCTTAAAAGTATTTTTAGTACCTAAAAAGCTGTGGCCAAACAAAGAGCTGGTCTATTTAATAAAAATCTTCATTAATCAAGCAAGTCTGGTAGCCAATTCTTCTTCCTGAACGCATTTAGTTTAGCTAACTGTGCTGCAAGTGCTTTGTTTGGGAATAATTTTTCTGCCTTCATCCTCTCTAGAAACCCATAAGCAGGAGACTTGGCATTGATATACGCCTGGATCAGAATATCAAATGGCTTGATTCGGCTGGTATACCCAAACTGCTTCATTCTGTGGAACCATTTCTCAGTATTATGTATATCACCCCGCTCTGCATACTGTTCCATGATAACAATGCACGTATTGAACAGTGGTCTCGCCTGGTTCTGCTGAGCTGCCTTGTGCAAAATGGAGTCGGCTTTTTCCACATCCCCCGATGCCAAATAGAGCCTCACTAGTGCATCCCAAGTGAAGGGGCCGATCCAGCACCCACTATCTCCCATCTGCTTCACCAAATCCTTCCCCTTAGTCACAAGCTTATGGTTAACATAAACTTCCAGAAGTACAGAGTAATGCCTTGAAGACAGTTTCTTCCACTTCTGAAGCATCATTTCAAAGATTGCTTCTGCGTTTTCTACTTTACCCAGCTTGCCCCAAGCTTGTATACCAGCAGAGCACTCCCTCAACGATGGATCCAATTCGCATTCCTTCCAAATCATAGCCACATTATCAGAATGGCCAAGAGAAGCATAGAGAAGAAGCAATGCTCTGCGTGCCTCAATACCTTCCTTCAACTCTCCTTCTTCAATTTCCTTTAGGACAGTTAGAGCTTTATCTTTTAACCCCCCAGATATATAGTGTCTAGCCATTGTAGCCAGAACATTGATGTCAGGTAGCACTCCTTCAGCCTTCATAGTCTCAAACAATTGCTCCATCCCTACAATGTCATTAGATGCACCTTTGACGTCTATTAGGAGCCTATATGTAAGAAGAGATGGCTTGACATTTTCTTTCTCCATTAACAACAAGATATTGGCTACCCTTTTCTTGTCAAGCTTCCTGTAGAGAGTGATCATTTGATTGCAGGCATAAACAGTGATGGGAAACTCCAGATCCCTCATTTTCTTGAACAGGGCCTCTGCTTTCCTCTTGTCACGAACATGGACAAAGCCAGCTAGGAGGGCTCCGTGTACTAGTTCACCTCTAAAGGACTTTGGAATATCCTCAATGTACCTCTCTGCCCTTTGGATACCTTGCATTTTAACAATCAAATCAAGACGAGTAGCATAGTGTTGTTCATTAAGGTCGATTGTCTTAGTAGCATCCAACCACTCTGAGAACTGCAGAACAAATAATATTTTGATTTAAAGTCTGAATTGCAATCAAACATTAATCCCAACTACACAGGACAGGGTCAGCTATATGAATCTTTTTCCACCATATCTGGCCTTAAATTTCATGACACTGTTTGTGATGCAGATCATTGTTACCATCACTAAGCTAAAAAGTCAGGCACCATGTAACTGACACTAGGAAACGACTATCCACAGCAAGAGATATGGTGTTGAAACGCGAAAAATTACAGAATGAAATTTCACAAAATACAAAATTAGGAATTACATATAAGACTCGCCAATTCCTAGAATGGTGGTATATATACTAGTGGTCCATTGGTAATGGTGTCATTCCCTAACACATTGTGGAATGTTTATATAGATTGTGTTCCCAAGAATAGAATTTAAAATTATCTTGTAATAAATTCAGGGGCAAACCATTTTGGAATAAGAGTAATTTTTCATATGGACAGGAGATACTCGCTCATATCACAAGTGCACTTAACAAGGTGTATGTACAACTTCCGCGGTGTAATATATTTTACACCCAGAGTAATAACCCAACTCAAACTTTTCAAATGTGGGTCCAAATGATGATTGGATTAATGAAATAAATGCATGAGAGAAGAGTATTTGCATCACATATAGGGACCAACAAGAGAGAGGCCACACATCCATTAGACAGTTTATAAAATATCTAATTTGAATCAATGCTAGCATACCACCTACCAAGTTGATAGACATCATTACGATAAACAATGACAAACTTATAAAAGACTTCATTTCAACTTTAGATGTACAAAAATGTCACAGGCAAAGTGCAAGCAAATATATGCATTTTAACAAAACCATGAGACAAGCATTTACATAATCTATGTGGAAAAAAAAAGGTTAAGTTCCTCATTAGTACTCGGTTTGCACTTTCATTCTTTTTTTTTTTTTTTTTGAAAAGTCAATAGAATATAAAAGCGCAGAGGGGCGCAACCCTCAGTACACTAGGAGTCTAGGAGTATACAAAGGGCACTAGGGGGGAGGGGAGAAGAAAGAGAGATAATCAGAAAAACTAATCACTCACGGGGCCAGCCACTCTGCAGTCCAAGTGAAAAGTGTAAAGAAGAACAAATGGAGTAGCTCCTCATGAGACCTCGACTTATCCTCAAAGCACCTATCATTACGCTCCCTCCAAATACACCACATAATGCAAAGGGGAACCATTTTCCAAACAACCGCACTCCTCAAACGGCCACCCGTCCATCAGCTAGCATTTAAATCTTTGACAGTGCTAGGCATAACCCAGCAAAGACCAAACCTGGTGAAGAAAGCATTCCACAAAGCTCTCGCAGCCCCAAAATGAAGAAGATGATGATCAACCGACTCCCCATCCGATTCACATAGCTAACATCTATTCACCACCACCATCCCCCTCCTCCTAAGGTTATCCAAGGTGAGGATCTTACTACGAGCGGCCGTCCACGCAAAAAACGCCACTCTTAGAGGAGCCTCTAATCTTCAAATACTCTTCCAAGGAAAAGAAATGAGCCCGTGGGCCAAGAGGGCTCAATAAAAAGACTTCACCTCAAAACCTCCCTTACGTGAAGGCACCCACCACAACTTATCTTCCCCATCCTCTCTCAACTTACAGGAATACAAGCACCGATAAAACGAAGCCAACACCTCCACCTCCTAATCATGAATCAACCACGTAAAATGGATGTTCCATTAGATAGCACCATTGGATCGCTCCACATTGTCCGCAATAGATGCTTACTTGAATATGGCAATATTGAACAGCTTGGGGAATGCCACTTTAAGAGGTCTATCCCCACACCAAACATCATCCCAAAAACGAATCTTAGAGCCCTCCCCCGGATTGAATCTAATGTGACTCTTGAAAATTTGCCACCCCATACAAATATATTTTTAGAGACCCACTCCATGAAAACTAAAAATATCTCCGGAACACCAATCTCCCCATCCCGACCCATACTTGGCTACCAAAACCATTCTCCACCACGCCCCCTCCTCATGGGCAAAACGCCAAAGCCACTTGCTTAAGAGAGCTTGATTAAACCTCCTCACATTTCGAATCCCTAACCCACTGTCATCAATGGGAGAGCACACTTTTGCCCACTCAACCAAGTGAAATTCGCCCTCATCATTCATTCCCCCCCAAATGAAGTCTTGTTGAATCTTCTCAATAAACTTAGCCACATATGCCGGGATAGGAAATAAGGACAACATATAAGTAGGCAAATTTGATAGTGTGTTTTTGATCAAGGTGACCTTCGCCCCCTTGGAAAGATACGACCGTTTCCAAGGAGCCAACCGCCGCGACATTAAATCCTCCAAATCCACCCACATAGCTTTGAGCTTGAAAGAAGCCCCCAACGATAAACCCAAATACTTCTACGGCAAATCACCTGTGCCACAGCCCAACACACTGGCTAATTGATCTACCTCACCTCGCGAGCCAACTGGGACCAAAGCGGACTTAGACAAGTTGACCTTGAGACCTGAAACTACTTCAAAGCAAACAAGAAGAGCCCCTACATGCCTGATTTGACTTTCATTAGCCCCACAAAATACCAAAGTATCATCCACAAATAAAAGATGAGAGACGTTGACCCGATTCAGCTCGCTCAAACCCATAGTAAAACCAGAAATCAGCCCTCTAGAGATAAAGGCACCGAGCATCCTGCTAAACGCCTCCATCACCAAGACAAAGAGAAAAGGAGAAAGAGGATCTCCTTGACGAACCCCACAAGAACTCCCAAAGAAACTGGAAGGCACACCATTAATCAAAAGAAAGCGGACAGACGAAATGCAGTGCTTGATCCATGAGCACCATCTCTCCCCAAACCCACACCTCCTCAATAGATAAAGAAGAAAGTTCCAATCAACATGGTCATATGCCTTATCCATATCCAACTTACACAACACGCCCAGATTTCTAGACCTAAAACAGCCAAATCTGATACCTCACCTATGTTAAAATACAAAATCGATACCTCATTAATTTCCGTCAATCCCAATT
This sequence comes from Carpinus viminea, assembly GCA_013348765.1. Lineage (NCBI taxonomy): Eukaryota > Viridiplantae > Streptophyta > Magnoliopsida > Fagales > Betulaceae > Carpinus > Carpinus viminea. The sequence goes on from CP054668.1 coordinate 17,082,365, forward strand.
AACAAAATTCCACATCATCTGCCACATGTCACTCCCAAAATATGCCACATGTCTTAAAAAAATAATAATAATAATAAACCTAAAAAAAATTTTAACAAAAATTTAAAAAAATTGAAAATTCTATGAGGTGGCCAGCCACCCCCATAAGCCATAACCATGCGAATGATGATAAAGGGATGGTTAAGAGAGAGCTTCATCTATCGAGGAACAGCGGATTGACGAAGCTCTTGGCATTGCTTTGCTTTTCTCTCCTTTCCTATCAGCGAATTCCGATCCTTTTGTTTGAAATTTCTTCGTTTGTACCGAATCACTTGCAGAATCAAATCCTATTCCACAAGATCCTATATCAGCTATACATCCTCCTTGCATTTATGCCGAAGATGTCACCAGTGCTATGGGCTTTGGCTTATGTAGATAAAAATGATGAATGGGATATATTGTGGCACTCCACTCGCGGCCAATGCGGAAGGATGCCGCCGAAAAGAATGGAATGCTGCTTCGCTCTGCTGGATGTGTCACATCCCGTATAACAAGCAAGCTTTTTACCCTCAAATTCAAAGATATGGCCGGCCACCCCTCAAATTTTCAAATTTTTTTAGGTTTATTATTATTTTTTTTTTTTATTTTTAAGATGTGGGATATTTTAACCCCAAGGGGTTGGCCCAAGTGGTGAAAACCTTGGTCTTGGGGTTTGCTCTCTTAAAGGTCTAAGGTTCAACACCTCATGGGTGCAAACTGCTCCTTGAGACCATCGAACTGGGGGTTCGCCCCTTGAATTAACCAAAGTGCACTTGCGGGAAACTCCTTGCCAAGGGCTTGTGCACCCCCCCGGATTCGCTCCGAACACTTGGTGCCAATAAAAAAATAAATAAAAGACGTGGCATATTTTGGAAGTGACACATGACAGATGACGTGGAATTCCATTAATTGGGACTAACGGAAACTAACGAGATATTAATTCTGTATTTTCCCATAAATGAGGTATCACATTTTGCTGTTTTGAAAACATAAGGAGGAAAAATATAAAACATGTAAACCGAGGTACGAATAAAGTAGTTAACCAAAAAAAAAAATGCTAAACAGTGTCTACTTTTATTCGAGGAAATATTAAGAATAGGTACCTGTAATGCCTTGCCATACATCCGACGCCTCCGAAGGTTAATTATAATTCTAGAAGCCCTTAATTGATCCAAATCATTCCCTTCCTCAGCCCACTTATTAAGAACACCGGCAACAGAGTCGCTTGGAGCATCCATTATAGCCTTGCACAACCCTAAATCCTTTTCCTCGTCAGAATCTTTACCACCCAAACCTTTCTCAGAGTCAGATAAATCATCATCCAGAAGTCCCGGTTCTGAAGCTACTTCTTCCCCATCTTCTTCCTCAGCATTATTTTCCTCAAGTACATCAGATTCCAAAAACTCATACTCTACATCCGAGTTCTCACCACTACTTCTTGCATCTGCCTGTGAACAAAGACTACGACTAACCACAAAGCTTCTATCAAGAACAGTTGTGTGGTGAAACACATTAACTGAAAGGACTCTAGTAGATATTAATTCTGCAGGACAGCACATAATAGCTCTGTCTCCTCTCACATTACTCGAAGTGTCTGGTTTAACATAAAAACCCCCTGAAGCTTCAAGGCCATACCTTTGTTTCCTATGAATAAAAGAACGAGATTCAACAAATTTAGACAGCTAAAGAAGTAAAATTATCATGATAGAAGGTGCAACTGTATTAAAACTCTGAGGAATAACATGGGTATCAGTCAAAGCTACCACAAACAGCATAACCAGCGATTGCTATATAAATTCAAAATCATTAAAAAAAAAAAAAATCTTTTATCAAGGGGTACACACGCATATAAGGCATAACACATATCGTTCAAAGCAAGCCCTAGTAGGCAAATGGGCATGCTTTGTTTGGTAAACGAAATTGAGAGAGAGAGAGGGAAAGTAGCATACCCTGTTCAGCAAATGAAAATTCCAGAATTTTATCAAAATCCACCAAAGCAATGGGTTTGTCTTACTTAACCAAATATGAAAATCAAATATATAAACAAAAACCAGAAACAGGAAAACAAATTCAGAAAAACAAGTTGGCAAGAACTGCAACAAAATGAGAAATTTAAGTGAATGGCATACGCAAACCAATAGCTGGGCAGACAAATCCAATGTTGCACAGAGAGAGAGAGAGAGAGTTACTTGAAATGCTGAACCGCTCGACGGAGAGACCACATTCTGAAGGTGGGAGATAAACCTTGCAGCGAGAAGAAGCACTCATCACTGAGCCTAAAACCCTATGGAACCTCTTTATATCACACTAAATTTTTAGGGAAAACTTCAAGAACCTGAACTTCTATCCAATTTGAAATACCTTTCTCAAATTTCAAAAACTCTCAATCTAAACCATTGAACTTTCAATTGCTCTCAATTTTGACCCATCTGTACAAATTAGGACACAAATTTTTTTAAAAAGACCAAAATACTCCTGATTTTTATTTTAAAATATATATATATCTAGAAATTGGAATTTTATACAAAAGTCACCATTTAAAATTCATTATTTAAAATTTCAACTTCCAAAATATTTTTTTAAAATGAAAATCAAGGGTATTTTGGTTTTTCAAAAAATTTGTGTCCTAATTTGTAGGATAGGTCTAAATTAAGAGTAATTGAAAGTTCATGAGTGTAAATTGAGAATTTTTGAAGTTTGAGGGGATATTTCAAATCGGGTGGAAGTTCAAGGGGGGTTTTGTGAAGTTTCCAAATTTTATTTATTTATTTATTTATTTTTGACATGGGTAGGTGGGGAGTGGGATTTGAACTTGTGATCTCCGCTTCATAAGGCATGGTTCACAGCCGATTGAGTTACTACCTCTTGAGAACTATTATGTTATTTTATTATTACTAACTTATTATGCTGAAATTGTAAGGCCAATTTACCATTAAATCAATATTTTTGCAAATTTAATACATTTATCATTTAATTTTTAGTTCTTGGGGTAGCTCATAAAACAGAAGTCACTAACTCGAATTCTCTCCTCCTCCTTCCTTTGTATAGACATGCCAAAAATAAATCATTTAATTTGTAGACTCACGTGAATTTCACACAAATTTTAATAGTGAACTCACTTATTTCCTATATATAAATAATTAAAAAAATAGTTTAAAAAAATAAAATTTATCATTTTTAATAAAATAGTTGTGTGATTTATAAGATTCTTTTTTTTTATACATATCCACATAAGAAAAGAGGGAATAATTTGAAGTAATGATCTTCACTTCATAAGGTATGAATCGCATGATCCACAATACTTTAATACCGAAGATAACTTTATTTTAATTTCTCAAATAGTAATTTATGTGAGTAGTAAAAATTTGTTAAATTTAATGATTAATTACCTTCTTTTTTTCTTAAATTATCACTTATTCACGCATGGCATTTGAAAAAAAAAAAAATTGTTATTGGTCAGAGACTCAGAATTGTTGAAAGGACGTGAAATGACGAAAATATCTTAAGTTTTGAAACTATATTTACTCGAAATACCCTTTTGGGGAAAAAAAAAGTTAAAAATAATAACATAATAATAATTTTTTTAAAAAAAAAAAAGAGGCCACAAAAAGGGAGGGAGGGGGAGCCACCCGCAAGTGATTCAAAGTAGCCAAACCACCCATCCCATCCATGTGATTCGAGGGGTGGAACAATCCCCCCACCCCCCACGTGTTTAGAATGTGGCTGATCCACTTTCATTTACTTCAAGAATGACTCAAAACTCACTTCTCCATATATTTTGGGTGGTTGATTTACCCTTTTATGGTTCTTATTTCTAGTAATTCAAGGGTGGCCGAGTCTTTCCCAAAACAATGCTTGAAGATGGTTGTTCAACCGGTAAATACTTGAGATGGCTCTCGAGCCTTTAAGTTGTATGTGACCAATTTGACCAATTTCTTTTAAAAATACTCGCTTTGGCCATTGAAAACCCATATATATGTCCTTTATAACTATTAATCTAGTAAAAAAACACAAAACATGAAGATAGGGGTAGCCGAACAACCCCAATTTTTTTTTTTCTAGTTTTAATACCATAAGTCTCACAAATTTGAAATGGGTCATTCCATTAAATTAATTTTGGACAATTTTGTAATATATTTTGGTGCTACGTCACATTAAAATATATATTTTTTTACTTTTATTTTAAAACAAAGGAGAATCCCTTGGGGGCGCGCACCCACCATCGTTTAGTGCCCTATTTACAATTAATTTTGGGTAAAATGTGTCTTTTTACTATTTAAATAGCGGACCAAAATCCTCTTTAGAATAATTTAAATTAGAGAAATGCTACACGAACTCGCTCTTTTATACTCTCAAGTGCTTACTTCCTAATGTGACGGTTGCCGCCACGTACATCAATTTTCTACAACAATGTTTTTTAATCTCATCCGCTTACTCTTTTTCTACAATTGCCACATTAATAAGTAAGCACTTAAAAGTATAAAGATGGAGTTCATGTAGCATTTTTCTAATATTTAAATTATTCTAAGGAAGGTTCTAATCCACAATTTAAATAGTAAAAGCACACATATATTTCGTACCCCAAAATTAACTCTTTACCAATGGGACATAAAATAAGTGATCATCGAGGTAGATGATTCATAAAAGAGAAGTGTTAATTATTATTCTTTTTCAGAGTTGCTAAAATCATATATGCCAATTGGTTCATCTTTCAATTAGAGAAGTGACATCCTGCCTACTTCAACACTTCCAACAACCAGCTTCAGTATTGTACAACGTTAATTTGGAAGTATCATGGCCATGCATGGACCTACCTTGGTTAGGACAGAAATTTCCTACGACTCGAATTTTTGACAATATAGTCTCTATAAGTGCCATGTATCCTTTGGCACATAAGAAGTACATTTTTTTTTTAATAACATGTGCTTCTCGTATTCTTTTTAATAGCATTATCAAAAAAAAACATGTACTTCTCACGTGCACTTAAAGACACACATTACACTTTTAGAAATTGGGTTGAACAAATTAGTGGTGTCAAATCCTAACGAAAAAGATGCTTAGTTCCGGCCCGCTGTTGCCGTCGGGGTTCATCATGTAGTACGTCTCGGAGTCCTTAGATCCAACAACCCGCTCGAAATGCGCTCGCATGTACATCAACTCACCGCCGTGACCCTGATGATCATCCGACGTTACATCACTAGGAAGCACACCTGCACCCATTGACACTGCATGCAGCATTTGCATGACACTCAAATCATCGTCCGTAGGTTCCCTCTTCACAGCATACCCTGATTTTCTACCGTTGCAATACAAGGACCATATAGGCTCGTCAATGATCTTGGTCTTGTCGCTGGGATGCTTCTCACATTCCAGAGCAATCCTGACAAGTCCCATTCCCATGTCTTGAAGAAGTTTCCCTGTCGGAATTGCAAGCTCAAGGAGGAGAATAGGTAGGGATCTGGGGGTTTCTTGGATGGCAAGGTTCACCCGGGCCTTACGGAACCCGAAAAGTGTCCCGGTCATTCGTTTCCCTCCATGAATGTGGCCATCATGGAGGCGGCTGCCGTGGAGCGAGATGGGGATTTTGCACGACGGGATGTTTACTATTGGGAAGGATTGGAACACGGATCGAAACCGCCGGAGGAGCCGGCTGGATTTTGATGGATTGTGTTTATGAGAAGGTTGGAGGAAGATAGGCGGCCGCCGAGCAGGAGTCTGTGGAGACCCTTCCGGTTGATCAGGCGATGGCGGTAGCTGAGACCGTGGTGACGGCTGTTGTGGCACCACCATATGGTTCCTATAGAGGCTGGCCTATGATGAGATATGTGGTGTATGGCATATATGAAGAGGAAATAGTAGTGGGATGCACGTAGACGTAGGTTCATGGTCTTAATTGTTAGTTTTTTATTAGGGCAGAGAAATATTAATATATTTCTTGTTTCAATACTGGCTTATGGTTAGGCTTGAGGGTAGTTACCTTAATTAATTACCTAAATATAGGTAATTGAAGCTTTGTTGTAGCCTTGTATATATAGTGGGTGACATGATTCATTTAATCATTTCAATCCCACAACTCGACAAATTTCTTATTTAGGACCGTCCTCTTCTAGAGGAGACATTAAGACTCATCTGTCGGAACAGCTCAAAATTCGTTCTGTTTTCTTAGACTGCCCAAATTTCTAAGCCTAGGAGATCGATCGGATTGATGTAAATTAACTTCTTCTAGCTAGTTCCAAAAAGTATCTTAAAATATTGTCGTGTAGTTCTTCTGCAATATTCCGGAGTTGGAAAATTAAGGTTGATTTGAACGGTTCTGGGGCTAGCCGCCCTTGATAAGATGACATATTGAGCGTGATACAATTGACAAGAATACAATTGTTTATTTGATCATGTCAACGTCATTCAAGTATATATAATAATAATATATATATGGCGTGCATCTTCGAAGGTGTACATGTCTTCGTGGATAGGCACTAAAAGTCTAAACCAACCTCAATCTGCAAGCTTCAAACCAGAGGGGTCATTCCGTCATTATATGAGAGATTCTCATTTTCCCTCTTTATCCACAAATAGATAAAGAGGGAAAATGAAAAGTCTCCGCCGGCGTATTTATGGATAAAGAGGAAAATTAAAAGTCTCCGCCGGCGCGCAACATAATGACCCCACTGGTTTGAAGCTTGCAGATTGAGGTTGGTTTAGTGCCTATCCACATATATATATATTAAAGATTATTTCTAAGATATAAATATTCCGATTTGTTGGGAATGGTATATAATGATATAACGTGTAGCAGATATATCATGTGCAGATGTGCTCTACTTGTTTAATTAAGTATATGCTAAGGAGACAGGAATCACATTATCCTGCGAGAGGATAATCTAGTTAGTTTGAGTGAAAAAGTATTTTTGTCTTTTCGCTATTTGAGTAAACTAAAATACGTATTTATTATAACTAACTAAATATTATTCAGTTTATTTGAACTGAAAAGTGCCCTATATAAAGTTGAAGCACAGAAGCACAATTTGTTATAATTATCGTGCTTTGCATTTCAAGTTCAATGGTCTCAAGAAAATTTTTATGAAGTTGGACACACACTAGGGCCTGGGTTTAACTCCTACAATGAGAATTTCTTAGCCTATTAGTGTTCACCACCTTGAGCCCCATTAATGCCCAAGTGAGACGAGTGTCAAGTTATGCTTGATCGATCTTAAGGAGTGCGTGCAGCTCCCACTCTCTATACCCTTTTTGAGCGACGTCCTGCAGGTTAGTACTACTATGATTACGCCCTGATAGGATAGCTGCAATTGACCTCTCTCTCCAACCTTTTAATTTAAGAAAAAAATAAAATAAAATCATTAGAGAATGGTCATAATGAGTGATTTTATCTCTTTTTTTTAGGGATAAGGACCCATTACAGGGATCAAAATCCTTTTTTATTTTAAGTGAAATAAAAAATATATATATTTTATAATTCAAATTAGATTTTAAAATTTTAATGGTGCATATTGGCACGACAAAAGAGGTTGCTTACAAGAATATTATTATCCAAACAATCCAAAACAGTTTTTTTTAATGATAAGGAATCCCTCCATGCAATGACCATTTTGTGTCTCTATCATTGTCGGGTAAACTTTAGACTCCTACAATACGCTCCTTCTACAAGGATTGTATAATACTCTAACTTTGTTGCTAGACTAACCCCAAATAATTGTTTACACCTGGTGAAATTCAAACTTAATAGAAATGCCAACAAGACTAAGACCCTTATATCCATTTGAACCAACCCTTTGGTTACAATTCAAAAGAATTTTAACCCCAACATAGATCACGTACTTCATAAGAATAATGCTAAAAATTACATTTTTACCCTACTACTATCTCATAATATTGATGTGATAGTTGCAATCAATTTTTTTGAACTTTTTGTTTTTAACAATAATTAATTCAATGATCGATTAAAACTATCATGCCATACCAACATTATACAATAGTTGTAATATAAAAATATAATCTCACATTCCAAACCATCAAAATTAACACGTGTCCAAGTTTTCAGCTTATTCAAAAGCAGCACTCCAACTTCCAAAGTAGCATAAACATTTTATAAACAATATCCTTACTCCTTCCTCACTAACGTGGGATAACACCAACAAAACCCGAAGATTTTCTTTTCTTGCCAAGTAAATATAAAGGAAGAAAAGACCTATTGAATAAGACCTATAATGTATCGAGTCAGTTTAACTATCTTGCATACTAACTACAAGCTTGTGAAATAAATAGAAGGGGTATATACATGCAAATAGCAAAAGGCATTTCAGGAAATTGTTTCATGCTCTTTTGGTAGATAAAGCTCTGGTTTCATGGATCATTGTCTTCATGACAATCTTCAGGAAGATCACTTTCACCTACTATGTCAGAACCAAACTCCAGTACGAAAGACATCCTCTTCTCTGCAGCATATCTTTAGTAGATTTTATTTATTTTTCAGTGTTCTCTATAGCGTTTCTTGAGAAATCTGTAGCCTACGGATCTCTTTGAGCAAGGGTTGGAACTTCAGCATCATCTGGTAAAATTGTTTGGTGTGAGACTTGTTTGATTTTGGGTTCATTCAAGCTGAAGTTCAGTTGTCCAGTAGATTTGACAACTTTTGGCTTGGATTTTACTGGTGGTCGGGTGTCTCCACTAACTTCTTCACTGGAGTTTATTGATGCTGCATTGGAAAATTCTCTTCCACTAAAGTCAATTTCATTGAACATGAGGTTTGCAACGGCTCGGTCAACGACATTCGTCTCTGATTCCATTGCTTTCTTACTTTCAGACCTGAATACAAAATTTATATTTTTATCAAGGGGGGTCAACCGCAAATGCAACCAGGACAAGGACACACCTATTTCATACAAATTGGATGGAGAATCGTAGCCGGAAATGGGGAGTAACAACCACGTGTTAATGTATCTAGCATTGCAATGATACACAAACACAAAAACAATGTGTTACCAATGTGGAAGTAGGGAAAAAAAATAACAAAACTAAAACACAAACTTAAGTGGGATTAGTCCTATTGCCACAGATGATGCCTCTGGTTTGTAATTTGATTGTTGGAACATGAATGAACTGAAAAGCTCAAATGGAAATTCTGGAACAACTTCAACATAATAATAAAGAACTAGAGAATTTTTAGTGTACCTCGTTGTATCAGGAGCTGTCCATGGAGGGGCCTCTTCCACTGCAAGATATCCATCTTTCTTCTGTGTTGCCAGGAGGTGTTGTTTTGAGTTCTTAGCAAGGCGGTACAAGGCATCCCGAAAGCAAATCCGGGTTTTCTCCGTTAACTACATAACAGTCAAAAGGGAGGAACTTAGATAAGCAATAATGATATTTCCCATACAAATGCATCTAAGAAACTGTTTTGAGTTTTTGGTTCACCTGTGTCATCACCATTTCAAGCTCCAGCAATACAGATTCTTCAGCTGATGTTTCCTGACCCAAATCTCCATTCGTGCTAATCTGCTCAGAAGAGACTGTGTCTTCTCCAAAGGGTTCCTTAAAGAAAATTAAGGTCATTGCCTAACCTTGTGTGAAGTACTAAAAAAATCGACTTTTGCAGTAAAAGCAAAAAAAAAAAAAAAAGTAATAGTGGAGAGAACAGGTAATTCTAGAATATCATTTCCTAGCAGAAATACTCAGATAGCATTTAGCTTTCCGCAAGTATATTGCCGCATGCTCTATAAAAGGAACCTAGCACTTCACCCTGATTATGCAAAACCCGGTAGACTCATTTCAAGTTCATGTCAAATATTTCCACTGAAATATAGAATACAGTGTACCTTAATGCCTATCAACTATTTTAACATTTGTGTCACATTAAGAAATTCCACCTTAGAGCAAATCCAAGAACAAGAACTCATTTCCGAATAAAAGAAAAGTAAGGTAAATTATAAGGAAATTTGAAGTTTCAAAAATTTATGGACTGAAATAGCTATATAATACTCGAACAGTCATAAAGAATCTTCAACCCAAAGAAGAATCCAACCAAGAGGCAAAAAGAACTTAAAGCTCAATTTGGTTCCTGTGAAAATATGGACTTTTGAATAGAACTTTAAACAATAGAGCATCATCAATCCCAGTCTTTGAAAGTGAATCCTACATGGATACCAGTTTCTTGAATGGGTGCCGTCATAACAATATTAGGAGAAAAGCACGGCACTGTCTGAATTGATGTTGGAAGCATATATGCTAATGAGCCTTCACCATCAAAAAGTGCTCCAAAAAGCATGATGAATGCAAACTAAACCTCCAAAATAGAAATCAGATTTATGTTCCCTACAGTCACTAAATTAACTTAGCCAATCCAAGGTAGTTGGATCAACAAGTTTCGTTGGGATTTTATAATGTCTAACTGACTTCCACATATGGATCCTAATAAAAAAAAAACATAAGTGATGAGTATTGAGCTTCTGCAATGAGATAACAAGGTTACTGGTCTTTGAAAAAGAGAAAAGTAACTAAAATTTTGAGGATGTTCTTTAACCTTCTCATCAAATTTGCAGTAAAGTAGGTTAAAGTTTTTAAACCGGTAATGATATAACAAAACATTAGATCTTTAAATGTATAAGATTCATTTTCATGCGAATAACACCCTGTAAAACAAGATCTTGAACTAAAGGGCAAGGTGCTAATGTGAACTCTCAGAAAATCAAAAAGGGAAAAGAATCAACATAAGAAATAAGAATAAACCCGCCAATGCATGCATGAAACAAGAACAGTTAACCAATACCTGAGCAATGACAGACGCAGAACTAATGCTATCTATGAAGTACTCAGATATTGGTGTTCAAATTACAAATGCATAAAAATCTTTCATTAATAAGGCTTGTCTAGAGACCAGCAGCCCATGCCTGGAACCAGACCACTTGATAGTTCCAACCATTCAAATACGCATGCTGGTCCAGATTTTGTACCACCAACATTAACAATTAAATTAGCACTCCACGCAGCAGATGAAAAAATCGAACCTTTATTGGTGAGTGATCAATTTGCTCCAAGTTGCATGGAATAAACTGCACAGCAGTCAAATCTCCATTATCCCACTCTACTAATGGAGACGAGGCATGTCTTTTGAGATACTTTGAGTTTCCCGTAGTATTGTTTGCATCATTCCACATACTCTGTGAATCTAGATTGTCAATTGGCATCATGCCACACTGGGATTCAGGAGAAAAGTAAAATGACCCATCTATAGATTCTGCCTCTGGCAGATCTTCAAGTAAGGAACTCCTGCATTAAGGAAAGACCAGAAGAGGTAAGTCCAAAAACAAGAAGAATACATCATTTAAATACACCAAAAGTGCAGGGCTTTGGACATCCCCTGGATATTGAATGGCTCTATTGCATGGCAAATGGTAGGTGACATATAAATGTATCTTTAAAAGTCAGACCATTAAAGAGTACTGGAGCCCTTGCCACAACTGATGGTAGGAATTCCTGTTTTTCAAATATAAATGATCATATTGATGATGTCATGGTTTGAAATGGTCCAAATTCTAATGGATATGTGCAGTGTAAGAAATAAGCACAATCAATTGCTATTGAGCTTCCTAAAATGCCATTGAATATTGTGCCAAGTTAAATCAGGTGAGAAATTACATCAATTTCTAAATGAAATAAATCAAGGTAATCCCAGAAGTTACGCTTGTACAAGAAAATGTCATTCATATGTTCGAATCCTGCTAAGTCATTGAGCTGGCAGTCTGGCCGATCACAGGAAACTGCTCTCTGGTGAAAAGACTCCTCTGACAATCCCTCACATATGCTCGAACCACAGGAATGCTCTTTATCATGGAAAGCATCATACTCAACTTCATTATGCGTGCGTTTACCATTATGATTGAGTTGTTGTTGAGCCAAATTTGCATCCATGAAAAAGCGTTTGTTAGATGACCTGAAACTTTCGGATTCACTTATTCCCCATTTTGACCAGCTATCTGGTGATGGAAGCCTATCCGATAATTCTTGATATTTCGGGACCACAAGCTCATCGATTCCACTCCCAAAATACCAATCCATGAGATATGATCTGAGAGTTAAAAAATAATAATTAGAAAAATGGGAAAGGAACATAAGATTAAATAGCCATAGCAATCAGAAATGTATCATATTCTCGAATAGTTGCCATTACAGAAAAGAAAACGATTTTTTGTTATTGAATAAGAACAGAATAAACAAAACTTAAGAAACCATGTAGTAATGGTGCTCAAACAGACTCTCTCAATTGGTAAACCAACTAAAATCAAGTAACACTTAAACAACTACTAACGAGGAGACCCTAGAAAATGAGCCTAAAGAACGGAGTTTAAACCTATTTCTAGAACCAGATTAGAAAAAGAAGAGCTACATGAAGTAGCCATCGGTAAGAAATCATAATATTCAAGGAAAACAAGAAGAAAAATACTATATTTTATGCTTTGAGTTCCACTATTTTCCAAACCACAAATTGAATAGCTTACTTCCCCTAGGCCAAGCATTTGTATGCCGGTCGGTTGAGTTAAGGATCAAAAATAATCTATTATCAGATGGTAATTCTAAATCTGGAAGCTTAATTTCTTCTCTTTCCCTAACCTCTCTCAGCTATCAAACAAACCTTAGTTTAACTAACAAAAATTATAGCACAGCAAGCACTGCATCATCAAATAAATTTTAAGAAGAAGAATTCCAACAAAATCGGACTCTGAAAAGGATCAAAATTCAGCCAAAGATAGTATCATGGTACAAGGTAACAAGAATCATATATGCAATCATGCACATGAACATAAATATTACAGCAACCTACAAAGAAGTTGATGAACAGCACACACCTTTTGAAGCTTGTTTGAGAAATTGAGTAAGCCCCAGTTCCTGATTCAGAGAAATAACACAACCCAGATGAAGATAACTGATAGAAATTGAGTGAATCTGTGATGGGTTTTTCTTGGTGTAAAAGCTTAACAGTGCTTTCAGCTGAAAAAATAAAAACAGAGGCGGCTGGTTTTTTGAGGCCAAGTTTATATTTTAATACAGAAAATGAGTCAAATGAAGAGAGAGAGACTTAGTAGATGTGGTTTGTGGCTGAGGAGTAAGGTTGAGAGTAGTGGCTGAGAGCCCCCCATCTAAAACTGCACTATCATTGGACCACGTGGCAGTATCGGGTCCCACTTGATTGAAATCAGAGATCATTTGGATTTTAGCGTATCCGGGCCGAGAGTCGAGACCATGTCGGCTTGCATCGTATAACTTTTATGCCCTAAAATACCCTGGCTTTACATTTAATTGGCCGAACACCTGGTGAAAGCCACGTGGTTATTTTGGTCATTCCGAAAGTCGAGACCATGTCGGCTTGCACCGTATAACTTCTATGCCCTAAAATACCCTGGCTTTACATTTAATTGGTCCACCACCTGGTGCAAGCCACGTGGTTATTTTGGTCATTTCGAGGCGACACCTAGAGGCTTCTACTACACCACGTGTCGATTATCGGCTCCATACACGTGAACTCTTGTGGACACGTGGATGAATTCTGGTAGTGGATGCCAGCGAAGTTAGCTGGACAGATGAGAACTGAGAAGCGCAAATAACGGGGAGAGACAAAAAAGGTAATGCTTGGCTAATACGAGTTTTGAAGATAAGAGGAGTCACCAGACAAGTACAGCTGTACAGAGTACTAGAAGAGGAGGGCCGCACGATTTGTAACACATGGGGACCCACATCACATTAGATCGATGTATGCCACATACGCATTTTACCATTCGTACTCCAATATATGGGGTTGAGATTGCATTTAAAAAAAAAAATTTAAATAAAAAGAGTTTTTAAGCAAAATTTTATTTATAAGATTTTGTTAAAAATGTTTTTTTTTTTAAGATTTATTTTATCCTTAAAAACGGTTTTAATTTATTTACTAAACAAGTTTTTTTTTCAAACAGATTTTTAGAATATTAAAAACATTCTTAAACCCCTTAAACATAATCCAAATAAGTTCTAAATAACATATACGACACCACGTTTGCAAATTAGCAGACAGAAATACGAATAGTTTTTTTTTTCTTTGTATTATTTGTTTATTGTTTTTAGGCATAACAATGACAATTCTATATTTAAAAAAAAAAAACTACTCCTAAGTATAAACTTGCCTTTCTCTTCTCTTTTTTTTTTTTTTTTTTTAAGGGAAAAAAATATAAAAAAAACCTCTCAAATTACCAGATGTTTGTAATATAGCATTTTAATATTCAAAAGGTAATAAAATAGTCCATCAAACTACCAAAATGTATAAAAAATACTACTTATTTTTTTATATGCCTATAACACCCCTATTCTTTTAACAAATAAAATAATAAAATAAATGAAAAAAAAACCAAATTTTTGTTTAAATATAAAAAATTTAAAAATAAAAAATAACACCCCTATTAGCCCATTGGTTTTTTTTTTTTTGTATTTTTAAAAAATTGTTTAGTTTTTTTTTTATTATTACTGTTTTATTTGTTAAAAGAGTAGAGATATTATAGAAATATAAAAAAATAAGTGACATTTTTTATACATTTTAATAATTTAAGGGGCTTTTTTTATATTTATCTCTTTTTTTAATGTAAAAAAAGAGATTATTTCATGGGTGGCTGACCACCCCACCCAGTAACACTAAGGTGATTGCTGCCACCCCATGGAGCATGGAGGGGTGATTATGATACTCTTGACAGTGCAGGGGTGGTTGTGACACCTACAAAGTCTCTTAGTCTCTTACATTATCACATTTAAGAGGACACAACTTTTAACGGTTCTCGCGTACCAAACATACTCATAATATTGTCAAAATAAGGATACTAGACTAAGGGTGCATTTGGGAGTACGTTTTTAAAAAAATAATTTGCGATTTTAAACCAAATCATAATTTTAGAGTGTTTGAGATTATAATTTGGAAATCGCAAATTTTAATATCGTTGAAAAATCACAAATTTTTATAAGCTGATTAGAGGGTATTTATTCAAAAAAGTGCAAATTTAAAATAAAATCATGATTTCTATTAAAAAGATATTTGGCTCAATAGTTACCTATTTTGTGCATGAATTAAAAAAAAAAAAAAATACCAAGAATACCCACTTAAAACATATAAGCCCTTATTGTCTCTTTTCTCTCTCGATCTCTTCTTCATTTCTCTGTTGTTGTTCACCCTCTCTCCGCTCCTCTACCATGTAAGAATCTCACATTAATATTTTCTTTCTCTCCATATAACTCTTTTGTATTTGGTGTTTGATGTTGTTTGATGGTTTGTATGATTATTGTGCCTTTTTTATATATGTGTTTATGTTCATCGACCGATTTTTATAGAGTAATAAGCATTTGTGATTTTTTTCTCAAATGTTATTTAGATTATCGTACAAGTACAATATTGTGTAATCCATTACGGTGTGCAATGATGGATTACTGTACATGCACAATAATATACAGTAACCCATGTAAGACATTTAAAAAAATAATATTGTGCAATGCACAGTGCCCAAGATGATGGTTTTTTTTCATTGGATCATCGTGCAGTGCACAGTGACAATAATATACATGACGATTTTTTATGGTTTTTTTTTTATAGTAACAATTTGTGATGAATTATTTTATTTTATTTTTAAATGGGTAGTGCACTGTAACAATTTGTGATGTTTTTTTTTTTAATATATTTTTTTAATGGGTAATGCGTAGTGATAATTTGTGATTTTTTTTTATTTTAATTTTTTATTGTGCACTGCACAATGATGTGCACAGTAACAATTTGCAATAAGATATATCAATATATAATTGCCTAAGTAGAAAACTCAAAGTTAATATCAAATTATAATTCATACTTTTGTTTTCATAGGTGTTAAAAATAGAAGCTTATAAACAATGTTAGTTATTTTACTATTATAAAGAAATTTCTTTATTAGTAATTTAGCCATAAAACAACAATTATATGTTAATGTTATCAAAACATTCAATTAATAAAAAAAAAGTAATTTTTAACATGTTTTACTAAACTTTTGTGCGATTTTAAAAACACAATTTTTGAAAATGCAATATTAAAATTACACTCCCAAACAGGCCATAAGAGGATTATCAAACTCCCATCTCTTTGGACGGTTATACTGACTTTATTATATATGTATATATATATCAAACACTTTTCAAATCATTAGGAAAGATACCACAATGAATCAGTGATTATCAAACGGATCAGGATCTCTTTTAATTGGAAATTCCTATGATTACTCCCAACTCTTGTCATTGGGTAAGGACTATGAGAGAGAGTCTCTAAACTACAGTTTTCTGTTGAGCCCTTACAATTTTCTAAGCCCATCATGGCTGAGATGAGAATTATAGGGAATCCAACCCTTGCCAAACTTATCCGCATGGGCTTCCACTCATTAATTTCACTGGGCCCAAAAGCCAGGGAAGCCCAACCCACGATGACCCAAGAAAAGTTAAATCGCAGATGGCCTTTCGAATCCTCATTTTATTCTGAGACTCCGGCGAAGTCCGCCACAGCAGTACCCCAACTGCGCTTTGTCTTTTTCCAGCGACACCCTTTTTCCGGGAAAATCTTTTACCGAGAAACAAACTAGCTGGTATGAGATCCCACTTCACAGCTATATTATAATTTTTTTTTTAAAAAAATTCTTTTTCTTCTTTCGGTTGTTTGCATCTTATCTTATGCCTTGCATATAGCAATTAGGGTTTCCTTTGATGGATTGATGAAAACTTGGGTCTGAGTAAACAAGTTCTGTCTCTTTTTCTACGACTTTTAACTATCTTTTCAAAAGCTCTAAATTTTCCCCTTCAGTTTTGAAATTATGGTATTTATTGTAATCCAATTGGAACAACTACAATTCACTCTTTTTTTTTTGGGGGGGGGGGGGGGTGCTGAGTAAGTTTGGATGATTTTATTTTGTTAATAAATTTGAAAGGAACTTCTGGGTCGTTGGATTTTTTTATTTTTAATTGTTGTTTTGTTTACGTTTTTATTTTTTCTCATTCGCTGCAAGCTTTGGAATTTTTACACGTTTGTGTAATTGAGCCCATTCTGTCATTATTTTATAGCTCAGTTTTTATATTGAGCAACATCGCAGAAGGAATTATGTGCTGTATTTCATTCAATGAAATTTGTGATGTGTATATAAAGTTTTACTTGGTTCTGATTTCATGCAGCTCAAGTTTAGGAGGGCTGAAAATGTTCAAGAACACTTTCCAGTCTGGATTTTTGTCCATCTTATACAGCCTTGGGTATGTTGTTTTATTATTTCTTTATTTGAATTCATACTACAATTTTCATACTGAAGCACTGCCTTCGTTTGATGTTACAGGAGCAAACCTTTGCAGATATGGGATAAGGAAGGTGAGTGGGTTTTCTAGGTGCTGGTGTATTATATTTAGAGCTTTTTTACGTGTTGCAAGTTGCTAGCAAACAATATGGTATAAGATGTAGCTTTGCTTGATATATTTCCTTGTATCAATCCGAATACATCATTGTATCTGTTGGGAGATTGCTATCTGCATTATTGTTCCTTTAAAACTTTTTTGTATGATATTTGTCTGAAGAATGTTATTTTCTTGTGTATCTTAATGAGTTTGATGTGGTATTCGAGTTTTATATTTTCTATGAAGTTCTCTGTTCGGGTGGTCCTTTTTTTGAGTCCTTGGAACACTTGTCATCTGCAGCTTGGCCCTCTTTTTTCAAGTTTAATATTATAAAATTGTACCATTCGTGTCACACTTTTTGCAGTTGTCAATGGCCATGTAAAGCGACCACAGGATGAAGACATACAATCCAACGTCCTTGAAATAGTTGGATCAAATATTCAGTCTACATACATTACTTGCCCGGCTGACCCATCTGCAACACTTGGTATAAAACTACCATTTTTGGTCGTGATTGTGAAGAATCTAAAGAAATATTTTACATTTGAGATTCAAGTCCTGGACGATAAGAATGTCAGGCGGCGTTTCCGAGCTTCTAATTTTCAAGTGTGTAAGTTTGCCCATGTTTTTGCTGTTCAAACGATTCTCAAAATAGCTCACCCCTTCCCCTCTCTTTCTTTGTGTGTACTTGTATGAATGTCTTTTTGGAGAATATTCTGGTAAGAGTGACCACTTTCATTTTTTATAGTTCTTAAGAAATAGCCTGGGAACTATTACAAGTAAGATGAATTATTAGATAATATGTTTTGTTGGCTGAATAATATACTAAAGATGACAAGTGATCAGTAATCTGAGATCTAGATGTAGAAAATGTGGTTTTTTTTGCACCATGAATTGATTTTGCTGGATGTGTTGAGAACTTTTGTAAAAGTTCCACTTAAATTCATATAAGATACTTTAGTTTAAACCCGGAGGCCTGTGGATTATTTCAGAGGGTCATGGAATTGGCAATGTAATATTTTGTCTCTTCATCTCTAAGTTCTATGGTTCTCTTATCATCTCTAAACTACATAATTCTCTGTTATACTCGGTTTTTAAATTTGTTTGGTTATACCTGAAATGTCAAGGTTTAACTTGAGGTTGGACTGTTGGACAGGCTATGCATGTTAGATTTGTCATTAGACAGTTGAGTTAGAAATGATAAGATTGATGTGTGGATTATCACGTAGCTAAACCATTTTTCTTTTCTATTAGTTGGAGACTTCCTACTGGGATTAGTGCATTCGCCCACATAGTGCAGAAAGAATTTTAATAAGATTATTTTGGATGGTGTTCTGAAGTTGTCACCTGTGATCCAACGACAAAACGTCCTCCATATCTGTGTCTGACACGTATCATATAGGAAGCTTAGACATTATTGATAAAGAGGATGTTCAGATTTTTTTCAAATGTAGTGTTAAATAATTTGACAGTGATTGCTAATTGTAACACTGTTTTGTGATGCAGAGTTTTCCTCTGTAATAAAGCAAGTATATTTGACACTAGAAGTCTACAAGGTGGGTGTTGAAACTGACTATTTTTTCTTTTATTTTTGTAGGCTGTCACTCGAGTGAAACCATATATCTGCACCATGCCACTGAGGATGGATGAGGGCTGGAATCAAATTCAACTAAATCTAGCTGATCTTACCAGGAGAGCTTATGGGACCAACTATGTTGAGACATTGCGTTCAGGTTCATGCAAACTGCCGTCTGAGGAGGATATATTTCTCTGACCGCCTGTACTCAGAGGAGGAGCTTCCACCGGAGTTTAAATTGTACCTTCCAATGCAGCAGGTAAGATCGAATCAATTATGTGCTCTCACTAATTTTGCATTCATATATTTTCCATCTTCTCTCATTGCTTGTATAAATTGATGTTTTTATTGCAGAAAGCGTGACAAATTTCATGAGAGGACTCCACAGCCATTATATCTGACAGAGTAGGGTTTTGAGATTTATATTTTTCTACCATCCTCTGCCAATTTATGTGTTCTATCTTTTATCTTCTTTGTAATATTATACATGCAATGTAACAAAAGATCCTGCGACCGAACCACCAGGCTGTGTGCTCCATTGGAGCTTGGGATGTAGCACGACCAGGCTTGATTTCATTATGCTATTGGAACTCTTTTGATCTTTGTTAATGTCCTAGTGGCATTTTGCTGTGTATCCAACCAAAGGATTAACTTGGTTCATGAAAATACAATTTTTAAAACGTAGTTAAGTGTTCATTTGATTGAACGGGATGAAGAGTTCATTAAGATGATTTGATGTTATATGGGTAATTTAAATGTCCATAAATTTGTATTCACAAGAAGTATGACGTATGGCTGCTTTTGACAATTAGAAAGAGCAAAAGTTGATCCCAAGTTAATAAACTCTCTCAAGTTAGGTCTCCAAAAGGACACGTGATACTTTCTCTTCTGGGATGTTGGGTTGGTGGGGAAGAGCGAGAAGAAGACTGTTCTTATAACTCTGTTTTGAAAGGGAAAACAACTGGCATAAAAGCATGTGTTAGACAACTTCGATCATGTACTTGTTGCACCACTGGAATGCCCAAACCAAAGTCTCAATGGGAAAAAGAATCTCTCTCGATGAGAAGGGAGAAAGGAGACTTCATAAGCAGTTTGATGCATAATAAAATAAACATTGGGTGTCACCATAGGTTTTAATTTTTGGTAGTAAATTGGCCCCATGAAAATATATGTTTGTAATGGGCAACCTGTGATACCTGGATAACGAAAAAAAAATGTCATAATGTTTTCCTTTATATGCAAGCGTTAGTGTACAAACACAATTTTATTTCCATTCCCCGCCATATTTGGTGTTATTGAGCCCTTAGGAAAGGCAATTAGGCCAAAAAAAAAAAAGTTAAGGGAAATTTCACAAACCAACCCCCCAACTTCCACTTGTTTTGACACTGTCATCTTAAAGTTTAAAAACTCTGAATTAAGGGTATCAAACCTTTAATTTCTTTTAATTAATCCCTTCCGTTAAGATTTTTGCCATTGTAGCTAAAGCCTTTGTCCACAAGAACTTCACTAACAGAGCAAAACAGAAAGGTCAACAAAATGAGATCTGGAAAAATGTATGAAACAATGTCACACTGAAGATGAAGAAAGCACCTTATGGCTTCCCAAAGGCATTGCCATAATGAAGCCTACCACATGAAACTCCTGCCTTACCCCCAAGAAGCTATGGGTTAACTCAGAGGTTAGATTGTTGCTCTAAAAATAACTATCACATGTTTTCTGTAGTTATTTCAATGGTTGAGATTTAATTTAACTCTTTCATGATAAATTTAAAATTAAATTTGAACTGTTAAAAATAACAACAATAAAAGTTTTGCTATTGTCATTTTTTTACATCACCTAATGCTGCCTCCAAGATGCAATGATTTTACAAAAACAATGTCTATACACCATGAAAAAAAAAAAAAAAAAAAGAGGTTGTTTGGGATTGTGCTTTTAAGGAACTGTGCTTTGAAAATATAGAAAACCTGTATTTTTAAATTGTACTTGATGTATTTTTAAAAACGCACAATTTTTAATACTATTAATCTACGATATTTACCAAATACTTTTTAGTCATTCACACTTGATGGCAAAACTATGACTTTTACTAAATGTTTAACTACATTTTTAAATCACACATTTTAAACCTTATTATTTTTAAATGAAAAATAATAGATGTTTTTCTAGTGTTTTTTTTTTTTTTATATCATCTCAATTGTGATGTGGCTTTTAAATTCACCAATAGATTAAAAGTCATTATGATAATCTCAAATTCAACGGTGATATTAAAACCTACATCACAGTTGAAAGAATACAAAAAACACTTAACATTTTTCCTTTTTAAATCATACATTTTAAAATTACAAACCAAAACCGACTATTATCCTTTGTTTATTATCAACTGCTTAACTTTATTATGAACCCTAACCGACATGAAAGAGAAGGTGCTTGGTGAGAGTAGAAGCACAACAACGGCCCATGCCTTTATAAATTACATGTTTCTCGTCCCTTTCAGTCTCCCACCCACCACAAACCTTAAATAAGATATTCGTGTTTCCTGCCACCGGCTCCTTCAAGTTCAAGCTCCAATGTCAACCTCCTATTTTCACGAGGAACTGGTGACGGAAGTAATCAACCGGCTGCCTCCGAAATCACTATTCCGATTCAGGTGCGTTTGCAAAATCTGGCGAAATTTGATCGGAAATCCTGATTTATTTAGCCCAAACAACGCCTTCAACCAAAACATTCTCCGAGAGCCCAATTATCCTCCTCTCCTTCTCGTCAAAGCTGAACACAGACCAGACGACTTGGAGCACATTTTCTATATCCTCTCTCACGACACCCTGAAGTGCCAGGCTAAAATTGCTCTAGAAGATTTGGGTGGAGATCTTAAGCTTGTGGCTTCCTGTAATGGTTTGCTCTGTCTCCGCGACCCAGGCACGCCGTACATCTACCTTTGGAACCCCGCCACATGGGAAGGACTCAATACTCTCCCGTTCCACGCTCAGATGAATTATTATGGGATGAATTCTTGTTCTTTAAAGGTAAGTCGTTGGCCCCCAGTTTTCGTTACTCCCGATGCCGTTGGGTTCGGTTTCGACCGGAGATCCAACGACTTCAAGGTGTTGAGCATTTATGATTTTGTAGATCGTAAAGGTAGATCGAAACGCCGGGCGGAAGTCTTCCGCCTAAGCACTCGGACTTGGCGGCGGCTTGACATCTTTGTGCCCTTTGATAAGAAGAAGAATTATTATAATTATTATAATTATTTTCCTACCACGGCTTCCAATGGGGTTTTTTTCTGGTGGGCGGTGCTTTGTCAAAGAGGAATGGATAAATTTTATCCGGATACAGAGTACGATAATGAGAAAATTGTTGCTTTCGACTTCAACGAAGAGGTGTTCCGTACCACTCCACTTCCCGACGGTTTCCATTATAATGATTTCTACTCTGTTAATTTCACAGTCTTCAACGGGTTCGTTGCTATAATGGGTTTTCCAAACGAAAGGGTAATCACTGGTGCTCCTGTGTATAGACTCTGGGAAAGAACCTCCCGATCTTTGGGTATATGGGTTTTGTTTGAATTTGGTGTGAAGGATTCCTGGACTAAACTCATTGATATTCCACTCTCATTAGACTTTCCGGAAAGGCCGTTGAGGTTTTGGGGAAATCGTGCGTTATTTATGCAGAATGCAGAGGGGCAGCTGGTGTTGTACGATCTGTTAAGCCATTCAGAGAAGGATGTTCTTCAAGTTCATAGGAATAGAGTTGGTGGAGATAAAATCAATCATGGCGATGAGATTTTGAATTTGGATAATGAGGATGCGTATAACGAAGATAATTTACAGGTTTTTCCCTACGTGTGTTCGAGCTTGATTAATTTGAACTTTGAGTTATCGGAGCACACGCACCACTTGCATTACAATCTTGAGGTATATGTTTTTCTCATAATTATATGCCCTCTGTAATTTCAATATAGATTTACTCATATTTTTCACAAGTCTATTCATCAAATCTAATTCTTGGTCAAAGATGAAGACAAAAAGAAACCTTATCTTTTTGTCCCTAGTATGACTAGATTACTTTTTTATTTTTATTTTTATATAATGACGAGAAACTTCGACAAGCCGGTCCTTCGGACCGTGCACCACACTCTCGAAAGTGATGAAGGTAAATCGTAGGCTTTGTATACCTTAGGACCCAAGGGGCTACGCCTAGGAAGTCTTGAACTTGAGATATAAGGAAAATAGGTTTCATGAAGATTTATACTTTTTGAGAGTATATATATCTTTACTATAAATTTTAAACATGGTTGGTAATGTATGTTGGCAACTATGGCGGCGTTTTACTTAGATAGCATTTGGCATTGCAATTTGGCAAACAAAAGAGTTTAATTTCAAAAAGGATAATAGTCTTTTTGAAAATCCTTATAATATTTCTGATGATGACCTTCATTCACTGACGTGGCATCCTTTGTTCAACAGGTGCGTGAGGAATGTTGACAGGAGATATTGCTATTAGCTTGGTTATTTGGACATGCAAGAGAACTGGCCTACAAGTGACTCTCACAAACTTTAGTTTGTACGATTTGGATTTGCTATTGATGACCTAATTATAAGTTTCAATTTTGTATAGCATTAGAGAATTTAATTATAAGGATCAAGAATGGGAATGAAGGAAGTAAATAAAGGAATATTGAACAAAGTTTTCTTTCAAATGAGTTTGAGAAATTCTTTCTATTCCAGTCCCATATCTGCAAAGGTTTGCTCTCCATCTATCATTCCGGCGATCAACCTCAGCATCAGCTTCTAACTGACCTGCCTCTTGAGTAACATCAGTGTGGAGTTTACTTAAGACATCAACCAAGAATATCCAACATCTAATTAATTCACACTTAACCAACTACTAGAACTTAATGAAACACATTCTTCAATGGAATCATATATAAGCTATAACTAAACAATAAAATTTCAAGTCATACCTGGAGTAAGACTGTAAGAGCTTGCATGCATATGGCAGCTTCATAGTAGAAATATTATCCCCATTTTTACATGCATGACAAACAAATTCCAGTTTTCAGCTTATGGTTATAATATCCTAATATATCATAATGCAAAAAGAACAAAATATTAAACACATAAAATCTCAAGAATCGAAGTATAGGTATGAGATGAATTATCCTTCCTTCTACATAAGACAAACAATATGTAGGGCTAG
This sequence comes from Carpinus viminea, assembly GCA_013348765.1. Taxonomy (NCBI): domain Eukaryota; kingdom Viridiplantae; phylum Streptophyta; class Magnoliopsida; order Fagales; family Betulaceae; genus Carpinus; species Carpinus viminea. The sequence goes on from CP054668.1 coordinate 17,106,567, forward strand.
CATAACAAGAAAAATGTTAAAGGACAACAACAACCAGCATGAAGGCACCATCTTCCACACAGTAGCACCCCAAGTGCTTGGAGAAGAATGAATTCAAGAAGGATGGGTAAGTATTAGTAGCACTCCAAGTGCTTGGAGAAGAATGAATTCAAGAAGGATGGGTAAGTATTACTACACCTGTCAAGTAACTTAAATTGTAAATTTGGTTAATTCAGAGGGGTAACAATCTAATTTAAAGGTTAGATTGTTGCTCTAAAAATAACTATATACCACACATTTTCTATAGTTATTTCAACGGTTCAGATTTAATTTAACTCTTTCATGTCAAATTTGAAATCAAATTTGAATTGTTAAAAAAATAAAATAAAAATAGTTTGGCTATTGTCATTTTTTTAAATAATGCTGCCTCCAACGTGCAATGATTTTACAAAAACAATGTTTATACACCATGAAAAAAAAAATTGTTGCTTGGGATTGTGTTTTTAAAGAATTGTGATTTGAAAATGTAAGAAAGCCTGATTTCTTTAGCCCAAACAACCCCTTCAACCAAAACCGACTGATTCTCTGAGAGCCAAATTCTCCTCCTCTCCTTCTCATCAAAACTAAACACAGACCAGACGACTTGAAGCACATGTTCTATTTTCTCTCTCACGACACCCTGAAGTGCCAAGTTAAAATTACTCTGGAATTTTTGGGTCTTAAGCTTGTGGCCAAACTTGTAGCAAATTTGATTAAAGAAGCAGTTGAATGTTGTTAGTTTATAAACTCTATTAAAACAAAACCGCGTGTTTATATAAAACTAGTTTAGATCCCGCGCTATGCGTTCGGTTTATATATATATATAATTAAGTAAAAAAAATCTTTAAAAAATTATCAACAACAAATTTTATTTTCTTCTCTTAATTAATAAATTAGCTACCAAAAATAACAAATATTCATAAGATCATTTTAAACCAAAGTTTTACTTAATAGCATAAACCCACATATCCAATAAATTTAAAAATTCATAAATTTTATTTCTTATAAATTGAAACATGTTAAATATTTGTTCCCATATATGTAGTTTAAAATGAAATATAAAGGGAAAAAAATTCAAAATAAAAACCTAGATTAATCAATTATAGAAAATGATTGATTAATCATTATATTCCAACAATTATACCACTTCTCCTCCACTACACAATCCATTGTGGTAAACTTTTGTCTTTTAGGAGTTGAACTTTCTCCTCATAAATAATTTTTTGAGAAATTTTACTATTACACTGACAAAAATAAAGAAGTGTTCTAAAATATATGAGCATGTTGATATCTTATTACAGTTATGTTTACTAATTTTGTAAACAAAAAAATGTTGGTAGTTTGATTTCTCTTTTAAAAAAGAAACGGATAAAAAATAGTGGCAGGAATATTGGAACACCCAAAAACAAAAATAACAACAAAAGGAAATTAAATTTACAAAAGAAAATTTGTAACTTGTATTAAATAAAATTAAGAAAATTTGAATGAAAAATAATATATAAATTGGAATAGAAATTAAGGACAAAAAATAAATAAATAAATAAACAAATGAAAAATACTAATATAATAAAAAAGAACTATCTTTTTGGTATATTTTTCTCAGTTCCAATGAAATCCACAAATATAAGAAATTGAAACTAATTTTAAGGCATACAGGAAAACAAAGACAAAAAAATTTACGATTGAAAATTGAGTGAGAAATATATTGGAAAAATTGAATTTCTATGAAAATAAACTCTCACAATTATTTCCTGAATTCAATGTAAAGTTTACAAAAGAAAAGTAATCATTTGAATAAAAAATAATATATAAATTAGAAAAAAATAAAGGGTCAAAAACAAAAAATGAAAGAACATACACCACCGGAAATAAAGATAAAAAAGAAAAAATGAAAATACTAATATAATTGAAAGTAACTATTCTAGCAAAAAAAAACCAAAGAAAAAAAAAACTATAGTATAATTTTTCATTGAGAAATAACGATTAGAAAATTGAAAAGAACTGTTATAGGAAAAAAAATATAAAGAAAGAAAATAATTGAAGTATAATTTTTCATTGAGAAACAATGAATAGAAACTCTCTCTTGTCTTTTTTTCAGAGTTGATTGATATAAATAAAAAGTAAAAAGAAGAAAAAATAGAAAAAAATAAGGAACAAAAACAAAAATGGAAGAACATAAACAGTGAAAATAAAGATTAAAAAAAACATATAAAATGACAATACTAATATAATGAAAATAAATATATTTTTTTTTCAACCATCCTTCACATATATAAAAGTAAAAGAAACTAATTTTAAGGCATACAGGAAAACAAAGAAAAAAAAATGTACAATTGGAAAATTGAGTGTGAACTATATTGGAAAAATTGAGTTATATGAAAAGAAACTCGTAGAAAATCTTTCACTATTATTTCCTGAAGTCAATGTAAAATTTGAAAAAAAGAAAAGTAATCATTTGAATAAAAAAAAATAATATATAAATTAGAAGAAAAAAATAAGGGTAAAAAACAAAAAAAAAAATGGAGGAACATAAACACCGAAATAAAGATAAAAAGAATGAAAAATATGAAAATATTAATATAATTGAAAATAACTATTCTAGCAAAAACAAAAAAAACAAAAACAAAAACTGTAGTATAATTTTTCATTAAGAAACATCAATTGGAAAATTCAAAAGAACTATTATAAGAAAAAAAAAAAAGAAAGAAAATAATCAAGTATAATTTTCATTGTAAAACAATGAATAGAGACTCTCTCTCTCGTCTTTTCCGGGAATTGATTGATATAAATAGAAAGTAAAAGAAGAGAAAATTACAAAACAAAGGAAAAAAAATATAAGGGACAAAACAAAGGATATAGAAAACAAAGAAAAAAAATACATTGGAAAATTGAGTGAACTATATTGAAAAATTGAGTTATATGAAAAGAAGAATCTCACTATTATTTCAAAGTCAATGTAAAATTTAAAAAAGAAAAGTAATCATTTGAATAAAAAATAATATATAAATATAGAAAAAAAAGGGTAAAAAAAAAAAAATGAAAGAACATAAAACCGGAAATAAAGATAAAAAAATGAAAAATGAAAATATTAATATAATTGAAAATAACTATTCTAAAAAAAAAAAAAAAAAACTGTATAAAATTTTCATTAAAATAAATTAAAATTCAAAAGAACTATTATAGAAAAAAAAAAAATAAAGAAAGAAAATAATTGAGAAATATTATAAACAAAAAGAGATATATTATTTTCTAAATTCAATGTAAAATTTATAAAAGAAAGTAAAGAATAAAAAATTACAAAAAAAAAAAAAATATGGACAAAAACAAAAATGAAAGAACATAAAACGCAAAAATAAAGATAAAAAAATAGAAAAATGAAAATATTAATATAATGGAAAATAAATATTCTACCAAAAAAAAAAAAACCAAAAAAAAAACTATTATAATATTTATTGAGAAATAAAGGTATATGAAAATTAAAAGAACTATTATAAAAATATATATATATATATATATTTTATTTTTATATATAATTAAGACAAGAGTTACTTGATCTCAAGAGATAAGAGTTATAAGATCTCAAAAGACAATAGTTATAAGAGCTCAAGAGAAAAGAGTTATATATTTTGGATTCTTGCGTTGTTTTTTTTATTTTATAGGCTGTTTGATATAGCAAAAACTTTGTAACTTTGTAATTCTAACCTTAATTGATAACTTTGTAAAGACATAGTAGATGTTTCTATAGCAGAAAGAAGCAATCTAGAAAAGAAAAACTTAATTCAAACAAACACAGAATTTGATCAACTTTAAAGACTAAAACCCAAGGAACACAATACAAACCTTCACCATTACTGGAAACTGCCCAAAATCCAAGTTGTTATCAAAAGATTTTGACATCCAACCTCGATTGTCAAAAATCTTCATATGCCTCACCTGAATATAGAAGAAATCCATCCAGAAAATCAACAATTGAGGAGAGATTAAAGGAAACAAATAAACAATGAATTCTTGGGAGAAACAAATCTTACTTTGTAAGGAAATAGACGACGGACCGATAACCACGTTTCGGATAATTTGAAGTCAACCAAGCTTACTAGGCTCCAAGTTAAGAACTAACGTAAATGACATTGAATACCAAAGGCTATTGAACACCAACACATGCGTATCCGTCTATATATATAATTAGACAACTATAAAGGATATTTGTGATCTTTTTCTTGCTGGGTAGACATATGACGACTCCATCAATGCTATTGCATAGGGTTCGAAGACCTACGTTCACCATATAATCAAAAGAATCTATGTGATGCGTGAATAACTCGTGCAAAGGATGCAATTCATTCGATATTGGTAGATGGCGACGGTTGTGTTGATGGACAAGCCCCGGTTCTTACCAGCCATTGGACAGAAGAAGACACCTAAAATTGAAGGGTGATAGAGATAAGGAACGTCAGAAAAAAAAAATGCGGGAGAAAAAAGTGCGAAGGAAGGGTGTAGAGACACGGGAAATGATGGAGAAATGTATTTTTGTTTGTTTAGTTCCGGCCTTGTTCTTGTAAGAAAATGAAAGAGAGAATAAGGAGAATGGAGGAAAAATGGAACGGGCTATGCTAGGCTAAAGTGCTTATAATTATGGGCTACAAGCCCAGTAGCTGCTGAGTCGTTGTTATTCATTACCTACACGAACGCCGTGTGTTTAAAAGACCTGCAGCCCAACCCATCCTTTCATCGCCGACTGCACCCTAGTCCTAGAACCATCCAACCACACCTCGAATGTCACATGTTCCCAACACCTACAGCCAAGCCCATCCTTTCATCACCGCCACACCCTATTCCTAGGACCATTCAACATTAGAGCCCATTTGTTTTGTAGAATAGACCCCTAAAATGAAAAGCTTCACCATTATTGGAAACTGCCCAAAATCCAAGTTGTTATCAAAAGATTTTTGACCATCCAACCGACAATGAACTGTTGCATTCAACCTCCCGGTGTACGAAATCTTCATATGCCTCACCTGAATATAGAAGAAATTCATCCAGAAAATCAACAATTGAGGAGAGATTAAAGGAAACAAATGAACAATGAATTCCTGGGAGAAACAAATCTTACTTTGTAAGGAAATAGACGACGGACCGATAACCACGTTCGGACAATTTGAGGTCAACCAAGTTTACTAGGCTCTAAGTCAAGAACTAACGTAAATGACATTGAATACCAAAGGCTGTTGAACACCAACACGTGTATGCGTCTATATATATACTTAGACAACTATAAATGATATTTGTGATCTATTTCTTCTAGGTAGACATATGATGACTCCATCGATGCTATTGCATAGGGTTCGAAGACCTACGTCCACTATATAATCAAAAGAATCTATGTGGTGCATGAATAGCTCACAAAGGATGCAATTCATTCGATGTTGGTAGATGGCGACCGGTTGTGTTGATGGACAAGCCCCGATTCTTACCAGCCATTAGACAGAAGAAGACACCTAAAATCGAAGGGCGATAGAGATAAGGAACGTCGAAAAAAAAAACCGGGAGAAAAAGTGCGAAGGAAGGGCATAGAGACACGGGAAACGATGGAGAAATGTATTTTTGTTTGTTTGGTTCTGGTTTTGTTCTTGTAAGAAAATGAAATAGAGAATGAGGAGAATGGAGGGAAAATAGAATGGGCTAAGCTAGGCTAAAGGGCTTATAATTATTATGGGCTACAAGCCCACTTGCTGCTAAATTGTTCTTATTCATTACTTGCATGAACGCATACGTGTTTAAAAGACCTGCAGCCCAGCCCATCCTTTCATCATTGACCACACCCTAGTCCTAGAACCATCCAACCACACCTCAAATGTCATATGTTCCCAACACCTACAGCCAAGCCCATCCTTTCATCACCGCCACACCCTATTCCCAGGACCATCCAACATTAGAGCCCTTTTGTTTTGTAGAATAAACCTCTGAAATGAAAGGCTTCACCATTATTGGAAACCGCCCAAAATCCAAGTTGTTATCAAAAGATTTTTGACCATCCAACCGACAACAAACTGTTGCATCCAACCTCCCGGTGTACGAAATCTTCATATGCCTCACTTAATATAGAAGAAATCCATCCAGTAAATCAACAATTGAGGAGAGATTAAAGGAAACAAATAAACAATGAATTCCAAGGAAAAACAAATCTTACTTTGTAAGGAAATAGACAATGGACCGATAACCACGTTTCGGACAATTTGAGGTCAACCAAGCTTACTAGGCTCTAAGTCAAGAACTAACGTAAATGACATTGAATACCAAAGGCTGTTGAATACCAACACATGCGTATGTGTCTATATATATAATTAGACAACTATAAAGGATATTTGTGATCTTTTTCTTACTAGGTAGATATATGATGACATCGTCAATGTTATTGCGTAGGGTTCGAAGACCTACGTCCACCATATAACCAAAAGAATCTATGTGATGCGTGAATAGCTCACGCAAAGGATGCAATTCATTCGATTTTGGTAGATGGCGACCGGTTGTGTTGATGGACAAGCCTAGTTCTTACCAGCCATTGGACAAAAGAAGACACCTAAAATCGAAGGATGATAGAGATAAGGAAAGTCAAAAAAATGTAGGAGAAAAAAGTGCGAGGGAAGGGCGTAGAGACACGGGAAACGACGGAGAAATGTATTTTTGTTTGTTTGGTTCTGGTTTTGTTCTTGTAAGAAAATGAAAGAGAGAATGTGGAGAATAGAGGGAAAATGGAACGGGTTATGCTAGGCTAAAGGGCTTATAATTATTATAGGCTATATGCCCAGTAGCTGCTGAGTTGTTTTTTTTATTACCTGCATGAACACCATGTGTTTAAAAGACCTGCAGCCCAGCCCATCCTTTCATCATCGACCGCACCATAGTCCTAGAACCATCCAACCACACCTCAAATGCCACATGTTCCCAACACCTACAGCCAAGCCCATCCTTTCATCTCCATCACATCCTATTCCTAGGACCATCCAACATTAAAGCCCGTTTATTTTGTAGAATAAACCCCTGAAATGAAAGGCTTCACAATTATTGGAAATTGCCCAAAATCCAAGTTGTTATCAAAAGATTTTTGACCATCGAACCGACACGACCTGTTGCATCCAACCTCCTAGTGTACAAAATCTTCATATGCCTCACCTGAATATAGAAGAAATCCATCCAGAAAATCAACAATTGAAGAGAGATTAAAGGAAACAAATAAACAATGAATTCTTGGGAGGCCCATCCTTTCATATTCTGGACCATCCAAGTAGAAGCTGTTTTGTAGAATAGACAAAATGAAAGGCTTAAAATTATTGAAAACTACCCAAAATTCAAGTTGTTGTCAAAAGATTTTTTGATCATCCAAATATAAAACAATGTTGCATCCAACCTCTGAATGAAATCTTCATATGCCTCACCAAATATAGAAGAAATCCATCGGAAAACCAACAATTGAGGAGAGTTAAAGGAAACAAATAAACAATGAATTTATAGGAGAAACAAAATATTACTTTGTAAGAAATGAGCCGGACCGATAATCGGTTCAAACAATTTGGTCAAATTAAATTACTGGCTCCAAGTCAGAACTAAGGTAAATGACATTGAATACCAAGGTTGTTGAACACCAACATCGTATGCATCTATATATATAATTAGACAACTATAAAGGATATTTGTGATCTTTTTCTTGCTTAGTAGATATATGAGACTCCATCGTTTTGTAGATAAGATTGAAATGAAACTTGTCCACCATATAATCAAAAGAATCTATGTCTGTTAATAGCTTAAACCAATGGATGCAATTCATTCGATGTTGGTAGATATTCCAATTGCTATCCAATGACAACCTCGGATCTTCATTCATGCCTCACCAAGAATACACCTAAAATGATATTATAAAATTGAAAAAGTAAGTAAAAAAAATGAAAAGAAAAAACTGAATTCGAGAATTATATTTTGTTTGTAGAAATTTTTTTGTTCTTGAAAATGAGAACTAGGATGGAGGAAAATAGCACTATGCTAAGATAAATGGCTTATAATTATTATAGACTCCAAGTCAAGAACTAACGTAAATGACATTGTTGTTATTCAATAACACATATGTATGCGTCTATATATATAATTAGACAACTATGGGATATTTGTGATCTTTTTCTTTTTTGGGTAGACATAATCCATCCATGCTATACCATAGGGTTTGAAGACTTATCACCATATAATCAAAAGAATCCTTTGGTGCATGAATAGCTCCTCAAAGGATGCAATTCATTCGATGTTGGTAAATGGAGAGGTTGTGTTGATGGACAAGCCTTCTTACCACCATTGGACAAAGAAGACATCTAAAATCCAAGTTATTATCAAAAGATTTTGACCATCCAACCGAGAAAAATTGCATCCAGACATGGAAAATACGGAGAAATGTATTTTGTTGTTTGGTTCTTCTTGAATATATAAAAAATCCATAAAATCAATAGTTGATGAGGAGATTAAAGGAAACAAACAAACAATGAATTGCTAGGAGAAACAAATTACTTTGTAAGAAAGCCCACTAGATCGATAAAGTTGTTATTCATTACTGCATACTAGACTCCAACGTGTTTAAAGAACTAACGAATGACATTGAATCGCAAAGTTGTTGAACATCCAACCACACCTCGAATGCCACATGTTCCCTATATAATTAGACAACTATAACACCTTATTTGTAACATTTTTGTTTTGTAGTAGACATATGATTCCTCCATCGATGCTATCGCAGAGGGTTCAAAGACCTTCGTCCACCACATAATTAAAGAATCTATGTGGTGCGTGAATAGCTCACACAAAGGATGCAATTCATTTGATGTTGGTAGATGGTGACCGGTTGTGTTGATGGACAATCCCGGTTCTTGCCAGCCATTGGACAGAAAGAAGACACCTAAAATCGAAGGGTGAGAGAGATAAGGAACGTCGGGAAAAGAAAAAAAGAATGCGGAGAAAAAAGTGCAAAGGAAGGGCGGAGAGGCCGGAAACAATGGAGAAATATATTTTTGTTTGTTTGGTTCTAGTTTTGTTCTTGTAAGAAAATGAAAGAGAGAATGAGGAGAATGGAGGGAAAATGGAACGGGCTATACTAGGCTAAAGGGCTTATAATTATTATGGGCTACGAGCCTAGTAGCTGCTGAGTTGTTGTTATTTGTTACTTACATGAACGCCACGTGTTTAAAAGACCTGCCGCCTAACCCATCCTTTCATCACCGCCACCACTAGTCCTAGTAGAACCATCGAACCACACCTTGAATGTCATTTGTTCCCAACACCTGCTGCCTAGCCCATCATTTCATTACCGCCACACCCTAGTCCCAAGACCATCCAACATTGGAGCCCGTTTGCTTTGTAGAATAGACCCCTGAAATGTAAGGACAATTTTTGTAAAATAGCCATTTTTTTGTTTGGTAAATGTCTATTCCTAGGAATAGTTATTTCCATTTGAATCACATCTCACCCCATTGATCCAAAACCAACTCATCCTCTTGACTCGTCCCCACCATGAATCCTATACAACCCATCTCAGAACATGGCACCACCAAGACCTTCAACCACATAACAGAACACGACATCAACCCAACCTCTTTTCCCATGTGTCTCCCCTTCTCCCTGATACACAGTAGTTTCGGTTAGCTGTTATTCGCTATAACCGTTAATCGATGGTGAAATTACTAACCACATATGCGATTAATCGACAATTAGCGATTAATAATCTTAATAACTGTTAACCGCTTTTTAAAGAAAATTTTAAAATTAAATAAATTAAATTAAAATTTCAATTTTCTTAAATTAAAAAAAAAAAAAAAACGTTGTTTATATGGTAATATGATAACACCCCATTACATACTATATCATTTATAAATGTTTATATATATTTAAACAAAAAAATGATGTCATTCCATGTATTATTATATATGTAGCTAGGGATAAAAGCAAAATTGTTCCATGTGATTAGCCTAAATTACAAATCACACCATGTAATATAAAAAATAATTTATACGTCTATGTAGTTGGCTTAAATTACAAATCAATCCATGTGATATAAAAATAATTGATAAGTCCTCGGGGTAGGCCAAAATAACAGTTTACTTCCTAAAATCAATTTTCGTTAAATAATTTAACAAAATCTGTTACTTTGTCACATCATACTACTATAGTAAATTAATATAATCTATTTTATCCATGAAATTTTACTCAGTGTGTAACCATCACTCTTTTTTTTTTTCTCACCACAATTTGGGTGAATTTTGCGAGAATTTCATGGTTGCATTATGTAAAGTGGCTGAGGAATATGACAATGAGGGAGAATTACGCACAGGTAAAATTTTGGGGATATAAGAGATTATGTTAATTTACTATAGTAATATTAGGTTAGCAATATGAAGTGAAGTGAGGGCTGATTTATAATCTTAGTTGGCGTCGTAAAATAATGTGAAAATTTTTAATTGTTATTTTTGAAAGTAAAAAATTTATAATACATGTCGCGTTTTTATTTGGTATGACGTGACAAAGTGACAAATTTTGTTAATTACTTAACGAAAATTGATTTATGAAGTAAACTATTATTTTGGCATACCTTGATGATGTATAAATTCTTTTTTATACCATAGAAAGTGATTTGTAATTTAAACAAACTACATGGACTTATAAATTATTTTTTATAACACATAAAGTGATTTGTAATTTAAGCCAACTTTACCTTTATCCCATATAAATATAATATACATAAGGACAATTAGCGATTTTTCCTAACCACCTTCAAAATTGATTAACGGAGTTAGTGAGTGGTTAATAACCAACCTCATTGCCTTTCCTCCTTACCAATACAAATTATACAATATCCAAGTCTAATAATAATATCCCTCCTTTTCAAAACCCCCATGGAGCGGCCTTATCGTCTCGATGGGTTTCTCTCTTGGCCCATCCCCAATAAGCCCACAACCCTTCCCATCTACTCGTTCGCCCAAAGGACCCATCTTCAATCTAACCTACAAATGGGCCCTGCCCCAAATCTGCTTAGCGGGACAGTGAGCTGGCGAAATGGGCTTTAACAGGTGCAGGTTTAGTTGGGCTCGTTGTAATCAAAATAGTGACAGTTGCAATTTTTTTGGGCATTTCACAACAGGTATGTTTTTCTACGAAAATGCCAAGTATTGAAGTAAGAACATTTTCAACTCTCAAATACATAATTATTCTATACGAACTCTTAACCAATTTTTTATTTCTTTGTCGGGAATAATTCCAATCTACTAGCCCACCTGATACATCATGAGTCTTGAGACTAATACCAGTTCACCAGAATAATAATGGCTACAACTCTTAGTACTTCTATGGCAAGTTGAAGTAGAAGCCCGCAACTAATCTTTCTAGGTCTTCTCCGGCAGCCACGCCCATAGCCCATATCTCATCGAAGGTCAGGGGCTCCTCCTTGCAAGGCTGGTTGGAGCCTAAAGCGGATTAGGCAGCCACCTAAGGCTTCTAATTAATAAATATTAATGGTTTCCAAAAGGTAAGTCAGTTGGTTAAGACCATGCCTAATGAAACAAAGATCACTAGTTCGAATCCCCCTCCCCATCTCGTTCTTATGCAGACATGTCAAAATATATATATATTAATGAAGATTTTTTCCATAAAAAATATTTAAAACCTTAATTACCATCAATATTATTCAATTAAGGCCCCAATCTATGGTAAATTGGGGCTTTAAAATCTCCAACATTCCATTCTTGAAACAAGTATTCCAATAATTGATAGCCTTAAATAAGGAAATCAAATATTATATTAATATCAAAATTCTTAAATAAAATTCTCATGTTGAATGTAGAGATATTTTGGGCCTTGTGATGAGCAGCCGAAGATTCCCCTCATAATATACAATGACAGCTATATGCGTTTTTTTCTTTTCTTTTCTTTTCTTTTCTCTAACGTGAGGCAAAGGTTGCTTTTGTCCACAAAATATGAACTTATGTCCACAATCAACAATTTCTTGAATTTTTGCCTCTTTTGTTTTTCTTCTCATTTTTCTCTTTCTTTCTTTCTTTCTTTTTTTTTTTTTGCATGCTTTTTTTTTGTTTGCTCTGAATTTTTTTGCTTTTTTTTTGTGTCATTTTTGCACAAAATAGAACATTGCAATTCCCCATGATAGATTTAGGAGACATTCTAAAAATTAAAACAGATATTGTATATAGGATGATATGGTTTCTCCAATTTTTTTTTTTACTGGAAATTAATAATATGACAACTTCAAAAGAGGATATTTTGTTTCAAGTAGAGAGGAAGATTACTTAGAGGAGGTAATTGTAGTTTTCTCAGATTATTGAGGTTTAAAGCTTTTCTCAAATGAATTTCCTCTTCCTGATTTTTTACTCCACATTTTTTTTTACAGATTTTAATTACGTCCTATAAGTTAATTGTGCCGATGTTTATGTTAATTTTCAATAATAATTCAGTTTGGTGGCCTTTCAAATACAAGATGAAAATGAGGTGATGATAAATTCAATGACATGAATGCTTGACAATTAGCATCAAATTTAACCAACTCTCATTTTTTTTGACATGTCCACTCAATAGTAGGGAAAAAGGGGATTCGAACTTGTGACATTCACTTTATAAGGCGTGATTCATAGTCGATTAAACTACCTCTTGGAGACGCCAACTCTCACACATGAGTTTTAATATCTCTCCCTCCCTTAGGAAAAAATAATAAATAAAAACAAGGCATAAGATAACAAAAAATAAAATAAAATAAAAATAGAATTTTTAATGTTTTGGTCTAAATTTTTGGTTTTTTTTTTTTAATAATATTTCTGTTATTTTGGGAGCAAAAGAAAGATGTTGCACCCTCAGTGAGTCAGTGGAAGAATAATATATTTGGAAAATATTATAAATTGCATGGTAGATTAGGTGGGTTAAGTGTAATTTTCTGACAATTTCGGTGATACTCATTACTCATAGCTTCACTCTCGTCCATAGGAATTCGCATGCTTGTCCTGTTGTCCATGGGAACCATGTGTGTGAATTGTGAGAGTGCTCGGAGAGAGGATCCTACTTAAAAAAGACTAATATTGGGACCTTTTCTTCGTTTGGTCTTTTTGCGAGGAGGAAATCCTACTGAAAGAAGAAAAAGAACAGAGCCTTAGTACATGGTGGTATCCAAAGACCCTAATCATTGCAAGCGATATTAACGCCTAAATTGGAAACCTTTTTAAAAAGTCCACAAGAACGCTTCACTATCAGAGCAAAACAGAAAAGTTAACGTAATGAGATCTGGAAAAATGTATGAAACGATGTCACATTGAAGATGAAGAAAGCACCTTATGGCTTCCCAAAGGCACTGCCATAATAAAACCTACCACATGAAACTCCTGCCTTACCCCCAAGAAGCACCACCATCTTGCCTACACTCATTCTACTGATGAATATCAAAACATTCAGGTCAAGATAGAGGAAGACAGAATAATGATGAACTTGTGTGTGTTGTTGAATCACTAAAAGCCACAAAATCTTTGGGTTAATTCAGAGGTTAGATTGTTGCTCTAAAAATAAGGAGAAATGCTATGGAGCTAAACAAATGAACCCAAAAAAATGTCCAAACTGGCGTGAAAAGGGTTTTTAATTTTTTTTTTTTTTAAATGTAATTTTCTATCAATTGTTTGCTACTCACGATTTGTCATGTCAATTTGAAAATTTTTCTGAGTTTATTTGTTTGGCTCCCTAACACTTCTCTACCACACATTTTCTATAGTTATTTCAATGGTTCAAATTTAATTTAACTCTTTTATGAAAGATTTGAAATTAAATTTGAACCATTAAAAAAAACAATGGAAGATTTGCTATTGTTATTTTTTTACATTACCAAATGCTGCCTCCAACTTTTTTACAAAAACAATGTCTATACACCATGAAAAAAAAAATGTTGTTTGGGATTGTGTTTTTAAGGAATTGTGATTTGAAAATGTTAAAAATCTGTATTTTTAAATCGTACTTGATGGGGTATTTTTTTAAAACGCACAAATTTTAGTGTTAAACTGTGATATTTACCAAATGTTTTTTAGTCATTCGTACTTGATGGCAAAACTTTGATTTTACTAAAACGCTTAACTGCATTTTTAGGACCCATTTGGAAGTGTGATTTCAATAAGTATAATTTTAAAAATTACATTTTTAAAAATTGTATTTTTAAAATCGTACAAGCATTTGGTAAAACATATTAAGAAGTACTTTTTTTTATAAATTGAGTATTTGGATAACATTAGCATATAATTGCGGTTTAATGTCCTCAAGAGGTAGCTCAATCGACTGATCACTCTTAATAAAGCGGAGATTACTAGTTCGAATCCCCCTCCCCTATCTTATTTGGACATGTCAAAAAAAAAATTTGCATTTCATAGCCAAATATGTATATATTGCCCCAAATATTTTTTAAAGCGAAATCATAATTTTGGTTTAAACTCACACTTTTTCAAATAAGCACACTCTAACCTGCTTATTGAAATCGCAGATTTTTTTTTCCTATTTTAAATTAAGTGTTTTTTAAATCGTAATATCAAACACCTTACGTTTTACGATATTTTTTAAAAACACAGATTATTCTTACGAAATCGCAATCTTAAAAGCACCCTTAAATCATACATTTTAAGCACACTTACATCATACATTTAAAATTACAAACCAAAACGGACCATTATCCTTTGTCTATTGTCAACATTGAACTTTATTGTTCTTAAAAATAAATAAAAAACATTGAACTTTATTGCCAACTCTAACTATCATGAAAGAGATGGTGCTTGGTGAGAATAGAAGCCCAACAACGGCCCATGCCTTCCTTTATAAACCACGTGTTTCTCGTCCCTTCCAATCTCCCAGACTCCCACCCACCACAAACCCTAAATAACTAAATAAGATATTCGTGTTTCCTGCCACCGGCTCCTTCAAGTTCAAGCTCCAATGTCAACATCCTATTTTCACGAGGGACTGGTGACGGAAATACTCAACCGGCTGCCTTCGAAATCGCTATTCCGATTCAGGTGCGTTTGCAAAATCTGGCGAAATTTGATTGGAAATCCTGATTTCTTTAGCCCAAACAACCCCTTCAACCAAAACCGATCGATTCTTAGAGAGCCCAATTCTCCTCCTCTAGTTCTCGTCAAAGCTAAACACGGATCAAAGTCGCACATGTTCTATTTCCTCTCTCACGACACCCTGAAGTGCCAGGCTAAAATTACTCTAGAATTTTTTGGTATTGAGCTTGTGGCTTCCTGTAACGGTTTGCTCTGTCTCCGCGACCCAGGCACGCCGTACATCTACCTTTGGAACCCCGCCACGTCGGAAGGACTCAATACTCTCCCGTTCCACGCTCAGATGGATTTTCATTGGATGAATTCTTGTTCTTCCGATCCTACTCGGCTGTCTCCAGCTTTCGTTTATCCAAATGCCGTTGGGTTCGGTTTCGACCGGAGATCCAACGACTTCAAGGTGTTGAGCATTTATGATTTTGTTGATCGCAAACGTAGATCGAAACGCCGGGCGGAAGTCTTCCGCCTAAGCACTCGGACTTGGCGGCGGCTTGACATCTTTGTGCCCTTTGATAAGAAGAAGAATTATTATAATTATTTTCCTACCACGGCTTCCGATGGGGTTTTTTTTCTGGTGGGCGGTGCTTTGTCAAAGAGGAATGGATAAATTTTATCCGGATACAGAGTACGATAATGAGAAAATTGTTGCTTTCGACTTCAACGAAGAGGTGTTCCGTACCACTCCACTTCCCGACGGTTTCCATTATAATGATTTCTACTCTGTTAATTTCACAGTCTTCAACGGGTTCGTTGCTATAATGGGTTTTCCAAACGAAAGGGTAATCACTGGTGCTCCTGTGTATAGACTATGGGAAAGAACCTCCCGATCTTTGGGTATATGGGTTTTGTTTGAATTTGGTGTGAAGGATTCCTGGACTAAACTCATTGATATTCCACTCTCATTAGACTTTCCGGAAAGGCCGTTGAGGTTTTGGGGAAATCGTGAGTTATTTATGCAGAATGCAGAGGGGCAGCTGGTGTTGTACGATCTGTTAAGCCATTCAGAGAAGGATGTTCTTCAAGTTCATAGCAATAGAGGTGGTGGAGATAAAATCGATCATGGCGATGAGATTTTGAATTTGTATAATAAGTATGCGTATAACGAAGATAATTTACAGGTTTTTCCCTTCGTGTGTTCGAGCTTGATTAATTTGAACTTGGAGTTATCGGACCGCACGCGCCACTTGCATTACAATCTTGAGGTATGGCTACATTCCATGTCTTTTTGTTTCTTTTGTGTATGTTTTTCTCGTGAGTATACGCCCTCTATAATTTTTGTTCCTTTTGCAAGTAAGTATCACTAGATTAATTTTTTATTTTTTATTTTAATAATGATGGGAAACTTCGACAAGTGAGAGTCTTTCGGACTGTGCACCACACTCTCACAAGTTTTGCTACATGGATGAGGGTAAATCGCAGGCTTTTTATACCTTTGGCAACTTGAGATATAAGGGAAACGGTTTCACGAAGATCTTGAGAATATTTATACTTTTTGAGAGTATATATATATATCTTTACTATAAATTGCACACGTGGTTGGTAATGCATGTTGGCAACTATGGCCGCCACCCATCGTGGTCACTTGGCAAGACGCATTACTTAGATAGCGTTTGGCATTGCGATTTCGTAAACAAAGAGTTTAATTTCAGAAAGGATAATAGTCTTTTTGAAAATCCTTATAATATTTCTAATGATGACCTTCATTCACTGACTTGGCATCCTTTGTTCAACAGGTGCGTGAGGAATGTTGACAGGAGATATTGCTATTAGCTTGGTTATTTGGACATACAAGAGAACTGGCCTACATGTGACACTCAATAAACTTTAGTTTGTACGATTTGGATTTGCTATTGATGACTTAATTATAAGTTTCAATTTTGTATAGCATTAGAGAATTTAATTATAAGGATCAAGAATGGGAATGAAGGAATACTGAACAAAGTTCAGTAGATAAAGGAATACTGAACAAAGTCTTCTTTCAAATGAGTTTGGGGAATTCTCTTTATTCCAATCTATTAAATTAATATGCGTTCAAAGTGCATTTTATTTTCACATACATTTTTACACGAAAACCAAAATTCCAACCATCAAATAGCAATCACATACAAATGAGAAGTATATTGAGGAGAGAAAAGAAGAAAACTTCCTTTTCGTTATTCTACATTTTATTGTGTTCATAAAGTTTTCCTTTTCTTAATTCCTAGGATCTATGATCCATATATATATGAATGTATCAAAATTAATAAAACAGAAATTTCACTGATATTCTGTAGTAAGATATTATTCTTGTATTTCATTTTCTTTCACAATTTTGTTTAATTAATTGTGAAGACTATGCTTGATTGCAAGATCCAACATTCAAAGGTTTTTTTTTTCATCAAAAAAACTATACAAATGCTAAGCCTGTGACATATATGGCTCAAATTTGGATCAACATTCCATTTTTGCTTTTTTCAAAAACAATTTCCGGTCTGAATTTTTGTCCATCTTATACATCCTTGGATATGTTGTTTTATTATTTCTTTATTTGAATTCACACTAGAATTTTCATACGGAAGCACTGCCTTTGTTTGATATTATAGAAGCAAACCTTTGCAGATATGGGATAAGGAAGGTGATTGGGTTTTCTAGGTGCTGGTGTACTATCATATTTAGAGCTTTTTACGGGCTGCAAGCTGCTAGCAAACAATATGGTATAATATGTAGCTTTGCTTGATATATTTCCTTGTATCAATCCGAATACATCATTGTATCTTGTTAGAACACAATTTTTCGAGGATGACGTGGCGATCTTCTATTGGTTGATATGTTGATGGTTGGATGCTTGTGTTTGTGTATGGATTAACTTTGCTGCGAAGAGAGAAATAGGATAAGAGCGACCGGTTGTGTTCTTGCGATGGGAGCTCCGATGCTTAAGTCAATGATGTAAACTCTAAAGATAATTAATAACTTGGAGAAAACAATGAAGTGGGAGAAATATTGGATACCTTGAAAGTGAGGGTGGAGCTCTCCTTTTATAGGCGTCTGGTGACGTCTGCCTGGTTGGCAGAGGAGATCCTTGGTGTAGCCGAGAATATGGTAATAGGCAAGCAAATGATTGAACCAATCCTCAGATATACCCGAGGATCCAATAGTGAATATAATCTTCGGACATTACCGATGATTCAACAGTGGGTCCGATCCTCGGAAGAACTAAGGATCCAATAGTTTGAAATAACATTCAGGCGGGCTAGGTTTGTTCAGTATTTAATGGGCCTTTGTTTGGGCTTGATTTCTAGGGGGGCCGCAGGGCCCATATGGATAAATCTGGATCCTACTTATTTGTTGGGAGATTGCTCTACATTATTGTTCCTTTAAAACAATCAGCCCCTACAGACCGGGGATACTTGCATTAGATGCAAAACAATGTTGGGGGCATAGATTCTCTTAATTATGTGCAACCAAGAAGCTCCATTAGCCAACAACATCATCTAAATCAACTTCTGCATCGGTCTCTCCATCTATCATTTCGGCGATCAACCTCAGCATCAACTTCTAACTGACCTGCCTCTTGAGCAACATTAGTGTCGGAGCTTAATTAAGACATCAACCAAGAATATCTAACATCTAATTCACACTTAACCAACTACTAGAACTTAATGAAACACATTCTTCAATAGAATCATATATCAGCTATAACTAATCAATAAAATTTCAAGTCATACCGGAGTAAGAGCTTGCATGCATATGGCGCGCAGCTTCATAGTAGAAATATTATCTCCATGTTTACATGCATGACGAACAAAGTCCAGTTTTCAGCTTATGGTTATAATATCCTAATATATCATAATGCAAAAAGAACAAAATATTAAACACATAAAATCTCAAGAATCGAAGTATTGGTATGAGATGAATTATCCTTCCTTCTACATAAGACAAACAATATGTAGGGCTAGCATAACAAGAAAAATGTTAAAGGACAACAACAACCAGCATGAAGGCACCATCTTCCACACAGTAGCACCCTAAGTGCCTTGGAGAAGAATGAATTCAAGAAGGATGGGTAAGTATTACTACACCTGTCAAGTAACTTAAATTGTAAATTTGATTAATTCAGAAAGGTAACAATCTAATTTAGAGGTTAGATCATTGCTCTAAAAATAACTACCACACATTTTCTATAGTTATTTCAATGGTTCAGATTTAATTTAACTCTTTTATGAAAAATTTGAAATCAAATTTGAATTGTTAAAGAAAAAAAAAATGTTTGGCTATTGTCATATTTTTAAATCACCTAATGCTGCCTCCAACGTGCAATGATTTCACAAAAACAATGTTTATACACCGTGAAAAAAAATAAAAAAAAAAATTTGGGATTGTGCTTTTAAAGAATTGTGATTTGAAAATGTAAGAAAGCTGTATTTTTAAATCTTACTTGATGGGGTATTTTATAAACGCACAATTTTTAATGCTAAATTGCGATAATTACTACCCTTTTTAGTCATTCGCACTTGATGGCAAAACTATGACTTTACCGAAGGCTTGACTGCATTTTTAAATCACATATTTTAAAACTCACTATTTTTAAATCATACATTTTAAAATTACAAACCAAAATGGACCATTATCCTTTGTCTATTATCAACATTGAACTTAATTTATTATCATCTCTAACTAACGTGAAAGAGATGGTGCATGCTTGATGAGAGTCGAAGCCTAACAACAGCCCATGCCTGCCTTTATAAACCACATGTTTCTCGTCCCTTTCAATCTCCCACCCACCACAAACCCTAAATAAGATATCCGTCATTTCCCGCTACCAGCTCCTTCAAGCCCCATTGTCAAGCTCCTATTTTCACGAGGAAGTGTTGATGGAAATACTCAACCGGCTGCCTCCAAAATCGCTATTCCAATTCAGGTGCGTTTGCAAAATCTGGCAAAATTTGATCGGAAATCCTGATTTCTTTAGCCCAAACAACCCCTTCAACCAAAACCGACTGATTCTCTAAGAGCCCAATTCTCCTCCTCTCCTTCCCATCAAAACTAAACACAGACCAGACGACTTGAAGCACATGTTCTATTTCCTCTCTCACGACACCCTGAAGTGCCAAGTTAAAATTACTCTAGAATTTTTGGGTCTTAAGCTTGTGGCCAAACTTGTAGCAAATTTGATTAAAGAAGCAGTTGGATGTTGTTAGTTTATAAACTCTATTAAAACAAAACCGCGTGTTTATATAAAACTAGCTTAGAGTCCGCTATGCATCAGGTTTATGTGTATATATATATATAATTAAGTCAAAAAGTTTTTAAAATATTATCAACAACAAATTTTATTTTCTTCTCTTAATTAACAAATTAGCTACCAAAAATGACAAATGTCCATAAGATCATTTTAAACCAAAGTTTTACTTAATAGCATAAACCCATATATCCAATAAATTTAAAAATTCATAAATTTTATTTTTTATAAATTGAAACATGTTAAATATTTGTTCTCATATATGTAGTTTAAAATGAAATATAAAGGAAAAAAAAATTCAAAATAAAAACCTAGATTAATCAATTATAGAAAATAATTGATTAATCATTATATTCCAACAATTATTATGAATTATGCCACTTCTCCTCCGCTATACAATCCATTGTGGTAAACTTTTGTCTTTCAAGAGTTGAACTTTCTCCTCATAAACAATTTTTTTGAGAAATTTTACTATTACACTAACAAAAATAAAGAAGTGTTCTAAATATACGAGAATGTTGGTATCTTATTACATTTATGTTTACTAATTTTGTAAACAAAAGAATGTTAGTAGTTTAATTTCTCTTTTAAAAAGAAACAAATAAAAAATAGTGGTAGGAATATTGGAACACCCAAAAACAAAAATAACAACAAAAGGAAATTAAATTTACAAAAGAAAATTTGTGACTTGTATTAAATAAAATTAAGAAAATTTGAATGAAAAATAATATATAAATTGGAATAGAAATTAAGGACAAAAAAAAAAAAAACGTAAACAAATGAAAAATACTAATATAATAAAAAAGAATTATCTTTTTGGTATATTTTTCTCAGTTCCAATGAAATCCACAAATATAAGAAATTGAAACTAATTTTAAGGCATATAGGAAAACAAAGACAAAAAAAATCTACGATTAGAAAATTGAGTGTGAAATATATTGAAAAAATTGAGTTTCTATGAAAAGAAACTCTCACTATTATTTCCTAAATTTAATGTAAAATTTATAAAAGAAAAGTAATCATTTGAATAAAAAATAATATATATAAATTAGAAAAAAAATAAGGGTAAAAAACAAAAAATGAAAGAACATATGCCACCACCGGAAATAAAGATAAAAAAAATAGCAAAAAATGAAAATATTAATATAATTGAAAGTAACTATTCTAGCAAAAAAAAAAAAAAAACTATGGTATAATTTTTCATTGAGAAATAAGGATTGAAAAATTGAAAAGAACTATTATAGGAAAAAAAAAATATAAAGAAAGAAAATAATTGAGACAATAGTTATAAGATCTCAAGAGCTAAGAGTTATATATTATTTCTAAATTCAATGTAAAATTTACAAAAGAAAAGTAATCATTTGAATAAAAAAATATATAAATTAGAAAAAAAAAATAAGGGACAAAAACAAAAAATGAAAGAACATACGCACCACTGGAAATAAAGATAAAAAAATAGAAAAAATGAAAATATTAATATAATTGAAAGTAACTATTCTAGCAAAAAAAAAAAAAAAACCAAAGAAAAAAAAAACTATGGTATAATTTTTCATTGAGAAATAACAATTGAAAATTGAAAAGAACTATTATAGGAAAAATATATATATATATATATATATATATATATATATATATATATATAAAGAAAGAAAATAATTAAGACAATAGTTATAAGATCTCAAAAGATAATAGTTATAAGAGCTCAAGAGATAAGAGTTATATATTTTGGATTCTTGGGTTGTTTTTTTATTTTATTAGTTGTTTGATATAGCATAAACTTTGTAACTTTGTAATTCTAACCTTAATTGATAACTTTGTAAAGACATATTAGCTGCTTCTATAGCAGAAAGAAACAATCTAGAAAAGCAAAACTTAGTTTAAACAAACATAGAATTTGATCAACTTTAGAGACCGAAACCAAAGGAACACACTACAAACCTTCACCATTATTGGAAACTGCCTAAAATCCAAGTTGTTATCAAAAGATTTTTGACCATCCAACCGACAACAAATTGTCACATCCAACCTCCCAGTGTACGAAATCTTCATATGCCTCACCTGAATATAGAATAAATCCATCTAGAAAATCAACAATTGAGGAGAGATTAAAGGAAACAAATAAACAATGAATTCCTATGAGGAACAAATCTTACTTTGTAAGGAAATGGACGACGGACCGATAACCATGGTTCGGACAATTTGAGGTCAACCAAGCTTACTACACTCCAAGTAAGAACTAACGTAAATGACATTGAATATCAAAGGTTGTTGAACACCAACACATGCGTATGCGTCTATATATATAATTAGACAACTATAAAGGATATTTGTGATCTTTTTCTTGCTAGGTAGACATATGACGACTCCTTTGATGCTATTGCAGAGGGTTCAAAGACCTTCGTCCACCATATAATCAAAAGAATCTATGTGGTGCGTGAATAGCTCGCGCAAAGGATGCAATTCATTCGATGTTGGTAGATGGCAACCGGTTGTGTTGATGGACAAGCCCCGGTTCTTGCCAGCCATTGGACAGAAGAAGACACCTAAAATCGAAGGGTGAGAGAGATAAGGAACGGTGGAGAAAAAAAAAAGGGAATGCTGGAGAAAAAAGTGCGAAGGAAGGGTGGAGAGACGTGGGAAACGACGGAGAAATGTATTTTTGTTTGTTTGGTTTTGGTTATGTTCTTGTAAGAAAATGAAAGAGAGAATGAGGAGGATGGAGGGAAAATGGAATGGGCTATGCTGGGCTAAAGGGAATATAATTATTATGGGCTACGAGCCCAATAACTGCTAAGTTGTTGTTATTCATTACCTGCATGAACTCCACGTGTTTAAAAGACCTACAACCCAGCCCATCCTCTCATCTCCGGCTGCACCCTAGTCCTAGAACCATCTAACCACGTGTTCCTAACACCTGCAACCAAGCCCATCCTTTCATCGTCACTACACCCTAGTCCCAAGACCATCCAACATTAGAACCCGTTTGTTTTGTAAAATAGACCCCTGAAATGATAGAACAATTTTTATAAAATAGCCATTTTTTTGTTTGGTAAATGTCTATTCCTAGGAATAGTTATTTCCATGCGAATCACACCTCACCCCATCGATCCAAAACCAACTCATCCTCTCAACTCGTCCCCACCATGAATCCTTTACAACCCATCTCAGAACATGGCACCCACCAAGACCTTCAACCACATAACAAAACAGGACATCAACCCAACCTCCTTTCCCACATGCGTCCCCTTCTCCCCGATACACAATAGTTACGGTTAGCTGTTATTCACTATAACCGCTAACCATTGGTGAAATTTACTAACCACATATGCGATTAATCGACAATTAGCGATTAATAATCTTAATAACTTCTAACCGCTTTTTAAAGAAAAATTTAAAATTAAATTAAAAGTTCAATTTTCTTAAAAAAAAAAAACCAAAAACCAAAACAATATTGTTTATATGGTAATATAATAACACCCCATTACATACGATATCATTTATAAATTTTTATATATATTTAGACACAAAAATGATGTCATTCCATATATTATTATATATGTAGCTAGGGATAAATGCAAAATTAGTCAATGTGATTAGCCTAAATTACAAATCACTCCATGTAATATAAAAAATAATTTATACGTCTATGTAGTTGGCTTAAATTACAAATCAATCCATGTGATATAAAAATAATTGATAAGTCCTCGGGGTAGGCCAAAATAACAGTTTACTTCCTAAAATCAATTTTCGTTAAATAATTTAACAAAATATGTTACTTTGTCACATCATACTACTTTAGTAAATTAATATAATCTATTTTATCCATGAAATTTTACTCAGTGTGTAACCATCACTCTTTTTTTTTTTCTCACCACATTTGGGTGAATTTTGCGAGAATTTGATGGTTGCATTTTGTAAAGTGGCTGAGGAATATGACAATGAGGGAGAATTACGCACAGGTAAAATGTTGGGGATATAAGAGATTATGTTAATTTACTATAGTAATATTAGGTTAGCAATATGAAGTGAAGTGAGGGCTGATTTATAATCTTAGTTGGCGTCGTAAAATAATGTGAAAATTTTTAATTGTTATTTTTGAAAGTAAAAAATTTATAATACATGTCGCGTTTTTATTTGGTATGACGTGGCAAAGTGACAAATTTTGTTAATTACTTAACGAAAATTGATTTATGAAGTAAACTATTATTTTGGCATACCTTGATGATGTATAAATTCTTTTTTATACCATAGAAAGTGATTTGTAATTTAAACAAACTACATGGACTTATAAATTATTTTTTATAACACATAAAGTGATTTGTAATTTAAGCCAACTTTACCTTTATCCCATATAAATATAATATACATAAGGACAGTTAGCGATTTTTCCTAATTACCTTCAAAATTGATTAACGGAGTTAGTGAGCGGTTAATAACCAACCTCATTGCCTTTCCTCGTTACCAATACAAATTATACAATATCCAAGTCTAATAATAATATTCCTCCTTTTCAAAACCCCCATGGAGCGGCCTTATCGTCTCGATGGGTTTCTCTCTTGGACCATCCCCAATAAGCCCACAACCCTTCCCATCTACTCGTTTGCCCAAAGGACCCATCTTCAATCTAACCTACAAATGGGCCCTACCCCAAATCTGCTTAGCGGGACAGTGAGCTGGCGAAATGGGCTTTAACAGGTGCAGGTTTAGTTGGGCTCGTTGTAATCGAAATAGTGAGAGTTGCAATTTTTTTGGGCATTTCACAACAGGTATGTTTTTCTACGAAAATGCTAAGTATTGAAGTAAGAACATTTTTCAACTCTCAAATACATAATTATTCTATACGAACTCTTAAACCAATTTTTTATTTCTTTGTCGGGAATAATTCCAATCTACTAGCCCACCTGATAGATCATGAGTCATGAGACTAATACCAGTTCACCAGAAGAAAAAAATGAAAATATTAATATAATTGAAAGTAACTATTCTAGCAAAAAAAAAAAAAAACCAAAGAAAAAAAAAACTATGGTATAATTTTTCATTGAGAAATAACGATTGGAAAATTGAAAAGAACTATTATAGGAAAATATATATATAAAGAAAGAAAATAATTAAGACAATAGTTATAAGATCTCAAAAGATAATAGTTATAAGAGCTCAAGAGATAAGAGTTATATATTTTGGATTCTTGGGTTGTTTTTTTATTTTATTAGTTGTTTGATATAGCATAAACTTTGTAACTTTGTAATTCTAACCTTAATTGATAACTTTGTAAAGACATATTAGCTGCTTCTATAGCAGAAAGAAACAATCTAGAAAAGCAAAACTTAATTTAAACAAACATAGAATTTGATCAACTTTAGAGACCGAAACCAAAGGAACACACTACAAACCTTCACCATTATTGAAACTCGCCTAAAATCCAAGTTGTTATCAAAAGATTTTGACCATCCAACCGACAACAAATTGTCACATCCAACCTCCCAAAGGTACGAAATCTTCATATGCCTCACCTGAATATAGAATAAATCCATCTAGAAAATCAACAATTGAGGAGAGATTAAAGAAAACAAATAAACAATGAATTTCTAGGAGGAACAAATCTTACTTTGTAAGGAAATGGACGACGGACCGATAACCATGGTTCGGACAATTTGAGGTCAACCAAGCTTACTACGCTCCATGTAAGAACTAACGTAAATGACATTGAATATCAAAGGTTGTTGAACACCAACACATACGTATGCGTCTATATATATAATTAGACAACTATAAAGGATATTTGTGATCTTTTTCTTGCTAGGTAGACATATGACGACTCCTTTGATGCTATTGCAGAGGGTTCAAAGACCTTCGTCCACCATATAATCAAAAGAATCTATGTGGTGCGTGAATAGCTCGCAAAAGGATGCAATTCATTCGATGTTGGTAGATGGCAACCGGTTGTGTTGATGGACAAGCCCGTTCTTGCCAGCCATTGGATGCGAAGAAGACACCTAAAATCGAAGGGTGAGAGAGATAAGGAACGGTGGAGAAAAAAAGGGAATCTGGAGAAAAAGTGAAGGAAGGGTGGAGAGACGTGGGAAGCGACGGAGAAATGTATTTTTGTTTGTTTGGTTTTGGTTATGTTCTTGTAAGAAAATGAAAGAGAGAATGAGGAGGATGGAGGAAAATGGAGCGGGCTATCTTTGGGCTAAAGGGAATATAATTATTATGGGCTCTGAGCCCAAGAATCGCTAAGTTGTTGTTATTCATTACCCGCATGAACTCCACGTGTTTAAAAGACACGCAACTCAGCCCATCCTCTCATCTCCGGCTGCACCCTAGTCCTAGAACCATCCAACCACGTGTTCCTAACACCTGCAACCAAGCCCATCCTTTCATCGTCACTACACCCTAGTCCCAAGACCATCCAACATTAGAGCCCGCTTTGTTTTGTAAAATAGACCCTTGAAATGAGAACAATTTTATAAAATAGCCATTTTTTGTTTGGTAAATGTCTATTCCTAGGAATAGTTATTTCCATGAATCACACCTCACCCCATCGATCCAAAACCAACTCATCCTCTCAACTCGTCCCCACCATGAATCCTTTACAACCCATCTCAGAACATGGCACCCACCAAGACCTTCAACAACATAACAAAACAGGACATCAACCCAACCTCATTTCCCACATGCGTCCCCTTCTCCCTGATACACAATAGTTATGGTTAGCTGTTATTCGCTATAACCGCTAACCATTGGTGAAATTTACTAACCACATATGCGATTAATCGACAATTTGCGATTAATAATCTTAATAACTTCTAACCGCTTTTTAAAGAAAAATTTAAAATTAAATTAAAAGTTCAATTTTCTTAAAAAAAAAAAACCAAAAACCAAAACAATATTGTTTATATGGTAATATAATAACACCCCATTACATACGATATCATTTATAAATTTTTATATATATTTAGACACAAAAATGATGTCATTCCATGTATTATTATATATGTAGCTAGGGATAAATGCAAAATTAGTCAATGTGATTAGCCTAAATTACAAATCACTCCATGTGATATAAAAAATAATTTATACGTCCATGTAGTTGGCCTAAATTACAAATCAATCCATGTGATATAAAAATAATTGATAAGTCCTCGGGGTAGGCCAAAATAACAGTTTACTTCCTAAAATCAATTTTCGTTAAATAATTTAACAAAATCTGTTACTTTGTCGCGTCATACTACTATAGTAAATTAATATAATCTCTTTTATCCCTGAAATTTTACTTAATGCGTAACCATCACTCTTTTTTTTTCTTCCTCGCCACAATTTGGGTGAATTTTGCAAGAATTTGATGGTTGCATTTTGTAAAGTGGCTAAGGAATATGACAATGAGCGAGAATTACGCATGGGTAAAATTTTGGAGATATAAGAGATTATGTTAATTTACTATAGCAATATTAGGTCAGCAATACGAAGTGAAGTGAGGGCTGATGTATAATCTTAGCTGGCATCGTAAAATAATGTGAAACTTTTTAATTGTTATTTTTGAAAGTAAAAAATTAATAATACATGTCGCGTTTTTATTTGGTATGACGTGGCAAAGTGACAGATTTTGTTAATTACTTAACGAAAATTGATTTCATGAAGTAAACTATTACTTTGGCATACTTTGATGACGTATAAATTCTTTTTTATACCATAGAAAGTGATTTGTAATTTAGACAAACTATATGGACTTATAAATTATTTTTTATAACACATAAAATGATTTGTAATTTATGCCAACTTTACCTCTATCCAATATAAATATAATATACATAAAGATAGTTAGCAATTTTTCCTAACCGTCTTCAAAATTGAGTAACAAAGTTAAGGCGGTTGATAACCAAGCTCATTGCCTTTCCTCGTTACCAATACAAATTTTATATACAATATCCCAAGTCTAATAATAATATCCCTCCTTTTCAAAACCCCCTGTTTCTCTCTTGGCCCATCCCCCATAAGCCCACAACCCTTATCATCTACTCGTTCGCCCAAAGGACCCATCTTCAATCTAACCTACAAATGGGCCCCTCCCCAAATCTGCTTAGCGGGACAGTGAGCTGGCGAAATGGGCTTTAACAGGTGCAGGTTTAGTTGGGCTCATTGTAATCGAAATAGTGAGAGTTGCAATTTTTGTGGGCATTTCACAACAGGTATGTTTTTCTACGAAAATGCTAAGTAAGAACATTTTCAAGTTTCAACAGCATTGTCTAAAATACATAATCATATGCTTTAGCTATTGTTTTGTCTAAAATACATAATTATTCTATAGGAAC
This sequence comes from Carpinus viminea, assembly GCA_013348765.1. Taxonomy (NCBI): domain Eukaryota; kingdom Viridiplantae; phylum Streptophyta; class Magnoliopsida; order Fagales; family Betulaceae; genus Carpinus; species Carpinus viminea. The sequence goes on from CP054668.1 coordinate 17,135,228, forward strand.
TCTTAACCAATTTTTTATTTCTTTGTTAGAAATAATTCGAATCTACTAGCCCACCTGATACATCATGAGTCTTGAGACCAATGCCAGTTCACTAGAAAAATAATGGCTACAACTCTTAGCACTTCTATGGCAAGTTGAAGTAGAAGCCCGTAGCCAATCTTTCTAGGTCTTCTCTGGTAGCCACACCCGTGGCCCATAGCTCACCGGAGGTCAGGGGCTCCTCCTTGCAAGGCCGGCTGGAGCCTTAGGCGGATTAGGCGGCCACCTAAGGCTTCTAATTAATAAATATTAATTGTCCCCAAGAGGTAACTCAATCGGCTAAGACCATGCCCAAAAAAGCAGATGTCACTAATTTGAATCTCCTTCCCCCTCTTGTGCGAACATGTCAAAAAAATAAATTAATGAAGATTTTTTCCATAAAAAAATATTTAAAGCCTTAATTACCGTCAATATTAATTTTCAGTGGTCAAGTTGATTTCTTGCCCTCCTCCCCATTGTTTCAAAACCCTAGTCAATATTTGATTTCTAACCCTTCTAAAATTCTATATCTAAGATCAGCAAAATCTTCAGTGGTCAAGTTGCCTACACAGCAATTCTCACTGGAATCCATTATTCACTTCGGCAATGCAAGACTCTGAGTTGGAAACTTGGTTACTTTTCTTGATATTATGTGACATTGAGTTTTAAGTTTGCAAGGCAGTGTTTATTTCCTTGAAGGGGTATTTCAAAGATTAAAGCTACAGTAACAGTGGTTGTTTACATGGATAGTGGAATTAGAGGATCTTTAAGACTGTTTGAAGGCAAAAATCCTTTCTTCTATAAACCAACGAATTGGAAGGTGAAGTGACTTCATAACCCATTGGATGCTCATGTAAACTTACCTACGATCGAAAAGAAAAATGGTTGTCACAAACTTCAAGATTCTTTTTTTTTTTTTTTCCCAAATTCCTTGTGAAATGTGAACTTAGTGAGCGGTCATTTTCTAGAAATGACACTATTTCATTTGACTGGACCTTATGCACTGCTTTCATTAGTATTTTTTATGCTTCTCACATGCTTGTTGTAATGGTATTTCTCTTATTTTCGTTGTTATTATTCTGAGGCACAGACTCCCCAAAGTCCTATTGTACGAACAAGTGCATATACAAGTTATGGCATTGATGAATATCCAATAGGCATGAATGCAATAGTTGCAGTGCTAGCATATACAGGGTAGGAACTTTAGACTATCTCTTTCTCCTTTTCTTTTTCTTCTTTAGTATCATCTTAAAATCGTATTTCATGATGATGCCACAGATATGACATGGAGGATGCCATGATCCTTAATAAGTCATCTGTGGAGTGTGGAATGTGCCATGGACAAATATACCAGGTTGCTTCTTCTATCTTCACAGTTCTCATTTGCAAGGTTGAGTTCTCTAGATATATGGACTCGTGAGAAATAATAGCTCGAGATATGCAATCAAGTCAAAATCATAAATGTTTTTGGAACTTAGGTGTATTGCAAAAAAAAAAAAAAAAATCCTTAATTTTGGTCTTTTTCTTTAGTGTTTTATAGTCACCCATTTTAACTATTGTGAAAAATCTCGTTGTTGCCTGAACATGCCTTATCCAGACATGTGAATTTCCATATTGAAAGTTTTAAGAGGTGGTAATGAAATGAAAAATCTCTCAATAGGTCTCCAAGAGGTAGTTCAATCGACTGGGACCACGCTTAATAAAGTGGAGGTCACTAGTTCGAATCCCCCTTCCCCCCTCTTGCGTGGACATGTCAAAAAAAAAAAAAAATACTCTCTCAATAGAGTTTCTATTAGGAATAATTTATAGGGCTGAAAGCGAATTTTCCAAATAATCATGATGTCTGTTTGAGAGTGCTTGAAGCTTAAGATTTGTGTTTTATACAATGTAAGCACGATCAATCGTGATTTTGTGTTATTATATTGCATGGATGAGTGTATGCATGGATTTATGTATGTGCATATATAAATTATTAGAATTTCTATTTGTCATACTTTCATCCTACTCAGTTGATGTGGCAGTGCCCATTTTTATTATTTTTTTAAATAAAGAATGACATGGTAGTGAAAATGGGCACTACCACGTTAGCCCAGTAGGATGGGTGTGGGATGAGGCTAGGGTATGAAAAAATAACACAACCCATAAATTATAGTTGCTAGCTATCTTGCTTGCTATGCATATTTATTTAGTGTTCTCCTTTTTATGATAGATTATGTTGATTTGGTCGCTCACATTGTTGAGTGTTCTTATCTTATGCTAGAGGCATGGGGTTCAATTCTTCGGTCCTTCATCCTACTAACAATTTACTTATCAAAAGAATAGATTATGTTGATTTGTTGGTCTAGATGCTCAAATGTATGGTATATCCTTTTGTTCATCCCCATAACCCCATTTTTATGCAAACGGAAACTATAGATTTGTTTAATCAGAGCAACAGGTCAGAACATTCCCAGAGAATTTTCAGAAGTAATGTCAATAAATCGATGCATTCCTTAATTGATTCTAATGGTCTTCCATATTTTGGACATTCAAGAGAACTAGCCTGCATGTGACACTCACTAACTTTAGTTTGTACGATTTGGGTTTGCTATTGATGACCTAATTATAAGTTTCAATTTTATATAGCATTAGAGAATTTAATTATAAGGATCAAGAATGGGAATGATCTTTCCCTTTGTTCCTTGTAATCAATTTTTCATTCAATTAAAAAAAAACAAAGAAGAAAAAACAAAAAAGCTTATCATAAATAAGTTTAGGAAACAAAGGAATATTGAACAAAGCTTTCTTTCAAATGAGTTGGAGTAATTTTCTTTATTTTAGTCTATTAAATTAATGTGTCCAAAATGTATTTTATTTTCACATACATTTTTACACGAAAAAACAAAATTTCAACCATCAATAGCAATCACATACAAATCGAATAAGAAGTATATTGAGGAGAGAAAAGAGGAAAACTTCCTTTTCGTCATTCTATGTTTTATTGTGTTGATAAAGTTTTCCTTTTCTTAATTCCTAGGATCTATGATCCATATATATACGAACGTATCAAATTAATAAAACAGAAATTTCACTAATATTCTGTATTAAGATAATATTCTTGTATTGCATTTTCTTTCACAATTTTGTCTAATTAACTGTGAAGACTATGCTTGATTGCAATTAACTGTGAAGACTGCTTGATTAAAAAAAAAAAGACCCAACTATACAATTGTTAAGCCTGTGACCATTCGATCCAACGTTCTTGAAATAGTGGATCAAATATTCAGTCCACATACATTACTTGCCAGTTTTGGTGAGCCTTGCTCGAGGATTTGGGCCACTTGAAAACTTTGCCTAAAGAAAGTGAGAGAGGCTTGTTCGCTCTATATTTTTTGTCGAAATTCAGAACTCTTGGACTGTTCATCAGAAGTTTACAGTGTATTTGGACAGCCATGGAATGTTTTGATCACGTCGATGGGCGATTCGGTAGATTTTAAGGCTCGTGTACTCATCTCAGAGCCATAACTATAATTATAGATCTCTTGTAAAAAAATAAACTCATTTGTCAATTAAATCAAATGAAGTTCTAATTTGAACTCGGAAGATAAAAGCAAGTGGCAATTAATTGCCGGTTTGAAGATGTCAATCTGAACAAGATCCTTCTACCAAAGTCAAGGCAGATTAGAGCAGTGGCCTAGCAGAGAATTCATGGTGCATTACACCAAGCCCCAAGGGAAGCTACAAAAGAATAGAGTACATATTGGTATACCTTTTGTCCAGATATCCTCTGCTGGCCTCTGAATGTTTGTTTCCCTGGAGTGAAAACAGCTGGTTCTGTAGTTTTGGAACACTGCAGATCCCAAGTACTCAATACCCATCGTCGCAAATAGGCATACCGTATAGGCATATAGGATACATAAAGTAAAGCAGGTCAGAAGAATTGTCTGAAATAATTTACTCCTGAAGATGAATGTCTATCACTACAGGGGCTGAAATCAAATATTTTCAAGTTGCTTTTTGTCCAAAACCCATGCATGATACCAAGTTTCCAGATACATTGCACTTGTGCTCGGACTGAGGCTGCCATTCAGCCCTGAGATGGAGCAGAATTCCAAAAGAAGCGCTTGGTACTGAAATCGGCTCCTACAGGCTGGGAATACTTGCATTAAATGCAAAACAATGTTGGGGGCATAGATTACTCAATGTGCCCTGCCATTTTTGTAGCGTCCAAAAAATACAATACTCACTAGCTTCTAAATTAGAGATTTAACACTTGACTAGCATTCTCTTAATTATGTGCAACCAAGAACCTCCATCAGCTCTTAGCATATCAGCCAACAGCATCTAAATCAACTTCTGCATCAGTCTCACCATCTATCATTCCTGCCTCAACCTCAGCATCAGCTTCTAACTGACCTGCCTCTTGAGCAACATCAGTGTCAGAGCTTTGCTTCTGATGTTCATCCGGTGTTGGAGTGCCACCCTGGGATATATTGCCAGTTGCTGTGGCATCAACATCCATTTGTGCTGCTGAGGATTCAAAATCAGCTCTGATTCCTTCGCCATCAACTTCACTTGCAGGTGTAGCAATCTTCATCCCCCCCAAAAAAAGGAAGAGATTATTTCAGAAGAAAAACTAGAATAATGCACAATGTGGTTTATCGAAGAGAGTTTTTATAGGAATATTTCACTGAATCATGAGCATAAGGATCAAACTAGACCAAATCTGAAGATCACTGGCCATCTTATGTTTCCCAACACCTAAAATTTCTGCAGTCGTCTCTAGTATACAAATACACTGTATAAAATGCTCAATGAGAATTTCCATCCTTCGCTTCTAATTTGAGCATCTAAAATATTTTATTGCAATCTATTTTATTTTTGAGTTGATAACAATATCCACATCAATATCTCTATACTTTGAGACAACGATATGATGGTTGAGATCAACATTTATTCTTGGATTCAATGTATCTATTTACTTGGTGTGTCTGTGCCCCACCAACCCCCTCTTTTCCTATCTCAAAACCAGAACCCCATAAACCCATCCTCTCTGGCATATATAATCATCTTTATTTATTATTATTATTATTTTTATTTATTTATTTATTTTTGCATTTTACATGTCACTTCGATATTTGGCAAGCAAAGTGTTCACCTTACAGCTCGCTTTTTAAATCTAGGCATGCCTAAGCCTTAATTCATATCAATTTCATGATCCACTATTTACTGAAATAAAACATCCCAGCAGAAAACAATATACTGCAAAGGTAACTATTGTGAAAGACACCTGATTTTCCTCAACTTGTGGTGCAGCACCCTTTGTGTCATCCTTCAGCACGCTTAGACTTGTCATTTGGTTTAGCTTGGTATTTGGACCGAACATCAGGTGGCAAAAGTTCTAGCGGCACAACACCTTCTATACCATGATCGGTGAACTGCAACCAAATTTGCATGAAATAATTTTTTAAGCGATTGTTTAACCACATAAAGTTAAGAATGTGTTAAATGTTAATTGTAAGATTGAACATACTCTAGAAAATCCGTCCAAGTCCTGACGAGCAGAAAATCGAAGACCCTTCCAACAATAAACCTGCAGAAGAAAATGATAACCCATTCAGAACAAAATACACTTAAATATTAAGTTGAAGACCGATGGTCAACACAAAATACACTTAAATTTTAAAATGCATGTTCAACGGCATACATCCAAACACATGGCAAAGCCTTTGAAAGGATTCATTACCTTGATTAGCAGATCATATTAAATTCATTGTTATTAATAGTAGAAACATACATAACGCGTCCAAGTGCAGGACCATCTTCAGAGTAACATCAAACTAAATTAAATGTGAATTTCTAAAAAATAAAACTTACCCGACTATTTTTGTGGTGATATTCAGCTTCTATTCCAGCTGATGCATCCATCTGAAATTCCAAGAAGAAATGACTTAATTCCGATACTTGACAGATGAAATTGAGGCTCAAATACAAAGAAGAAACATTCATGATAACATAGTGATATAAAAGGGACAAAAATTATCTGTAATTTGAACTTCATGAAGCAAGGGTGCTTACATCTTCAGCCAAAGGTTTCCAGTATTCCATGATTGCAGGAGTTCGGACACGTTGAGGATCGGTCAAAGCATTCTGGACATGTTAATAAGCCCTTAAGCATAAAAAAATAGCCCAAAAGTGTTTAACTAATGCTATGACATCAAGTACATTGACGTCAAAGAAAATATATCATCCTTTAATTTGGGAGGAAGAGTGGCCCTCAACAACCAAAGAGGTCATTGAGAGAGAGATCGGAGAGAGGATCCCTACTTAAAAAGATTAATATTGGGACTTTTTTTTCGTTTGGTCTTTTTGCGAGTAGGAAATCCTATTGAAAGGAGAAAAAGAACAGAGCATTAGTACATGGTGGTATCCAAAGACCCTAATCATTGCAAGCGATATTAACCCCTAAATTGGAAACCTTTTAAAAAGTCACAAAAGAGTTTCAAAACTTGGATGAAGCAAAAGCCTAGAGAAGAATGTTTAAAGGTTAAGTGATGAAAACTTCCACGGAAATCATTGCACATGTCATAAATACTCCATCGTGGTCCCATAGTATGGCCCAGTAATAACCACTTTCCAATGGTAATTGTCAAAATATAACAACAAAAGGTGATTGCTGAATGATTAAATCACTACAGTCAACATATTGCAAGAGATTAACTTGTAGGTTGCTACTGCACAACATAGGGATGGTTTTGAAGTATGCTTGCACAAAGAGTTTTTTAAGGTTCGTTTGTTGCCTGCTGAAAACTAACAGAAGTATTCAGTAAAAGAATACAAACCGGATTCTGATCCGCCCATTTCCACAACTGAGAGAGTTCTTTATTTCCCAGTCTCCACCTTGGTCTACTGCAGCATTACAAGTACTCAATTCATAAGTAAATCTAGATTGACAGTTAAACATATCCACTACTTAAAATATAAATTACAACATTTGAATGACTAAGAACAAAATAAAGGCCACAGAAAAGTTAGGAATTTCTTAATTTTGAATTTAAGCATAAAGGTACAAGAACAAAATAATGGCATGCAGCAAAAACATAATGGTTGGATTGGTTTGTACTAAATAATAATATAAGTGGACAGAAATCCCTAGGAAACCATTCTCTCAAGAGCCAAATCAACACTCACATTGGTGGAGATAACAATAAGTTAATAACTAAAGCCCACAGCCAAAGCCTTCTACACTGCCAAACCAGAATCCTAGTTGGACAAGAAATGGCAACTTCTACTCCCACAACAAAACCCCCGGAAAAGCTTCTTTAATAATCACTCCATAAAAAATAAAAAATAAAAAGAGAAATTCTAACAAAATATATAGACAAGATGTCAATTCTGTTGTTTAAGAATAATCAACAAGACAGAACTTGTGGACAATTAACAAGATTTTCCATTTTTCTTTGCAACATTGGAAATCATCATCACAACTATACATTTAGCTTCCCCAAAAAGAAATAAAAAGAGTTTTACTTGTTTTTTTTATATAATAAAAATTTTTTAAAAAGAAGAGATTTTTAATAAGTCATTTTTCAACTGCCATATTAAAATATTAAGGATGGCCTTCTCTGTTGTACATTAAATGCCTCATGAAGTACAAAAATAGTCATGAAGGATTTGCAACAAAGAATTTACAACTCTACAGAAAGTTGACTAAGAGATCTCAAAGGCCCCAAAGTAACACTGGAAAATATCCTAATCAAAGTCCTTGATCTTTTCGCCCACATGTGACAAGATAATCCATGCATTAGCATAATCTGCTGCAGTAGACACAGCATAACAACATCTCGGGCAAGGTTTGGGCACCCCATCCATGTTGAATTTAGTTTTCTTTTGAAGTTACTTGACAGTCCAAAATAAAGAATATTAATCCCAGACTACTGACCCTCTGTTTACCAAAGAATATATTAGATGGAGAAAATATAGGTTTCCTTAACCATCCTAAGTATTCATATTCTCCTCTCCTAAAATACCTAATACCCTAAGATATTTGCCAAAGCTGTAATATTCTCAAATCACCTCAAAAGTCAAATCTTGCCAGAACAAATTAAATCTTCAAAATCTTCCTAAATCTATCAGAGCTATGTGCTGTATTTATCTACAATATAACGTACAACCTTATGGTCCTTGACCAGATCAGAAACAATCAAACAAATAGAAATTACAAGCTCATGTGAAAGATAACCTGTACACCTTCCTTACCTGTGGATTACTATATTTTAAAATTCAGAGTTAATTTAAAATTTAGCAATGAAAACAAAGTAAAAAGCATGAAAACAATATTCAAAAAAGTTTTGAGATATCAGTGTTTTCAGCTGATTGATTCCACTACTGATGTGAAGGACCCTCCACAAAACCTCCCGCTGTCTCATACTGACTACTAGGGTAAGGAAACATGGATTAAAAAGAAATTATTGATGCTGCTCTCTATCCTTCTAAGTATTTCTCTTATAAAAAAATCAAATTCTAACAGCATCTATTATCATTGAAAAAATAAAGAATTAAAGAACCAGAGACAACCACTCACATACCGTCTTTTAGTTCCATCTTGTACTGTTTTCTTCTCTAATGGTTGCTTTTCAAATGGTGGGCAACCATCACGTTTCCACCACACCTAAGAGCAAAGAGATTTGGCACAAATTAAGCTAGACAGCAACCATTGTGATTTCCATGGAATATTTTAAAAGAAAGACACACACAGACACAGATTAAAAAGCATGCTCACCCAATTCTTCTCACGTTCTAATATATGCTCAATTTTACGAAGAAAATCCTTCCCTTTAGGTGGAGTCATTTCAAGCAGTTTTTTCACACGCTCCTCGCATGATTTTATTTCCTCTTTCTGGAGTTGACAAGAGAATGTCATTAAAAAAACTTAAAGTATTATAAATACATATTTACACATCTCAACATGTCTTCACTAACATACAATTCTAAAGTATACATGCTGAAGTACTACACAAAGCAGGACGTTGATGTACAAAAACAGTAGAACTTATCACTCATTAGTCTGAAGATTCCATTGTTTACTAATGACTTTGATAAGAAAGGCAAAGATATGAAAGAGCACTGACCATGCTTTCAGATGGCAAATCTTTCTCGTTCTTCCCCGGGGCCTACAAGAAAATAGGAGCTGCTAAATTATATATTACATCGATACCAAAATACAGAAGCACACACATAAGAATTTAAATTAAAACCTTCAGATTATCATTACCCTCAGATAATCAAACAATATGAGGCACTGCACAAGAACATGGCGCCGAAAACTTGGATCCTTCAACTGTGGCCCAAAAAAGATTTAAATGAATATACGTCTTTTAAATCAAGATTCAAGCTATTCTCCAATTCTTACATGAATCATTATTTCTAGACACTGCTTACCTCTAATCCCATCAGTTTGCTGCTTGTAAGATATTTTATGCTGAAATTTGATGCCTCTTCCTCCAAGTTATTAGCATCCCCTTCTTCATCACTTAATGGTTGAGCTTCAAAGGTATTCAGTACAATCTATACATTTCAAAATCCCGGGAAAAATTGAGGTAAATAGTGAAATAGGAAAAACCAAAAAAAAAAAAAAAACTAAGACTAAGTACATCAGATAACCTATCGACAGATGAAAGGTTTACCATTAAGCTGGATGTAAATTTCTGCCATTTAGCAGTAGTAGGAGTTAGAGAAGCAGGGTTGCAAAAGTATTCCTGAAAAGCCATGCAGACAATCATTAGCAAATTCAGCTTATGTATGAAAACATCACATATATCATCTACCTAAGCTGTCCAACTGAAACAATTTTCAATTAAGGTTATGAACCTCCATGTAACACAGATTATTTTGGTTAGTGGTAATCATACAAGCAGATTCACAGCTCTGACATAAGGGTCCATGAATATAATGTGCAGCTGGAAGTCATCATAAAACTGATGGAGCAAAAGGTGCCCAACAATATTTTACTTTATAATTATTCACAAACAACAAAAAAGCTCAGCTCATCACAATCAAGTTGAACAGCACCAATAATTTGGGAAATTCGTGGAATGTTTTGAGTTTTCAATTCAGTTACACATGGAAATCAACCCAGAGCTAGAAATAATATTGGACATTCACTGAATTCAAGAACATTGCATGGATGGGTAAGACATTTGTTTTACAAAGTTAGTTCATCCATCACAGAGTGTATTAAGTGGGAATATGCAATGAACAATCCCCTATCTCCTTCTCTTTCTTCCAAGCCAAGCAGTAACAGAAACAAAGAAATAAGAAAGGAGGATGATTTTGAAGATCTAATGATTTACATTGCCATTTCAATAGGCAGGTCTACTAGCCTCAGTTACTCAAGTTGAACTTACATTTAATCTAACTGTACCTTGTGTTAAGTCAATCTTACTAAGAAATTGTAATTGGCCAAGGATGTTATTCCTAATCAATCATCTCAACAAAAATTGTTACCACTAATCTCACCAGCTTCTGTTTCCCCCAAAACCCAAAAGAATAAGTTCAAAACATATATTCATCCATATATGTCTAGTAAGCCTTTCCAATCTTGCAGATTGAGTTACCAGCCAAACCCCAGATTGAAATCTTACAATATATGTTCACAAAGTTTCATCATGAATGCAGAATTTCTTTTTCCTTTTTTTTTTGGGCAAGTAATATTCATCATCAATAGAAAATTTCGAGAAGCTACTACCAAATGCACATTCAGATTCACTTACAGGAAAAAAGTGCACACAAACGCCTCTCCCCCACCACATGAACAATTTTGCAAGGAAAAAACAAAGAATTACAAAATCCTCCACATTCTATTATTCATGTAACCACATAGGTTTCTTTCCCTATCCTTCGGGCATCTTATGCAAATTCAATTATACTTATAGAATCACCTAAGTACAAACTTTATTTTCTTATTCTTCTGCTCACAAAGCCCCCAAAACTCTGCAGTCCAAGAAGAAACCCCGTGGAGAAACTATCAATGTCCTGTGAACAACCAAGTATTCAGCACTTTTAAATTATGTCCACTTTACACACAGCATGACCAAATAAGACAGCTTCTATCAATTTACATCTCAACTTCGCCAACTCCAAACACCAACCTAACCCACTTTACTCCAAACATCCTAAAGATCAAATTCCACAAGTCTCGCAATATCATAGTGAAAAAGGACGTGATTGGAAGTTTCCCCCACTCTTTTTGAACATACAACACCAATCTATCACTATGAGGTGCAGCTCGCAGAGATTATCCATTGTAAGAATTTTTCTAGAGATGTAGTCCACGTGAAGAAAGCCACCCTCAAAGTAGTCTTGGACCTCCGGAAGCTCTTCCAAGGGAAAGAATAGTCAATGTTGGAGAGGAAAAGTTTGTAAAAAGTTATAAACTCAAAAGATTGCCTTTTGGAAGGAACCCAACAACATTTATCTTCATCTCTTTGACTCCTAACAGAATAGAGCATTGAGAAAGGAAGATGCAGTATCCACCTCCCAATCATGCACCAATTTGATAAAGCCCACATCCCAATGCACCTCGTCATTGTGAGTAAACATGTGATCAGCCACCAAGGCATCCCTATTCCTTGCAATGCAAAAAAGCTCCAAAAGGATTTCTTTATAGGATGATCCCCACACCAAGTGTCATGCCAAAACCAGGTCTGAAAGCCATCACCCACCACAATAGTAACAAAACTAGAGAAGGTACCACAGCCCCTCCTAATATGCTTCCATAGACTCATCCCATAAGGCCCAGTAACAGCTTTAGAGCACCATCCGCCCACAGACTTCCATAATTTTCAGTCGCAAGGTATTATTAATTAGCTACTTGTACTTTAAGTTCATGATTTGTTATCACAAAAGAGTAGTTCTGGCATTATTTTATATGCACTAGGTACAAATACTTTTCTCAATAGCATGGCAGCAAGATACATGGGGGAACTGACTTTTCTTTAACTAAATAATCATGCTTTCAAAAGAGAAAATTCACCTGTAAACTCCAAAATGTCTTATAAAAGTTGAAATCAATAGAAAGGCCTGAAACTGATTAGTGTATACAGACAGGAAGAAAACCTGTACACAATAAATACAAACCAGGAATAGATTGACACTGTTTAGCAAGGATGTACCATCAGGAGGGTCTTTCTCATATTTTGTTTCATTTGAAGTGTTGAAAACTCCTTTTATATTCACAGCTGCAAGAATTAAATGAAATCAGCAAACTAACATGAATAGGGCAGAAAAAGTAAAAAGCAATAAAAAAAAAAAGTGAAAATCAGGGTTGACTACAAGTACCTGATGTTCAGACAATGGAAAATGTGCCAAAAACATGAGAATTCTTCAAAACACCATCATCATTACAAAATGTAAATACAAAACATTAAAAAGAAAGGTCAGATTCACAATTACATTTCCCAATTGAAGTTCCTTTCTAATATGAAGATAAATATAACAATCCTGATTCTTGAATGACAAAAGTGTAAAAAGATTTGGCTGTCAGTAATATAATTAAAAAAATAATGAGATATCAGCTGTTCTTTTTAGTTTTAAAAAAAAAAAAAATGTCAAAAGTGACTAGAATTACATATTCTTGTTGTTAAACATGTCCCTCTTGTCAACAGAAGCACAAATATTATGACTTTTGCTTGGTTGGTGACATAGTTCATATGATCAACTTGCTTCAAAATAGGTTAAAAAGATGCTCCCCTTGTATATGTGCGAAAGGTCTAACAAGTAGCAAGACAGTAAACTACCTTCCACCCATCACTCTGCATCTTCCACATACATGGTAAGGGGAAGCTGAACATTGATGACTGCCTTCAAGCAATCTACGCAACTGGCATCTAGATATCAGAGACCACCTTTAATGTTTGGTCTCTCCTGTTGGCTTTAAAGATTGTTTTAAGGCCAAGATTCTAAGTCCAACTTAGGAATAGATCTGGACATTGGGAAACTCCAAAGTGAAACCATCATCCTTATTTAAATACTCTTTTCTTATTTCCTTCAAAACTTCAAACGAAGTTTTTAACTGGAAATCACTTGTTCTGTGGTGCAAATGCAATAATGATAGAGAAAGTAAATAAAATAGAGAGGGTGAATGAAATTGGTAGAGATGATGGTGGCGGTGTCATCATGTCAGTTGTAGTTAGTCAGTTGTACCAATAATTCGTTATTGAGACAGATAGTAACAACCATTTCATCTGACATGCATATATTTTATTTTCCAATAGATTTACATATTTCATAATGGAAATTTTTTGATGCAGTGAGTAAAAGCTCTGGTTGTTTGCTGCTAAAGAATTCTTGTTTAGGCAGTTCATATCTACATCAAGAATTCAAGTATTGTATGTGTCATTTGGCAATCTCAGATGTGTTCATATATCTGTTGGCTAAAAGGAGGCACAACCTTAGAAAACCTAGACTGATTGCAAGCCTTTCCTTTTCTGATCTTTGGATGGGCGCCACAGTTGAAATATGATAATATATGTTGAAATCACACTATCATGGGGAATACTAATCTACATTGCATTAATTCCTATGAAACAGTAAATTGATTCATATTAGTTCAAAAAGGGCTGTATTTACGAGAGACACGTGAAATTTTATCTTAGTGCAAAACTACTTAAAAGAATAATCACTGCAAAAACTAGTGACGCACTGTTCATCATTGCAAACTACAACACATGTACATCAATAGAATGATATTCAAACATATTACAATATCAGCACAAATCTCAATATAAAAAAAAAAATCAAAAACAATATAAGAAGAAAAAAAGGCAAACAACAAGAATGATTGCTCTCTATATAAACCTTTGATAGACGACGAAGAAGTTGATTGCACGTTCTCAACATCACAAGTTTCCCACGAGCAAAAAGCTCTTGCTGTTTGTAATGCAGCCAAATATTTTTAAAACAAATAAAAGTCGAGGTAAGGACTGCAGAGATTAATGAATCCAGAAAATAAACAAATATATCCATTGAAAACACAGTTACCTTCCCTAAAATATCTTGTTTACTCTCTATATAACCAAAAATATCTTTGCAGTTTCTCATTGTAGACATTTCTGTCAAGTCTTCCAACAGTTGAAATATCATGCCACCTTCAACATGTTCTCTCTCACAAAGATACAGCACAATGTCTGACAGGAAAAAGAACATTAGAGAGAGTGACTATTACATTTCACAATTTTAAAGGTAATATTAACTCAATATGTGCCTAAAGAACATCAAAGTCATATCAAAATGTCAAAAGATACCCTCCAAAAAGTCAAACACAGATACAGACAATTAGAGATTTTCAAGACCTATGGAAGTCCAAAATAAGAAGCCTTCAAATCTAAATATACAGAAACACCAACACCATCAAGCCGGATGGCCTACTCATAAGTTTCAAACATTTTTCACCTCATAATTATCAAAAAGATTTTCCATTTTATCTCGTTCCAAGGAGAACAAAATTAAGCAGATGAATTTCAAGAAAACTTCTTGTTATTGATTCCGCATCTTTTGTATATCAGTCCACCAATGCCTGCAATGATTGGGGCATTTCACAAGACAATAATGACATGATATGGCAATGGCAATGAGTAGAACAATTCAACTCAAAATTATCATGAGTCCATAATATAACTAACTTATCACTAGCTAAGGTTACCATTGAAAACTCTAGCAATGTCGAACTAAAGCAATGCATATCCAATCCATGCAGCATTAGAAACAGATGAAGGAACACCTCATATAAAGTTGTAGTAAGAAGAAACATGTACAGACCAAGAAGGCGAGGAATATGACCCTGGGTTGTTTCTCCATCATCAATTGATTGCCCATACATCATTATTTGCTCCCCTGACTGTACTGAAGATGACTGTACCAAATACAAGCAAAACTTAATTCAATCAAAGATTTTTTTTTTTTTTTTGATAAATGATTCAATCAAAGAAAAATCTAGCTAATAACAAAAGTGAACTGCAATATGAATAAAATATAATACATGTCCAGCTGATGAAGAAAACTTATATTCTTTTTTTTCCTGTAGATTTTTGCTGTGCTAAACAAAGGTGAAGAAATCTGTACAGCCTACTTTAAACTACAATGGACATAGCATATTACTATATTAGCCTAATTTAACTGAAGTAAAGTAACTCAGTTTAATTGTTAGTTTAAAATTAAATGATAAATGAGTCTAGCCTCTAAATGTGCTAACACCAACCAATCAGATCACCTAATTGAAAATGCGTCCTGAATCTACTAGACACACATAGATCGATCATTTTTACAACATCTGCATCTTTTTCATAAACAAAATTAACAAGGAAAGAAAGAAAGAAGTACAGGAGAAAATTTAAAAGGTAACTAAAGAGGTTTATATATATATATATATATATATATAATCAATCTCATTAAAAGTGCAAAGGGGCGTGCAACCCTAGCATACAAAAAAGTATACATGAGAAACTCCCTATTAAGGAAAAATAGAAGAACAAAATTCCAAAAACTTAGAAAAAAGAGGGCTATTATACACTATGGCACTATCCATGTATAAAGAGATTTGAACATGACATGCTTTAGCTCTTCCAACAAAATCTAGCAATCATCAAAGCACCTTGCATTCCACTCTCTCCATATGCAACACACTATGCACAAAGGTGACATCCTCTAAGCTTCTAAAATGTTACAACTTACCAACTAACCTCTTGAACATGCCAATAACTCTATTACCCTTCTAGGCATGACCCATTCCACACCAAATAGGCAAAGTTCAAAGCCAATAATTCTCTTGCAATTTCATAGTAAAGAAGAAGATGATCTATGGACTCCCGCTCCTTTTGCACATACAACACCATTCCACCACTATGACTTTCCTCTTCCTCAAATTATCTAGAGTCAATATATTCCCAACCACCATTGTCCACTCAAAGAATGCCACTCTCGAAGGAGCCTTAACTCTCCAAATACTCTTCCAAATAAATGGGGAACCAACTTAACCAATAAAAGTACATTTACCATTGAGTTTATATCTTGGAGACCATAAAAGAGGGGCATAACAAATTGGCTAAGTAAATTATTGCCAATGAAATGAATAGGTGTCCTTTTTTTTCTTTTTTGATAAGTAGGTGTCCATTGTAAATTAGGGGCTTCCCTGCCCTCCAAAAAAATAGCAAAACAGAAGGAACAAAGTGGGGAAATTTATATTAAATATATTCTCATGATGTTGTACCATATTTGAACAAGAAGAAAGTAAATATTTTTTCCAGGACCAACTAAAGGTACCCATTAATCTTCTGTCTGAATTTGAAATATAATAATAATAATTAAAAAAAAAAAAAAGAAGAAGATAAATTTGTGCTGTCTTTTTTTTTTTCTATATAAGTAAAGGAAATTTATTAAAAGTGTAAGGGGCGAAACCCAAGTACACAAGAAGTATAGAAGAAAAACACCCAGCAATCAAGAGTGAGAAAAAAGAGAACAAAAAGAGCATAGATAGAGACATGGAAAATGGTGGTAGCAAAGATCCACTCAAATAGGGATTTAGGAAAACAAGTTCATAGATATGAGCTCATTCTCACTTGATCATCAAATTTTCAAGTGTTCCTTTCTCTCCAAATGCACCACATTAAAAAGCAAGCAATTTCATATGGGGAAGAAACAACCAATCAGACCCTCCATTGTTCATTCACAAAAGGATGTGGATAATATACAGTCCACAAGTATAACTGCACAAATCATTAAAGTTCTTGAACAAGCAACATACCACCAGTTCCTGAAGCAATGTCCGAAGAATATTTTCTAACAATTGATTCTCATCTTGGGCTAGTTTTGTTTGTTTCTGTCAAGAGAAAACATTTCACCTGTTAAGACTTTAAAAAACCAACTCTTAACAATATAATATAAGCATGCAGTCCACTGATAGACTAACTATGTCAGACAGTTGTGATCATCTAATATGAAACACGCAGAAGCACTAGTTAAATATTAACTTGTCAAGAAACTAATCCTATCAGGACGCCACCTAGGATCAAGCATTGAACCCAGTTGAAACAAGGGTTCTTTCATGTAGAAGACATGGCAATGCTACCTAATAAAGGTTTGAAGTTTTTATTTGTCTTCTTCTTTTTTTTTTTCTTTTTTTTTTTTTGTGGATAAGTAAAGCTCAAAGAAGGTTTGCACACACCACTTTTCACAACTCCGAATGCTCAAACCAACTACTAAGGTAGGGCTCATGCTTGAAATTCGGGACTCAAATAGGAAAAGGTCACTATATCGATCAACTAAATTGAGAAAACAGAGAACCAAGAAGACATAAAAATGAAGGTTCTAATTAATTCCATACAAAGCCATATCCCCCAGATATGCATTGCCCTTCATATCATAATTCTCTCTCAAATGTCATTACATTGTTCAATTTTACACAATAATAATACCTAGATAGGCATATCATATATATTACTAAAATTTAGAATGTGAGCAGAGAAGGGAATTCATATATTATATTTATGTTTAAATAACAATAGCAACATCAGAATGTAAATGGAAACTTTATCTCGTCAATGTTCTTTGTCCTGTATAGCGGAAATCTATATTTGAATAGGAGAGGTATATATATTAATTACTTGAGGTTTTACAACTTCCTGAACTGTCTGTAGTGCAAAACTTTCAGGTGGCCCAGGTTGTAGTATGGCCCTCTTGAACACTTCCTGAGAACGTTAAACAACAGATGACATAACTATATATTTACACAGAAACCAAGATTACGAAGTAGCAGCAGCAGAACAATAACAACAAAAGATGAAAAACTAATTATGATAGTTAATTTTGGGACCTTAGAAACAGGTATAATCTAAAAGATCAATTCCAGAGCTATAAGTATGAAACAGGAGATTAAAGACAAATATAGAAATCACAGTTTCATCTTCCAACTTTAGGTGCAAGTTCAAGGTCTAAAAGCTCAACAATAGCTTTTTTTCTTCCCCAAAAGGGGATATAGCCCAAATTGCATTTGCACTCCCTTAAACTGAGGTGGCGGGCGTTAAAGGTCGTGGCTTCAAATCTCACACAGTGCACAACAGCGTGAGTTAAATTTCAAAACAGAATTAAAAGAAAAAAAAATTACTAAAGCTACTATAACTCTTAAAACAATCTAGTGGCCATGTGCTACTGTACAATTTGACAATAATTAGGTTCATATCTTGCAACTTGGTTATCCCTATAAGTGTTTTAAGACCCAAACAGAATAAAACTAGGATGGATTTGGGGAAATAATCACGTGGTAAACCAAAAACAATTCATGAAAAAGGAATACTGCTTCTCTTCTATTCAATTTCATCAAGACTAACCTGGCTAAAGATTTTAAGCTACTAATCATAACCAGAAGTAAAACAACCAACTAAGAAGGCTTACCATATTGAAGATTGAACCAAAAAAGCCCTGGTAAAGCACCACCAACTCTCGAACCGACTATGCTACAATTTGGAAAATGAAGCCCGCCTATGAGTTCTGGATTCTGGTTTTGCAGGCGCAAAATAGACATGAGGTATAAATATAAATTTTGAAGAAAAAAAAACTTATTTTTCTTATAATTACTGAAATTTTGAGATTTTTTTTTTTTCAAAAAAAGTTAATTTACTCACAAATATTGAACAAGCATTGCTTACTCCAAAAACAGTTTCAAATTTTGGGAACGAGACCAATTAATTTTTAAAGAAAGAGGCTCACTCGAACAGCTAAAATCGATTCCAGTACAATGTAACGTAACACAATATTCAACAACAAACTTCAGGAATCAATTCTAACACTCTCTCTGGTTTCCAGGAAGACCAAGGAAAAAAAGAAAAATCATTCATTTAACAAGCTCGTATACCGGAAAGACCCTAAAAGACCGGAATCCGAGTCTTTTCTGGGCAGCCAAACAAAGCATAACTTGAAACAACAAGAAGAAGAAAAAGAAGGGTTTTTTGTGGCGAAAAATCGAAGGAAGAAAGAAAAAATGGAAGCACGGAGAGAAATTGAATCGTTAGTTACCGTTCAGTGATATTGCTGCGGTTCGTACAGTTCAAGCACACCCGAGGGCGAGGAAGAGAGAGCAGTCTCGGCTCTTTTGATAGAATCATATAAAATTGAAAATTCAGTTAAAGGGTGCAAATTTAGAGCTTCAATAATTAATACCAAAAGTTATGGGTTTTTTCTAGCTAGCATTCTTCAAAGGACTGAATCTAGAGAAACTATTTGAGACATGTATAGAGAGAGAGATAATTTTTTTTTTTTTTTTTTTTTATAAGTGAGAGATAAAAATTTTAATATTGAAATCTAAAGATTATTGAAGGAAATCCTTTTTGTGAATTGAATTTGGTGAATTTTCTCTTGTCTCATTATTATAACTTATAATTCTTACAAATATTTTTAAATAATAAGGTTATTTAGTAAATCGTTATAATATTGTTATACAATTTGATGGTATGATAATAAAAATCAGTCATTGGATCATCATTTAAGAAAATAAAAATTAATGACTAATTTTTATCCATACAACATTTCATGTATATGACTGTCGTATAATAATCTATTAAGAGTTCTTCTCCTTCTCCTCTCTTCCTAACTCTTCCCCCATTTTTCTTTTTGCTTATTTTTATTTTGTTACATGCTCAAGCACCACCACGTTGGGTGTATCATCTATCATTTCTAGGGTGTCTTTTTTTGGGATTGACGGGGCTCTTTGATCAAACTTTTCAAAGCTCTATATCCGTCCATTTGTCAGACCCATCTCGACATGTACCCCTCCACTATGCGCATTCGCTTCTAACAGCACTTGTTGCTTATGATTCCAGCAACCCTGTGACCAATTGTGACTCACACATGTATGCGTATGCTTTTTTCGTGCTCTAGTCATAATCATTTGGCAATCTTCATCCGATGGTGTTTTGTGTTTTCTTATTTTTCCATGTTTGTTTTTCTGGTTTCCCTGTATTTTGTTGTTATGACCAGTTGAGTTGAGGATGTAAATAATTTTTTGGCTTGCGAGTTGAGGATAATGAGTTTCGACATAAGGATGTTGCTATCTATGTATCAAATTGAGTATGTCTATAGCATATCTATTGTTACAATTGAAGATTAGTCATGAGTTAACGAATTTTAATGTCATAGATAGGTCTTAAATGTTAGATCGTTATATATGACTTACAACCTTATAGCTTCAACTATATTTTTCTTATAGCTTTTGCTTTGTGATGTAAGAGTTATATACTTGTAATCTTTAATCAATTAGTAAGACTTTAATGATTTTTCTAAAAAAAAAAAATCTACTAAATATCCCATAAAAAAATATACTAAATAGTATTACATATTTTTTAAAAATAATAATACTAAATACTACATTTTCATTTTTTTTATTGGTTGATGTGCTGTGACAATATACATTAACTCTTTATTTTTTTATTTTAACGATGACTTAATTGAGGTGGATGAATATTGTCACATTAATTTTATAGTAGTAATAAGACAAGTTCCTAAATTTTTGTCATAAATTTGTATCACCTCGACAAGTGATATCAAAGTAGATAATCCCAATATATATATACTTTTTTATCTTTTAATGAGAGATGCTAGGTTTTTCAAAAATAAATTCAAATTTTGGTTATAGAATATTGTTTTATATAAACCTTGATTTATTATTTTAATAAATAATTGGATGGTGACAATCGAAATTTTGAAAGAAAAAAATTGAAAAACCTAACACTTCTCCTCCTCACTGATGCAACATAGGGTTCTCATGGATGCATACATGGTACCCATGGATGAGGGGTACATTCCACGCATGGCTCCCATGGACAACAGGACAAGCATACAAATTCCTATGGACGAGAGTAAGGCTGTGAGCATCACTTGAAATTGTCTGAAAATTACACTTACCCCACCTAGTCTAGTGTCTACCATGCAATTTAAAATATTTTCCAAATATTTCAAGTGGGTTATCCTGCCATTGAGGTTGCAACGTCTTTTTTCTTCAGCTGCCAAAATAACAAAAATATTATTAATAAATAAATAATAATAATAATAACCAGAAAAATTTAGACCAAAACATTAAAAGTTATATGTTTTTATTTTATTTTTGTTATCTTATGCCTTGTTTTATTTTTATTTTCTCCCTAAGGGAGGGGAAGATTGTTTAGACCTCATTCATGTGTGAGAGTTGGCTAAATTTGATGCTGTTTGTGAAGCATTGTAGGACACACTGCCTCTTTCTTTTCTTTAAAAGCCATGTCCATTTGTAACATTAATCATATTAATCCCAATGGCATGCCTGATTCACCAATAATCAATCGAGCATATGTACTTAGTATTGTAGGCGCCCCAATCAAGAATGCATGAATGGGGTTGGATTAAGTATGTTGTTCCATAAGGAAGCTTAATCAATTAGGAACATGCTTACTAGTTTGAATCTTCCGTTTTTCCTCCTCGTAGGGCCAATTACTTATCTAAGAAGAAAAAAGTATACCATCCCACAAATACCTCTTGGGCCATATATGATAAAAGATTGTTTACAAATTCCCAAAGCAATGGCAAAGAAATTGCTCAACACCAGAGTTTCCAAAATAACATGGCAATGGCAAAACCGTGATGAATAAAGATCCTCAAGTTTCATCACTCATGGGGTCATGTTCCTCACTCAAGTTTTATTGCATTTTTGGAACTTGCATGCTCTACCCCTTTAAACACCAGAGAGTGTCGGTGATGGCGGATAATCATGATAAGAACAAAAGTATTGGCAGCCAGAAACACCAAGCTTGCCATCCAAAGCTGTAGGAAGACATTCTTGCCTCTGAATTCAAGCATATAGCCCCACATCAACCAATGGGTTTGAGCTCCCATCCATACAAATATGCAAAATATGCCTTCCCATTTAAGCTTCATATTGCTCCATGGCAGTATCAGAGGCAACAAGCAAAAGAACCACACAAAGTACTGTGCTGTAATTACCTGTAAAAGAAATATAGTCAACAAATGTATGAAAGATCATATATGAGACTTGAACGAGCTCTCTTTTAGCCGATAGAAAGATGAGTTTTCAGAAACCAAATAAACAGCACAGAGATAGGTATAGTAGTTGTAGTCTGCAACTTTATAGTGATTATATATCCTTGTAAGATTATTTTCAGGTAAGGCAAAATAGAAACCTTTCGTTAGAAATTAACATACCTTATTGAATGCTACAAATGCCACTGTCTGCACAAAAAAACAGAATGGCAGGTCCTGCGCAAAGCAGAAAATAAGAACCAGCTGCACCATGAACTGAGGCAAAAAAGAGATAAGCTTTTCTACCACTGAAATCTCCTGTTCATAATGGAGATATATGTGATAGAAATAGATAGAGAAGTTGTGTCTTGGATCTGTACGAGTAAGATGGTACAGCAGTGCCTCGTGTAAGAATGCCTGCCCATATAAGTAGAAGAAAAAACCAGTAAAAGATAGGAAAACAATGCCAGATACCAAGCCAAACATAATTCTCTGCCTTGTAAATATTTTCCTCAATACGGTCCACATAGTGCAGTGATAAGTCACATCTGTACTACTTTGTGTTGTCTTTCCTTGACCAGCAGTCCAATAACTAAGGACTGGCTTCTGACCAGATTGGAAGATGTGTGGATCAAGAACCAAGATAATAGGAAGCGCATAGATGATAGGATAAATTCGAAAATGGACAACAAGCCCATACCAAAATGCAGCTTGAAACACATTACCTGTAAACCAGAAAACGAGGACCATCAAGAGAGTAGGATGGAAATGTATAGAATCACATAGCTACATGAAGATAAAATTTTATTTGATCCATAAATTAAACAAAATGCCAAATAACTATTTAGAGGACTTATATTCATTCTGATATAAACAAAAAGAATCCAGGTAGAATGAAGCTTCCCCACTCTAACCACCCCACACTAACAATATGCATGGTTACAAAAGGGGAAAGGGAAGAAGAATAAAACGGGTAAGGGATAAGGGAAAGGAAAGGAAAAGGGAAGAAAATGGCAGGGATATGTTTATTTCTTTTGTTTGGTTCCTAAGAGAAGAGAAAAGAAAGAACGGCATTTTAAGTTTATTCACATGTACAACATGCACGCGTGTTTAAGAAATAGAAGAGCAATAGGTTAAAAGTAATTGCAGCCAATGATGACTCTTTCCCACCTTCCATCCAATCAGGAGGGAAACAAAATTGTCAGCCCAGGTGGAAAGTAACTCTGTTTACATCCTATCTCTTCCCTCCATTCAACCAAACGGTAGAAAGAGCTTTTCCTCCCTTACTTTTCCCTCCTCCTCCTTCCTTTCCTCCCTCTTTCCTCCCAACCAAAGATACTACAAGTTTTCATACAATTATGCACATTAAGGCTTTTGAGATTCAAGTAGGCTCTCCATCAGAAATTCTTGCTGAATGGAAAAGGGCCACTTCTCATCCTAAATACTCAAGCCACTAAAGGAGGTTAATCCTAGCAGTCTCCAAAAATATCTAATGGATCCTAAATCTTCAATTGACTAATTAGAATCCGAGAAGCAGTAACACTACATGCATGGCTAACTTCAGTTTACAAGCTTAATACTGCTAATTCTATAAATGGTGTTTAGCGAAACAAAATGGAAAGAAAAAGGGGGGAGTCTAAGAGATGTTTAAGCATTTAAACTAGACAACTTTTTTCAGAGACCAATTTCTCATTCTAGGACACATTGAGATAACTTGACAGCCTTTTATTTGGTCATATTTTGGTGACAAACAGAGAAGTAAGTGGAGATCTTCATAGACCCACTTTTGCGCTGTCAACACAAATAAATTAAGAAAGTGAAAAGTCTGGCATATTTGAAGTAAAAAGATGCAATCCTGTCTATTTAAAAAGCTAACATGGAAGTAGAAATATACCATTCATAAGACAGATAATGATCCACAAAATCATGGCACAAACAATGGGCTCACAGTTCCCACGGTTCCAATGGTGAAGGTAAATGGATTGAGGAGCCATACCATTACAGAAAAGGTGCATAGTTTGTCAGGCACCCTACGTAGCTTTAAAATAGATTGGATAAACAAGCCCACAAGTAAATCTGCAATGTGACCGTAATAAACATATAGGTTAGTATGAAATTCAAAAAAGCCCTTTCACTAGTCTATTTCATACAATACCGGGACAAATAAATCAGTGAGTAATACCACACTGATATCCAAAAGACAAAAACTTCAAAACCAACAAAAGGGCATTTGCGCACATAACATATGTTCTAAGCATACTTTTTTTTAGGAAAAAAAATCAGTGTTGCTCCACGCCACCTAACAGTGATAACTCATGAAATGGGACCTGAACATCCTAAGAACTAATGACAATCAAGCAACCACAAAATAGTAGAGGTGAATTCAATTATTTAACTAATATTCTGACACACCCAATTAAGTGATACCTAGAGATAACTTAATCTAAAATAAGATGGCTAGGAATTTTTGACCTTCAACACTAAAGAGAGCTTGTCTTTGTTGAGTTAATAAACTCGTCTACTTTTTTCTTGTCATAAATCAATTAAGCAAGGTAGTGAAATTGATTTTAAAAGATGCCTTCACAAAGCTGAAAGTATGACTTGGATACCGATACATATAAGTAGCATGCATATGGCAAAAAACTCAGATATGTATAACTTGTGTTATTCACTGATTTGACAGGCACAGTAAGTTTGTTATTCGATAGAATTTCTTAAATTCTGTCGGCATCACAATTCAGATCATGCGGTTCGCATTAGTGTTTAGGTGAATTCTTAATAATTTGATTTGGATGTTTGCTTAGCATGCTTTTTTTTATATAAATAATCGGCAAATATCAATAAAAGAATAAAGGGTAAGTACGCATTATCATGCATATATTTTGCATGGAACATGTCACTTGATTTGGATGTTTGGTTATCACATGTACATTTTTTGCATGGAACATTAGACCAGCCCAAACTGTTTTTCCCTTCTTTTTTCCTCGTTTTTTCTTTTTCCTTCTTCAGTCAACGGAAATACAAACTATGATTATGCTCCTGCTTTTCCTTATTTTATTTTCCAATTCACTCTGTGGCCAAAATTATATGATTCCAAAGAGGGATGACAGAGTGGTGTTTAAATGCATTTTGATAGTACATGAACTTTCAATGGAAGATATTTTCTCAAGCAACAATGTGAAGGAGAGCATGTAAAAGAGACAAACAGAATAAAGATATTTCCTTACAGATGTAATGAATAACCCCACAATTTCATCTTACGTACATTTCCTTATAGATGGAAACAAACATAAAGGAACATTCAGAACAAATAAAAACATCCAGAAACATTCAGAACAAATACGTAAGTGCCACTACAAATCAATACTCTCTAACAACCACTTAAATATAATTCTAGTAATGCTAGAAGTCCTTATATCCCTCTTGTGTCCCTCCAAAATTGATGTAGCTTTAAAATCATCATTGAATTTGTGATAGATGATTATTGAATTTTGATTCAATTATGATTTTAAAAGCCACATCAATTTTGAAGGGAAACAAGAGGGACATGAGAAGCATTACTCAACCATAAAACTAAAATACCCTAAGGAGATTATATGTATGAAAAATGTTCCATACCTGAAGCTGAGAAGAGAAATTTCCCCCATGAGCGATGAATGATTGAATTTGGAATCAGCAGAAAAGCGAGCAAGGGAGAGTACCGATACGTTGTTCTTTTATAAGGAGAATCCCCCGAAGCCATTAAAGAAGCAGCATCAGAAAAGACGAGGTAATCAACATCCGTGTATCTAACCTCCATATGGCTATCTTGCCATTCTCCATATACAATCAGAATGACACGAAAAAGTGCAGAGAAGAGAAGCAGTGAACGAACGTCTACTGAAGCCATTGCTGAGAGAAAACAAATATAAAACAAATTTAGCTCAAAAATATTATGTAAAAGGTTCAATATCATACAAGCTGTTAGAATTTCAATTAAATATTAAAACCAGTTTTTGGATAACTGGTCATTTAACTTAATATCATAATAAAAGTCCTAACTTCAAACCCTGACTTCACATTATACCTTCCATTCAAATAAAGTTATTCCACATGTTAATAAGTAACCTAAACCCATTTCAGTAGAGTGTTAAAATATTAATCAGATGAATAAATTCATCATTACCTATTAGTTTAAAATTTTGAGATAACACAACACAAGTGACTGATATTTGACGGGAAATTCACGCCACCTTCAGTCGTTACTTAATATCATGTGGCATTGAATAGATTATCATCATAAATTCATAATCATTTCCAAAACGATATAATGCTCTCTGACAATTACATCTATTCAGTCATTTTACAGTTTAGGAAACATATCAACTAATTGAAGCCATTTCATAATCACCATGTGAACAAGTTCCACACTTTCACCGAAGAGGGAAAAAAAAACCAAATAATGCATGCAAAAATTATGTCTGTAAAGTTCATAATTTCCCAAAACGAATACTTTACATCGAATAAATGTTCAGAACTTATATAGTAGACAGAACCTAAAAAGGAAAAAAAGAGGAAAACAAAGAAAGAGCTGTTTGGTTACTAAGAAAATTGAAAAGAAGAGAGACAGAAAGAAAGAGAAACTCACATATCTTGTCGTATGTGACCGTTGGCAGTTGGAGTCTTGTTTGATTAAGCTCCAGGCAGTGAGGCAGAGTACGACGGAGGAGAGCTGCTTCTGTGAGGTTGTGGGACAAACCCACACTTCTGTGCCCTCCAATAGATTACAAACACCTAAAGCTTTTTATCTCACCAAACCAAAAGAAAACGAAAACACTGAATTATTTTTCATTCTTCTCAAAACCAGTCGACAAAGACCCTTTCCCCATTCAAGAGAAATCCCACCCGATTGCTGCTCCGACGACACAGCCGCTGCTCCTCCCGAAAAATAAGCAGGACTATCTACTCCAAAACCACGAAGTGGCAATAAACCGAAAGATTTCCGAAAGTTACATATTTTCTGATACCTCAACTAAAATTCCAACTAACAAAAAATCAAATGTAAATTAATTTTCCAAACGCCACAAGATTTTCAAGATATCATCAAAATCACAGAGACCACCGGTGGAAGAGCAATGGCTGAACCGGTGGAGGAGACTAGCTTCGAGTGAAACCAAAAAAGGTGAAGTAAAAACTAAAAACCCCCTAATTTTATAATTTCGCTATTTTACAAATTTTCAAACTATAAAATTTCTCATTTTTTTATCTTCAAATTTGGACTGCTGTGGATCCTCAGTTAAATTTTAAACATTATATAATATTTATACATCTATCTTTTATATAAAATTTTAACTTTCAAAAATAAAAAATAAAAAATATAATTTTTTTAATATTTTTAATATTTTTTAACATTAAAACTAACTAAAATTTCTAACTCAAAGCAATTCAAAATATAGGAATAATTTTTAATGTGAATTTTTTTGTTAGATTTTAAATGTTATAAGATGTTTATAATCTTTATTTTTGTATAAAATTTTAACTTTTAAAAACAAAAATTATGAATATTTTAATATTTTTTACATTTTTTAACGGTTAAAATTAATAAAAGACTTCTAATTAAGAGTTAAATTTTAAATTTTAAATTAATCAAATAGCTAGAAAGATTAAGAGGAAAGTAAAGTTTCCTTTCTCTTAATAGTTGTTCATGGTAGACAACGCGGGTGCCCTCACCAAATCACAACTCTTTCCACACCCGAACAAAACGACAAATGGCCGCGGAAAAAGACACCAATCCAGTGGGCCCCATGCTCTTCTCACACACGTGTGGGCTGGGCCCAGATTTGCATTTACCGAGGCCGAAAGGGGTTGACGGCCTTCCGTCAGCGTACCGTTAATCGGCACTAACGTCCGGCTTCGTATCAGCGAAACCCGTAACGGCAGGAGATTTTGGCGGTAAAAAAAGAACCTAACCTCTACGACGTGTCGCGCCCCCATTGGCGATCCATGCATGTATATGCGTCCGGCATGGCGATGATGATGGTTATATGCACATGCCCATGCTGTTTTTCCCGCGCGACCACACGGAGGGTTTTCCCCCAAAAAGATAGTCCCAATAGAAGAGTGTTTGAGAGAGAGAAAGAGAGAAAAATAGGGTTGAGAGCTCAAAAGGTTTCTGCGATTTCGTTTTCGATCTGACGAAAACACCGTCGTTTCGTGGGGTTTCTTCTTGGCTGGATCTGTAGGGTTATTGTGTTGAGATCAGGAAGAGAGATCTAACAAAAGTCGTAAGCTTTTTTCTTTTTTCTTTTTATTTTTCAATCTTTATTTATTTATTTATTTTAGTGTTTTTGAGATATCAGTTTGGTATTTTGTCGGTGTTGGCTTCGCTAATTGCTCGTTAATGTGAATTATTTGAAGAAATCATGCCCTAATTGTTATTTTTTTTTAATAATCTGGAAGCGAAATTATCTTTATTTATTTTTCTTGGGTGGAGAAAGCAAAAAAAAGAAGTGCTTTCTATATGCTAATTCAACCGTACCTTAGTTGTTTTTTCAGAAATTGTTTTGTGAGTTTGAGTTTCAGGGTTTTGGGGTTCAGATTGATTCGAAGAAATATAATCTTGTGTTCTGAAAATCTAAGTCTGCGGCAACTGTAAACTGAAATGAGCAATTCTTTGTTTTTTAGGTTTGATTTTAGTGCATCATTGGATTAGATTGGATCTCTTAGGGTTTCGATGAGTCCATCTTCATTGGAGAAGATGGAAGATGCTAATCCTATGGATGCAACCACCGACAATTCCCATCTCGGTGGCTTCAGTGTGGACTCACCTGAAGCTCGATTCAATGAGTTCTGCAAGGTTTTGTTTTT
Organism: Carpinus viminea; assembly: GCA_013348765.1. Taxonomy (NCBI): domain Eukaryota; kingdom Viridiplantae; phylum Streptophyta; class Magnoliopsida; order Fagales; family Betulaceae; genus Carpinus; species Carpinus viminea. Next base: position 17,164,124 of record CP054668.1, read on the forward strand.
TATCCTTTTGCTCCTTATTATCAATGTTATTTTTAAATTTTATAATTGTTCTTAGTTCTAGTGCACATTTTTGGTTTGTCTTATTTTCCAAAAGACGGGTTTCTGTGAATTAAATGTGGGTTTTGATGACAGAATGGATTGTCATTGGATGAGAATACTTGTTCAAAAGCTATGAAGCTGTTCAATGATACTAAACACCTTCTACTGACAAATATATCGGCTATTGGAAATGGAGTGGTACATTTTGTTGCTCTCTTTTCTCCTGTTCATGTGGAAATAGGGAGAAAGAAAGACTGTTATGTGAGCTAACCAAATGGTGTATGTCTGTTGCAGCCTGATGAAGCATTTAGGTTTTGGTTTGCGTTTGTTCTATATTCTGTGAAAAGGCTAAGCGAGAAGAATGGAGATAGTGAGCAGCAAGGGTCTGATGATAATGGGGTTACCTTGTGCCAGATATTGAAAGTTGCAAAGCTGAAGTATGTTTCCAGTCTTGCAGATTTCCTTTTCCTTTTTAATTATTTTTCCCGGTGATTGATTGCTTTCTTTCTTTTCTGTTTATTATTGTCATCTTATTTTGTGTTTTTCAGCCTTGTGGAGTTCTTAAAGGAGCTTCCACAGTTTCTTGTTAAGGCTGGTCCAATTTTGAGTGATCTATATGGTGCAGATTGGGAGAACAGACTTGAGGTATTAATGTGACACAGAATTATGTTTATATTTTAAGAGGGCTGTTTCAATATGTGTCTTTTTTTCTTTTTTTTCGAGTGTTTTTTTCTCCTTCATGGTTTTGCATTCATTGTTCTCCAATCAGGCAAAGGAGTTGCAGGCCAATTTTCTGCACATGAGTCTTCTTAGCAAGTGAGTGTCCTTACTTTCACATCCTTTTTTTAATGACGTCTATAGTATTTGATGCATTATCAACTATTTGAGGAAAACAAATGGTATCTTCCATTGAGTTCATTACAAAATATTTTTTTAAGGGAAAAAAAGGTGTGTGCTGAAGTAGTGTGGAGGGAAGTAGATAGCTCTAGGTATAGTTTTTGATTCGTATCATGATTGAATTTCTTACAAATATTAGGGTTGGTGGTATAATCTTGCTCTGCAATGTGAGTTTTTTGAATGCTATATTTTCAGTTCAGTGATTGGATTTTTTTTTTTTAATTTTTTTTTTAATATTAAGATATTTCTTTCACTCCTAGTCAATGTGTGATATATTACTAAAATCTATCTGAGGTAAATGTGGGGTGGTGAAGACTGGTTGTTATTATGAGAGCTCTAGTCATTCTATGGAGGGGACTAGATAGCTCTTTAGGGGAGCTTTATCTAATACTGTGGAGGGAACTAGATAGCTCTAGGTATAGTTTTTGATTCATATTATGATTCAAAAATTTCTTGCAAATATTAGGGTTGGTGGTATAATCTTGCTCTGCCATGTGAGCTTGTTGAATACTATATTTTCAGTTCAGTGATTGGAATTTTTTTTTTTTTTTGAAAAATTAAGATATTTCTGTCACTCCTAGTCAATGTGTCATAAATTACTAAAATCTATCTGAGGTAAATGCGGGGTGGTGAAGACTGGTTGTTATTATGAGAGCTGTAGTAATTTAGATAGCTCTTTAGTTGTGGTGTTTTATTCTTAATGTGATTCAATGGAGAAGGTTATATTAATGTTGCTCAAGCAAGGGAGATCTGCATTTTTAGACTAAATAGAATGTATATTATAGTTCAGATTATTTATCATATCTTCTGATCAATGTGATTATACTTGTAAAAAAAATTTACCATATGATTCTGATGCCACATTTGAATTGTCATTGTGTATATGGTGAAACTTTCTTATGTTGCTGTAAGCAACTGCATTTTGCATTACTTTCTCTCGGTCATTTTCTAGTTTTTATATAAATGACATCATTATCTTATACATTAATGGTACAAGGTACTACTTACGTGCATACCGGGAGTTCTTCTTGACAAGTGATGCAAAAACTGATAATCAGTCGGCTGCTGCTACTGCATCTGGTTATGTCTCAGATTACCATCGGTTTGGATGGTTGCTGTTTTTGGCACTCCGTGCACATGTATTCAGCCGTTTTATGGACTTGGTTACTTGCACAAATGGTTTGGTTTCCATATTGGTGAGTTCCATTGCTGCATTACTCAATTCCATTGCCTAATGAAGTACTGGGATGGTGGTCTGGTTGTGCTTTTCATCTTTTTTAAATGAATAGGAATGTTCATTGCCACAAGTGTAGAATTTGTAGAATAAACTGAAAACTTGAAAAATTCTTATATCATGCCGCATTGATAATGTTCTTTCAGCTACACTTTTTCCTTTGTCCTTTTAGAAAATTGTGTAGTAGTAAAGTGAAGAACAACACTATTGTGCTGTTATAAAGAGAACATTTTCAATGAGAATGTTTTCTTACTGCTTACTGAAATCTGTGACAGGCTATCTTAATTATTCATGTTCCTGTTCGCTTCCGAAATTTCAAGCTCCATGAGTCTCGCTTTGGTAAATTTCTTTTGCTATTTTTCTAGATTTTATTAGAATATTTCTTCTTTTTCTTCCCAGGAAATGGAGGTATTTTTTTTTTTTTTTCAATTATTCATTGCCTTCTGCAATTTGATCCCTTCTTTATTTCTACTTAAAATTTCTGGGAAGGGGTTAGATTTTGGTGTTCTTCATTCTGCACTGATTTTATTGAGTTATGGTTCAGTTATGAAAGAAGGGAAATGTATGGACATCCTTGCATCACTTTGCAACATGCATAACACGTCAGAAGATGTGTTGAGGGAAACAATGGAAAAGGCGAATAATTTAATAGCAGATATTTTGAAGAAAACGCCACTCCCAGCATCTGAGTGTAGAGGTGAAAACATGGAGAACATCGATGCAGGTTATTGAAAATTTTCCTACACATAACATATTTGTTTATAGCATGTAATTTAGGATATGGAGGTTCATTTAGTTACAGTTCTGAAATTCTGATACTCATGCAGATGGTTTGACATATTTTGAAGATCTACTGGAGGACTCATCTTTGTCATCCAGTTTAGATATTTTGGATAAGGATTACGGTGATGCAATTCGTAGCAAGGGTGAGCTGGATGAGAGGGTGTTCATTAATGATGAGGACAGCGTACTTGGTTCAGAAAGCTTGTCTGGAGGTGCTCCGAACATAACTGGTGTGAAGGTATGTTTTCAATGGACATACGTTGTTTAAAATTAATGTAGTTGTGCATATATTTTTCACTGCTTCTCTTTTGTGTAGAGGAAAATAGTTCAATAGTGATATTTCTTCTGTTTTCTATAGAGGAAATTTGATTCGATAGCATCACCAACTAAGACAATTACAAGTCCACTCTCTCCCCAGCGCTCTCCTGCATCTCATGCAAATGGAATTCTTGGTGGTTCTAATTCAAAGGTGGCAGCTACACCTGTGAGCACAGCAATGACAACTGCAAAGTGGCTTCGGACTGTCATTTCGCTTCCATCAAAACCCTCAGCAGAGCTGGAGCGTTTCCTGGCATCATGTGATAGGGATGTAACTGATGATGTAATACGCAGGGCACATATAATATTGCAGGCTATATTTCCAAATAGTGGTCTTGGAGAACGTTGTGTGACTGGAAATTTGCAAAATGCAAACCTCAAGGACAACATCTGGGCGGAACAACGAAAACTTGAAGCACTCAAGTTATATTATAGGGTATTGGAAGCAATGTGTAGAGCAGAGGCCCAAATATTGCATGCAACTAATTTGACCTCTTTGTTAACTAATGAGAGGTTCCACAGATGTATGCTTGCCTGTTCTGCCGAACTAGTTCTGGCAACACATAAGACTGTCACAATGTTGTTTCCCGCGGTGTTGGAGAGGACTGGCATTACAGCTTTTGATCTTAGCAAGGTCATAGAGAGTTTCATTAGACATGAGGAATCTCTCCCGAGAGAATTGAGGCGACATCTGAATTCATTGGAAGAGCGACTTTTGGAGAGCATGGTATGGGAAAAGGGATCCTCTATGTATAATTCTTTGATAGTTGCAAGGCCTACTCTCTCTGCAGATATAAATCGTCTTGGATTACTGGCAGAACCAATGCCATCATTAGATGCAATAGCCACACACATTAAATTTTCTTGTGGAGGGGTGCCCCCTGTGCCTTCTTTGCAGAAGCATGAGACTTCACCAGGTAGTGGTTTCTTTGCTTTTGTCTAGAACTTTTATCATTGCTTTTGTCTAAAACTTTTATGGAGTGTGCAAAGTAGTTGCAAATCTAGTTTTAAACTCTTGGCAGTGCATAATGTTTATGCCTTACTTTCAAGTTAAACTACACCTGGGCATTCATTGAAGTAGTTGGAATAGCTTCATTTTGTTTAAATAAAATATTAGTTTGATTTTTAATTAACACATATACTTTATTTTTTACTATTATTATTATTATTATTCAGGTCAGAATGGGGATATCAAGTCTCCAAAGAGACTCTGCACAGATTATCGAAGTGTATTAGTAGAGAGAAATTCCTTTGCATCACCAGTCAAGGATCGCCTCCTGGCCTTCAGTAACCTTAAATCAAAGCTGCCGCCACCTCCTTTGCAGTCTGCATTTGCTAGGTACTATTTGATGTAGATGTGAGCAGGAAGTGGTGATTTTTTTTTGTCTTTTCTTGTAGGAAGTGGTGAATGTACTTTTTGGTCTTTGCATCAGTATATTCTATGGCTATTCTATAAATTTGATATTCATGTGTGCAGCCAACAGAAACTGGAATTAATATATTCTTTAGCAAGGTATTAGGCACACTTACGATGAAAATTGTCACTTGATATTAACTCGAGTCTAAGAGAACTTTCCTGTCATGGATATGTCCAAGGTTTTGGAGGCAATTTGTCTCCCTGTCCTTTGTAGAGACACTCTAAAGGCGGAATGTATCCTGTAATGCTTTTGAGCTATTGTGCTGTGTCTGTGTTTAAAAATGTACCATTTTTATAATTGAACAAACGAAGTAAAACAGTAATCATCTGTTCCTGTCATGAGTCGTACTTGTGGTGAATTTGCCACCTGGCCTCACTTTCTGTATTTAGTTAAGAATCAAGTCCTTGACTGTAGTAGTTTGTCTTTTTAGTTTCATTAACAGTACTTATTTACTTGTGCTTCCTAGATTACCAAGTTGGCTGCACTGTCTTTGTCAACAAATTCATTGACCAAATCATCCTTTGTTGTTTCTATGGAGTTGCAAAGGTTTGCTTTGATCAACTTGTGAGAGTTTTTGGGCTGCTTTTGAATCACTTTCCTTTTTTCTTACTTTTGCTATGTTCTGGCCTGCAGATATCTCAACTAACCCTGACCTTTAGGGAAATTATTTACAATTATAGGAAGCAACCACAATGTAAACCACAAGTTTTCCGCAGTGTGTTTGTTGATTGGCCATCAGCACGGCGCAATGGAGTATGTCGCCTAATCTCTATTTAACTGTTGGTTTTCTAGATAAGTTTTAACCCTCTGAATGTTTTGGAAACAGAGAACAGCACAGGAACATGTTGATATCATTACATTTTACAATGAATGATTGTGGATTATGATTATAATGATGTAGTGAATGTGATCTCAATGCATAAACTTGACATCAAAGTAATTTGAATTGCTGAAGTGCTCTGTTCTTATTAGTAGCTATGCATTCTTGGATTTATCAGTTCCTTATACTGAGATTAAAATTTGAATTACATCTACAGATGGATGCTTTAATCTCACATAGCTCAAAAAGCTACTATGCTTGTGTTGGAGAGAGTACTCATGCATATCAGAGCCCTTCAAAAGACCTGAGCGCCATTAACAACCGCTTGAACGGGTATGCTTTTTCTATATGCTCTTAGGTTTGAAGAAAACCTTATCCTTTTGTGCTACATCCAACCATATGCTCATCTGCATTCCTTTTTTCTTCAGTACACGAAAGCTCAGAGGAACGTTAAACTTCGACGATGTCGATGTTGGCTTGGTTAGTGATTCTATGGTGGCCAATAGCCTCTACCTTCAAAATGGGAGTTGTGCATCCTCATCAGGTGCACCAGTGAAGTCTGAGCAACCAGACTCATAATTCCACGGGCAGTGTCCCTGCATGTAAATTCTAGTTACTCTCTGATTCTCCACATTTAAATCTTATACATGTTAAGCTTGTGACAAAGGGGTCTTGTACGTGCGGTTGTTTAGTATAGAATGCCGCCACAAACCCCCGTGTGCTTATGTAAGTTAGGGACGGAGCTCGGAAAAAAAAAATGTAGTTGCCTCTGATTCACTAATTTAATAAAATTTGTTTTTAGCTTTTGTAGAAGTTCTCTAGTCACTTACTCAATTACTCGGAAGTTAACTATCAAGGACTATGGTCAGGTTCTGGTAAGATTTTTACAATTGGCCTTCTCGGCCTATCATTTTGCTCAGGAAAAAAAAAAAAAAACCATCAAGGGCTGCTCACGTGATAATCCTCGCTTGGGTGGACTCTTTCTTTCACTTCACAATTTTCAATTATGAACTACTTTTTCAATTAAAGCCGTTCCATTTCATGTGAAGTGGAAACTAAAATATTTAGGATGAGATGAACTAAAAATTTGCCGAATAAGAACCATTCTATTTTTAAAAAGTGAAATAAAGAGGTACCACAGCATCTAGCTATGTGCATGGGGCTACCTTTTTTCCTCAATGTCATTGAGACCTTGAGTTGCTTATCACGCTAGAAGCGAAAAACTTTTTCCCTTTGCGTGGACAAGGTTTGTCAAACCCAACATGGATTTTCATGTAGGCTTATCTTTCTAAGAGCATGCTCGAGATTGTGTAATAAAATTTAAAAAGTATTTTAGTATTTTTATTTTTAATATGTCTTAGGTTTGAAGAAAATTATAATAATTGTGCACATCCAACCATATGCTCATCTGCATTATTTTTCTTCAGTACAAAAGCTCAGAGTCTTAAACTTAAAATGCTTGTATCAAACAAAGAATTGATATATTTGGTAAAAAAATTTGAAAGTATTGTTTTGACTTTCTCACTCTAAAAATGACAAAATACATTTTTGCAAAAGTTTTAATATATATATATATATATATATATATATTAGTTATTTTCAAAAGCAATTTCAAACATATGTTTTTAAGTGAGTGACATCTAATTGATGAAAGTACATCTTTGATTTTGGCAATGACTAAAAGACAACAAGCATTGACCAATGACTAATTTGACAAATGGAGCAAAGGTTTCATCATTTAAAGATTTGAAATGATGTATCAACGTTGATAACATATACACCGTGGTTCATCTAAAAATCATGATAGGGCATATTGTGGGTACCATTCCGAATCATTATCATATTATTTTGTTAGAATCTTGATTTGAAAATATTTCATGTATTTTCATCTCTTTTTCTTTTTCTTCTTCTTCTTCTTCTCACATATGTAGATACAGTATTACCATCAAGGGCTGCTCAAAGGAAATTATTAGGCTGGTGGACATCACTTCACAATGTATTTGAACTAAATTTTGAATTGAGCCTTATTTTTTAATATTTAAATATTAATTAAATAATATTGTTTTTATTTTTATTCAGGTTAGTAATATGTTCATTGTTATTTAATGACTTTATAAGTTGAACTTTTAAGTTTCTTCATTAACTAATTGCATTCTATTAGGGTTATAAATATTTGTAACAATAGATTTAAAAACATCAATAATATTTTAATTATCTTCTAATAAAATAATTCATTTTGATGAATTTATTATTCATTTATAAGTTTTTCACATAAATTATTCTCAATATTTTGTTTATTGCTAATAGCAAATTTATTTAAAGTCCTATTTGAGATTCAATCATTTTTTTATTTTTCTCTTTTTTTATTTTTATTTTTTAAGTATTTCATATTTAGATACATATTTTCTAGTATACATGTTTGATTAAAAATATTAACAAATTAAACAAATATGATTATATATATATTTGGATAATAATAAAATAAATTACAAAAATATAACAACAAAACCTGTTTGAAAATTGATGGGATGTATCATGGAGGAGGAGAGGAAGAAAATAGAGAAAAGAAGAGGAAGGAAGGAGAGAGAGAGAACAAAGGGTGACAAAGGTGAGAATGTGAGATGCTAGTATTCCTTATTTATATATGAGAAAATGAATTGTTATTTTCGCAATTTCAAACATATAAAGAGAGATGGAGGGATTAAAGGACAAAATAAAATGATGTGTTATATTTGTTTTTTTTTTTTGGATTAATTGGTCTTATTTTATAATGAGTTTATTATATTGGTTTATCATTTAGAAGATTAAATTTTTATAGGAAAAAATTTGGGCCTCATTAAAAAAAAAAAATTAGGCCTTATTAAAATTTTTTGGGGGCCATTTTGAATCATTATCATATTTTTATGGAAAATTTTTGGGCCTTATTTTAAAAAAATGGGCCTTGAGTTAAAAAAAATAGGCCTTATTATATTTTTTTCTTCCTTATTATAATACATTTTGAACCTTATTTATTGGGGCCCATGGAATTGCTGGCCGTAGCCATTAGGCTAGGTGACATATATATAATGGGAACTAGTCTTAATGTTCCTGAACTTTCATTACTTTTACAATTATTTTTTTTTAAGTTTAAAAACTCTCAATTTAATGTATACTTCTAATTTTTTGTATTGTTACCCTTAGGGTTTTTAAATTGAGAGTTTTTTTAACTTTAGAAATAAATTGCAAAAGTTATAAAAGTTAAGGGGCATTAAGGCAAGTTCCCCTTAAATATACGTCACATCGCCTAATAATTTCAAATGTGGCATAGAAAACGAGATGAAGATGCGATTGACTTTTGTAATTTACCTCCTAGAGTTTAAAAACTCTCAATTTAGTGTATCAAATTTCTAATTTTTTGCATTGCCACCCCTTGGTTAGGTTTTTAGTTAAATTTAGATGGAAGGGTGTCAAAATATCTCAATTTTTTTTTGTGATGATTACGTAAGTGATGAAAGTTCAGAAGAATTAAGTGAAGTTTATCATATATATATATATATAAAGGTAGTTACCACCGAGGGCCATGGTATATACAACGATATTACTAGGTTAGTTCTCTTTCTAGAGAAAACTCTTGATATGCGTATGTCTCTAATATAGACTTATGGTGTGTTTTTAAAGAAATAATCTGCGATTTTAATCCAAATCACAATTTTTGAGTGTTTGGAATTGTGATTTTAAAACACGAATTTTAAAATCAAGAAAAAAATTGCGATTTCTATAGGCTAACTAAAAGATGCTTATTTGAAAATGTGTGAATTTAAACCAAAATTATGATTTTGCTTAAAAAAATATTTATGGCAATATTTACCTATTTGGTAATGAAATCGCAATTATATGCTAATGTTATCCAAACACTCAATTAATAAAAAAAGTACTTCTTAACATATTTTACCAAACACCCATACAATTTTAAAATTAACGATGTCAAAACGTACTTATTTAAATCGCACTCCTAAAGGGCCCTTATTATGGATGCTATATATGGTCATCTTATATTTTAGGTTGACTTTCTTTGTTTTATGTATATTTTATTGTCCCTTCAGGTTGGCTACAAATTTAGTAGCAGACATGGATCCAGCCCATTTTAGAACGTGGCATTGCCCTGATTCGATTATGAATCCTCATGGGTTTCCAAATTAATATTATTTTTGTTCAAATAGTTTTTGTCAAAGGTCATTTCAATGTATTGATCTTATTGATGTGTATTGTATCTTAAATATGCTGTTTGGGTTGTATGAAAACGAAGGATTCGGCTGAACTCCAATGAGTTTTACTAAATGTAATTGAGCTTGTGATCTTTATTCCTCTTCATGCTTCAAGATTTCTCTTTGTCGATTTTGTAGTATAAAAAATAGCAACTCTTGACAAGCAAATATTTCAGTTTTACACTTCCCGTCCTGCGGTATAGTCATCCTTTTAGACGCTGAATTCAAACAAGAAGTTACTTTATTTGCAACTGCTGCCTTTTCTGAGGCAGGTGGGGCAATTATAATGGTTACTTTATTTGAGTGTAAGGCCTATGAGATTATGTTTGGGAGGTCTAAAAGTATTTTTAACACTAAAATGTCCGTTTGAAGAAAAAATGCTTTTGTTTAGTAAAAAAATTAAAAGCGCTTTTAAGGGTTAAAAAAACCTAAAAATGATTAACTTTTGATAAAAGTTTAAAAATGAATATTTTGTTTGTAAGTTTTTTAACATAAAAGCTCTATTTTTAAAACATAATCCCAAACATGCTTTTAATTATGATAGTTCGTGTATATTGCACATAAAATGCCTAGATAGTAAAAATTACAAGTGTTCTCTCAAGTTTAATTAAGAATATGTTAGAATTGTGTTACAAAGCTTAAAAAAGTATATACCTTAAAAACTGTGCCAAACAAAAAGTTAACTTATTTGGTTAAAAAAAAAAGAAGAAGAAGAAGAAAAAACTCTAAATATGACCATAATGCTTTGATATAAGCTTAAAAATAAAGTTCTTACCAAAAAAACTGCTTTTGACTTAAAGCTTTATTTTTCGAATACAATCCTAAATATGCTTTTAAGTCATAGCCTAACTCAATTTCTTCAAAACATCAATAACACATGTTAGTTTACACTAAAAAATAGAATTCGAACCAATGCCCACTCTAATTTATTTTATTTATTTATTTATTTATTTCTATTGAAGTACCACCCTAGATTCTAGGGTCACAAGAACCAAATATTAGGTAAGCCAATAACTTGTTTTAATTTTTCAACATTAGGCACCTGAAACCTTAAATGAGAGCTTCTGAATGAGCAAAGGACAGGGACACTATAGATCAAATAGAAGGGAACCAGCACTTACCTGCTCAATTCATCATGAAAATAAAGGAAGTATTTTTAGTTTTTGTTTTTTTAGAAAATAATATCCACCTAGAACTAATATACTAGAAAAACACTAAAAGAGCATTTAACATTTTCCGAAAGCATGAAGAGGGGGGAACAAACAATTTGGATCCTTGAGACAACTAAGAGAAAACAGCATCCATGAGACAACTAAGAGAAAACAGCAGCTATAGGAAGCTATACAAATGCAGCAAACCAGGCCAAGCAGATCTACTGATTCCCATTAGAAATGGCATTAAGATAAGTGTCCCTATCTCACAAATTATTTAAGATAAACTTAGCATGCCTGAGCATGTAAAAGCACCATCCTAACTACCCATTCCTCACATTCCCAATTGCTCTTCAGTCAACAATAAGTCAGCTTTACAGGTTGGAGCTCCCTTTCCTTAGAAAACTACTTGGATCTCTAGCAGACACTATTAAGCAATTGAACCAACTACTTAAATGGACTCTGTAGGCATGCATTCTTCCACTAGGAGACAGCCCACTACTTTTATCCCTTCTTTTTTTCATTTTTTTCATTTTTTTTTTTTTACAGAAGGTACTTTTAGAAAACTTAGGATACGACCATGAGAGATTAAGAGAAATCTTCTCATACTCTCAGTCAGGGAGAAACCCATTCAAAGTAATGGCAGAGGGCTCCTCTAGCAGCAGTCCAGTTCCCACACCCAAAGAAAACGCTTCCTTGCTTCGGCCCTGGTTTCCGGACCATCCCTCTGCTGCTCTTCACCCCACAGAAACAATAAGGGTGATGGTGGAATACAGGAGCATGCATATCCTTCAGTTTCTGTGGTTGACGAGGAGAAAAGGATGGAAGCTCTGGGGACTGCTTCCACATCAACGAATGGTCAGTAGTAAGCTCTGGGGACTGCTTCCACATCAACGAATGGTCAGTAGTAAGCTCTGGGGACTGCTTCCACATCAATGAATGGTCAGTAGTCTGACACATCAGTGAGTTCGTAATGGAGAGTTTAAAACCCTTGTGCATGAGAAGTGCAAGTAGGCGAGCAGTGTTTTTGGCATCATCCAGGCCACAGTGAGCACGGCCCTGCCATACCAAACCAGCCATCTCAACCGCCTCCTTAAGATTGCACCTCACACCACCAAATACCTCATGAAAAGGAACCTTCAAGTTGATCCATCTAAGAAAAAGGAGACCGATATAGAAATTAGATTAGATCACATCCAAATGTAATAGTTCAAATTAACAATGCTTGCATTATCTGCATTATGTACCGGTTAAAATAAGGTGGCTTTCTAATCTTCTTGAATCGACACTCAGATTCCAGCATAACCCGACAATCCCAATTTGACCAAGTCACCACAGCGAAGTTGGTATTCTTAATCCCCTTCTTCTCAAGCCATTTATCATGCCTAAGTAGAGCCTCACTTAGAGTAACACCTCTGTCAACCTGGCACCAGACAATATTGTAAGAACAACGTAAAACCCAACATTACCAATCATTTAGATGACATAAAATTGAACATTAAGAGCCATAATTATAATGCAGTATGGTAAATAGATACAGAAATCCAGTATTGTTCTCATCTCAAACAAGTCTTCATTTCATCCATCATTTAGTCACATATTCCATTAGTTTCAGCAGTATCCAGATACTTCTCCCAGTAATTATGACACAAATTCAATCCATTGTTCTTTCCTATCAGACTCTTTTAGTTACTCCATATTATTTGACTAATTTACTTACAGCTGAGCCCAATCAGTTCGGGGCTAAGTTGAGTTGAGTAGTATTTCTTGTTTCATACTTGGATTTCATAGAATAAGTTTAAGTCTCTATATTTGAAAATAACTTCTATAGGGATTTGGCACAAACCAAATCATTTGTGTTCTCCAATAAGAGAATGACACATCAGAGTGGAACAATAAAAATGAGTAGACAACAAAAAATCATATCTTTACCTATTCTCTATCACTCACTATCGTCATCCACTAAACCTTCTCTATCACTCTTATTTTCTGAGAACATTGAAGCATCAATGAGGGAAACAGCCCACATCTGACTACCTTTAGAACAGTTGAGCCAACAGCTCCAGTGGGACTGCTAAAAAAATTTAAAAAATAAAGGTCTCAACTGAATTCAACACACGCGCACACACATGACTCTTCAATGTTCTTAAGGAATAACAAATCTCAACTTTGGTCACGAAGTCTCTTTATCTTCCTCCATTATCTAATAGATCAACAAATAAAGATTCAATTCACATATCATATCATGAGCCATTTCATTATTGGAAAAATATCATAACCTAAAGTTGGTACCAGCAATATTGGTTGCACGGGTGGTCTGATCAGTATAGAGTCCCATCCATCTTTAACTCAAAGTACCAAAAACAGTAAATGGAAAGTAAAAGACATGGATCTAAAACATAAATAACCACTTCCCATAAGAATGTTTTCCTCAGGACTCTAACATGGGTTTAACAATCTGTCACATCTCCAGATTTCAAAAATCCAAAACTCAGAGACAAACAAACATAGCCGTACCAGTTTGAAGTAGAAATTTCCTTCATAAACTGTAAAGCAAGTAAAATTGATAATATCAAAGAAACTGCTATGTCACAGAAATATCGGCCAACATCCTTCCTATTTAGGATAACTAGAAATTTACAAGTTGCTGATTTTTTTATTTTTTTAAATAAAAAATAAAGGTCTCTCGAAGAAAAGCATATGGTTGTCTATCCTGTTGTTTTGACAGAACAAGTCTTCATAGGGAAGAAGTTGGAGCCCACTTCTTGACTACCATTACGACATCAGTGGCATACTGAAACTGCCCACCCCACATTTAACATTTCCTTTCTATGAGTATAGGTAAACTGAGTTCTGAACAAACCTGAATTTGCTGGATACCAGTAAGACCCTTGCAGAAATCACTAAGGAGCTGATTGCAAGTTGGCCTCACATATGTCTGAAAACAAGCTTCCAGCTGGCCAGTTACACTATTCACGATAACAGATGGAAACTCGATTATCTCTTGTGGGTTGGGAGTTCTATCCTTCTCGCAGGTAGCCTCAAAGTCTATGACCACAAAATACTGAAAATCTTGAAATTGGAAATCATACGGATGACCTTGAGCAACCATATTAAATGGAACATATTGAAACCGATTCTCCACAGGAAATGGATAAAGCTGGCTCTCAAATGCATTTATTTGGCACTGCTGCACCTTTTGAGGGTCAAAATGGAAAGTCGACCAGGTGCCAAAATCATGTTGGTAGGTGGTTTTGTTGTAAAAATCATTAGGTGGCTCAGGAAACTCACTACCCAATGGTCGGTCTGGTTCCACATCCCCTCCCTGGTGAGCACTTATTTCATCTTTCAGCTTTGTAAAACCATCTATAGAATTCCCATTACACTGCCGGTTGTATGGCACTCCCTGGCTCTGGAGGCATTTAAAGGATGCCTCACAGTTCCTTTGCATAGTTTCTGCAGTAAAATTGAGAAGCAACAAACACATTATTCATTGAATATTGATTTTTCATCAGCACCATCCATAACTAACCCATTTTTTTTATATAATTACAAATATAAAAGTGTTACCAAATATCCTGTAAAAAAAATAGCAAAGCACAAAAGAGGAACTCACAACTTTATGTCAACTTTTCCATTGAAAATGCAAGAAAAGCAAGTAGTACCATGACAGAAAGGATGCTAAAAATGAATTCAAGATATCTGTCAAGTAAAAAAAAAGGACCTTTTTATGCAGTCTTTCCACTTTTCCCAATTTTATAAACTCATTACATTTCAAATTTCCTCTAAACTTGGCTTTCTCTTTATACTTCTCGTGTAACATGAGTTCCACACCCTCATCTCTCAATGAATTTCTTATTGAAAGAAAAAAAAAAAAAGAAGAAAAAAGCGAAAATAAAATGTATAAAAGCAAATCCCTAGTAAAAGCTCCAAAAGGGATCACTAGATCAATAATTTGACACATATTGAATCTGTCCATCAGCTAAACTGAACTCAACAGAACACGATCACGTATCTAAACAGACTGAATTGGTCCATCAAAATTTCTGTTTCACTCTATCAAGGTTCAAAATCATTTCTTTAGTCATAAACCATCATCTCAATGCATCAAGTGTGACATATTCCTGTCAATTTAAACTGGCATTTCCAGGAGCTAACCTGAAACAAGTGCTAGATAGTTTTATAGACCGACAATAAAATGGCAAGGACACAATATGTAATAGGGGCTTCACAGGGAAAAAGAAAAACTCTATACTAGAAGCAGCTTCTGCTAGCCTCATGCATGCCAATTGTTTGATTACAATGCCCTGACTTAAAGAGTGCGGTAGTTTGGAAAATGGTTCTACTTTGTATTATATGGTGCATCTGGAGGGAGTGTAATGATAGGTGCTTTGAGGACAAATCGAGATCCCATGAGGAACTCCTCCATTTGTTCTTCTTTACTCTTTTCACTTGGAATGAGGGGTGGTTGGCCCCACAAGTGATTAGTTTTTCTGATTTTCTCTTATTTCTCCCCTCCCCCCTAGTCCCCTTTGTATACTTCCAGTGTACCAAGGGTTGCGCCCCTCTGCGCTTTTATATATTCTATTGACTTTTCAAAAAAAAAATGCTGATTTAAAAATTTCCAAGGACACAGCATAGTGAATTGGGTACATTTTAGGTTCGACTTTCACAATCTCAATTAAAAAAAAGAAACTTGATACCCTATTGCTTCCACATCTCAATTCAGCATTAGGATAAACCTCTCATATCCCACTACAGTATATACTGAAGCCACAAGCTTGTAACTTTAAACCCGAAACTGACTTAAATCTGCTCCTACCACCTCAAAATTCAGAACCCATATCACAATTATTGATCACATTCCCACCATCAACAATTATTATCACAACAGTGTACCTATGACCCATTCCTTTTCTCAAACAAAGAATCCATGCTCATTCAAACACCATTCTACAAGAACTAAATCATACCGATCAAAAAATCAGAATAACACTGACACGCGGGAATCGAACTAGCAACCGCCAGATCAACAACCAAAAATTAATGATAAACAAAGAAATAAAGAAATAAAAACCTGTAATTTCAAGGGCCATCATGATCTTGTGTGTAGTTGAAATCCACCGGCGAGTACATCAGATCTTCCTCTGTGAATTCCCCACCTACACAAATTCCACAAAAAGAAAAAATAAATAAATATCTCACACATACACACATATATAACACGGTTAACACCCATATACATATACGTATATATAAAACGACTCAGGGAAAGAGAAAGAGAGAGAGGAGACCTGGTCGCTTTGGGGAGGCGCGAGAGAGAGCGAGAGAAAGATAAAAGAGAAGGAAAGGGAGAAAGAAGTAAGTTCTGCAAATAAGAAACTTCTTTTACTTTTTTTTTCACAAAAAAATTTATAAAGTATCTCAAATATAGATTTTGTGCTTAATTATATGATAACTTTTAATTTCCTCCAACATCACGGATTATTTCCATTTAATTTTTCAAATTTTAAAAACTAACTTAAGAAAAAAAATTAGACACGGCCAATAGTTCAATTTATAGATCATGCCTAATGAAACAAAACTTTTCTACACTTCCATTGTATAGTTGTGTAGACATCGAAAAAAAAAAAAATTATACACAGCCCTTCAAATTAACACACCATTGTTAAATGTTAATGTCTTTCTTAAACTAGTGTTGCCCTCAAATTACAAGAAAATATCAATGTTCCCTTTCAGTCAAGTAAAAAGACAAAAATAATCGTAATTTTTTTTCAATAAAATAAAATTCCTCTATTAATTCTTTAAAAAAAACTAAAAACTAAAGCCTTTTTTTTTTATTTAAAAAAAAAAAGGTGGTTTGAAAACCACCCTTAAGTGGTGGATAGGCAACCTTAGAAACTCATAAGACCACATCTGGTGTATGATGGTTGGCCCACCCTCTGTGTTGTTTTTTTTAAAAATGTTGATTGCTTTTTCTTTTTTAAATTTTTAGTATTTTTTTATTAAATGTATTTTTGTTATTATAGGAATTTGACACAATTGATAATTTAGAAGAAAATATATATATTGACAATGAGTTTATAGTTTAAATAAGGTATGTGTACATTTCCCATGAACTTAATATAAGTAAAAATTATTAATATGAATTTTATGTAAAATATTTGTGCAATGAATCTACTACTTGAATTTTGTTTTACTGCATCATTATGTATGTGTTGCCACGTGGTGAATGCGTTCTTACGTTATTTTGAAATTTTTAATTATGTAACATTACATGCACCAATAAATACAATAAAGTAAAATTAATAAGAATTAAAAGATAAAACTAAAGGCCAAGTCATATGACCACCTCTTAATTTGTTCCGGACAACGGCAGAGTTACATAGAGACCAAATCATAGACCAATGAAAGCCAATAACTAGGATTCATGACACCATGCTAAGGTTGAAAAGTGAATGTTTGATTCTATTATTTTGTTATTATTCTTATAAATGGCTTTTAAAATTATAATTTAATCAAAATTTAATAATAATTTATTTTAAATTCAACGATAATTTTAAATGTTACTTATGCAAATTAAAGATTTCATTGCATATAAAACAAGTGAAAAGATAATAAATATATAGGAAGTCATAATGTCTTATAATCAAATGATAATATGTGTTTCTACATACAAAAAATAAAAATAAAAAAAAAATCAGATAATGTGTTTTTCATAATATGGAACCATTGTTCATTGCATCTCAAATTTTAGAGAAAATTTTACTTACCCTCGATGAACTTAGGCATCTTTACAAACATCCTTCAAATATTCAAAATTTTTCACTTTGATGTATCGAATTTTAATTTCAGACCAAATACACCCATATCGTTAAATATTACAATTAAATTAAATGAAAAAATGAGAAAAATAATTAAGAGTATTTTAGTAATTTCACACCCTGTTATGATTTAACAGAAAATCCTAATGGAATGGAGAAAGTGAAAGGAAATCAAAGTTCAGTACACCAAAATGAGAGACTTTAAATATTGAAAATGTGTTTGCAAAAAACATGTAAATTCATGGGAAATAAGTGAAATTTCCCCCAAATTTTATTGCGCACTTGTGCCTACATTTTACCTTATTAATCTATCAATGTTGACACACATCTTTTTTATAATTTGATAAATATAGCTTTTGTGATGCACATACTATAAAATGCTTAATTTCTCATTTTTTTTTTATATATATAGTAAAATATAGCGTATAAAGAGAAAAAAAAATAAAAAGAACAAATCTTGTCGTTATATTTTGGTTCGGCCACCTCAAATATAAATTATTAGCTCCGCTACTATTTTAAAAATTAACTAAATATTATTGTTTATCTTGTCATTATGTTATTATATCATTATTATTAATATTATAGATTTGTTTCAAAGGTGTAGATAAATCTGCTAAGGATCACATTTCAGAAAGTGGTATCACTAATTTTTAGAAAGTCTTATTATTAATTTGAATCTCTTCTTCTTAATCCTTTGCCTTGTGTGAACATATAAAAATAAAAAATTAATATAATACATTATTATTTTTATTTTTTTTATGTATAACATTGATATAAAAAATAATAGTCTAATATGTATAAAAAATATTAACAAAGCAGGAAAGTATTAGGGGGAAGATATGGAGAGTACACGTGTCCAGCATGCGGTGGGTCGTTACGGTTGAGGGGCAGTTGGCGCGGGGTGAAGATATTTTTGTTTATATGTTTTCCCACTCTGAACTCCGTAGTATGAAGTGACAAGCGTCAAGCAGAGAGCGGGACTTCAGCTGAAGGGAAGCGGTTTTCCGAGAGCGGTTTCGGAGGTAATCTGGTTTCAGAGTTCCCATTGGTTTTGATTCCGATTAATGTGCATATTTTGCTCTGGTTCTATATAATTTGGTTTTGGTGTATATTGCTATAGATCGCAGTAGTTTCAGTTTGAGCAAAGACATGGATCGCAATGCTGCGCGAACGGCAAGGGAGTCACTGGACCTGGCGTTCCGCATGTCGAACGTTCTGGACACAGGGCTCGACCGCCACACCCTCTCTGTGCTGATAGCTCTCTGTGACCTGGGTCTCAACCCTGAGGCACTCGCCGCTGTCGTCAAAGAACTCCGCAGAGAGCTGCAGACCTCTTCTTCGACCCCTACATCTACTGCTCAGTCTTCTCTTTCCTAGTACAGGTTTGTTCATCTCAGCGGCTTTAGCTTTTTATTTTTCATGATTGTGGCCATACCTGTACTCAATTCGGAAGTGAAATGATTAGGGTTTTACTTGTTCGCGTTTAGTACTTGTAACTGGTTGTTGAAATTCCTAGGCGAACATGCAAACTGTGCATAATTGCATAGCATGTGCGCCGTTGTCACGGCCGAATCAATCTCTAGATTTTTCAATGAGCTCTTCCTTCTGACAAGAGCTCAAATTTGGTAATTCAAAATGTTCTGTAACCTATGAGCAGAGCCAACTCTCCTTGATTCTGGGAGATTACAAAAGGAATAAACAACTAAGGAAATCTGTGGTCAATGCTTTATTGAAAGATACATTTATTTGAGGGTAACTGCATGCTATTAAAGCAAATAATTAGGGAATTAACTAAGGAGGATTTTGAGGGTGACCCATACCTTGCATTTCCTTTCCATATATGCATGGTTGCCTTTCCATTCAAGGACTGATCTTAGGCAACAAACGGGCTGAATTTTCGGAATGTCCTGGGCATCCATGATTGCTTGTATTATTCCATCCTTCTCAAGCTCAACCTTGTTCTTATGGTTGGTAATTCGGAAACCTAGGTTATGTTTGGTATGAATGACTATTCCATTATGAAAAAGAATAGTCTGTATTGAAAATGAAAGGATATGAAATAAAATAGCATTGAAAGGAATATTCATTCCTCAATTTAAGGAATAGTCGTTCCCTCATTGGCCATTTTCATGGCTATTTCAAGTATTAGATCCTTATCATATACCACTAAGGTTATATGAGGATAACTTCTATACGGAGCTGGTGTAAACCAACTCTTTTGTCCCTGCCAATCAAAGTTGGCCACTTAGGATTATTGTACCAACTCAAATAATTAAGAACCAAAACACCAGATTAAATCTCTTTCTCTCACATCCTCAAAACCCTTCCCCTCATTTTTTCCCTCTCCCTCTCTCTCTCTCCGGCAACGATGTGCATCCCAACCCATAGACGCCAGAGACGATGCCAAAAATGAAGGGAGGGAGAGGGAAGATGCCGGAGCCCAGCCCAAAGTTCACCGGAGAAGATGCTGGAGCCTAGCCCAGCTCGCTCCCACGCTCTCTCTCCGGCGACAATTGAGATGCAGAGAACCAAAGTAGAGAATCAAAAATATTATTTCATTGTCAACTCAATTGAAAGATTTCTTTCATCTTTTAAGCCAAATATATATGACAGGAAAAATTTGTCAGGCAAGAGTATTTTCAAGTTGCTTTGTTCATCACAAATTGGAGGAATCAAAGGTTAGTGTATTTGTGCCGCTATGTGTGTGTGTGTGTGAGAGAGAGAGAGAGAGCATTAGGCAACAATTTTTTTTTTCTTTGTTGCATGTGTGTGTGTCTGTGAGAGTGAGAGAGAGGAAGCACCAAAGGTCTAGGTTGGGCTCCTGCGTCTTCTCCGGCAAACTTTTGGCATCGTCTCTGGTGTCTATGGGAGAGAGAGAGAGAGAGAGAGAGCATTAGGCAACAAATTTTTTTTTCTTTGTTGCATGTGTGTGTGTCTGTGAGAGGTTGAGAGAGGAAGCACCAAAGGTCTGGGTTGGGCTCCTGCGTCTTCTCTGGCAAACTTTGGGCATCGTCTCTAGTGTCTATGGGTTGGGATGCACGTCGTTGCCAAAGAGAGAGAGAGGGAGAGGGAAAAAATGAGGGGAAGGGTTTTGAGGATGTGAGAGAAAAAGAGATTTAATATGGTGTTTTAGTTCGTATTTGAGTTGGTGCAATAATCCTAAGTGGCCAACTTTGATTGGTAGGCACAAAGGAGTTGGTTTACACTAACTCCGTTTAGAAGTTATTCTCAGGTTATATATGTTTTTTATATGCAGAATGATTATTTCATTATATATATTAAAAAAAAAAGAAAAAAGAATAGCTAACTTTTATTAATAATGGAAGAATGTGAGATAGAATAGCCTTGAAATTGCCATTCTCATGGCCCATGAGAATGACTATTCCAACTTCCAAGTGTTATTTTATTCCAAGCCTATTTTATTCCACATTTTTTCATTCCTTACAAAAGCTTCTCGTTTTTTCTAACGGAATAGGCATTCCATGTAATTAACATACCCTAGGGCTATTCTAGTCCACCTTATTTCATTCATTATAAAAGTTTTTTGTTTTTTTTTGAATAGCTATTTCGCATACCAAACGTAGCCCTATGATTTTAAAATAAATCGCAGAAAATTGATCATTTGGAATTGCGTTTTTAAAAAATTTTGATTTGAAAATCTATATTTTTTTGCATTATCAAAATTGTAAGTAATGAAGTAGAGACTATTAGTTCGAATCTCCATTCTTTTTTTCTCCTCTTATGTAGACGTACATATTAAAAAAAAAAAAAATTACATTTTTAAAGTACACATTTTAAAATCACTATTTTAAAGTTGTAGACCCAAACCGAATGGGTATCATTGAAGTTTGGGGGAACAATCTCCATTGTCAAATTTTTCCTTGAGACCAATTTACAACCTGTTGATAACTTGCTAAGGTAATAATGGCATAAAAATTTAACAAATGAAAATCAAATTGCAAATTGTTTATCGCATTGGACCAGCTAGCACTACCATCAGTTCCATTGACAATTTTTCGGTTCATGTAGGAGAGAAACTCTTGGACTTTTCTTTGTGAACAAATTTTAAACCTTACAAATGGAAGAGTTAACGGTAAGAGTAATGGTATATGTTATATATACTTCCGTATCTTTCATTTTCTCAAAGTTTATATGGGGTATTTTTCATACTAATTAGAGCATCCACAATAGCCTTTTCAAATCTTACTCTTCAAAATAATTAAAAGTACACTTTTAGTTATTTGAACAACTCATATTTTTCGAGCAATCATTTCAGCCTCACTATTTTAACAATTTATTTTCACTATTTCATTTAAATATTATTTTTTAAAGACTTATTTATTTTTTTCTCTAACTTTTATATTTTTGAATGTTTATATTTTTCTAATTGTCTATTTTAAGAATATTTGTCTTATTCAAACAATAAAATTTTTAAAATTTGTAATTTTTATAACAGTCATATTTTTTAATTTGTGTCTTATCCTAGTAGTCATATGTTCAAAAATTTTGAAGCCAAATGTTGTCAAAATGCTTTAGAGAGAGAAAAATGCTAAGAGAGAGAAAAAAGGGGTGGGGGTGGGGAAAGAGTTGCGGAAAGAAAGAGAAAAAAGAAAAAGAAAAAAAGAAGAAGAGAGAAATGAAAAGTAAAAAGGAAAAGAGAAAATATATTTATTTAATAAATAGATAAGGGAATAGTAAATTTTATATATAAAGATTTATTGTTTATCTTGTTATTTTTTTGGTTAAAATAGAGGTTGAAAAGTGGTATTTTAAGCTCTTTTGGTTAAATTACATTTTCAAAATAATCAAAAAATGATTTAAAGATGCTGCTGTGATGCTCTTAGTGCATGGATATTAATTTATTTTTTAATTTTTTTAATTTTTATTTTTAGGAAAATATCACATCACATAGGCTGTAAAGAAATGGAGATGGGATGGTATGTAGCACTATTCTAATTGTCAAGAATTGTGTTAGTCATGTTAAAAATACATGTGATAGCATGTGCTTTTTATATGTTAAAAAGACGCATAATATTTTATTATACTGAGAAAAAAAATCAAACTAATTTGAAAAAAAAGACGGGGTAGTTACCTTTTGCTTCTATGAACTACAGCGTTTTGACATTTTTCCTTTAATTATCAACTATGACATCTGACCTTATCAAACTACCATCTTATGATAAAAAGTTCAATTTTATCAATTAAAGGGGTTAAAATTGACAATCAACGGTTATATGCAAATCATGTGTCATTTTAATTTTTTTTCCTTTTACTTTTGCCTTCACTTCAAAGGGTATAAATGACGCTTATACCCTCTGAAGTAACGCTTACCCTCTAAAGTGAGGGCAAAAGTTGAAGAAAAAAATTTAAAATTACATGACTTGCACATGACCGTTGACTGTCAATTTTAACTTATTTGATTGATGGAAGTTTGATAGGGTCAAGTATTATAGTTGGTAGTTTATGGGAGGAAAATGCCAAGATGCTATATTTTATGAGAGCAAAAAGTAATTACCAAAAAAAAAAAAAAGACTGATTAATTAATAAGAGATTTTTTTTTTAATATTAAGCATTTAAGCATGTATATGAAGTCTCTCTTTCAACAATTATTCTTTTTTGTAATTCGTATTCATTTGTTAATTTTGTTTTAATCTTGTGCCTCTTGTGCATTGAAGCTTCGAATATCGGCTATAATGACCCATGCAAGTTGCAACGTAACCAAATAATCCACGGAACCGGCTTAGAAAAAAATAATAATAATCCACGGAACCCAAAAAATATAAAATAAAATAAAATAAAATCCAACGAACGCCTCTTCCATGCATTTTGTTACGTGTCAGATTCTAAAGTAGGAAAACAATTTGCTTTGAGAAACGTGGTCGTTTTGTGATTGTTAACACTTAGCACCGTCTCCAATTAGGTTTTGCTTTCGTCTCGATTTGCATGCGGTGAGAATGAGATTCCTAGGGTTCCTATAAAGAAGTAAAAATCCTTTCTTTTCCTGCACGCCAGCCACCAGATTTCAACCAGAATGTCGAGGTATCTGCCTGAGGAAGTGGTGTTGATTATACTCAGCAGCCTGCCACCAAAATCTCTATTCCGATTCAGGTGCGTTTGCAAAACCTGGCGAACTCTCGTCGGAAATCCTGATTTCTTTACCCCAAACTCCATCAACCGATACATTCTCCCGGACCCCAATTGTGCTGCTCCTCCTCTTCTCCTCGTCGAAGCTAGATCCGGATTTTCCAATTTCAATTATAATAATATTTTTTATTTCCTCTCTGGCGAGACCCTGGAGCGCCACTCTCTGGAGCTAAGTAAAAGTGATGAAGGTATTAAGATTGTGGCTTCCTGTAATGGCTTAATCTGTCTCCACCAACACAATGATCAAAAAATCTATCTTTGGAACCCCGCAACTTCAGAAGCTATGGAGCCTCTCCCGCGCCTCCCACCCTGGCAGCATGATGAGCGTTTGAGAATTAAGTTTTGTGCTGTTCTGATCACCGTCGGATTCGGTTTCGACCAGAGATCCAACGACTTCAAGGTGCTGAGGATTTCTAACATTGTGCGGAATAATCGCAGTTATTTGTGCTACGATATTAGTACCGAAATCGGGAAGAAGACGACCAATCGCCAGGTGGAAGTGTACAGCCTGAGCACTCGGAGATGGAGACTGATTGACGTGAGCGTGCCGTTTGATGAACTTTGCATACGCCGGCAGGTGGATGCCTTATTAAATTTTCCGACCACCGCTTCAGATGGGTTTTTCTTCTGGTGGGTGGTGCCCACTGAACATCATGGTAAACATTATGATAACGAGGAAATTGTTGCTTTCGACTTCGGGGAAGAGATATTCCGAACGACGCCGCTTCCTCGTGGTGCAAGTTTCTCACGTTACTCCTCCTCTAATTTAACGGTGTTAAATGGTTCCGTTGCTATAATGGGTTTCTCTCACTTTCACTCAACAAAGCGAAAGCGTATGATGCAGAGGGAGAAAAGCAGTGAATATTTGGTTATATGGGTTCTGTTTGAATTTGGTGTGAAGGAGTCTTGGACGAAACTTGTAAGTATTCCAGTTCTACTAGACCACCCAGAAAGGCCATTGGGGTTTCGGAGAAATCAAGTGTTGATCTTGGAGAAGGAGAAGGGAAATGAGAAGGGGCAGTTGGTGTACGATCTACTAACCCATACAAAGAATGATGTTCTTCAAATTCATGGGAATAAAAGATTGTTGCAAGTTTTTCCCTTTGATAAACTTTTGAGTGGCATTGATCAGAGTTGGATTGGAAGAAGTACGATCGATGAAGTTGGTCTGCCATGAGGAATGGATACATACATTCATGTCCTTTGTTTGTTTGTTTTTTTTATTATTATTAATTATGTACGTTTGGTTTATTATGTTTTCTCCAAATTAAATTAGTTAAAATATGAATTATTAGTTTTGGTTTATTATTAGTTTCGAAGATTCAAAGTATTCGTCAAAACCCAGCCCTCGCGCTTCTCAATGTTAGTAAATGGTGTGTTTCATATTGCTTGAACGGGCGTTTTGTTTAAAATTAAAAGACTTCGTCTTCAACCTTTGTCATTTGTCTTCTTCAACACTCATTTGAACTTTGATCTAAATTTTAAACTGCCTGAACAGGCTGAACAAAAAGAAAATTACTTCAACCAATTGTAAATTTTGGTGTTCTTAGAAAATATTTGCCCCTATAAATAGTTGAGAGGGGTCAACTTGAGGCATACAAACTTTTTTAGGGGGGAAAGGGGAATTTTTTGGGGTTGAGGGTGGACATATGCCCACCCTCGACCACCTTGGACTCACCCTTGGTTTGTATTGAAAATGAAAGAATATGAAATGAAATAGTGTTGAAAGGAATATTTATTCATCAATTTAAGGAATAGCCAATCCCTCATTGGCCATTCTCATGGCTATTTCAAGTGTTAGATCCTTATCATATACTCTAACACTAAGGTTACGTTTGGTACACATAATGCTTATTTCATTATAAAAAAAGAAAAAAGAAAAAAGAATAGCTAACTTTTATTAATAATGGAAGAATGTGAGATAGAATAGGCTTGAAATTGCCTTTCTCATGGCCCATGAGAATGACTATTCCAAGTGTTAGAGTAACACCAAGACTATTTTATTCCACATTTTTTTATTCCTTATAAAAGCTATTCGTTTTTTCTAACGGATTAGGCATTCCTTGTAATAAACATACCCTAGGGCTATTCTATTCCACCTTAATTATTTCATTTCTTATAAAAGCTCTTTCTTTTTTTGTTATTGAATTGAATAGCTATTTCGCATACCAAATGTAACCCTAGTCTTCAATGATTTCATACCTTCCTACGTGGCATCTTCCATAGGCATGTCCGCACGTGTATTGGTTGCCGTTCGGGTCCATATCTTCTTTTACAAATTACCCGCCGAGTCGACAAGATTCTACTTGCATAGTTTACATTTCAAATGTTCTCTTAATTAATTACCTGGCTTTTTTCTGAGGGCTTAAGGCATTATTTAACTATCTCGAGACTTATGTTTGCCTGCAGGTTTCTTTTACTGGATCTGTCGACTGTCGACTGTCGACCATGGCCAGATCAAGAAATGGAATGAGATTCAAAAGGCAGCATAGCTGTTTCCACTATTCTCTTACACTGTACAGTTTTTATAAAATTGGGAAAATTTTAGAGAACCCTCTTGAACTTTTATCCTTTTTGAAATACCTCCCTCGAACTTTAAAAACTCTCAATTTACCCCTCTAAACTTTCAATTGTTTTCAATTTGGACCACTCCGTACATTTTAGGTTTAATTTTTTTTAAAAAGACCAAAATACCCCTGATTTTTATTTTTAAAAATATAAAAAAAATGTTTTGGAAGTTGAAATTTTAAACGGTGACTTTTTTTTTTTTTTTTTTATAAAATTTCAACTTTCAGAACATTTTTTTTAAATTTTTTTAAAATAAAAATTAGGGGTATTTTGGTCTTTTAAAATTAGAAATCACTTTCACGATTTGATCTGAAAAACTCAGATACCCCAACTTCTCCACTTAGGACCCTTTTGGAGAAATCATTATATCCTTCACTCCAAACCACGCCTGTTTTGGGCAAGGTGTAGTTTATTCTGATTTTTTTTTTTTGTAAGAAGAAAAAGATAAAAAAAGAAGGAAATCAGTGGTGGCCACCTGCCACCCATGGGGTGGCGGACCAGGCCTGGGTGGTCTCCAGCCTGAAAAAAATGGGTGGCTGCTAGTGACCACCTAAGGGCTGGGTGTGGTCGAGGGGTGGCCGGCCACCCCAGTGACCCCAAAGCACAAACCCATGGGTTTTTTTTTTTTTGGGGTGGCGACCACTAAGGTTGGTGCTTCGCCACCCCAGGGAGTGGGAACCCTTGGCCAAAAGGTGATCCGCCACCCCATTTTTCTCAAGGGGGTGGCTGATTCCCCTTTTTTTCTTTTTTTCTTCTTACAAAAAAAAAAAAAAAATCAGAAATAGGCCAAAACGGCGTAGTTTTGGAGTGAAGGGTAGTGTGGGCATATTTATATATTTATATACCCATTATACCCTTAAAGGGTTAGAAGAGAGAATTGGAAGTTGTGGTATTTGAGAGTTTTTCAGACGGGGGTTTGTGTAACGTAATCGAGTGAAAGTGAAGTTTTCCCAAAATTTTAAACCCTAAAATATATGGAGGAGTCCAAATTGAGAGCAATTGAAAGTTCATGGGGGGGTAAATTGAGAGTTTTTAAAGTTTGAGGGAGTATTTTAAAAAGGGTAAAAGTTCAAGGGGTCTAAAGTTTCCCCTATAAAATTCTACAAATAATATACCTTAGCTGTCTTTTCTTTCACTTTTATGTTTTTTTACATGCGTGTGCATTAAGCATTGCTATTTCGTACACAAAAAATGCGATTTTAAAGTAAATCACAAAAAATTGATCGTTTGGAATTGTGTTTTAAAAAAATTTCAGTTTGAAAACCCATATTTTTTGTGTTATCAAAATCGCAAGCAATGAAGCAGATACTACTAGTTTGAATCTCAATTCCCCTTTTTCCTTCCATCGTGTATATCTGTATAAAAAAATTATGTTTTTAAAACTTACGTTTTCAAAGTGCACCTTTTAAAATCACTATTTTAAAGTCATAGACCCAAACGGGTATCATTGAAGTTTGGGGAACAATGTCCATTGACAATTTTTTCCTTGAGACAAATTTACAACCTGTTGACAACTTGCTAAGGTAACAATGGCATAAAAATTTAACAAACGAAAATCAAATTACAAATTGTTTGTCGCATTGGACCAGCTAGCTAGCACTACCATCAGTTCCATTGACAATTTTTTTGGTTCATGTTGGAGAGAAAGTACTCTTAGACTTTTCTGTGTGAAAAAAATTTTAAACATTAGAAATGGAAGAGTTAACGGTAAGAGAAATGATATATATTATTTCCTTATCTTTCATCTTCTCAAAGTTTATATAGCATGATTTTTCATATCATTTAGTGTATAGAAATCGATTTTTTTTTTAATTTTTTGTTTGGGAAAGGCAATGTCACATAGGCTTTAAGAAAATAGAGATGAGGTGGCATGTAGCATTATTTTAATGGTAAAGATGAAGAAGGATGCATAATATTTTATTAGAAAATGCTAGGGGTTCTCCCCGTAGTATTTTCCTAGTATTCTCACAATCTTACGTAAAACATGATTTAAGAAAGAATAAAAATTTATAGTGATCTCCACCATCGGTTTTTTTAGGCATTAGTACCAAATTTGAAACATTAGCACTAAATTTAAGGCATCAACATCAAAATTGAGTTATTAGTACTAAATTTAAGATGATCAAATCCATTTTGGGTGATAATATCTCTAAAAGGCTAATCTTTCACCGTTATGTTTTAGTTTTGAATCAAAAAACAAGTTTTAAAGCATTAGAACCTAACTATTAACTCATAAAAATTAATTTGTTAGCAAAAAAATGGTACTATAATTTTATTTTTTCTTAAATCATGTTCTACGTAAGACTTGAAGAACACCATGAGAATATTACGGGAGAATCTTTAGCAAATCCCTATTTTATTTTACCAAAAAAAAAAAATTGTCTATTTGCCAAATTAATGGTAAAGCAAAGAATGATTAATAAGAGAAATGTTTGTTTTTTCCTTATTTCCGTTGTTCATATCGTATATATTTTCGTTAGATTTGTATACTCTATTCATCATTGATTGTTTTTTGTAAAGAAACATAAAAGAAACATGATCTCTTACGGCAATAATTCTTTTTTGTAATTCGTATTCATTTATTTATTTTGTTTTAATCTTTGTGCACTGAAGCTTTGAGTGTCGGCTATTGATAACCCATGCAACGTAACCAAATGGTCTAGGGAACGAAAAAAAAAAATCCACGAACGCCTCTTCCATGCATTGTGTTAGGAAACGTGGTCGTTTTGTGATTCTAAAGTAGGAAGACAATTTGCTTTAGGAAACGTGGTCGTTTTGTGATTGTTAGCACTTAGCACCGTCTCCAATTAGGTTTTGCTGTCTTCTCGGTTTGCATGCGGTGAGAATGAGATTCCTATAAAGAAGTAAAAATCCTTTCTTTTTCTACACGCCAGCCACCAGATTTCAACCAGAATGTCGAGCTATCTGCCTGAAGAAGTGGTGTTGAACATACTCAGCAGCCTGCCACCAAAATCTCTATTCCGATTCAGGTGCGTTTGCAAAACCTGGCGAAGTACTCTCGTCGGAAATCCTGATTTCTTTACCCCAAACTCCATCAACCGATCCATTCTCCCGGACCCCAATTGTGCTGCTTCTCCTCTTCTCCTCGTCGACGCTAGATCCGGATTATCCAATTTCAATTATAATAATAATTTTTATTTCCTCTCTGGCGAGACCCTGGAGCGCCACTCTCTGAAGCTAATTAAAAATCAAGCTTTTAAGATTGTGGCTTCCTGTAATGGCTTAATCTGTCTCCACGAATACCGTAAAGAAATCTATCTTTGGAACCCCGCAACTTCAGAAGCGATGGAGCATCTCCCGGGCCTCCCACCCTGGCAGCGTGAAAAGGGTATGAGAATGAAGTTTTGTGCCATTCCGATCACCGTCGGATTTGGTTTCGACCGGAGAGCCAACGACTTCAAGGTGCTGAGGATTTCTAACATTGTGCGGAATAATCGCAGTTATATGTGCTACGATCTTTGTACCGAAATCGGGAAGAAGACGACCAATCGCCAGGTGGAAGTGTACAGCCTGAGCACTCGGAGATGGAGACTGATTGACGTGAGCGTGCCGTTTGATGAACTTTGCATACGCCGGGGGTTGGATGCCTCATTAAATTTTCCGACCACCGCTTCAGATGGGTTTTTCTTCTGGTGGGTGGTGCCCACTGAACATCATGGTAAACTTTATGATAATGAGGAAATTGTTGCTTTCGACTTCGGGGAAGAGATATTCCGAACGACGCCGCTTCCTCGTGCTGCACGTTTCTCACATTACTCCTCCGTTAATTTTTCGGTGTTAAATGGGTCCGTTGCTATTATGGGTTTCTCTCAAAGCGATGAATCTTTGGTTATATGGGTTTTGTTAGAATTTGGTGTGAAGGAGTCATGGACGAAACTCGTAAATATTCAAGTTCTACTAGACCATCCAAAATGGCCATTGGGGTTTTGGAGAAATCAAGGGTTGATCTTGGAGAAGGAGGAGGGAAATGAAAAGGGGCAGTTGGTGTTGTACGATCTACTAACCCATACAAAGAATGATGTTCTTCAAATTCATGGGAATAAAAGATTGTTGCAAGTTTTTCCCTTTGATAAACTTTGAGTGGCATTGATCAGAGTTGGATTGGAAGAAGTATGATGAAGTTGGCCTGCCCTGATGGAGGAATGGCTGCATACATTCATGTCCTTTTGTTTGTTTTTGTTGTTTCTGATCCTTGTGTTTGGTTTATTATGTTTTCTCCTTATTAAATCCATAATGAAATTTCAATTATGAACTTACTTTTGTGTGCTCCAATTTTTCATAATTATTGGTCCACGTCTAATTAACATTAGATCAACTCAAATATTTGGTGAGCATATTAATGGAAAGAGAAGGGTTACATATCCATATTTTTTGCAAATCTACGTGTCATTGAATCCGTGAGACCTATATGTGGTGATCCTATAGATTCAACAAGGATTTCCCGATCGATGGAACCATAGGAGGTTCATGAAGTCTAATGTTTTTATTTCCTCAATCTTGTAAAGGAATATGCATAAGATTATTTAAAAGAAGAGGGAAGAAGAAAGAAAGATGAAAAAGATTGTTTATCAACTGCTACATCTATTCAGAGCAAAAAATGTTAATCCTTCTCGTGGTTCTTCATTTCTATTTCTCCTAAAACAAACATCGATTATTTTCTTTTCTTCATATGTCTTGGCGGTTGAAAACCTCTTTAGATTATTGATGTCAACATATGTGATAGAATCTGATTAATGATAATTTTAAAAGTAACATCAATTTTCGAATGACGCTGTCATTTAACATTACTCTAATTAATGCATAATACTTCTCATGACGATCTTCACTAACGTTGCATCCTTTGTTCAACAGGTGCGTTAAGAGTATTGTTGATAGTGATATTTTTCTTTGATTCAGGCATATATAAGAAGGTATCTGGAGTGATGGTTAGAGTAGTTCCATCACAACAAGGTTTTTATTAAATTATTAATAAGAAGCATATTATATATCAATGTATTTTTGTTAAATAATTTATATTTTAATTAAAGTAAATTATGTTTTAATTAAAATAAAGTATTATTATAGATTAATTGCTAGAGTGCTTTTGATTG
Organism: Carpinus viminea; assembly: GCA_013348765.1. Lineage (NCBI taxonomy): Eukaryota > Viridiplantae > Streptophyta > Magnoliopsida > Fagales > Betulaceae > Carpinus > Carpinus viminea. The sequence continues at coordinate 17,195,675 of CP054668.1, forward strand.
TGCTTCCTTTGTACTTCACTCCTTGCTTTTCCTTAAATCTTTGAATCTTGCAGCCCATGTTATTGTACCATTTAACCGTGCCCCTATAAAAGGAAATTGATCACTTAATTAAACCTGCCTTGATGTAAAAGACTACGTAACAAATATGATTCCAATTTGCAACTCAAAAAGACAAATGATCGAGTGGAAGACACTCAATTTTATTATTTATTATTATTTGGGCTTGGCTTTATTTTCATGTCTTAGGGTTTAGAATGCCACAATTAACTCTGTGCCAACTTTTCTCTATTTTACTCGGAAAAAAAAAAAAAATCTTTATTTTGTTTTTTGAAATGTTTATGATTGTGCGGAGCTTAATTTGAATGAATCTCTATTTCACTTGGAAATGGAGATAATTCATTTCATGGTTATGATTTTATTTTGTTTCATATAACGGATTAAGATACTCAGTAATACCTTAAAAATTGTTAGCCAATTTTTTTTACAAATCTTGGCCATTGAATATATCTAAAGACTTAGAACGAGACACCCATTATTAAGATAGTCTTGGGAATATGCCTAATAGCCTCGAGAATATACATTAGATTTGAACTTTGAAATTCAGATAGCCTCGATGATATGCCACCCACTAAATTAATAGTGGACGTCTTATTCTAAACCCTTAGATATATTTAATAACTAAGATTTATAGAAAAGATTGGCTTGTAATTTTTAAAGTATCGTTGGGAATCTTAAAAAATGTAATAATTGAAATGTCTTCTTTTTGGAGAGAGACAGAGAAAAAGTTAAGAACTCTTTACCAAATCCAAAGCGGACTTAATTAAGCACATGGATTCTGTGTATTAACGACGGGCTTTTGAATATAATCTTTATAGCAGCCGAATAAACAACTCACGAGAGTGTTTCCTTTCTTTTTTTGGGCGCAATCATGTGTGCACGTTTTAATGTTATGATACATAATTGGGTCCTCATGAAGCAAAGCAATGTGCAAAGCCTTTCATCACACACCGTTGAGACTCCAAGTCCCCACTTTCACCTCATTTATGTCTACAATCTTCAATTTTACTTTTAAGGCATTCCTCCATTGGTCCCAAAGCTTTATCATGGACCAAAACTTTCTCAACTTCATTAACTTGTACCAGAGACGGATCTAGAAAATTGGATGGAGAGGGATTAAATGGACATTTTAATTTTGTGGGCATAGCCAAATGCCTTTAAATGATTTTTTTTAATTCTTTTTTTTTTTTTTTTTTGGAGGATTTGGGGGTAGGCTAGGGCCATCCCTGGTCCCCTCCAAACCCGTCCCTGGCTTGTACGTTAAGACGAATGATAAACAACTCCATCATCACCGATATGAGTTTTCTAATACAATTCTTAGCCATTGATTACACCCGACCTCTTTTGAAACTTTCTTATGTATTATGAAGTAAATTTCAGAATAATAGTTATAATGCATAAACCCTTTACTCATTTCCTTATATATACAATTGAATGATTAGACACACTTGCAATCACGGAAATTTGGTATATTAATTTAATATATATATAGATAGGCTTTTCATAGACCTGTTAATATTGTAATTTGGACTTTATATATATATATATATATATATATATATATATATATATTGCGACTATTGGATAATTTCTCGGCTCATTGCATTATTACGAGTATACTTTACTTTTTGCAAAAATCAAAGGTTAACATAAAAAGCTTTTTTGCAACCTTGTGGCAACTAATTGAAAAAGTTGTAGCTCGAGAACTCACAACTATTAAATCATACTTATTTGAATAAAATAATTTAAATATCAATGCTTATGTAATATAAAAATAAAAATAATAATATACATGTCATATAAAATTGCCCTAAGGAATGTCTTGTTTAAATAGAGATAGAACCATTTAGGAATTGTAACTTTGATAGAATGACCAGATTTTTTTTTTTTTGACATGTCCACACAAGAGGCGGAAGAAGATTCGAATTAGTGATCTCTACTTCATAAGGTGTGATCCCTAGCCAATTGAGCTACCCCTAAGGAACTAGAATGACCAGATTGATCATTAGTCAAGTGGGTTTTTGAAGGGATTATTTATTTTTAAATGTTAGCCATTATTCCATCTTTAGATGTTAGTCATATATATATATATGAGGGGTTAGAATTTCCTACAATTTAAAAAAAAATTATAAATGATCAAATTAGGAAATTTAGGTTGTCACCATCTTAGGTCACGTGGCAAGTTTGGCCCATCACCCCAATTGGTGATGTGCCAAACTTGCCACATCACCTTTTGGAGAGTGACGTTTGACTTTGACACGTCACCAATTGGTTACGTACATATGTAAAATCGATAGGTTACCAAATCCAATTTCAGACCGGTGGATTAGTGCCAAGTTACCCACGAGTGACGTGTTTGGCCATTCACCAAATGCAAGTCACTAAAACCCCCTTTTTTTAAGTGTCTTTCCTTTCAATGACTGATCTTAGGCAGGGAACAAAGGGGGCTGAATTTTCTAAATGTGCTGGACTGCTGGACTGCTGGGCATCCATGAATACTTGTATGATTCCAGCCCCGTCAAGCTCAACCTTGCGCTTATATATATGGTTGGAAATTTGAAAACCTAGTTTTGGTTTGGTACGCAGAATGACGATTAGATTAATTATTAAAAAAAAAAAAAAAGTTTTATTGAAGATGAAAGAATATGAGATGAAATTAATTGCTTTGAGAGGAATCTATTCCTCAAATTTTTTTTTTGAGGGATATTCCTCAATTTAATAGATATTCTTATCATATACTAGGGTTTAGCTATTATTATATTTCACCTTCTTCACTTCCTAATAAAAGTTATCTTTTTTTTTTTTTTTTTAAATGAAATAGTTATTTCGTGTACAAAATGCCTCTATTTTCGGAACAGGATCCTCTCCATTTCAATTCAAATGGAGAATATCCATTTAGTGTAAAATGAGGAGTTGTATTGTCTTAACATTCATGTTGAAATACTAAATTTACAATATTATCCCTCATTTTACACTAAATGAATATTCTCCATTTCATTTGAAATGGAGAGGATCCTATTCCCTAGTTTTCAATGAGTTCAAGCCTTCCTATATGTGGCGTCTTCCATAGGCATGTTAAAGCCCGTTTGGGATTGTGATTTCAATAAGTCTGATTTTTTAAAAAATTTATGTTTTTTAAAATCATAAAGGCGTTTGATAAAACATGTTAAGAAGTTTTATTTATTTATTTATTTTTTATTAATTGAGTGTTTGGATAACATTAGCATTTAATTACAATTTTAGGCCAAATTGGTAAATATTGCTCCCAAATATTTTTTTTAAGCGAAATCATGATTTTTGTTTAAATTTACACTTTTTTAAATAAGTACTCTCTAATTGGCTTATTAAAATCGCATATTTTTTCACGATTTTAAAATTTACATTTTTTTAAAAAAATGCACTCCCAAACGGACCCTAAGACCACTGTATCAGTAGTTGTTCGGGTCCATCTACCCTTTTACAAATTACCTGATAATTCGACACATTTCTACTTGCATAGTTTCTGCAATAAAATTGAGAGGAAAATTCTACACTTACAAATTTTTCTCTTCAAAAGTTGATTCATAAATAATGTGTCGTCATTCCATAAGACCTATTATTTTGGAAAATGTGTAACCATCACATAGGATGATAACAGATCACTTAAAAACCAACTTTTGAAAAAAGAAAAAAAGAAAAAAAGAATTGGTAAGTATAATATTTCTCAAATTGAGAAGTGACAAACACTATTAAGACATTGGATAACGGACAGAACACAGAAGGAAAATAATAGCAAAATAAATAACAAAATAAAATAAAGATACATCCCATGTTGGATAGAGTCTCACCCGCGAGTTTGGCAGTCTCACTACCAAAGGTAAAAGGATTCACACTTCAAACAGAGATCTCTTAGAGAAAAGTATCTCACTCGCAAATTATTTAAATAAGTGTTATTAAATAGTTGTGGCTTTTCAACTACGATTTTTTTTTTTTTTCCAATTAAATAAGTGTCACAAGGTTGCCAAAAGGCTTTTATGTTGGCCTTTGATTCTTTGAACTCGTAAAGAGAATCATATAATTTTTTTTGTTGATATTTAAAAAATATATATTTCAACAAATGTATATTTCACTTTCACTTCAAAGATGAAAGAGAATGATATTATGTTTTTATTAGTTTATTTATACATTTGTTAAGCTATTTGTTTTCCAACAAAAAAGGTTAGAGTGGATACTAATTGTGGCTATTTTACATGGACATGACCATAGTAGTACCAACCCGCAGGAGATTGTTTAGGAGAAACCTAGACGCAGAAGCCGCAGGCACACCCTCAAGACTAGTCGAACCATAGCTTAACCGCTCACTCCACTGAGGGCACCAATGGAAACCAAGGTTTTGAGCTACATTGCTTAGTAAATTTGCTGCATTATAGCAACTAAAAACAAAAGAGGCAAAAAAAGCTAAAATGGCTAGTAAGATGGTGTTACTTTTTTGCTAAAGGACTAGCTAATATAACATTTGGATAGCCCAACCTAACCAGAGACGTCAGGGTCCTTTCCATTTCAAGTAAAATGAGGAAGAGCCATTTAATAATCAAAATTTTATTTTATTGTATTTAACTATGTACATGATGTCGCATCATTCGAAAATTATACACCGTTATAAAACAAAAACTTGATTATAAAATATCTCCCTCCATTTGAATAATTAGATCAAAGGTCTATAATTCCAAACCTAATATACGTAAAAGATATTGAAGGTATTAATAAGTATGTTAAATTACCACTTATTCTAAAAGCTTGAGCCAATGCAAATAAATAAATTTAAGGGATAACTTCACTAACCCCCTGAAGTTTGGCCATTTTTTCAGACACCCCTAACATTCAAAAATTCTCACTTACCCCCCATGAACTTTCAATTGCTCTCAAGTTGACCCATCTGTGCCCTAATTTTTAAAAAAGACCAAAATACCCCTATTTTTTTAAAATATATATATATATATATCTGGAAGTTTGAATTTTATGCAAAAGTTACCGTTTAAAATTCACTATTTAAAATGTCAACTTTCAAAATGTTTTTTATTTTTTAAAAATGAAAATCATGGGTATTTTGGTCTTTTTTTAAAATTTTGTGCCCTAATTTGTATAGATGGAGGTAAGTGAGAATTTTTGAAAGTTTAAGAGGGGGTACGTGAGAATTTTTGAATATTAGGAGGTGTTTAAAAAAATGGCCAAACTTCAGGGGGTTAGTGAAGTTATCCCTAAATTTAATTATATAATCAACATTTTAACAAAGTAAACTTATACTCTCTAATGTCTATATGAATCTAAATTAATGGGACCTATAACGTGGGATTCATAGGATTTAATTTTTAGTATTATGTTATGTCAGAGCAATATCCATTTGAAGCCAAAAAGGGTCAAAACAATTTCTAGATTTTATATTTGAGCTTAGAATGGTTAAAACAAGATCAATATTAAATCCATGTTTATATTAAAATAAGACTTAATTTTTGCGACAATAATCTTTTACCAACCATTTTGTAACTTTTAATACGTGGTAGTATGTAATTGAAGACACCTCAACAACTAAAAATAATAATTTTAACGTACATCTTCCAATCACATATTAACACGTTATAAAAATAGTAAAGTAATTGTAAGACATTTGGAATTATAGCAGTTTTCAAAGTAGAAAAAATAAAAATAAAATAATTTGTTCATATTTTCTTCATATTATCTTACAAATTCAATATGTCAATTATTAAATTGGTAGGGTTCACCATTAACTTATGTAGTGTCCACATAAGTCGATAAATCTAATAGTAGATTTAATTTGTAAGATGAGAGGGAGAAAGTATAAAAAATAATATTAAGAACAATATAAATATATATATATATTTAACTATTTTACAACTTGATTGCACGTGTCACGTGTGTTAAGAACGAAGGGCCCAAATAGTAGAGGTGGCTTTACAATCTTAGCCCATACCGAAAGCCCATTTCTTACATCAACCCTACGCCTCTCCCACCCGGAAACGGTTCATGTTCTTGTTTCCACTTCCAAAACCTCCTCAAAACCCCAGGCTCTAGTCTCTCACTACACAGACCAAAGACCGACTGTGAGAGAGAAAGCTTGAGGGAGCAAAGATGGCCGCCAGCTCTAAAGCGACGCCGGATTTGGAGCCGCTGCGCGAGCTATTCAGACACCATATAGAATCGTTTGATTATATGGCGGATAAAGGACTCGAAATCCTCTTTGAAAGCATCAAGGCAGTTCAAGTTGACGATTCTTTTACCAACCAGAAGCTCAGAAATATCCTTTGCTTCTCACCGATTCTCTTTTTGCTATTGAGTTTTTTTTTTTTTTTTTCAACGTAATTTACGTTAATTCTTGACTTGGAGCTTACTCTGGTTGGCTGAACCTAAGTTGTCCAAGCCAGATAGGAAGCTGTTATCGGACAATATGGAGTACAAACCATTCCCTTACAAAGTAAGTTTTTTATTTTTTAATTCCCAGGAAGTCATTGTTTATTTGTTTCTATTAATCTTTCTTCCATCGTTGATTTTCTGGATACAGTTCAGGCAGGCTAAGATTTCGTACACCGGGAGTTTGATGGCGAAGGTTTATTTTCAGTTGGATAATGGACCTTCCATTCCAAGAAATTTCGATTTTGGGCAGTTTCCGATAATGGTGAAGGTTGGTAACTTGGTATTGTGTTCCATTTGGTTTTGGTTTCTAAAGTTTATCAAATTTTGTGTTTGTTTAAATCAGTTCATATGTGAGTAGTTTGCTTTTTCTGGATTGGTTCTTTTCTCTTACGTGAACAAGAACTATGAGTATACGTAGCGATTATGGTTAAAAATAATTGAAGAAGTTTAAGTGATATATAATGCAGTAGTTACTGAAAAACGCACTAGGAAAATAAAATAAGCTTTTGCTTACAGGTTTGGATGGGAGTGTGGTGGGGAATTTGTTCATAAGAAAGTGGTATGTTTACAGTTTAATGTAAGTGTGTGAAATAATTTAATTTAGTAAATAAGGCAATGGTTCTAACAATGCCCATAAGTTTGCTACTGATGCAAGACTGGGGAATGGTAACATTGATGAGTATAGTTGTGCATGGAGCAACTTTGGTTTGGAGAGGCCAGTGGAAGTTAGACTGGAAAATTGTTGGTGTCTCTAGCACCATATATTTGTGGTGATCTCATCTGTATCTTATTATCATATTCAATTATCAGTGTAACTAAATATGTATGGCTGTATACACATTGCTGAATATAGTTGTGCATCAACGTCTTGTAGTGTAAATGCTTATTATTTTAGTGGCACCATGCAATGAAGATAACTAGACAAAAAAGTAGTTCCTTTTTATTTAAATCAACCCATAATGTATTCCATAGGGTGAAATCTACTATTTATCATTTTCTTAGTGTTGCCTGAATGTGTTCTATGCAGTCAAAACGTTGTTATTTGAGAGATGCTGAACCCCAGGATCTAATTTCCTGCAAAGAAGAGTCATCAGAAATGGGCGGGTAAGTGTTTCGATATCTCTTCTACTTGCTATGTGTTAGATCCTTAGTTTAGGACAATCACACTTCATTTAGTTGGGCTTTAGATAAAATTTTATTACGATGGAAATTCTGGAAGCAGATTCGTTAGCAAGTATATTCTTCTAAGCAGAATAGATTTGCAGTATATAATTACTTGTATATATATTGTATCATCTGTAAGCTATTTAAATATGATAAGAGCTTGACACTATTAGTGTTTGTTTTCTTCTTGGATTGTGCAATAATGGGTGTTCACACAGTCTGTTTGGAGTTCAAGTATTAATTAATGTCATATTTGGCTTAATAATTGCTATTCAGGTCGCTAATTTTGGTAAATAGATTTATTTGTCCCTTTTTTGAATTATTTTTGTTTAGTCTATATATAATTCCTACTTCACTAAATTGTTCTTTGGTTGTTTTGTAGTTACTTCATATTGAATGGGCTTGAGAGAGTTGTTCGACTTCTTATATTGCCAAAGCGGAATTATGTAAGTGAGCTGAGTTTTATGCATATACTTTTCCATAGTCAAGCAGGCGAATTGTTCAAACTTGAATTATGGCTGCAGCGAGGATTTATAGCAAAACTTTCGGTGAACCTAAAAAACTAAACTAGTTAGTTGCCTAGTTGATGGCATTCTTCATGTTTAACCAAAATTGAAACTTTTGGTGCATCAATAGTTTCTGAAGCGAATCAGTACTTTGTTCAACACAATCTTTTCTTTTGCTTTTGATGCTTATGAATGTTGCATAGCTGAAATAAGTGATTTATGGTCCAGCCAATGAGTATGGTGCGGAATTCTTTTAGTGATCGACGAGAAGGATATACTGATAAAGCAGTTGTCATAAGGTTCTCTCTATATACTATGCACATAAAGTTTCTTTTCGTAATATTCATTTACATATGTAGTTTCCATATTCTTATCTTTACTTATTAAAAAAAAGTTTCCAGATACTGATCAGATATATTGTGCAGATTTAGGACCTTTAATTGGTTAAAGATGGATCTTTTTAATGTTGAACAATGGAAAATGATTTGATAGCATATTGTTATTCTTGTATATAGCATTTTTTAAAGATACAATAATATCATGTTTTGAAAACCTGTCCGGATTGGCTAGTCAAATTAATCCAACGGTCACCTGTGCCCTAAAACCAAGGTGTTAAAAGCTGGACCCTATTGGGCATTTGGATTAGTGCAACCATGAACAGGCCCTAAAACAGTTGGATTAACCCCTCAAAACTGTTCTACTAAGAAGAAGAAAAAAATCCAGCAAACTGCATGTGAACTACTAGTGCAATATAACTTGTCACAATTTTTTTTTATTCCTGTTATCATTTCAGCCTTCATGTGACTGCTTACTTGATTGTTTTTACTTTTTGGTTATGATTGCTCTTTAATTGTCATTTCAGGTGTGAAAGAAAAGATCAGTCTTCTGTAACAGTCAAATTGTATTACCTTCATAATGGAAGTGCAAGACTTGGATTTTGGTAAGCCAAGTTGGGTCTAACAAAGTAATTTATGGCTAATGATTTTGAATATAACTGGAATAATTTTTCATATACTTTATTTTATAGGATACAGGGGAGGGAGTACTTGCTTCCTGTGGGCATTGTGCTAAAGGTGGGTGTAACACATAGTTTCTTTCAGATATCCTTGGTCTTTTTGATTTTTGTAGAACCATTCATATTTATGAGGAAATTTTTCCAGTTATCAAGCAGAATGATTTTTGCTTAAGCAAATTGCTGTTCATTTTTCTTTTTTTTTGGGGGGTGGGGGGTTCTCTTGTATACTTTTTGTATACTAGAGTTAAAACCACAATTCACTTTTTTAATGAGATTGAATTACTTATAAAAAAGCCGTTGTTCATTTCAAATTATTCTATTTTCCAACTACATAACTAATCTACAAAACCATTGCCTTGAACCAGATTTTTTGCTTTTATTTCAATGCCCATGCTCGTTACTCAAGATTGTTGCGCCAGTCTTGTTTTAATAAAACTAATATTTCTTATTGATGTTCATGATTTGACTACATGTCCTAGTATTCTCCCTCTTTTTAGTACCTTGTCAATTATGCCATTCACTTCAATCTTACAAATAATTTTGTTGTGTGCAGAAGGGCATAAATACCGTTGTCTTTTCATACTCCTTGCACCTATGCTATGGGGGTCAAATAGTTGAATGGAGTTCTATAGAAATGAGAGAATAATATTTGGCTTGTCTATGTTGGAATAATCGAGAAAGTTTCTTCATATTAGATTGTCATTCTAGTATTTTTTACTGATACATGCTACTACTATTAGGAGAATATTAATATATCCCGAATCGTTACTTTTATTTAATCTTTAGCATTATTAGTTTAGAAATTCGATCACAACAATGAGGAAACTAATCTGCTTCATATTTTAATTTTTTTACTAGAGAAAATACGCCATCTACGGTTAACGATCATAAAAGAAATGTTCCTTGGTTATATTAGTAGAAACTAGAAAGGGTTTCATATTTAATTCCTATACAGTCCAAATATTGCCTTAGCACTATGTGCGGCCCTTGCATGGGTAGGGACCCGGGTGGTTTTGGTCCTAAAAAAAAAAGAAGCAAAAAGTTTGTACATACTGAAATATTCACAACTATGATATAGTGGGTCTTTTTTTTTTTCCTCCAAGTTCAATTTTTGGATAGAATGTTAGATAATGTGCATTTTTGGTTTTATTGTGTAGTTAACCTTCTGTCTTGTCGTGCTTCATTTTCTTTCTTTCTGTTGGGCTATGGTGGTATAATAGATTCACTTCTTGTTATAAACAGGCCTTTATTGAGGTGAATGATCGTGAAATTTTTGAGAGATTGACATGCTGCTGTAGTGAGAGAGATGAGAGAGAAAAGGGTGCTGTTGCCACTCAGCTTGTGCGTGAAAGGGCAAAAATTATTCTTGATGAAGTTCGAGATCTGTCTCTTGTAACTCATCTTCAATGTCTAAAGCATATTGGTATTTATTATGAAATATTGCATGTTTTCATTGTTATTTGATTTTCAGATATTAATCACCTATGTTAACTCTGGTCATTACAAATTTAGGAGAACATTTCCAACCTGTTATGGATGGGATGGAGAACGAAAGTTATTCTGTTGTAAGTTCTGATTTTTTTCCTATTACAATTTTCCTTAAAAAAAATGAGTAAGAATCGCTTTGCACATTCAACCTGAAGTGTACTTTTATAGAATTGATTTTTCTGTTAATTGGTTCGATATTCTTTTTTTGGTAGGTTGCTAATGATGTTCTTAAGGAGTACATATTTGTTCACCTTGATAACAATTACAAAAAGTTCGATCTACTCATGTTAGCCACTCTCACTCTTTTATCTTGATTCCTACGTTATCTTTCCCAACACAGTGGTGCCACTTTTCATTTTTCTCACACTCTTTTTTTTGGTTGGGAGGTTTTGTTCTCGCATATTTACTTGAATGTTGGCTCTTTTATTTAGCTTTATGCTGCAGAAGCTTTTCTCGCTTGTAGATCAGACGTCTGTGCCAGACAACCCAGATTCCTTGCAAAATCAAGAAGTCTTGCTCCCTGGTCACCTGATTACCATTTATCTCAAGGTAGAAAACTAGAATTGATATCTTCCAAAGGAAGCTTTTGTTTTGGGAAGAAAATACATTCCCTCCCTTTAGGGTTAGGCAGTAAAAAAAAACACTGTAACACATAAGCCCCTCATGGTGATGACAAAAATACAAAAGTCAACATATAAGTTACACATTACCCTGTATACATGGAGAGTGGCATGAACTACTTCACCTGTTTCTACTTTTTCTAAGTTTTTAAATTTATGTTCTTTTTCTAGGGGTTAGGGGTTTTCTTGTATACTTCATGCGTATTTGGGTTGCGCCCCTTTGTGTTTTAAATGAATAGACATTAGGAAGGCTGTGTTACAACCATTCATGGTTTTTTGTTCTTTTCTTTTCTTGTCTGAAATGCATCTCATATGTAGCATTTGTCATTTTTCTGAGCTTGGGATAAAGGCTCAAGCTTTCAATTACTTCAGTTCTGCCTTGATTTAAACAGGTGTTTGTAATAAGTTGATTGTCTTTTTGTGTGTGTTTTGGGGGGTGTCTAATTCTAAACAAGAGTGTTTTGTCTTTTACCTCTTAATACTCTTATTCTGTTTGATGCGGGATTTGGAATCTTGTGTCCGTGTCTCTGCAGCACTATTTGCGAAGTAAATGGTTGTAACTCTTTGCTGCATATCAAGTGACATAAAATGTAGCAATCCTTAATATTACAAATATGTGAACAAGTGCTGCCATAGAAGTCTAATGCTTATAAAGTAACCGGCACCATCTCTCTCTCTCTCTCTCTCTCTCTCTCTCTTTGATAATTTAAACTTTCTATATCCAAAGGAGGAGGAAACTCAAATATACAGTGTATCAAAGCCAAGCCTAAACAATTACAAAGGGAAATTTAAAAGATCTAAAAGTTAAAAATTAAAATTAAAAAAAAATAAAAAATTGTGGAATGGATGCTGCTTAAAGCAATCATCCAATCATATGGTAGTCTAAAAAAATAAAGACTTGGTTACATGCTGTGGAAGTGGTTATCTTGCCCATCTTTTCATATATTATTCAGTTATTTGAAAGAAACATAATATCTTTTCTAATACTATGGGCCTAGAATTTCTGCCTTCCTGTCTACTCATTGCTAATTTTGTTATTCTCCTTGCTGATGCATGCCGCACAGGCTGACACGTTTGTCATATCAAATTTCCACCCACCATATTGTCGTGTCAGTTAATTTAATTGCTGTTCAGTGTTATAGAAGTTCCATATTGAATACACTTTTATTCTGTGTTTCTAGGAAAAACTAGAAGATTGGCTACGTAAGGGAAAAAAGCTTCTTGAAGATGAGATCAATAACAAGAGTAAATATTTTGATCTTGGCAATGGTATGTTATGTTTTTAACTGTTTAAAGAATCTCTCTCTCTCACACTCTTTCATTTTTTTTATGCTATTTGGATTCTATTTTCATTTAAGGTGTTTCATTTAATCTTTTCATCCACCTGAGGAATTCGTTTGTACCATTCATATTGAAACCAACAAATTTATATATTCTGATACTCCTAAATTATATTATATAATTGAAGACATAGCAGAGCTATGGCCATAGTTGTCATCTTCTATTTGGTGCTAACTCTTTTTCTCTCTCCTTTGTTTGGGTGTTCATTAATGTTTGAATGTGGTATTATGGAGCATGTAGGTAAAATACTTGTAGACAATCAGACCTCCTTTTAAATCAAATTTGAATTTATGTTTCTTGAAATAAAGTAAACTTGTTTACAGGAGAGGAGAGGAGAGTATATCATTATATCTTAATCGTTCTTATTACTGTTAATGAAATGCAATCTACGGCAGTTTTCTTTATATTCTGGCAATTTCTCTTCTGCTGTTGCATTTGTATACTGGAGAGGAGAGTACTGTGGAAACAATTAAGGATTTAGGCTGTTAATGTCTTTATTTATTTTTTATGAATTGTTGATTTTTGTAATTACTCTGCATAAGATCATCCCTAAGGGTGGGACCACCCCACCATCACTGCCTTGCTGTTTTGCACATGTGGGATTTGTTTTAGTTTTGTTCCCCTTTTCTTTGTGTGAACAATAATTTTGTCCTTGTTCCTTGAGAGGAGGAAAATGGGAAAGAGCTATTGGGCTAGGAGTTATTGGTAAGTTGTTTGGCACTTGAGCAAGTTTGTACATATTTTTTGATTTGGTAGTGGAAATACTGGCCACTGGATGTCTCCGCATGTAAAGATTACTATTTTGAATATCTACTGGTGTCCTTACTCATATTGTGCTGGAGAACAATGTTACAATAAAAGCATTTTCATGTTAAATTATTGTACAGAAAAGTTTCAATGGATTTCTATATTTAAATTTAGGTTATTGTTGATGGATTGGTGACACCCATCTTGTTTCATTGGATAATGCAGTAGAACACGTCAAGAAGGTTTTGGATAGAAATCCTGCGAAGCAAATTAGTTCTACTGTTGAGAACATGTTAAAAACTGGAAGACTGGCTACAAAAACAGGTCTAGATTTGCAGCAGGTATTGACTTTCTGGTGATCACCTTTGTTCTTTACATTCAAAAATTTCATTGGCTGTCTCTTTGTTTTGGTTTTGCCTTGCATCCTTAACTTGTACTGATACACCATCAATATTTGAAAATCTGTGAGGAAAGTTCAATTGCATTCTAATATCTAATTGTGGCCTTCAAACCATTGTCAATGGTATGATCTTTGTTGATCTTTCTGGGGTATTGCAAAATGCCAATTTTCCTTTTTACACACACACACACATATATATGTTGGCTCATTTCTTCTCCATGATTATATCTCATTTCCCCATTCAGTGGTTAACTTGCTGTTTGGTTCAATGTTGACTCTTTGTAACTTGGAATGAAAAGTGTATTTTTCAAGCACATGGTTAACTCTAACTTAAATTGTTTTTTAGTAGGAACAAGTCATTGGATCTTTGGGAAAAAGGACCCTTATTCAATTCATTAATTGAGCATATGTTTGCACTTTCTCATTTCAAGTACTAAATTATGACTGACGTAGATCCCTTGCAATTTAATTGCATAAAACCTTCTGTTTGCTTTGAAAAAATCTTCTTTAATGTTTAATGTATCAGAATAAGGAAAATAATTAAAAAACATGTTGTACTCGTTTGTATGTCTGCCTTTTTCTATATAGTTTTTTTTTTTTTTTTTTTTTAAAGTCTATAAGCTTGTTGTTAATATTAAACTAGAATTGTACTTTATGGATTATGTTTTGCTTCACTAGAGAGCAGGATTTACGGTTCAGGCAGAGAGGCTTAATTTCTTACGTTTTCTTTCGCACTTTCGTGCTGTTCATCGAGGGGCATCATTTGCTGGACTTCGAACCACAACTGTGCGGAAGTTGTTACCTGAGTATGTTACTTGCTAATTTAATTAGTCACATGTATTTCATCTTGACTTATATTTATGTACTTATTTTTTATCTGTAGATCTTGGGGTTTTCTTTGCCCTGTGCACACACCTGATGGGGAGCCATGTGGTTTGTTGAATCATATGACTAAAAATTGTCGTAAGTTTATATATATAAATATATATATTTTTAGATAGAAATTATATTTCTATAACTCTGTAAATTACCTTAAAACTCATATGGTGCCTTTTTCAGTCTCTCTCTCGTGGTGTATCAGAAATGAATCAAGTGTATGCAAGTAAAAGTTGTGTATATATTTTAATGATATTTCGATTACTTTTTTTAAAAATTATGTGTATAAATTGTTTTCTATACATTGGTTCAAGTAAACAATTAAATTTATTTGCAAAGTATCACGTGATAAACTAGTGAACCACACAAAATATGTTCCTATTTGAGAAATGGAGTCGCATGTTGTTGTTATAGCCAATGAATGTCTTGATAGTAGGATTAGATCCGGTGAGTCTGGGGTTCTTTATTAAGTTGGATATTGAGAAGGCTTGTGATCATGTCAATTGAGAGTGCTAAAGTATAGATTAAATGATTAAATTTACCTCTTTCTATAAGCTTAATTTTTGGGACAAGTGGTGGTTTAGTATGGTATCAAAGCCAAAGGTCTAGAGTTCGAACCTTAACTCCGTCAATTCACTCCCATTTCAATTAAATAGTCTACGTGTTAGGTCTCACCTATTAAAAAGAAGTTTGAGCCAACACGTGAGGAGGAATTGTTAAAGTATAGATTAAATGATTAAAGTATAGCTTTCTACGGTAAATTGTACGAGACCCGACATGTGGGAAGGGTGGATCGAATATGTTGGATTCCTTCCAAGAGGAAGTGTTTTGAGGTCTTTTTTTTTCGGTGTTCTTTCCTGTTTGGATAGGTATGAGGTGGGTGTTCTTCTTTCCCATGGAAGGGCATTTGGAAGGTTAACGTCCCCGCTCAGTTAGTTTCTTTGTATGGATTTGCTTCTCTTGGTAAGATTCTCACTTTGGATAATCTTCGCAAGAGAGGTTTGATTGTGATGGATTGGTGTTGTATGTGCAAGAGGAGTGGTGAGTCCATCAATCATCTTCTCCTTCATTGTGAGGTGGCTTGTACTCTTTGGAGTGTGATTTTTACTCTTTTTGATGTGAAGTGGGTAATGAATGGTAGGGTTCTTGATCTTATGGCATGTTGGAAAGGTCAAAGAGGCAATAAAATGGTGATGAAGGTTTGGAGAATGGCCCCTTTGTGCCTTATGTGGACTATTTGGAAGGAGAGGAATGCTCGTTGTTTTGAAGATAAGGAATTGACAATGGCGGAACTTAGCAATAGATTTCTTAAGTTGTTATTTTTATGGGCGGGAGTTTTGAACATTCCTCAAGTTTCCAACATGCAGCAATTTGTAGAAGTGTGTTCTTCCTTTTAATTTGTAGGGGTGAATTTCTTTGTATACTTCCTGTATACTAGGATTGCGTCCCTCTGCGCTATTTAATGATATCTTTTCTCATTTATTAAAAAAAAAAAAATGATTAAATTTACTTTGTCTTGGTAATAGAATCCACTAGTGATCCTTCTCGGCTCAGAAATGGCAATCGAGAACTAGCTGGCAGCTTTGGTCTACTCCCAAAATTGCCAGCAGCTTTAGTTCTCTCCCAGATTTTGCCGGGGATTTCATTTCACCATTCTTAGAGGGCTTTGGTTCTCCCTCTCCCTTCCAATGGTGTTCTGGATGGACCAGCTTCCTTTGGTTACTCAAATTGGGTTTTGCATTGTATTGTGTAAAGGAGATTTGCCCTATTGTGGGGATCTATTGTGTGGGTCGTGAGGAGCATACTTTGGTTCTTTGACAACTATTGAAGAGGAACATCATAGTAAGGAATTGGTTTCTCTCTCTAAGAGCATTCCCAGCCGCCTCAACAAATTTTACTCACCAAAATAATCAAAAATACACTTTTCTCTATTTTAACTACCAACTTTTTTAAAGCACACTTAGCAGCCTCACTATTTTAAATTTCAACTTTCACTATTCCATTTAAATATTCTTTTTCAAATACTTCTTTATATATATATATTTTTACTTTTTCAACTAATATGGAAGGAGAGAGAAAGTTATATTATTTTTTATTCATTTGGTGAGTGAATAGTACTCACTAAAGATAGTGAGTACTGTTCACTCACCATTTATTTTGGGTTAAAATGGTGAGGCTGAAAATGGAGGATTTGTCACTTTTGTCAAATTGCCTCACCAAAATAACCAAAAAAAAAAAATGGTTGTGGTGAGGCTGCAAGGAATGCTCTAATATTGGTATTAAAGGCAGCAAAGAGGTTCTATTAACTATGATGCTAGAGGTGAGTGTTCAAGCCGTGGAAAAAGGCAAGGCTCATATGGGGCTTTCTAGTTAGGTGTTTTCTTTTGTATACTTGTGTACCTAGCGACATTTTATTCTTTTAATAAAATTTTCGTTTACTTAACAAAAAAAAATGTAGGATGAAGGTTTAGTGGAACTGGATTTAGTAGGTGGAAAGAGAATGATATGATTCATCTAGCAAAATTACCTTAAACAACATTTACAATCTAAAAGTGAAAGTAGTGGTGCTTTCTTTTT
Source organism: Carpinus viminea (assembly GCA_013348765.1). NCBI lineage: Eukaryota > Viridiplantae > Streptophyta > Magnoliopsida > Fagales > Betulaceae > Carpinus > Carpinus viminea. The sequence continues at coordinate 17,212,874 of CP054668.1, forward strand.
CCTACTGGAGCCTTTGGGGGTAGGGTTGTGAAAGAATATCAGGAAATGGTGATAATTTGTTCAGCTTTACTAAATTTGAGGTGGGGGATGACATCAAAATTAGCTTTTGGCATGACTAGTGGTGTGGGGAAGCTGCTCTAAATGTTGTCTTATTCAATTTTATTTGGTCTTGCTTGCGCAAAGGGTGCCTCTATAGTAGCTAATTTGGAACATATGGGCAATTCCAACCAGTGGAATGTAAGCTTTGCTAGAGCAGCGCATGATTGGGAGGCGGATGTCTTTACTTCTTTTTACTACTTGTTGCACTCAATTAGAGTGAGAAGAGGACGTGAAGATTAGCTAGGTTGGGCTTCCTCCAAAAAATATTTGTTCAAGGTCAAATCGTACTTCTGCTAGATGGTTTCTCCTGTAGGAGTCGCTTTCCTTAGAAGAGTGTTTGGAGAACACAAGCTCCTTTGAGGGCAGCGATTTTTGTATGGTTGGAAGCTCTAGACAAGATCCTCACCTTGGATAATCTCAAGAGGTGGAACATCATCATGATGGATAGATGTTGCACGTGCAAGAGGAATGGGGAGTTAGTGAATCACCTTCTTCTCCATTGTGATGTGGCTTCCGCCATTTGGAGTGTTTTTTTAGTCATTTTGGGATGTCCTGGATTATGCCTAGAAGTGTTGTTGATCTACTTAACTGTTGGTGGTCCTATGGTAGGCCTAGGAGTAAGGTATGGAGAATGGTGTCTACGTGCCTCTTTTGGTGTGTATGGAAGGAAATGAATGATAGGTGCTTTGAGAACAGAGGGAGAACATTGGGGAAAATTTTATCTTTGTTCTATGAAACTTTGTATTTATGGACATCAGCGTATGTGTCTCTTCTGTCAATATGTTTTAGTGGTTTCCTTGTTCATTTTGCCCCTGCTAGTTATGTGCTTCCTTTTGTATATTTTCGGTGTACTTAAGAGTGCCTTATGCTTTAAAAAATAAAATAAAATAAAATAAGAACTCTAAAAGTGAAATGATAGCATCAATATGAGAAAATAAAAGCACAATTTTTTCAATAAATAGTATAATTCAATTGATTGCCACAACCTGCTTAGAAGTGGCTTGTGCTTTCCAATTTATGTACGAAGTTATATCAATATCTTTATTATATAATTTTCTATTTAAATGGTGTGGGAGTAAAATAAATATGTTATATGTCATGTTGTGCATCACATAGTTGAATTACAGATATGCTTAATGTTCTTCCCTGGTAATCTTTTATGTAGAAGATGTTTTGTAATTCAGTCTTAGTCAAATGCATCTGTAATGGTGTTGTGTTTGTTGCTTGGTTGTAGTTCCCTTAGAGTCAGTTTGTAACGAGGGAACTTGAGTAGCTGTGGTGCTATGTTTGTTCTTCATAGCTTAATGAATTGATTATTCATCTCAAAGAAATCTTGGTTGCTTTTGGATGTTTATTTACTAGTATTCATGATGATGTGTTGTTTACGCACATTCTCTTTCAGTTGAACATGGCACCTGATACTCTCTTCTCTTATATTTTTCAGGAATTACATCATATTTTGATTCTCAAGAAGATATTAGAGATTTTGAAAAAATAAGAAGTAATGTTATCAATTTTTTGACAAATTTTGGAGTGACACCTCTATGGCCATACCTAGATAAACGTGGTACTCCTGCAGTTCTTTCTGTCCTTCTAGATGGTCATGTTGTTGGCTTTGTACCTTCTAGTGAAGTTGAGAATGTTGTGGCTGAGTTACGGCGATTTAAGTTATCTGCTACTTCAAAGGTTTGTTTTTGTCAAATTTTATTTGCCTTTACTCCCTAGAGTTTCCTTCCTTGGACGTGTTGCTGATATTTTTATGTGGCAGATTCCTGGGGATCTGGAAGTGGGATATGTTCCTTTGAGTTTTGGTGGAGCGTATCCTGGTTTGTACCTCTTCACCTCTCCTGGTAGATTTGTTCGGCCAGTTAGAAATATTTCAATACATAGTGAGAAAAGTCAGAATATTGAACTTATTGGGCCATTTGAACAGGTAATACAGAATATCCAAATACATTTCCTACCTCATAAAGTTGGTAGATAAATTTGGGCTTTAGTCATGGGGTGAACCTCTTCTTTTGTGGCTGATTGAGCTTTTAAATTAGTAGCTAACTGGTTTTAATATTCCATTTCAGGTGTTTATGGAAATAAGCTGTCCTGATGGTGGAGATGGTGGGAGAAAAAATGCTTCTCCTGCAACTCATGAAGAAATCCATCCAACCGGAATGCTCAGTGTGGTTGCAAATCTTACTCCTTGGTCAGAACATAATCAAAGCCCACGCAATATGTACCAGTGTCAAGTATTTTTCTTTTTCTTTCTTTTCCTTTTTTGTGTTGTTTTTCTACTTGTATAGTGTTGTATATTGCTCCTGCTCATTATCAAATATCTTTTTGACGTTCAATTTTTTTATGTTTCTTATTTATTTATAAATTGTAGATGGCAAAACAAACAATGGCTTTCTCTTCACAAGCAATTAAATTTCGTGCAGATCAAAAGTTGTACCATCTTCAGGTCAGTTCATGTCATTTCTGACCTTCTTCTTTACTTATTTATTATTATTATTATTTTAGTAAGAGTAGAAGGGCCACAACTTATAAATATGGCTGTCTCTATTTTGTGTGTAGTAGGGCTTAGTTGAGTTCTTGTTTAGGTGTTGTAGTTGAGTTCTTGTTTAGGTGTTGTCCTCCATCCATGTGACTTCATAAACTGAAGGGTCATTAAGGTCATTACTTTGTGTTGGTCCCTCTTGATGTGGCCCGATCTGCCCTGATCTGCCCGGATTTGGTTTTTTTGCAGAAACGGGCTGGATTTCTTCCAACCCTGTGCGGGGCGGGTTTCGGGTAGAGAAAATTTTGGATAAAGTGTACCCGCCCCGCCCTGCTTTAACTTAAACCTAATAGGAATAGCCCAAAATATCTCCCTCTCCCTCAGTTCTCTCATGCCTCCATCTCCCTCAATTCTCTTAGATTCTCACGCCTCCCTCTCCCGTCTCCTAGACTCCCTCAATTCTCTCTCGAGTCACACCTCCCTATCCTTAGCCTCACTCAGCACTGCTCCCAGTGTACGGAGCTTCGATCACAAGGTTTGTTTCTTTCATTCTCTCTTTATCTTCCGCTTTCTTTTTGACAAACTTTGATTTAGGTTTTTTTTTTTTAATTAACAAGATTCACAGTATAACAAAACCAAACATTTATAAATACCTGAACCTGCTCCGCAATATCTGCCCCGTTCTCAACCGCCCTGCATACCCAATACCCGGTGGATAAAATCAAATGTATCCAGGTGATGGGTTACAATTTTCAAACCTGCATGGTGTGGGGCTGGTGCTAGAAATGGGCAATACCTGCCTCACCTTGACCTGTGCCCAGCCCTAGTTCTTTTCATGCTCTTTTTTTTTTTTTTTTTCATAAAGTGACCACTTTCAAGACTCAAAAATTTGTACACTTGAGCCTGCAGCCCAAGCCTTTGCTATTATACCTTGTATCTGTTCATGGCATTCTTTTTGGTTGGGCTTACATGTTCAATGCTTTTCGATGGCAAGAATTATGCATGCTATTCATTACATCTTTTGGAATTTATATTACTGTTTCTTGGTTGGCTGTCGTTCTGTTACATAGTTTTAATTGTATATTTGCTTAGATCATTATGAATTCATCTGAAACAAATTTTATTGTGCTAGCTAAGTAATAACAGGTTTGTTAATGACTATTTTTAAATGTATTCTTCTTGTGTTGCATGTCTTTAGTGAATCTTTTGAAGACACTGATTTGGTTTTCACTTTTAAACATATAAGTTACCTGTTTAGTTACTGATGCAGCCAGGGAAGAAAGGTCAAGTGGTGTTTTTTAAAGTAATTTTTCAGTTTTGAGTCTTTTGACAACTTGAAACTTTTCATAGGTGGGATTCATGTGTAACATTGGATTTCAATGGGTTTGTATGTCTTTGAAGATCAAGTCATTAGAAGTCTAAAGTTAAATCAGTTCTAATTGTTTCATGGGTTATATTAGTTCTGTTGTAAGGGGTAAATGTGTAATTTTTTGCAACTCCTGCAAATTGAGGGCATTTGTTAATGATGTTGAGATTTGAACTTTTTAGGAGTTTCTAAGTGTCCTGGCTTTATCTTTAGACTCAAGTTAGTATTTTATTAGGTTTTATTACATATTTGCTTAGTTAAATTAGGAGTTTTAGTCCAAAATAGATTAAGAGTCAATGTCTATATAAAAAGGTTTCATCGTATGAAAAAAAAAATAAAAAATTAGAGATTTCATTAATGGAATGATGTGGAGCATTTTGAACATTGAGGCATTGTGGCTGTAGTTTGCTCTCTCTCTCTCTTCTTCTTTGGCGCATTAATAATCTTGACGGATACTGTTCATAGCTCCTAAATACTCACAAACTTTCTCTTTTCTTTTCTCTTTTGCAATTCCCAATTACAACCTTGGTCCTACCTATCGCGACCCTAAAACCTCGCATGTTTCTTCTACCAGACATAAATTCCTATTTGTGGAATGCCTTCTTCACTCAGTTTGGTCTTTGTTGGGTCATGCTTTGCTCGGTCAAGGAATTACTAGCTAGCTGGTGGTCGAGTGGTCGTTCTAGGAGCGTTGTAGTGTGGAAAATGGCCCCTCTTTGTATTATGTGGTGTATTTGGAGAGAGCGAAAATATAGATGTTTCAAGGACTCTTTGAGATCTACCGAGGAACTTATCCACTTTTTTCTTTTTACCCTTTTCTCCTGGACAGTGGGCTGGTTGGCCCCGCGGGTGATTAGTTTTTCTGATTTTCTCTCTTTTTTCTCCTCCTCCCCCTAGTCTCCCTTTGTATACTCCCTGTGTACTAAGGGTTGCGCCCCTCTGCGCTTTTAATATATTCTTTTGACTTATCAAAAAATAGCATCTGTCCAGAATTTTCCAGCAACCTGTTTGCTTCATGATATAATGCTCTTGCCCTCCTACTCATTGTTTCGAAACCCTAGTCAATATTTGATTTCTAACCCTTCTAAAAGTCTATATCTAAGATCAGCAAAATCTTCAGTGGTCAAGTTGCCCACACTGTAAGGAATCCATTATTCACTTGGGCAATGCAAGATTCTGAGTTGGAAACTTGGTTTCTTTTCTTGATATTATGTGTCATTGAGTTTTAAGTTTGCAAGGCAGTGTGTTTATTTCCTTGAAGGGGTATTTCGAAGGTTAAAAGTACAGTAACAGTGGCTTTTTTACATGGATAATGGAATTAGAGGATCTTTAAGACTGTTTGAAAGCAAAAATCCTTTCTTCTATAAACCAAATAATTGGTGCCTTTTACCCAAACTGGTGAAGGTGAAGTGACTTCATAACCAATTGGATGCTCATGTAAACTTACCTATGAATAGAAAAATGGTTGTCAGAAACTTCAAGATTCTATTTTTTTTTTCTTTATAAATTCCTTGTGAAAGGTGAACTTAGTGAGCGGTCATTTTCTAGAAATGACACTATTTCATTTGAGTGGACCTTATGTACTGCTTTCATTAGTTTTTTTTATGCTTATCACATGCTTGTTGTAATGGTATTTCTCTCATTTTCATTGTTTTTATTCTGAGGCACAGACTCCCCAAAGTCCTATTGTACGAACAAGTGCATATACAAGTTATGGCATTGATGAATTTCCAACAGGCACGAATGCAATAGTTGCAGTGCTAGCATATACAGGGTAGGAACTTTAGACTATCTCTTTCTCCTTTTCTTTTTCTTCTTTCGTATCATCTTAAAATCGTATTTCATTATGATGTTACAGATATGACATGGAGGATGCCATGATCCTTAATAAGTCATCTGTAGAGCGTGGAATGTGCCATGGACAAATATACCAGGTTGCTTCTTCTATCTTCACAGTTCTTATTTGCAAGGTTGAGTTTTCTAGATATATGGACTTGTGAGAAATAATAGCTCAAGATATGCACTTAAGTTAAAATCATAAATGTTTTTGGAACTTAAGTGTATTGCAAAGAAAAAAATCCTGAATTTTGGTCTTTTTCTTTAGTGTCTTATATTCACCCATTTTAACTATTGTGAAAAGTCTAGTTGTTGCCTGAATATGTCTTATCGAGATATGTAAATTTCCATATTGAAAGTTTTAGTAGGTGGTAATGAAATGAAAAAACTCTCAATAGAGTTCTATTGGGAATAATTTATATGGCTGAAAGCGAATTTTCCAAATAATCATGATGTCTGTTTGAGAGTGTTTGGAGCTTAAAATTTGTGTTTTATACAATGTGAGCTCGATCAATCGTGACTTTGTGTGATTATATTGCATGAATGAGTGTATGCATGTATTCATGTATGTGCATATATAATTATTAGAATTTCTATTTGTCATACTTCCATCCCACTCAATAGATGTGGCAGTGGCCATTTTTATTATTATTTTTAAATAAGGAATGACATGGTAGTGAAAATGGGCACTACCACGTTAGCCCAATAGGATGGGTGTGGGATGAGGGTATGAATAATAACACAGCCCATAAATTATAGAGGCTAGCTATCTTGCTTGCTATACATATTTATTTAGTGTTCTCCGTTTTATAAAAGATTATGTTGATTTGGTCACTCACATTGTTGAGTGTTCACTTCTTATGCTAGAGGCATGGGGTTCAATTCTTCAGTCCTTCGTCCTACTAACATTTTACTTATCAAAAGAATAGATTATGTTGATTTGTTGGTCTAGATGCTCAAATGTATGGTATATCCTTTTGTTCATCCCCATAACCCCATTTTTATGCAGACGGAATCTATAGATCTGTCTGATCAGAGCAACAGGTCAGAACGTTCCCAGAGAATTTTTAGAAGAAGTAATATCGATAAATCGATGCATTCCTTAATTGATTCTGATGGTCTTCCATACGTTGGTCAGGTTGGTCTTCTTTTCGTCTCTTCCTCTAAATTTAAGTACTTATTTTTTTGCTGTTATGGTTGACCATCTACAAACTGATTTTCAGATGATTCGACCAAATGAACCCTATTGCTGCATTTATGATGAGGTAACAAGTTCCACAAAACCCAATAAACGAAAGGGTTCGGAACCTGTAATTGTCGACTATGTCGCTGTTGATGGGAAAAATAAGAATCGTCTTCAAAAGGTAACTGGATATCTGTCATCTCAATGATACTTGTTGGACATTGACTCAAAAACAATTAATATATTGACCCTTGTAAAAGAATGTGGCTCATGCCCCTTTTTTTTACTTCTCCCTTTTTTCAAATCTGTAGGCATGTTTTGTTTACCACCAAAGAAGAGAAAAAAAAAAGTGTTTTGTTAATGTTTTGTTTACCACCAATGGAATTTTAAATTTATTTTCTAAGCCATTAATCCATAAAAACTAGTATGCATCAAACCCTTTCCTCACATCTTGTTCTAAGTGACATTTTCAAAGAGTCAATACTGTATTTCACTTTTGGCAATGTGCCCTGCATTTCTTCTTGAAGTCTCCATGAGATTTCTTATAGTGAAGTTCTTGCTTCTATACTTCTTTTAATCATTTTAAGCCTACGGAATTTATTTTTTTTTGATAAGGCCTTTAGATATTAAAAAAGAGGATCTATTATGCCATAAACTCCAATTTTCTTCTTAACGCTAGAGTAGCCACATTGTTGGGCACTTGCACACTTCTTTTAATATTTCCCTAGCCTATGTGGAAACCAAATGACCTTAAAATATTGAAAAAAAAATAGAGTAACACCTTATTGGGCACTCAATGTTTTTTTTTGTTTTTTTTTTTTGCTTTAAAACATAATGTGGGCCGTTCTTTTTACTTTATTGGGAGGGAACTCTTTTTGGAACTTTTTTACCATTTAAAAAAAATCCATGTTTTCAGTCAACATTCTTCGCAAGATCAATAAGATGCCTGGAAAGTGATGATTATCAAGAGCTTTTTCTTATCTGAAATAAAAATATTTAAGGAGAACCATACTTGACTCTTATCTTCAATTAAATGTTGAGGTGGCTTGAACTTACCCATTTGACACCGTCTTCTTTGGTGAACCACAATTACCATAAAACACATTAGGTCCTCCCTTGAAATTGATACCCCACAAAGTATATTATTTTCAATACATATATTCATAGAATATATATATAATTCATATTTAAATCGCTTCTTGTACTCATATTCAGGAACTTTGACATTTTTCACCAACATTTTTGAGCAGGTGAATATCCGTTTTCGTCATCCTAGAAACCCCGTCATTGGTGATAAATTTAGCAGTAGACATGGTCAGAAAGGTGTTTGCTCCCAATTGTGGCCAGATATTGATATGCCATTTTCTGGAGTTTCTGGGATGCGTCCAGATCTGATTATCAACCCCCATGCTTTTCCATCAAGGATGACTATTGCAATGCTTTTGGAGTCTATTGCTGCTAAGGTACCCTCAACTAAGAGATATATCATCGATATTTTCATATGACAGTCTTCATATATATATATTGATACCATGTGGTTCAACTTTGGATATTGGTAGCTGAGCATGGAAATTTTTAAATAACTCTCATATAGTGTTACTAGAGACAAAATTTCACAATTTTGGTGAGGAAGTGGCATAAACAATCTCACTTGGGAGGGTATTATTTGCAAATTATACAAGGTGCACAATGGGGTCTGGATTTTAAGTTCCATAAAAAAAATTATCATTGTGGCTTTGATGTTGGTTATCTTGTCACATGTTGATATTCTATGTCTTGATTGTGATATTGACAATCTTAATTAGATCTTATTCTATTTAACTGATATACATTATTACACTTGGTCTTTGTAAATTTAGTTACATTAAGTGAGATCAGTTGGGTGCTCATTCACAATTTGCTGTGGTCAAATTTTTTTATCTAGGGTTAAAAGGATATTTGTTCTTCTTAGTGGAATAACAATTGCATACTGTGCTTTTCTAGTAGCATTTTAAAACTTCAAAAGATGTTTAGAAATTTTTCATCACAGGGAGGTAGCTTAAATGGAAAATTTGTAGATGCAACACCATTTGCTAGTTCAGTCAAGAAAACAGAAGGAGAGACAGGATCAAAACCCATTTTACTTGTTGAGGAACTTGGTGAAATTTTAAAGGAAAAAGGGTTCAATTACCATGGTGTTGAAGTACTATACAGTGGGGTTTATGGAACTGAGCTCACATGCGAGATATTTATCGGGCCTGTTTATTATCAGAGACTTCGGCACATGGTCTCAGACAAATTTCAGGTATGAAGTTTTTCATTTTCTTTTATTTTATGGTATTAATGATCTTGAACCTCAACTTTATATCTATGAATTATTTTTTGGTACTTCTCCTTTAGTTAGCTATGAGTGGTGTTTTGTGCATTTTGTCGAGAATAGAATTGATTATTAGTTTTTGGAAAGTTTGTATTTTTCATCCCCCAAAATTTCATTCTCTCTAGACCTTTTTCGATTTATTGTTATTCATTTGTATACATAATTTTTATGGATTTATCATTATTGTCCATTTTCTTCCCATATCTATACTTCTTTTAATCATTTTAAGCCTGGAATTTTTTTTATGTGGGATAGGAGGGTGGTTTAGAAGTTCAATGAGTGCATGTGGGAATTCTCATTGGCTGTCACCTTTAGAAATGTTGAGGACCATTTCACTTGGGCACTTGCTTCTTTTAATAGCCCTAATTCCAATAGGGATAGAGGCTAAAATTGGCAAATAAGTCACCTTATTGGGCACTCAATGAGCTTTAAAACATAATGTGGGCCGTTTTTACTTTATAGGAACTCGGAACTTTTTAATTTAAAAAAACCATGTTTTCAGTCAACATTCTTTTAAGATCAATAAGGGTCTAATGGGTGATGATTATCAAGAGCTTTTCTCTCTCTAAACCAATATTCATAGATTCAAAGAATCTTATCTTCAATTAAATGTAAGATTGCGAACAATCACAAAGACACAAACATCCAAGAAACCCATGCCCATTTGAATCATATTCCCAAAAGTATATTATTTTCAATAAATATTTTTCAAAGATTAACATAAACAAAGATTGACATGCATGATGTGAGACATTTGAAGAGAGAGAGAGAGAACATTTTGAGCAGTGAATATCACAGAGAATAGAGATAGGGGAAAGAGCTGCATTGGTGGCAGCAAAGAGCAGAGAGACATGGTCAGAAAGAGTGGAAAAATGAAAGTCAACAGAGGAAGAAAAAGGAAGAAGGAAGAAGGAAATGGAGGAAGAAGGGGTGGGCGGCGTTGAAGAGTGAAGGAAAAAAAAAAAGTTGGTTTTTTTTGTTTTGTTTTTTATTAGTTTTCCACTTTTCCTCTTTATGCGTACAGGCTGTACAGCATATTCCAGACTATACAAAATTTCCTCAATTTTTTTTTTTTTAAAAAAATAAAACATAAGCATGGAAATTTAAGCAAGATAACTCTCATATAGTGTTACAACCCAAACACAATTTTGGTGATGTGCATAAACAATCTCGGGATTACGTGGTCAAATTGCCAGCCCTAATAGAGGCTCCTTTGGGATGAGTTGGCTGGTTTACTCAGCTGGAGAAAATTATCATTAGTGCTTTGATGTGCCTTCAATGTTGACCATGTTTCATGTCTTGATTGTGATAGCTAGTTTATACCCAACCATGGTGGATTTATCTGATTTTTTGTTAGGGCTAATGGATCTATGTCTTGTGGGCGAAACTTATACCTGATCGGCTAATCAAATAATTGAGTTTGGTTCAAAATTGATATATTCTTGGTTTTATCTAGGGTTAAGGATATTTGTTCTTCTTAGTGGAATAACAATTGCATAGAGGCTCTAGTAGCCATTTTGATCATTTCGATCCTTAGAAATTTTTCATCACAGGAGGTAGCTTCAAATTTGAAAATGTGTGGCTAAAGTTTGAGGGCTTTGTGGATTCAGGTGAAATAGAGACAGGAAAAAAACCACATCTTGTACTTGGTGAAAATGCTAAGGAAAAGCTTCTATAATCATATAAGTGTTGAAGTTTTACTTAGTAAGTGGGGTATTATGGGACTTAGCACTGCAGATCCAAGTGAACGCAAATAAAAGCACCCTGAAGCAATACCACATTGCTTTAACAGCCACACAGCTTTAACTAAGAAATGTTGATGTTGCTTATGCCATTTAGATATTTTATTGATTTAGGTTGTCTTTTATCTATGAATTACTTGTATGCTTGTTGTTAGGCTGTTGACAACAATCGGAGTGCTACTGTGTGGATGTTAAAGCATTCCTCTCGTACCAATTCGAATATAGAAGCAGATAAAGTCCAAGATAAGGTTGCAGATAGAGACCAAGTAGAAGTAGATAACTCAAGGTTCAGTTCTAGTGTAAAGCAATAATGTGTAGATCGTATTCCAGTCTGTATTTATCTCTACTCTAGGTTTATCTCATGTGCTGGAGTTGATCTCTATAACAAACTCTTGTAAACCTCTGATTATAAATACAAGTGAAGAGCCACCGTTAGAGGTATGGTGAACACAATATTCAGCATCTATACATGTTCTTTTAGTGTTAGATAGTGTCTTTGTGCCTTATGTGGTGTCTATGGAGAGAAAATAATGATAGAAGTTTTGAGGACCGCGATAGGACTTTAAAGGAAATTAAGGCCTCGTTTGGTTTGCGGATTGTCTAGTCCATTGAAAAATGATTTGTTACTACTGGGAATAGATTAGCTATTCATATTCCTTTGTTTGGTTGTAACACTAGAATAGACTACCTAATCATATTCCTTTGTTTAGTACAATGCAATATGTTGGTGAATGGAATCATATTGTGATCTTATTTCCTATAATATCCTTATAATACAAATACAATTTATGTTATTAAAGACCTTTTTTTTTTCTTCGAAACATAAACAACTATATTATAATTTTTTTTTTTTAAATTATGACTTGTATGTGGGAATTTTTATTTTTATTTTTATTTTTTGCAATTATGCTAGAAAATTAAAATTATTTATATAAAAAAAAATCACATAATCACCATATTTCATATTTTATATCCGTGACTCTTTTTAGGATTCCAACTCAATTATATCAGTGATTTTCGTTTGAATGAGGAAAAAAAAACTAAGAAGAAAAGCAAAACTGTGTGCGATTTGAAAAAAAAAAAAAACTCATAGAGAAGAGAATGAAAAAAAAAATGAGAAAGAATAAAGAAAAACTAAGAGTGAACGATGAACGAAAAAAAAAAATCAGAAAGAATGAAATAATGAAGAAAATAAAGATCAAAGAGAAGAGAGGGAAGAGAGATACTTTGCTTTGAGAGATGGAGATCGTTGTTTTGAGAGATGGAGAACGTTACTTTGAGAGATGAATAACGTTGCTTTGAGAGATGGATATCATGAGAGGTTTGAGAAGTGTAGGGTTTTTTTGGGCAATTTACACTATTTTTAATCCCACAGAAAAGGATTAGCTAAGCCACTCATTTTTAAATGGCTTAACTAACACTGTGTGTATGAGATTACTAGTCCCATGGGAATAAACTACTCCCAAGAATAGAATGTTAACAAACAAAGGACTAACAAACACTAATGTTAACTAGTCCAATCCAATGACCTAATCCGTGAACCAAACGTGGTCTAAGGGCTCGTTTGGTTCGCGGAATGGGTATTCCATTAGGAAAAGGAATAGGTATTACTAGGAATAGAGAAAGGCGGAATAGAATAGTTATTTCTATTCCTTAGTTTGGTAATAACATATGTATTATAAGGGGAGGTAAACCAAAATTACCAAAAACCCCACACTTCTAGAAAAATAAAATAAAATAAACACCAAATTACAGGGGTGCCCGGCAACCCCATTGGTTGGCCGGCCACTCCCTGCATGAACCGTGGCTTCTCGGCGACGAAGAAGTCGTTTGCGTTGCTCGGTGGGTCAGATCGAGCTCGGCGTGGGTGCGCAGGACAAGGATTGAGGCTGGTGGGTCAGATTGAGGTCGGTGTCTGCGTCGCTCTGGTGGGTCAGATCAAGGCCGGCGACGAAGATCTTCACCGGAGAAGGATGATCCTGTTATGAGAGAGAGAAAGGCGGAGCTTCCGCACAATGGCCGAGCAGACTAGGCCCCGATGGCTGGCAACGAGGATCTTCGCCGGAGAAGGACGATCCTGTTGTGTGTGTGTGTGTGAGAGAGAGAGAGAGCAGTGTTTGGAGGGTGAGAAAATGAAGGAAATTTTAAGGTTAAAATAAAATAAAATAAATAATAAGGGTTTTTTTTGGAAAATGGATTCCATTTCATAAGGAATAGCTATTCTACTCATTTTTTAGTGGAATGGCTATTCCTGTGTGTATGGGATTAGTCATTCCTTTGGGAATAATTATTCCCAAGAATATACCCCTACCAAACAAAAGATTGACTAATTCATAGGAATAGCTATTTCATTCCATGGATCTATTCCGCAAACCAAACGGACCCTAAGTCTTTATTTTTCAGCACTTTTTACATTTGGACAACTACTTTTGTTTCTCTTTTGGAGATTAGTTATCATGATTTTGTTCTTCATTTTGCCCCTTCTAATTAGATGGTTTCTTTTGTATGCTTCTTGTATACCTGGAGGCATCTTATGCTTTTTATGAAATCTTGATTACTTATCAAAAAACAAAAACAAAAAACTGTTCTTTTGTTTATTCATTTTCTTTCTTCTTTTTTTTTTTAATCTTTTGCTAAATCCAAGAGAGTACAGTAATGGTTGTTTCTAGAACATTGACCATCGAAAGTAGTAGAAATCTTAAGTTCTAAGGTATTGAAATAAATTTTATCCCCATTATGAACAATGAGCGATAAATTTTGTATTTTCACATACGATGTAATAAGCGACAATAATGCAAAAGATTACACTAATGGTGAAATGCATACAAAGGTAAATTACTCGGCTTGAGATTAGATGATCCATCTGGTTAATGTTATGAAAATCACCCAACTGATGGGTCAGTATCCTACTTGCATGTAAAAAGTGAGTGTGTTTCACAAGGCCATCGACAAGCTAAATTCATTTTGGATCTTGATGGGATGTGTGAGACTCTGGTAGTTATCAAATTTTTTTCCTGCTTCCTGAAATCAGATTACAATGATGTGCGGTTTATCTCTTCATGGTTGCATGTAAATCTGCTTGTGCTTTCAATATCATACTTGTATATCATGAGCACCTAAGATTATTTTATGTCTGTGTTTAATCAGTTTAAAGTAGCACCTGTTTTATTTGGTCCATATACGTTTTTTGTATCTTTTATTACTTATGAGTAATGATATAAGGAGGACTAGAATCTTCCTAAATGTGATGTGACTTTTAAAATCACCATTCAATTTAAGATTATCATTATTAAATTTTGATTTATTTCTGATTTTAAATGCCACATCACATTTGAGAGAACTCTAGGAGGCTCTATTCCTCCTTATATCATTACTCATTACCTATTAAACAGCTGTTCAAGTTTGGGTTATGGGCCAAATGATCTAATCCTTTGACATACCAATCATGATATCCTTCCCCCCAACCACCTTTTTTTTAGTACTTTCCCTGAGTAGAGCTCTCAAAAAGCATGTCTGTAAATGACCTTACAAAATGATCTGTTTGGTATCGTCAGTATATTGCCATTGTTGTTTTTTGATTCAGTGATGATGATATCATTTAACAGGTTCCAAGAGTTTTTTTAGGATGGGTTGCTAGATGTCATCCCCCAGCCCGGCGATCTATAGGCTGATTGATTATTATTTTCCTTGTTTATAAATTCCTAATTTTTAGATCCTCTTTTTTCTTTAAGGTCTCTTAAATTGCAATTTTTAGATTGATCGTTTAACTCTCTTCGGACTTATGTTTGTATGCAGGTTCGCTCTACTGGAAAAGTTGATAACATCACTCATCAACCTATCAAAGGACGAAAGGTTGGTGGGGGTATTCGTTTTGGAGAAATGGAACGAGACTCCTTGCTTGCACATGGGGCGGCATATTTGTTGCATGACAGGCTCCATACATGTTCTGATTATCACATTGCTGATGTCTGTTCTGTATGTAAAAGCATCCTGACAACGTCATTCCCCCCACAACAAAGGCGAGCCACAAGGGAGATTGTTGGGCTACCTCCTGTTAGGGCACTGAAAAAGGCACCAAAAAGGTCACTTGTCTTGCTTGCCAAACAAGTCGGGGGATGGAGAAAGTTCCTATGCCCTATGTGTTGCGATATTTAGCTGCAGAGTTGGCAGCTATGAACATCAAAATGACATTCCAGCTAAATAATGAGTTCAAATAGTATAGGTTAGTGTGCTAAACACTGTCATAGTTATGTGAGATATTGGCCTTGATTCTTTGCTTGATCAAGGTTTTTTTTGTGCCAAAATTTATGATCTAGTTCAACTTTATTCTCTCCATTTCTTTTGGTTCTCGACTATGCTCTACTTCTGTTTGGTGACTTTTGGTTGGTTCTCTTGTATTTGGTATGGTTGCCTGTAGAATTTGATGAACAATATTAAGAATTTGTGGCGATGATTAGAATATACACATAGGTAGCCCTGGGGAATGGCCTGTAGAATTTGATGAACAATATTAAGAATTTGTGGCGATGATTAGAATATACACATAGGTAGCCCTGGGGAATGGCATTACGGTTCTTTTGACTCAAATCCCACCATTTTGATCTAAACTACCCCATTATCTCATATTGATAAAATTGTCCTTGATAATATGTTGTCCCTTGGGTAATTAACGGATAAAACGTCTTGTGCACATGCCACACTTACTATAGCATTGACCTTGCATTTCTTATTCTTTCTTTTCTTTCTTTTCTTTCTTTCTAAAATTGAAACCCAGATATGAGTGCACTGCTTTAGCTCTCTTATACGGCTCACTACTCCATGGTAGCTTCTTTTGAAAGTGATTTCAGTTAATTTTCCAGCTTCTATTTGACTGGAAAATGCATGTCTACTTCTCTTTCATTGGTCTTATTATCTTGTTACTAATACAAATTTGTTATCTGTTAAACACAGAAAAATGATAAAGGTAGTATAACTAAGAAAAAAGCAAAATCAAATAGTAAATCGAGTACCGAAGCAACTGTCTGTGTTGGAAAAACAATGAATGAAAATTGCTCTAAATCAGATTGAAATTCTTGTTTTGTTGAATGGGGTTATTCATATGGATAAACTTTGAAATATAAATGTCGTTTCCACGTGTTGTTGCAGGTCTTCAACCCAGAATTTGTAGGGATCATGCGTCACAGACTATCACCAAGTGGCAGACTTCTAACTTGTGCAGACATAGGGGATTCCTCCAGTTATACTTCCTTTTTGTGTTAGTTTTTTGAAGATTGGATTGGGTTAGCAAAAATGAAAAATGTACCTGAAAAGAAGTTTTGTAAAATTAAGTACTTTGTACTGATAGAAGAGAGAGGTTCTATAGTATGCTTGTAAATATTACTATGCTCTTAAAACTGTTTCTCTGCATAACAGAATGCTAATTTTTTATTCTCAAAATATTTGGGCATATTTTAGTTGTTAGATGTCAACTGGTGAAAGAGTGGTTCATGACTCACGAGTGTTCCCTTAACCGCGATGCAACAAAAACATACATTCAAGTGATGCAAGGGACATTTGGGCCAGAGCTCCCTCACAAACCCAAAAACCTACTAGTAAACAGAAGGAGGGAAAAAGACGAGCTTTTATATAAAATAAAATTGTGCCATATATATAAGCTTTTAAATCTATACGGATTTGGAATGAAGATATGGAAATCAGGAAGTCCTCGAAAAGTCCAACATCCCACAATCCACAACTTTTGTGAAGAAATTGATTGACACCATGTAAAGTTCTATGAAGAAATGTAAGATAAGAGAGAACTTTTATCTTCTCTATTTAGGTCACGAAATAAATCTTCTCTATTTCACTTAAAACGGAGAACTTTTATCCCGGTTGACCGACTATGTCAAGAAATAGTGATGTCCAGTTGTGTGAAGCTACAAAACCCTCTTGTTGTATATGTTTTTGGGGAAGAGAGAGACCCACCAATAACACGAAAAGACATGGTTATAGATTTCGACAATTTAGCTAAGATGGCATGGCAAGACTAAGCGGCTGAATCTTGAGCAACCATCAACTTTGCTCAACACGGTTTCTAACACTCTTTTAACTCCGTTTACATCAAAAGACAATTGAACAGAGCCTGAGCACTTAAATACTAAATATATTATAGAAAATAATTGGATACTGAAACAACAAAACAAAACGAGGCAAAACTAATCCACACTGGCTGCCAAAACGGAAAACGCCAGTGTGATTACCCCAGCTTTTGATCTACCGGCTATGTCCTCTCACGTAGATTAAAAGGTTGTACAGGCTACTCATGTTTTCCACCACCAGGGCCAATCCCAGTAGTTTCTAAGAAAAATGCCGATACTGCAATGTTTAGCAGTAACGATGGATATGTCCTTAGTGTAGGGTAAAAAGTTGTGCAGGCCACTTGTGTTTCCTATCATCAGGGCCAATACCGGCAGTTTCCAAGGAAATGTCAATGCTGCGATGTTCAACAGCACGAGCAATGCTAATGCGCAAATGAATTTTCGTAGCAGGGCAGGCTTCAGTGCCGACTGCTGCAAATGGGTTGCTACTCGGTTTTGCTGATGCTATGGCAATCGGCTCTTGGAATGTAAGGATTGTTTGTGACCAATGCGTTTTGGGTGTGTACGGGGATGTGGACAACACAACTGGCATTTCTTTGCAGAACCTGCTGGTAAAACCAGTCTCAAACCACAAGACAACCCCATAACACCATGTTGCTCGGCATTCCAAATCATTTGAGAGGCTTTCCAGCACAGCACTTGCAGTGAAATCCACTCCATCAGGTTTCATTGTCGCCAAGTCAAAAGTCTGAAGCCAAAGAAAAAATTGCATTTTAACACATACTACTAAAAACCAGATTTATACAACGAAACGCCAATATAAAATCTAGGTAAGGTATTTTTATTTAAGAGAAAAAGATAGATCCATCAATTTCATTTCTGGCCCACAATTGGAAAATAGAATCAGGAAAAACATTTTCTAAAAATCACTGATTAGCATGCTTCAATATTCTTCAATTACTAAATACGCTTCTACTTATATCAGTACATCATAGAAGAATAATAAGGCATGTATAGTTAGTATGTGTAGTATCAAAAGTTCCCGACAAGAAAATCAGTCAAGGTTTACCTCTAATCTAGGAATTAGACTTGGTCCAGAATATTTTAATCATGACCTAAAAATGGGAATGACAAGCCATAGTACCAAAATCAATTTTGTCATAAAGTAGTGCAAGAAGTTCAAGGGAATTATGCATCCAAAAAAAAAAAATTGTTTTAAACCAGAAAAATTCACCCAAAAAGAGAAGTTTACAGAAACGATTTTTTTTTTTTGTGTGTGGGGGGGGTGTTCAAAACAATTTTGAATATGCTGGCATTAAGAGATTGTTTTAGAATCAGCACAGCTTACAAATCCCTAATTAGGGTGAAGGAGGAATTCAAATATTGGTCTCTGGAACAATTTTAAGAGATTTTACCGGCTAAACAAAATGGCATACCAAACTAAAAAATAACTCTTCCAACTCTTTTAAGGCAATTCCATAAGAGTTTGTACCTGCCTTGATGGTGATGATCATGCACAAAGAACTCGGTGACTCTTAAAAGAAATTTTAGAAAATTTGAAGTTAAAGGGGTACCCAAGAGAATGAACCAAAAGAAAAAGGAAAAACAAAGACAGCCAGCATCATTTCCCTATTTCAGAAAGTTTGCCAGTTCTAAATAACATAGGCGAAAAAAGAACTACAGAAAATTTAGGCCAAAAGATACTAACAAAAGGTCTTAAAACCAGAATATCTCTTTATCCTTTTTACTTTCAAACATTTCAAAGCATACAGCTTTCTGGATGTAGATGACACTATCTAAACAACTGGATGCTATAGTTCTTCCACATACCCTAGCAACTTTACCTAAGTTTGGTCCTTTGGGGTGAAATGGAAAAGCTGAATTTAAAATACTAATATTTACTTTAAGGTTTTAAAATTCATGAACAATATGAAGAAGTTCCAGAAAATCCAGATTCATTACACAAGCCAAAGTAAACTGATAGGGAAGCCTTAAAGAGGTCAAATCCCCAAACCACCCCCCCCCCCCCACCAAAAAAAATAGGAAAAGGAAAATCAAGTTTTGCCTGATCTATTTAAATATTTTAAAAGGAACTGGTCACTTTTAATGAGGTAACACTAACCTGAAGAACTGCAGAACTAGTCACTATATCTTTATCATCCACAATGTCAACAATAGGAATTTGTGCAGCATCTCCAACAAGTTCCTTGCCAATACAAGACATGTTGAAACCATATACATTTTCCCAAAATGGAAGGCTAG
Organism: Carpinus viminea; assembly: GCA_013348765.1. Taxonomy (NCBI): domain Eukaryota; kingdom Viridiplantae; phylum Streptophyta; class Magnoliopsida; order Fagales; family Betulaceae; genus Carpinus; species Carpinus viminea. The sequence goes on from CP054668.1 coordinate 17,232,283, forward strand.
TACCACCCTTACCAAATCCGGCAACAAACTGCAAAGATAATGGAAGAGAAATTGATAAGCTCTCAAGAACTAAAAAGCACTGATTTGACAAGCAAAGAGAATATTGTATGGGACTCACAATAGTTGCAGTGTCAGGGAGGATGGCACCTCCAGGCTTCAACCATCGGTCCCGTGCAAAAAGTACCGAGCTGAGCATTGACTCATAAAGTAGGCAATACCCCATCCATTCACTCAATAATACATCAACACTTTGAGGTTGAACTTGTAAAGATTTATCAAGCTCTTCAACCATCCCATGAACCACTTTTATTACCCCTGTGGGATGCTTATTACCTTCATTTTGGCTTTCACTCAAGCAATGGCCATTATCCATTGCAATCTGCAAACAACAAACAAAAGGAGGGCAAAACTCAGTGAGAGGAAATACAAAGGAGACTTTAACAGCTATAAAACTAGGAAAATTTACCTGAGTTGCAACTGTGGCCATCTTCTCACTTGCATCAATTGCAATTACCCTTGAAGCCCCAGCTTGAGCTGCAAATAGACTGGTGAAAGAAAGAGAAGGGGAAAAAAAACAGTTAAACAACCCTAGTGGAAAGAGAGACATATAGACAAGTGAACTACATAATGAACAAATAGATGGCTTCAAATGTCATCAGTAAATGTAACCTTTTTTTCCTTCTAGTTAAGTGTTTGTATATGGAGATTGCCCATCCCAAGTAAAGGACTTTTGTTTTTTTTAAAGAACCTCAAGTAAAGGACTGTTAAAATAAAAGTGAGCCTGAGTTAAAAAGTTTTAGGCAAATGCACCGCGTAAATGGTTCACTTATCCTAGTGCATCAACCATAGATGGAACATACCAATAGAAACAGCCTACATGGTTAATGGCATCTGCCAATAAACCGTAGCAATCTGATGTGGTATCTAAAACCAAAGCCCAATTTATTTCTATATAATTCCATGAGAGAAGACTCCACTCAAAGATGAGTGAGGATTAAGAAAGAGCAGTAAACACAAATTTGAAATTATAGAATGGTTTTAATGATACAACTTAGATCTAGAACATCTAAAAGAATCCCAATGTCAACTAGGAATAGGGACTGGCAAGCCATAGGTATAGAACAAAAGTGTTTTACATTTAAAATGCACTTCCCTAATACAAAATAATGATAATCAAGGATATTTATATATAGAACACAGGGTCAGGAAGTCAAAACTGTAATCTGGTTCAGAACTTCTATTAATGGTCTCGGCTGCATCAGCACCAGGCAATGGAATGGTGGACTATGATGCAAATAAATAAACAGCTAAAACTCTTCTAATCATAGCAACAGTAAGACAAGGCATATTTGTCATCTAACCTTAGTATGCCAGTCCCACAACCTACATCCATCACAACAGCATTATTCAGGAGAGAAGGGTTTTTCAAGATAGCTTGTCTATAAGCATCTGTTCTTACCTGCAATAACCATTATATATGAGATAGCATTAACAAAAATCTTGCACATTTTTCCTCCAAGTCAAGCTTTTTTACTAGCAAAAATTGACACAACTAAAGTTCACATCTACCAGAAACCAAGAGATAAACTAAGAACCTTATCACTTATCATCTCTCTGTGGATGCCAAATGAACTATAAGCCCCAAAATAATTCTTGTTCACATTCTTGATATCCTTTGCAATAAGAGTTGGAAAGGAAGCTCTTGAAGGTTTATCTTTCAATTTTTCACCAGATGAGTCAGCATGTTCTCTTGAATCCACACCATTGACTACCACCTTCTCCAAGGAGCTTGCTGTGTGTGAATAGTCATTGGAAGTAGAAACAATTATCCCTCCATTTTTGTCACAGGTATCCACACTAAATACGGTAGTGTCCCCTGCATTCTCGTCATCAATAGAAATCTCTTCAAAATTTTCCAAATCCCTCATCAGTTCTTCTTTGTCAACTGATGCAATACAGTTATCTTCACCTTCTTCATCTTCACCGAAACTGTACAAGAGTGAGTCATCTTTCATGAAAGGTTTCAGATATCTTTCGTCTTCCCAACGCGACTTAATGTCCTGAACGTTGACTGTCTCATGCAAATGATTCTGAAGATCTTGGTTAGACTGACAGGTAACACCGCAACTCCAACATCTGTTTTTGGCCACCTGGTATGAAAAAGGAATGATAGATGATAAGAAATGATAAGAAAATATCACATGAACTTTTGATATGCACTAAGTTACCAACCTCGCAATCTCCCACACAAATCCTCAAATCCCTATACTATCTCAATTAATCTACGCACAAGTGTGTATGCAATCAAAACCCTTGACATGGTTTTCATCATTGGACTTCGACACGACAATAACCATTAAACTGAGCGAATTGCAATAATAGAGCACATCGATTCTATTTTTCTTGACAGCCAAACAGAAGAGATTACAATGCAAACCAAAACATCTTCTCTGAATGCTGAGAATATGCAAGAAAAGACAGCACACAACAATATTTTCCACTAAACTGAGCCTTACACGGTTATTTTACTTCATTCGACATGAATTTCCGTCTCGTATTTTCTCTGTTTTCCCAGCAACCAAAACTCAATACAAGCTCATAAAATACTGAATTTTAATACAGCGTGTGAGTTTTATTACTCTACTTTCGCTCGTTTCCTCAGGAACCAAACAGATATCAAACCAAATAAGACCCTCACCTGAGAGCGGACGTAGTTGATGAGCTTAAACGCACCGTAGAAGTCCAAACCCAAGCTTGTCCGAATACCTTGAAAATCGAAGCGGTGTGAAGTAATGCAATGCTCGAATAGCGCATCGCACGAACCGTACTTGGAGTCGCAGAAGAAGCAAAGGAAATCGGAGTCGGAGCTGTCTTCTTCTTCTACGTCGTCCTTTTCGGCTTCCCAGTCGTCCCAGCCTTCGAGCTCTTCGTCTTCGCTTTCTTCTTCGAGTTCATAGTCCATTGATTCTGTTACGTTTGGTGGGAGATCTTTGGCCATGTGTGCTGTAATGGGGGGTTTGGAAAGAGCAGAGTGGTACGGTTCGGGTGGCGGTTTAAGTGTTTAAACCCTAATGCCTATGCAGAACCAAAAAACAAACAAAATAAATAAAACTTACATTTATGTGCTTTGTCCCCCAAAATAAAGGAATGGGATCCTCTCCATAAAATAGAAAGTTGTGTGGTCTGTGGATTACCTCAATTGGATCACGTTTCAAGTAGAGAAAGTTATTAATTTGAATCTCTTAAAAAAGTTCATAAGAATGAATTGATTTACATTATATTTTCTCTATTTTTTCCGTCTTATCTTATAAATATAATAAAGCAATCATTAAAAATTTGTAAATTTATGCTAACTTTTCACAAATTTAATTATAGTTTCATCTATTTACTATGATGATGGTTAAAATATAGTTAAGAAATTAATGAATTTTATCATTTATCACATTAAAAACATTACAAAAGTCAGTTTTCTCTCACTGTTATTGCCACCGTTGAATTACTTTTCTCTTCTTCTTTTTTCTTTTTTTCTTCTTTTTATATGTACATACAAGATGAGTGAGAATAAAAAATAATTCAAATTAGTGATTTTCGATTCATGAGACGTAGTTTTTAATTAATTGAGATACCCCTTGAAAACCATTATTGAAGTATTGCGATTGAAAATGACGAGTTCCATCCAAATGTGTTAAATGTAGAGTCAAATGTATTTTATTTCGAAAATAATTTTTTTGTCGTTTTGGTTTTTTTTTTTTGAGAGAGAGAGAGAGGGACAGGGGTTTGGTGTTTAGTATGAAGGCAAATTTGACTATTTCCTAGATTATTAATTATGTTAATGGCATTTGACCAATAAACAATCTTTTAATATCAATGATAGACCAGTAGTTGGACAATAAGGGGAAGACAAAGGAAGAACAATATAAATTCAAGAGAAGTGATATATGCAAGGCCAGCATGAGTGTACAGTGCTTATGTCGGCCTTATTTTAATATTTTAATATTATTAAAAAAATGAATAATAAACAAATATTATTAAAATATTAAAATAAGGTCAACGTAAATACTATTCACTCATGCTTGCCTTGCATGTATCACTATTCTAAATTCAAAGGGAATATTAGGGACTTTATATCATAGGAACCACGATGTATTTTTTACCTCCATCTTGAAACTATAGGAATTGGCTATGTATAATGTCTCATGAAGTGGAGGTAGCTAGTTTAAATTCTCCCTCCCTCTTTCCTTGTGTGAACGTGTAAAAAAATAATAATAATAAAACTTTCTACTAGTTAATAAAGGGGGAATGAGCATAACTTCTATTCGGACATTGCGTAAACAAGGGAGTTTACACCCTCCAATGGAAGAAAGCCACGTTAGCCTAAAGTAAAAAATTGCACAAAAATTATCTACAACGAAAACGCTAAATCGAAGGAGAGAGAAAATCCCAAGGCTAGGTTTGGGCAGTGTGTTCTTTGATGGCCATTTCGTCGAAGGCTACGGCATCCAAGTGGGTCATCAACCACTGAAATCCCGCCCCCTATGTCGAAATCTCTGAGCATCGCCGGTCAAAGCAATTGGAGAGAGAGGGAGACGAGTGAGAGAGACAGAGAGAGGGCGAGAGATACATGCCCACCGCCATGCCCACGCCGCCATCCAAGCTGAACCTCGCCGTCGCCGTCGCTCCGCCCAGACACCTCGCGGCGACCCACCTCGCAACAAGTCCACAACCGGCCACCGAGACCCACGGCTAGGTCTCGTCGACCGTGGATTTGGTTTTTTCTTAGTTTTAGGATCATAAAATCCCAAAAGGTTAACTTTTTCATCTAGGTTTTAGTTTTGAGGTATTAAAAACAAGTTTTGTAGCATTAGAATCGATTTTTGAGATATTAGAAACGATTTTTTAGGTTGGCAGGATTTTTTTTTTGGGATCGCTAGATTTTTTTTGGGTTTGCCGGAGACAAAAATGGCCACTAGGGGTGGCTGGATCTCTCTCCTAGCCGCAGGGTGGATCGCGACCACCCCTAGCGGCCGGATCTTTTTTTTCTTCGCGGAGTTGCGAGGCGGTGGGCCTCGTCACGGGAGGGGGTGGTGGGCGGCGACAAGTGGCGGTGTCTGGTTGATTTGGTTGGTTGATTAAATGATTGGGTGTTTTGATTTTATTTTACATGTGTACATTTATCTTAATATGATGAGGTGTTAACTTATTATTGGTGACAAAAAGGTGGGGTATTTTGCCATGACCGAATAGCAGCACCTCTCAGGGAATTTGTTTTAGTTAGCAGGTCTTCATGCGAAATGGAATAGGATCCTCTCTAGAAATTGACTGGAAAATATCCAGTTTATGACTATGATTTATTATTAGAAATCCCATAGCTAAAAATGAGTCATCTGTCTCATTAATTAAAAATAATAATAAAATATTATTTTATATTAAAAAATATTAAATCATTAAAAAATAAATGGGTGGTTGGCCACCCCACCATGGCCCTTGGGGGTGGTCCGACCAACTCAATAGGGTGGCCAACCACCCATTTATTTGGTTTATGGTGGCTGAAGCCACCCCATGGCCCTTAGAGGTGGTCCGGTCACCCCCAATGGGGTGGCCAACCACCCCTTTATTTTTTTTAATGATTTAATGATTTATTTTTTAATATAAATAATATTTTTATTATTTTTAACAAGTGGGACAAGTGGCTCATTTTTAGCTGTAGAATTTTTAAGAATAAATCCTAGCCATGAAATGGATATTCTCCGGTCCAAAATGGACTGGAGAGGATCCTATTCCATGCGAAATTTAACTTGGTCCATCAATTTTCAATTTCAATAATTAAGTTTCCAAATTTTATTCTTATTGTAAATAAGTTCATTTATTTATCATTCAATTAGCTAACAAAGCATGCCCTCCTTAAAGGAATTAGGATCCTCTTCAATTCAATTTAAACTGTAAATTATACGGTTAATTATATTTAAGAAATATTTTTATCATGAGAGTCCTATGGTTATAATGCACTGCAAAACAGGCAGTTTACAGCATCCAATAGGGATGCACCACATCAGCACAATGCAAAACACAAAATAGACAGGAAAACATCATAAAATAACCTAATATTTTAATTTTAAAAAATAAAATCCCTCAACTCACCCTCATCTCTTGCATCTTGCCCACAGCAACAACCCACCCATTCTTCCACCCAATATTCTTCCATTGACGATTCAGTTGAAGTTGAAGATCGTGTCAACTGAATCATCAATGGAAGAATGGGTTCACGATCGTGTCAACTGAATCATCAAATTTTTTGAAGTTGTATTTGGATTTCATTTTTGGTTGAAGGAGAAAGTTGGGATTTTGTATATCTTGGAATGTTTGCAGGGGGTCGCAATGACCCAAGCGGCTCTACAACCCATTCACTCCCAATTCTACAACCCAAGTTACCCAACTCTTGAATTTGAACAATCAATGTCAACCAAATCAAATTAAACCCAACCAAGCATAAACCTTTTGAACATTTCCGTCAATGAAACCCAAAAAAAACAACACCCATCTCCCAAAACTGGGTTGTAGAATAAACAACACCCAAAAAGAAACAACACAAATCCTTTGGACCTTGACATCATGGAAAGCTCTTAGCTGCAACCTAGGGCCGACCTCGAGAGAGGTATTGAGAAAGGCATTCTGCTCCTCGATGGAGAGGTGCTTGGAGATGAAGGTGACTTGAGGCTGGGTCGCAATGACACATGCGGGTCTTAGCCGTGACCTAGCCGGATCTCAGCCATGACCCACGCGGGTCTTTGGCTGAGACCCAGCTGCGTCACCAGCATGGCCATGGAGGAGGATTAGAAGAAAGAAGAAAGGAATAAGGGATCCTGTGTTTTCAGTCTCATTTCTTACCATATTATTTTATGGTTTTTGCTGAGGTGACAGTGTATTATTATAAGTTGTAATGGAGGGGTTTTACGCCTCATCCGGACCTAAGTTTAGTTCTTTTATCTTTTCACCGATTTATTTGAATTGGAGAGAACCTTGTACCTCCTTAAAGAGGGCTGTCCATCGATTGGTGGTGGTGACTTCCCCTCCATGATTGGGACACTGCCCTTAATAGGACAGAGGTATCCACCTCTCATATGGTGAGGGGCACCCCTTTGTTGGTTATGGGTGAGCTGCTACTTATCTTTTTAATATTACCATGACATCACATGGTAAGATATGGTATCAATTGTTTTGTCCAACGTGGCATAAATTTAGGACATGTTTGGTATGCATAGTGACGATTTTCATTAGGAAAAACAATAGACTTGATTGAGAATTAGAGAATGCAAAATTAAATAATTATTTATACTCATTAATTTGATGACAACACCTACCACCATGGTAAAACCACATAGTGATCGCACCACCTTCAAAGCCCTTTGTGTTGGACCCTTGAGGAGTTTTCGGGGGTGGTGTGATCACCCATACCACCATTGGTGGTGGTTGTGGCCATCCTTAATTGTTGATGATGGCTGTGGTCACCCCAATGATACCTTGTATGGTGAAACTATCCTATAATTTTTTGTCAAGGTAAGGTGGCCAACCACCCATAGAATATTTAGGATTTTTTTTTTAATAGAAAAATTAACTTACACCTTTGGAAGTATATAGCGGCTTTGAAATTATAATCTTGAAAATTAAAAATTTGCAATATTTCATGGTTATCCCCTTTTAATTTCACATTTTTTTGTTGTTGGTTAAAATGCCCCATTTTTTGTTAAAAAAATAAAATTAAAAAAATGCCTTGTCATTATATATTTTTTTAAAGGGGGTATTTTGAGCATTATAACCCAAAAAAAGAGGATAAAATTAAAAGGAGTTCAAACATGAGATACCAACATTAAGAATTTATAAACTTTTAGGTTATGATTGCAAAATTAATTGTGTTTCAGGGGTGTAAGTGATTTATTTATTTTTTTCCAATCTACGTCGTAGAAAATAAGATAATACTCTTTAATACTCACATTTCCAATCATTTAAATGCAGTTTGAATTTAATCTCGACAATTATATATTTAGAAAGAATAATTTTAAATAGGTTTATTTGTCATCTCACAGTTCAATTAATTAAGGGCATATTTGATATTTCATTTAGTTGCACATTATTTATATGATGGAATAGCTATTCACTTACTAAAAATAATACTTAATCTAAAAAATTAGATAAATATATATATTTATCGAGGAAGTGAATGGGTTTCCCCTAAGACCCATTCATTTAAATATCTTTATATATAAGTTTGGAATTATACTTAACACAAGGTCATCCATTCTCCTCTTTTCTACTACTCTTTCTCTCAAGTTTACTGAAAAGCAAAAAGGATTAAATAATAAATGTTAATGTTTGAAAAGTTGATCGGTAGTATAATAGATTTAAATTATTTAATTGATGTAAAAAAATATATATTTTGTATAAAAAAATAAAAATTTTTGTTTTATAAAATTTTGTTATTTAAATAATAATAAAAAATAATTAATGTAATATAAAAATTAATTTTGAAAGAAATTTTTTAAAATTTTGAGTCGGCTCAGGTCGATAATTAAATTTTTTTTTTTGAAGTTCAGGTCGATAATAATTAATACTGCTCACTAGTCAAGCAGGGCATTGTTGTCAAACCACATTTCAAAATGTCCGACAAAACGGCGCGGCACGTGCCTATATTTTATAATCATTATCTTCACAACCACAAGTATATATATACAGCTTTACTATTTACCTCTACAAATATTTTCCAAAAAAAAAAAAATTTATTAGATCTAAATCAATTATGAACTCTGAGACTCGCTATCCCTTTCCCTCTGTGTCTGCTCCGGGTTCCGGTGACAGTCACCGGAACATTTGCTGCTGAGAGCTGCCAATAGTCTTCAAAACTCCCCGTTTCATTCCTATTCTAAATTCTACTCCCATTCCCGTCACCGTCTCTCTCTCTCTCGGAGGCCTCCTTCGCATTTGACTGTCATTCCTCCAATCAAAAGCACCACTTCGATTGCGTGAGTCCCATTGACTTCAATATTTTTTTTTTTTAATAAATTTTAATTTGAGTTCGAGATCTCATGGTTATTGAGCTTTTTGCTTTTCACATTTGTGCTTTGAGCTTATAGGCTCGGTTTGGTTACCAAGGAAAGCTTCTAGCAGAAGAAAAGAAAACAGATCTCGGGTGAAGAGACTGAGAAGAATGAAGCTTTCAGCTTGACTTGCAAATTCATTTTTCTTTTCTTCCACTTTCCTACCTACCAAACAGAGCATGTAAAGCCACTGTTACTTGCTTGTAGAGTATCAACTGATTTATCGAGATCTAACTATATTCGAAACAATGCAATGGCAATAAATTTGTGTGCGTGTTTTCAAATTAATTTGTTTTGTAGATTATTCTTGGCTTGTAGAGATAGCATTCTTGAAGTTGAGGAGCTGAAGTTCGTGGCATTCGATTAAGAAGTTGTTCAGTTTGCCATGGAAGAGTATGTATCCCTCCGTTATGAATCTTCTTATCTGAATCTCAATACTCACACCGTTGTATATAGAATGAATGTATTGCATATACAATTTATAAGTATGAACTAATTCATACTGTGAAATTGCAAGTGACATTATCTATGTGTGTATGCGCGCGAATTCATGTACTTGTCTATCATACTTATGGATTATGACATGTCTAAATATAGGGAAGATGCTGTGGAGGTTCTACAAAGATACAGACGGGACAGGCGAATACTTCTTGATTTTATACTATCTGGTAGTCTGATAAAGAAAGTTGCGATGCCTCCTGGTGCGGTTACACTGGATGATGTGGATCTGGACCAAGTTAGTGTCGATTATGTCCTCAATTGTGCTAAAAAAGGTGGCTGACCTTGTTTCTAACTTCCCTTTGGGCTGGATTTTTACTAGAATTTGTTATTCAAATGCCTCTTTTTTAGTGCAGGTGGGTTGCTTGAACTATCTGAAGCTATTAGAGATTATCATGATCACACCGGGTTACCCCAAGTTGTAAGCCTCGACTCACTGTGTGCAGTTCCTGACATTGTTTACTGGCTTTTTATTCATTATATTAATCATGTAGGTGCTTGCACGTGTGTTGTGTGCATAAGCAAAGGCCTGTTATTTGTGTGTTACACACACATGCCTGCACTCTGACTAATATAGTGAAAAGTACCTCTCATCATGGATGTGGTTGTATTTTTCATGCTTTTTTTAGTTTTGATGCATCTTCAAAAAGAAAATTCTGCTAATGATTTATGTACCTGCTTGCCAATATCTGTTAATTAGTTCATCGATCATTTTGTTTATCTTGTTCTTGCTGTTAATGTTTGAACTTTAATTCTTCTGCCTTTATCAGAGGAATACAGGTTATGCTGGTGAATTTTATTTGGTTACAAATCCTGAATATTCAGGTTTGCCTCCAAAACGGGCACCACCATCTGTTCCTGCTTTCACACTTCCTCCTGTATACACACCATCTCCTGTTTCCACGCCAGCTCCTGTTTCCACACCACCTCCTGCTTTTGCACCATCACCCATTGTATCAAGTGTGTCGAGATCTGAGTCTTTTAACTCCACACAAGTTCAAGAACTAACTGTAGATGACATTGAAGATTTTGAGGATGATGATGATGCTGAAGAGGTCAATAGTCTCAGAATTTCAAGGAGGAACACACATGGTGCTTCTGATCTTGCACTCAAATTGCCTTCTTTTGTTACAGGTAAAAAGGATTAAGATCTTGGTGTATGTAGTGGGAGGATAGGTTCTTTGCAGCTCATCCCATGCTGCCCAGGTATTAAATCTTGATTAAGTGCCCCTTTTAGTCAGGTTAGGTAAGGAACCATCTCAAGAACTAGCAGGAATAGTGAAAAAATGGGATTACTTGAAGTTGGTAGCATGACCTATGCATATTAAGCATAAATAGTCAATGTTAAAGACCTATACCTATACTTGAATTATTATCTTTGTGTGGAGCCCCAGAGTTTTACTACTTAATTGGTCTAATTAATTGCTAGCACTTTACAATTGCTCTTGGACTTGGCTCAAGTGGTAAAGGGTTGGGTGGGTTAGGCCAAAAAAGAAACAAGGAAATGTTCTTTTATATTAATATTTTTGACATTTAACAAGTTTTAATAACATTCCTACCTTGTAAAGTATCTTGATAATATATATGTTCTTGTGCACACTTACAAAAATATCCAACTACATAATTATCTGACCACAACTTGACTTTCTTATATTTTTTTTGAAGGACAACATAAGACATAAGATAGCATCAGATAGACATAAGTTTGCAACGAGTTTAGTAAGTTATATGAAGTCTCGCAGTTAAATGATCTAGACGTTACATATAATGCGCAAAACCTGTTGCTGACACAGTAAAGGGACAACATGGTATATGATATGTTGCATGGCTTTGGCTTGTTTTTGTTTGCAGTCCCAAGCTTTTGATTGTTTTTTCTCCCACATTTTTTTCAATATAACTACCCTTGGGTCCACTTTTTTTTTGAATTTATGGAGTCACTTTAAAATAAATGTATTAACCATTATATACAATATGCCAAACCTGTTGTCAGCGACAGTGAGGGCACAACATTGCAGTAAAATATGCTGCATGGCTTTGGGGAGTGTTTGTCCATAATCCCCACTTGATTGCTTTATCTTGTTTTGTCTTCCACATTTATTTAATATAAAAATTTTGGGGCGCCTTACGCTTTTAATAAGACTGGTTATTACTTATAAAAAAAAAATTTTATTTAATATAAAAACCCTTGGGCCCACTCTGTTAGAATACAATTAAATGATTGAATTCATTTCTTCTTATTAGCTTAAACTTTTGGGATAAATGGTGATTTAACACACTCTTCAAATGCGTCCATCACCAATCATTTTCTCTCTTTTTGATTTTCTAACTCACTTTGAAAAGAATATATACATGTTTAAAACCAAACCCAATACCTGAAATCGAATTAACAATTTGTTGTAATCAAATTCTATGCATTGAGTTGGGTTAAGAATAGTCTAGATGCATGGGGATTGACTGATTTACCTAAAGAAAATTGGATGCTAGAATAAGAATGTATTATCATCATCATCATGACCAAGCAATAATATGAGTATTTAGCTTTGATAAGAATTATATCATGTGGTAGATGCAACTTGGAAAAAAAATTATGTGCAATATTGGTAATATCAAAAGAATCTTGTTTATTGAGACTCTTTCCAAGTATCTTTTTTAAATGGCTCGCCATGTTCGCTAGAGTGAGATCTATTCATTTAGAATCCACTTGCTGGGTTTTGAAAATGTAGAGATTTTGCTTTGCCTCCTTTGATAATTGATATAAAAACATAACTCTCATAGGGGAATTTTTGCATATATCACAGTGTTTCAATATTACAGCTGTACCATCGATCATAATTCATAAGGTCATGCTTATGTTAATAAAGGAGACGATGGGGCAAAGTTAGAAATAATGGAATTTAATTTAATGGTTAATCATATGATTATGTAAATGCCATGTTTATCTTTATGGTTAGTTGCCTTGAGTAATATGATGATCAAAAGTAAAAAATGCATTCCTGGGATGATTTTTATATTAACTTGGGCATGAAAGGAAAAGTTAAAATTGCATGAAATGGTTATTAATAACCTTTGTACTTTTACTGCTTTCAGGAATTACTGATGATGACCTCCGTGAAACTGCATACGAAATCCTCTTGGCAGGTGCCGGGGCTATGGGGTATGCTTCTATCTTCTTATTTGGCCTGCAGATCATTCTTCTTTTGTTAGATGAATGAGGACTTGCCAATGAATTCTGTCTCCTACTTTGTTTATTTTTTTACCTTTTGCACCCTGTACTGTTTTTATTTGTTACCACTATGTAAACAGGGGTCTCATTGTACCATCAAATGAGAAAAAGAAAGATAAAAGGTCCAAGTTGATGAGGAAGCTTGGACGTAGTAGAAGTGAAAATGTTGTGACACAGTCACAACGTGCACCTGGTTTGGTTGGCTTGTTGGAGACCATGCGTGTCCAGATGGAGGTAATTTTAAGAGAAACTGTTATGTAGGAATTTTCACATCTTTACTCCTTTCTATTCTCTTTTAGTTTGTCTCACTCTCGAAACTGCTAATTACATAATACACACCATGCCTTGCAGCCCACTGTAAGAATTCTATATAGATTATGCCCTTAGCAAATGTTTTACCATTGTTTTCCTTTTCATTTCATGGTATTGTAGATCTTAATACCATGTGACCCTGATGTGATGTAGAATATCACTCTTATACTGATATCTGAAATTAGACTTGTAGCATGTTCAGTGGAAGAGAACTTATTTTGATGGAGGGCATAAATTCAAACAATGCAATGAAGCAAATAGAGATGTATCTCCTTTTTCATTGTAATGTTGAGAGATTTGTGGAACATGGTATTTTAGATGTTTTGTGTAGAGTGGTTTATGCCTAAACAGGTGTTAGATCTTTTGGCTTTTTGGAAGGAAGGGTTATTCGTATTGATATTAAAATTGTTTGGAATGTAATCCAGTCATGTTTAATGTAGTGCATTTTGAGAGAAAGAAATGCTTGAAATTTCGATGATTGTGAGAAGAAGAGTTTGGACCTACAACTATGTTTTCTTAAATCCCTCTTTGAGTGGATCTCTGCTAATGCCTCTCTTATTATCTCCAATTTTGTTCTCTCTTTTCTCTTTCTTGATTTGTTGGGTGTTTTCTTTTGTATACTCCCCGTGAACTTGGGTTTTGCTCTTTACGTTCTTTAATGAAATTGTTTGTACTTATAAAAGAAAAAAACTTATCCCAAAAAGAAAAGAAAACGGAAACGAAAAAGAAAAGTGTAGTAGTAATAAAGCTACATAAATATAGGGGCCTTACAAAACTTTTTCTCTTTTGCAATTTATAATTCGGATCCTTTTCTGCAAGTGACTCCTTTATGTGAGTCACTGATTGTCAGCAAAGATAGATGTGGTGTTAGCCAGAGGGTTTTCATAGTCCATGCTGACTCTTTTATGTAATTTGTCATGCAATTCTGTCTACTAATTGCCTTTAGGTTTCTGAGTGATGTGATGATTCTTGCCATTCTTATGCATGAAAACAGATATCTGAGGCAATGGATATCAGAACAAGACAAGGGCTACTTAATGCACTTGGGGGAAAAGTGGGAAAAAGAATGGATGCCCTATTGATTCCTCTGGAGTTGTTATGTTGTATTTCACGCACAGAATTTTCTGACAAGAAGGCATACATAAAGTGGCAGAAAAGGCAGGTAAGTTCTTCCCCTTTCTCTATCATTCTGTTTTTGGGCCATATAAGTTCTCTTTTAAGGAAAATTTGGAGTGGTTGTAATATATATACTTAACACTGATGGTAAATTTTTTCAATTTTTTGTTAGTTCAGTTAAATATGTTGGAGGAGGGGCTTATTAATCACCCTGTTGTTGGATTTGGGGAATCTGGGCGCAAGGCGAGTGAGTTGAGGATTCTTTTGGCAAAGATTGAGGAATCTGAGGTGTGTCTTTTTGACTTGTTTTTTATTGTTGTTTGCTATTATTGACATCAGACCATGCTAAAACATTGCTTACCTGTGTATTCCTTCCGTGATTGGCTGTTAAAACCATTCTCTTGTAGACTGTTACTTCAACTAGTTAGTTTTGAGCTTTCAGTTTTAAGTTCTTTTTTAACACTGCCAGTTATATTTCTTGGCTAAAAGAGGAACTTTGCTTTTGAAGATTTTAAAAGGCTCCTATGTCCTTGAAGAGGTTTATTTTATTTATTTCGCCTTTGGGACTTGTTTCTTGTTGGATCAGATAGGACCTTGTTTATTATCTCCGTTTTATTCAACTAATGGAGTTTTCCTTGTGCTTCTTAGCTTGTTATTTCTTCCAATTCTAGTTAAGTACAGCATATCATGAAGAGAGAAAAGTAAATAATATAATGTTGCTAATTTGAATATTATGTTTGGGGCCTTGGGCTAGAACTTTATTGTTGCCTGTTTGAAGTCTATGTTATATCATCTGCTGTTTGTGTCGATGCACAGTTCTTCAGAAAATCTATCTGTCTTAGAGTTTGATTTTCTATGCTTGTTCACTGTTTAAAGTCAATATAGACTTATTTTTTCACTTTCAAAAGAATCCCTATATAAAGAAGGAAAAGGGAGTTTTTCTAAGTTTGAATAGATGAAGAAGTTTTAACATGTGAATGTTACTAAATGATGTCACCTTAAATGTCGGATTTCCCAAAGATGGAAAAACAAAATGGAACAAAGAGTCTTAATTTTTTGCTTTTGTCCTTGGCCTCTGCATGAATAGTTATTTATTTTCCTGTTCATAAATTTGTGTTGATTGGCAATTGTGCATCGTCATACTTTTTTTTTTGATAAGTCAAAAGGAATTTTATTAAAATAGAGAAAGGCGCCCCAAAAGTACATAGGATATATACAAGAGGAACTCTTAACTAGAAAAAGAAAAATGGGAAAGAAAATCCGCATAACTAAGAGACAAAGGGGACAGGTAAGCCGCAGTCCACAAATACAAAGAATACAACAAAGAGGCTGGAATCTCTTCCAAAGAGCTTTCCAAGTCCTTAAAACACCTATTGTTTTTCTCCCTCCAAATAGACCAAAAAATACAAATAGGCATCATCTTCCAAACCACGGCACTCCTAGTCCTGCCAGAGGAACACTAGCAAGCACACAGATCCAAAACACTACTAGGCATAATCCAAGAAAGACCAAGCTGGCTAAAAATATTGCACCACAAAGCGTGGGCCACCTCACAATGAATGAGTAAATGATCAATCGACTCTTCATCTTTCTTGCACGTGAAGCATCTATTGATGACCATCACTTGTCTCTTCTTTAGATTATCCAAAGTTTCTGAGTCATGATGCTCAAGTTTTCTCCCAATATAACGTAAGCAGCTTTATGATCAACCTTGTGTATCTTTTATGCAACTCCTTAAAGCCTTTGGCATAATCTTGCATCTGGGCTGTATTTCTTAAATGATTGTACATCATTATTGTTATTATTTTTAATGGTGTTAGATGAGCATATTAGGGTTAATATATTATATGGGTATTTTGGTCTTTGTACTCAATGTTACATTATATATACATGAAGTATGAGAGGAGAAGGCTACGGGAAATAACACAGCCTCTTCTTTCTTCTCTTTTCATGCAAACCCTAAATCCCTTTAACAAATGGTAAATGACTATATATCATTATCTTCTTCATTTGCTAATATCTGAAAATTTTGGGCTGTTTCTCAAATAAATTATTAGAATATTAATTTAAATGATTAAGTCCACAATTTCCTATCAGTTTATGATTTTGGGATGAATGATGATTTAACATGGTATTAGATCAGAGGTCATAGATTAGAGGTCATGAGTTTAAACTTTGACTCTATCCCCATTTCACTTAAATGTTTTACTTGTTGGGCCTCACTTGTTGAGGGGGAGTTTGAATCCACATGTGACAAAATATTAAAATATTAATTTAAATGATTAAAACTTAAGTTTTTAGGATAAATGATAATTTAACAAAAATAAATGTACTTGTCATCATATTGAAACTCTTAAGGCTTTTCCAGTTTCTCCTTCAATTATTAAGTAACAAGATGGTAACTAAATGCTCCACCTTATTAAATGTCTTTCAAGCTTAGATTGGTTTACATTTTTAGCACGCTTCTATCTCTCCTTTGCATCTTTTTATTTGGCTTGCTGCTAGTGATCTTGATAACTTTCTTTTTCTTTTCATTTCCGATTTTAGTCTCTTCCATCTTCCACGGGTGAACTCCAACGAACGGAATGCTTGAGATCTCTTAGAGAGATTGCCATTCTACTTGCTGAGAGGCCAGCTCGCGGTGATTTAACTGGTGAAGTATGCCACTGGGCAGATGGTTATCCCCTAAATGTTAGACTATATGAGAAACTGCTTTTCAGCGTCTTTGACATGTTAGATGAGGGAAAGCTGACAGAGGTTAGTAGATTTTTTGTTAGTTGAAGAAAGAAGTCCTCAAATTTTGAAGTTTTAGATTTCTTTCAATAGTTTTGAGTTAGTTTCTGCTTGAAAACTAGAATTAAAGCTCCATGGAGGTAGGCTTATGTTTGAGTTCTGTCTGAAATTGCTTATAAAATTTAATGTCTTGTTAAATGTATGATAGTTTAGACATGCTTTGAAATTTTGGATTTTTTATCAAACTTTCATCTAGAGATGTTAGTCAGAGTTGGACTGTGATCTGATTACTTATCAAAAGAAAGAAGTCAGACTGTGATCCAAGAAATTGTTTTGTAGAAAAAACATTATGATGATTAATTTTAGCTACATTTTTCATAATTTGCTTGATTGGACCATGCATAGCTTATTTTTATTGCCAGGAAGTGGAGGAAATCCTCGAGCTCTTGAAGTCGACATGGCGTATTTTAGGAATCACAGAGACCATCCATTACACCTGCTATGCATGGGTACTATTTCATCAGGTATAGTAGTTTAAAAATAGGAACGTTCTGGTTTCCTTGAGGGAAAGCCTGCAGGGAAAACTCTCAGGTTGATGAATTACCTAAAAATTTCTGGTAACAAGAGAACATGTTTGATTTAATCTCCCTTTAAATTCCCTCTTTGGGTAGAAATATTTGCAAAAGAGTTTCATGTCTGTCAAAAAGTGTAATTGGGAATAATCAATTGAGTTATTGTTTCTCTCCCCCTTTCTTTCCTATTCGTCTCATCAGCCACTTCTTATTTGCAAGCTTTTGTTTCTTGAGACTGATTTACTGCTCTGTGTCTCCACTAATGATCAATTTTGGCATCTAAATAAGTTTTCGTATTTGTTTTCTTTAGGTGGCTTGATTTCTGTGTGTCTATTTCTGCAGCAGCCATATACTTGTCTTCTATATAACAATTCCGTTTTAACTAGTTTTTCAGCAGCTTTAAGTTGTCTATTAAAAATATGAACATTGGAGGGTTTCCCCCAAGGGCACTTGCAGATGAGGAATGCTAGGCTTACAAATACATTTTACAAAAAAACTTTTACAAACTAATGTAGTACAACATGATTGGATATGAGATAAATTCAAATTTTGATAAACCCAATCATGTTGTGCCACATCAGTTTGTAATTTTTTTTTTATAAAATGTGTTTGTAAGCCTAGCATTTCTCCTTGCAGATATGCTTAACAAGTGGTGGCCATTTGAATATTCTTCGTTTCCTGTTTCTTTAAATAATTGAATGTATGGTCATGAGAACTTTTGGACTTCTTTCTTGATTGCCTTAGAAGTATAGGGATACATACATCATAAGATGTACTTTCACAATAGCTGCCTCGTTCATGTATGAGCATGTCTAATGTATGGCATACGATCTACCTGGGGAACATATTGCATTCTGCCAAGAAAAATGGTGCAGTTCCTTTCTATTTTGTTATTTCATTCCATTAATTTCCATTTTCTGTATGAGATTTTTTTTGCTTGGGGTTGGAAGTCCCACATTGCCTGGGTATTAAGGAGATGGGCCATTTATAAGGTTGAGAGTAAACCTCAACTCTTGAGCTAGCTTTTGGGTTGAGTTAGGCCCAAACCCATTTCTAACATGGTATCAGAGCCTAACCCAATTGGCTATGGCCCACAGTCTTCCATTTGTTGCACGTGTTGGCTTGGATGTCCTCCCGCCACACGTAAGCGTGTTGGAAGTCCCACATTGCCTGGGTATTAAGGAGATGGGCCATTTATAAGGTTGAGGGTAAACCTTAACTCTTGAGCTAGCTTTTGGGTTGAATTAGGCCCAAACCCATTTCTAACAGTAAAAACATGTGATTTTTGGCTGTCATTGAGGCTTGCACACTACACATGCCCACCATGCCCACCCACCCACCCTACACACACATCCCCACAGTTTTATCATGTTAATTGGCATAAATACTACAAATAAAAAATTCTTCATTGTGATTAGTTTTTCTTTTTATGTGATTGCAGTTTGTCATCACAAGTGAGCAGGGAATCTTGCGACATGCCATGGAGCAGCTGAAGAAAATACCATTGAAGGAACAACGGGGCCCACAAGAGAGGTTACACTTGAATGGTTTGCATTCCAAAGTTGAACAAGGGGGATTTCGGGATTTGTCTTTCTTACAATCCTTTTTATCACCCATCCAGAAATGGACTGATAAGCAGCTAGGAGACTACCATCTGCACTTTTCTGAGGTTTGTTATACCATTGGTATTTGGTAGCAAAATATGTGGATGTTTAGTTTGATATATTGTCAGGCTGGTCTGAGATTCCTTTGCATATGAGCTGTGATTCTGTGTCTGACTGTATCCAAACTGTTATAAGATAGGTGTAATCAATTTACTGCATGCATATCAAAACTCCTTATTACTTATCAAAAATAAAATAAAATAAAATAAAAATTTACTTCATCCATATTCTCCTTGAGCTATTATTTTTGCTCATACATTAACGATTCACAGTTTGTTGCATTATTGTTGCTTTTGTCTAACTGTCACCTTTATTCCTTCTGTGTCTTGTTTTAAAAAGAATCCCCTCTTCTTCAACAGTGCACACAACACTTCTCTTATTGTTGCTTCTGTCCAACTGTCACCTTTATGTCTTCTGTTTCTTGTTTTGTGCTTATATCCATATCTCTACAATTTTTAATGTGTGCTACAACATGAATGATTCAGTGCATATTTTATGAACTGATGTGTGTATAACTATGATCCAGTGTCTGCTCAGCATCTTATGATATACATACAGTAAATGATACAACACATGCTACGTGTATGATACAATAATCATGCATGCAAAAATCTCTGCTTTTAGGGATCGTTAAAAGTAAATCAGTTTTAGAAACTTTCTCCTAGAAACTTGCCATATTTTCAAAGCATTTGAAGATCATCTTTGGTTTCTGTTGCCTTCTTTACTGAAAGATCTTCTTTAGGGTGCTTAATATCTACAGCCATTTTATGTAATTGTAGAAAGCAAGCCTAATTATTGTTGTGTTCATTTGATTATGAAGCTCTTGTAAGCTAAGGCAACTATTTGTTTCTTCTATGTATCTTAGTTATAATCATTTATCAAAAATATATCTTGGTTACAATCTCTTAGACTTTTTTTTTTTTTCCTCTGGTGAATTGTTTTGCCCTTTTAGTTGCTTTTATTGTAGCCATCTTCATGGTTTTGCAACTCAGTTCCATGTTCTAATGTTTCTTGAAGAAACCAGCAATGATGGAGAATATTGTAGCAGTTGCAATGGTTGCTCGAAGACTTCTTTTGGAAGAACCTGAAGTAGTATGTATAACCTTTCTTCTTAAGCACACATTTTTCACTTGAAGTAAATTTTTCTTGAAAACAATTAAATCAGGTTTTATGAAGTTGAAAGATAGGGGTTGTGATATGACTTCCTTACAATAGTCAAAACGCTGTCCTTTGTCCAGGACTGTTTAATTTGCGTCTATTCATTGTTATGTGTAGATTGTTGAATGTTTAACATCCCATTTTTCTGTAGGCAATGCAATCTTTATCCATCACAGATCGAGATCAGATAGAATCCTATATATCCTTGTCCATTAAGAATGCTTTTTCCAGGGTATGTGTTCAACTCATTTGTAGTAAATTTTCTAGTTGTACTAGGTCCAATTAGTGTTATTTGTTCAAATGAGTAGTTGGCTTCCCTCAATAGATCTGTCTTATAACTTTTTCGCTTGCTTATGGAAGCTTGGGCTTAACTTCAATTGATGCCAATCATATATGCTTAGCATTACTTATCCAAAAAAAAGAAATGCTTAGCATGACTATTATAATTTCCGCTGAGATTGGCTTTGGTTAGTTTAGGAATCAGTTAAATTGATAGAGTTATAACCTGGTTTCAGAGGTTCATGGTTTCTGCCTTTCTGGTGTATCAATTTACATTAATTATTATATTTTACTTGAATTGGATAGGCATTAACATATTATTTTCTAAAAAGTAAAGATAAAAAAGAAAAGCTCTACCATGGAAGTATACAAGATGAAATTCGAAAGGTAATTTAACATATTGAATTTAAGTAGTGGATTTAATCAATCGGAAGGCAGTGATTAATTTGGATCAAAGGTGAGACAGTGCAAAAGCAATAAATTCACATGACAAATTAAGTGAAACTTCCAAGCTAAGATTTTAATGAACTTTAGCTTCACCTATTGTTACCCCCTTCTTCCAAATTTATCAAGCTGTTAAATAGCCTCTATATTATAATGTGCTAATATACAAAGGGCGGAAATGTCTCCATAGGAAAATGGTCTCCATGACTGTCGATCTTTATACTAACACTCTTAACATATATGGAGTACTTACTGTACTTTTCTTTCATAAAATTAGATTACTTATAAAAAAAAAAGAGAAATTACCTCAGAACACTTTGGGTTGGCATTCAGATTTTTTTTAATTCCTAAGTTTTTTTTTTTTTTCGACAATTTACTCCATGAGTAAATCGAAATCAGAATAAAATTCTTGCCGTCAAAATTTTGTTAATTGCAGTTAGTCTGGGTCAAAACACACCGTTTTGACCCATTAAAATATTAATTTTTTTAAAAATTTTAATTTAAAAAAAAAAGAGAGATAATGCAGAGGTGGCCAAGCCACCCCATATGGGGGTGGCCCTTAGGCCTAGGGGTGGTTTGTGGGGGTGGCCAAACCACCCCCTTGGGCCAAAGAGGTGGTTCGGCCACCCCTGCATTCTACCTCTCTCTCTTTTTTCTTTTTTTTTAATAATAATTTTAATTTTTAGATTTAATTTTTAAAATTAATATTTTAATGGGTCAAAATAATGCGTTTTGACCCAGACTAACGGCAGTTAACAAAATTTTGACAATAGGGATTTTATTGTGATTTGGATTTACTTAGGGAGTAAATTGTCAAAAAAAAAAAAAAACTTAGAGATTTAAAAATCGAGTGCCGACCCAAGGTGTTCTGAGGTACTTTCCCTAAAAAAAAATCATATATGGAATACTTTTCATTTATAGATGCTTTGATAGTTACTGATCACCACATCATAAATCATGATTGATAAACTAAGTTCAAATGTAGATGTGCCCATAGTTTTTACCTTGCAGTTTTTGGTAAAGAACTTGAATAATATTTTTCTTCTCTTATCAAAAGATTTTTTCTTTTCTTGGTACAGTTACTGCACGCTGTTGAAAAATCAGACTCAATACATGGACATCCTTTGGCATTGCTTGCAGAAGAGTCCAAGAAATTTCTGAAAAAAGATTCTACTATGTTTATGCCAATTTTCTCTCAGAGGCATCCTCACGCAGCTATTTTTTCAGCATCACTAGTTCATAAGTTGTATGGGAACAAGCTGGTAAGCTTATATTTACTTGGTTTTTATAAGCATATGTTCTCATATTTTGTCCTTCATAAAGTCTTAATCATACCTCTTATTTTCAGAAACCTTTTCTTGATGGTGCTGAACATTTGACCGAGGATGTTGTATCTGTATTTCCAGCGGCTGATAGCCTTGAACGGTATATACTGTCTGTTATTGTGTCTTCATGTGAAGAGGAGACTGCAGAAGTTTACCGCAGGAAACTAATTTCATATGAGGTGAGATAAATGAATTTATCACCCAGATGATTTCCTCTCTTTTGTACTGGTAAGAGAGTTTTAGTGGTGTTAAGAAATGGTAACTAATGAAATCCTGCCTATTAGAGGCTGTACAAATTGAATTGCACAGAGTGATGCCAATTAACTAGATCTTTTTTTTTTTTTTTAATAAGTAATTTCAATATCATTAATAAAGCGCAAAAGGACACACCCTAAGAACTAAATCTTAAATTTTCTGAAATCCTCAAACATAATTGATATTTAAGCTGCATGCCTTATCCTAGCTTTTATGCACCTGATTGCAAAAAAGGCTTGCAATTTTAAGAAGTGTGTTAGGTGTTGTTCTGATATTGCAGGTCTGCATTTAATTTTGAGGCGTCAATCAAGAATGTCACATCCTCGTGCTTTCCTCCAAAACCCTCCACCTTGATATATAAAACAGCAAAAAAACAAAGATGAAGAGTTTTCATACTTTTAGTAGCACTTAATGATGTCCACTAAATTTTGCAGTTTGAGATAGCTCATATTATGTATATGCTTGTATATATGCATTTCAATATTAGCTTGCTTGAGCGTGAGGTTGTGTGACCAACCTTGGTTCAGTGTACCATATATTATTTCTTTTGTCTTGATGGTTTATAATTTTCCTCTTGATCTTTTTCTGTCAAATTTAATTTTCTTAACTTTTGCATTTCCATGTAGATTGAATCTTTATCTGGAACATTGGTGATGCGCTGGGTCAATTCACAGCTCGGAAGAATTTTAGGTTGGGTTGAACGGACTATTCAACAAGAGGTGAATTCCCAAGTTAACTGAAGGGATATTTAATGCCTAAACAGTAAAATACATGGAATTTATTTTGTGAAGGAATCAGAATCCAAAGTGGATTATTCATTTCATCTACAATATTTCTCAGTAAGCTGAGATTCAATGGTAACTGATTATGTTTTGAATGCAATACATGAATCATTGATGAATGTAGGCTGTTTTTTTACAGTGAGAAATTTGCTGTTATGAAAACACAAATCTACTAGTCAGCTAAACCATCCTTTCTGTTATGGTCCTGTGTTCTGCGCTACAATAATTTGTAGAATTCTGGATGCTGCTTGCTTCCTTACATATAGCGACAATGTGTGCTTCATAACAAGTAGAGAGAACTATAGGAGGTTTCCTACAACTTGGTCAGCGTGTTTGGTAGAAGAATAAGGCTCTGTTTAATTTGGTTTCAATTTCTTTGATACAAAAGTGAATTCTAACGTATCTAGTTTCTACTGACAAGCCAATTCTGTAGCATTTGTGAAGGAGGAGACCCTAAGATAGCAATTACATGCAATAACGGTGCTGTTCATGTCTTGCTAATCTATGAGCATGGTCTGCTGCTTAAAATCAATATTGAACTGAGTAATGAAATAGAAGTCATTTATTCCCATACAAATTGCTTATAATGTTGTGTCCACGTTGTAACTTTTTAAAGGATTGCTTTTGATTGGCATCAGATGCCTATTAACGACCAGCATGTCTGATATTTGTGCACATTACAAAATTTCATCTGTACACATTAATACTATTTTGGTTAGTTTCTCAGACACACAGACATGCACACAATACAAGAGAACACAAAAAACACACAAGCAACAAGCAGAGATGCATTGCTGCGACCTTGACTTGATTTTGGGGAATGCCCTCCTCATCTTTGTCTTGAAGGGCATCAGCTGCTTCAATGTTCAACTAGTATTACCTTAGAATATGTTTGAGTACCAAACTCTCCGGTAATGATTTTATGATCAATGGAGCACCATATGTTTTGACAAAGACACATGGTGTCAGACATGATTTCTCTTAGTCTAAGCGTGGGAAATGGCTATACATATGGATGTGCATTAGATATACATTAAATGTATCTCTTTGACATTTTTTAAGAATTTGTTAGCTTCTAATTTTTTTTCCCAGTAAAACTATGATAAAAAGTTACTTGGTGATAAGTTCCTTAATGTCTAGGCGTAATGTAGGTATACTCCATTCTGTCAATCT
This sequence comes from Carpinus viminea, assembly GCA_013348765.1. Classification (NCBI taxonomy): domain Eukaryota; kingdom Viridiplantae; phylum Streptophyta; class Magnoliopsida; order Fagales; family Betulaceae; genus Carpinus; species Carpinus viminea. The sequence continues at coordinate 17,256,906 of CP054668.1, forward strand.
AGTTCAGTTTTTCTTTTGTGGTCCTGCCTACTGCTGAAAATATGATATTGGTTATCTATATGTCAAGTAAGACCTGATGTCGAGCAGTTATAAACTTATAGTGTAGAATCATGCACATAAAGATGGATTTTCCCACTTCATTATGGCACTTACAAGGGGTTTTTGGGGGGAGTGTGGGTGCAGTGGGTTACCAAATTTTTGTCCTCTTTTCAACATCAACAAACTTATAGACAACTTAGGTTCCTTCAGGTGGATTACCTTTCAACTGGCACTTGGACAGTTGGCTGTCCAGTTTTCTTCAGAAAGTGATCATATATGTGATCATTTTCATAAATAATTGGCACACTGTCTTGCAACTACCTTGTTTCGCCTGCTTATAAATGGTATTTATTATACTAACAAATAATCTGCTTAGAAATTGATGTAAATTCCAAGAAGACTATTCTTTCTTCATCATCTTCCCTCCATCGAGATATTTTATTCACTATATAGCTTAATGGTCCTGTACATCCTTTTTCAGAGGTGGGACCCAATATCGCCTCAACAGCGGCATGGGAGTTCAATTGTTGAAGTTTATCGAATTGTGGAGGAGGTATGCATGTGTTTGTTTGTCCTTAAATTCCCTTGATGATTGATTTGTTAGTTTACATGCAAGATCTGTTTATATTTGGTTGGATTTGTATGAAGTTAATCGCCAAAAGTCTGTTTTTTTTTTTGGATAAGTAATGTTTTATAGAAAAAGCGCAGAGGGGCGCAACCCTAGTACACAGGAAGTATACAAGAGAACGCCTAAGGGGGGCTAGAGAATAGAGAAAGAAAATCAGAAAAAGTAATCACTCTAGGGGCATGCCAAGCTGCCGTCCAAGAGTAAAGGGTAGTAAAAAAGGAATGTAACAACTCCTCTCTACTACTCGAGTCGTCAAAATATCTCTTGTTCCGGACCAAATGCACCACATGATACAATGCGAATCATTTTCCAAACCACACCTTTGCGGGACGACCTCCGGACCACCAACACTGCAGAAGATTCACAACCCCTCTAGGCATAGACCACGCCAAATCAAAAGCGACTAAAGAAGGCATTCCATAATAGTTGGGCACATTCGCAATGAAGAAGCAAATGATCAACGGTTTCCTCATCTTTCTTGCACATCCCACACATTAATGACCACCATATTCTTCTTTCTCAAATTATCTTGCGAGATCTTGCCAAGGGCCGACCAAACAAAGAAAGCCACTCTCGGCGGGGCTTTAATGCCATATATGCTCTTCCAAGGAAAAGGGCAAGTATCTTTAGCAATAATCTCATTGTAAAAAGATCTCACCTCAAACTTGCCTTTTCTATTCGGAACCCACCAAATCTTGTCTCCCCCACCAGCCAAGTTAAAGGAGTATAGAAGACTATAGAAAGAAGCCAACTCTTCCACTTCCCAATCATTCAAAGCACGGATAAAACTAATATTCCACTGACAAGAACCACTCACCAACTCCGAGTTGTCTGCAATCGAGGCCTCCTTGTTACTAGCAATATTATACAAGCCCGGATACACCTCCATAAGAGGCGAATCTCCACACCACTTTTCCTCCCAAAAGCTGATTCTAGAGCCATCCCCTGGAATAAACTTGATGTGACTAGAGAAACAATGCCATTCGTTGCTAATGAACCTCCAAAGACCCATCCCATGCGAACCAGCTCTAACCCGGGAGCGCCACCCCCCTTTTTCCGACCCATACTTCGCCACCACCACTTTCCTCCACCAAGCTTCGGGCTCGCTAGCAAACCTCCACAGCCATTTACCAAGAAGAGCTCTATTGAAGCACCGCAAGTTGCGAATGCCTAATCCTCCTTCCCTAACCGGAGAGCAAACTTTAGGCCAATTCACAAGGTGGAACTTGAATTCTTCTCCAATACCTCCCCAAAGAAAACCACATTGAATGGACTCTATCCGCTTGGCCACCGAAGCAGGAATAGGGAGGAGAGACATGAGATAAGTAGGGAGGTTAGATAAGGTGCTCTTTATGAGGGCGATACGACCACCCTTGGAAAGATACATCCTCTTCCAACTAGCCAACATACGGGTGGACCTTTCCACCACCCCATTCCAAATCGCCCTCTCTTTAAATCTGGTTCCTAGAGGAAGACCCAAGTAAGGAGTAGGTAAAGAGCCAACTTCACAACCCAAAACCTCCGCCAACTCTCCCATATTACTCACTTCCCCAACCGGCACAAGGATAGACTTAGCCAAATTAACCTTAAGACCGGACACAAGCTCAAAGCAAGTTAACAAGTTACCTATGGCTTGAACTTGATCTTGGGAAGCTCCACAAAAAACCAGCGTATCATCCGCAAACAACAAATGAGAAATATGAACTTGCTCTCTCCCCCTAGTCCCCACGGCAAAGCCGGAAAAAAGGCTATGATCAATAGAAGCCTTTAACCATCACTAAAGGCCTCCATCACAATAACAAAGAGGAAGGGGATAGGGATCTCCTTGCCTAATTCCTCTTGAGCTGTTGAAGAACCCAGCTGGCGAACCATTGACCAACACTGAAAAAGAAGCAGAAGAAATGCAGAATTCAATCCAAGAACACCATTTTTGCCCAAACCCACACCTTCTTAGCAAATATAGCAGAAAATCCCAGCTCACATGATCATAGGCCTTCTCCATATCAAGCTTACACAGCAGACCCGGCTCCCCCGACTTAAGACGAAAGTCCAAACTCTCATTGGCAATAAGCACTGAGTCTAAAATTTGTCTACCCTTGACAAAGGCATTTTGAGGGATAGAAATAATGCTATGCATGACCAACCTCAGCCTGTTGGCCAAGACCTTCGACATAATTTTGTAAATCCCACTTACAAGGCTTATAGGGCGAAAATCCTTGAGCTCAAGCCCACAGCACCTTAGGAATTAAGAGATATGAAAGTGGAATTCAACTCTTCTCCAACTTACCCTGCATGGAAATCAGCAAACACAGCCATGATATCCTCTTTCAAAACATGCTTGGAAGAAAGCCATGGAGAACCCATCCTGGAGCTTTATTTCCATCCAGATCACATCTTTAACCTCCTTCTCAAGAAAAGGGGCTTCAAGAGAGGAAGCTTCAACTGCGGAAATGGACTCGAAGACCAAGTCATCCAGCCTAGGCCTCCAAGGCATAGATTCAGCAAACATGGACTCATAAAAATTCACCACATGATCTCTAATGGCTGCAGGGTTTGAGGTTAAAGACTCGTTAATAAGTAGAGAGTCAATAGTGTTATATCTCTTATTCGAATTGGCCATTGAATGGAAAAATTTTATACATTTATCTCCCTCCTTAAGCCATTTAATTCTAGATTTTTGCCTCCAACTGATTTCCTCCTGGAGAAGAGCCTTTTCAAGATCCCTGCACAGCAAACTCTTCCTCACCTTCTCCTCCTCACTTAAACCTCTCTCCTCAACCACCAACTCAAGAGCCTTCAACTCATCCACTCTCTCCTTGATCATCACTCCTATATTGCCAAAAACCATCCTATTCCAAATCTTAATGTCCCCCTTAAGAGCCCTAAGCTTCTTAGCAAGAATGAAGCTAGGGGTGCCTTGAAACTGATACGAAGTCCACCAGCCTCTGACCTTATCCACGAAGCCCTCTTCTTTCAGCCACATATTCTCAAACTTGAAGGAGATCCTTCCCCCCTTCCGGCCGCCACAATCTAAAAAAATAGGGAAGTGATCGGAACAAAGGCACAATAATCTCTTTTGTATGACTCTAGGATACCTAGCTTCCCACCCCGGAGAAACCAAAAACTGATCAATCCTAGACCATGACTGGCTGTTGGACCATGTACAAGCTCCCCCTGTCAAAGGAAGATCCATAAGACCTCTCTCAAAAATGAAGTCTGAAAATTCCCTCATAGCTGGGCTAATGCGTCTCCCACCCGACCTTTCGCTAGGGAACCTAATAACATTAAAATCCCCCCCAATACACCAAGGCAACACCCAGCAACTCAACAAGCCAGCCAATTCATCCCACAACCAGCGTCTATCCGAATTTCCATTGGGGCCATAAACCCCTGCGAAGGCCCACTCATCTCCATCCACAACATTCTTGAACCTGCAAGCTGCCAGATAGACTCCCACTTCCCTCTCCAAACTAGACACAACCCTCTTATCCCACATCAAAAGAATGCCCCCAGAAGCTCCACTAGACGCCACATAGCAATAGTCAACATAGGAGCAGCCCCATAGACTGTTGATGATCTTCCTGGAAATTAAATCCAACTTGGTCTCTTGCAGACACACAATATCCACCCTCCATTGCCTTAACAAATTCCTAACCATTAACCTCTTATTTGGGCAGTTCAGCCCTCTCACATTCCATGATAATATTTTGCACTTCATAAGCAAATCCGATTCCCCCTTCCTCTACCTCTACTGCGAGACACACTCCCACTACCCCCATCATAATTAATTGAAGAGTGAAGGTTATCCAGTTCACGCATACCTTTTTTCCCAGCCTTGCCTCCACCCACAGAATTCTTACCCGGCTTGTAAGACTTGCCAGCCAAAATGAGTGCAATAGCCTCCCTGAGTCTATCAAATTGACCATCACACGAAACACCGACAATTTGGCTGAAAGCAAAAATTACTTCATCTTCCTTCCTTGTTGCCCGAGATTCACAGCCATCTCCAGCCTCCGAGGCAAGACTCCAGTCCAAAGGCATGGGCTCTTCCTCCACAAAGGGCACCAACTCCATCCCAGCCGAGGAAGACTGCTGCGGAGTAGCAAGGATTCCATCCCCTATATTTCGTCCCTCTGCTGGACCACTCAAAGCTCCATTCATAAGAAATGGAGTACCCGGGACCGAAGGCACCAACACTTCCTTCACACCCGAATGGATAACCTCTACCATAATACCTCCTCCCTGCACCTTCAATAAATCATTCTCGGTCAATTCTGCCCCTATCAGACCACTCGAAAAATCACCGATGGAATCAGGTGATTTGAACTGACTCGCCGGCGCAGCTCCGGACCTGCAAGGATCACCGTGATTTCCACGTAACTCTGTCGGCGCCGTCTGGGTAGACCCCTGCACCTTCAAAGAGGCAACATCGGTCTGTTCTGCCTCTTCCAGACCGCTTGAGAAGTTGCCGAAGACACCGGAGGAGATTAACTGGCTCGCCGGCAAAGCTCCGGGCTCACCAGAAACACCGTGGTTTCCAACCATCACCGTCGGAAGCGTCAGGATGGGTCCAACCATGTCGCGCGAGTCCTGGGCTACGCCACCCATACTGATCTCCGGCTCGTAGGTTGTCGTCGACAGTAAACCCGTGTCAACGTTACCCCCTGCCGGCGCCGTCTGAAACGTCTTACGGACCCATTCGTACGTTCCCAGTATGGACGAAGGCGCCGGCCTTACCATTCCTTCAGGGATCGACTCTCCGGCCACCGAAGATTCCCCCACCTGAAACGAACGAATCCCGGAGGAAGCTTGCGAAGAGAACTCTCGCAGAATCGTGCCCGAGCTCCGTCCGGGCTTGGGCCCCTCAAAGCCCACCAGCTTTTTCTTAGTTTTTTTCTTTTTGGGCTTAACGCCCTTCACCCAATGCCCATCTTCGGCCCTCACTTTGCCTCGGCCCATCTGTTTCACCTCCACATGGCCCAGACTTGGCCCAAAAGAATCCATTGCTTCAATAACCGCACCAAGTCTGGCGAGACCAACGCCAAAAGTCTGTTGCTTCATATTTAATTAAATGCAAAGCATGTCAGTTGAATTTGACTAAATTTTGTAATACTTCCTGTGTACATAGGTTGCACCTTTGCTCTTTTTAATGAATTTGTGATTAATAATCAAGAGGTTTGAGATAAGGTACCTTTAGCATAGAATAGCTCAAAAAATGCATTCAACAACTCTATTCTGCTCCTTGCCCTTAGAAACTGTCTCCCTGTCCTTGTCCTCCTTCTGGACATCTGCCTTGGGCAAAATCCTGACAGTGGATAATCTAATCAAAGGAACATTCCTATTGTGGACTGGTGCTACATACATTGAGTGGGGAGTCTTATCATTTTCTACTTCCTTGTCCTGTTGCAAGGGATTTGTGATCACTTGCTTTTTCTCTCTTTCGGGTTCACTGGGTGATGTCAAAAAGGTGGTTGATATGCTTCTTTGTTGGAAAAGAATTATGCCATTAAAAAAGTAGTCTGATTTGGAAAGTTGTATAACTTTGCCAGATGTGGGTCACCTGGCAAGAAAGAAACAAAAGGACTTCTAGTGAGTTGAAATCTCTACAAACATGTTGAAGGCTTTATTTTTTATGTGATTGGACTTCTTACTTTGAGTAGTCGCCCTTTTTTGGATTTTGTTGATATATATATTTGGTAAGTAATGAAAAACTTTATTGAAAATATAAGGCGCTCTTAAGTTCATAGGCTGTGTACACATGGAGCACAAGCCCGAAGCCCAAAAAACAGCAAAAACACCCACTACTTAGCCCGACAAGACAAAAAGCCCAAAGCCCTCAAACGCTAACGCTCCTTGCCTCTCCCACGCTTTGTTGATTTCTTAAACTTTATGTTATAATTTTTTTGGAGAAGGTCTGAGGTTTACTCTGTAAGGGTGGGTCTGAAGGGCCCTGCCTTGTTGAGGTTCCCCATCATCAAAAATCTTTTTTTGGAGAATCTCTTGTATGCAGTCTATACATTTGAGGTTAATCCTTTCTAACAGTATTTTATTTACTCATAAAAGGAAGGGGAATGGGGGGTTCCCTTTTTCAAACTGACGAATCAATGACATTAAGACATAGTTTTAATCTTTTGACTGGAGGTCGGGCATTATGGGAATGGAATTGACTGGTGGAAGCTTACAAGTATATAATCCCATACTTTGGTCAAAATTCCTTCACTTTTATGGAAGCATTTGTTTGTGGAGGTTTTGGGTTGCAGTCTTAAAAGTGCTTGTTGGCTTGGTGTTCATATATTTTTATGTACTCTTGCATTGTAATCTTTTGTAACACTTACAAATACATTAATAAAGCCTTGTGATTTATATTTTTTATGCAGACAGTTGACCAATTTTTCACTTATAAAGTTCCAATGCGGGCTGCAGAGCTGAATGGCTTGTTTCGTGGCATTGACAATGCATTTCAAGTGTATGCGAATCATGTAATTGACAAGCTGGGTGAGTGTGTGCTGTTAGTATATAGTTGAGTGTTCTTGTTATAAAGAATCTGGATGTCACTTTCCATGGCAATTACACTTTCGAGTCAAGAGAGGTGCATTTGTTTTTCTTTTTCTGTTTTCTTTATGTTAAATCACCACTTATCCCAGAAGTTCAACTTTATAGGAAGAGGTAAATTTAATAATTTAATCAATAGTTTAACATTCCCCATCATGTGTGGTTCAAATTCCCTTTTAATAGGTGAAATTCAACACGTAAAATATTTAATTTAAATATGGGGGGTAGTCAAGATTCGAACCTTAACTCATTTTCAAGTTCTTTTAATTTTGTTTTTCCAAATCATAGTCATCATCTAAGTAGCATGACTTATATATGGAGTTGTATCCCTGTTGAATATGTACCAGCTCAAGACGTAATATGTAAAGTTGGCGGTTGGTCTTTGGACTAAATGGTATCTCTCTTGCTATAAATAAGGATTGCAGGGCGGGGTCACGAGCTCTATCCTTTGTGTGCGTCCATAAGTTGTATCTACCTTTGAATTTAAAAAATAAAAAAAATTGGTGAAGAATCTAATTTTTTACTTAAAAAAAGGGAAAAATAGTCAAGATAATAAAGGGTGAACCTCTGTATTAGAAAAGGAAGCCTTATACTCATTTAATAGATGAAGAAGCTGAAGTGAATTCACGGGTAAGATAGTCAAGGTTTTGTTTGGCTCTATTGTTTTCTACAATCTTCTCTGTCAGCAGTTTGCTTAATTTTCTTTTCTGCTATTCTTTCTTTTATTTTAGGAACTTATATTCAAAAAAGTAATTTTGTGAAAAGTCTGTCATCTCTCTCTCTCTCTCTCTCATAGTTGGAAAATTCACATTATACCATACATAGTGATGAAGAATCATATGTGTCTTCCTATGTTCTTTTACCTTTCTACCATTTCCAATTTACATTCTTCCATGCTTGTTCTGCTAATAACTTACTCTTTTCCTTTAAATTTATTTTCCACCTTTTTATACTAATATGGACCTTGAAGTATGATTTTGGTCATGCAGCTAACAAGGAGGACTTAATTCCCCCTGCACCTATCCTCACGCGATACAAGAAAGAAGTTGGAATAAAGGCTTTTGTAAAGAAGGAATTCTTTGACCCTAGGCTGCCAGATGAGAGAAGGACGACCGAAATAAATGTCTTGACAACACAAACCCTTTGTGTTCAGTTAAATACTTTATATGTGAGTTCAAACCTAACTTTATCTTTGTTTTAAGTGAATAATGTCTGGAAAAACTTTTCTGAGAGGGCAAGATTTTTTAAGAGTGGTGATTCTTTATTCTGAAGTTAGCATAGTCCCCTCTGAGTTAGAAGTTTATGAGTTCCAAATTCACTTTGTTATGCTGATCTTGATCTTTTGTCAAAATCAATTGGGTGTTTTCTTTCTTGCACTATTTGGGTCAATGGTGGGCCTGCAGTTGTATGTAATGTCAGTTACCTTGTTGGATTCTTTTTTATTTATTGTTACTGATTGTCAATTTGTCAGAACTAAATAATGTTAAAATAAGATCCATTCTTGTAGACACTGACAGAAGAGCAACTGCAATAGTGTGCAAATTACTTTTGAATGAAGTTAAGTGGCTTTCCTTTATGCAACATCTTAAAAATATCAGATGTCCAATTCAGCAATTTCAATCGGTGAATGGAGTGATCTTTATGTAGATATTGATAAACTATCAGTGAGGAAGCATGGATCTATCCTGGTGTTTGAATGCTTTTCAAGTATTTTTCCCTCGCTTGACTTTACAAAAGACAAGGGGCCTGTTTGGTAAAGCTTTTGGCAGCCACCAGCTGCTTTCTAGAGCAAAAGCAGCTGCTGATGTGTTAAGTAAAAACATGGCGGGCTGCTTCTAGGGAAGCAGCTGCTGCCTTGCGGCAGATTTTGAGAAGCAGCCAGGAGGCTGTGATCCAGGGCCACTTTCGGAGCAGCAAGCCCTAGTTTAATGAATTATTTTTGAATGATCAAATTTATTTGTATTATTATTTCCAAAATTCCTATTATAACCCTTTTGTTTTTCTTCAATCATTCCAAGATATGAGTTTTGGTCATCTTATACATTCATAACACATTTACAACAATATTTACCAAAAACTAGGCAAAGCATTTGAGCTGCATATAGCTGCTTATGCAACACATTTATCAGACAAGCTTTTAGCCAAAAAAAACAATAGCAGCTTCTTCACAGTATCTTTTGCAATGCAACAGGATTACCAAACTGGCCCAAGAACATGACTAGTAGATTAATTTATCATAGCTATGCTCATCCATTGGAAAGAGATGTTCACAAGGTCAATTCCAAATAAAAAATAGCAGCTTGAAAGTTACTTTCCGAAAAACTTTCATGATGTTTTTCTTTCTTTGGTTGCTATTCTCATCCTCCAACATAGGATGCAAAAATCCTTGAGACCACCAACGATGGAATATTTTGGTGCTTTTTCACCACCCAAACTTAGTTGTGGGGAAATTCTTGAGACCCCTAATAATGTGGATTAACTGTAGTAAATTTAAGAAGTGATGGCCATAGTTAAGTTTTTATTCTGGAAAACATTGGCTCATTTTGTCGGACACAACATCAACACTCCTTAAATTTCATATAATTATATTGTCACTCCATCATAAGTAATTTGCTGACATTACTATTTGAACTTCTTGTTAGTTTTTCTAATTCCTTATGTTTACTACATTTTCATCTCTTTATTATATGATATATTCTGATACAGGATTTTTTTTTTGGTTATTAATAGTATGCGATTAGTCAGTTGAATAAGTTGGAAGATAGCATTTGGGAGAGATGGACAAAGAGAAAGCCCCATGAAAATTTTATCAGTATGTATATTAACATATAAATTTGTTTTTATCTGTTTTTGTGTCTTTTGCGATTACATAATTTATGTTAGAATACCATCCATTGATAAAGAGCTTTTAGTTCTCGGAACTTGAACCCATATACTTGTGTGAGGCAGCTCAAGATTTTTACCATTTGACCGGACAATACCACTATTTCTTATTGCTAAAGGCAACTGAAAAAAAGAAAAACAAGGTGAAGGTTTTGTGTTTTCATGAGCTGGGAAGTGTTTAGTGGAACTAGTTATTGGTAACTGTTTCCATGAGCTGGGGAGTTCATTATGTAGTGCGGATAAATCAGTATAATTTCAACTTGACAGGTGAATCCTTTTGAAAGATTTATCAAGCAATATATGACCTCAACCACCCCTATATTGGACCTTTCCAAGTTTAAATAATTGGGTTTTTTTTTTTTTAATCTGTTTAAAATCAATGGGATTCTCAAATAATTGTGATCTGTGATTTATGCTGTTCTTTGGGAGTGGAAAGATGTCCACTTAGCTTTAGTTTACAACAGCTAATGCACATTGCAGCACTTCATATCGGATGGTCCCTGGTTCCATTTGATTTCCAATGGCTTCCATTTCATGACGCTTAGTTGCTGACCATTGTACTTACCCTTTGGTTAAACATCTAACTGTCATTGACACAATTGCTCATTGGATCTACTTGGTGATATCTTCTTTGAGAAGAGCAGTATAATGCAACAATTTCTAAATCTTTTTATTAGTGCTTACAATGTTAAAACCTTTTGTCTAGAGAAATCCATAGATGAGAAATCCAAAAGTTTCACTCGGAAGGACGCATTTGATGGGAGTAGAAAAGATATAAATGCTGCCATTGACCGGATTTGTGAATTTACTGGTAAGAAAAAGTTCCCTTTTTGTCTTGTCTATTTTCTTGTGAAACAAAGTTGATTAATGAACAATTTAACTTTTGCATGCTGCAGGAACTAAAATAATCTTTTGGGATTTAAGGGACCAGTTCATCGATAACTTATATAAACCCAGAGATTGTCTACCAAGGTTGGAATCGCTGATTGAACCACTTGATGTGGTAAGATTTGTCCCTTCATGAAGCTACGTTTCAATTTTAATTGATTATTTAATGCTGCTCAAGTGCAATATATCAACTTAATAAACTATGAGTTAGACTTATTTATCATCTGTGGCAAAAAATTGGTCGAAAGCGTAGGGTCTATAGTGCTATTCCTTTATATGAATCTACTCCATTTATATGACATTTCTTTCTCAACGTTATTAAATTTTGGGTCACCTTGGCAAACAAAGTTGCAGATGATTTTGAATGCTGTCTGTGGACTCCTTCAATTTCATTGCAATGTGCATGGTGGTAGCGTTAGTGGGGATTACCCACTCTGAGCGTTCTAGGGTTTAGTTAGGCTATAACTGAAATTTGCTCCCCACAGAGTACTCACATATTAGAGGTGTTATTCTCACTCCAGTTATTACGCCCACATATGCTTCTATTTTCATTTAGAGAATTTTGACATTCAGATATAACAGTCAGTAAACCTGACTCTTCAACTTACAGTTCAAATATTTAAAGTATAGCATGTATACAGTATACATTAGATCCTATGCTACATAAGAATTTGGTAATTGGATTAGGCGAATTCCAACCTTTCTGCTTTTCCACCTTGGTACATCTGAGTATTATGTAGCACTTGTTAGGTTTATCACCATTTCTTAGATGATTGACAAAATGAATGCTTTGTGTATGATTGTTGACATCAACCTGTTTTCACTGTTAAAAAGATTTAAGATCAATTAATAAAAATTTGAAGTTACCTTGTCAAATAAATTCATGTTGATCGGTTAAACTTTGTATTGATTGATGTTGAGATCCAGTGCTGTCTGTCATTGTCAATTGGTCCAGGAACTTAGTCGACTTTGTGATATAATTGTGGAGCCACTCAGAGATCGCATTGTGAAAAGTCTGCTTCAAGCATCCCTTGTATGTGCCTTACCCCTGCTCTTTTCAAGAAATCTGTTACAAATACTGTAATTTTTGTGACTGAAATCGTCTCTTTTTCCAGGATGGCTTACTTCGTGTTATCTTAGATGGGGGCCCATCAAGAGTTTTCACCCTGAGCGATGCAAAAGTATTTGAAGAAGATTTAGAAGTCTTAAAGGTATTTGTGACACTTCAAGGGTGAAAGGAAACTTGTGATTCATTTGGCCACTCATTAGGGCATCTCTTGCTTGTGGCTAAGAAGGAACTTCAAAATTGTTTAATTATTTTACTTACAAGGTTTATTATTGACTTCAGTTTTGAGACAAAGCTAATCTTATTTTACATCAACATGGGCGTTTGTCTTAGGAATTTTTCATTTCTGGGGGAGATGGTCTCCCTCGAGGAGTGGTAGAAAATCATGTGGCACCTGTTCGGCATGTCATAAAGTTGCACAGCTATGAGGTTAGTTCTGCTTCTTTTTTTTTTCTTTTTTTTTTTAATATTTTATTTATTTACTGTATTTACTGTGAAATCAAAATAATAAATAACAGACTGCTGAAAGGCATTCAAAGTACTTAGTTTATACAAAATTTTGGGTGTCATTGTCTTAGGAGTGGTGGCAACAGTCGAGACTATGCTTGCCTTTAATAAAAATGCATTATGTTAGTGCTTTAGCACGATAAGGTAACATATTCAAGAGTTGAGTTCCACTTTTAATAGGAAGATATGAATTTCATTATTTAATTCATATTTTAATATTCTTCCTCACTTGAATATTTCTGTGGGGGTGGGTGAGGTGTAAACTGTGGGAGTCAAGCTTCGAACTCACAACGTGGTTCTATTATTATGTTAAACAATCACTTATTCCAAAAGTTTAAGTTAATAGGAATGGATGAATTTAATTATTTAATTAACATTTTAATGGCTTGACTTTTTATTTAGGACCCTCATATTTCACCATTAATTAGGGTCTCAATTGCACAAGGAAAAATTTTCAATGAGTGTCACCATTAATTCACTAATATTTTTGTTCTAGAAGTTGATTAATCTGGCATGGATTCTCCCTATGATCCATGCCAAAGGTATCTAAAAATAGCTTTTTCCCTTGAATTGTTTGCAGACTCGAGAACTGATTGACGACTTGAAATCTTTAAGTGGTTCGGAGACGCAGGATGGCAGAAGCAGACTCGGAACAGATTCGAAGACTCTTTTGAGAATATTGTGTCACAGGGCTGATCCAGAGGCCTCTCAATTCGTCAAGAAACAATACAAGATACCTAAATCTGCTGCTTAGTAATACTGGTATCACTCAATGATTGACCAATGGAAAGTCAGTGCAGCATAAACGTGTACTTTCAGCCTCTTGCTTATGTGAATATAATAATAATCTCTTTGGTTCTGAGAGAAAACCATGGTACTTCTCTTCTTGTATGTATTTTCTATTCATTTTCTCTTCCTTGTATGTTGTAAGAACTACTTTAGTATTTCATCTTGGTACTGTTAAATGGTAGTTTGGACTCTTAACTGGTTTTGCTCTCATATTTCTGTATGACAGACGCTTTGGTTGCCAAGGAGAAAACGGTTTGCCCTGTGATTTTGTTGTAGGCTAAATGTATTTTTAAACAAAATCACAAAAAATGTCCGGTTTGGGAGTGCATTTGAAATTGTGGTTTTAAAACATGGAAGAAAAAAAAATTCATGATTTTACGGAGAAGGCAAAGGATACGTTTTAAAAAAATGCACGATTTTGAATGTTGAAATTTGTTTTTAAAGGCAAAAGTTACACGTTTTTAAAATTTTTGTCAAGCACATGCGTTTTCATTAATTGTGTTTTAAAATTGTTATTTTTTTAAATTGTGCGCTCTAAAACCATTAAACCAAATTAATTTTTGACGCAACTAATCTCCAAATGGCAAATGCATTCAAAGGTCTAAACCTTTTATCACCAAGATGTATATCAAGAAAGAGTATCCCTAAATCCGCTACTAGAGAATTAAAAGCAAAAATACCAAATGGGTGATTTAGGAAAATGCTAGACTTAATATTATTTTTTGATTTTTAATTGGGGAAACTTTACTTATCATTTATAAATTTACGCATTTTTTGCAAACATTACTCAAATATTTAAAATTTGTCACTTTAATGTATTGAACTTTCATTCGTTTCAAATACCCCTTACCGTTATATATTGCAGTTAGATTAAATGGAAAAATGAGAAAATGACTAAGGATATTTTAGTAATTTCACACTTTCGATGAAATTTAACAAAAAAATCTTAACAGAATAAGAAAAGTGAAATGAAATTAAAGTTTGATACACAAAAATGAGAGATTTTGAATATTGGGATAGTATTTGTAAAAGACACGTAAATTCATGGGGTAAGTGATTACCCTTTTTAATCTGTATTAGCATATGATTGGAGGACGTTAAAATTATGTTTTTTTTATTAGGGCTGATGTGCCTTCAATTATATACGGAAAACATGTCCAAAAAAAAAAAAAAATTATATACGGAAAAGAAACGAGTAAATTGGGCCTTTTAGTGAAGCCCAAACCATTTCAAAGTCCAGTGGTTTTGGGATGAAAACATAAGCAGATGGAAAATATTTCTCACACGTACAAAAACCCCTCACCGAGTCACCGACTTTGCAAAGCAAAACCCAAAACCCAGGAGGAGTCAGAAGCAGCTCTTGCGCACGTGCGATATCGATGGCGTCAGGAGGAGGGAACACCGTGGAGTGGCACGTGCGGCCGCCGAACCCAAAGAACCCGATCGTCTTCTTCGACATCACCATCGGTAACATTCCCGCCGGCCGCATCAAGATGGAGCTCTTCGCCGATATCACCCCCAAAACCGCCGAAAATTTCAGGTACTCCCAAATTTTCCTATAAATCAAGTAAGAATTATCGAAAATCTTACTTTTACTTCTGAAACGAATTTACTTTTTTTATTGTGTTACGTGGCAGGCAGTTCTGCACCGGAGAGTACAGGTAAAAGGACACTGTAACAATCTTCAGTCTCTCGTATTACTTAAGTTGATACTAGTTACAACGGTGGTTACCATTTCTTTGGGGGAATTTGTTAGTTAATATGTTTTCGTAGTTCATTTCTCATATTATTAGGCCATGAGAGATTGATGAGAATGTTAGAATATTAATTGAACTTTTGGTACAACTAATAATTTAACAGGGTTGGTGTGGCATTATATATATAATTGGGTTGGATTGGCAGGAAAGCTGGATTGCCTGTTGGTTACAAGGGATGCCAGTTCCATAGGGTGATTAAGGATTTCATGATTCAGGCTGGTGATTTCTTAAAGGTCAGTAGTATCCTCATTTGGTAAATTTGAAGATCAAAGTTTTCCTCCAAACTTCAAATTGATACATATGTCCAAAATACATTAGAGAATACATGCTCTATTAAAATTGCACGCAACAATCACATCCATTTTAGACACACGTCAAACAATCACATGTATTTTGGACGCACATCAGTTTAATAGACTAAGAAAACTTTATCTAAATTTAAAAGGTTGACTAGTTCTATCATTTTAGTTAAAGCTTTTGTATGTTTGGATACTTCAAAGTGTTTTACACCATAGTTGCTAAGTAGTTAAACTAGTGGTATCCAAACATCCTAAATGGGTACAAAACAAAACATGATTTTGGTGATAATTGGTATTTGAAGCATAATGTGAGCTTGTATGCTATCTTTCTAAGGTGAATCTTTTTAGAGCCTACATGGCTATATGCCACCTCCCCAATCATACTGTCAGGGCGAAACCAGGATTTCTCATCAGAAGGCCAAACTTAATTTTTTGGCATATGTATTAACTGTATATGAGTATATATCCTCCCTCAGCTTCCTGTGGTTCTGTCCCTACACACCATACCGAGATTATAGCCACGCTCCCATTCAAGATCACTCTAGATGATAAAAAACAAAAACATGAACATGCATGGGTGGACATTTATATCGAGGACAAATTTTGGAACCACAAAGGGAACTGGAGCTGAGAAAGTTGTCAGGTCAGTTATTGGAGTCAGTGATTTCTGGAAATCTGTCAAATGCAAGCCCTTTTTTCTGTATTCAATCTAAGTCTTACTTTGATTCTCCTCTCTCACAATGGCCAATGTTTTGAGTGAGGGAAGCCAGGGCATTGATTAAGAGAGAGAAAGGAGAGAAACTATAGATCAAGAAAGTCACATTGGCCACAATATACCAGACACACCTTTCGTTGCTGTCCTATTATTTTTATAGAAACACATCAACTAGACTAGTAAAAAGGTTATTCCACAAAGACACCTCTTGCTAAATGTAAGATTTAAAAGCTACTGAAGAAGTTTTTTTCAGAAAGAATGGCAAGGATGGTAAAGCTTTTCAGCCATAGCACCCTGGAGAGCTTAGCTACCTATCTGCGCACAAAGGTGGATAGAGATAGATCCTACATTTTGCCCCTGATTCAATTCCTGTAACCCTGAAAACCTCTACTTCTACAATCATATGTATTCCTTTTATTATGGTGGTAATACTGAGACCTGTTTCCATATTTTTGTGCAATTCTTATTAAGTCGGTCTTGCTTTGCAGGGTGATGGTAGTGGATGTGTTTCCATCTATGGACATAAGTTTGAGGATGAAAATTTTGTAGCCAAACATACTGGTCCTGGTTTGTTGTCAATGGTATGCTTCTGTCTTAAGATTTTTTTTTTTTACTATATTCATCTTAGCTGGAACTTGTTAATTCTTGGGACTTGGGATAACATCTTTGACTTGTGTCATGCAGCACTTTGACCTAAGGAGCCCTCTCTTATTATCTTCCTATGTTAATTGTTCTAGACTTATATATTTTAATTTCACTTAGGCAAAAACTGCTTGATGCATTAAACAAATAAAATTTGCACACACTAGGGCGTGATAGTATTTACCTATTTTGGATGGAGATCAGTGATGCTGTACGGAGAAATTCCTTTAAATTCTCTTAGAATCTCAACTTTGTATAGCCTCTTGAGCTAGGTACGTTATAATTCACTTAAACAGTTTATCAATATCACTGAATTTTGTGAGGCTTGTAAAGAGAATACAGTAGATTCCCTTACATAACGATTAGTGCACGGTTGAGTTGTAGAATTATCAAGAGAATGGAAAATAAGCTTTTAAGTTAGTCTTCGCATATATGGCTTTGGAGGTATGCGAGAGAGGAAGCTCTTTGGCATAAGATAATTAAAACCAAATATGAAGATCAGGATGGGGGGTGGTGTTCAAAGGAGGTGTCGGGTCCTTATGGTGTGGGGTTGTGGAAGCACATTAGACGAGGTTGGGATACTTTCTCCAAGGGATTGAAGTTTGAGGTGGGGATAGGATCGAAAGTTAGGTTCTGGCATGATGTTTGGTGCTGATCAACTGAAACATGTTTTCCCTTCCTTGTTTAGTATTGCAAGGGATAAAGAAGCATGGGTGAAGGAGAATTTTATTTGGAGAAACGGGAGTGTTGAGTGGAATGTGATTTTTGTTCGTTCCGTCCAAGATTGGGAGGTGGATGTGGTATCATCTTTTTTTGAAAAATTGTACTCTTATAAGATTTCTCATGGGAATGAGGACTGTATTCGTGGTCCCTTTCTAAAAAGGGTACGTTTGAGGTGAAGACGTTATATAAGGCCTTGTCCACTCAAAACTATGAGGTGTTTCCATGGAAGAGTATTTGGCACTCTAAGGTGCCTTCACGGGTGGCATTTTTTGGATGGACTGCTGCTCTTGGGAAAATTCTGACACATGACAATCTAAGAAAGAGGAATATTGTGGTAGTGGAATGGTGTTGTATGTGTAAGAAAAATGGGGAGTCCGTGGATCATTTGTTGTTGCATTGTGAAGAGGCGGCTCGGCTATGGAATTATGTCTTTACATTGTTTGGGGTGGATTGGGTTATGCATGGCTTCCACGACTTGCTTGCTTGCTGGAATGGGGTGGGGGGTAGGGATATTTCTAAAATTATTTGGAGAATGGTGCCTTTATGTGTCACATGGTGTATTTGGCGGGAAAGGAATGCTCGAACCTTTGAGGATAAGGAGTGTTCGATGGATGGGATGAGGAAGAACATGATTTCTATGCTACACTTGTGGGCGTGGGCCCATCAACGAATTGAAGTCTCGACTTTAGAAGAGTTCTTGAATATGTGCTCTTTGTATATTTCGTAGGGGTTTCATTTGTATATTCTTTGTATATGGGTTGCACCCCTCTGCGCTTTATTTATAATATTCACATTACTTATCAAAAAAAAAAAAGTTAACATTACCACCAAACCTCATGGTCTTTTCCTGAATTCAGTACAAACTCTTGTTCCTGTATAAGAGTCTATTCAAAATGATAAAAAAGGCTAAACTTATTCCCTCTTTCTGCAGGCGAATAGTGGACCAAGTACTAATGGTTGTCAGGTAATTCATCAACTTCATTTCTCTCTCTCACACACACACATGCATTCTGAGAGATCATATTTGTCCATCATATGACATTTGCAATAAGTCGCCCCACTTCAGGTAAGTATATGCATCCATTTAGGTGGGGCTGATATGGGGAAGCTGCCCCCCAAAAAAAAGGAGGTATTTTTCATGCACAGGATGCCATTTTAGGTAAGGCTGTTGGTGTCATGCTTTGGGTAGATCACATATTCATTCTGACAAAAGAACGAAGTACTGGAATGGGGCACTACATTGAATTTACATGTTGCTAATACTCCAATAAGATTATTTTACCTTCAGCCTTGTTTAGGTTCATTAACTTAGTTTTTTACCTGTAGAAAGGATGTAACTGAACTGGAAGTCCTACTATGCTTTGAAAGAATGCCTTTATTTTTCTTGTTATTTGTGTTTGGAAGTGCATAACATTACTGTTTAAAATGTGAGTTTAAACCTGTGACTCTTTTCCCTTCCTTGATGTTCATAAAAGTATGGGGCGATCAACGTAATGTTTAAATGAGTTATGTTGAAGTTTTTTCTATATTTTCTTTTATTGGTAAGTATAGTATTTTGTGTTGATTAAACCTCACATTTGCTGCAGTTCTTCCTCACTTGTGCAAAATGCGACTGGCTTGACAATAAGCACGTTGTATTTGGGGTATGCTCAAATTCCTTTTGAACTTTGTTGTATCAATTATTCATCCAAAGAACAAAATTGCACTGGATAATAGTGTTTTCCCCTGTGGCGGCCAATATAGATCAGGTTAGGTTGGTTTAACATGCTACTTGAAGTGAATAGAGGTACTAGGCATCTGTATGAAGACCGATCCAACCTGAAAACTAGATTGATTTTATTTATCCCAAGAACTAGACAGGCACAAAACAAGATTTAATTTTAGCTTGGGTTGGCCCAGTTCAGGTCATTGTGATGTGCTTGTCATTGCATCTGAAACTTGTAAATAATTGGCGTTTCTTTGGTTTGTTGATTCTGTTGGTTCTGGTTATTTTAGTGCAGCTTTGCAAGGAGCTGCAGCTCCTGGTGTTCCCCAAAATTTTTTAAAAAACGCTTCTATAATCCTTTCAAAATAATTTTTTACCCCTTCCTTTTTTGTTTTTTGCCCTCTACCTCTAAAATTCTAGTTCCGCCCCTAGCTGCACGGCCAACTTGTGCTTCTGTTCTCATTGATAAGCCTGTTCTATCGCCATGCCCAAAAGCTTTATTTTCCAGCTTTTTTGGCTGCTTTTCTCAAGTGAATAGTCTTTTTTACATGTTGTATATTTTTGTCAACGCAGAGAGTGCTTGGAGATGGTCTTCTGGTTCTTAGGAAGATTGAGAATGTGGCTACTGGACCTAACAACCGGCCTAAACTCCCTTGCCTTATTGCTGAATGTGGAGAGATGTAATTCTAGTTCACAAACAGCTCTAACCATATGGTTTCTGTAATTCATATAGAGTTGGTTCTTGTCAAGTGACCATTATCAGCAGTGCTTTGCTTTATTTAATGTAAAGCATGTTCTAATCCTTAATATCATGTTTCTGCTAAATAACTAAATTGTTATTTTCTCCATTCAACTTCAGATTTCAGTGTCGATCTGATATTGTGGGTGCCTGTCGATTTGTAGATCAATTTTTTTCCCTCTTATCTTTCAATGGGCTCATTATCTAGTCCTAGTTATACCTAAATGCGGTCTTGGGACCGGTTTTAACAGTTTTAACATGTGTATTTAGAGATCTTTTAGAATTCTTAGGATGTTCTACCATGTAGATTTTTTCAAAATCCAATCATTGTTTCAAATTAGATGATTTGGATTTTATCATACCAACATTAATGATAGATGATGTTTGGGAGGGATTAAGACCTCCCAACAATTTGCTAGTAATTTCGGCTATACATGTGAGAAAATTTACATAGGGTTCACTTGTCTGAATAGGTGGTCAAATAGTTCAAAATTTATTTGGGCAGGTGAGTTTCATATAACTTCTCTCACAATAGATTACCCAAATTGTTAGAGATCCTAATCTGAGTTAGTTGTATGTTTAACAAGAAGTTTTTCTTTTCCAAGGCGTTTAACAAAGAGTTTATTATGTGTATAATCACTGCATATATTTCTTCTGAGTAACATTACGCAAATTGATGGGCATATGGTAAAATGCTGTACAATTTGATGGATTTGGGAATCAGAACATGAAATACCGAGTGAGTTGCCATCACATCCTCTCCTACCATTATGCCATAATAACGATTTAAAAATATATATATAGCAACTTTTAATAATAGAGGTTTAAGAACAAAGTTTTATTCTATATTGGATCGGATAAAATTACATTTGTCGTTAGATCATATAATCTTTTTTTGTATTTTTACACCACAATCACACTGTGCGGATGTGGCATGAGCCGTTACCCTTAGTTCATTTACTTTTTTTAACCAAGATTGGTCCAATAATTACTAACCCATGCAACATCAACATAGTATGATATTAATGCATTTGAAAATTATGTGCTTCAAGGATAGATGGTACATACTTTTATTAAAAATGCTTATGAAAATCATGTGTTATAAGGATAAAAAATAGTATAAAGAAAATTTTGTCCTAGAACAAATATAGTAATAATATTCATATTAAATTAAAAAAAAAAAAAACAATGTATACTGGAACGCTTTGAAGCCCAATGGTCAATAGATATGGGACATTCCTCGTGCATAACGTGCACTTAAAACGGCGTCGCATCCGTTGTGCATCGACTACTTCGTCATCACCAATAGACTCCTCTAAAACGGCGTCGCAACAACCTCCCTCTTACTCTCGCCGATTGATCTTCATCTCCAACATTACCAACGCACACAAACAGAGCTCTCTCGTGGAGTGCAAGAAATGGCGTTCACACTGCGGAGCGTGAAGGTGCCACCGAACTCAGCAAGTCTGGAAGAAGCGAGGCACCGGGTGTTCGATTTCTTCAGAGCCGCATGCCGATCCCTACCAACCGTCATGGAAATCTACAACCTGGACGACGTCGCCACCGTGTCACAGCTCCGCTCCACCGTCGCCTCCGAGATTCGCAAGAACTCCCACGTCACCAATCCCAAGGTCCACGTTCTGACTGAAACAAAACATTAGAATGATTTGAAGTCTTGAATTTAAGAATGCCTGTTGCACTTGGGTTTCAAACTTGAGACCATGAGGAGGACTCAAAGTCCCAGGCTTCCACCAACTGAGCCAACCCACTTGGGGATCATTTTTGAAAAAATCTTTGCCACGAATCAAACAAACACTTTGGGGTTTTTTTTTTTTTTTTTTGCAATTGTCTTTATACCTTGGGGGATGTTGGTCTTGTTCACCTTTTGGTTATATCTGCTAGTTCTGACTTTCAAAAATGCATTATAATTTCACTACAATTTTGAATTTGGGAATGAATTTTGATGTTGAACGCTAATGTGATTGAAGAGTTGAATGAAATGTTATTATATAATAATTGAAGTTAGTTGTGATTTTATGCTCAAGGAATGTTGTAGTGCTATAGTGCAGATATTTCCCTTAATGTACCCATCTTTGTTTATATGAAGTTTCGGATGAGCTGCTTAGTAGCTGTTGTCATTGAATTGACATTTTTGGTTATGGGATTCCATGAGTTGAATTGCTGGTTCATGCATCATCAACTTCGTTATTGGTGAAAGTATTTTCTTACAACTGTATTGAGCAATCCAATTCTGTTTGAGCCATGAGAAAGTAAATCATTTTCACCAGGGGTTGGCTCAGTGGTTGAACAGCTTGGAACTTTGAGTATGCTCCTCAAGTTCTTAGGTTCAAAACCCACCAAGTGCAAATTGCTTCTTGGGGCTATCGGACTGGGGCCTTGAATTAACTGAGGTGCATTTGCGGGAAACTCCTTGTCAAGAGCCTGTGCACCTCCAAGATTAGTTGAAGCGAAGCTTTAGTTACCCGGTGCCAAATCAAAAACTGTAAATCATTTTCCCCACTTTACTGGATTAGGTTAGTGGAGGGTCTTGTGGTATTTCAAGGTTTTCAGAGTCTGGAAGTTTGCATATGGATTTTTCTAATAGGCCTCATTTAGAATGTGGGTCTGGCATATGTTCTCTCTTCAAGACCTCCTTGGAATCCTAGTAAGCAGATGTTATCCGTATCCATTCTTGAAATTATAATAGGTTCTTCATAGAAATCTAGTAAGAGCCGAGCCCTGGCTCCCAATCTTAGCAGTGAAAGAATCTGGTTGATTCTCCATCATTTTTGGTGCAGGATTCCTACTAGGCCTTTGAAGTATTGGCGTTCTTTCACCCAGGGACATTGTGTTAAGCCTTTTTTTTTGGGGGGGGGGTTAAGTACTTGGCTCATGGAAATTGGCCTCGTGGAAAGATTCTCCACTACTTGGAAGAAAGGGCACATTCCTTCTAAGTGTATACATCAGTCAGAATTCCAATGTACTACGTCATCATGTCCATGATTCCTTACAATGCAGTGAGTGAATTGATGGTGTTGGAGAGCTTCTATTGCATTGTTTTTAGGAGTATGGGAAGGATAATTTATTTGTCTCTAAGGAACACAATGATCTGTAGATTAAGAATGGATAGAATGGCAGAGAAGAATGCATGTGGCCAACTCCTATGGTTGATGAGCATCCATGGACCACAGTGTAATCAGGATTAAGGCTTTTAGTTGAGTTGAGTTGAGTTGAAGAGATCTGTCGCAGTCATGTTCCTTCTTGTGACTGTATAGCCTTGATTGATGGTGTTTGATGTATGATATGAATCTGCTTTTGTCTTTTAAACTAGTGTCTGGTTATATGTCACTTAGCGTATGGGATCCTTTTCCTTTGTTTTAAGAAATCTAGGTTGTTTTGAGAAATCTAGGTACTGCCCACAGAAATTATGGGGACTTGGTTGTTAAAACGGTCATTGAATCAATTTTACAAGCTGTATATTTCGAAATCTCAGCGGGTTACAAAGAAATTGTCATTCATGGTTGATGCAATCGAGAAGATGCCTTTCACTTGATAGGCACTTGCACAGAAGTTATAGGAACTCTGCTGGTTAAAGCGGTCCTTAGATAAATGTTCCAGGTGGGATATTTGAAGTTTCTTCAAGTTACGAAGAAATCAGCCATTCATGGTTGATACACTTAAGCACTTTGACTTGATAATATGCAAAGCAAATAATTTGTTGTGCCTTACCTGAAGGTAGCTAGGCTCTGGAATATGCTTGAATAGTTTGCATATCTTTTATAGTGAATCAAATAGTTCCAATTAATTCAGATGGTTTTGCGCATTAGGAGATGCAATGGTAAGATGTCTGTTTGTTATTATGAATTCTGACTTAAAAAAGTCACTCCCCCCATCATCCTCATGTTTATAATAAATCTGCAGGTGATTGATATGTTGCTCTTCAAGGCAATGGAAGAGCTGGGTAACATTGTGGAGCACGCAAAGCAGCGCCACCATATTATTGGCCAGTATGTGGTGGGTCGTCAAGGGCTTGTGCAGGATGTGGGTACCAAGGATCAAGGCATCTCCAATTTCCTCAAAACATTTTACGTCACCAACTACTGAATCTTTACTGTTCAACGAATGTGTCTCCTACGCTTTTGGAATTGGGCTCCTCAAATAAAGATGTGCTAGGAGTTTTTTTGGTATCTTTCTGGTTGATAAAGATCCTTGTATCTTCTTTTATGGTCACTTTGTTGGAACTGTAGTACTATTTATGAAGCCTTGGTGTTTGTCCTCTCAAGAAATTTGGTTTATAAGTGTTGCTGGATGAGGAAAACATCATTGTGTTATGTTACCAATGTCGCATGCTATGAACCTGTGAGATTATTAATTATATTGGGTTTATATATTTTTCTACATGCTGCATAGCATTTGCATGTGGGAATTAGTTTGTTTTATTTGGTATAATTATTTAAAATAAAGCAATGTTACAAAGTTAACTCTTACAACCATGTACAATTGGGATGATGTGTTGTGTTTATAAACCATTGGATCAACCTTTATTCAAAATGGTTCATAAATCTAATAGTTTATAGGTATTCAACATCAGCCCAATTGTACAGAAGTTGTATAAGAGTTAGTTTTAGATTTACTCTTTCAAGTGAAATGAAATAGGGAAATGCTTGTTTTTTTAGTGTTCTCTTGGTGTTCTCCCAACTATGATGTGACTTTTAAAATCACCGTTAAATTTAAAATTATTAGCTTTTAATCTATTGGTGATTTTAAAAATCACATTACGTTAAGAGAACACCAGAAAATACTAGAAGAACACCTAATATTTTCCAATGAAAAAGAACCATTTCAAGATCAAGATTTTATTTTACAAATCTGATGATATATATGATATCACATGATAAATATGTTGTCATATCATTTAAAAACATATCCATTTCACTTAAGATGATCCTATTCGAATTCGGTGTACTGAAATACGATACTTTGTCATTAAAAAGTTTTAAATGATGTGGTATCATGTGCATAATTAGATGATATAGAATTTAAACTATAAAATAGAGTGATGCCATGTGCACAATTAGATGCTATAGAATTTAAACTATAAATAGAGTGAAATGGAGAGGATCTCATATTCCCAATCCTTAAACTTAATATAAACGCAATAAAAACCAATAAATAAAGAGAGGAGAGTAAACAAACCCAGTTGTTATGATGCTAAAGAGATGAGTAATATTTTTTTACACTCATTTCACAACAGATGAAGTAAGTGTTTTAAATTTTGTTTTATTTTTTTCAAAAAAAAAAAATGACTACATGAGAAGCCACTAAAATATGTCATGAAGAGTAATACTCTGTTTTTTTTTTTTGAAAGAAAGAGTAATACTCTTTAGAAGAAAAGGAAGCCGATCTGACTTTTCCCATCAAATCATATGCTAAAGAGCATTGGATTCATTAATTTAATGATCAACTCACCAGCATGTTGCGATTATTTTTATAAGCTAGATGTTGTCAAAGGATTAATATTTCCTTCGTCCACAATTAATTTGGTGTGTGAATTCATCATTAGCTTTTATAAGACTTTTAACACATTCAAAAATCAAATTCCTAAATCATTTGAAACATGTATTAACAAGATTATAGAGATTATCAAATTCAAGATGAAGATAAGCAATGACTTTTGACAGTTCATACGATTTAATGAGAATATTAAGATGTCATTTAAAAACACCTCCATTTCACTTGAGAGAATCCTATTCCAATTTGGTATGCTAAAATACGATACTGACATTTAAATTTTTGGGTAAAGTCTACTTAACCCCTCAAATTATCACTCCAATGATAATCTACCCCCTAAATTATCAATTAAGATAATTTATCCCCAAACTACCAAAACAATGACAATGTATCCCCAATTTTAACAAATAACAAAATTACCCTTACTAAAATAAAAACAAAATACTAATTTTTTGTCAAATTTTTAAAGAGTATTTTTGTCTTATTGAAAATTCTATAGGGGTAATTTTGTCATTCTGCTAGCATTTGGAGTAAATTGTCATTGTTTTGGTAGTTTAGGGGGTAAATTGTCATTGAAGTGGTAATTTGATGAAGTAAATTGTCATTGAAGTAGTAATTTGAGGAGGTTACGCGGACTTTACCCAAATTTTTAAATGATGTGGTATCATGTACACAATTAGATGTTATAAAATTTAAACTATAAAATAGATTGAAATGAAGTGGATCCATATTCCCAATCCTTAAACTAAGCTTCGTTTCTTTCGATATAAAATGGTTTCCGTCAGAAAATAATGTCCTGGAAAACATTTTATAGTGTTTAGTGCGTACAGAAAATCACAAATTTATATATATATATAAATTTACGGGCAAGTCCCAGGACCGCTCTGAACTTGACTGGGACCCGCCCAGACCTACCTTGAACTTGACCAAGATCGTCTGGGACTAGCCCAAGACTTGACCGAGACCCACCCAAAACTTGATCAGGACTTGTGCCAACGTGGAACCAAGGACAGGTGTTGGCCTTACATCATTTATGTGGCTATGACGTGAAATTCCATTAATTGGGACTGACGAAAACTAACGAGATATTGATTTTATATTTTCCCATAGGTAAGGTACTAGATTTGACTATTTTGAAAACCTATGGGAAAAAAAAAAATGCAGACCGAGATACTAAAAAAGTACTTAACCCTATATTTTATTAAATACTAATATGCATCTCATGCTATTAAAAAAGAGACCATTTTTATAAATTAAATTGAAATTTCTTTCAACTCAGTTTGAAAAAAAATTGTCCTTTTTAACTCTCGCATCAAGAAATATGCACGGAGTGTGCAACATTTCTCATTTCGGTTCAGCCGCACACTACTTCTAGTTAGCCCAAAGAGGAAGGAATGGTACCACGGATGAAGTTCCCTGCATGGCTATAACTACTAGCGTAAACACAACTGCCGAGACCTGTTGTTGGAATTCCACCAAATAAAAAAAGTGTTCAGAAATATCTAAATATCCCAAAAAATTCAAATTTCCTACTTCTATAGAAAGACACTAGCGAGAGGGTTTGCATTCACCTTTGGTCAAGTAGAAGCTAGTAGTCACTTTTTCTTTTGTTACACACTTAATGGAGTTTGATGGGAAAGCTCCATAATAAAACAGTCACACTGGTCATGGCTCCACACATTTCATACTCAGTTTCAAAAATTCCACTTACATGGCATAAATAATAACATTATTATTGATAACAAACAAGATACATGTAGCTCATCAGCAATAACATTTCTAGATCATACAGTTGACTTAATATGATGAACAATGCAATACTGATACATGATACACCTGAATTCTGCAACTAAAGCACAAGAAAATTTTAGAAAAGAAAATTGTAATGATCACCAAGTACCATCAGTACTGGATTTGGAGGGTCATTTTCAGAGTGAGATTTTTTATCTTTTTCTTTTTCTTTTTTTTTCCAGGATCCATACTTTTACCAATCAGTTTGGAGAAGAAAGTTTTCACTCTCTTGGGCGGGCAAGCCAGAGGGAACTTAGAGCACGTAGCCTAGAGAAATAGTCATTTATCGCAAGGAGAGCACGAGCAGACTGGCGTGTTGTCAATATACGGTGCATTTGTTGCAGCGTCTGTTGCCGGAGATTGTCAGCCTGATCATAACAACCCACCCCAAAAAAAAGGTTACTTGAAAAGGATATACCAATAAATAAAATGAAAGAAACAGAAGTGGAGAACAATTCCTAGGATGTCTATTCTCTTTTTAGTGCTAACCTCCTAATAATGACAATGAATCCCATATTTTATAAATATATTAGAGAAACTCAACACATATTTTACCATGAATAACCTTAAATTATGAATTTTCATACTTCAAAAACGTCTAACTGTTCTAACTTCTAACATTTCCGCATTCCCAATTTTTTTGGTGAAGAATTTATAACAAGATTATGGTTTCTAGTCCATGACAGTTAAAACTGTAGTACAAAAAGAAACTTGCAAAATTAGATCACAACAGAATTGTGGGAATTAGTGCAGTAGGTAAGAAGGGGGGAGGAAAACAGAAAGGACTACAAAATACCTGGCGAATGAACCCCTCAAGGGTCCCTAGCTTACCCATGGCCATGGCCATTTGACCCATGTAGTTTGCTACATTCCCAGATGAACCTGAGGAACCGAGATTTCCACTAGACAATGTCTCAGCCAGGGATTGTTGCAATGCTTCCATCCCTTGAGATAACGCATCTTCTGCCTGTTGGGAGGACTGCTGCAAGTTGGTAATCCCCATCAGTTGCTGTTCTGTAAGAGGCTCCAATTGATTTACAAGAAGCTGCAACCAAAATCAGTCATTTCACTTACATTAAGGGGGGGAAACTAGGAAATGGTAGGGGAGGTCAAGCACAAAACATCCATGACTTCAGATATAGGAACCAATTCCTACAATCGCAACATGAATTGAAGCTATTGAGAAATACAATCATGAACAGACAAACAAAAATACAATTATCTACATACAAGCACAAATATAATTATCCACTTCTGGCCTTGCTGAAAATATCCATATAATTATCAATTTATGTCAAAACCAACCAACAAGAATGTAAGAGAGTATAGAATGGTACAACTTAGTTGAGAATTGATGAAGGCAAATGAAAGAAGAGGCAATTATGCACAGAACCAGTAATGCAAACTGTTCATTGAAATTATAACTTGACCTAAAAAATATTGGTGCTTATAGAAATTATAATGCAAACCAAGTAGCAGAGTCCAAGGGCAAGATATATGCAACTACAAATGAACAGGTAACTATGCAGACTTTAGAAGTCCACATTAACTCACAAGAGAATACCCTATTTATGGACTAGTCAGTTACTTTGGATTAAGATCACGAATATCAAAGAATAGAGGTGATAAAAAAAATAAAAATAAAAAATAAAAAAGAAGAAGAAAAGAAAAACAAGAAGAAGAAGAAGAAATGAGGTAAGTTGGATTAAAATATGAAAAATAAGATAACAAACAAGAAATAATTCGAGTTATTTGGACTAATTTCTCTCCCATATTAAGAGGGGCCCCAAGAGAAAACACAAAATATCACATACAAAACCGAGTTAGGATTCAGTAAAATATATGTTAAAATGAACAAATCTCCCGGCAAAGTTTAATAAACAAGTTTCTGGTTTGCAGCTCAGCCCTTTAATCAATGGAATAATAAATATAAAAAGAAAAAATGACCTATAATTAGAAATTGCAGGATTATTGCATTGAACATGACTGCTGATAATTGTTCCCAGAACTTGCAAAGAGTTATGATTGCTGGTGCCCAAAGCTTAAATGACCAATCTGGTCAGAGTTTCACAACATCTCACCATGTTAATTCTGCTAACCAAACAAGAAAGAAGACAGCATCTCTATTGGAAAGTATACCAAAGATGAATACATGCAAAATCTAAAAACTTAACCTATGAGGACTGGGCCTCACCATGTTAATTCTGCTAACCAAACAAGAAAGAAGACAGCATCTCTTTTGGAAAGTATACCAAAGATGAATACATGCAAGATCTAAAAACTTAACCTATGAGGACTGGGCCGACACCACAGATGGGCCTCCATGTTTTTGGCCTTACAATGCTTAAGAGCTTAAATTCTAATAGGCATCAAACTGCTGACCCAAATGGTGGACCATAGAAAAGATTAATACATTCAATATCAAAAGCTTAAGCTATTATGTGGCTTCGGGCCTAAAAATAAAGTAGCATCAATTTTTCTCTTATTTGAAAGCATCAACAGTTGAGAAGCAGTAATCTGTCTAAATCCTACGCTGGACCCGAAGAAATGCAGAACTACTTGGCTGTACTACATAGAACTCACACCAACAGATTCAACATATAATAGACTCACCACTTAAATTACAATAAATTGAGAGGACTATATATAACTATATAACAAGGTTTTTACCATTCCTTTTTCGGGGTAAGATTACTATTACAGGTGTTTTATAACTTCTCCAAATTCCAGTAAATCTTCCAGAACCAACCCTAATCCATGGAGACCATCAAAACATCAAAATGACCTCACCTTCAGGAGCTCAGACGAACGGAAACCACCAAGCCACAAGAAACACCTCTCAGCAGGTGTTTTCCACATGCCAGACAACAAATGGAAAACATCAGCCTTGGCTGCAACACCCTTCAACCTAAAAATCTCATCATAATGTGCCAAGATATTATCAACAATGATACGTAGCTCTGCATCACTTGCATGGGAATTGACTGCTGATCTGAGTTCATTAATTTGTCGATTTTGCTCTTCCATCCACCTTGCGTATTCTACATCAAATGCCATAGCTCCTGCAAAAGGATGCAGCTAAAGAGATAATCTACCTCATGTAATGAAAGTTAACTAATAGAAAGAGGATCAAATTGAAAGACAAAAAACTACATCACAGTCTCTGCCTGCCCACATGCTCATGGAATGTATTTGCATTTACAATGCCTATTTGGACAATTTAAAATGTGGCATTGGTTAATAATAAAAAATGAACGATCAGCCAAAAATGAACTTTTTATTGGCTAATAGGGATCAATGAACTCAATGGAGGGGAGCTAAATGAAACTATGCAAAAACTTAAAAAAGTTGAGGTGGGCCACTCCCCCCTGCAGCAACCCTCTTTTCCATTCCACCCCATTCTTCCCTATCCTTCCACCCAACCTCTCTATGCTTATGACCCCAAGAATTTCCAACGTCATCAGGATGCACCCTTACACTCTATTCAGTTGCAGTAACATAACCAGCATCATCACGAAGACTACATTGACCATCACTGCTCCTATTGAAACTCCAACAATTGCCTAAGCAACTCTACCTCTCCATTGCACATGCACATCAAAACGTGACACACTAGAAGCTAACAAATAAAATAAAAAATAAAACCAATCTTGCATATGTGTGTGTATGGATGAGAGCTTGAACACATGTAGAGGGAAGGAGAGAGAGAAATCACAAATGTAGTAAGTTGACACTAAAAAAACAGAGTGTAGTGGAGAATTTAAGTATAAACTGTTCTTGATTAAGAAAATGAAAGTTGCAAACTTCAATGAAAGTCTGCACCAAATTACTCATACAGCTCATAATTGTTCTATTTCAGCATTAGCATTGGGGCGTTCATGTATTCACAAAAAACATTAATAAAAAATATTTGTCCAGAGTATGAAAGAAAAATCATTGACTTACTGTCATTCCAAATTTTAGTATTATTACACAAGATAGCTAAGACCCTGAATTTGTTATCCAAATAACTTGTCAGAACAACACAACACAATGCAAAACTCATCCTGCAACCATCAGGAACCTGTCCAACTTAGTTCCAACAACAAATTTTAAAATTGAATGATGCTGAAGGAGAGGGAATAATCAAGTTGAAGAAAGGAATACCATTTCCACTCATTGAATGGGCTTGGTCTCCTGAGCTTGATATGAAGATTCCCTACAGGAGAGAAAAACAAAGCATAAGTTTCTTTTCTTTTCCTTTTTCCCTTTTGGTTGGTAAGACAAACCTAAGACCTTACACAATCCAAAACCTACCCCTTTACTGACTAAGCCAGAGACCAGGGTCCAAATTTTTTTGAAAAGAAATGAGCCAATATACAAGCTATGCACACCGAACAAGGAGATTAACTACCAAAAAGGAATAAACAACTAGGCAATCTAATGATGAAAAACATAACCAAAATCAACCTGCTGTCTTGCCCGTTGCAGCTCCTGCTCTAGTTGGGTCAGCTTCAAACGACTACTCTCGAGCTGTTGGACATATGCCTACACCAGGATAGATGCAAGTCAATAAAGGGAGCTCATAGAAACAAGGGATGCATGCAACAATAGCACTCCACGGCCAAACAATACAGAACATGCTTTGTACAATAGCGCTCCATGGCCAAACAATACAGAACATGCTTTGTTTTTCTTTTTGGGCAATAGAGGTCCCAAATCATCAAACGCTTGCAAGGATGTGGCACAACAACATTACTACAGACTCACATGTAACAACTGTACTTACTAAAAGCCTAGAGAGGTACTTACAAAGATTGATAACATATCATTTCTATTTTTGCAGCTTGCCTTTCAACTGTCATAAGTCAACCAATGGTTTCTATATTAGCTGTTCTTCCTTTAAGAAAGGTTTTTGCCACCAAAGTAAATTACTTTTTTTTATATAAGTAATGTCAAATTATATAAAAGGTGTAAAGTACCCCTAAGTACACAGGAAGTATACAAAAGGAACATCAGCACAAAAAAAAACAACAAAAAGAAGACCCAACCAAGCAACAACAAAGCACCCACAAACTAACACCCACACAATAGCCCTAGGCTTCATCAAAACACAAATAGAACCCTCTTGCCTTTACCCCGACTAGAGCAGTCACCCTTAGCATCAAATTATGTGTAACCTATATGTTCCATGGTCCTCAAATGAAACTATCCCATTACTGGGAATGTTTTTGTCTTATGGCCTATGAAGACTAAATGGACAAGTTCTTTTTTCTATCTCATCTCTATTTTGTCATTGCCCAACAGATTTCCACTACCTTCCATAACCTCAAACATTCTAAACCTCTCTGCATCACAATCATATATTGCAAAAAGAGAATCAGACAACCATAATTAGTACATTTGCTTTAAAACACGTGATAAGGAATGCCATCTTTCACTTTCTTCATTCTGAGTAGGCTTGGGAGTTAACTTTTCTAGCACCATGATGAAGTTTCTAAATGAAAGGAGATTTATCATTATGAACTTGAGAAAAGTAGGATTCCCCAAATTGCAGTAAGTTTTGCTACAAAAAGATTTTGAGATCGCATAATATAAGTATGTGCATGTGTGTGTGCACATGCACGTACGTGAGATAGAGAGAAAGAAATGCAAAAAATTTAACACTTATGTCCTACCGCAGAATTTCACCAATTCATGGTACTCTTTTTTAACTTCCAAGTGCAGCTAGGAAATAAATTGACACTTATTTTATTTGCCCTACATGACCAGAATCTCCAAGTTTAAAAATAAGCTATATAACCCCAGAATAACGGTAATTAATGGTGACACTGCCTCTCAAAAGCATGTAAATTCCTATCCTAAAAAGCCAGGAGTACCAACCTTTTCTGTAGATCCTGCAACTCAACATGAGTTGCTATTTTGAGCCTAATTACATTTGAAATCCTATAATCTAAAAAAGACTACCTTATAATTTTTTTTTGATAAGTAATGATAATTTTATTAAAACGTGCAAAGGGGCGCAACCCTAAAAAAGAAATATATACAATATAACCCCTAATATATATACAAAGGACATATGTTCAAGAAGACTACCTTATAATTCTCACATCGAATCAGTCATAATGATTTCCATAGATGATTTTGAAACCCAAACCACATAAAAAACCTATCACTGAAATTCCTTGAATCAATCAACCTATATTCTATCATCCAAACCAACATATAAACAAAAAATCAAATCTATAAACAGACAAACCTTGCCTAGAAGACAACAAGTTCTTAAGTATTGTTAGGCTAGATTAGGCTACCTTGACATATTTATAGCATAAAACTGTTCTAGTGCCAATGTAAAGAAAGTAGCCCGAATTCCAGAAATAAACAGAACTCCTACTAAAAATATGAGAAACAGTAGCATCTCTTATGAAAAAGAAAATTCAC
Organism: Carpinus viminea; assembly: GCA_013348765.1. NCBI lineage: Eukaryota > Viridiplantae > Streptophyta > Magnoliopsida > Fagales > Betulaceae > Carpinus > Carpinus viminea. The sequence goes on from CP054668.1 coordinate 17,290,560, forward strand.
AAAGATGTAAATGATCCTGGTCTGGTCTCAATAAAACTTAGAACTAATGAAATTACTTGCTGGCAATTGACTACCAAAAAAGTAGTACCTGTGTTTTTTAGTTGTATTCACTACTAATACGAAAATATAAGTGAAAAAAAAAAAGGGATGGCCAATTGTAGAAAGAAGTACAGAACACTCAAGATATTAGTCCATACTTTTTTTCTCAATCGGCTTTTTCTTGCAGCCTCCCGATTTTGAGCAAGCCTGCGGAGAGTCTGTAAAGTGCAATCAAGCAAAAGATCATGAATCCCTTCTCAAATGAGCACATGTATAATCCATGTAAACAATTGAAAATACACATAACCTTCTGATCTGATTTATCCTTTGATCTGTCACTGGAATCAGAAGCCCCAATAATAGCGAGAGATTGACCACTATCAAACTGCACAAAGTCAGAGCCTAAATGTCAGAATTATATCTAGATTGATTAATATCAGCTCATATTCCAATTGAGTACAAAAGAAGAATGCTTCTGCACATGAAACAAGAGAAGGACTAAGAATCTAAACTGCAATAGACTCGTACAACGTCACTTTTATACTCATTTGTAAGTCACTTTTTACTTATCCAAAATAACATTTATCATAACTAAAAGGAAGAAAATAACTTATTGGAAGAGGAGGTGAAAGAAACATCACCCTCTGATTCTTTTCATCTGTATCCACATCTGTTGAGATATCAGTCCTAGGACTGCCATCAGCCATGTTGGACTCTTCCCAGTTCTCTATATTACCACTTGATATAGAAACCAGATTTGATGGTTGACCCTTTTCCAATGGTAACCTCTGACGATCCACTCGGAAAGAAGATGGATTTATATCACGTGAAGTTGGTGACTGTTTTGGCCACAATAAAAACACAAATAGAAGCAGTTAAAAGATGTAAGGCTATTAGAAGTCACCTAAACCTCCAAATAAAGAAGCTTACTACTATAAAGAACTCACCTTATCGGAAGTGCCAATATGGAGGGGATCAGAAGCAACCGCTTGAGTATTTACTTTAGTAGAACTAAACACAGTATCTGCACACACATCATAAAAATTTCCTCCTCAGAAAAGTGAGAGAGAGGGACATTATTTTTTACTGGAATAATGTCAGGTACTACTAGTATCATCCTCAAGTTTCTTCTTCCTTTTTCAAAAAAAAAAAAAAAAAATTGGCACTAGGCTCTGGAAGCTCCAACTAATCTCGGGGGCGCACATGCCCTCGGCAAGGAGTTTCCCGCAAGTGCACCTCGGTTAATTCAAGGGGCGAACCCCTAGTCTGATGGTCCCAATAAGCAATTTGCACTCAGTGAGTTTCGAACCTAAGACCTTAAGGAGCATACTCAAAGTCTCAGGCTGTCCAACCATGAAGCCAATCCCTTGAGGTTAAGTTTCTTCTTCTTTATTAAAATTAATATACTAATTGAAAGGACTGAGGTCCATCATTCCATGCTACATATAAAAGTTAGTAAAGTCATCTTTTAGATACAATATTTTTTTTAAGGTACATAATTTGCATTGAATCAAGTATTCCTGCAGTTCAGTTGAACTCTTCTTACTTGATTTCTATGTGTCAAATGAGTTTTTTGTCTCAATGAGACAACATGTGTCTCTCTCTATTCTTTCATTGGAAGTTCCATTCAAGAAAAAGAAACAATCACCAGTATAGAGAGATTTTCCTTATCTTCTCCTGTATAACAAAAGCATATTGTTGTCGCAGATTACTTAAATAGACACTGTCTTCATGGATATTTTTTTATTCTTGATTTTCTTTGGGCCATATATCATTCTAAAAGAGATCCACATGAGTTTTTATGACATGTTTTTCAAAATTACATACTAAGATGTTACTTTGGTATACTTTCTTCCAATATATGTTAATGGATTGCTTGGAATATATACAATTGATTAATTAAAAAAGCAAAAAAAAAAAAAAAAATTATGTGAAAAGTCAAGAAGCAAAGTGCCACTAAGATCACCAGATGCAGAACAGTTCTTCTTATCCTACAGATAAAATAATAAAACCAACAAAACGTGCTTTCTCTTAATTAAATCAACTTGGGCTCAACTACTGAATACTTACTTCCACTCAAGTCAAGAGCATTCTCTAAGCGAAATCCACCTGATTGCCCAAATGTCCCGAAATCAGAAATGCGAAAAGAATGGATTGTATTTCCCTCCGTGCAACTGAAAACCACATTTCAATTTATAGCCAACCGACTTGTTACACTCAAGAATGCTAAACTAACGTCATATCAGGATGCTATACTCATCAAAAGCACTCCAGAATTACAACATTAGAAAACTCGTGCAAAATGTGAATTACAACATTAGCATATTTAAGTTAAGAACTTAGGAAACTTGTGCAAAAGCAGTATTGGAAATGCTTTGAATTAATTAACTTGAGAAGAATGAGAATAATGGGAAACATATTGCTTGTGACTTTTATAAATTTTTTGACATCTGTTATTTGTGATGAATTTGTCTCTAATTCCTTTCTTAAAGTTTCTCTAACAACTCTGAAACATGTTCAGGTGTTTAACTAATTGTGCTCTGTCAGAAACAAAGATTGTTTGCCACCACTAACCAAAACTCCTAATATATATATATATTTATAAGTAAAAACTCCTAATATTATTAACCTACCTGAATTCAACAAGCTAGTAGAAAGTAAATACATATTTTGGTAAATATAAATATGTTAAAAGAAAACACCAAGGGGTTAAGAAGCCAAGTACGCAAGTAGCATACAAGAGAGAAACACTATGGGAAAACAACAAGGAATTTATAGAATTTATAAAACCCCCACCGAAAGAAAAGTACTTCATCCATGTTAAGAAGCATTATATTTGCACCTTCGGTTTCTTTTCACCTCAAGAATGGTGTCTGCAATAGCAAATTAGATATAATTCTGGTTCAATCATTTTCATATCCTAACCCCATTAAAACATATATTTAGAGCAAACATGTAACTCGTGTCATAGACCAATAACCAAACATGAAAATTTCCAAATAAATGATTCTACTTATTTATCTTTCATTTTACAGAAGTGTAAATAAAGCTCCCAAATTCTCACACACAAAAATAAAATAATAAATAACCGATGTCTTTAACAGAACTATGTTAAGTTGTTAAGAATGCATGGACATGAGAAATAGAAGATACTCATAAAACATACAAGGAAACAGAGAGTTCCAGTGCAGTGAGAATTTTTAAGGACGAAAACAGGGAAAAGTAAAAAAGATTACACCATAAAAAATTCAGATTATAGATCACAGAGTGGAGAGAGAGGAAATATACAGTGCATTGGAACTAGGTAATTGAGAATCGAAGCTCGGCATCACGCTGGCTGCTCCCGTCTCATCTTCTGCACCAGGCCGAACTAGTCTACTCTCCATAAATCAGCATCTTCGCCAACTCCTTATTCCCCCTCAGACAAAGAATAAACCCCAAAACCCTTCCCCTGAAGCAATCTACAAAAACTGAAAACACAAAGAACAAATTTAAAACCCACCAAACACAATCCAAATGGCTAAACCCAATTACAGAAACACTTGGAAGATTAAAAACACTTGCATAGGTTAGTAGTCACCCACAAGTACCAAACCGGCAACAGTACAGAATCCCGAAACAGAAGCCCTTGAGAATTAAATCACCATTTGGAGCCTCAAAAACACCCACGTTTAAACCCAAACCAACAATACCCAGAAATCAAACTTCAACCCAAAAAAAAAAAAACGAAACAGGAAATCCCTAATTACAGTAGCAGCAGTTGGAAGTCAAATGCACATACTGAGGTTAGAAAAGCACAAACTTTGGCACCAACCCAACAATACTCGGAGGCCCAAGTTACGAATATTCACGAGAATATCCAACTAAAGAAGCTCTTTGAAGTCAAACTCTCCTATTCTGACAAGTCACAGACTAATCTGGCCCCAACCCAACAATACCCAGATGCCCAAATCAACTAAAAAGACCCCTTTATTCCAAGCTTAAGAAGATCAAAATCACCTACTCTTAAGTTGCCCAGTAAATTTAGCATGGAAATCATGATTTACTCGAATAACGGCAAAGTTTGAACCAAACCCACCTGGGATTTTGATGATGATGATGATGATGATGGTAGTCTGTGTATCATTAGACGAAGTGAGAAAGAGAACAAGAGGGAGAGATTGGATAATTCCAATCTCCAGACGTCCTCTTCTGCAGAAATCTTCCACTTGCCGAGGACTAATCGTTTTTTATTTGCTTTTTCTAATGTTTAGTGCTTTGACATTAATTGTTTTTTTCTGTTTTTTTTTAAACAAAAAAACTATTTCACAAAGTTTTCTTCGCTGTTACTGTGTCAGAGATCCTGACACAGTAAGAATACGACCAATCTAGCTTAAGGCAATAAGGCTTAGTGTCAATCGGGGTATTTTGCTCGTCTGCGGTTAGCTTCAGAACCAGTTGGTGACGTTGCCCCCTACCGTTTTGCCACGTCAGATGAGATAATCAATCTCTCTCTGTCCTTCTTCCTTTGATACGATCTCATGGTAGGACCTTGCCCTTATTCAATTCTTGCGCCTACGGCTACAATCCCATATAAAAATTCAGACTATTCATTGAGTACCATGTGAGCGCGAGCATGAATCTTTGGATAAGGATCTTCTTATTATAACATTCCCAATAAATTTACCTTTTGATTTTAGTTTAAAAAATTATTTTATTTTCTGCTTCCACTTTACTATTTACTTTTATTATTTCATTTAAATATTTATTTTCAAATAAACCTTTATTTTTTCTTTGAGACGGGAGAATGTTAGAGATTTTTTTTTTTTTCACATTTTGTGAGTATCATAGTAGTTATTTTGATGAGCCGGATATAGTTTATTTTAATCTCATTTTAGCATATTGACTTAGCCAAAATAACTAGCTGGAAGAGAATGCTCTTAAGTTGTCCGAATAACATAAGCGGTGAAAGTTATAGGTTATTTATGTTGAGTATTATGTATGACTCACTAAAAGATGCCCCAATATATCAATTTTTCTAATAAGTGATATCAGAACTTATGGTGAAATGACGCAGGCACAGACAAAAGTTTATTAGAATATTGACAAAAAATGTGCAAGGTACGACTATGGATGTGCATCCTTGGAGCGAAGGACAAAGGTACATGATATAAACTTGACAACAATTAATAGAGTTAAAACAGAAGTGCAAGTTGCGAGCATGGATGTTAGTCCCTAGAGAATGATCAAAAAGGTTAATGGCACAGGCACAACGAGAGTCTATTGAGTATGGACAATAGTGCGTGGTGTAGATAAAAACCCACATAGCCCACAAATGATCTTGAAGAGGGCCAATGAAATTGATAACAAAGTTTATATTTAAAGGAGAGTGTAGCAATGGAGTGATTGATTCACACATAAAGGAAAGACAGTTGAGTATGTATGTGTGAGTGTAAAATGATAGTCTCACATTGAAAATATGTAAAAAGTGTGAGGGGTTAATATAGTATTGTTGAGCCCAAACCTATGGACTTAAGCTTTTGGATTGTGTAGTGTCTCAACATACTATATTATGGATTCAATATAAAAAATAAAACTCCCAAATCTCTCTGATAATTTGAATAAAATAAACATTTAGGCAAGGTTATGGAATGCAGCCCTGCCTATGATGTGAAGCAAGTGGATCTCATAGCTTTCCTCTTGTCCAAATTTATATATATTATTTGTAAGAATCCTATGTAAAGAAGACAACCTAAGAAAACAGAACAACCTAAACGCCGAAAATGTCGACACTTTGACCTGATTCAAGTTCAAACTAGGAGCTACAAAGCTGTTTCATTATTTAATAAAAGATTATCAAACTAATTAATAGCCAGTTTTCAAATAAAGTGTTTTTAAATTAAAAAAAATTAAAAAATTAAAAATTAGTTATAATGAATTGACCGTTCACTATTTTTTTAAGCTCGATTTCTCTTCCAGAAGAACCATATGGTGAAAAATACATCAACCAAATAAAAGAGATTGCTTGGTCTATAAGTAAATATTTTTAGGGTAAATTCAATATACAATACTACTTTTTGGATTTATTTTTTTAATATTTTGTACATAATTCATATTTGTTTATAATTATATGAATTTTTATCTTATTTTTTTAATATTGAGGATTTTATCTTAAGAACTATGGGGATCCTATGAAAAATCACTTGTACAAGTAAGGTCCATGAGAGATGATAGACGTCAATATTGGAAATTCATATACATTTTGTTATAGTATTTCAAAGCCAATATGTCCATTCAAGCTCAAATTATCTCTGATGCACAGAAGTTGTCTTTGAGAAGAAACTTGAAGAAGAATAGTTTTTGCTAAAATTTGGCATGCCACTTAATGACCCAATTCATTTCTCTTTGGACACAGTTTGGAGGAAATTTCCTTCAACATGTTTCAATAAGTGCTAAGTGTTCTTCAACATATTTGAATTTCTCAAAAATTAATGTTTAGGTTCATAAATTAGTAAAATAACAATAAATGATTATTAAAAATATTAAAAAATATGTATGAGAGATGACACTTGTTGCCTATTGAACTAGGTTGAAAGAACCCATTTGAAGGAAATTTCCTTCATTTCTCTTTTATGGAGTATTTTTCCTTACATTGTTAGTTTAAGGAGATGTCAATGGGCTAATAGAATTTGATTACGTGGCCCATACTCCATTGGACACACATTCTTTATTCTCTGAGAATAACGGAATGTCCATAATATAAGTTATACGTGTCTAGATATAGTAAATGGGGTTTCTTTTTAATGTCGTGTGCGTGCATCCTTTTTATTATGAATGGATTTAGCCGGTCTATAAGGTTTTGTTAATGATGGGCAACTCGCTTGCAAGAAGCCAGAACCGCTAGTAATTGCCGGTCAGCCATACGACAGTGAATTCTTTCTTATTATAGTTTTATTATGAAATTATTAATATATTTCACGACTTGAGACTTGTTTAAGAATGGGCATACTTAGTCAACTGGACAAAGTTTTCCTCAAAACTAGGTTGGAGGAAGTTTTCCTCAAAACTAGGTTGGAGGAATTTCCTCCAATCTGAAAAAATGGCTATGTCTATTTTTTAATAACGTGTGAGATGCATACTTGTTTTAATAAATTTATTCCAACTTTGTTCCTCTTATTAAAAACATGTGCATCTCACGTATTTAAAAACACGTATTTTTCTAGACAGATTAGATTGAAATTCCTCCAATCCTATTTGGAGGAAAACTTTGTCCTAATCAGCTTAGGCTGATTAATGGATTGAAGAAGCCTCTTTTAGGAAGTTTCTTGTGTTGTACACAATCTTGGAAGAAAGGCCAAATATTCAAACCCGTGCAGTCATGTACTTCCAGTCCTCCTAATGTATATATGCATGTGCGGCTATTAAAGACATGTTGAATTAATTTTCAACAATCTTTCCTATTATCTCTTCTTAATTGAGATAGAAAATATACACGAACTTTATCCATAAAAATAACAGATGTCATTTTTTTTTAATAATATGTGAGGGATAAAGTTTTTTTTCTAAACTAGGTTGGAGAAATTTCCTTCAACCTTTATCCATATGAAAAATGCACATAAGTTTTTAATATTATTTATTCAAATTTTGTCACTGTTATAAAAAAATATCTATCTCATATTCAAACGACATTTTTATAGAAAGATTGTTGAAAAGTTTCTCAATCCATGAAGGAAAATTTTGTCTTAAATTAACACGTGCATCTTAATAAAATCTAACATGTACTTTTAAATATATATATTTTAGATATATATCAATTTAATCGAAATATCGCAAACCCATATCATAAAAAAAAAAAAACTTTGTCCACAAGCAAATATCAATTCCTTTATTATTATTTTTATTTAATTCGATATTTTTACTCTATTTTTTCAATAAAAGTAGATTCCATTCTAGAAATATTTTAGAATATAGCCCAATAGGCCCATATTCAACCCACGAGACCCAAATGGAACCCACCATAACTATTATTTTAACCAAAATTTCTTGTTTACCCACTTGTGAGATTTCTTGTGCTCCATGCACCAATTATTTCCTGGTCATATGAGGCTGCGCACGTGACTTTATCCTGTTGGCTTCTTTTACAATGATTCAATGAATTAGAGGTCACCATCATCGATGAAACAAACAATCAATCCCTGTTAAGATTACGGGTCATTGAAGTATCTCCTCTTTGGAATCTTCTATTAATGCTCCAATTTCCAATTGCCGTTCATATTTTTTTCCAACAAAATCTTTCGTATCCTCCAAACCTCAGCGACTTCCAGGAAACCCACCTGGAGACTCACAAAAATATTTCCGTACCCTTATATAAACAAAGTGTTAGGCTGCTGCTGCACGCTTATTAAGAGCTATATCTTATATTGCAGCAGCCATGGATGTAATTGGTGCTAACCAAATGAGCAGCAAAAAGCAACCCAAAAGGATCACTAAGAAGCCTATCAAGGTGGTTTACATATCAACCCCCATGAAGGTGAAGACCAGCGCCTCCAAGTTCCGGGATCTCGTGCAGGAACTCACCGGCCGAGACTCCGACACGACGCAGTATGTCGAGGTTAATGGTGCCGCCGCCGATGAGGGAGACGCTAATTGTCGTCACGACTTTCCCGATCAACAATTCAGGACTATGTTTGATGAGTCGTCTGGATTCCCTTTGTCAAATTCTTATTGCAAGTTGCTGCAGCCATATTCAGAGTCTTCATTCAATCCATCACAGAACATGCTTAGAAGCTTCGATCTTATGTAAAAATGTTGTAAGAGGTGTTTAGTTTTAAGTTGTGAGTTTGTACTTTAGCATGTTTAATAAGTCATAATTATATTTCGTTAATATTTATCTATGATGGAGTTTAGATTAGTATTAGATTGAAGATTTCGTTAATATTTATCTATGATGGAATTAAACAATTTTTGGGGCGTTGGGGTGCAAAAACATAAAAGAATTCTTTCTTCGTTTCTCATAGAACGACAAATAATAACACTAAAGTTCCTAGATTATGATATACATGAAGCTCGACGGACATTAATGGTCTATTGGTCTTCGACTCTTCGTGTTTCTAGATCACAAGCACACCAATCATTACAGGAATCATTCGACATAAAGCTAAAATTCCTTCGATGAAATATAATAGCATTAATATGAGCTGATTTAAATGGCAGAGATTTTTGGTCTTGGTGGAATCTTTGTTGGGTGTAAGGTTCGAATTATCTTAGATGTAAAAAATTTCTTAGGGTCACATTCATCGACAAAGTCTAAATTAATCTTATCCAATCTGTGTGGAGAGAGTGTTTTGCACGAGCCTGCAGTTTGACCAGGATATTCAAAATAAACTCGACTTAAAGGAAATTATAAGGGGGTCTTTGAAGAAATCTGTGGGCTTAACTCATCTTACTAAATCAGTTATATAGGAGAAGGTTGCCCGTTCTTTATAAATATGCCCAAGGTCTTGCCTATAGGCAATATGAGATTATTTCTCAACACCATTCCTCACATGCAGGCCGATATTTTTCTTGGTTCTTGTCATGAGGTAAGTAATATGGCCTCATTCGTTTTATCATATACTCTTACACCATGAAGAAATTTGTGAGTTTAACTTATTTCACAAAGCCGGTTGCATAGAAGATGATTGCCTATTCTTTATAAACAAGCCCAAAGTCTTGTCTACAAGCAATGTAAGATTATTCATTAATAGTTTTTACTCTTTACCACTCTTAATCCTTAAAGAATAAAGAAATGAGGAATTTGAGAATACTTCCAAATAGTATGTGACAAGTCACCCATTTAGAAACCAAGTGCTCGAAAATTGACATATTTGGAAATCTTCAAGGCTTTGTTTGATAAACACGTTCCACATAGGTATTGTGCGCGTTAGATGGAAGGTAGAAAAAGTCGATTTTACCCCGCAGAGGACTTCAACTCCAACCCAAACGCCCTCACCACCTTCCCAACCAACATCTCTGACCTCTCCTCCCCCTACCCCCACTCCTCCTCCGACTCTCACTGCCACATCATTGCCATTTTTGTTTCTGTTTCCCTCCTCATCGTGTCCCTCTTCATGCCTTCATCTATTACCACAAGCACTCCCCTTTCTCCACCACCTCCATCGCCAAAGACAAGACCTCTCGCGCCGATAGCCTCCGCTTGTAATCTAACAGGACCCTTATGCTTCCTCGTATTAGCTCATCCAACACTAGCTCCGACGGGACCCTTAAGCCTCCTCCTTGTAGAGACCCCTTGCGAATCCCCCTCCATTTTTTGACCCAAAAAAAGCTTCAGATAAGTTTTTTTTTAATTAAAAAAAAAAACACAAAACAAATCCCATTGTCCATTTCTTGAACCCACATTTTCCTAGCATGGTCCAAACAATCTCAAACAAATATCCATAAATTAATGACAATAGAGATTCCAAATTTTCCACAGCTAATTTGAAAAATTGTTCAAACATGAGTGATATCTCGAGTGTTCCAGAAGAGCGGTGCTAGTGGTGGAGCCATCATAAGCGGCGGTGGATCAAAGAAGACCTGCTTGAGCTCCGCCATAACCCTTTATCCAGAGTCCAGCTCGCCCTCCTCGGTCTCACTCCCACTGCTCCTTAACTTCTCACCCTACGCTGCCACTGCCGAAAATGGCTCCTCGGTCAACCTCACCGACCGTGAAGGCTGCTTATACGATAGCCCTATTTCAAGCGAGCACATGTCTTGTTTCTCCACCATTGCCGCAGGCAGCCTCCATTGCTGCCACCAACTTCAACCTCAATCATTCGCTACAACATATTGCCGCCGTTGACCCCTATTCTCACTACCCCAAAAATGTTGGCGTTTCGCTTTCCCAAGCCTCAGGTCGCAGGAGAAGACAATACCTTTATGGGTATTTTGGTAATTTAGCCTTTTGGGGTTCTTTCTTGGAATGCGATTTTTAAGAAAAAGACAAAATATGAACAGTAACCACGCCTTGAATAGTGTCTACCCCAAAAGCCAACAAGTTTGTCAAACACCCCCCAAAGTAGCCAATTCCTTGAGGAGAAGGAGCTGATGATGAGGAACATGGCTGATCCCAAAATATGTGGCATTTGTTAATGGACAAAATAGCGAGTAATGAGTTTCCTTAAAAAGTAAGAGAATAACAAGCATGAGAGAGAGCAAGATGAATGGTTAGAAGAGCTACAATATGATCTCCTATTGAGGACCATTGTGGTTATTGATGACTACAGAAGCCACACAAAAAAGATGATGATTTTCTTCATTTCAAATTCCTTCAATTTTCTTTATTTAGTGCATTTTGAAGAGTAGTGCGTGCCATCATTAAAATTTGTGGACAACACTACCCTTCAAAATATACTAAATGAAAGAAATTAAGGTGATTTGAAATAGAGATGATCATTTTCCCAAAAGAGAGGGCTAACTGCAACATCAAAATTTGCCTTTAAAAACCTTGGGGGTGGGGTCAATGCTCGGGTAGAACCCGGGAATCCTTTCAAGCTTTAAGATGGGCTTTAACCCTAATGTTGATGGCTAGAAGACAAGCACTTGGGTCAGGAGAATAAGCTTAATGGATGAGATTGTTACGGGCCACCCAAATGTAGCCCAAGTTTATCAATGCCGAGAGCTGGAATGCAAAAGCCCACCCTTTGGGAATACCCATTAAAACACGTGGATTAATCAGGGCCTTAACCCATTCCTTAATGGGTAATAAGCTGGCAAACACTGAGGTGTTCATTGGCCATGGGTAATCAACTCTTTAACAATGAATTTATCTTGTCAAATATATTTCCTATTTATTAAAGTCATGAGCAAGCATATCATGTAACATTAAGATATTAAAATATCAAAAAAATCCTTAAAAGAAAAAATTATGAATTATATATTGAGAGCCCCTGCTATCAGGTCCATCCTGATAACACTCATTTTGCAACCTATAATTACCATGTGATACATCATCAATTTAAGAAAAATGCAAAAAATAAAAGTGAAAACATCAAGTCAGAGAAAAAAAAAACCTATAGCTGGTAAGACCCAAGCTAGACCCACGACCTTCTGTAGTTCTTTCTCCATCTTCATTTGATCCAGGTTTGTTACCTCTTCACTTCGCACTTGCAGATCCAAAAGTGTTTGGTTGTTGAGACAGTTGGAGGAAGAAAATTATGGTTATTTAGTTCTCTCTCTTTTTTTTTGTTTTTGTTTTTGTTAGATGTCGTGTTAGGAAGGAATCCAAATTACTTGTGTTGGCTCAATTTTGCACGTTTTACTTCCTTCGCTTTCTCAATAATTGTTATCTGATTTTCCAAATTGAGTCATTCTATTTCCTATGCACGGGTTTGGCTGGTGGTGAATGCCTCAAACCCGTTTTTAATGCATTAAAACCTGTTTCTAATACTTTAAAACTCGTTTCTAATGCTTAAAAACCTATTTTTAATGCCTTAAAATATATTTCTAATGTCCCAAAACTTGTTTTTTGATTCAAAATTAAAACATATAAGTAGAATGTTAACCTTTTAAGGATTTTATCACCCTAAAATCTAGTGTATTTAGATTTGGTCCAAGTTATTTGTATGCACTTTTTATGTTTTTGCTCATGTGTCGGTTGTTATTAGGATGGTCTTCAAAAAGGTTTTAAATAAAAAAGAACAGCCACTTCACATCCCTCGATTGCCCATAGGGCCACAACCACCCCAAGCGCTATGGTAGGTTGTGCGAACACCCCAATTCACTTGAGTGTGGAGGCTTGCATGGACAAAATAATATATTTGATAACAATTAAAACGTTAGAAAATAATCGACAATATTTAAACCTTAGAAAATAATTTGATAAAAAATCATACTCCATGAATCTCTAAAATATATATATATTTTTCCTCATTTTAATACCTTAAGGCTTGAGATGAGCTTAGACAATAATAATAAAACATTGAATTAAAAAACAACATTCTATTAAAAATGATGGAGACCATCACTCTTATCTCCATGATTATCATTTTCGTCTTCCTGTTTCCATTAAGCTGCAACTTTTGACCAAAGATATGGACTCCTAGCTACTAACATGGATATCGTCTTCCTTTCACACATCCTCCATATGGACGGCTTAGATTGAAAAAGCTTCATTCCTTTTGCCAAATATAGCCCATGTACGCCACCTCGGCCCCTCCTTTTACCCGTTTTGCCCCTCCCTTCCCAAGGGCAAAGCCATCTATAATTTAATTACTCATTTAATAATGCCATAAATTGCTTTTTTATTTTCTAATTTGCAAACCTAACTAAACTTTTACTCGGCCGTTGTTAAAAAATAAGAAAATTTAAAGATGTGTGGAGACTGTCAGTATTTTAAGATAATTATAAGATAAAAATATAATTTATAACATTTTTTTTATAAGTATTAACATAAAATATTAGATCTATAATTTTGTTACAATGCTTTTACACTTTTAAACTTTTTTATTTATTTATTGTTTTTAGTAGTTTGTTTATATGCGTCAGTAAATTATAAAAGAATATTTCTATCATTTCTCATCTATAGAAGATTCTAAAATGTTAAGCCAAAAAAAAAGGTTTTTAATTTAAAATTTTATTTTGTTTCAAGGTTAACCCGATAATACAATTATTAGAAAATAGTTTTTTTTTGTTAGTTTAATTAATATGAGTTTTTCAAAGGTTTTAAGTTTTTCTTAATTTATTACATTTTATATATAATAATATCATTTAGAATTTAAAAAACTCTACAATAAAATTAACTTAGAAATTAGGGGGAACTTCATTTAATCATTTTGAAATATCGTGTATTTTACAAATATTTCTTTAATAATTAAAGTTTTTCACTTTGGTGTATTGAGCTTTTATTTCGTTTCAATTACCCCCTCTCTTAAGATTTAAATGCAAAATTTTAAAGGCATAAATTTTTTTTTACTATTTTTATTGTCTTATTTAATCTTAATATCTAATGGAATGAGAATGATTAAAATAAAATAAAAATTTAATACATTAAATTGAGACATTTTAAACATTAAAAAGATATTTTTAAAAAACGCGATATTTTGAAGGTAAAATGAAGTTACCAAATAAATTAAATAAATCTAGATGACTAGATCCCACTTGGATCCATAATCCATTGACACTGGAAGCCAACCAAGAGAAAAGGCAAAGAAACCAAGAAAAAAAAAAAATCCCAAAAAAAAAGAAAAAAGAAAAAAGAAAAAAGAAAAAATCCCTCAAACTACTCCCACACACACTCTCTCTCTAAAACCCTTCCTTTCTCTCTCTAGATTTCTTTCTTTATCAGCTCAACTGATCCAGTTCTCTTCCCTTCCTCTCCTGAATTCATCTATGGATCTGCCATTTCCTTCTCCACCAAGACCTTCTGAAGCGCAAATTTAGCTTAACCGCCTGCTGGGGTCCCTTTGATTGGTTCAAACTTTCCGGGAAAACGCGAGAAAGCGAGAGGAAAATGAAGGTGCCGTGCTGTTCGGTGTGCCAAACGCGGTACAACGAGGAGGAGAGGGTCCCACTCTTGCTCCAATGCGGGCACGGCTTCTGCAAGGAGTGCCTCTCGCGGATGTTCTCGGCGAGCCCGGACTCCACGCTTCCGTGCCCTCGGTGCCGTCACGTGTCAGTCGTGGGGAACTCCGTCCAGGCGCTGCGGAAAAACTACGCTATCTTGGCGCTCCTCAGCACGCCAGCTTCGAACCCATCGGCGGGGGCGAGTTTCGATTGTGATTACACGGACGACGATGAAGATGGCGGTGGTGGTAGTGTTGATGATAGTGATGATGATGTGGACGGTGATGGGAACCGCCGCTGTAGCCGTGGGTCCCTAGCCTCGAGCTCCTCGGCGGCGGCAGGTGGGTGCGGGCCAGTGATCGAGGTCGGGGCGCACCAGGACCTGAAGTTGGTGCGGCGGATAGGGGAAAGTAGGAGGGCCGGAGTGGAAACGTGGGCTGCGCTAGTTAGCGGCAGGCGGTGCCGGCACCGTGTGGCCGTGAAGAAGGTGGGCGTGCCGGAGGACGTGGATGTGGATTGGGTGCTGGGGCAGCTCGAGAGTTTGCGGCGCGCCTCGATGTGGTGTCGAAATGTGTGTACGTTTCATGGGGCAATGAGGATGGAAGGAAGTTTGTGTCTTGTGATGGACAGGTGTTGCGGGTCGGTTCAGTCCGAGATGCAGCGCAACGAGGGGAGGCTTACTTTGGAGCAAATTCTAAGGTTTTGTGTTTATTTGCTTGGTGTGGCTTATGAATGAATGGTTGTTTCTTGAGCAGGAAGTAATTTTTTATATTAGTTTATGGGGTAAATATGTATAGTTTGGTTCAAAATGAATTCTTGTGGCTTGATATAAAGTGGGTGGTGAACAATTTGGACTTAGGGACTAGAGACTGAGTTTTGATATTGGATTAGTCTTGCTTGGGTTTTGATGATTGTATGAGTTAAGTGACCGGAATATGTACATGGGGACTAGAGACTGAGTTTTGATATTGGATTAGTCTTGCTTGGGTTTTGATGATTGTATGGTGGCTTAGTGAAGTGTTTTGCAATTGATGAAATGTGAATATGTACATGGGGTACTCCACATTCATGCTGATGCAGAGTCGATTTAGGTGGGCATAGTGTTTGTTTTCTGCAATTTGTTATGTTTCTTGTAGTTTTTCTTCTGACCTCTTAATTGAAAAAGTGATTATGCGCATAGGATTTCCCTGCTTGTTGACAGCATGATGGAGTTTGGTTAAAATGAATTACAATATAAAGTTACCAGTCACATGATCTAGGCATAATTGTACCAAGTGTGAATCCTGATGTATCAAAAAGAGGTTTTTTTTTTTTTTTTAATTATTCCCAATTTGACCTTAACACTAAGACAGATTCTCTTTGTTAGTTTTGTTTGGTGCTCAATGCAAATGCTGTGACCAGTTTTGTAGCCATTCATTTCCACAAAAAAAGTTATCCTCTTTAAAAAGCTCTTAAGGAAGTTTAATATACTCTTCAGTCTTTTACCTATTTAAGTTTACTCTTCCAGTATTACTCATCAAAAAAAAGGTTTACTCTTCCAGTATTGTCCAACCTTCTATTTTTTTCTAGCTCTAAAATGTGGGATAGAAGCTTTCTAAAAATGTTGATACTTTCACAAGGGCTCATCGTAGAAAGTGAGATAACTTCTTAATGTAACCGTCTACTATAGGGAAACAGTGTTGGACAGGTAAAAAGGCAAGAGGACATTCTTTGTGGCATGCTAGTGGTATTGACTTTATACTTCCGTGTAACAAAAATCAACTAAAAAAAAAACTGACTGAAATTGCAAACTTTTAAGATTCCAAACTCTCTTTAAACCCTTTGAAATTCATGGGGTTGCTGCTAGGGGATGGAGGATTTTTTTTTTCCCCTTTTTCATCCATTTTATGGGGTCAATTGTGGCTTGCCTTAATCTCACATATGAGAGGGAAGAGAGGAGATTATTTTATCAGAATTTGACTTTTTATGGAGGAGGGAGTGAAAAATGAAAGTTGCTGAGAAAGAGGGCAGTTTGTGAAGATATGTATCTGAATTCATTTTGTGAGCCCCAGCCATAATGGCTGAAGCATTGAAAGTAATTATTGTCATTGAAAGGTTTGAAAGATCTTTGGAAACTTTTGAAATAGTTAGGTGCTAAAGTGTTTTGCTAATTCATACTATAAGTTTTTCTACTAGCAAGATAAGAATTGAGGTGATGGTTCATCATAACTGTCAAGAGATATAATACTAGTTTCCTTTCATGCTTGCTGAATTTTTTATTCAGTTGCCTTTGTTAATTATTTAATGGAACGCTGAAGATCTGTAGAAGGTTCCAAATGTTTCTTGACGTCATCATGTTCAAGTTTGTAGTACCTTTTTGGCTATAGCTATAACTTGGCTATAGGACTTATTTCTTGCATCCAGTTGTAAAATTTGAGCGCGGTTGTAAATAGAACACAAATATCTGAATTTGATCAATTCTGTGAAAAAAATATATATTTTACATCAACTTTTCCCCCGCCACCCCCTTCTATGCATATGTCACCAATCCATATAATAAATCTGTTACCATTTGAGACCAACTTCATAGTGTTAGGTAGGCTTCGCTTCTCAGTACCTCTCTATAAATTTAATTTGGTGAATGATGCATATATTTTTACCGCTTAAAATAACAAACAAGAAGCCACGAATCAAACTTTTAGAATGTGTTAATGACGTTTTGGATTTTCATTTGTTTTGAAAGAGTGCCAATCTCTACGGATATGAAGATATTAATAGAACAGCTTCCAGCAAATGGGTTTCCCTTTGTTGTAGATATTCATGGAACAGCTTTTAGTGCAAATGGTTTCTTTTATTTACAGGGTGCGGCTTACTTTAATTCCCATACTGGGAGGGACACCATCCTTTATTTTGGATTCATTTTGCAATTGTAGACATCAATGGATAGATTTTAGACTTATAGGAATGGTATGGAAGACTCGGATATATGCTTTCATTTACAAATGCAAGATATGTACTTGGTATATGTCACTAGCTGCCAAAGATAGTGATGTATTTGGCATTTTTTACTATTTTTATTTGCAAACCTCAATATATGAAATGATTATCTTTAAAAATATGCTTATCCTTTCCTTTTCTGCATTGTGATATTTGATTGGGTTCCAATTGAGTTCCAGCTGTTTTACCAACATATATTAAGTTTTATTTATAAGCTAAAGTTATTAACTATTATCTGGCTATAACTCTTGTCTTGACATAGCGAGTGTTTGCCAATTGTAGATATGGGGCTGACATTGCACGAGGGGTGGCTGAACTCCATGCGGCAGGTGTTGTTTGTATGAATCTAAAACCGTCTAATCTTCTTTTTGATGCAAGTGGTCGTGCAGTGGTTTCTGACTATGGACTGGCTGGAATTCTGAAGAAACCTTCCTGTCGGAAAGCTCGACCAGAGTGTGATTCCTCAAAAATTCATTCATGTATGGAGTGTACAATGCTCAGCCCACATTATGCAGCTCCAGAGGCATGGGAGCCAGTAAAGAAGTCATTGAATCTGTTCTGGGATGATGGAATAGGTATATCTGCAGAGTCAGATGCCTGGAGTTTTGGTTGTACGTTGGTTGAAATGTGCACTGGTTCGATCCCGTATGTGAAGCAGCATACTCTTCATTTGAAGCAACTTATTTTCTTCTATATCTGGTATAATTGCTTAGTACAAGTTGACATTCTTTGTGTAGGTGGTCTGGGTTAAGTGCGGAGGAAATCTATAGAGCTGTTGTCAAAGCTCGAAAACTGCCTCCACAGTATGCAAGCGTAGTAGGTGTTGGGATACCTGGGGAATTATGGAAAATGATTGGTGAGTGCCTGCAGTTCAAGGCATCAAAAAGACCAACTTTTAGTGCAATGTTAGCAACATTTCTCCGTCATTTGAAGGAAATACCACGCAGTCCTCCTGCCAGCCCTGATAAGTAAGGACTTTGAATTTTTTGTTCTGACCTCTTCTCTCGATCTCTTTTTTCTCTTTCTCTCTCTCTCTCTCTGTGTTATTAATATGTTGGGCTGTTGGATAGGAACTGAAACAGCAGCTAATGCTGAGATATTGGTTTTCTGCCATGTGCATGTGGGCATGTGTCTGAGAGAGATTACGATAATTACCCTGAATTTTATGATCTGTTAATTCTCTTTCACATTTTGTGTGACCAAGTACAGTGACTCTGCTAAATGCTCTGGATCAAATTTGACGGAACCATCTGTTGTAACTGAACCGGAAGGTTGTCCAGATAACTCTAACCATTTGCATCGGCTTGTGTCTGAAGGGGACAGGGGTGGCGTTAGGTTAGTCCACTTTGGTACAGACATGCCTGAGCTAGCTCTCTAGAATAAACTTAGCCTTTGCGGGTTTTTTGTTTATCACATTTTTCTTTGCCTATGCAGAGATTTGCTTGGAAAGGCTGCATCAGGAAAAATTAACAGCTCAATATCTTTACTATTACAAGCTCAAAATGCTGATGGCCAAACTGCTCTCCACTTGGCTTGTAGACGTGGTAGTGCAGAACTTGTTGAGGCTATTTTAGAGTACAAAGAGGCAAATGTGGATGTTCTAGATAAAGATGGGGATCCTCCACTTGTCTTTGCATTAGCAGCTGGATCGCCAGAATGTGTCTGTGCTCTCATTGAAAGAGGTGCTAATGTGAGATCAAGGTTGAGGGAAGGCTTTGGTCCGTCTGTTGCTCATGTTTGTGCCTACCATGGCCAACCTGACTGCATGCGTGTAGGCATTCAGTTAATTGTATACATATGATGGTTCTTCTTTTATGCTTCTTCCCGATCTTTAAATTTCGACTGTTTCCTGTGTATGTCAAACAATAACAGGAGTTACTATTGGCTGGAGCTGATCCTAATGCAGTGGATGATGAAGGGGAATCTGTGCTGCACAGAGCTGTTGCCAAGAAATATACGGACTGTGCTCTGGTCATATTGGAAAATGGAGGCTGTAGATCAATGGCTGTTTTGAATTCAAAAAATTTGACGTAAGTACTTTTTTTTTTCATTTTAAATTTTCTTCGGCCAATGTGAACTAGTGAATGGTTGAAAAGGAAAGAAAAACACAGGTTTTTAAATTGGAACGCCTCTGGAACTGCAAGTGAGCTGATGTTTGATTAATGTGCAGCATCATGAGCTACATGTACTGTATAATGGAATTATTGCATCTGTGTATATTTCTGGACAAATGTTTTTGATAGGTATTTCTGAATGGATTTGAACCCAACATGATATTAATTTCTCGTGAGCAGAGAATAAATTATGGCCTCTTAGCATGCTAGAGAAGAGAATAGATCAAATCCTAAGTTGTAAACAACTTTCAACAAACTATTATATTCGATTAATATTTTCATAGGTTAAAGGGAAAAGTGTTGAGTTTAGGTGCATTGCCAATTTTTGTTGTAGGTTAAGTTTGCTGCTTTGCGGTGCTGTTATCTTGTTGATAGGTGATGCTTATTGGAAGTTCACGTTATCTGCTATTAATTGCTTTAGGATCCTTTTGGTACAGCTGTTTGAAAAAGTGACTTTTGAAAATTTTGGACCAAAAAGCACTTTTCCAGAAAGCACTGCCTCCCTCCCTGCTTTTCCAAAATGTGCGTTTTGGTCCAAACCCCCACCACACACACACACACACCAAAAAAAAGAAAAGAAAAATCTTTTTCTTTTTCTTAGATGCCAAACACCCAGTGACAGCTGATTTGGAGGGAAAATGCCAACCAATATGCCTTACAAAACGGGCACTGGGCAATTGCTCTGATTAATTTATCTACCTGCCTCTTAGGAGTCAAACTAAGGGCTGGTATTTCCAGATATTTTGGTTTCAGATTACATCCGTAGTAGCACTGACATAGGCTTTTGCTTTTAACTAAAGTGTAGAATTCTTAACATCAATTCAAAGAGTTTTTATTTTTTGATAAGTTTTTATTTGACTAATGTAATAGAGGTGTTTTTGAATTTCAGCATGGTGTTTGTATCATGTTTTGTTTTTATTAATGCTTTCACATTAGTGCGAACTGGAAACTTAGATTATACGCATTTTACCTCAAAAATTATGATTGTTCATTAATGTGCTCCAAATGTCCCAGACCATTGCATTTGTGTGTGGCGACATGGAATGTGACTGTTGTCAGAAGGTGGGCCGAAGTTGCAACTGTGGAAGAGATTGCTGATGCAATTGATATACCAAGTCCAGTTGGCACTTCACTGTGTATGGCAGCTGCTGTAAAGAAAGATCATGAAATTGGTAATGCTAGAATCTTAGAATGTCTGTCTCATATGGGTGATGAAAGTTACTGATGTAAAACTCTATAAATTTTGTTAGCAAATCAGTAGGCTTCTCTGCTTACAGCTAAGATTGGAGTAACGTTCCTTTAAAAATCCTCAACCTGGAGTTCCACCTGAAGAAGCAGGAGCAGCAGTAGCTGCTGAATCTTCTGCTGTTATCTTTTGGGTTGATGCAATTACTGTTCAGGACTGATGGAAAAGCTTAAATAAGAAAATAGTACCTGCTTGAAAGTAAAATTTGGGTTTGATTTAGTTCGTTTTCCCCCCAAGAACTTTTACAACTTACAGTGGATTAAGGGATGACTTGGCACACAAGTTCATTGCAGTTGTATACATGAAGGTTAAAAATGTTTGAAGTGCCCGTGACTTTGGTATCTTGATAATTGTCTAAGAAGTGTATTTTGTTGTCAGTTTGTTGAATGTTGATCATTGGACTTGAAATGTTGTGAGAATGTTTCCTACACTGACAGATATAATGCATCTCCTAATTGTGTAAATGTTGTACATTCTAGACATTAGCATTTTTTCTTGCTTGTGGGATCCTACCGGTAAGACTTTAAATCACCCTCCCCACCTCCAAAAGCAAAGGAGATTCTACTGGCAAGTTTTAGGGCTTGTATTCATGCTAGTGTACCGATGCAAACCATTAACCTCTTTTTACAAGTGTTAGCTATGCCTATTGTTAGCCAGTCCTTTTCTGTTTATTATTTTTAGAAGTTGCTACTTGGCAAGCAACTTGATGCAGCAGTTTCGTTTTTTTTTTTGTTAACTTATCAAGAAAAGAAGCTGTATCAAGTTGCTGGTCATATGGAATTGGCACTTCTATTTAAATCTTAAACCTAGCATCTAATAAGAAAATGAATGTACAGATGCACAGCAATTTTCTTAAATTTGGTCTCAATGAATCTGGTGGATTTGATTTGTTTTTTAGATTGTAGTAGTCTTTAGGCTATTTGGCTCTCTTGTATAATTTTCGTGTACGAGGGCTTTGCCCTTTTCTTTCAATATTATTATTATTATTCATAAAAATTTCTGTAATTTGGAGGCATTGCCTTACTTTTAAAATTTCTCCATTTTCCCAATTGTCTATTCTCTCATTTTTCTTTATTTCCTTAGTCATTCTTTTCTTCATTTTTTATTTTTAAATTTCATAAGAAACATTTAAGACCTTCCATTCCGGTCATATGCTTGTCAAATTAAACTTAGATGCTTTGCATATTTTAGTAAATGTATTTTTTCCTGGGATTTCTTGAATTATCAGCAACTTCCAATTGGATCATATTAGAAAGTAAAGTTTTAAACATTTATATATGCACTTGCTTGTTTGCTTCCTTTTTTCTTCCTTGGAGTAGTAATTAGAAATTATAATTATTTAACTTTTACTTTTTTATTTGGTTATTGATTTATTTTGATTGCTCATGATGCTGCTTGTAGAGGGGAGAGAACTGGTGCAGATATTGCTTGCTGCTGGGGCAGATCCAACTGCCCAAGATGCTCAACATGGCCGGACAGCTTTGCATACAGCTGCAATGGCTAATGATGTTGAACTGGTCAAGGTAGGCAAAGTAGCTTCGCTACACCTTCATATTATTATCTAACCATTTCTTTATTGTTGGTAACTCATCGTTTTATGCATTTGTTTCACTGAACCTTGGAAATATTTGTTTGTTTCTTTTTACTAATGCTCAGTTAATATAAATTTTTTTTCTTCCAAATGTTGAATAGATTATTCTTGATGCTGGAGTTGATGTGAACATCCGGAATGTGCACAACACAATTCCGCTTCATGTGGCGTTGGCCAGAGGGGCAAAGTCATGTGTTGGATTGCTTCTATCTGCAGGGGCAAACTGTAATTTGCAGGTTTATCTTCAAACATTTGAAATTTTCTTGTTAGATTCTGGATATGTAACTCAAAATGGTATCCCAGTCAATCTTTAGCTTGAAGAGAATTGGTATGTGATGCTTATGCCATATATAAATGTGCAACATACTGGACTAATCTGTTATATTGTTTAGCTTGTTCATTCAAAATGATGCTCCCCTATCCAGCTTTGGTATCCTTGTACTTGAGGCTCACGAAATATATTATTGTTCTGTTGCTGTTAAATTACTACTCTTTTACTTATCAAAAAAAAAAAATTTATTAGTGATCCAAAAGTCATTTAATTAATTAACTTAACTGTAGCGAGCCACTCCATTCCTTGAAGCAGCCAACCTCTCATCTTGCACAGAGTTCAGAAATTTATATGGTTCTTACTTAAAAAGAGAATGCCTTTTGGTTCTTTGTAAACAAACGTGAGAATGAAAAAGACGTGAGGATGATGGTCAGAACTTAAGTTAGAGTTACCACATGTCACTACCATCCTAGCAGCTTGCGATTAAGTGACAGTTCTAATAATATTTTTTTGTCCAGATTTGTTTCTTACTTCAAAGAACAAAGAAGCAACCATGACATGTGATCATTATTATTACATTTTAGTTATTTCTTTTTTCTTGTGGGAGGGAGGGGGTTTTCTTTGTTGGTACCTGATTTGCAAGAGCAATTCATGACTAGGTATAGGTGTTGCCGTGTTGGTGAGTGCTCTCTTTGATCTTTTACAGGGTGAATATTAGAGGGTGCAATCAAGATTCTTGGAGTTTTGTCATACAAGTAGTAATAAGTTTGATTTTGTCTTACTATAGAGCTCCTAGAAGAAGGAAATCATATAAGTCAATATGATATGGTTATATTTTCTATCATGTGAGTTTTCTTAAATACGAAAAGTGTGAGGAGGTTAGGAGAAAAAAATTTGAGATAATCTTGAAGCCTAATAATTAGGCAAAAAAACATTTGGTTTTTTGATAAGTGATGTATATAATAACATTATAATTAGGCAAAAAACATTTGCCGATGACACTTTGATCTTTTGCAAGGCTTTGCCTAGCCAGCTGTTATTTGCGGGGTGTGTTTTTGCTGTTTGAAGCTGCTTCCGGTTGAAGGTAAATTTGGCTAAGTCGGTTTTGATTCCGGTGGGGAATGTGGAGGATGTGAGCTTGTTAGCCGATATTTTGGGGTGTGGGATTGCCTCCTTGCTAGTAAAGTATCTTGGTTTGCCTTTGGGGGCCTCGTATAAGGCTAAGCATATTTGGGATGATATTATAGAGAAGATTGATTGCTGGTTGGCCAGCTGCAAAAGGAGGTACCTATCTAAAGGGGGGAGGGTGACTCTCATCAAGAGTACTTTGTCTAATCTTCCTACTTATCACCGTCTCTCTTCCCCATCCCAATGAGTGTTGCTAAACATATTGAGAAGTTACAACGCAATTTTTTATGGGGAGGTTTGGGTGAAGAGTTTAAGTTTCACTTGGTTAAGTGGGAGAAGGTTTGCACTCCTTTAAAGGAGGGAGGGTTGGGTATAAGGAATTTATTGACTTTCAACCAGGCTTTTTTAGGGAAATGGTTGTGGCGATACGGGAATGAGAGAGATGCTTGGTGGAAAGTGGTGGTGGACTCTAAATATGGGAGCTTATGGGGTGGTTGGTGCTCGCTTGAGCCTAGAGGAGTCTTTGGGGTAGGGTTGTGGAAGAATATTAGGAAAGGGTGGGAGGTGTTCAAAAGCTTTACTAGATTGGTGGTTGGGGATGGACTAGGATAAGCTTTTGGCATGATCTGTGGTGTGGAGATACGTGGTGCTCAAGGAAGCTTTTCTAGGTTTATTTGGTATTGCTTGTGTGAAGGATGCCTCTGCGGATAATATGGAGGTGTTGGGGGCTCTATTCGGGATGTGAGTTTCATTAGAGAGGCACATGATTGGGAGTTGGATGTTTTGCATCTTTTTTCAGGTGTTGCATTCAATTAGAGAGAGGCAAGGAGGTGAAGATAAATTATGGTGGATTTCATCCAAGAGGGTCTTTTCAGTCAAGGCACTATTTCATTCCTTGGGTAGTGTTGTTGAGAGGAGATTTGAAAAGCGTAGTGGAAAGCCCTCCGAGAGCGGCCTTTTTGTTTGGTCGCGGGCTGGACAAAATTCTGACCTTGGATAATCTTAGAAGATTGTGATAAACAGATGTTGTATGTGCAAGAGCAGCGAGGAGACGGTGGATCATCTCCTTTACATTGTGAGATTGCCTCTACTTTGTGGGATGCCATGTTTAGTCGCTTTGGATTGGCTTGGGTGATGCCTAGACGGGTTGTTGATTTGCTAGCCTGCTGGTGGTCTTCGGGAGGACGAGGAGTGCTGCGTTTGGAAAATGCTGCCTACTTGTCTATTTTGGTGCTTATGGTGAAAGGAACAATAGGTGCTTTGAGGACTTGGAGAGGTCCTTTCAAGACATTCTATCCTTGTGTTTCCATACTTTGTATCTTTGGACAGTAGCACATTTGTCCCCTGTGTCTATTAGTTATGATGACTTTCTTGCTTGTTTTTCCCTTTCTAGTTAGGTGATCCTTTTGTATACTTCCTGTGTACTTAGGGGCGCCTTATGCTTTTAATAAAACTGGTTATTACTTATCAAAAAAAATTAGGCAGAAAACATATCACAGGACATATTATAATGTTGTTAGACACTTGCATGTGATTGTATAATATGCCTTGTAATATCACTTGGCTATTTGAAGAGAATGGGAAGATATAAATTATGGAGCTTTCTCAGTGAATTGAATAGTTTGGGGAAACAATTCCCATATCTCCTAATTCCACTCTTTCTCTTGCTTCATATGCTCTTTAGGCTATTATTATTATTATCATCAATTTTTTAGAGCATGCTCAGCTCAGAGAATCCATTTTCTATTTGGGTCAAATGCTTCCTAGTCACTATAGGTTTCTACTAAATGCATCATCATCATCATCATCATCGTCGTCACTATCATCAATTTTTTTTAAGGCTCCAAGAGCCATCTTCTCAGGCTCAGCTTAGAGAATCCATTTTTCATATTTTTCATTTGGGTCAAATTCTTCCTACTCACTATAGGTTTCTACGAAGCACATGATGACTTCATTTCCACTTCTCTTTCAGGTGCTTAAAATCAAGAGTTCTTTATTTTGCAATCCACTTATGTACAATATCTTTGCTCATTGTTATCAGGATGATGAAGGTGACAATGCTTTTCATATAGCAGCCGATGCAGCAAAAATGATCCGTGAAAATCTTGAATGGCTCATTGTCATGCTTAGAAATCTGGATGCTGCTGTTGAGGTCAGAAACCACAGGTAAATAGCTGTTGGAGGCATGGCTTCTTCATTTGGCTTCACCTTCATTCTCAAGACTCTCATTTCTCATCTTTATGTACTTAGTCTTAAAACATGGATTAACTATGCGGGGGAAGCAAAGTTGAGCTCTTCTACATTACCAAAATTGATATATTTACTTACATAGAGAAAAGTAAAAATAAATTGATAGATCTATGTTTGGTGACAGTGGCAAGACTTTAAGGGACTTTTTGGAGGCCCTTCCCCGGGAATGGATTTCTGAAGATCTGATGGAGGCACTTGTGAATAGGGGAGTTCACCTCTCTCCCACAATGTGAGGAGAAATATTAAATGATTCTTCTGATTTCAAATTGTATGCATTATTTGTAACCCAACCTGTTTCTGACTATTAACATAATTGTATTCTCAAATGGGTGTAGATTTGAAGTAGGAGACTGGGTTAAATTTAAAAGAAGTATCACAGCTCCTACATATGGGTGGCAAGGTGCAAGACACAAAAGTGTGGGATTTGTGCAAAGTGTCCCAGACAAGGACAATCTCATTGTGTCTTTTTGTTCTGGAGAAGCTCGTGTTTTGGCAAATGAAGTTATAAAAGTCATGCCATTAGACAGGGGACAGCATGTCCAGCTAAAACCTGATGTCAAAGAACCCAGGTTTGATCCTGTACTGATACTAAGTTGTGTTATTTTATCATCAGAATATTAGTCTTTTTGTGCAACATGTATTCAGAAAGGAAGTCTCTAATATAATTCCTGTGTACTGGAGCATTTTCTTCTAGTAAAATGATTATTTAAAAAAAAAAAGGTATCTGAAAGGAAGAATGATAATTGCTGCGTCAACAATTTGAGATTATCATCAGATAATATTCATTCATTGTGTGCCAAGGTTTATTGTTTATGTATGTCTGATTCATCATTTCTTGTAAATTATTCTTTTTCTTATTGAAGACAGTATTTTATGGTTTTGTAACACATTTCAAATTATTGCTTTGGATGATTGAAGTCATAGGTGCTTCTCATGGAATGTGTGGGGGAGTTTTCTGTTGCTTGTTCCTTTAGGAACATTTAAGATCAATTTGCTTGGGCTTTTGTGGATTTTTATGGCCCTAATTTCAATAGGGATAGAAGGTTCCTTTTGGGACAAATTAGCTAGGTTGCTTAGTTGGTGGAGCTTGCTTTGGTGCATTGGGGGTGATTTTTTAATGCCACACATTTCCCTAGCGAGAGATCAGGAGAAGCCCTTTCTACCCAGTCATGGGAGAGTTTTTTGATTTCATTTTTGAGCAGGCCTAATGGATCTTCCTCTTATGAGTGAAACTTTTACTTGGTCAAATAATTGAGATACCCTGTCCTGGTCTAGGGTTGATAGATTTCTAGTCTCCCCGGAGTGGGAAGCCCAATATTTTGGTGTGACCCTGAGGAGGTATCCTAGACTTTGTTCAGACCACTTCTCGATCCTTCTTGATTGCTGAGACTTTCAAGTGGGCTAAAGATATTTCAAATTGGAAAGTGTGGCTAAAAGCTGAGGGTTTTGTGGAAAGGGTGAAACAGTGGTGGAACTCTTATCACTTTCAAAGCTCTCCGATTTTATTATGGCCCACAAGCTTAAGGCATTGAAAGTAGACTTAAGAAGATGGAACGATGAGGTGTTTGGTAAAATAGAGAGGCAGAAGAAGATTTTTTGGAAGAGCTTTGAGGTCTTGAATTGATTGAAGAAGGGAGGGCCTTATGTGTTGAGGAGAGAGTGAGGAAGGCAGAAGTGTTAAGTGATTTGGAGAGTTCCACTCTCTTGGAGGAGATGAGTTGGAGGCAAGAATCCAGGGCCCTGTGGTTGAGGGAGGGTGATAAGTGCATGGAAGGAATAAGCAACAAAAAACTCCCCCACACACATCAATTTCCACCACCCTCATATTTCTAGTTTTCATGACTTTCTTGATTTCTTTTCTTTTTCTGGCTAGGTGCTTTTCTCGTATATTTTTTGTGTACTTGGGTGCTCCCTTTGGTTTTTAGTGAATTTCGTTACTTACCAAAATGATAATTGAAGTCATAGAAAACTAGTGATTTTTAACTTGGGATTTCTTCATGCTTTGCATAGAAGTATAAAAAGTTAAGGGCATTATCAAAGATACTATAGCCTTGGAAATTCTGTAAGAATACTGTTTAGAGCTCTAAGAACTCTATTCATTACCAATTTTTTTAGTTCTCAAAATGTTGGATCTGTAAAGTCGCTGAAAGCATTCGGAATTGTACTTTTTGTCTTCTGTATACATATACTAATCATGTAAGGAGTCATTGGGAAAATTACTAAACCGTTTAAAAGTTAGTCACCATCCCAAAACCATAGGGAGCTGTGTATCTCCTCTTTTTTAAGTTCTTTCATCATCCGTTTTACTCAATCAAACCAGACTTAAATTATGCTTTTGGCATCCATGTATTCTGTGGTCATTTATTGCTACCTCAAACTTATGTCCTTGTTCTTAACCCTATCCTTGTGGAGGCTCCAAACCCTTAGATCTTCCTGATTCTGGAACTGGTGTATCATTCTGTTGTGGTTCAGAAATGGAATTTACCCTTATTTATTAATTTTTAGTTATTAATGAAAATTTTAGGTTTGGTTATGCACACATTGTATCAAGCGCCATAGCCTATTGTGTGTATGTACGTCATAATCAGATTTGTGTTCCTTATCTCAGTTCTGTTCAAATTTTATGCTTCCTCAATTTGAGGTACATTTATAATATTATTGATGCCTCACTGAATTTTCAGCATCAGTCTCAGCTGCTTCAAAGTCACAGTTTATACTTTATAGAATCTGTTATATTCCTTTATAGTTTGTATTAGGCTCCTTAGAAGTATTGTTAATGAATTTGATTGATGTTCCCCTATCAGAAACTGATGTCTGATCCTGTAATTATCAGGTTTGGTTGGCGTGGGCAGTCACGTGACAGTATTGGAACTGTACTGTGTGTTGATGATGATGGGATCCTGCGTGTTGGGTTTCCTGGAGCATCCAGAGGATGGAAGGCTGATCCTGCAGAAATGGAAAGAGTTGAAGAATTCAAAGTCGGGGACTGGGTTCGTATCCGCCCCACTCTTACAACAGCAAAGCATGGTCTAGGATCTGTAACACCTGGGAGCATTGGTATAGTGTATTGTGTCAGACCAGATAGTAGTTTGTTGCTGGAATTGAGCTATCTTCCAAATCCATGGCATTGTGAACCAGAGGAAGTTGAGCCTGTTGTCCCCTTCAGGGTATGGAAGAGATGTTGGTTTTCTTTGTACTGAAATAGTTAACGTCTTTTTCCCTAATTTTGTTTTTTATATTTCAACACTTTATATATTTATGATTTACAGATTGGCGATCGGGTATGTGTCAAGCGATCTGTTGCAGAGCCTAGATATGCTTGGGGTGGTGAGACGCACCATAGTGTTGGTAGAATAAGTGAGATAGAGAGTGATGGTCTCTTAATAATTGAAATACCAAATCGACCAATACCATGGCAGGCTGATCCTTCTGACATGGAAAGGGTGGAAGACTTTAAGGTAATATCTCACTGGTCATCCTTATAATATGTATGCCAAAAAAATCCATACTGGGCTTTAGCTCTTTTCCCCTACATAAATCTAATTATTTCAACCATGAACAGGTTGGGGATTGGGTTAGAGTGAAAGCTTCTGTATCCTCTCCAAAATACGGGTGGGAGGACATTACAAGGAACAGTATTGGGATAATCCATAGCTTGGAGGACGATGGTGATATGGGTGTTGCCTTCTGCTTCAGGAGCAAGCCTTTTTCTTGCTCTGTGACAGATGTGGAGAAGGCGTCCCCTTTTGAAGTAGGACAAGAGATTCATGTGATGCCATCTGTTACTCAGCCACGACTTGGGTGGTCAAATGAAACTCCCGCTAGCATTGGAAAAATTGTGAGAATTGACATGGATGGTGCTTTGAATGTAAGAATACTTATCTTTTATCTCTGTACTCAAGTTCTTGAGTGAGTGGTTCACGTTCAAATCCCATCTCTGCTTGTAATGCTATACAACTCCTTGCTGACCATGGCATGCCAATCTATGTTCAGGATGCTGGAAACATACTGACAGGATATTCAACGAATATTATTCTTTTCATTAGCCTTTGCTTTCTTTTGTATAAGCTGATGGTTGAACAATTTGTTATTTTTAGCTAATGCATTGTGATTGGCGACCTCTGCAGTTGTAGAATCACAACTCCTGTTTTGTATGCACACAATAATAATGTTATTTAGGATATTCTAATAAATTGCTGTACATCATAGAAGTTTTGTTTATTCTTATGTAGGTGAGAGTGGCTGGCCGACAGAGTTTGTGGAAAGTTTCTCCTGGAGATGCAGAGCGACTTTCTGGATTTGAAGTTGGTGATTGGGTACGTTCAAAACCAAGCCTGGGAACTAGACCAAGTTATGACTGGAACAGTATTGGAAAAGAAAGTTTAGCTGTTGTGCATAGTGTACAAGAGACGGGCTATCTAGGAGTTAGCTTGCTGTTTCCGTAAGGGGAGGTGGATTACTCATTACACAGATGTTGAAAAGGTCTCTTGCTTTAAAGTTGGGCAGTATGTTCGGTTCCGCTCTGGACTGGTTGAGCCAAGGTGGGGCTGGAGAGGAGCTCAGCCTGATTCACGAGGCATTTTAACTAGTGTCCATGCTGATGGGGAGGTGAGGGTTGCTTTTTTTGGTTTGTCAGGGTTGTGGAGAGGAGATCCTGCGGATCTTGAGATAGAGCAAATTTTTGAAGTGGGAGAGTGGGTGAGATTGAGAGATAATGCAAGTAATTGGAAATCCATTGGGCCAGGTAGTGTTGGTGTGGTACAAGGGATCGGATATGAAGGAGATGAATGGGATGGAACCACTTATGTTGGGTTTTGTGGGGAGCAAGAAAAGTGGGTGGGGCTTCCTTCTCATCTTGAAAGAGTGTACAGACTCGTCGTTGGGCAGAAAGTTAGGGTTAAACTCTCTGTAAAGCAGCCAAGATTTGGGTGGTCAGGCCACAGCCATGGAAGCGTTGGAACCATATCTGCAATTGATGCAGATGGAAAGCTGAGAATATATACTCCAGCTGGATCAAAAACTTGGATGCTGGATCCATCAGAAATAGAGCTAGTAGGAGAGGAGGAGATTCGCATCGGAGACTGGGTTAGGGTTAGGGCCTCAGTTTCTACCCCAACCCACCAATGGGGAGACGTGAGTCATTCAAGCATCGGGGTGGTGCACCGGATGGAAGATGGAGAACTTTGGGTTGCATTTTGCTTCACGGAGAGGCTCTGGCTTTGCAAGGCTTGGGAGATGGAGCGGATTAGGCCATTCAAAGTGGGGGACAAGGTGAGGATTAGAGACGGGCTGGTGACACCACGCTGGGGGTGGGGAATGGAGACACATGCAAGTAAGGGACAAGTGGTGGGGGTAGACGCAAACGGGAAGTTGAGGATTAAGTTCCGATGGAGAGAAGGGAGGCCGTGGATTGGAGATCCAGCCGATATCGTTCTTGATGAGAGCTCATTTGGCACAATTGGCACCTCATGACACCCTTCCAACCTATTTCCTTCCCATTGTCTCAACCCTAAGGGTTTTTGGCCTCTCAGCTAATTTAGAAAGGTGGAGGTCATTGCTTGCACCATGCAACTTGACTCTGACATACATTGAACCATTACCATGGTTGCAAACGGCCCAGTGACAACGAGATTTACATGTTAATAAACAGAAGAGTACAACAAGGGTTGGCCAGTGGGGAGAAATTGGGTTGCCTTTCTGGTAATTATAGGAGATACAAGGGCAGCCAAGAGGAAAGGTGCAGTAGACCATTTGTATTTCATAGATGATGTTTGTAGTTGACAAGCTTTTGAGGTATATATATTTGGTTATTTATATTGTTGTACAAATCGAACCCTTTGATCTTGTGAGTTAATTACATTTTTGTCTTTCAGAAACTTTTTGCTGTCTTTGATCTTGATCTTCCTTCAGTAAAATTCACTAGCCATATTTGTATTGCATATAAAAAAAAAATAGGGAAACTTCACATAACCCTTCTTGAAGTTTGGCCATTTTTGCAAATACTCTCCTAATATTCAAAAACTCTCACCTACCCTCCTTGAACTTTCAATTGCTCTCAATTTGGACCAATCCGTACAAATTAAGGCAAAAAAAGACAAAAATACCCTTGATTTTTATTTTTTAAAAAAATAAAAAAAACATTTTGGAAGTTGAAATTTTAAATAGTGAATTTTAAATGGTGACTTTTGTATAAAATTTCAACTTCCAGATTTTTTTTTAATTTTTTTTAAAAATAAAAATCATGGGTATTTTGGTCTTTTTTAAAAATTTTGTACCCTAATTTGTACGAATGAGTCCAAATTGAGAGCAATTGAAAGTTCAATGGGATAAGTGAGTTTTTGAACGTTAGAAGGGTATTTACAAAAATGGTCAAACTTCAGGAGGGTTAGTGAAGTTTCCCCAAAAAAACACCCATCAAATAACCTGGTGTAGGTGTTGACTGTCGAGTGCTTTCATCAGCTTTTAACATCTACGATGGTTAATAATGTATAGTAAACCATTCTACAGTAGGGAAGCTTTTATTCATTTCTCTCTTCCTCGTTCTCCTAAATGATACAAAGTTTTCCTTTAAACTAGATTAGAAGAAAAAAAAAATTTCAACTTAATTTATAAAAGTGACATTTCCTTTGAATATGTGAGATACACATATTTTTTTAATAATAGAATAAAATTATAATAAATTTTATTAAAAACTCATATGCATCTCACATATTATTAAAAATAAATAATAAACACATCACTTATATAAACTAGGTTGAAAGAAATTTTTCCAACCCAATTTGGAGGGAAATTTTGGTCTTATAAAGAAATAATAGATAATAGATAATCAAACGTAGAAATTTTATTTTGTATTTTTTTAAAAAACCTCCGATCTTGTTTGACCGTAGTAAAATAGACTACGAGCAAGCAGGCGTGTTTTTGTTGGTTGGTTAGGAAAAAAAAAAAAAAGGCCTAAAGTTGCATTTCAGATCCAACGGACAGGGGGGTCCCACTAGATCTTCCCATTGAATCACCGCCGCTCAACACTCCAAACCAGAACAACGCATTATGCGTTTCACGGCTTTCCGATTTCTTTCTCTTCCTAATCCCATACAACCAACACTACCTACCTCCACACAGACTATCCAATCAAATCCTAAACGAACCCATTATTCAGTCCTTTGAGCCCAAATTTAAATTTAAATTTCTTTCTCTTATTGGCTGTCTCACATAGTCACACACATTTGCCTCTCCAGCGGGACCACTAGATTACATCCCAACTCCCCCCATGTGGAGGCCCACAAAACTTGACCCTTTTAAAATGACCCACGTGATTCGGCGCGTCCTCGCACAATGCCCACCGCTCTAGGCGCTTCACCACACCTCTCTCTCTCTCTCTCTCTCCCTCAATTTCTCTGCAGATTAAGCACAAACCCTAAGGACAGGTCCACCGCCACAGGGTAATGCGGCGCCATATTGATCACCGTCTTCGGAGCATAATAACGGCAATGGTGGAATTGTTATCCGGTACGGGCATGACTATCGCAAGTGATGTTCAGCTTTGTTGATATATAGAGAGAAGAGTAGAGAGGAAGGATTGTCATTGAGAAAGAGAAGAAAAAGGAAAAAAACAGAAGAAAAAAAACACACAATTGAAGAAAGTTATATATTTTGGCGTAGTATGTGTGATTTGGTGGCCCGCACGGGTCGGCATCAGCAGCGGTACGAGGCCGGTTGTCGCCTAGTCGCCGGGTATATTCCCTTTTTCTTTCACTTTCATTTTCACCATATATATATATACACACATATACATATGTATTTGTACGTATCAATGCGATGCATGCATGTATGTATACGTGTGTTGATATGGATTGACATAGATTGATGTGCACTGGCTTTTGTTTTTGTTTTTTTCTGTGGCAGTCATTTTCAGACGGGGCAATGTATTGAAAATGGGTGTTGGTAATTAGTCTTTGACTTCCCGTCGAATGGTCTTGTTATTAGTTATTAGTTATTTGTTTTTTTTTGGTTTTTGGTTTTTTTTTTTTTGGTTTTTTTTTTGTATGGTGGTTTTTTGTGGTTTCTATTTGATTTTCTTTTTTAATGGTGGGTTGGTGGGGATATGTGGATTGGAAAGAGGGTGTATGGATGTTTGATTTGAAGTATACAAAACATCTCTTTTTGACCCAATTGAAGTTTAACTAGAAGTGAGCATAGGGAAATGTGTGCGGGAAAGGAGGGTGTATGGTTGTATGATTTATAGTAGAGAAAAGATCCTTTTTGACTCAATTGGGAATAGAAATGGAGAGATAATTAAAATTTCATTGGAGTTGAGCTTAGGGGTTGTTTGGCACAGCAATTCTAACAATTTATCTTACTAGTAAGATTTTTTGAATTGTATTTACTATGTGGTGATACTAGAAGAAGTAGGATAAGGGAATTTAGATAGTCTGTGTGAGGAGCACTTGTTTCGTTCACCAAGAGAGAGAGGGAGAGAGATGTGCTTGCTTAAAGGGATGGTAGGATTAGGAATTTGTCCATTAGTGGCGCAAGGCGCAACAAATAATGGGGATGTGATTTGGAGAAATTAGGAAGGAGACGGACTCTAGGCTACTGGGACTATGGAACTGTAAGGATGGCCTTTTGAAATTATTTTCAACGATGTGAGGTCAGGGTGTGATTGGACCGGTTTATACAAAAGGGGTTGTACAAAGCAAATTTTATAATGTGATTGAAGAGCTGATTATGGTGAGTGGATGACTTCCAGGTGTGATGCTTAGTGCTGATGGAATCTCCAAAGACAGTTTTTTGTACATTATCCTCGGTAATTTTTTTGATAAGTAATGTTATCCTAAGTAATGATATATATTGATGTTTTAGTGAACATTATCCATTTTTATGTGATAATTTATGTGAAGTAGCTCTAATGAGTATGTACAATATGTTGAAATGCACCAAACACCTTATAATTGATTGAATCATACCTCATGATTGATGAGAGATGCCTATGTATGCATGGCGTATTTTTTGGAGATGAGTTTGGTTGCACGTAATGAGGTATATTGTGGCATGATAAAGCTTGGTTTGATTGAGAAATTACTTCTTGAAGTTTCGAATCAAGCTTTATTATAACTTCTATGCAATTGGGATCGAGATTAGTGGCTGTCATCCTTTAAGGATATTTGTAGAACTTTATTCTTATAGTTGGTGTGAAGAAAAGCTCATTCAGAAGATTTTTCTTTTCAGGTGTATTCCATTTAGGTTTAGAAGTTCAGACGAGAGTGGAAATGCAGATACTGAGAAGATTGTTGAGTTGCTTATGATTAACTCAACTAGTGGACCAGGACTTTTGTTTCCAAAGGTAATAAATTTGTAAAGTTTTTCCCATCCTGAAATTTTACTTTGATGTGAACCTTAAGATATTTTTGGTTCACTTCTCTGCTAGCATGTTTATTAAATATGATAGTATGTCTCTCTCCATTGCTTTATATTTATGTGTGTGTGCGTGTTAGGATAAACAGATTGAAATTTAGGCCAATTGCAGCACAAAGTTGCATTTTCCAACATTAGATTCGTCAGGAAAGTTTGATTTCATACTCCTTGGAGCTCTCTTTTTAAATAGGTGAAACAAAACATGTACTGGAACCAATTTGCAGTCTTGGACTTCTTTGATGAAGTTGTTATGCTGACTTCCTTCTTCTTATTATCCTTATGTTGTTTTTTAAGCTATTTGGTTACTCTAGTTATTGCTTTATTTTCCCTGTTAAATCGTATTCTTTAAGGTTTGTTGCAGTTCTCTTTACTGGTAAATTACATGGATATTATAATTTTATCCAATAAAAAAGAGGAAATTACATGGATAATGTTGTGTTCTCTTGGGGAATGTGAGAGGACTCCTTGCCTTTTTAGCTTGCATGCCCTCTAACCTGTAGCTTTAATCCTATAGATGGTTGTTCTGTTTGGAGGAAGGCATAAATTTCAAGTTTTCCAGCAATAGCTTATTGTTGAAATTTAAAACTATACTTTTTCACGTCCCAAAAAATCGTATGTAAGTTGATTTATGTTATTTTAGGACTACAGGGATGGTGCATAGTGACTGATGTCAATGTGAAGGTTGATAGGATTGTTCATTTGGCTAGCATATTAGGTTGTACAACTAGTTGCTTGCCCCTAAGTCATCACCAACCTTTTGGTCTAGTGATCTTTAGGTGGATTAGGTCACAGTCCATTGCATTCTATGGAGATGGTATACTGGAATTGAGTAATGCCAATTAAACAGGTCTGAAGATTTATAATATGGCCTTGCATGCCACTTTTATTCTGCTTGGCAAGCATGCATTTTTTTTATGCTTGCCATATTAGAATTGGCAGGTCAGATTTACCGTTTCCAAACTGATGAAATGTGTGTTCTAGACGTGCTCTAATGAAATGGGATATATGATCCATTGCGATTTATTTTTCTTATGTTAGTGCATATCAATTGATTTGACATTAAGCTATAGTTGGAGTGGGTAGTGAGTGTACTTAGAATTCATACCTTGGTACACAGGTTGTCACACATGACTCAGCAGATGCAAACAAGCATGCATATATGCTTCAATGTGCAATGCATTTTAAATTTTCTGTTTACAAAAGCAAAAAATACACAAAAAGCTTCTAATGAGATATGTATAATAAAAATAATGAAAAATGACATTATTAATATAAAGGTATAGTTTTTTACTTATAAAAAATATATATATAAAGGTATAGTTTGTTTTTGAACAAACAATTAAATTTGGTTTTCTTTTATACATTTACAAAACTGAACCACAATTGAGATGATTTTATTTTTTAGAATTTCTTTCTTTTCCTTTTCTGATAAGTAACAGAGTTAGGTTTATTTTGAAAAAATGTGTAAGAAAGTGCTTCAACCTTGTAACGAATAGAATTTCCTCATGCTTATTAAGTTTTCAAGAACTTATATTCGCCTCCTTTTAGTTCAGGATCAATTCATCAAATATTAAAAAAAAAAAATCAAGTGGAGTTCTATCATATTCTTCCATTATTTGAAAAGTTAGGATAGACTTTTAATTTTTTGATAAATTTTTTGTCTTTTCAAATGAAATGCAAATTAACCAGTTTATGATTACTTGGAGATTTAAAGTTTGTGTGGTTTATCAATTTCATTATGCGAGTCGGATGGGAGTTGGTGGATCATTTTTTTCTCCATTGTGGGGTGGTGAGTGCTTTGTGGAATGCCTTATTTGCTCAATTTGGTCTCTTGCTGGGTTATGCCTTGCTTGGTCAAGGAGGTTTTTGCTAGCTGGTGGTCAGGTGGTCGCACATGGAGCTTTGTTGTTTGGAAAATGGTTCCTCTTTGTATTATGTTATGTATTTGGAGAGAGCGCAATGATAGATATTTTGAGGACTCTTCGAGGTTTAGTGAGGAGCTCCTCTATTTTTTTCTTTTTACCCTCTTCACCTGGACTGCGGGTTGGCTTGCCTCGTGGGTGATTAGTTTTGCTAATTTTCTCTTTCTTCTCCTCCCCCACTAGCCCCCCGTTGTATGCTCCCTGTGTACTAAGGGTTGCGTCTTTATGCACTTTTGATATATTCTACTGCCTTATAAAAAAAAATAAAAATAAAATTATCTGCTTTCCTCACCATCATTTAGAGAGTGTGGAGGTGATAAGAATTCACAATGTTTTTTCATGAATTTGTTCTTGTCTCATAGGGAGGCTGGGAGAATGATGAAACTGTTCAAGAGGCTGCAGTTAGGGAAGCTATTGAAGAAGCTGGAGTTCGAGGGGATCTGATGGTAAAATTGTCTTCATTAATTTCAGTCTTTTTTTTCATTGAACTTATATGATATTGTTATAAATCGCCCTCAGATTATTTTTCTTTGTCTTGATCCTTTGAAGTATTGAAGTTGATTTGATTGTTTCTGTTTTAAATGTTGCATTATAGCTTTTGAATAGTTCTCCTATTTAACTTGGGATCCATTTGGAGAAACAACTATTGTGTATAAGTGACTTGTTTGTCATGATGGTTGATATTTGATGCCGACATTTCAATACAGATCTACTTATGGTTGTTGTAATCATTATTAAATTTTTAGTGATTTTTAGAATAAAATATTTGGCACCGTAGATGCAGCAAACGCTGGCAAGTGCAACTACTAATGTAATCATGTGGTGTTGATGATTTTTATTGAAGTCTAGCGGAAAGGTAAAAATATTTTCCCAAAGAGCAGTGTTTGTTCTGATTATGACATCTTAAAAGATTTAAACAATCTTGGTAGGAGAGATATCAGGAAGGATGAAGGGAGGACGGAAACTGGAGGGTGTATGCTATTTTTAACTGGTTGCAATGAGGGAAAAGGGAAGGATGAGGTGTGGTGTCTCTCACCCCTGGCCACACATATTTTTTCTCCCAGAAGTGGGAGGAAATGAGACCTGAAATGGGGAAGGGATGAGGGATGTTATGTTTTTACGTATCTTTCCCCATCCTTAAATATTTAAGGTAAATGGGTGAATCAACTAGCCACTCCTTTCCTTTTTACTTCTCCAACATCACTAGAAAGTCAATACTCTTCTAACTGATATATGCATAGGGTTTAGGAGAGAACAATCATGGCATGGTGGGGATATTAGATATTGTTAGCTATAATTTTACCTATATTTGGTTTTACACAATTCTGCTGTTAGCTTGTCCATATTTTGGAAGAATCTTTCCTTCTTGGGTATTTTCTCCTGCATTTATGAGGTCCCAAAAGTGTTCGATTCTCTTGATCGAACTACTTGGTTGCAAAACAAACTCTGGAGGCTGTAAACCTCAGGCTAGTCTTCTGATTCAGTTAACACATAAGATTTGGCTGTAAAGGAGGAGCAAGATTCTGGTAACATGTTGAACCTTTACCATTTGAATTAGTTTATTTATAATTTAATAACGTATGCAGGTGGCATCTTGTTTTATATCCTTTTCTTTTGTTATTGTCTCTAGTGCTGTGATCATTTGATCGCTCAATTACATTATTGTTAAACATGAGGTTGGCTAAATTTTTCCAGCTACTTCTTTGTCTTCTCATATAGGCTGAACTAAGCAAAACAACTGCTGTTAATGTTTCTTGGTTTCAGGATTTCCTGGGGTATTATGAGTTTAAGAGTAAAACCCACCAAGATGAGTTCAGCCCAGAAGGTTTATGTAAAGCTGCGATGTTTGCTTTGTTTGTCAAGGAGGAGCTCGAGTCATGGCCAGAGATGAGCACCCGAACGAGAACTTGGTTAACTGTACAGGAGGCAGTGGATAGGTGCCGGCATTCATGGATGAGGGATGCCCTGGAGAATGGCTTCTCCAAATGGTATGCAGAGAGAGCGATGAATGCAGGGGAGGACATTTCTGAGCAACGGTGACTTGCCGGGTGTTGATAAAGCAAAGCTATGGCAAGTATATGGCAGAATTGTTGTGAAGTGACACAACAGTGGGCAATGAAATTGCTGTTCATGTTTATATGGTTTTTTTTTTTCCTTGTGAGTTTACCTCTGACATTTTAATCCAGAGGGTATTCAATGTCATTTTAGCTTAAGTTTCGGCTTCCCTCCAGGATTTTCGTTGATATATAACAATTCATTTACAAGTGAAGCACATGTATTTTGGACACATTAGTTTAATAGACTAAGTTGAAGGAAAACTGTTCTTTGTGTATATGGGGCTGCTAGATAAAGCAGTTCAAATTATTGCGCTTAAATTTTACAGTGCTTTGTGCCTTAAGTTACCATTTTCTTAACACACAGGCCACAAGGTTATTCCAAATCCCCCCCCCCCCCCGGGCTTGTAAGTTGCCCTATTATCAAATCATGGGCTCTTGCACAAAAACTTAATAGGATAGGTAGCAATGAGAATGTTGCATAGTGGAGCAATGAGTGTGGATTAGAAATCTGAGAGCATAGTCTCCTTCTAAACTTTTTTGAGTTGTTAAAATGGAGATTGAGGCAGCAGTATCATTTGGTGATGACAATTGTGTAGTTAGTGTAGAGGTTTCCAGTGTCAATGAAACTTTCTTGCATGTGAATTTGACACGGAATTAACAAGTTAGGGTTAAGAGCTTTGACCCGTTTAATTAAATAGGTCAAGTTAAAGTTAATTTATATAATCTTATACATATGCTTCTACATAATTCAAACCTGACAAACGATATTTAAGGTTAATAATTTTTGACACGATTCATAAACTCAACATGAAATTAGCAGGTCTTTCCATAATTAGAAGATATGTTTTTTTTTTTCTAAGAAAGTTAGAGCTGGGGAACTTGATATATTTAATTAAATGTGTTAAATTAGGGTTAATCTATATAGTCTTATATTTATGTCTTAATATGACCCAATCATAAATTGGCTTAGTTTGTTCCATCAAAAGAAGAGTAACTTTAGAAGTGAGCATTGCATTAGTGAAAAAATTGTGGCCCTTGTTGTAATGACTTATCCAACTTTATTATGAGGCAAATGAGAGAGAACTATTGTCAATATTGCTTGCTGATGGAGCAGATCCAAATGCCCAAGATGCTGAACATATATATATATATTTGTTTATTATTGCTAACTCATGGTTTAACACCAGCATCACCGCACATGTGATGTCACGGTCCATGATGGTTGCAAGCTCTTCATTTGCTTCATTTTCAATTCCACAACTACACCTAAAATCTCCTCCATTAAGTGATTAATCATTGTGTTCATTAGCCATAGCCTTCTCTAAAATTTGCAGGTAAGGTGTGGTGTACCTTCTCCAAGATATTGAAAATGTAATTCTTGATACGGATACCTTATGCCTTATAGATGTCAAATATATATATATATATAGATGCATATTCAATACTCTATTTAGTATGAACCTATAGACGAATGTTAGCCTTACAAAATATAGATGCATATTGTGCGGCTCAAAGCTAATATTTTCCAATTTACTTGCAAAATATAAATTGACTAGTAACAAAAGAAACCATTAATGATCAATGACTTTGTCAATTATTTCAATTATTCACCTAAATCAAACCCGACTGATATCAATATAATATCTTGTTGGAACTTGTCGCAATAAGAAATAACAACTTCTCCCACACAAATAGTCAGTTTTTCCATATCTGTCATCTTAAAATGAAAATCAATTTAAAACAAAAAGTTTATATACAACAACTGAAAATAGCTAAGTAATAAGTCTATAAAATACCCAAAACCATACTCATAAGGAGAATATTTTCTTAAATGATAATTTTTTTTTTTTATTTTTTATATATATATTATATTACCTAGCTCTTTTCCCAAAACCCCCCATTCCCTCGCTCTTGATTTTTAGAAGAAAGTCGTTGAACAAGTTTATATGTGGCTTGGAGCCGTCGAACAAGTGCTTTTACGCTTGTGGAAGTTTAAATAGAGCGAGCATGAGTATTTAAAGGATGGATCTCATGAAGTTGGTCCGGCTCTTTCCACAGGGAAGTGAAATGTTGAAATATATATATATATATATATATATATATATATATATATATATATAAAGAAGAAGCAGAGAAAGATGTATAGGTTATATCTTGTATATTCATTGTATCAAACAATATTACATAATTATTTATTTATTTTTTTGACATGTCCACACAAGATGGGAAAGGGGGATCTGAACTAGTGACCTCCACTTTATTAAGTGTGGTTCTAACCGATTGAACTGTCTTTTGGGGACCATAATTCTTTATTTATAGAGAGACAATGAGTCGTGTTAAAAAAAAAAAAAAAAAACCTTAAATACATAAAGAAAATAAATAAATCCTACTAATAAAATACAATAAGGGAAATATAAAATATTCTAACAAAGGAAATAATACATTCTAACATGGATGAAGTAAATTTAACCATTAAATCAATATCTTAATAAAAGTCCCTCAAGTAATATTTATGATAGTATAGATAAATAAAATAAAAATAGGTTTGTAAAAAAAATAAAAAAATAAAAAAAATAAAAAAAATAAAAAATAAAAAATAAAAGCAAAGAACACATCTTATTGAACCAAAAAAACATACCAATCTTATTCTTTGAACAACCTCTCTTAACAAATTACCAAAATCATTCTCTTTTCTATTTTCTTTCTTTCTTTCTTTGAGTGAGATGAGAGTATGAGAAGGAAACCCTTTTTTCACTGTTCTTTTTCTACTTAATCTTCACAGTTTCTTTGGAAACTTGTCAAGATTTAAGTTTTTAGGAGTTTTCTTACTTCATATGGTTTTATTTGTCATTGAACGCCGCAGCTTTTATTGGTTGCATTCGCTAGTGCCTTTCTCTTTTCTGGTCTCCTACTAGTTCATTGAGGTACTAAGAATCTGTCTGATTTGGGTTTTCAGATTAGTTTGTTTTTTGTTTCTCTGTTGTAATCTTTTTTTTTTTTTTTTGACATGTCCACGCAAGGGTAGGGGGAGAGGGGATTCGAACTTGTGACCTCCGCTTCATAAGGCGTGGTTCACAGCCGATTGAACTACCTCTTGGGGACGTAATCTCTTTTGATTGAATGATGAATGTTATTACCGATATTATTTTTAGATATCTGAATCTGCATTATGTTTTTATTAATTACATCTTATTGTAGTTATTAAATGCGATTATTATCCGCTATCCACATTTTAGTTAATTAGCATTTTTTCTGTGTGCCTATTTTAGTTTATTGGGTCTCTATTATGGCCTATTTTAAATGATTTTGAAAATAATTTGGACCAATTTTTAGAACTTGTTTTACTTTTTGTTAAACCCTAATGTTTTCAAAATATATTGATTTCACATTACTTTTGCCTTTTTACCAAAGTGAATGAGTGAATTATAAAGGAAAAAAAATAAAAATAAAAACCTAAAGTAATGTAAACATAATATATACCTGAATCCAAAACGACGTCATTTTGATGAATTTATTAAATAAATAAAAAATTATATATAAAGGCTATATAGATGCGATTATTAACCAAATTCATATACTCTAAAACCACTATCCGCATGACGGATAGTAATTTTTGCTAACCACATTTGCATCTACATGTGCGGATAACAGATAATTATGAATAGTGAATGCACGTTTAATATCCACCCATATGTACACCCTACCATTCATTTGAACTAAAATCTGACATTCTCATTTATCATCCGGTAGTTAGAGCATTTTGATGCGTTGCATGCAAATAAGTGGGTAGCCTTGCTTTTGGTTACTGTTTTTGCGACCTACTTATTAATCTTTGTTTTTGTTCCAAAATATAGAGGATCAAGTGTTTTTTTATTATTTATTATTTATTTTATTTTTTAATATTAATTTTAATTTTTTCTTTTAAATTTTATCTATTTCCTATTTCGGTTTGTATTTACTGCACTTTGTCTTGGATATATTGCAAAAATTATTAAATTTAAGGCAAGAAAATAAAGCCAAGACCAAAATAAAAAATACTAGTCTTCCAATTTAAAATATTTAAGCAGCGCACAAGACACAAGTAGCCTTTGATACTATGATTTTTCCTAGTTCACCGAGAAGCACAAGCCTAGCAACAAATTATGTACTTAGTCAAACCGATGATATTTTTCAATTTTGCAGCAGTAGAATTAAAAAAGACATTTTTCTTTAATGCTTACATTTTCCAAATATTGAAGGAGATACACCATGAAAAGCATATTTCGGAGAATGCAATAGTTTCAACGAACAACATGATTAATCAAATGATGGGGACAATATTAAGTGCAGCGATGGAATTAAAAAAGAACGCAAATGATTCCACTAAACTCAGGTGCCATGATGTTGACACCTGAGTTCAGTATTCTACTAATGCAGTAGGGAAGTCCTCTATTTTACATTAAGGACATGTTTAAAACATAAACCCATAGAGACTTCACAATAGTTCAAAAGTAAATACTGGTTTATCTCCAAGAAGCTAAAGAATATATAACTTGCTATCTTATTTCTCTTCTAAAACTTGCAGTCACCACGACTGAAGGCAGAAAGCCACATGGGCTTTGGAGTGTTTAATTGTTGAGAGGAGATAATTCTAGTAATAATTATTGTACTACACAAAGGCTTCGAGCCAGAAAGGGTAACATCATCCACAAAACAGCAAAATCTGTGTTCATATAGATTAAGGATTAAGCCCCAATGAAGCAGCTATAGAACATGTGATTTTCTGAAGCAGGGGATTTAAGATTAAAAGGCTCCTCTAAATTGGCCGGCTGAGTGCAGCATTAAATTGACTACAAAGTTAGAGAACATATAAAAAGAAAATGGGGATTCACAAATTAGAAATAAATTTCGTGTGTTATATCATGCTTGGTGAATATTGTGGATTGCAGCGTTGATGCTTTTGCAATCAAACTCCATGGTCTTCATCCAATTCTCAAAGTCTCCAATTTCCTATCACACAATCAAACCCACCACCAAAAATCAATATAAACACATTAAGAAACAACCTACTAACACAACCATCATCAGAATAATC
This sequence comes from Carpinus viminea, assembly GCA_013348765.1. Lineage (NCBI taxonomy): Eukaryota > Viridiplantae > Streptophyta > Magnoliopsida > Fagales > Betulaceae > Carpinus > Carpinus viminea. Next base: position 17,335,159 of record CP054668.1, read on the forward strand.
ATATAACTCCACATTAAACTTCTTCAAATCTTAATCATTATATCTTTTAATTTAACTTCTTTTTTTTTTTTTTTGTAATAAATAATGTACTACAACTTTTATTACAACTCCTTACAAACTCACCACTCCTTACATTCTCACATATATTGCCAACTCAAATTTTAGTAATTGACGAAATAAATATCACAAAACTGTCCCATCAAATTATAAACATGTGAACTATTACATAGACTTTCACATTGTCACGTGACCATTTACATTTTCACATTTTGGTGACGGACATAATAGTTTGTAGAAATGAGACTTGCTCCGCATCCTTCAATTTCTTTTTAATCATCATTTTTTTAATATAAAATTATTAATTTATTATCCCTTATTTTGACCGGCAAAATCTAAATTAGACCATCCTATTGAGCTATGCAAATAAGTTAAATTGGAAGAGTCATTTTTAAAATGAACCAAATATCATGCTCATTATATTTTTCTCGCTTTAGTTAAATATTATTAGTTTCTTATTTTTTAATTATTATTTTTTTTGTTCTCGGTAGATAAGAGAGAAAGGAAAATGAATGTATAATATTAAAAAACCAAATAACTCACTCTAGGGTACTTGGTATTTGGACAGCGATCAAAGTTAAATTTGCAATATATCAAAGTTAAATTTGAAATATAGTACAGAGTTTGCTAAATGACTTTTTTTGTGTATTTTTTCAAATTTTAAAGAAAATTCAGAATATAAAGAGTACGAATGCTCTTACTAATGAAATAATACCAAATTAGATATCCAATATTTAATTATAGAAAAACTAATATTGCATAAAGCAAAAAATTGGACCTTGACAGCGGTGTTGATAGAATGAGTCGCGGCTAGCCATTGATCGGTCTGCTTCATGAACCGAGCGATCGTCACCGCTAACGATCGAATCTCGAGCTCGATCCGCTTCTCGTTGACGAAGGCCTCTTGTACTCCACCGTTCACAGCGTCCACCAACAGATCCGAAACTCGCCCTGCGTTTCGAATCGCTTCCTTCTTCGCTCTCTCTGTCCCAATTACATCACAAAAATAAATAAATAAATTGCAATTCGAGTAAACTTGTAAACCCTATCTGATTTAGGGGCTAACCGGTGTGGTCGCGGAGTCTGAGAGAGGCATGGTGATGGTCGTGGACTAATTGGAGCAGAGAAGCTTCTAGGCCTCCTGGGTCTGCGTGCGGCGTCTCAGAGGAGGAGGAGGAGGCACGCGCCAGTGGAAGTTGGGGTGTATACATGCCCACCGGAACCGATTAACTCTTCTTCTGCTTCCTCAATAAAACGCTGAAATATATTTTTATGGAATGGAGAACACTGGTTCTTGAGCAGCGAGCGAGGAAGGGACGGGTAATTGCTTTTGTTCTTTCGCTATTACGTGTAAGAGACGGCTAGGATTGAGTTTCAGATGATGGAAGGTTTTCTGAGCAAATAAGAGAAAGTATATAGGGATTAAAACACTGAAAAAAGGATAGTCTAAATAAGAAAATTAGAGTGCAAGATATACAAGTAAACAGTAAGAAAATGGTCAAAAAATGTCCCGATCCTCTCAAAAGAGACCATAGTTTAAACACCCAAAAAAAAAAAAAAAAAAAATGTAGCTTTAACCCCACCCAAAAAAACTTAATAACAGCAAAAAAACCAAAAAACGTACTAGTGTTTTTGTTGTTGTCATTTTCTAATATATATACACACAAAAAAAGCTTCTAATGAGAAATTTATAATAAAAATAATGAAAAATGACATTATTAATATAAAGGTATAGTTTGTTTTTGAGCTAACAATTAAATTTGGTTTTCTTTTATACATTTACAAAACTGAACCACAAAATTGAGATGATTTTATATTTTAGAATTTCTTTCTTTTCCTTTTCTTATAAGTAACAGATTTATGTTTATTTTTGAAAAAATGTGTAAGAAAGTGCTTCAACCTCGTAACGAAGAGATTTTCCTTATGCTTATTAAGTTTTCAAGAACTTATATTCGCATCCTTTTCGTTCTGGATCAATTCATCAAATATTAAAAAAAAAAAATCAAGTGGAATTCTATCATATTCTTCCATTATTTGAAAAGTTAGGATAGACTTTTAATTGGGAAGCAATGTTTTTTGTCTTTTCAGATGAAATGCAAATTAGCCAGTTTATGATTACTTGGAGATTTAAAGTTTGTGTGGTTTATCAATTTCTATTAATTATGTGATTTCCTCACTATCATTTAGAAAGTGTGGAGGTGATAAGAATTCATAATGTTTTTTCATGAATTTGTTCTTGTCTCTTACAGGGAGGCTGGGAGAATGATGAAACTGTTCAAGAGGCTGCAGTTAGGGAAGCTATTGAAGAAGCTGGAGTTGGAGGGGATCTAATGGTAAAATTGTCTTCATTAATTTCAGTCTTTTTTTTTTCCATTGAACTTATATGGTATTGTTATAAACGCCCTCAGATTATTTTTCTTTGTCTTGATCCTTTCAAGTATTGAAGTTGATTTGATTGTTTCTGTTTTAAATGTTGCATTGGTTTGGGTATTTTCTCCTGCATTTATGAGGTCCCAAAAGTGTTCAATTCTCTTGATCGAACTACTTGGTTGCAAAACAAACTCTGGGGGCTGTAAACCTCAGGCTAGTCTTCTGATTCAGTTGACACATAAGATTTGGCTGTAAAGGAGGAGCAAGATTCTGGTAACATGTTGAACCTTTACCATTTGAATTAGTTTATTTATAATTTTTCCAGCTGCTTCTTTGTCTTCTCATATAGGCTGAACTAAGCAAAACAACTGCTGTTAATGTTTCTTGGTTTCAGGATTCCCAAGATGAGTTCAGCCCAGAAGGTTTATGTAAAGCTGCGATGTTTGCTTTGTTTGTCAAGGAGGAGCTCGAGTCATGGCCAGAGATGAGCACCCGGACGAGAACTTGGTTAACTGTACCGGAGGCAGTACCGGAGGTCCGGAGGCAGTGGATAGGGCATCCCTCATCCATGGATGAGGGATGCCCTGGAGAATGGCTTCTCCAGATGGTATGCAGAGAGAGCGGTGAAAGCAGGGGAGGACATTTCTGAGCAACAGAGACTTGCTGGGTGTCGATAAAGCAAAGCTACGGCAAGTCTGTTGCAGAATTGTTGTGAAGTGACAACTGTAGCAATGAAATTGCTGTTCATGATTATTTGGTGATGACAATTGTGTAGAAGTTTCAAATGTTAATGTCAAACTTTTGGGCCCGATGTGGACAAATTCGTGTGAATTTGACACGAGATTAATAAGTTTGTGTTAAGTACTTTGACCTGTTTAATTAAATAGGTCAAGTTACGGTTGACTTATTTAGTCTTATATATATATTTCTATATGACTCGAACTCAACCCACAATATTTAAGACTAATAATTTTTTATGACTTGTAAGCCCAACATGAAATTAGCATGTCTTTCTATCGTTAGAAGATATGGTTGTTGGTGTCTCTAAGAGGTAACTTAGTCGGCTGAAACCACGCCTAATGAAGCGGAAGTTACTAATTCGAATCCTCCTCCATCCTCTTGTACGGATATGTCAAAAAAAAAAAAAAAAAATATATTTGTTGGTTTATACAAAAATACCCTTCCACTCATTTGAATTGGAAAAAATCTTGTTCAGCTAAGCCTTTCTCCAGTAAAGTAAATTTAATGATTAAATTAAGAGGTAAGATGTAGCCATAACTTAAACCCAACTTCTACACTCAAATTTCTCTTTCTTCTAGTTTAAGGCTTTTCTCCTCTATAGGCAATTTTTTTTTTTTTTTAATTGTTTAAAAAAGTTTGATTTTAATTAAATTTAAGTTATAACTTTATCATTTTCTTTACATTGATGTCTTAATGACTAGTATTTTATGGCATTGATGGTTATTTAGTAATTATGCTTTTTTTCCCTATGCACGCGATGGGCGTGACTTGTCATCTTTCTCCAAATAAATAATGAGATATGAAAGAGAGAGACTTGTATATGCAAAAACGTGTCATTTTGATTTTACAACAGATTATGAGAACTAAAATCTGTCCTTCCGATTTTTTTGGGGGCAAAGTAATCAGTAACCTATGTGGATGCGATTATTTGTAAAATTTGCATTTGCAAATTACTGATATCATTTTTAAATATCTGCATCTACATTATATTTTTATTGATTATATGTCTTATTGCGGTTATTAAATGAGATCATTATCTGCTATTTGCATTTTTGGTAATGAGCATTTTTTGTGTGTATCTATTTTAGTTTATCGGTCTTCTTTTAGTCTTTATTACGGGCCTATTTTAAATGATTTTGAAAATAATTTGGACTGATTTTTAGAACTTGTTTTACTTTTTGTTACCTAATATTTTCAAAATATATTGATTTCACATCACTTTTGTCTTTTTACCAAAGTAAATGAGTGAATTATAAAGATTTTTTTTTTTTTTTTTTAAAAAAAGAAACCTACAGTAATGTAAACATAATATATATACCTAAATCCAAAACAACATCATTTTGGTGAATTTATTAAATAAAAACATATTATATATAAAGGCTATACAAATGCGGTTATTAACCGTATTCATATACTCTAAAACCACTATCCGAATCTGCATGAGTTGATAATGGTTTTTGCTAACCACATTTGCATCTACATGTACAAATAACAAATAGGGAAAACTTCACTAACCCCCATGAACTTTCACGCTTTTTGCAGACACCTCCCAACGTTAAAAATTCGCACTTTTGTGTATTCAATTTTTATTTTCTTTCACTTTGCCCATTCCATTAGGATTTTGTAGTTAATTCAAACGGTCAAATGTGTAAAAAACCTTCATACCCCTAAATTTTGTAAAAATTTCAAATTTACCCTTATTTATAAATAAAAAATTATTAGGGGAAACTTCACTAATTCCCCCATAAACTTTCGTGCTTTTTGCAAATACTCCCCCTAGTATTCAAAAACTCACTTTGGTGTATCAAAGTTAATTTAACTTTCACTATCCCCTAACGTTAATAAGGGCATTTTAATAATTTAACATTGGTCCGTTAGGATTTCATAGAAAATCATAACAGATGGAGGAAAGTGGAAGTAAAATAAACTTTGATATATCAAAGTGAGAGTTTTTGAACATTAGGGGGTGTCTGCAAAAAACGCAGAAATTCATGAGGATTAGTGAAGTTTCCCCTAACAAATACTTACAAATAAGTCTCTAAGAGGTAACTCAATCGACTGAGACAACGCCTAATAAAGCAGAAGTCATTAGTTCAAATCCCCCTCCCCCTTCTTGTGCGGATATGTCAAAAAGAAAAAAAAAAAAAAGTTATGAATAGCGAATGCAAGGTTAATATTTGCCCATATATACATCCCTACCATTCATTTGAACTAAAATCTGTCATTCTCATTTATCATCCGGTAGTTAGAGCATTTGATGCGTTGTATGCAAATAAGTTGGTAGCCTTGCTTTTTGGTTACTGTTTTTGCAACCTATTTCTTAGTCTTTGTTCCAAAATACAGAGGATCAAGTTATTTTTTTTCCATTTCCTATTTCGGTCTTGGATATATTGCAAAAATTATTAAATTTAAGGCAAGAAAATAAAGCCAAGACCAAAGTAAAAAATACTTGTCTTCCAACACTCGATTGTCTTTTTTCAAGTAGCCATCAAAATTTGTATGTAGCCTTCCATATCAAAGCCGACAAAGCAGATATAAGTGACAAATTTCCTTTTATGAAAAAAGACAAAAATCAAGCCCAAAGTAAAAATTAAAAACATGGTTCATTTGCAAAAACAAAGGACAACATACATACATCGGATGGACATAATTTTATAAGGCGCAAAAGAGCAATACCATCGGTTTGCAAGATTCAAAAATCTAGATGAGTATAAGCTAACAAACAATCTTTTTCATGTTTCTTTCTCCCTTTTTTCTTTCAAGTAACCCTAAACTTTTACAAGTAAAATTCAATGATTTAGATGAATCACTAACATTGACATGATAAACTAACAATCTTTTTCCTTTCCTTCCATTTTTCTTTCAAGTAACCCTAGACATTTACAAGCAAGATTCAAAGATTTAGATGAGTCTCTAACGTTGACATGGTAAGCCAACCAACAATCTTTTGATCTTTTCCATCTTTATTTCTTCCATTTTTCTTTCAAGTAACCCTAGACATTTACAAGCGTCTACATAAGAATCGCTATTTTAAGAGTAATTTTTTAAGTCAACATTAGACTTGCCCTCCAATCCCAAAAATTTATATAGCGCTTTATGAGCCTCTGATACTGCGTGTTTTCCTAGCTCACCGGGAAGCACAAGTCTCGCAGCAAATCGGATGTCATAGCATCTAAGTGTAGTGGAATCATTTGCGTTCTTTTTTAATTTCATCACTTCACTTAATATCATCTCCATCATGTGATTCATCATGTCGCTCATTAAAATTACTGCTGCCAATTCTTTCCCAAACCCGCCCATTCCCACTATTGATTTGTAGAAGAAAGGTATCGTACAAGTGCATCTGTGGCTTGGAGCCGTTGAACAAGTACATCCGGGCTGTAGGAGGTTTAAACCGAGTGAGCATAAATATTTAAGAAATTGAATCATTTAATTAATATTTTAATAAGAACCTCTCAAGTAATATTTGTTATAATATAGATAAATAAATAAAGGTTTGTAAGGAAAAAGAAAAAAAGAATTATGTCTTTTGGGGACTCTTTTAACTCCTATGATTTATTTTTTTTTAGTGTTTTAGGGATAGTCTAAATAAGAAAATTAGAGTGCAGGATATACAAGCAAACAGTAAGAAAATGGTCATAAAATGTCCCGATCTTCTCAAAAGGGACCATAGTTTAAACACCAAAACAAAAACAAAAAAAATGGGTAGCTTTAACCCCACCCAAAAAACATAATAACAGCAAAAAACCAAAAACATACTAGTGTTTTTCTTAAACCATTGTTTTGAATGTCTCTTGCTCTGTTCTCTCTGTTTTGATGAAACCAATCAAGAAAATTAATGCAGGTCTGAAGAGATGTGGTAAGAGCTGTAGACTTAGATGGTTGAAATATTTAAGGCCGGATATTAAGAGAGGTAACATATCAAATGATGAAGAAGAAGTCATTGTCAGACTCCATAATCTTCTAGGCAACAGGTGCTCTACCCTACTCCTTTCCCTCCCACTCTGTTCTCTGCTTCTGCCATTTTTTATTGCAGTAAAGTAACTAATTTCTCCATCACATATTAATTTGTAGATGGTCTCTAATAGCTGGAAGGCTACCTGGGCGAACAGACAATGAAATCAAGAACTAATGGAACACCACCTAGAAAAGAAAGCCAAGGCTCAAAAAATTCACTCATATTCACCACCTGCCCAACAAAGTTCCCTGAGCAGACCTCAAAACAAAAAGATGACAGTTGAACCTAAGAAAGTGAGCCACCGAAGCCGAAGGCGAGACGGAGGAAGGACGGCGTGGAAGCTGATCAGCGTGAGAACATGGCAGATGGTGCATTGGCCGGTGGCTACGGGAAGCTGGAGCAACGGTGTAGGTGGTGCAATGGCGCGTTGATGGATGGATCCATCAGAGGAAAGTAGATCTAGATTTAAAAATCTTAATTCTGTCACTAAATAGACTTTTTCCTTGCTTTTATATTTAGGTTGATCATTATACACAAGTTTGATTAGTTTCTAATGCTATGTAATTATCACTTCTTCATATTTATTATTTTTGAGTAACAATATAAAATTGTTATACATAATTAAAAATATAAAGTAAATATTTCTAACTTTATTATAAAAAATAGAACAAGTGCACGCAATTTTCTTTTGCCCAAATTATCATCTTTAGGGTTACTTGAATCACAATCTTTTTTCTTTTTAAATAGCCCATTCCAGGTTCCATAAAAATAAATATATAAATAAATAAGCTAATTTTTAGATTTTTGCTGTTCTGTTTAAATTTTATTATTTTCACATATTAAAGTTAAAATTCAAGTAAAAAAATATGTATACGTGGAGAAATTTATCCAAAAAAAAAAAAACACTAAGTAGAGAAAACCAAAAAAAAGTTCCCATTCTAGAAACAACCCAAGAAAACCAATGCAAACATTAGCAAGACTCTTCCCTTCCCCCATTCGGTTAATAGAAAAAAATGCCCAAAAATTCCAAACTTCACCCATTCGGTTAAAGGAACACAAAAAACTTGAAAATTCAACAAGATAAGATAATTAAAAACAGAAAATGAGCGCAGAGAGTGAGATTTACAACAAAATAAAACCGTAAATTTGTGTATCTACAAAACAAATTCGTAAAACCCTAAAAAAAAATTCTCGGCAAAAAAAAAATCACTAAAAATGACAACACTTCACACGAAAGGCCCATGTATTTCCCTAAAATGAGAAAACCAGAGGAGAAATCAAAATGAAAAAAACAAGAAAAGAAAGATAGTTTTCTAATATCACAAAAATTAGAAAATCAGTTGAAGTTGGTCTCACCTGGCCGGACCCAAATCGCCGTTGCCCGAGCCCAACTGCCGAATCTGTTGAGAGAGCTGGAGCCGGAGTCAAATCGGCGACGAGCGTCTTCGTCGTCACCGTCACTAGATAACAGTGCTCAGAGCACTGAAGAGAGAGCGAGAGGGAGAGATGGAGAGATGCGTCTGAGAAAGAAAGAGCGGGAGAGAGGGAGAGTGGGCTTCTGGGATGTCGTCGGAGGGGATTCTCCAGCAGCGACAGGGATTTTCTGGGCGCAGGGAGGAGACGAGCGAGAGGGAGAGACGGAGAGAAGCGGCTGATGAGGGAGAAAGGGTAAGAAGTGGCTGGAGAAAATATAAGGAACCCTAAAAGCGTTTTTTTTTTTAATAATAAGTAGGCTGACATAACCTTGCAATTCAACCAGTCGAGATGTATACAGGAAGAGAAATGCTTTATAAAAGAAATGCTTAATTGGAATATAATGTCTACATTTTGACTGTGACGTGGCATATGATGATTCAAATTTGAAACTTGAATTTCAATCCTTTTTTCTCATCATACAAGTCGCTAAATATGGGTTAAATGCGAGCATTATAATGCACTGTAACATACCTCACAGTAGTCTTCAAGAAATGCAATTTAAACGCTCTTTACGTGAGCACAAGATCAAATCCCTCCCCTACTACTAAAAAAAAAAAAAAAGCATACCTCACAATATAATGTCTACATTTAGCTCATTCAAAAAAAAAAAAATCTACATTTAGCCCATTTTTAGTGACATGGTAGATGGATAATCACATGAAAGGAATGATTGAAATTTAAAATTTGAATGTCAATTCTCTCTCCCTCACTAAATATGGGCTAAATGTGAATATTATATTGCATTATAGTATATCTCATATTGGAAACTTCCCTTGTCAAACAAACTTGTGATCATGTGAGCAGAGTCAAGATCAAGCGAGCAATGCGTTCGAGCCAAGAACTAGCGATCGAGCACACTCCACATCAGCCGTAATCCTTGTGTTGTCCTAACCGCCATCACTTCAACTCTTGCGCCGTGGAAATTTTGAGACAGTTATGTGGGATCAATCGTCCCACTATGATCGATCGCACACGCATTACTCTTTTCTTTTGCCCAAATTATCATCTTTGGGGTTACTTGAATCACAATCTTTTTTCTTTTTAATTAGCCCATTCCAGGTTCCAAAAAAAAAAATTATAAATAAAAGAAAAATCACAGTTTACTCCTTCAAAGTTGACAGTATTTTTTTATTCGAACACTAAAGTTTTAATTTTTGCAATCCACCCCCACAAAGTTCTAATTTTTTTTTTTTCAATTCGACCAATATTATCCCAAAATTCCAATATTGCCCCTGTTTTTTTTTATATGAATAAAAACCAAATTTGGGGTGTAAAAATGGCCAGATGGCAAAAGAGGTGGCTACAGCCACCCTAATTTTTTTTTTTTTTTAATAAAAAAATTAAAAAATTATGGGCAATATGAGAAATTTTGGATACAATTGGTTAAATTAAAAAAATTTTGAACTTTGGGGGTGGATTGCAAAAATTAAAACTTTAACGTTCGAATTGAAAAACATTGTCAACTTTAAGGAGGTAAAAATCCTGTTTAAAATTTTATTATTTTCACATATTAAAGTTAAAAATCAAGTAAAAATATATATATACATATACGAGTGGAGAAATTTATCCAAAAAAAAAAAAACCTAAGTAGAGAAAATTAAAAAGTCGTGAACATGGACTTTGTTTCATAATAAAAAATGTTATCACGAAAAAAAGTTTTCCTTGAATTATTATTATTTTTTGTCTATTAAAATGAGTAAACTAACATGTATTTAAAATACATATAATTGTCACATGCATTTTTGTATGCAATTCTTATATGCATCTTGAACACATGTTAACTCAAAAAGATTAGGTTGAAAGATATTTTTCCAATCACTTTAAAGAAAAAACTTTGTACCTATACAAATTCTTGAGTATTGAGCATACAAATAAATTACACTACCAAAGTTATAATATATTTACAACTAAGATCCATAGTACAATACAATAGAAATTGGTAATAGGACTGCCAGGTGTAATGCTTAGAGCTGATGGAATCTCCAAAGACAGTTTTTTTGTGTTATCCTTAGTAATTTTTTTGACAAGTAATGTTATCCTCAGTAATGATATATATATTAATGTTTTAGTGAACATTATCCATTTTCATGTGATAATTTATGTGAAGTAGCTCTAATGAGTATGGACAAGATGTTGAAATGCACCAAACACCTTATAATTGATTGAATCATGCCTCATGATCGATGAGAGATGCCTATGTATGCATGGCGTATTTTTTTTGGAGATGAGTTTGGTTGCATGTAATGAGGTATATTGTGCATGATAAAGCTTGGTTTGAATGAGAAATTACTTGTTGAAGTTTCGGATATTTTTCATTTCTCTAGCTTTATTAAATATGATATTTCTTCCATCGCTTTATATTTATGTGTGTTGTATGTTAGATAAAATATTAAAATTTAGGCCAATTGTAGCACAAAGTTGCATTTTCCAACATTAGATTCATCAGGAAAGTTTGATTTCATACTCCTTGGAGCTCTTCTTTTTAAATAGGTGAAACAAAACATGTACTGGAACCAATTTGCAGTCTTGGACTTCTTTGATGAAGTTGTTATGCTGACTTCCTTCTTCCTATTATCCTTATGTTGTTTTTTAAGCTATTTGGTTAGTCTAGTTATTGCTTTATGTTCCCTGTCAAATCGTATTCTTTAAGGTTTGTTGCGGTTCTCTTTACTCATTTCTCACTGGTAAATTACATGGATATTATAATTTATCCAAAAAAGAAAAGAAAAGAAATTACATGGAGGGTGTTTGGTTAACCCCATCAAACTCTCCTACAAAATTTTTTCAATGCACTGTTCATCAATTAAAAAATAAAAAATAAATTATTGATATGAAAAAATGGTATTAAAAAATGAAAAATTTTGTTTTGTAGTAATTTTTTTATTTGAATAGTAAATAATGTGATATAAAAAGTGAATAATTTGATATGCATTTTTTTTTAAAAAAAATATAAACAAATAATGTGATAAAATGCGATGGAATAAAATGTTTAACGTGTTGTGTTCTCTAGAGATAGTGCATAGTGACTGATATCAATGTGAAGGTTGATAGGATTGTTCATTTGGCTAGCATATTAGGTTGTACAACTAGTTGCTTGCCCCTAAGTTATCACCAACCTTTTGGTCTAGTGATCTGTAGGTGGATTAGGTCACAGTCCATTGCAATCTATGGAGATGGTTTTGTATATATTCCTCTCTACGTAACTCGAACCTAACCCATAATATTTAAGGGAAATAATTTTTTATACGACTCATAAACTTAACATAAAATTAATAAGTCTTTTCATTGTTAAAAAATATGGTTGTTAGCAGTGGCGGATCCAGACAATTCATATTGGGGGTGTCGATAAAATTTTTTTTGGCGTCTTAAAATTTTCTCCACCCTAAAAATTTGGTAATTCACATAATATATGTATCACAAAAAAAAAAAATCTATAAAATTCATAAACATGTGCTCAAATTGATATATTAGAAATGTAACATGTTGACACTATATCAAAAATACAGAAATACAAAAAAAAAAAAAGTGTCTAGAACTACACTTTACGGCCTCTTAAAAATACAAAATATCAAGTATTGAATCTAAATCAAGCTCCTTAGAAGTTAAGCAAGTAATTCATAAACTTAAAGTTTATTCATGAACCTAAAATTTTCAAGTTAAATCATGACCCCATAAGAGATAATCAAAGTTTATAAACATTAAACAAGAAAATAAATAATCATACGAATATTAAAGTTTACTATACATATGTATTAAATAAGATTTTTTTTTTGTTACCATACATATGTATTAAATTTCAGCATTATTAAAGTTTAACATACACAGCATCCTTGGAATTTTTTTTTTTTTTTTAGTTTTTGGGGAAAAAAAAAAAATCTTTGGCCTCATGGCACCCCCAAAGGTCTGTGTGGCTCCGCCACTGGTTGTTAGTTAGACAAAAGAGGTATATATTGTAAAAAAGACAAAAATACTCTTCCACTCATTTGAATCGGAAATAATCATGTTCGGCCAAATCTTTCCCCAATAAAGTAAAAGAAGTAAATTTAACCATTTAATTAAGAAGTGTGATATTGTCATAACTTAAACACAACTAAAACTGAACTTTTACACTCAAATTTTTCTCTCTTCTAGTTTAAGGCTTTCTCTCCTTCATAGGCAATTTTTTTTAAAAATAAAAATTAAATCTTAATTAAATTTAAATTATAACTTTATCATTTTTTATAAATTAATATCTTAATAAAAGTCCCTCAAGTAATACTTGTGATTGTCTCTTAAATGTACTGCAACTTCCTCCGGCAGCCAGAGGCTTTTTTTTTTTTTTTCACTTTTTTCTTTTTTCTTTTCTTTTAGTGAGATGAGACTTAGAGTTGAGAGGATGAGAGCATGGCCAACAAAGTCATTTACACATGTCTGACTACACTTTCTCTTTCACGTGAAAATGTTCTCACAGTAACAGAAGGAGAATCATCTGTACAAATTTGACTAGTATTTTATCGCATTGATGGTTATTTAGTAATTATGCTTTTTTCTCCTATGCACGCGACTGGCTTGACTTGTCATCTTTCTCCTACTAAATAATGAGAAATGAAAGAGAGAGACTTATATCTGCAAAAACATGTCCTTTTGATTTTACAACAGATTATGAGAATCAAAGCTGTGTAACTAAAATCTGTCCTTTTGATTTTCTTTTGGGTCAAAGCTAATTAGTAACCTACCTGAGTGCATGCATATACGGATACAGATTCGATTATTTGTAATATTTGTATTCGCAAATTTCCGATATTATTTTAGATATGTTCATCAACATTATATTTTTATTAATTATATTTTATTGTGGTTATTAAATGCAATTATTATCCATTATTCACATTTTTGATAATGAACATTTTGTGTGTGCCTATTTTAGTTTATTGGGTCTTCTTTGGGTCTCTATTATGGCCTACTTTAAATGATTTTGAAAATAATTTGGACCAATTTTTAGAACTTGTTTTACTTTTTTTTAAACCCTAACGTTTTCAAAATATATTGAATTCACATCACTTTTGCATTTTTAACAAAGTGAATGAGTTAATTATAAAAGAAAAAAAAAACCCTAAAGTAATGTAAACATAATATATACCTAAATCCAAAATGACGTCATTTTGATGACTTTATTAAATAAAAATATATTATATATAAAGACTATGTAGATGTGGTTATTAACCGTATTCATATATTTTAAAACCACTATCGGCATCCACATGAGCAAATAGTGATTTTTGCTAACCACATTTGCATTTACATGTACAGATATACAAATACTTACGAGTTACGAATATGTAGGGTAATATTCGCCGATATATACACACAGTAACACTACCATTCATTTGAACTAAAATCTGTCATTCTCAATTATCATCCGGTAGTTGGAGCATTTGATGCGTTGCATGCAAATAAGTTGGTAGACTTGCAGCTTGCTTTTGGATACTGTTTTTGCGACCTATTTCTTAATCTTTGCAAATAAGTTATTTTTTAATTCATTTCCTATTTCGGCACTTTGTCTCGGATATATTGCAAAAATTATTAAATTTAAGGCAAGAAAATAAAACCAAGACCAAAGTAAAAATATTAGTCTTCCAACACTCAATTGTCTTTTTTGGGTGGCCATCATAATTTGTATGTAGTCTTCCATATCAAAGCAGATATTAATGACAAATTTCCTTTTATGAAAATGGTAAAAACCAAGCCCAAAGAAAAAATTAAAAATAATAATAATAAAAAATGGTTCATTTGCAAAAAGACAGAAAACATATATATCGGATGGACCTATTTTTATAGGGCGCGAAAGAGAAATACCATCGATTTGTAAGATTCAAAGATTTAGATGAGTCTCTAACATTGACATAATAAGCTAACAAACAATTTGTATCATCTTTCTTTCTTCCCTTTTTCTTTCAAGCAACCCTAAACATTTACAAGCATCTACATAATAATCACTATTTTAAGAGCAATTTTTTGAAGTCAACGTTAGCCTTACCTCCAATCCCAAAAATTTATACAGTGCATCATTAGCCTTTGATACTGCATATGTTACTAGTTGAACAAGAAACACAAGTTTCACAGCAAATTGATGTCATGGCAACTGAGTGTAGTGAATCACTTGCCTTCTTTTTTAATTCCACTACCGCACTAATATTCTCTCCATCATTTGATTAATCATCTTGCTCATTAAAACTATTGCATTCTTCGAAATCTGCATTTTAGGTTGTCTCTCCTTCAATATCTAGAAAATGTAAGCATGGAATTTAATAGGCTCCATGAAGATACGAGTCTTCCTCCTCTTCAACCTTTTGCCTATTGAAGAAGAAGATGATGCAGAGTTATTCTCCCTTGCACTTGCCATTGGAGATGCTGCCAATTCTTTCTCCATCCTCTCGAAGATACGAGTCTTCCTCCTATTTAACCTTACGTCTCTTGAAGAAAAAGATGCAGAGTTGTTCCCCCTTGCGCTTGCTGCCATTGGAGATGCTGTCAATTCTTTCTCCATCCTCTTGAAGATACGAGTCTTCCTTCTCTTCAACCTTATGCCTCTTGAAGAAGAAGATGCAGAGTTGTTCCCCTTGCACTTGCCGCTATTGGAGATGCTGTCAATTCTTTCTCCATCCTCTTGAAGAGAGTCTTCCTCATCTTCAACCTTACGCATCTTGAAGAAGAAGATGCAGAGTTGTTCCCCCTTATGCTTGTCGCCATTGGAGATGCTGCCAATTCTTTCTCCATCCTCTTGAAGATATGAGTCCTTCTCCTTTTCAACCTTAATGCCTTTTGAAGAAGATGTAGAGTTGTTCCCCCTTGCATTTGTTGCCATTGGAGATGCTACCAATTCTTTCTCCATCACGATGCTATCATCCACCTGCAATGACATGCACGTGTTGGTCAAAGTTTTTTAACCTTGATAAACATGTCAAGGGAGATTTACTAACTCAAAAGTTCTTGAACCAAAAATTTTGCGAATATGTTAACATAATATAAACTAAATAGAAAGTACAACCAAATATACATTACTACACAAAAAGTATCAACAAATACTCAAATATATCAAATAGAAAGTACCAACAACTACCCAAATACACAATATCAAAAAATATATCCCAAATAGATGGTATCAAAAAATACATCCTAAATAGATGGTTAAGTTGAAGCTCCCTCAAAGGTTGGCTTGACTTGATTCACCTCCAATCAAGCAACCTCCAGACCTAAGAAGAGTAGAATTTCATATAATGATCAATAAGCTTTTTAACTATTACTTAATATGTGTATTTTTGTAAACTTAATGCACATGTAAAGTTTCACTAACCCTCCAATACGTGACATTAAGAAATCAAATATGGCTTGCAATTTCTTCATTTGATCAACAGTGGCTTGAAAAGTTTTCTTTGTCTTTTGAAGAGTGTCATTTGTCCCTCAAAGTTCAATTCTAGTCTGTTGAAGTTCACTTTGAGTATCTTCTTGTCTTTTCCTACACTCATCATGATTGTCAAATTGGGTGAATGAATGCACTTGAGATGAAATCGCATTGGGAGGTATAAGACTGCATCCCTTTCCTCTGACGTGCCCAAATCATCGGCCCCCTAGCACCTGTGTGACTATTTCTTCCATGCGGTCTTCCACACTTCTTCCCTCCACAATGTCTTCCTCCATGGCCTCACTCCTAGTTAATTCTTTCATCTCAAGCTGCAACTGCACAAGTCATAGTTGGCCTTAGTTTAATATATATACTTCATGCAAGTAAGTTTATTATTCATATTATTCACTAATACAATTAATGATCAGAGAGTAAACATTTACTTACAT
The DNA here is from genome assembly GCA_013348765.1 of Carpinus viminea. NCBI lineage: Eukaryota > Viridiplantae > Streptophyta > Magnoliopsida > Fagales > Betulaceae > Carpinus > Carpinus viminea. The sequence continues at coordinate 17,351,591 of CP054668.1, forward strand.
ATAGACTTTTACATTTGGGGGTCACAAAATCTCCACTCTTTTTTTTTTTTTTTATTTTTTTATTTTATGGGTACACTCGTATAGAGCAATATGATTGGGCTTCACTTTTGTTTATTGTTCCTAGTGGATGCTATTAGTGCATCATCAGGAATACTTACATATAGACGCTATTAAATCCAATCCTAGTGGACGCTATTAGTGCATCATCAGTGTCCACATTAGGTGGGTGCTGTTGATAATTCACTTTTGTCTTTTATTTTTCTATTTTTGTGCAAGTGTATTAGCGTCCACATAATTGGACGCTAATAATACCTCATCCGTGTCCACTTTCATTGTCGACGCTATTAGTGCATCATCAACGTCTACTTTAGGCGGACACTATTGATCTTCCACTTTTATTTATTTTATTTATTTTTTTATTTGTGTTCAAGTGTATTAGCGTCGACAAAATTGGACGCTAATAATACCTCATCAGCATCCACTTCCATAGTTGACACTATTAGTGCATCATCAGCGTCCACTTTAGGTGGACGTTGTTGATCTTCAACTTTTATTTGTTTTTTATTTTTTTATTTTTGTACAAGTGTATTAGTGTCCACATAATTGGATGCTAATAATACCTCATCAGTGTCCACTTTCATTGTCAACACTATTAGTGCATCATCATCATCCACTTTAGGTGGATGCTGTTGATCTTCCACTTTTATTTGTTTTTTATTTTTTTATTTTTATGCAAGTGTATTAGCGTCGACAATATTGGATGCTAATAATACCTCATCAGCATCCACTTTCATTGTGGACGCTATTAGTGCATCATCAGCATCCACTTTAGGTGGACGTCGTTGATCTTCCACTTTTATTTGCTTTTTATTTTTTTTATTTTTGTGCAAGTGTATTAGCTAATGACCTATCATCAGCGTCCATTTTAATAGTTGATGCTAATGATCTGTCATCAGCATCCACTTTGAATGTGGACGCTAATGATCTATCATCAAAGTCGTGGACACTAATAGTTTCAATTTTTTTTTTTAATTATTATATAAGACTATTAGCGTCCACTACAAGTAGACGCTAATAATAAACTATTAGTGTCGACAAGTAATTATTTTGTGGCCCCTAATAATTTTTCCGCCTCTGGTGTAATTCCGCAAGATATTAGAATCGACTGCAAAGTGGACGCTAATACTTATCTTTTGGGTCGATTATTAGCGTTGACTTCATAGTGGACGCTAATAATCACCTATTAGTGTCGACTTTAGATAGTTGACGCTAATACTTGATCATTAGAGTCGATGCTAATAGGTGATTATTAGCGTCCACTGTGAAGTTGACGCTAATGATGTCACCCCTAATGAGTAAATTTCTTGTAGTGCTTCTTGGTTATTTCAAGTGTTTCAATTTTTGGTCTTCTTGGTGGCGATGAACTAGAATTACCAGCAACTTGTTTACTGGTCAACAATGTGGGCATTTTGATAGTAAAACATCTTACACAACATGTAACCTTTAAGTCTTCTACTTAATCCCTAACTTTTCAACTTTACCTATGTGTCCCATGAAAATTGAACCACATAATTAGTTTGCTAGATTAAAATGGGAAGGAGACTTGCACATTGGACCCAAAACTTAAAAGCTGCAATACGTGTACTAAGTCAAAGATTTTTTCTTTATGATATTACCTCGTTTCCCTCTTTCCCAACCCGCCCATTCCCCGCTACTGATTTGTAGAAGAAAGGCTTCATACAAGTGCATCTGTGGCTTGGAGCCGTTGAACAAGTACATCTGATCTGGGCTGTAGGAGGTTTAAACAGAGTGAGCATGAATATTTAAGAAATTGAATAATTTTATAAAAACCTCTCAAGTAATACTTGTGATAATATAGATAAATAAATAAAGGTTTGTAAGAAGAAGAAAAAATGGATTATGCCTTTTAACTCCTACGATAAACCAACCGTAAAAGAAACATGATTTTGAAAGAAAAAAAAAACATTAATTTATCTTTCTCTGGCAGACTCTAGAACTACTTTGCATAGAAAAACCAAACAACGAAAATTGCATTACGAAGACTCTAAAAAACTCCCACTTAGAAAAATCAAAGCAAATAACATCTCTTAATTAACCAAAAAACATACAAATCTTATTCTTTAAACAATCTCTTAAAATGACATGGCAATTCAATAGATTTTATTTAGGTTTTATTTAGGGTCAGTTTGTTATTTTAATTTCAATAGTTGACACACACTAATCACTATTATCATATTACATATAGTATTATTTAGTTAATATGTTAAAATGTTACTTAAATGGGTCAAGTATATAATGTCAATATTAATATAAAACATTTATATATTTATATGATTGTATCATTATATGAGTCAATATTAATTGTTATATACTTATATGTTATGATATTTAAAAATTGTGTTTTTCAATCGCATATATTTTTTAATTTTAGATTAAGTATTTTTTAAATCATAATTTCAAACACTTTATGTCACACACACTAATCACTATTATCATATTACATATAGTATTATTTAGTTAATATGTTAAAATGTTAATGCTTAACATGGGTCAAGTATATAATGTCAATATTAATATATATTGTATCTTATATGTAAACATTTATATATTTATATGATTGTATTATTATATGAGTCAATGTTAATTGTTATATACTTATATGTTATGATCTCATAATCATGATTTACGACATATGATTTAAATTCAAATTGTTAAGTTTTTACTTACCGCAAATTGTGAATGTAATGTATAAATTATAAGAAACATATTAGTTACTTAATTATTAATCATTTAATCTAATGGTAATGCTCAAACTCTAAGTCCCAAATTCCTCATGATCTAATAGTCATATTAATATCATATTATTTTAGATTTTAGATTATGTGATATACGTTTTATAAGAATAAAATATCTAATTATAATGCATTGATTAAATAACACAATAACTTATGTAGATAATAACATATGATTATATAATGATTAAGGATTAATGTGATATACGATTCCAATTTCCAAAGTATAAACTATGTAATGATAATATTTTTATTAAATGACACAATAACTTATACCATATGATTATTATTATTATTATTATTTTGACATGTCCACAGGTAAGGGAGGAGGATTCTAACTTGTGACCTTCGCTTTATAAGACGCTTCATAAACCGATCGAAATTTACTTCTTGAGGACTATACCATATGATTATATTATATGATAAAATGATTAATGATAATATCAAATACTTATTATTTGCTATATATATATATATACACACACACATGCATAAATAACAAAGGTATATAATATATTTGTTATTATTGAGTATTTTTTTGAATAAACTTGATACTTTTGTTAATCAAATAGATAAAGCAAATTGCTCCATCATAATAATATAACAAATACAAACCGGAGTTTCATCTCTCCAACTTCTATCTATGACACACTTAGTGGCCATCTTAGATAGACCATGAGCAGCAGAATTTGCTACTCGATTTACAAAACCACATTGCCATTGTGATAACATACATAATTTAAGTCTAATATTTGCCACAATGTGCCCAAAACGGCTCCAATTATCATTTGGGGAATTGATTGCTCCTAGTACCTGTTTGGCATCACCTTCTAGACAAATATCTTGCCCTCCAATTTCTGCACAAAAAACAACTGCCTGGTATATATGCAGCTAAGGCTTCCCCAGATGTTGAGTCAAGAAACCCAATACATGTTGATTGTATATTGTTGTTTGTTACTTAATAAAAAATACACGAGTCGGACCTAATAAGCGAGGTGAAACTTATACAAGCTTTAGCAGTCAAGTCAACTTTAACTGCTTGTTTAATATTCAAATAGGATTCGTATTCACAAAACGTTTTATTTAATATTCATTCGCGAGCGGCTTGCTCTCTTAACACCCCTAGGCCCCACATGAGTCCCTCAACTTATATGTTTTTCAATTTTTTTTAATCAATTTCCTATTTTGGTTTGGACAGAAATTTCCTTCAAACTAATTTGAAGAAAATATTTTTAACCCATTTGAAATAGTGTCATCATTGCCAAGTGTCTACAAACATTTAAAATGCACATTAAATTTAGTTTGCTAGTATACCGCTATGAATGACGCGTTAAGAATTTAATGTTTCATTTTAAATGTTTATAAATACTTGGTCCTATTTTAAATAAGTTGGAGGATATTTCCTTCAGATTGGTTTTGAGGAAAATTTATGTCCTTTCGGGTTTGTATTTATTGCATTGTTTTTCTATCCAAAATTCAAGAATAAAAAAGATGGCTCTAGCATTATAGTCTAATTAAGAGAACTTGGAGGTGTATCTTGACATTTCAGAGGTTGGAGGCAATTTGCTCGATCCATCCTATCCATTGATGTGTCTATTAAACTAATGATTAAATAATTAATTATTTTTTTTATAAGTTTAAGCTTTTGAAATAATTGGTAGTTTAACATTTTCAATGAAGTAGTTCAATCAAACGCGAACTAATGCTTCAGGAGTACTAGTTGAATTCATCATACCCTTCCCTTATATGGACATGTAATAAAATAAAAATAAAAATAAAATTTTAAAAAACTAACCGGTAGTTTAACTAAACTAATGAAATGAAAATAGAACAATTATGAGATAAAAATGTGATACATTTTGACCGGTCCATTCTGATTCAATGGACCACGTATTTTTGTTGCCAAACATAGTAAACATGTAGCTTTGATCGTTACAAAGCTGAACTTTGATATATTTCCCGTTTTCAGTGTAGTTTAAAAATCTTAATTCTAACACTAAATAGACTTTTGCCTTGCTTTTATCTTTAGGTTGCTCATTATACGTACACAAGTTGATTAGTTTCTAATGCTATGTAATTATCACTTTTCATATTTATTATTTTTTAGTAACACTATAAAATTGTTATACATAATTAAAAATATAAAGTAAATATTTCTAACTTTATTATAAATAGGACCAGTGCACGTAGTAATTTTCTTTTGCCCAAATTATCATCTTTTGGGTTACTTGAATCAATCTTTTTCTTTTTCTTTTTAATTAGCCCATTTCAGGTTCCATAAATAAAATAAAATAAAAAGTCAATTTTAGATTTTTGCTGTTCCGTTTGTTCATTTTCTAGGAAATCCTGTTAAAATTTCATTATTTTCACATATTAAAGTTAAAATTCGAGTAAAAAATATATATTCGTGGAGAAATTTATCCAAAAAAAAAAAACCCTAAGTAGAGAAAATTAAAAGAGAAAGGAATTAAAAAGTCCATGAAAGTGAACATGGACTTTGTTTCAGATAAAAAACAAAGTTTTTCTAAATTAAGTTAAAAAAATTTTGTCAATTCAATCTATTAAATTGGCATGTGTTTAAAATGCATATACTTGTCACATGCAACTCAAAAGATTAGGTTGAAAGATATTTTTCCAACTACTTTAAGGAAAAACTTTATACTTACACTAATTCTTGATTACTGAGCATAAAAACAAATTACACTGCCAAAGTTATAATATATTTACAACTAAGACCCATAGTACAATACAATAGAACCTCGTACGTGAGCAGTTATAGAACTGGAATCTCAGAAACATTCTGGCCCAAGTTTTTCGTCAAATAAGTGCTCTGGCTGTTCAAATCTGGAAATCATGAGATAATATGCACCAGTAGTGTTGTTCAGATCTGTTGCATTCAAACTCTCCAGTCTAGCCTCAATGAAGCGACAAAGAAATTGATCCCCTCAAGATGATTCCATCCAACATAGGGGATGATGACACATCATCTTGCAATGAAGCATACATGGATTTATGTCTCCATCTTCTAAATTCTTTCATTATCAGGGAACAAGTATGGGTTGATGCCAAGCCTCCAAAAGAGACTATATATATTTATATAAGTTTGTTCCCCACATTACAAATCCAAGGTCTGCCTCTGGCTGCAACCAGATGGCTTCACTCTGTTGTGTAATTTCCAAAAGTCGGTGGTATATAGGTTAATGAAAACTCATGATTGCCAAATAAATGGCCAATTCTGAGATAATTGGTTTTCAATTGCAGTAGATAAAAATAATAATTAAAAAGAAAAAGAAAATTGCAGTAGGTTTGAAGGTGCGGAATAAGCCTTATGGTAAATGTCAGCAGGAGCTTGATCTTAGGTAGTCAATGGTCATACTGAAAAGAATTACGACATTGGCTAAAGGTTTTAATGGAAAGATGCATAGCTGGACTTACCGTGGCATTCTTAATCTTTCTGGGCAGGCATTTGTCCATGTGTTTGTAAATTCTCTAGTTAAGAAGATCAAGAAACGCCATCATCCTCATCTAAAAGAAAAATGCTGTTGATATAAGGTTGATATCCAGCATCCATCATATTATTTACCAGCTTTCCAACCACTTGATATATCTCCCTTATCTGACAATGGACCCTATCTTTAGCTACAAACTCGTGTCTCACATTCCTCACCTCAATCCAACTGTAAGCTGCTTCATTCCTCAAACCTCTCTCGTCCATGAGCCTTCTCACTCTATCGGCATCACCCCATCTACCAGCTGCAGCATAAATGTTTGATAGCATAACATATCTTGCAGCATTGTTGTTCAATTCAAACAGAGCTTCTGCAGCTCTTCTAGCAAGATCCAAATTCCCATGGACTACATGAACCCAATAGTGCACCCCATTCCCACATGATCTGAACCATTAGGAGCTTTCTTAATTAACTCCGCTGCTACATCAAGTCTGTTGTTCCTCCCAAGTAAATCAATCAATATTGCATAGTGATTGGGTCTTGATTTACATCATAATCCTTCTGCATCGAGTCAAGAATTGGATTGCTTCAGATAGTAGACCAGTGTGGCTGCAGGCAGATAGCACCCCAAAAATGTGACAGGATTTGGTTTTATTTTTGCTTCCATCATTCTCTGAAATAGAACAAGTGACTTCTCCCCAAGTCCATTCTGAGCAAACCCAGTTATTAATGAGTTCCAAGAGACGATGTCCTTTCCAGGCATCAAATCAAACAATGTTTTAGCAGATTTCATGTCTCCACACTTGCAATACATGTCAATTAAAGCATTAAACATGAACACGTTAAACAAGTTGCTACTAGTGCTCCTTCGAATGATGTGCCCATGAATCTGTTTACCTCTTTGAACAAGTCCTAAATCCGCACAAGCACTTAAAACACTAACAAAAGTATGAGCGGCAGGCCAGACACCTTCTTCCAGCATTTGCTGAAAGAGAACCAATGCTTCAGTCCCATGCCCATTTTGTGTAAAGCCTGCGACCAAAGCAGTCCAAGAGACCGTGTTCTTAAGGGGCATTTCATTAAATAATCGACAAGCATCATCAAGCCTAGATGCCTGAGCAAAAGCAACAACCATTGAAGTCCAAGACACAACATCCCTCACTGGCATTCGACTAAAAATAGAATACGAGGTATCGGGTTCACCACATTTTCCATACGCATCAACCAAGGCATTATGAATAATCATATTAAACTCCAAGCCCATAACAATTGCCGCCCCATGAACTTGATCCAACGCTGCTAAAGCACCCAAACGAGCACAAGCACCCACTATACTGACTAGCGTGAACTCATCCATGATTAGACACTCGAACTCTTTTTGCATTTGTAGAAAGAAACTAATCGATTCTTTATGAAACCCATGATGGGTAAAACCAGAAATCAATGAGTTATAGCTAACGAGGTTTGGTTTCGGCATTTCTTCGAACAGTTTATGAGCTTTACCGAATAAGCCCGTTCCAGAGTACATGGAGATCATAATGTTCCAAGAAGGAGCGGTTTTAATGGTAAGGTCATCAAAGGTCTTTTGGGCACTTTCTGTGGAGTTGCATTTGGAGTACATGTCTATGAGCCCGTTGGTTAGGAAGGGGTTGAAGGAGAGCGCTGTTTTGATAAGGTGGGAGTGCATGGCCATGCCTAGTTTTAAATTCTTGGTCTTGATGCATCTTGCAATGGATGATGCGTATTGATCTACGGCTGAGATGATATCACTGGAGAGCATGACCAATGGCTTGATCACCCCCTGGACGGAACATGGAGAGGCAAAGCGAGAGGGAACATGACCGTTAATGGAACGCCTATTCCAGCACAACTAGTATTTTACCAATGAAGAAGACGCATATACTAGTGTTCATTCTGTTGGAGAGGAAAAAAGAACGAATAGTCAGATGCTCAAGTAGGCAGGTCGGGTCGGGTTGGTGTCATCTGTGCGGGTCAGCACGGTCGGGTAATGCCCAGTCCACTTTGCTGAACAGCCTGAACATGAGAGACTACGGACATAATTTATTCATGACAGGAAGGTGTTTTAATTTTACTTTTTTATTTTAAACTACTTCTATGGGAACAAAATTTTAACATGTGTTACTTTATATGAATTAAATTAAAATTATGAGTTTTATGTTTTAACTCATTTGAATATTCGGTTGTATAATTTATTTGAATTTTTCGACATTTTTTAGAAGTTAATTTTATGCTTTTGAAAGAAAAAGAATGTAAAAATTTACTTGATTGTTATGCTGAAGAGAAACATAATCACTTTCAAAATACCAAAGAGATAATTAAGCATTGAAATGAATGTGAGTAAATATATTAATTTTTTAAAATTTTGTTTCTTCTAATTGTTTGTGTTAGTACTTTGTGAGTAAGTATATTAGTTTTTGGGTTCAAATTTAAGCAGTTAAAATTACATTTTTCATCATAATTAACTAACACATGTCCTAGTTGCACATACCATACCATAACCTTATTAATTTTATATAAACACGTAGTTTTGTTTTAATAGATGTTAGAAACTAACAAGATTCAATCACTTACAAACATATCAATATCAAGCAATTAAGGATAAAAATAAATCTGTTATGCCTCATGCAAATCAAAAGAACCAATAAATACCCCTCTTTTTTTCCCTTATCTAGCTCATAAAAAAAGAAAGAAAAAAATACATTAGCTAGCAAAATCTAGCATTATATTGAAGACAAAAAAAAAATACAAAAATACAAAAAAATTAGCTAAACAATAAAATTATGATTCTAGAAAAAGAAATAAAAATTGTATTAACATTCCTATAAACCGAGAAATATAAAACCCTTCTATCATTCAAAAATATTTCCTGGATTCTATTACATTGATGGTAATCCTAGTCAACAATCAAGATCTTGTTGGTTTCTTACAATGAAAGAGAAAGTTTAAGAGTAGGTTTTCACCAAAATAAATAACAGCTACATATAAAATATTTTCATATCTCGGTGCTTCTTTCTGTTAGAGCTTTCCTTTCTCTTCGATTCTCATCAAATTCCTTTTTCCTCCCTATAGATGCAACTTTGAGATTTGACTTCAAGAATTTCCAACATCTGGCGCAGTTCTCCCACAAATCGACAACATATGAATTCAAGATTTGGCTTCAAGAATTACCAACATTTGCCTTCAAGAATTACCAACAGAGCTCTCCTCCTTTCAACAATGAACGAGAACAAAATCTATGGAATGGAAATTGTTTTAATGCTCCATAAGTCGAAGTTGCGCAAGGTGTATGATGAGGGTGATGTTGATGCGATTATTGAAAATATAATGACCCTTTATACCTTAGAAAAAAGAAAGTGAAGGCTATAGAGTGGACAAACTTTTTGTGACCAGTGAACAAATTTCCTCATACCAAAATCGACAAATTTTCAGATGGGAGTTTGGGCAACCTGTTTTTATGAAGCAGCAGGCTTCGAAGCTTACTAATCTGGAAATGGAGTATATGCGGCTTGTAGAAAAGGATGACCATTGTGTTTCCATACTAAAGATGATAGACATTGGAGAAGAATCGTTTGTAGTAATGAAGAATTGTGTCTGTAGTCTTTTAGAATTGGTCAAATTAAAATCTCTCTCCATGGGTGAAGGTGCTCTAGTGGAATTGTTGAAGTTTTTGCCACATGAGTCAACAGCCCACTTACTAAGAAGATGATTCAATGTTGTTCCCCCTTGTACTTGCCATTGAGATGCTGCCAATTCTTTCCCAAACCCGCCCATTCCCCACTATTGATTTGTAGAAGAAAGGTATCGTACAAGTGCATATGTGGCTTGGAGCCGTTGAACAAGAGTACATAGAGGAGGTTTAAGCAGTGAGCATAAATATTTAAGAAATTGAATCATTTAATTAATATTTTAATAAAAACCTCTCAAGTAATATTTGTTATAATATAAGATAAATAAATAAAGGTTTGTAAGGAAAAAAAAGAAAAGAAAAAAGAATTATGTCTTTTGGGCACTCTTTTAACTCCTATGATTTATTTTTTTTTAGTTTTTTTAGTTTTAGTTGTTTTTTTTTTTTCTGAGCAAAAAAGAGGAAGGTATAGGGATTAAAACACTAAAAAGGGATAGTCTAAATAAGAAAATTAGAGTGCAAGATATACAAGCAAACAGTAAGAAAATGGTCATAAAATGTCCCAATCCTCTCAAAAGGGACCATAGTTTAAACACCAAAACAAAAGCAAAAAAAATGGGTAGCTTTAACCCCACCCAAAATACATAATAACAGCAAAAAAACCAAAAAACATACTAGTGTTTTTCTTAAACCATTGTTTTGAATGTCTCTTGCTCTGTTCTCTCTGTTTTGATGAAACCAATCAAGAAAATTAATGCAGGTCTGAAGAGATGTGGTAAGAGCTATAGACTTAGATGGTTGAAATGTTTAAGGCCGGATATTAAGAGAGGTAACATATCAAATGATGAAGAAGAAGTCATTGTCAGACTCCATAATCTTCTTGGCAACAGGTGCTCTACCCTACTCCTTTCCCTCCCACTCTGTTCTCTGCTTCTGCCATTTTTTATTGCAGTAAAGTAACTAATTTCTCCATCACATATTAATATGTAGATGGTCTCTAATAGCTGGAAGGCTACCTGGGCGAACAGACAATGAAATCAAGAACTAATGGAACACCACCCTAGAAAGGAAAGCCAAGGCTCAAAAAATTCACTCATATTCACCACCTGCCCAACAAAGTTCCCTGAGCAGACCTCAAAACAAAAAGATGACAGTTGAACCTAAGAAAGGTGAGCCACCGAAGCCAGACGGAGGAAGGACGGGCTTGGAAGCTGATCGGCGCGTGAGAACATGGCAGGTGGTGCATTGGTCGGTGGGTATGGGAAGCTGGAGCAACGGTGTAGGTGGTGCAATGGCGCATTGATGGATGGATCCATCGGAGGAAAGTAGATCTAGATTTAAAAATCTTAATTCTGTCACTAAATAGACTTTTTCTTTGCCTTTATATATTTAGGTTGCTCATTATACACAAGTTTGATTAGTTTCTAATGCTATGTAATTATCACTTCTTCATATTTATTATTTTTGAGTAAAACTATAAAATTGTCATACATACTTAAAAATATAAAGTAAATATTTCTAACTTTATTATAAAAAATAGAACCAGTGCACGCAATTTTCTTTTGCCCAAATTATCATCTTTAGGGTTACTTGAATCACAATCTTTTTTCTTTTTAAATAGCCCATTCCAGGTTCCATAAAAATAAATAAATAAATAAGCTAATTTTTAGATTTTTGCTGGTCCGTTTGTTCACTTTCTAGGAAATCCTGTTTAAATATATATATACGCGGAGAAATTTATCCAAAAAAAAAAAAAAAACACTAAGTAGAGAAAACCAAAAAAAAGTTCCCATTCTAGAAACAACCCAAGAAAACCAATGCAAACATTAGCAAGACTCTTCCCTTCCCCCATTCGGTTAATAGAAAAAATGCCCAACAATTCCAAACTTCACCCATTCGGCTAAAGGAACACAAAAAACTTGAAAATTCAAGAAGATAAGCTAAATAAAGACAGAAAATGAGCGCAGAGAGTGAGATTTACAACAAAATAAAACCGTAAATTTGTGTATCTACAAAACAAATTCGTAAAACCCTAAAAAAAATTCTCGGCAAAAAAAAAAACTCTAAAAATGACAACACTTCACACGAAAGGCCCATGTATTTCCCTAAAAATGAGAAAACCAGAGGAGAAATCAAAACAAGAAAAGACAGATAGTTTTCTAATATCACAAAAATTAGAAAATCAGTTGAAGTTGGTCTCACCTGGCCGGACCCAAATCGCCGTTGCCCGAGCCCAACCGCCGGATCTGTTGAGAGAGTTTGAGCCGGAGTCAAATCGGCGACGTGCGTCTTCGTTGTCACCGTCACTAGATAACAGTGCTCAGAGCACAGAAGAGAGAGCGCGAGGGAGAGAAGGAGAGATGCGTCTGAGAAAGAAAGAGCGGGAGAGAGGGAGAGTGGGCTTCTGGGATGTCGTCGGAGGGGATTCTCCAGCGGCGACAGGGATTTTCTGGGCGCAGGGAGGAGACGAGCGAGAGGGAGAGAAGCGGCTGATGGCTGATGAGGGAGAAAGAGAGAGAAGTGGCTGGAGAAAAGATAAAGAACCCTAAAAGCGTTTTTTTTTTTTAAAATAATAAGTAGGCTGACATGACCTTGCCATGCAGCAAGTCTGGATGTAAATAGGAAGAGAAATGATATAATGCAATGTAAAATAAAGAAAATATTAAAGGTTCAATTTTTTTGTCCGATTTTTGTTTTTTTTAAAAAAAAAAAACAAAAATCGGACAAAAAAATTGAACCTAAAAAAATAAAAAAAAAAAGTGTGTCAAGCAATAATATATATATTTTAAATGAAAATTATATTTTTCTCCATGAAAAATGCAATTTTCATTTTTTAAAAAAATACTAATAAAAAGAAGGACAAAAAAAAAAAATATTATTGCTTCAAGCACTTTTTTTATTTTTTACTTTAAAAAAAAAATAGAAAAGATAAAAGTTTGACAAAAAAGTTAGGCATTTATCATTCCTCATAAAAGAAATACTTAATTGCAATATAATGTTCATATTTGACCTCTTTTTAGTGACATGTCATATGAACAATCACATGAAAAGGAGGATTCAAATTTGAAACTTGAATTTCAATCCTCTCTCCCCATTAGACAAGTCACTAAATATGGGTTAAATGCAAACATTATATTGCACTGTAGCATACCTTGCAATATAATATCTACATTTAGGATGATGGTAGATGGATAATCACATGAAAGAGATAATTGAAATTTAAAATTTGAATTTCAATTCTCTCTCCCTCACTAAATATGTGTTAAATGTGAATATTATATTGCATTATAGTATATCTCATATTGGAAACTTCCCTTGCACCAAGCATTACTCTTTTCTTTTGCACAAATTATCATCTTTGGGGTTACTTGAATCACAATCTTTTTTCTTTTTAATTAGCCCATTCCAGGTTCCAAAAAAAAAAAATTATAAATAAATAAAGGAAAAATTACAATTGTTTTTTTTTGATTGAACACTAAAATTTTAATTTTTGCAATCCACCCCTACAAAGTTCTATTTTTTTTTTTTTTTTTCAATTTAACCAATATTATCCCAAAATTCCAATATTGCCCCTATTTTTTTTTATAAATAAAAAACCAAATTTGGGGGTGTAAAAATGGCCAGATGGCCAAAGAGGTGGCTACAGCCCAATATATATATATATATATATATATATATATTAATAAAAAATTAAAAATTATGGGCAATATGAGAAGTTTTGGATACAATTGGTTAAATTGAAAAATTTTGAACTCGAGGGGTAGATTGCAAAATTAAAATTTTAACGTCAATTGAAAAACATTGTCAACTTTAAGGGGTAAAAATCCTGTTTAAAATTTTATTATTTTCACATATTAAAGTTAAAAATCAAGTATATATATATATATATATATATATATATATATATATATATCTGAGAAATTTATCCAAAAAAATAAACCCTAAGTAGAGAAAATTAAAAGAGAAAGGAATTAAAAAGTCATGAATATGGACTTTGTTTCATGATAAAAAATGTTATCATGAAACAAAGTTTTCTTCTAAATTGAATTATTATTATTGTTTTTGTCTATTAAAATGAGTAAACTAACATGTATTTAAAATACATATAATTGTCACATGCATTTTTGTATGCAATTCTTATATGCATCTTGAACACATGTTAACTCAAAAGATTAGGTTGAAAGATATTTCTCCAATCACTTTAAAGAAAAACGTTGTACTTATACAAATTCTTGAGTATTGAGCATAAAAATAAAATACACTGCCAAAGTTATAATATATTTACAACTAAGATCCATAGTACAATATAATAGAAATTGGTAATATGACTGCCAGGTGACAGGTGTGATGCTTAGAGCTGATCATGGAATCTCCAAAGACAGTTTTTTGTATGTTATCCTTAGTAATTTGTTTGATAAGTAATGTTATCCTCAGTAATGATATATATATTGATGTTTTAGTGAACATTATCCATTTTCATGTGATAATTTATGTGAAGTAGCTCTAATGAGTATGGACAAGATCTTGAAATGCACCAAACACCTTATAATTGATTGAATCATACCTCATGATTGGTGAGAGATACCCATGTATGCATGGCGTATTTTTTTTGGAGATGAGTTTGGTTGCATGTAATGAGGTAAATTGTGGCATGATAAAGCTTGGTTTGAATGAGAAATTACTTGTTGAAGTTTCAAATCAAGCTTTATTATAACTTCTAATCAAGCTTTATTACTGAGAAGATTGTTGAGTTGCTTATGATTAACTCAACTAGTGGACTAAGGCTTTTGTTTCAAAGGTAATAAGTTTGTAAAGTTTTTCTCATCCTGAAATTTTACTTTGATGTGAACCTTCGAAATTTAGGCCAATTGCAACACAAAGTTGCATTTTCCAACATTAGATTCACTAGAAAAGTCTGATTTCATACTCCATGGAGCTCTTCAAATAGGTGAAACAAAACATGTACCGGAACAAATTTGCAGTCTTGGTTTTCTTTGATGAAGTTGTTATGCTGACTTCCTTCTTCCTATTATCCTTATGTTGTTTTTTAAGCTATTTGGCTAGTCTAGTTATTGCTTTATGTTCCCTGTCAAATCGTATTCTTTAAGGTCTGTTGCGGTTCCCTTTACTGGTAAATTACATGGATATTATAATTTATCCAAAAAAGAAAAGAAAAGAAATTACATGGATGGTGTCTGGTTAACCCCATCAAACTCTCCTACAAAATTTTTTCAATGCACTGTTCATCAATAAAAAAATAAATTATTGATATGGAAAAATAAAAAAGTTGTATTAAAAAATGAAAAATTTTGTTTTGTAGTTATTTTTTTATTTAAATAGTAAATAATGTGATATAAAAAGTGAATAATTTGACATGTTTTTTTTAAAAAAATAATAAAAATAAAGAATTAATATGATAAAATGTGATGGAATGAAATGTTTTAACGAAATGTTGTGTTCTCTAGAGAATGTGAGAGGACTCCTTGCCCAAAAAATCGTATGTAAAAGCATTCACTGCAGTCTCTTCAAATCTATTTTTTTGTTAGTTTGAAGAGCCAATTTAACAAAAAGGGTTAAAAACCTCACTTTTTAGCCTCTTCATTTTAACAAAAAAGTTAACGTTGTGAACAGTATTTATTCAAAGTTAACAATTACTATTCACTCTCTACTCTTTAAACAATTCTATTTTCTTTCTCCACCTTTTTCCTTTTTCTTTTTCTCTCTCCTTTTTTCGACGATTGCAGTCCATGACCCTTCGTGTTTTTTCTTCCTTCAACTTTCTTCCCACTGCTTGAAAAACACAAACACAAACAAGCACCACTGCACTACACGACGCTAGAAACGCCGATCGTCGAGCACCAATCGCGACTAATTAATCAGAGAAACGCCAACGAGCACCTTTACTACACTATACCGTAAACGTTGTGAGCACCACTCACTTTCTTCTCTGTCGGCGAGCACCAGTGGACGGCGTGAAGATGTTCCACCGGTGCTACAGCACCCAATCGATGAAGCCTTGCAAAATAAAGTAAAGAATGAAAGAGAAAAATAATATTTTAATGAAAAATAAAATAAAGAAGAAAAGAGAAAAATAATATTTTAATCAAATAGTAAAAGTGAATTATTAAAGTAGAGAGGTTGAAAAGTATACTCTAAAAAGTGAGCTGTTAAAATAACAAAAAGTGTAATTTTAATTATTTTAAAGAGTTAATTTTGAAGAAGAGATTATAAATGCTCTAAGTTAATTTATGTTATTTTAGGACTACGGGGATAGTGCATAGTGACTGATATCAATATGAAGGTTGATAGGATTGTTCATTTGGCTAGCATATTAGGTTGTACTACTAGTTGCTTGCCCCTAAGTTATCACCAACCTTTTGGTCTAGTGATCTTTAGGTGGATTAGGTCACAGTCCATTGCAATCTATGGAGATGGTCTTGTATATATTCCTCTCTACATAACTCAAACCTAACCCATAATATTTAAGACTAATAATTTTTTATACAACTCATAAATTCAACATGAAATTAATAAGTCTTTTCGTTGTTAAAAAATATGGTTGTTAGTTAGACAAAAGAGGTATTGTAAGAAAGTCAAACAAAAATACTCTTCCACTCATTTGAATCGGAAATAATCATGTTCAGCCAAATCTTTCCCTAATAAAGTGAAAGAAGTAAATTTAACCATTAAATTAAGAGGTGTGATACTGTCATAACTTAAACATAACTAAAATCCAACTTTAACACTCAAATTTCTTTCTCTTCTAATTTAAGACTCTTTCTCCTTCATATACAGGTTTTTTTTTATAAAAAAAAAAAAAAATTGTTACTTAAAAAAAATTGAATCTTAATTAAATTTAAATTGTGACTTTTTCATTTTCTATAAATTAATATCTTAATAAAAGTCCCTCAAGTAATATTTGTGATAGTCTCTGAAATGTACTGCAACTTCCTACGACAGCCAGAGGCTTTTTTCTTTTTTTTTTTGTCTTTTCTTTTCATTTCTTTTCTTTTCTTTTAGTGAGATGAGACTTGAGAGTATGAGAGCAAGGCCAACAAAGTCATTTACACATGTCTGACAACACTTTCTCTTTCACGTGAAAATGTTCTCACAGTAACAGAAAAGGAGAATCGTCTGTACAAATTTGACTAGTATTTTATCGCATTGATGGTTATTTAGTAATTATGCTTTTTTCTCCTATGCACGCGACTGGCGTGACTTGTCATCTTTCTGCAAAAACATGTCCTTTTGATTTTACAACAGATTATGAGAATCAAAGCTGGTGTAACTAAAATCTGTCCTTTTGATTTTCTGTTGGGGCAAAGCTAATTAGTAACCTACCTGAGTGCAAGCATATACGGATACAGATGCGATTATTTGTAATATTTGTTTTTGCAAATTAACGATATTATTTTAGATATGTGCCTCTGTATTATATTTTTATTAATTACATCTTATTGCAGTTATTAAATGTAATTATTACCCATTATCCACATTTTTGATAATGAACATTTTGTGTGTGCCTATTTTAATTTATTGAGTCTTTTTTAGGTCTCTATTACAGCCTACTTTAAATGATTTTAAAAATAATTTGGACCAATTTTTAGAACTTGTTTTACTTTTTGTTAAACCCTAACGTTTTCAAAATATATTGAATTCACATCACTTTTGCATTTTTAACATAGTGAATGAGTGAATTATAAAAGAAAAAAAAAACCTAAAGTAATGTAAACATAATATATACCTAAATCCAAAACGACGTTATTTTGATGAATTTATTAAATAAAAATATATTATATATAAAGACTATGTAGATGTTGTTATTAACCGTATTCATATACTTTAAAATCACTATCTGCATTCGCATGAGCTGATAGTGATTTTTGCTAACCACATTTGCATTTACATGTACTAATAACGAATATGTAGGGTAATATTCGCTGATATGTACACTCTACCATTCATTTGAACTAAAATCTGTCATTCTCATTTATCATCCGGTAGTTGGAGCATTTGATGCGTTGCATGCAAATAAGTTGGTACACTTGCTTTTGGTTACTGTTTTTGCGACCTATTTCTTAGTCTTTGTTCCAAAATACAGGGGATCAAGTTATTTTTTTTTATTCATTTCCTATTTCGGCACTGTCTTGGATATATTGCAAAAATTATTAAATTTAAGGCAAGAAAATAAAGCCAAGACCAAAGTAAAAATATTAGTCTTCCAACACTCGATTGTCTTTTTTGGGTAGCCATCATAATTTGTATGTAGTCTTCCATATCAAAGCAGATATTAATGACAAATTTTCTTTTAAGAAAATGATAAAAACCAAGCCCAAAGAAAAAATTAAAAAAACTAAAAAAAAAAAAAAAAAATGGTTCATTTGCAAAAAGACAGACAATATATATATCGGATGGACCTATTTTTATAGGGCGCGAAAGAGAAATACCATCGATTTGTAAGATTCAAAGATTTAGATGAGTCTCTAACATTGACATAATAAGCTAACAAACAATCTTTTTCATCTTTCTTTCTTCCCTTTTTATTTCAAGCAACCCTAAACATTTACAAGTGTTTACATAAGAATCACTATTTTAAGAGCAATTTTTTGAAGTCAACATTCGCCTTCCCTCCAATCCCAAAAATTTATACAGCGCATTATTAGCCTTTGATACTGCATATGTTACTAGCTGAACAGGAAGCACAAGTTTCGCAACAAATTGGATGTCATGGCAACTGAGTGTAGTAGAATCACTTGCCTTCTTTTTTAATTCCACTGCCGCACTAATATTCTCTCCATCATGTGATTAATCATCTTGCTCATTAAAACTATTGCATTATTCGAAATCTGCATTTTAGGTTGTCTCTCCTTCAATATCTAGAAAATGTAAGCATGGAATTTAATAAGCTCCATGAAGATACATTACTATACAAAAAGTATCAACAAATACTCAAATACATAGTACCAAATAGAAAGTACCAACAATTACTCAAATACACAGTATCAAAAAATATATCCTAAATAGATGGTATCAAAAAATACATCATAAATAGATGGTTACTCTCAAACTCCCTTAAATGTTGGCTGAACTTGATTCACCTCCAATCAAGCAACCTCCAAACCTAAGAAGAATAGAATTTCATATAATGATCAATAAGCTTTCTAACCATTACTTAATATGTGTATTTTTGTAAAATTAATGCATATGTAAAGTTTTATTAACCCTCCAATATGTGACATTAAGAAATCAAATGTGGCTTGCAATTTCTTTGTTTGATCAACAATGGCTTGAAAAGTGTCATTTGTCTCTTGAAGAGTGTCCTTTGTCTCTCGAAATTCAATTCTAGTCTATTGAAGTTCACTTTGACTATCTTCTTGTCTTTTCCTGCACTCATCATGATTGTCAAATTGGGTGAATGAATGCGCTTGAGATGAAATCGCATTGGGAGGTATAAGACCGCATCCCTTTCCTCTGACGTGCTCGGATCGTCGGCCCCCTAGCACTTGTGTGACTATTTCTTTCATGCGGTCTTCCACACTTCTTCCCTCCACAATTTCTTCCTCCATGGCCTCATTGTTAGTTAATTCTTTCATCTCAAGCTGCAGCTGCACAAGTCATAGTTGACCTTAGTTTAATATATACTTCATGCAAGTAAGTTTATTATTCATATTATTCACTAATACAATTAATGATCGAAGAGTAAACATTTACTTACATATAAACTTTTACATTTGGGGGTCACAAAATCTCCACTCTTTTTTTATTTTTTTTTATTTTTTATTTTATTTTATGGGTACACTCGTATAGAGCAATATGATTGGGCTTCACTTTTGTTTATTGTTCCTAGTGGCTATTAGTGCATCATCTAGAATACTTACATATAGACACTATTAAATCCAATCTTAGTGGACGCTATTAGTGCATCATTAGTGTCCACATTAGGTGGGCCCTATTGATCATCCACTTTTGTCTTTTATTTTTCTATTTTTGTGCAAGTGTATTAGCGTCCACATAATTGGACGCTAATAATACCTCATCCGTGTCTACTTTCATTGTTGACGCTATTAGTGCATCATCAATGTCTACGTTAGGCAGACACTATTGATCTTCCACTTTTATTTATTTTTTATTTTTTTATTTGTGTTCAAGTGTATTAGCGTCGACAAAATTGGACGCTAATAATACCTCATCAGTGTCCACTTCCATAGTTGACACTATTAGTGCATCATCAGCGTCCACCTAACTTTTATTTGTTTTTTATTTTTTTATTTTTGTACAAGTGTATTAGTGTCCACATAATTGGATGCTAATAATACCTCATCAGCGTCCGCTTTCATTGTCAACACTATTAGTGCATCATCAGCATCCACTTTAGGTGGACGCTGTTGATCTTCCACTTTTATTTGCTTTTTATTTTTTTTTATTTTTGTGCAAGTATATTAGCTAATGACCTATCATCAGCGTCCACTTTAATAGTTGACGCTAATGATCCGTCATCAACGCCCACTTTGAATGTGGATGCTAATGATCTATCATCAAAGTCATGATGCTGATAGTTTCAATTTTTTTTTAAAATTTTTTTATTATTATATAAGACTATTAGTGTCCACTACAAGTAGACGCTAATAATAAACTATCAGCGTCGACAAGTAATTATTTTGTAGCCCCTAATAATTTTTCCGCCTCTGGTGTAATTCCCGCCAGTATATTAGAATCAACTTTTTAGCATCGATTGCAAAGTGGACGCTAATACTTATCTTTTGGGTCAATTATTAGCGTTGACTTCACAGTGGACACTAATAATCACCTATTAGTGTCAACTTTAGATAGTTGACGCTAATAGGTGATTATTAGCGTCCACTGTGAAGTTGATGCTAATGATGTCACCTCTAATGAGTAAATTTCTTGTAGTGCTTCTTGGTTATTTCAAGTGTTTTAGTTTTTGGTCTTCTTGGTGGCGATGAACTAGAATTACCAGCAACTCGTTTACTGGTCAACAATGTGGGCATTTTGATAGTAAAACATCTTACACAACATGTAACCTTTAAGTCTTCTACTTAATCCCTAACTTTTCAACTTTACCTATGTGTCCCATGAAAATTGAACCACATAATTAGTTTGCTAGATTAAAATGGGAAGGAGACTTGCACATTGGACCCAAAACTTAAAAGCTGCAATACGTGTACTAAGTCAAAGATTTTTTCTTTATGATATTACCTCGTTTCCCTCTTTCCCAACCCGCCCATTCCCCGCTACTGATTTGTAGAAGAAAGGCTTCATACAAGTGCATCTGTGGCTTGGAGCCGTTGAACAAGTACATCTGATCTGGGCTGTAGGAGGTTTAAACAGAGTGAGCATGAATATTTAAGAAATTGAATAATTTTATAAAAACCTCTCAAGTAATACTTTGTGATAATATAGATAAATAAATAAAGGTTTGTAAGAAGAAGAAAAATGGATTATGCCTTTTAACTCCTACGATAAACCAACAGTAAAAGAAACATGATTTTGAAAGAAAAAAAACATTAATTTATCTTTCTCTGGCAGACTCTAGAACTACTTTGCAGAAAAAACCAAACAACGAAAATTGCATTACGAAGACTCTAAAAACTCCCACTTAGAAAAATCAAAGCAAATAACATCTCTTAATTAACCAAAAAACATACAAATCTTATTCTTTAAACAATCTCTCTTAAAATGACATGGCAATTCAATAGATTTTATTTAGGTTTTATTTAGGGTCAGTTTGTTATTTTAATTTCAATAGTTGAGATTTTAAAAATTGCGTTTTTTCAATCGTATATTTTTTTTAAAATTTTAGATTAAGTATTTTTTAAATCATAATTTCAAACACTTTATGTCACACACACTAATCACTATTATCATATTACATATAGTATTATTTAGTTAATATGTTAAAATGTTAATGCTTAACACGGGTCAAGTATATAATGTCAATATTAATATATATTGTATCTTATATGTAAACATTTATATATTTATATGATTGTATCATTATATGAGTCAATATTAATTGTTATATACTTATATTTTATGATCTCATAATCATGATTTACGACATATGATTTAAATTCAAATTGTTAAGTTTTTACTTACAAATTGTGAATGTAATGTATAAATTATAAGAAACATATTAGTTACTTAATTATTAATCATTTAATCTAATGGTAATGCTCAAACTCTAAGTCCCAAATTCTCATGATCTAATAGTCATATTAATATCATATTATTTTAGATTTAGATTATGTGATATACGCTTTTATAAGAATAAAATATCTAATTATAATGCATTGATTAAATAACACAATAACTTATGTAGATAATAACATATGATTATATAATGATTAAGGATAATGTGATATACGATTCCAATTTCCAAAGTATAAACTATGTAATGATAATATTTTTATTAAATGACACAATAACTTATACCATATGATTATTATTATTATTATTTTGACATGTCCACACAAGGGTAAGGGGAGGAGGATTCTAACTTGTGACCTTCGCTTTATAAGACGTGGCTCACAACCGATTGAGCTACCTCTTGAGGACTATACCATATGATTATATTATATGATAAAATGATTAATGATAATATCAAATACTTATTATTTGCTATATATATATACACACACACACATGCATAAATAACAAAGGTATATAATATATTTGTTATTATTGAGTTTTTTTTTTTTGAATAAACTTGATACTTTTGTTAATCAAATAGATAAAGCAAGTTGCTCCATCATAATAATATAACAAATACAAACTGGAGTTTCATCTCTCCAACTTCTATCTATGACACACTTAGTGGCCATCTTAGATAGACCATGAGCAGTAGAATTTGCTACTCGATTTACAAAACCACATTGCCATTGTGATAACATACATAATTTAAGTCTAATATTTGCCACAATGTGCCCAAAACGGCTCCAATTATCATTTGGGGAATTGATTGCTCCTAGTACCTGTTTGGCATCACCTTCTAGACAAATATCTTGTCCTCCAATTTCTGCACAAAAAACAACTGCCTGGTATATATGCAGCTAAGGCTTCCCCAGATGTTGAGTCAAGAAACCCAATACATGTTGATTGTATATTGTTATTTGTTACTTAATAAAAAATACACGAGTCGGACCTAATAAGCGAGGTGAAACTTATACAAGCTTAGCCAAGTCAAGTCGAACTTGCTTTGTTTAATATTCGAAATAGGATTCGTATTCACAAAACGTTTTATTTAATATTCGCTCGCGAGCGGCTTGCTCTCTTAATACCCCTAGGGCCCACATGAGTCCCTCAACTTATATGTTTTTCAATTTTTTTTAATCAATTTCCTATTTTGGTTTGGACAGAAATTTCCTTCAAACTAATTTGAAGAAAATATTTTTTAACCCATTTGAAATAGTGTCATCATTGCCAAGTGTCTACAAACATTTAAAATGCACATTAAATTTAGTTTAAGTTAGTATACTGCTATGAATGACGTTAAGAATTTAATGTTTCATTTTAAATGTTTATAAATACTTGGTCCTATTTTAAATAAGTTGGAGGATATTTCCTTCAGATTGGTTTTGAGGAAAATTTATGTCCTTTCGGTTTGTATTTATTGCATTGTTTTTCTATCCAAAATTCAAGAATAAAAAGATGGCTCTAGCATTATAGTCTAATTAAGAGAACTTGGAGGTGTATCTTGACATTTCAGAGGTTGGAGGCAATTTGCCTCCGATCCTATCCATTGATGTGTCTATTAAACTAATGATTAAATAATTAATTTTTTTTTTTTTTATAAGTTTAAGCTTTTGAAATAATTGGTAGTTTAACATTTTTCACTGAGTAGTTCAATTAAACCACGTTTAAAAAAGCGGAGTCTAGTTTGAATTCATCATACCCCTTCCCTTATATGGACATGTAATAAAAATAAAAATAAAAATTTTAAAAACTAACCGGTAGTTTAACTAAACTAATGAAATGAAAAATATAGAACAATTATGAGATAAAAATGTGATACATTTTGACCGGTCCATTCTGATTCAATGGACCACGTATTTTTGTTGCCAAACATAGTAAACATGTAGCTTTGATCGTTACAAAGCTGAACTTTGATATATTTCCCGTTTTCAGTGTAGTTTAAAAATCTTAATTCTAACACTAAATAGACTTTTGCCTTGCTTTTATCTTTAGGTTGCTCATTATACGTACACAAGTTGATTAGTTTCTAATGCTATGTAATTATCACTTTTCATATTTATTATTTTTTAGTAACACTATAAAATTGTTATACATAATTAAAAATATAAAGTAAATATTTCTAACTTTATTATAAATAGGACCAGTGCACGTAGTAATTTTCTTTTGCCCAAATTATCATCTTTTGGGTTACTTGAATCAATCTTTTTCTTTTTCTTTTTAATTAGCCCATTTCAGGTTCCATAAATAAAATAAAATAAAAAAGTCAATTTTTAGATTTTTGCTGTTCCGTTTGTTCATTTTCTAGGAAATCCTGTTAAAAATTTCATTATTTTCACATATTAAAGTTAAAATTCGAGTAAAAAATATATATTCGTGGAGAAATTTATCCAAAAAAAAAACCCTAAGTAGAGAAAATTAAAAGAGAAAGGAATTAAAAAGTCCATGAAAGTGAACATGGACTTTGCTTCGTGATAAAAAAACAAAGTTTTTCTCTAAATTAAGTTAAAAAAAATTTTGTCAATTCAATCTATTAAATTGACATGTGTTTAAAATGCATATACTTGTCACATGCAACTCAAAAGATTAGGTTGAAAGATATTTTTCCAACTACTTTAAGGAAAAACTTTATACTTACACTAATTCTTGATTACTGAGCATAAAAACAAATTACACTGCCAAAGTTATAATATATTTACAACTAAGACCCATAGTACAATACAATAGAACCTCGTACGTGAGCAGTTATAGAACTGGAATCTCAGAAACATTCTGGCCCAAGTTTTTCGTCAAATAAGTGCTCTGGCTGTTCAAATCTGGAAATCATGAGATAATATGCACCAGTAGTGTTGTTCAGATCTGTTGCATTCAAACTCTCCAGTCTAGCCTCAATGAAGCGACAAAGAAATTGATCCCTCAAGATGATTCCATCCAACATAGGGATGATGACACATCATCTTCAATGAAGCATACATGGATTTATGTCTCCATCTTCTAAATTCTTTCATTATCAGGAACAAGTATGGGTTGATGCCAAGCCTCCAAAAGAGACTATATATATTTATATAAGTTTGTTCCCCACATTACAAATCCAAGGTCTGCCTCTGGCTGCAACCAGATGGCTTCACTCTGTTGTGTAATTTCCAAAAGTCGGTGGTATATAGGTTAATGAAAACTCATGATTGCCAAATAAATGGCCAATTCTGAGATAATTGGTTTTCAATTGCAGTAGATAAAAATAATAATAAAAAAAGAAAAAGAAAATTGCAGTAGGTTTGAAGATGCGGAATAAGCCTTATGGTAAATGTCAGCAGGAGCTTGATCTTAGGTAGTCAATGGTCATACTGAAAAGAATTACGACATTGGCTAAAGGTTTTAATGGAAAGATGCATAGCTGGACTTACCGTGGCATTCTTAATCTTTCTGGGCAGGCATTTGTCCATGTGTTTGTAAATTCTCTAGTTAAGAAGATCAAGAAACGCCATCATCCTCATCTAAAAGAAAATGCTGTTGATATAAGGTTGATATCCAGCATCCATCATATTATTTACCAGCTTTCCAACCACTTGATATATCTCCCTTATCTGACAATGGACCCTATCTTTAGCTACAAACTCGTGTCTTACAGTCCTCACCTCAATCCAACTGTAAGCTGCTTCATTCCTCAAACCTCTCGTCCATGAGCCTTCTCACTCTATCGGCATCACCCCATCTACCAGCTGCAGCATAAATGTTTGATAGCATAACATATCTTGCAGCATTGTTGTTCCAATTCAAACAGAGCTTCTGCAGCTCTTCTAGCAAGATCCAAATTCCCATGGACTCGACATGAACCCAATAGTGCACCCCACATTCCCACATGATCTGAACCATTAGGAGCTTTCTTAATTAACTCCGCTGCTACATCAAGTCTGTTGTTCCTCCCAAGTAAATCAATCAATATTGCATAGTGATTGGGTCTTGATTTACATCATAATCCTTCTGCATCGAGTCAAGAATTGGATTGCTTCAGATAGTAGACCAGTGTGGCTGCAGGCAGATAGCACCCCAAAATGTGACAGGATTTGGTTTTTTTTGCTTCCATCATTCTCTGAAATAGAACAAGTGACTTCTCCCCAAGTCCATTCTGAGCAAACCCTGTTATTAATGAGTTCCAAGAGATGATGTCCTTTCCAGGCATCAAATCAAACAATGTTTTAGCAGATTTCATGTCTCCACACTTGCAATACATGTCAATTAAAGCATTAAACATGAACACATTAAACAAGTTGTTACTAGTGCTCCTTCGAATGATGTGCCCATGAATCTGTTTACCTCTTTGAACAAGTGCTAAATCCGCACAAGCACTTAAAACACTAACAAAAGTATGAGCGGCAGGCCAGACACCTTCTTCCAGCATTTGCTGAAAGAGAACTAATGCTTCAGTCCCATGCCCATTTTGTGTAAAGCCTGCGACCAAAGCAGTCCAAGAGACCGTGTTCTTAAGGGGCATTTCATTAAATAATCGACAAGCATCATCAAGTCTAGATGCCTGAGCAAAAGCAACAACCATTGAAGTCCAAGACAACATCCCTCACTGGCATTCGACTAAAAATAGAATATGAGGTATCGGGTTCACCACATTTTCCATAAGCATCAACCAAGGCATTATGAATAATCATATTAAACTCCAAGCCCATAACAATTGCCGCCCCATGAACTTGGCCCAACGCTGCTAAAGCACCCAAACGAGCACAAGCACCCACTATACTGACTAGCGTGAACTCATCCATGATTAGACACTCGTACTCTTTTTGCATTTGTAGAAAGAAACTAATAGATTCTTTATGAAACCCATGATGGGTAAAACCAGAAATCAATGAGTTATAGCTAACGAGGTTTGGTTTCGGCATTTCTTCGAACAGTTTATGAGCTTTACCGAATAAGCCTGTTCCAGAGTACATAGAGATCATAATGTTCCAAGAAGGAGCGGTTTTAATGGGAAGGTCATCAAAGGTCTTTTGGGCACTTTCTGTGGAGTTTCATTTGGAGTACATGTCTATGAGCCCGTTGGTTAGGAATGGGTTGAAGGAGAGTGCTGTTTTGATAAGGTGGGAGTGCATGGCCATGCCTAGTTTTAAATTCTTGGTCTTGATGCATCTTGCAATGGATGATGCGTATTGATCTACGGCTGAGATGATATCACTAGGGAGCATGAACAATGGCTTGATCACCACCTGGACGGAACACGGAGAGGCAAAGTGAGAGGAACATGACCATTAATGGAACGCCTATTCCAGCACAACTAGTCTTTTACGAATGAAGAAGACGCATATATTACAGTTCATTCTATTGGAGAGGAAAAAAGTACGAAATAGTCAGATGCTCAAGAAGGCAGGTCGGTCGGGTTGGTGTCATCTGTGCGGTCAGCACGGTCGGGTAATGCCCAGTCCACTTTGCTGAACAGCCTGAACATGAGAGACTACGGACATAATTTATTCATGACAGGAAGGTGTTTTAATTTTTACTTTCTTTTTATTTTAAACTACTTCTATGGGAACAAAATTTTAACATGTGTTACTTTATATGAATTAAATTAAAATTATGAGTTTTATGTTTTAACTCATTTGAATATTCGGTTGTATAATTTATTTGAATTTTTCTACATTTATTAGAAGTTAATTTTATGCTTTTGAAAGAAAAAGAATGTAAAAATTTACTTGATTGTTATGCAGAAGAGAAACATAATTACTTTCAAAATACCAAAGAGATAATTAAGCATTGAAATGAATGTGAGTAAATATATATATTTTTTAAAGGGTTAAATACTCTATTAGTCCTTAGGGTTTCACAACTTTATTTTTTCCTCCATAGGGTTTGAAAAGTGACTAAATTAATCCTTGTGGTTTAAAAAAATGACCAAATTAGTCTTTCCATTAGTTGACCGTTAGTTGATTTAACAAACTGACATTTGGACTAACTATAAGTTGACACGTGGTCACCTAATTAAATTTTTATTTTTAAAAATATATATTTAAAATAAAATTAAAAAATGTAAAGTGGCCGAAACCACGGACAAATTCCTATATTGAATAATAAATATTTGGTCTCTTCTCTAACCTTTATGAACCCTTGGAAGCCAACCTTCACTTCAATGTGCAGAACCTTTGATACCACCTACAAATACTACTTCCCCCCATCAACGAAGACCACAAATTGATTCCGTGGGTCAAAGACATCTTGTAAGCTAGGATTCGAGCCTTAAGACCTTTGGCATAAGGGCTAGGGAGGAAGCGTGTCCTCTGCAATTTCTGGCCCCATATTCTGGGTGTGGTATTCAATACAGGCCAAAGAAGACCTAAATCGAATAAACCTTCGATCGATCCCTAAAACTGTATAGCTCTCCCACAAATGGGGTGGTTTCACCCCTATGGCTCCATGGGGTGGCCTAGGGCCACCCCTTGGTCCCAAATTTTTTCTCTTTTTTCTTTTAATATTTTTTTCTCTGTTTTAAAAAAAAATAATAATTAATTAGGTAGACACGTGTCAACTTATAATTGATCCACATATCAATCCGTTAAGTCAATTAACGGTTAATTGACGGAATAATTAATTTGGTCACTTTTTACGATCACAAGGACTAGTTTGGTCACTTTTCAAACCCTAAGGATCAAAAAATAAAGTTTTAAAACCCTAAGGACTAATAGAGTATTTAACCCTTTTTTAAATTTTGTTTCTTCTAATTGTTTGTGTTACTACTTTGTGAGTAAGTATATTAATTTTTGGGTTCATATTTAAGCAGCTATATAAAAATTACATTTTTCATCATAATTAACTAACACATGTCTTCGTTGCACTTACCATACCATAACCTTATTAATTTTATATAAACACGTAGTTTTGTTTTAATAGATTCAATTACTTACAAACATATCAATATCAAGCAATCAAGGATAAAAATAAATTTGTTATGCCTCATGCAAATCAAAAGAACCAATAAATACCCTCTTTTTCCCCTTATCTAGCTCAAAAAAAAAAAATACATTAGCTAGCAAAATCTTGCATTATATTGAAGAAACAAAAAATTAGCTAAACAATAAGATTATGATTCTAGAAAAAAAACTTGTATTAACATACTTGTGAACCGAGAAATATAAAACCCTTCTGTCATTCAAAAAAATTTCTTGGATTCCATTACATTGATGGTAATCCTAGCCAACAATCAAGATCTTGTTGATTTCCTACAATGAAACAGAAAGTTTAAGATCGGGTTTTCACCAAAATAAATAACAATTACATATAAAATATTTTCATATATAAACACCTTTGAGGAGAAATTTTGCAGCATGGCATATAAAACCCTTCTATCATTCAAAAAAATTTCCTGGATTCCATTACATTGATGGTAATCCTAGTCAATAATCAAGATCTTGTTGATTTCCTACAATGAAACAGAAAGTTTAAGAGCAGGTTTTCACCAAACTAAATAACAGCTACATATAAAATATTTTCATATATAAACACCTTAAACACCTTTGAGGAGAAATTTTGCGGCAATGGCAACATTGTTATATAAGCAAAACTTCATTGCTTTGTTAGATTCAGCATGATGTCCAGGAGTCTCATAATCGCAAATGCTGATCTAAATCCCTTGGGCAATCCTTCGGCAAACCTATATGACAATAAATGCAATTAGACATTTATTATTATTCTTTACTAAAAAAAATTGTGGGTATGGGCCAATTTTTAATTTTTCTAACTTGCATGGTTAAAAACTAAAATTTGACCTTAATTTTTTTTTTTTTTTAAAAATTCGTTCAAGAATTGAGGTAGGGCCATGGCCTATACTGGCCCCCTCATTTTGTCACTACTTGTAACTTTTGAGCTATTATAACTATTGTTCTTGAGATCTTATAATTATTGTCTCTTGAGATCTTGTAGTAAGTTACCAAAATCAAAAATTATATTTTTCATCATAACTAACACATGTCTTAGTTGCACATACCATATTATAACCTTATTAATTTTATATAAACACGTTGTTTTGTTTTAATAGATGTTAGAAACTAACAAGATTCAATAACTTATAACATCTTACATACGTTTGAAGGGTTTTTTTGTTTCCCCGCCATACCATCCCCTTCTTCTCTCGGTGCTTCTTTCCGTTAGAGCTTTCATTTCTCTTGATTCTCATCAAATTCCTTTTCCTCCCCACAAATGCAACTTGAGATTTGACTTCAAGAATTACCAACATCCGTGCAGTTCTCCCACAAATCGATGACAACATATGCCTTCAAGATTTGGCTTCAAGAATTACCAACAAAGCTCTCATCCTTCCAACAATGAACGAGAACAAAATATGTGGAATGGACATTGTTTTAATGCTCCATAAGTTTATGCAAGGTGTATGATAAGGGTGATGTTGATGCGATTATTGAAAATATAAGGACCATTTATACCTTAGAAAAAGAAATTGTAGGCTATAGAATGGGCAAACTTTTTGTGACCAGTGAACAAATTTCCTCATACCAAAATTGACAAATTTTCATATGGGAGTTTGGGCAACCTGCTTTTGTGAAGCAAGAAGACTTAGAGCTTACTAATATGGAAATGGAGTATATGCGGCTTGTAGAAAAGGATGACCATTGTGTTCCCATACTAACGATATAGACATTGGAGAAGAATCATTTGTAGTAATGAAGAATTTTGTGCAGTAGCCTTTCAGATTTGGTCAAATTAAAATCTCTCTCCATGGGTAAAGGTGCTCTAGTGGAATTGTTGAAGTTTTTGCCACATGACTTGTAGTTGTGGGATGAAAACAATCAATAGCCAACTTACTCAGCATAATGTAAGATGTAATGGAGGAGATACAGGGATTGGGTCATCATTACGTCACTCCCGAGCATGTATTCATCGACAATAGGGCAAATACGACACTAGACTGATTAACTCACCTTTATGCGCCAGGCTAATTAAGTACTACAATTGCTTTGATCTGAATGCAAATAGTGCAGCATCTAAGGTTGCATTTGGTTTATATGAAGATGTTGATGATTTTGAAGATATCACTTGGAAATCCCCAAAAGAACTAAATGGTCAAAGTGCAACACTTTCATCTGACTTGTTCAAGTTGGGCTTGATATTTAATTATCTCCTTACTGAGGGTGGTGCTCATCCATATATTGCTTGTAAAGATGATGACATTGAAGACATTTGAGCACGATTTCTGTTCCCCCTACTCTATTGAAAAGTATCAAATAGAATCCCGAAGCTGTACATCTACTTTGTTGCCTATTAAAAATTAAATTTGATAAAAGGGGAGATCAAAAGTCACATCCAATATTTTGGAACTCTAATAAGAGACTACGCTTTATTTGTCGAGTGAGTGACAAAATTGTGGCTAGAAAGTGAGCAAGCTACAAAACGCGTCGGAGAAGTTTGGTAAGTGTAGATTTGAGATCTTTGATAAAAGATATAAGTGGGATGCTTGTGTCAATGAAATAGTCATTAATGCTAATGCTGATCATACATATGATAAAGAATCACTCGCTCCTTAGGCTAATACTGAAATAGGGTGCATCATCACTTGGAGGAGGATCCATATGTGGTCAAGAAGTTTCTAAAACATCAAAATGGAATAAAACCATATTTTAGAAAGTGTTTTCCCAATGTTTATGACGCTATATCATGTCGTGATCAACTATGGTGTTGAAGAAGAGGATTTTGCAGTTTTCACTTAGTGGAGCAGATGTTATTTATTCGATAAATGCTACACATCCCAATTCTACATTTGTTGGCATGACGTTTAAATTCACCAATGGATTTTAATCTAATGGTGGTTTTAAAAGCCACGTTAAAGAGTGTGGAATGAGAGTGTAGCATTTTTCTATTCTAAACATGTGCCAATAAACTCCAAATTTTATGCTTTTGTGGTGTTTTTAATAGAAAGAAATGGTAGAAATTTTGTGTTCCCAAAAAAAAAAAAAAACTTTCAAACATATCAATATCAAGTAACTAAGGATAAAAATAAATCTGTTATGCCTCATACAAATCAAAACAACCAATAAATACACCTCTTTGTTTCCCTTATCTAGCTCATAAAAAAAGAAAGAAAAAATACATTAGTTAGTGAAATCTAGCATGATATTGAAGAAAAAAAACAATTGTGTAAACTAGCTAAACAATATGATTATGATTCTAGGAAAAAATAAATTGTATTAACATACTTATGAACCGAGAAATATAAAACCCTTTTATCATTCAAAAATATTTCCTGGTTTCCATTACCATGATGGTAATCCTAGTCAACGATAAAGATCTTGTTAGTTTCCTACAATGAAACAAAAAGTTTAAGAGTAAGCTTTCACCAAAATAAATAACATCTACATATAAAATATTTTCATATATAAACACTTTAAGGAGAAATTTCGCAGCAATTGCAACATTGTTATATAAGCAAAATTCCATTTCTTTGTTAGATTCATCATGAAGTTCAGGGGGTCTCACGATTGCAAATGTTGAATCTAACTCCTCAGGCAATCCTCTGGCAAACCTATATGACAATAAATGTAATTAGAAATTTATTATTATTCTTTACTAAAAAAATTGTGGGTAGGGGCCAATTTTTAATTTTTCTAGCTTGTATGGTTAAAAACTAAAATTTAACCTTAATTTTTTTTTTCCCACAACAATTGAGGGGGGCCATGACCTATACGGGCTCCCTTATTCCGTCATTGCTTGTAACTTTTGAGATCTTGTAATTATTGTCTTTTGAGATCTTGTAATTATTGTCTCTTGAACTCTTGTAACTCTTGCCTTAATAATAACTTAACAAAAACAAAAAATTACATTTATCATCATAACTAATGCATGTCTTAGTTGCACATACCATATTATAACCATATTAATTTTATATAAACACGTAGTTTTGTTTTAATAGATGTTAGAAACTAACAAGATTAAATAACTTATAAACATATCAATATCAAGCAATTAAGGATAAAAATAAATCTGTTATGCCACATGCAAATCAAAAGAATAAGTAAATACCCCTCTTTGTTTCCGTTATCTATCTCATAAAAAAAGAAAGAAAAAAAATACATTAGCTAGCGAAATCTATTGAAGAAAAAAAAAATTGTGTAAACTAGCAAAACAATAAGATTATGATTCTAGGAAGAAAAAAAATATTGTATTAACATACTCATGGCCGAGAAATATAAAACCCTTCTATCATTCAAAAATATCCCTTGGGTTCCATTACCATGATGGTAATCCTAGTCAACTATCAAGATCTTGTTGATTTTCTACAATGAAACAGAAAGTTTAAGAGTAGGTTTTCACCAAAATAAGTAACATCTATATATAAAATTTATTCATATATAAACAGCTTAAGGAGAAATTTCAGAGTAATGGCAACATTGTTATATAAGCAAAACCCTATTGCTTTGTTAGATTCAGCATGATGTCCAGGGGGTCTCGATCGCAAATGTTGAATCTAACTCCTCCGAGCAAACCTATATGACAATAACTGCAATTAGACTTTTATTATTATTTTTTACTAAAAAAAATTAAAAAGAAAAAAGAAAAAGTACACATACTCTTCTTCAAACTACTACCTTATTGTCAATGTATCTCCAAACTACTATTTGTGTCAATGCCTTCCTAAATTACCAACAAAATGTTAATAATTCCCTTAAAGACAAAATAACCTTCCATAAAATTAAAAAACTCTTCAAATTACTTACCTCCACCAATGATCCAATGGCGCATGCAATGGTATTAGAGGAACCTTCATTCATCCAAACAGAAGTGTCCTTCCAAACAGAATTGTTGTCTTCATCTATGAGCTTCGATTCTCTTATCTGGTTTGATACTCCTTTAAGTGTACATCTTCAACTAAATGATCTTTTATCATAGTAGACGGATATCACTTATATCTAAACCAAAAAATTAATATACTTACTCACAAAATAGTAATACAAACAATTAGAAGTAAAAAAAAAATTGAAAGAACCTATACAACAAGCCCTATTTTTCAAATCTTTCCTAGATCCCTTTGATCCTATTTGGAGTCTCGGAGGATCATGTTTTAGCATGTACTCATCATATATTACACTTACCTTTTGTTATCTACAATCCGATTTCAAATAAACAAACAAACAAACAACCAACAAACATTAACAACTTTCAACAACAATTTTATGGTACTATGAATAGCAACCAAAAAATTTAGATCAACAAGTATGAATATTGAAATCCTAGGTAGAAATCAAAGACATCTACTAACAATAAAAGTAGCTAATAAATTGCTACCAACTTACTTTTACAATAACAATTGAAGATTCGTACAAAAACAACATAATACAATAAAAATGTATAGCCACCGCTGTGAGTGTGACTATCTTTACCAAAAGAAGCAGTATATGATGAATTGATGTAGATCAGGGTGCTTGGGACTTCATGAGGAAGACTGGGGTAGATATGAGTGTGAAGGGACCCCAATGAGTCAAAACACAATCACAAGGGGAGTAATTCTGAGTTTCTGGAGTTGGTGTCCGGACAGGGCTTCTAGCCGTCCAAACAGGGTTGCGATCTTGGAGTTTCTAGAGTTGGCGACCAGAAAAGGCCTCTAGCCGTCTGGATAGGGATGCGATCTAGGAGTTTCGAAACACCATCAAGACAGGGCCTATCGCCGTCTGGACTTGTCTATGTTATTTTTATGCACATTTGTCTACGTGTCTAGATAGGGGTATGTCCTGTTTGGACACCCTTTGTAGATTTACAAGTATGACCTTAATTTGTACTTCCTTTTTGTTTATGGTTTGGAGGACTATAAATACATGTTTTATAGCCCTAAGAACGCAGTTAATGATTATTATTTGGTTTTCTTCAATAAGTATACTCAGAGTTAAGTATCTTCTTTATTTTCCTTCAAAACTTATATAGTATTTATTGTTTAGAGAATATTTCTTTGATTTTGTTGATAGTTTCACAATCTTAGGAATATTTATCCCTTCTACTTATTGTGTATTTCTTGCTTATCACTATCCATTGCTGTATCATGAATGAACCAAGAATTTATTGGGAGAATATTAAATCTCTTTTAAGAGATTTTTCCTCCATAAAGATGCAGTTTTCTATGTGATATAAAGATGAAAAATAATTTTACTTATTTTTGAATATTTTGTGTTTTAAGTTTTAATAAATATTTGTAATAAGCATGCAAATATTGAGAAGCAAATTTTATATTATAGAACTGTATGAATGAGAGAAAGAGCTTCTAAGAGCATATCCAACGGTAAGAAGTATTTTACCTATTCAAAAGTACAATTCTTTATTTTAGCTCCCATTTTTAATGCCAACTCTAATGATTCTCTATTTCATAAGCTACTTGTTTTAAAATATTATTTCTCATTCTTTTTTATTATATTATTGTCAACACTTAATTAAAGGGAAAAAATCACATATTTAGAAATCATTAATAAAAACAAAATAAACACATATAAGGTACATTCATCTCACATGCAGATATTAATTCTTAAAATTAATAAATAAATATATGCAATACAACTAATAATTCTTAAAATTAGCTAGGAATAGGATCCTCTCTATTTCAAATGAAATGGAGAATATCCATTTAGTGTAAAATGAGGGATAATATTGTAAATTTAGTCATTTAACTTTAATGTTAGACAATACTACCCCTCATTTTACCTTAAATGGATACTCTCCATTTGAGATAAAATGGAGATGATCCTGTTCCGATTAGCTATGCAATTCCCACATGTGTTCCACCAGGTTGGATTGTAGCTGATAATGACTTTGATGATCTCTAATAAACTTGTTTGGGAAGGGGAAGAGAAGAAATAAATGCAGAGGAAAAAAAAAGGGTTTGAGAGAGAAGGAAGAGATCAAATACCCAAAACAAAGAAAAATGAATATTGAAAATAATATTATATTATATTGGAAATAATATTAAATTTAGTGTGCTACAGTGAATAGTTACAAATAGCTATTATTCACTGTAAAAGTTAATGTATAATAGTTAATATAAAGCTATTCTATTGGAGCAAAAAAAAAAAAAAACCAAGACTTTGAACTTAAATTAATTGTAAACATAACAACTAGTTAACAAAAATAGATTTTGATAGGCCCAATCTTACAACAGGTAACAGGTTGGAATATTTACAATCTATTGTACTTTTTCACAGCCATCTTTGTGGATAAAGAGACACAGTTACTCCAAATTCAACTTCTCAATGACCAATTTTCATGATTGCTCAAGCTATATTAGTGCATTAAAATACATTTTCATATTATAAATTCGGTCAAGATACCTTCTTTCAACAGTAAAATCCCACTCCTTCAATGAACCTCCACCCAGTCCAAACTCATATCATCGGTCAGCTTCTTATCATTTGTCAGCATTAACAGTTTTCGATCACCCTATTTTTTCTTAGGGATAATTAATACATATTAAGTACTTTTAAAAAATAAGGTGACTTTTAAAATTGTTATTTGATCGAAACTCAATAATGATTAATTATAAGCTCAATAATAATTTTAAGAGACACATCATCTTCGGAAGGACACAAAAAATGACACAAGATGAACTTATATAAGTGGTATTATATCTTGATTTCATATGTTTTAAAACAAAAAGGAAACAAAGACCCAAGGAGCCCACATGGTGTTAAACTTATCCTTGCTAAACCTAAAGGCCTGCAATCTCATACACTTATGGCAACCCAACCTGTATGAAACACCCAATGAGTTTGTGGATCGGCCCAAGGTATTGACCCAAATAATGCTGACAAGCCTTTCAAGGGTTCTTCATCTGCTTTTTAACTTATTTATTGTGTAATGTTTTGCCCTTCGCAACGCGGCCATCTCAAATTTCAAACCGTTGCTCCCTCCAACCCTCAATGTCAACCTATGGTTATCTTCCTGAGGAATTGGTGCTGAATATACTGAGCAGGCTGCCCCCTAAATCCCTATTCCGATTCAGGTGCGTTTCCAAATTTTGGCATACTCTCATCGGAAATCCTGATTTCTTTACCCCAAATTCTCTCAACCGATCTATTCTCGGAGACCCCGATCGTTCTGCTCCTCTCCTTCTCGTCACAGATAAACACTCAATCGGCTGTGACTTTAAATATAAACATATTTTTTATTTCCTTCTGGCGAGACCCTGGATTGCCAATCTCAAATTATTCTCAAGTTAAATTTTCGGTTTGAAAATTTTACGATTGTGGCTTCCTGTAATTTACTCTGTCTCCACCAATACGTCAATGACAGAATCTATCTTTGGAACCCCGCAACTTCAAAAGCTTTAAAGGCTCTCCGCCCTCCGACCCACGGAGTTTGATGAGCATATGAAATTGAAGTTTGGTGTTTCTGATCACCATCGGATTCGGTTTCGACAGGAGATCCAACGACTTCAAGGTGCTGAGGATTTGTAACGTTTTTGACGACGGGGATATGGGAAGTAAACGACGAGTGCAAGTGTACCGCCTGAGCACTAGGAGATGGAGACGGCTTGACCTGCCCGTGCCGTTTGCTGAACTTTACCCACGCGGGCCGGGGGATCGACTTCCATATTTTCCTACCACTGCGTCAGATGGCGTTTTTTTCTGGTGGGTGGTGCCTGCGGGCGCTAAACATCATGATAAAGAGGAAATTGTTGCTTTTGACTTCGGCGACGAGTTGTTCCGAACGACGCCGCTTCCGGATGGTGCACATTTTTCAGATTTCACTTCCGTTAATTTTACGGTGTTAAATGGGTGCGTTGCTATAGTGGGTTTCCCTCATCAAAGAGTTCGCTCAAGAAAGCGTATGCGCCGGGAAACAAGCACTACTCAATGTTTGGTTATATGGGTTTTGTTTGAATTTGGTGCGGAGGAGTCGTGGACTAAACTCATCAATATTCCACTTTCACTAGACTACCCGGAAAGGCCCTTAGGATTTTTAGAACGGAGAGTTGTTTATGCAGAATGCGGAGGGGCAGCTGGCCTTGTACGATCTGTTCACCCATTCAAAGAAGGATGCTCCTCAAATTTACGGGAATGGCAACAGTAGGAATAAAAGATTGTTGCAAGTTTTTCCCTACACGAATTTGATGAGTTGGGAATGGATGGAGCTCCACTGCCCTGAGGTATGTCTCAATTCCATGTCCTTTTGCTTGTTTTTGTTTCTAATCATTATATTTTGCATATGCTTTCTCATAAATCGACCGTAGCTAAGACCACTCTATGCAATGACAAAATCTATCAACTTTGCTTGATACATGTACTCCGATTTTTCTGAAGTCTATTTATTGAATCAATTCAATCATTGGTGAGGATGATTGAAATAGGAAGTTCATGAAGTTTATTTGTCAATTACTGCCCAAGAAGACTAACCTCAATCTTTTAAAAAAGTAATATGCTAATAAATTGTGAAGTGATATTCTTTTGTTCTTGTTAATACCATAGAAACCATTAGGAACTAACTATGACTAGTGTTGGTGCGTTTTCTGACTTGTGGGCTGATTCACATGTAAAGACTAAGAGGTTAGGGAAGAGGCGGTGGGGGATAGCTCCAATGCCTAAGTAAGTTATCACCCTTTTGATGGATAACTTAATTTATAAATGTCATGCGGTTTAAATGTGTGTCTAATCAATTAATGACAATGCCTTTGGGAACTACGATGGCAGCTCAGATATGTGTGGCGATCATGATTGGCGATAGGGTCGATCTCCTATTGATGATGTCCCCTTGATGGCTAAACTTGATTTTGGGGGCCAAATCAATGATTGAGACTTGAATTAGCGAGTATTGTTGATAGGCACCGATTGCGGGTGGGATTTAACTGGCTGGCTTCTTTGTTAGCAATTTGGGCTGATCTTTGGCGGCCCATTCCCTAACAACTAGATTAGTCATGGAGGGACATGTGTTAATCATGAAGCTTTTTCTTGATTTCTTTTGTTTTCAAACCAGAGTAATATCATCAGACAAACAAAAATGTTTCATGAAGCTTTTAGATATTTTTACCTTTTTAAGTGTAGATATCGTTAACTGTTATCTTCACAATATATGGCACTTAGTTAGTAATGTTGGTAACTATGTCACTTGATGCTTGAAAGAAAAGGGAAGAAAAAAAGATGAAAAAGATTGTTTGTCTACTGCTACATGCTAAATGCTACATCTCTTGAGAGCGAAATTGAAAATTATTCTCATATATTTTTCTTTATCTCAATTTCCCTAACACAAGCGTCATTGAGTTGCAAACCGTACAATTGTCGGACATATACATAATATTTCTCATGATGATCTTCATTGACTTTGCTTGCATCCTTTGTTCAACAGGTGGATTAGGAGTATTATTGGATGTTTGGAAAATATGAAGAAGATGCATTAGGAGTATTATTGGACATTTGGAAAATATGAAGAAGGTGCTTGTTAGAGTAATTCACAGCAAGGTTTTTATTAAATTATTAATAAGATGCATCTTATCAATGTATTTTTATTTAATTATTTATCTTTCAATTGAAGTAAACTATTTTTGAACGTTAAAAG
This sequence comes from Carpinus viminea, assembly GCA_013348765.1. Lineage (NCBI taxonomy): Eukaryota > Viridiplantae > Streptophyta > Magnoliopsida > Fagales > Betulaceae > Carpinus > Carpinus viminea. The sequence continues at coordinate 17,391,244 of CP054668.1, forward strand.
CTCCCAGCTATATATGGCCAGTTACCTCCCCTCATCATACTATTATAGTTTAATTGGCTAGGATAAGTTAGCCAACTTTTGATTGTGTTTCCTTTCTACTTCACTCCTTGTTAGCTTGCAATATTTTTCATTTAAGAAAAACACAATGGAACTTTGAATAAACTACTTATATAATTTGTTAGCTTATTATGTCAATGTTAGAGACTCATTTAAATCTTTGAATCTTGCAAACCGATGGTATTTGGAAATCAACTTTTTTTTTTTTTGTTTTGAGTTTCTGCTTGATTTCTAACATTTTCATAGAAGGAAATGTCACTTATATCAGCTGCTTTGATATAAAGATTACATGCAAATTATGATTGTTGCCCCAACAAGACAATGAGTGTTGGAGGACTCTAGTATTTTTTTTACTTTGGGCTTGGCCTTATTTTTATGCCTTAAATTTATTAATTGTGGCAAATAATACCATAACTGTTGTGCATGCCGTTAGATCAGTAAAATAAAATCTAGACCATGGAATGATTTCTTTTCATTTCACTTGAAACTGGTGACCCTATTCCGTCAAGTTTTATTCATTTTGTATTTTGAAATCTTTGCGACTGCAAATACCTTATTTGAACAGAGTTTACGTGTACTTTTTAATTACTCTTGGCTTTATTTTTTACTATTTGGGCTAGGGTTTGACAAATTTCATGTAGGCTATCTCATAATTATTGTTCAAATTGCTAGACAAAAAATTGGCGGAGATCCCTAACATTAAATTGTCGATATACAACATCAATAGTGGTTATTTCTACCAAGGTTCTTGCTAGTTTCTAGTTCTTTTTTTTTTTTTTTCTAAAAAAAAAATCTAGTTTCTAGCTCGTTTGGTCTAAGTCTATTGAATTTCTTCCAAGTTCTATTATGAATGTGAAGTGTGCAATTGTGCAAGTATTAGAAAGTGTCTCAATTCAGTTGTTTTTTGTTCACTTTCTAGCTAAATCTTATTAAAAATTTGGAGAAACTTTACTTTGGTCCCTTGAACTTTCACGCGATTATACAAACCCTCTCTAAACTTTAATATCTCACTTTGAACCCATGAACTTTGAATTGTTCTCAATTAGAACCATTATGTTAATTTTTGCCATTAAAAATGCAAAGAAAAAGAAGCCAAAATATCCCTAATTTTTTTTTTTTTTAAAAAAAAAAACATTTAGGATGTTGGAATTTTATATAAAAGTCAGGGGTAGAAATGTCATTTGATGTTTAAAATTTGATAGAGGGGTCCACATTGAGAGTAATTGAAAGTTTAGAGGTCCAAAGTGAGATTTTAAAGTTTAGGGGGTTTATAAAATCGCGTGAAAGTTTAGGAGATTCAAAGTAAAGTTTTCCCAAAAAAATTCAAATTTTTTTTCGCATATTAAAGTTAAAATTCCAGAGAAAAAACCTATACATGGAGAATTTTATACAAAAAAAAAAAAAAATCCCCTAGGCATAGAAAATTTAAAAGAGAGAAATTAAAAAGTAAATTTGAAAGTGCAAACAAAAAACCTTTTTTTTTTTGGTGACATGTTCACATAAGAGGAGGGAGGGGGATTCGAACTAGTGACCTTCGCTATATTAAACATAGTCCCAACCGATTGAAGTACCTCTTAGAGACAACGAAAAACCGTTTGTACAAAGATATTAGCACACAAACAAAAAACCATTATGCTACCAAGTCATGCCATGAATAAGTGAAGAAAGAGTGGTTGAAAAATATGGAGAAGAGCACTAATAAGAGGAGAAAACAAATAGGGAAAAGTTTAGATAGCCCTCAAACTACTACCTAATTGATAATGTCCTCTTTAAACTTTCAATTTTGACAATATCCTTTTCAAATTATCAAAAATTATCAATACTCCCCCTAATGATGAAAGTACCATTAGTAAAATAAAACCAAAAAATACTAAAACTTTTAGAAAAAACTTAAAACTAAAATAAATAAATAAATCCAAAGGTGGAAAAGTTAATTTTTTAAAAATATTATGTATAAAGTACTAACAGCTCAACCATTTTCCTAAGTTTAGAGATTCAAACTACTTTTTGCTTCATTATACAAATACACACCACAATAGATTCCTTAACCATTTCCTATATTATTAAAATAATATTTTTACTCCTCTTCTTCTTCTTCTTCTTCTTTTGAAGTCTCGTCTTCTCTCTCTCTCTTTGAAGACCACAATCTTTGCTAGAGACCCAAGCAGATCCACAGTCATCGGGACCTACCATTCAGTGGACCCACGGATCCTTAGCGTTGCTGTTCACCGTTCATCGCCGCTCCAACTTGCGAGACACGACTCCTCAAAATTGTTGTTTGTCGTTCTTTAAGCTCAAACAACCATGCAGAGACCTCCAAAGCCTTAGATTGTCGACACTCCTTCTGAGACCAAGCAAAGGCACAACCACGCTACTAGAGACCCAAGCCACGTGGCTCGTGGATTCGCACTCAATGACCGTCAAGCCCCAAACCAAGCGACATTGTTGATTTGCTTTGTCGTTCGCGATCACCGGAGCCACCATCGCGGTTTACTTTGCCTCGGGCCACTTTGTGCGTGAGAAGTATGTGAGAGGAGAGATTATTTTAGTATTATAATAATCAATGGGAATGCAATCCCAATGTTTTCATAGATTAGGGAATCTGGGTATTTTTGTGATTTTTTTGACAGCCCCTTAAAGGGAATAGAACCACTTATAAAATGTGACTTTATCTGAAAAAATAATAATCACAATACACAACAAACAAATAAACTCATTTAAGAAAATAAAATCATTAAAATCAAAATTAAAAAAATTATTTTTTAAAATCTTTATGTTTCCACCTTAAATTAAGCGAAGCAAATTTATAAGTGTATTTTGTCGGACATTGGGAAATATAGATCGCCCGTAATTATCTTTTGCTAGCCTTGAGACAGATCAAACTGATAGTTGCGGAGACACATTGTCAAGCCATGTGATCTCAAAGGAGTATGTGAACTGCAGGAAATAATTAATGAGTCTGGCCGTGTTGGGTCATGGGCCACAACTTTACATTGGTATCTGGTAGATTTGACATATTTGCAGAGGCACCCATCATTGACAAGGTGTTATGATTTGTGAACGGGACAATAACTTGCGGGACTCTATTCGTGTTCTTGAGTTGAGAATATCTCTGTGTTGGTATAAGGAGGTTAAGAGGATGAGGTTTAAAATGCCTTTTTAGGAGATCTATAAATATGATCTGCAAAATACATACTGCTTGGTGGTATTGTGATGGTGTGAGGTGGAAGAATTATGGGAGAGATGATTATGTGGGAGAAGACTTGGGAGAGAGATAAAAAAGAATGGTGTTTGATTTTTTGATATTATGTTCTTTGTGTGTCAAGTCTTTGATTTATTCTTGTAAAATTACTTTTCACTTCATATGTTCAAGTTTTCTCTTTTTTTGACATTTTTAAATAAAGGCAGAACCACTTAGAGAGTTTGTTGCTAGTGCTCTAAGAAAAAAATTTTTTTTTGTTTTTTAATAAAATTTCGTTTCAAACAAATTAACAATTTTCATTTAAGAAAATAAAATAATTTTAAAACAAAATTAAAATTTTTTTTATAAAATAAAAATTTATGTTAAAAATATTCACTTTTTTAAATTAAAATTTTCGTTTTTTTAATTCCTTTTTTAAAAAAAATTTATAGATTATTTTTGTCTTATTGAGAAATATATAGGGATAATTTTATCTTTTTTGATGGTCAAGGAGTTTGACATTGACAATACTTTGATAATTGAGACAAAGAGACATTGTAATTATGTGGTAGCTTTAAGGAGATATAGTAATTTACCCAAAAAAATAAATTAAGGTATATGATGGTGAATTGGGGGTCATGGGCCATTGGGCTAAGTCTTTTCGTTGTATTTTAATTATGATTTAGATAAAAGTACATACTGAAATGAAAACCATTGAAGAAAAGCTTGTTATGATTATTTGGGACAATAACTTCCCATTCACCCTTATTGTGTCTCAATACATGTTGTTTGCCATAAGGATATGAGATTGCACTTTTAGGTTTTGGGGTTGAAATTTAGAACCCAAATATAGATTATTACGCTTTGAATGAGAGAATTATATAATGATCATCTGTCAAACTCCAAATAATGATTGGATAAAAATTACAATTTGGGCATAAAAGTAATTTTATATTACCTTTATGACAAATTATTTTTTCAAATTCTCCATTTTAAATTGTAATTTTTTCTCACTTGAGATACTCTTTATGGTCTCAATTGGGATGGATTTTACTCTTGTAAAAAGAGACCAAACACCTCGAATAACTTCCGTAGAATTCAATATACCATTCCTTCCATTCCATTTCACTTTTACATCTCAATCATCCATTTTCATTCTTAGTACTAGAAATACATTGAAAAAATAAATATCAGAATCATAGAGTTGGTTTGATCAAGATCTATTCGTTCATTCCTCTCCATTAGAATTAGTTCATTTATTCTTAAAATAATTTTCATTTATTCATTTCCTTAGTAGAAGCTATTAGGTAGCTTTATCTTTCGAAAAGATTCGATTCTAGTTCTTTCAATTTTGTATATTTCCGTTGTCCTTTCTTCTGAATTGGATGATATGGTCAAGGTCAGTTTGACCTTCAACACAACTCTGTGAAATTGAAAGCCACAAAAGTAGTAATGTTTGAAATTTATGATAGTGATAAAATGTCATACCTAAATTGTTTAAAAAAAAATGTAAGGATATGATCAATTGGGGTGATAGTTGGGATGAAAAGAAATAAAGAGATATTTTCGTTTATGCTGGAATTATCGCCAAATCTTAGATCCTTACAGTACTGAAAATGAAAAAAAAAAAAAAGAAGAAGAAGAAGAAAAAAAGTTTCCATAGCCTCTATTGTTAATTCTTTTGTTTGCATGCCAATAATGGAGAAAACTTCGTAGCAAATATATTTTGCTCTTTGGGGTTTAGTTACAATCTTGTGTCTAATTCTATAGACTGTTTGGAATTACGTTTTAACAAAATTTGATAATATGAAAAATATACTTTTTTCAAATCCCAAATAATGAGGTTTTTTTTTAAAAAAAAACTACAATTTTATTTTATTAATTATGAAATCATATTTTCAAATTACATTTTATCAGATTCTAATAATATGTTCAACCTTTACCATTAGAATTAGTTCATTTATATACTTAAAATAATTTTCATTTATATACTTAAATAATTTGTGTATAGTAGAATTGTTATGGGTGTGTTTTTTCTTTTGAAAATATTTATTATTCTTCAATTAGTTATATTTCACTTTTCTTTCTTCTGAACAAATGATTGTCGTGAAGACTTAAAACTCTGTGATGAAATTAGAAGAAAAAAATCGTGATGAGTGTAATTTATCATTAATTAGAAATGTCATACCTAAAATTTCATCTGAGAGCATAAACCCAAAATAGACTTTTTGCCCAACCATCAATTGTTTGGGGGATGAAAACTCTAAAACTCTAAAATTAAGGTCCTACTATAACCCATCTAACCCATTCTAAGGCCTTAATGATTTCTTAACACAAATCAATCCTCAAAGTAGCATCCTAACATCAAAGTTCACATCTCTTTACCAAAACTTTTGCAAAACTTTTGCCCCATAAAAGAAAAACTAGAGCAAAAAGTTCTCTTGATGTCAGGAGGTTCTTCACCCCATTCTTTTGTTTTCTCTTGGAACCAGTCCACAAAGTACCACATATATAACACATGCTGGAGAAGAAGACTAAGGATATGGTCTTGTCAAGAAAATTCACACTGAAGTTGGTCTTCAAATAAGTGATTAATGAACCACATTTTATCTTGTATCCTGGTTTAATAATCACTTGAAGCTGTTCTTCTACCTCACTAGATGAAATTGAAAAGATAATGTTATCTTCAATAACTAAAAAATATGGTGCTTTCACAAGAACATGACCAAATAGGTTTCTGAACTAAAGATTATAAAAACACCCTTTATTGGTTTAGATGAAGGGACGGTATGCAACTTCTCTGTTTCTCACAGCTCTTTAATGTTGAAAAAAATTGATAATGAGATGGGTCCAAGCAAGCCCAGGGCAGGCAGCACTGTTGTTTCATGCCAGTCTATCACTCTTATCCTTTCCAAATCTTGTTTTTTTTTTTGTTTTTTTGTTTTTTTTGTTTTTTTTTTCTTTTTGCAAATCCAAATCTTGTTTCAAATTGGAATAGATACTACTTTCCTTAAAATTTCCTGACTACCATCAATTTTATCTCTGTTTTTTTTTTTTCACTTATTTATTAAGGATGTCATTTTATCAATTATTGGAAAATTATCTATATCCTCTTGTGATAGCTTTTTAATATGGGATTTGATCTCTCATGCATGCTCACGTGTGTGTAAGTGTACCTATATTTTTTATCTTAATATTTAGCAAGCATGAATATAATCTAGAGGGTGTTTGTTCAACACCAACATATTTTCCCAAGTCCTATTACATTGCACTATTTTGCACTGTTTACATATTATTTTAAAAATGATTAATATAGAAAAATAAAAAGTGGTATTGAAAAGTGAAAAAATTTGTTTTGTAGTGATTTTTTTATTTGAATAATAAATAATGTGATATAAAAAGTGATTAATGTTATACTTTTTTTTTTATCAAAAAATGATTTTTTATAGAAAAATGAAGTGAATAGTGTGATGGAATGTGGGGAATATGTTGTAATGAGGTATTATTTGACAAACAAGAACCTAATGTTGACTTTGGCAAAATATTGATCCTATGGAAAGTTATTAAGTAGTGTGACAATACACCAAATGTAACTTAAACCTAACTCTTTTACCTATATTGATGAATTTTTGCATAATTTAATACAATGAATAGGTTAATGGTTCTTATAGAAAGATAATATATATTTTTTTTTATTGATGTATTTTGCATAATTCAATACATTGAATAGATTAAGATGAATGATTCATGTCATTATTTTTTCATCTCATCCTATAAATTTAATATATTAACCATTAAATTTGTGGACTCATATAAACCCACACAAATTCAATGGTTGATTCTTTAATTCACCGTAAAGATGATTAAAATATGGTTAAGATATAATCAATTCTATCATTTCTCATAAATTAATGGTTCTTACACAAAGAATTAAGGGATGTGGTTGTCCATGTGATACTGTTAGCTACTCACGGTGGCGGAGCTACGTGTAAGCCTAGTGGCCTTGGCTACAAGCTGTTTGAAAAAAAAATTTACTTTCTAATGAAGGTTTTGAACTAATTAGTTAAAGGCACCGGCATGGCTGCACGTCTTCTTATGCTTTTCATTTTGTGAGAGGATCACGCACAATGCCTTCTTTTCATTCTTTCTAAGTGTTTTTTTTTTAAAATTATTTTTCTCTTATAGACATAGATAGACATTACACCAAAGTCTCTCTCTTAAATATGCAGGTCTCTCTCTCTTTTCTTTTCTTTTTTTTTCTTTTTTGATAAATTTTTCTATTATATATATTATAAGATAATTTTTTTCTTTTATTTTTCTTATTTTTAAAAATTTATTTTAGTTACTAAACATGAAAGAAAACAAATTATAGACTTTACACAAATCTCAATCTACAAATCTAAAAATATTAAAAATTTAGACAAAGAAGCACTAGTATGATGATGACACACACATCTATGAATTTGGAGAATTTTTTTATCGTTTAGAGAATTCAATTAACAACTAGATTAGTCATGAAGGGATATTTGGGTTCTAAATTCTTCAACCCCTAAACCTAAAGGCCTGCAATCTGTATGAGACACCCTGTGAGCTTGTGGATCGGCCCAGGTTATTGACCCGAATAATGCTGCCAGGCCATTCAATGGTTTTTTCAGGCTCATAATGCAAAATCCAAATAGACTTATAGCCCAACGGCCCATGACCCCTAAACACGCGCCCACTTTGCCAGCCGGCGTTCGAGGAACTCTGAACTCACGCTACTCCACCCACCGACCGTCAACTTGTTTACCAGACAAATACTCTTCCTATCAAGCCACGTGTCCCATGTCTTTCACGAATAAATACGCACGCCATTCCACCATCCTCTCTCTCAATCTACCACAAACCCTATCTCTATTTTCGCCTTTTCTATCTTCTTTCTCCTTTTATTTATTTATTTTTTTAACTTATTTATTCTGTAAAGTTTTGAACTTTGCAACGCCCATCTCAGATTTCAAACCCTCCAACCCTCAATGCCAATCTATCTTCCTGAGGAAGTGGTGGTGAATATACTGAGCAGGCTGCCCCTAAATCCTATTCCGATTCAGGTGCGTTTCCAAATTTTGGCATACTCTCATCGGAAATCCTGATTTCTTTACCCCAAATTCTCTCAACCGATCTATTCTCGGAGACCCCGATCGTTCTGCTCCTCTTCTTCTCGTCACAGATAAACACTCTGGCTTTGACTTTAAATATAAGCATATTTTTTATTTCCTCTCTGGCGAGACCCTGGATTGCCAGTCTCAAATTATTCTCAAGTTAAATTTACAGTCTGAAAATTTTACGATTGTGGCTTCCTGTAATGGTTTACTCTGTCTCCACCAACTCTTCAATGACAAAATCTATCTTTGGAACCCGCAACTTCAAAAGCTTTAAAGTCTCTCCCGCCCTCCGACGCGCAGAGTTTGATGATATGAAAATGAAGTTTGGTGTGTTTCTGATCACCATCGGATTCGGTTTCGACAGGAGATCCAACGACTTCAAGGTGCTGAGGATTTGTAACGTTTTTGACGACGGGGATATGGGAAATAAACGACTAGTGCAAGTGTAACGCCTGAGCACTAGGAGATGGAGACGGCTTGACCTGCCCGTGCCGTTTTCTGAACTTTACCTACGCATGCCGGGCGATCCACTTCCAAATTTTCCTACCACTGCGTCAGATGGCGTTTTTTTCTGGTGGGTGGTGCCCGATGAACATCATGTTAAAGAGGAAATTGTTGCTTTTGACTTCGGCGACGAGTTGTTCCGAACGACGCCGCTTCCGGATGGTGCACATTTTTCAGATTTCACTTCCGTTAATTTTACGATGTTAAATGGGTGCGTTGCTATAGTGGGTTTCCCTCATCAAAGAGTTCGCTCAAGAAAGCGTATGCGCCGGGAAACAAGCACTACTCAATGTTTGGTTATATGGGTTTTGTTTGAATTTGGTGTGGAGGAGTCGTGGACTAAACTCATCAATATTCCACTTTCACTAGACTACCCGGAAAGGCCCTTAGGATTTTTTAGGAACAGAGAGATGTTTATGCAGAATGCGGAGGGGCAGCTGGTCTTGTTCGATCTGTTAACCCATTCAAAGAAGGATGCTCTTCAAATTTACGGGAATTGCAACAGTAGGAATCGAAGATTTTTGCAAGTTTTTCCCTACACGAATTTGATGAGTTGGGAATGGATGGAGCTCAACGGCCCTAAGGTATATCTCAATTCCATGTCCTATTGCTTGTTTTTGTTTCTAATCATTATATTTTTGCATATGCTTTCTCATAAATCCGACCGTAGCTGAGAGCACTCTATGCAATGACAAAATTTATCAACTTTGCTTGATACATGCATGTACTCCGATTTTTCTGAGGTCTATTTATTGAATCAACTCAATCATTGGTGAGGATGATTGAAATAGGAAGTTCATGAAGTTTATTTGTCAATTACTGCCCTAGGATGCTACTTTTTGTACTTGTTATGCCTCTTGCATCAAGTTAATATTTCTCATGATGATCTTCACCGACTTTGCTTGCATCCTTTGTTCAACAGATGCGTTAGGAATATTATTGGACGTTTGGAAAATATGAAGAAGGTACTTGTTAGAGTAATTCACAGTAAGGTTTTTATTAAATTATTAATAAGATGCATCTTATCAATGTATTTTTATTTAATTATTTCTCTTTCAATTGAAGTAAACAAGCTCCCCGCTATATATGGCCGGGTACCTGCCCTCATCATAGTATTATAGTTTAATTGATAGGATGAGTAAGCTAACTTTTGATTGTGCTTCCTTTCTACTTCACTCCTTGTTAGCTTGCAATCTTCTTCTTTTAAGAAAAACACAATGGGGCTTTGAATAAACTACTCATGTAATTTGTTAACTTATCATGTCAATGTTAGAGACTCATCTAAATCTTTGAATCTTGCAAACCGATGGTATTTGCAAATCAACCATTTTTTTTTTTTTTCCTTCTTTTTTTTGGACTTTGGGCTTGATTTCTGTCCTTTTCATGAAAGGAAATTGGTCGCTTATATCAGCTGCTTTGATATAAAAGACTACATACAAATTATGATCGCTACCCCAACATGACAATGAGTGTTAAAGGACTCTAGTATTTTTTACTTTGGGCTTGGCTATATTTTTATGCCTTAAATTTATTAATTTTGGTAAACAATATCATAATTGTTGTGCACGCCATTAGATCGTAAAATAAAATCTAGACCATGGAATGATTTCTTTTCATTTCACTTGAAAATGACGATCCTATTCCGCCAAGTTTTTCCATTTTGTATTTTGAAATCTTTTGTGACTATAAGGGGCCTTTATTTGAACAAGTTGATGAGTACTTTTAATTACTCTTAGCTTTATTCTTTCTGTTTGGGCTAGGGTTTGACAAATTTCATGTAGGCTCTCTCATAATTATTA